>OZ025291.1:424407563-425904188 GCA_964019185.1 Maratus speculifer | reverse complement strand
AAGCAATGAAACGTATACTTTTTGATTTAGGAAAAATTAGAACATCTGGACAGCCGCTGCCACTAATGACTATTTTTATATTCTAGCAGTAGCTTTATTTTGAAAAAACAAGTTTATAGTAAGATTCTCCTCGGCATGTTTTCAAAATGTGTGATAATAAATTTTGTCTTAAAAGCGTGGTGAAAAAAAAAAAAATCAGAGTTTTGAATAGAGAGCCTGCAAAATTTTATGCAGATGAAATTAACAAGATATTGTACATTATGATACATGTTTCAATTTATACGGCAATTATGTTGAAAAAAGGCCACATAATGTGAGTTTATAAGGGGCTGTGCAAAAGTAAAGTTATCAAATTTTTGGTCATTTTGGATCCCCTTGCCCCTTCTACGATATTATACGTTATCAATTCGTGAATCCTACTCCCGCCATCCCTGTAATGCTATCGTTATCAAAGTGCAAAAAAAGATTCATTTTTAAAATTTATTTCATTTGTCCGAAGTGATATACAAAATTGGCTACATTTATATTTTTGTTTACTTTTATTTACATTTAAGTTCAAATGCGCAGAAGTCAAAATAATATTACTTTGCATATGTTAAAACTTCATATCAAATAAAGCCTAATGAAATAGTTACCGTTTAAAAGCATTTTAAAATTTTGTAATTGCTTTTTGCTACATAACGTTTTCAGTAATAATAAAGTCCTGTTGTACTTGGCCCGACGATGACAGCTGAGGGAGGGGGGGGGGGGTGCAACCAGAAATTCTGATCAACAAAAGAAGTGGACAACATTTTTTCTCTTTCTCTTTTATTTATAAGTATTACAAGATTCATTTAAAATGCACTTCATATATAGTTTCGCAAACCGTGATTATATATGCATACACATATGAAAATGAATAGGAATATAATACACTGGAGTATTTCATATTTTAGAATTAAATATTTTTACAATAATTTAATTATTTTAATAAGAACTTTGTATTTTCATAAAAATAAATAACAGCCTAAAAAACAGATAACATGCTATTTTGTACCAATGATCATGTTACAAATAAAAAGATCAAAAACGATATCCGTATCAAAAGAACCACCCCCCCCTCTAGAGATATCGTACGATATCATTCGCCCTATCCCCCTCCCCCCTAATATAGTAACGTTATATTTCCACAGCTCCTAAGTTATAAAAAATGTTTCCTTTTTTTAAAAAAAAATTCATAAACAGTACTTATTTAAAAAACACCCCTAGTATTTTATGTTGCCACATTTTATTTCACTGTCTAAAAATGACATCAAAAGCAATGATATCTTTTTAGTACGAAAAATATACACATTGTTTTATTTCTATGATCAAATTTCGTCGCCTAAGGCGATTTGTAAAATCAGGGAAATTAACTTAAAAGATGTTCTCATAAATAAATCATTTGTCTTCCCATGAAAATTCAAAGAACTCTGAAACAAAGAGATTCATTATCAAAATGATCCGGATTTCCTGTACTTTCAGAAAATTAAATTTTTAAGGGATCTACACTAGAAAAAATCGATAACTATTATTTCTTTAACAAAATCTTTAACTAATAATATATTCGAATTATATGAACTTAATATGGTGAAATTGAAATGACAATAAGGCATGCATAAAAAGAGGAAAATACTGTTAATGCACGGTGACTTTAAAATCTGTTATTTATGAAGGTAGTCCAATAAAATTAAGGCGGAAATTATTCTCTTTTTTATAGGGTTAAAAACTGTAATTTTATATTCTTTTTTTTTACAGCAAAGCTACGATTTTTAGCATTATTTCACTACCAGAATCTGGATATTATCTAAAATTTCTGAATGATATTTTAAAGACAATGTAAATCAAAATAACAAAGCTAGAAGAAAATATTAAAAATAAATTTTAAGACTTAATGTTTGAAATTTAAATCTTTTAACTGGAAGTACTTATGATTTGATACAAAGAATATAGTACACAGTGAAGAACAACACATTTATCATTTCCTTCTTGTTTTTTATTGCAAAGAAGCCGTGGTACTACTCTGTTATCCCGCCGACCAATTTCGCCAAATTATACAAATCGCCAAACTAATAGCCAAATTATACATATTGACGTAATTTTATTTTAAAAAACGAAAAAACAAATAATTAGTTGAATATTAATAAAAAATTGAAATAAAAATCCCTTAATGACATTTTAAACGCGTGGATCATATTTAATTACATTGAATGTGACATTCACGATCATCCATTATTGGCATTCAATCTTATAGTTTGGCGATAATTTTTTGGTCGAAGGGATAACCTAGTAGTACCGAAGTCGTTTAAAATCAACAGTTGACTTTCACTTTTATAACTAAAAGGTATTTTGCAATCATGCAATCAATCACATCAGATTAAGTTAGTACCTGATAAAAAATTAATCCTGACTAGTTTTTTGTGAAAGTCATCCAACAAGTGTCGCTGTTAGGGAGATTTCTTTTGAAGATTTTGTAATAGCTCTATCTCCAAAAACTAATGCTCGGATTTTTATAAAATTTCAGATTCAGTAATAAGTTGACGTAAGTTGCTACTTACTTGATTTTTGTTTAAACCACATAACCGCTGGCGTTGCTGTGCTGCAATTTTCAGGAAGTATTAACATGCAAAAGATCGAAAAAAATTTTCAAATTGCAATATCTGACTAGTACTTATTTTGCATTAACTATGCCACATAAAGTTATATAACGCTGTTTTTTATTTACTGCTGTGTGGTTACATTATGTTTTGTTTTTTTAATATTATGTATGGAATTTGAAAAAACATAAATATTGTAGTTTTTACAATCGACTGATATCTTATTTTAGTTTATTATGGCATATTCAGTAATGAAAAAAAAAATGTAGGATTATGGTTAATTTACAAGAACACTTAAACAAATTGCATTATATTAAGAAAGATTGATAAAAACCATTTGCGTTACATTTTAATGCTGTTATACACATTTAAATGTATTGAAATTCATATATATGAGAGTGGAGTAATCCTAAACTCTTATTTTAGAATATGATGTGAAAACAATTTATCGATTATGTCAAGAATTTCGCTTACTTGATTTTCGCTACTCAGTACTGCTTATGAACAGAAATTTCTGGAATTGCGTTCTTGTATGCATTTTAAAATTTAACTTTTATTTTCCTGATTATTTATTGTGTAAAAGTTCTATAGATCACATACGGTACTGCAATTCAGATGCTAACTACACAAATTTGTTACAGTATTTTAAAAGTAATGGAAAATGTTTCATAGTTTGTGTTGAAAGGAAATATTTTATTTCGTGTTTATTTTTTTCTTTCCTCATTAAAGACGTAAGTAATGGATTCGTTAAGGTTATCGAATTCCGGTTTTCAATGAATTTATACGTTTTAGAAGATCCTGAGCCCTATTTAATGTTTTTTTAGAGATAGTCTGTCTGTGAGACTATTTGTCACTGTGTGCGTCTGTGCGAGAGAAATATTTTGTGGTTGCTCTATTTCAAGAACTAATGCACGTAATTTTGCAAAATCTTGATTTTGTTAGACTTTCATATAAACTAAGCTGATTCGTTTTAAGTGTATATCGCTCAGCTGATGGCGATGCTATACTGCATTATTCACAATTTCCACAATAGCTGTATCTCAAGAATTAATAAACAGAATTTCATATAACATTAGATTATGTTAGTCCAAGATCTAATTTAGATCTGATAACTTATTTTTGTACATCGCTCACAGGTTCAGCTTTTATGCTCCATTGTTCATCAGTACCGCAAAAGCTTTGCCTCATGAACTAATGTAATTTTCATAATTTTAGATTTAGTTAGTAATTGTCATAGAATAGTGTTGTTTAGTTTTTGGTGTAAAACGGTACATATGAACCTGCTATGCTGTATTTATTAAAATTTCCATATAGCTACCTCTCAAGGACCAATGCATATATTTTCACCAAATTTCAGATTGAGTTAGACATGATAACAACTCATCCTGGTTAGTTTTTTTTTTTTTTTGGGGGGGGGGGCGAGGGGGGTTAATATTACCAAACAGATGGCTCTTTTTTGAAGTTATTTTTTAACATTTAGCAATAGCCCTAACTCTAAACATATACTATAAATATACATTACCCGCATAGATGGCTAACGAACGCCAAATAGCAATGGTCAAGAAATCACATCAATACATTTTATGAATACACATCTGTTAAACTATTTTTGTTTATAAGAGATAGCCAATGCGTTTATGCATCAAACCCTATATTTGTTTGAAAAATGAAATCTAAAACTAAGCCATGAAAATTCGTAGAACCTCACTGTAAAAAATAAATGTAAATTAACGGGCATTTACCGTAATATTTTACGGTAGTTGTCCGTTTTTGAAGCTTAACGGTACACTTCCGTAAATTTACGTTGCGGAAACATAAATTCGGAGTACTAATATGTTTTTACGGGCAAAGCCCGTTTTTTTATGCAGGGTGTGAAAATCTGCTGCCTAGCCATTTTTTTTTACGGACAAATACCTTCGAATAAGTCTTTCGATGACGTCATAACAGAACGTTTTATTTTGTTTGGTGAAAATATTTTTATTATTTAATTAAATTATTGTCTGGTTTAAATTATCGCATAAAATTATCGTCTTGTTTTAATATGCTATTGTTTTGGTAAATTTATAGAAAAATTAGTCGGTTGTGGCACTCCAAAAATTTTCTTCTATCTTATATATGTAAATACTCTCCTGAAAAGTGCAGTATAACAGTGACTGATTATGTGACTTACACCAAAAATCTAATCATTCCCAACTTTACGTGAATTCCTAACTGCATCTGAAGTTAGCTGAAAATCCATGCATTAGTTTCTGAGATAACGCTATATTCTTATGACATCATCAGTGGTGACCATCCCTTTCCCCCAAGCCCCACCAGTGGCGGAGAGTTTCGTACCTCTTAACTGGTAGACGGCAGGTGCTGGGTTCGAACCCAATCGCGGCTGTCGGCCTAATCGTTCGGAGTTTTCGTGGTTTTCTTCGAACTTTGCGTAAATACGGGTTAGGTTCCCTTAGAAAGACCCCCAACGAAGGGCACCTCCCCCTGGGCCTATATCCCTAGTGTAGATAATCGGCCGACAAAAATAAACCAAACCAAACCCTTTCCCCCAAACCCAATGACGCAAATCCCTCCCCCCCCCAAAAAAAAAATCTTCATACTTTAACATTGACACTCCCCGACCATCGCCTCCCAAACCCAATGACGCAAATCCCTCCCCCCACCCCCCAAAAAAACTTCATACTTTAACATTGACACCCCCCCCCCTAAACAAAATATCAATTGTAAAATATATTCTACTAATAATCTACTGCTCACTCAAAAGATAGCGAGTTGAGCATAGCGTAATGAGTTCTTATTGCCTTTATCTAGAATTTAAAGAAAGAAAACACAGGAACATTTCTGAAAATCCAATGTTGAAAAAATTTAAAAGTGACATTAAAAAAATTAAGACTTTTTTAACAGTAAGAAAAAAGGAAGTACTAAGAATTTAAAAATCCCCCCCCCATTATACTTTTTCTCAAATTCCCCCCCCCCCAAAAGAAAATTGTATAACGCATCTTGCGTCACCAAACCCCTCTCTGGGCGGGCCCCCTGGACATCATTGTAGATAATGACGTGATAGTTTTGTATGTCTTAAGACATCATACTAGGTAAAATTGCGGCGTTATTTACAGTTTGAATTCACTTTTTTATTGTCATATTTATGAACTCAGAAACGAAATTAATGAAAAAAAAGCATGCTTTTTCATTATTAAATTTTGAAATAATGAAGTATGAAATGCTACCATTATTGCAAACAGTTCTTAATTTCTCTGGTCGGAATCTTCCGATTTGGATAATGATTGAAGAAGTAAATTAAATTAAGAGTAAAAATAACATGATGGAATGCGTAGAATACTTTTAATGGAGACCAAAGTGGTCGTCATAGGCGGCTAGTGCTTTCAATCTTTGCTTTTACGATAAGCCGTGGCATAGAACCACATTTCATTAATCATCGATATACGTATTCGAATTGTGCGCATGCGTAAACTCTGTTCGTCTTAAAATGTTCTTAAATATTATGGCGGCAATCGGTATCTTCATGAGCGGTTATTTCTATCTGATGTGAAGGACGTTATTTCGTTTTATAAAAAATTCCGTAAGTTCATTATTAATATATTATTGTTATTTAATTATTTCTTCTGTATTGCCTTTTTTTATGGATGATGTTCATAAATTTATCATATATTTTAGTTAATTCCTCTATGTCTACTCATTTTTCACCGAAATCCGATTGACTACTTTGAATTTAAATGAAGTGTTTTGAATTTTGAAAGGGTTTTGATTTTAAATAGTGTTTTATTTTATGATTTGTCGAAAAATTTTTAGATGTAGATTGGCGCTACTTAAAAACCGGCAAATCTGTAGCGGCATTAATATGCAAGTACAACAAGTACTAATTACTTAATAGTTCTCTACCAAATTATATTGAATCATAAACATCTATGCAACTCAAATCATAATTAATAAGTTTGTTTTATGTACATTTGTTGACAGATTAAATTTTACCTTTTTAAAGCTATAAAACAAATACATTGCCACTAATTGAAAATCAGCAAAATTCTTAATCTTGATCATGAGTCTCAAATGCTTGTCTAGCTTATTATATTACTAGGCCAGAAGTATTTATAAATTAAATGTTTTAATAAATTCAACAAAAAGCAAAGCTTGGCTGATTTTTTAATATTTTAATAAATAGTTAAATTATGTTATCCTTTGCCATTGCATCCCCCCACACACACCCCTTCAACTTTATTTGTACAAAACATTTTTATATCCTAGCAGCAGTTTGTTTCTTTTTGTTAACTTTAATAAATTAACAATATAAAAGAATATTTAAATTAGTCTCTGGTGTCTGTGTTTAAAGAATTATGTGAGAATTTTGTTGAATTATATCAATATTCAACAACTTAAAAACACAGCTTTTTTTTTTCTCTCCATTTTTGGTAGATGGGAGGATTAAATATTTAATATATAAATTATTATTGACTATCCCATATAAATATTAAATTCAAATTTTATGTTTAAATGTACATGAATATAACAATGAAGCAATATACTGTGGATACAGAGCAATGTTAAAATGTTATACAGTCAACTCTGAAATATGCCGATGTAGAATCTGCAATACTCTATTATCTGCACTACATGTTGGAAGGTAAACAATGAAAATAGTCATTAATAATTAAATACTTAAGGTTGTTATTATTTTATATATTTTTTTTTCAGTTATCAATTTTTCAGTGAATGAATATTTAAAGATAAATATCTAAATTTCTTTGAGTAACAAAATTTTATCTTGGAGCAAGACACAAGAGTAATAAAATTATCTACAATAAACCAAAACTTAAACTACAATTCTGTTGTGTCAAAGTTTAAAATAATGAATAATCAATAAAATGTGTATTATATGTAATTTAAATTTTCTTTAGTCTTAGTTATTATATATAACATACTAGTGTTGTGTTTTATAATTTTTATGTAAATTCCTAATTTATAGTCAGACTTTTAACAGTAAAATGTAAACAAAGGGATGATCTATAATCTTCCACAATGTATAATATGCAAACCACTCAGTCTCTCAGTGTGAGGATTTCACAGAGTTGACTATATTCTAGAATAATATATATATTTCTTTTACAGATTTTATTGTAAAACACTGATCTGTGCAGCTCAGTTGCAAGCGTTTGTCAAATGTGAGATTTTATACATAGTATAAATCGTAATTGTAATACAGTAGGCTCCCTCAAATCCGTACAGCTTGGGACCAGAGGTTGTGCAGATTTTAGAATTTTGCAGATTTCTGGTAATTTTTTTTGTTTTCATTTTTTAAACAGTAATTTGAGTGCAATTAATGGTGCAATCGGAACTACAATGAAAGCTTACAAATATAATTAAATATTAATATAAGTAATAAACTAAAATAATAAAAATTCAGATAATTTTTTTAATGATTAATGTACTAATAGCAAAAGTCAAGTTAATAATCAATAGTGTATGATTAAATATACATTAAACAGATTAAATGTACTTTTTCAAAATTATTCAACAAAACTTGCTTTATAAAAGTACATTACTAATTCACATCAAAATCATAAAATAAGGATATTTTTTTCAAGTTTAGCCAGGCTTAATAACCAAAAAATTTTGATTTAATGCATAAATATATTTGGTAAAAAGATTGTGATTACCGATAATATTTGAAACATCTTGAATTTTTTCCAAAAAGAATTTTCTTCCTTCATGAAAAAAACATGAATAGAGTATTATTAAGAAAATTACTAATGCAAAAATATATGGAATTGATACAAAACTAAAGAAAAATCAAATTTTGTCTCAATATCGAAACTGAAAGTTTCATTGTTTACATCCATAAAATATGTGCGGATTTGAGAGAGTGTACTGTATTTGTTGCTGTTTTTTCTTTCATATTTAGGACAATTTTTGCTTTTTATGGCTTTTAAAAATTACATGCCTAAATACATGAATTAAGTAAGAATTAGGTTTAAATATTATCTTCTTTTTGTATTTTTAAATATGTTGTAGTTATTTGTATTAGAGTAGGGATGCACAACCTGTGGCCCGTGATCGCTTAATATGTGGCGAATTTCATCAATTTACAACTGGAAACAATTGCAATTTTTGTATATATGTCACACAAAAAAATTCCTAAATTTTGTCAATTTACTGCGGGAAAATATAAAATTTCGTCATTTAAGAACCACAAATTTCATTTATCGGCACGGAAAAATCACGAATTCCACTGATCAAATGCGAAAATAGTTAAATTTTATCGATGAAGATCAGAAAAATCGTCAGTTTTGCTCATCAGATAGGGAAAAAATCGCGAATTTTGCTCATGAGACTCGAGAAAAAAAGGAGCAAATTTTCCCGATTGGGCACGAAAAAATTGCGAGTTTTTTCAACCAGACATGGAAAAATCACGGACTTTGTCTGATGGATGCGAAAACTCACACATTTTGTTGATCAAGCAAGAAAAAAAATCATAAATGTTGTGGTTCCTTGCAAATTATCATCGGATGAAAAAATAGCATATTTTCTCGGTTTATTGGTCGGTTTAAACTTTGTCGATCAGAGACAAAAAAAAAAAAAAACAAGTTTCGCTGATAAGACACGGGAAAATCGAAAATCTCGAATTAAGTGATGACGCATGGAAATATTGCAAATTTTGTTGATCAGGTGGAAAAATCGTGTTTTTGTCAGTTTATCAAGAGAAAAAAATCGCGAGTTTTATCTGGCCGCATAAAAAAATGCAGATTTTGTCAATGTTAATACAAAAATCACAAAAATTCATACTCGGTCGAAGAAAAATGTGTATTTTGTCAATTTATAGCAAAAAAAGTACACATTTCGTCGTTCAAAGATCGAACAATTGCGAGTTTTATTGATTGCATTTCAAAAAATAGCAAATTTCTTTGGTCGAAGATGGGAATATTGCAATTTTTGTTGGTCACACGCGGAAAAATTGCTACTACGTCGATCAGACTCGAATAAAATCGAGAATTTCATTGATCATGCGGAGTAATTTCATGATTTTTGTCGATTGGCTTTGCAAAGATCACAAATTTTGCCAATACGCTTTGTAAAAATCGCAAATGTGATTGATCGCCTTCGTAAAAATCCCAAATTTTGTCGATTAGCTTCGAAAAAATCGCAAATTTTGCCGATCTGAATTGGAAAATCGCGAATTTCGTCGATTAGATGCAGAAAAATTGCGAATTTTGTTATTCAGTCGCATCAAAATCGCGTATATCGTCAATCAAGTTCGGATGAATCGCCAATTTCGTCGATCATGCAAAAGAAAATTGTGAATTTCGTCTATCAGCTTTGCAAAAATCGCAAATTTCGTCTATCAACTTTTAAAAAATCGCGAACTGCGTCTATTGACTTTGTAAAAATTGTGAATTTTGTCGATCGGCTTCATGAACATCGTGAATTTTGACTATTGCCTTTTCGTATGCAAATTTCGTAGATCAGGCGTGGAAAATTGTGAATTTCGTTGATTGGCTTTGTAAAAATTGTGAATTTCGCCTATCAAGCGCTGAAATATTGTGAATTTTGTCGATTGTGTGAAAGAAAATAGCGAATTTTATCAATCGACTTTGTAAAAATCGCGAATTTTATTGATCAGCTTCGTAAAAACGAGAATTTCGTAGATCGTCTTCAGAAAAACGTGAATTTCTTCGATCAGGCGCATTGAAATTGGAAATTTTGTCGATCAGGTGCGAAAAAATTACAAATCTCGTCGATCATGCGCAGAAAAATCATGAATTTCGCCGATCATACGAAGGAAAATAGCAAATCTCATTGACCAACTTTGTAAAAATCACGAATTTTATCAATCGCTTTCTAAAAATCTCGAATTTTGTCGATCGGCAAGGTAAAAATCGCAAATTTTATCGATCAGTCGCGGAAAATTTTAAAATAACGTAGATAAAAAAAATCTTGTAATCGGCTTCTCTCCTTCGTTCATAAAATTCACATTTTTTGGCACCAGCCATTTATGCTCTTTTTTTAGCACTTTTAATAAAACAAAACATAGTCTCCTGAATTATGTCAAGGAATATCTTTAAATCTAGAAAATAATCCTTGCTATATCTGTTATATATAAAAATGTAAAAATGCTGATGTATTCTTAACAACTGAATTGGGTATTTTGACTGGGTAAGTGAACTTAAGTGGGTACCCCCCCCCCCCAGTGTTCTCGCTGACATTTGATCAACGTTAGTAATTTGGTGAATTAAAAATAAAAAAACATTCGCCAAATGAAAAATGTATTAGCAAAATAGATTCGCCTTGTAGCACAAAAAATATCTTTAATCCTTTAATGTAACATCTTTTTTTTCAATATGTTCTAAAATAACCTAAGTTTCTACAACTGTGATAGCGATTGTTATTAATCTAATTTCAACTATCCGCTACAAATATAAAAAATAAGTATACATTAAATATATATATGCATATATATGAAAAACGGAAAAGAAAAACAGAAAAAGCAAAAATTGAGCACTAGCAATTTGGCGAATCTAATTGCTTGTTTACTCGCCAAATGAAGAATTTAGTCGCAACTTGGCGCATTGGCGAGCGACAGCGAGAACACTGCCCCCCCCCCCAATCACACACATACTCTCCTCTGAAACCACATATTTTTTTTTTATCAGATTGTAGGCTACAGATCACCTTCTCTAACTCGAATTCTCTCCTTTTTATTGATGTGGCCCTCGACCACCCAGATATATTTGAAAGTGGCCCTTCTCTTCGAAGGGTTGTGCACCCCTATATTAGAGCATATAGTTTTTGTATTGTATCTCAGCCTGCTGAAATTAGCTGCCAAACAATAGATTTTGATTTTAGAAATTTAATTGATTTGAGCTCTGAATTGATTACTTATAGCCTTCGAAATACATTGTTAGCTCATAGTGATCCATTTTATCCTGATTGTTTGTTTTGAGCTTCTAAAAGCAGAGTTGTATTATAGAGACTGCACAGAAAATTTTATGGAGTTTGTAGAAAATTTTAAGAAAGAATTATTTATTGCTAACGCGAATGTCATCAAAACACATTGAAAAAATCACGAATTTTAATAAAGAATTGCATAAAAATATGCATTTTGACAAAGAATCGCATAAAAAACATGCATTTCAGCCAAGTATCATGTAAAAGGAACCAACATTTTGGCAAAATACCATGCGAAAAACCTGAATGTAGCCCGAAAGCTGAGTAAAAGATGCAAATTTCTTGCATGAATCACATAAAAAACACGAATTACATCCATGAATCACTCAAAAAACACAAATCACACCCATGAATCGCTCAAAAAAACACGAATTCGACATCCATGAATTATGTAAAAAATGCGAATAAGGTCCATGAATCATGTAAAAAAAACACGAATTACGTTCATAAATTGCATAAAAAACACGAATTACATCCATAAATCGATCAAAAAACATAAATTTCGTCACTCAAAAAATGCAAATTACGTCCATGAATCTCATAAAAATAGTGAATTACACCCTTAAATAGCATAACAAATGCAAATTATGTTCATGAATCGCATGAAAAACATGAATTATGCTCAGGAATCGCGTAAAAAAAATGCGAATTACACCCATGAATCGCTCAAAAACGCAAATTACATCTATGAATCACGTAAAAAACATGAATTATGTTCATAAACTGCATCGAATTACACCCAACATTAATTTGCAGATAGTTTTTGATTCAATATTACGTATGCAGAAAGTTTTTCGTTTTATACAAGTCTGCCTAAAAGTAAAATTTATCATCATACTTTTCTTTTATTTTTAATTAAAGGTTATAGATAAATAAGAATTTTTTTCTTGTAAAGGTAAGATACTTGTTTTGATTTAACCTTTTGCAGGGCAGGACAAATTAATTTCTTAAGTGTTGAAATAAATGACTGACACCGGAATTTGAAAACAACTTTATTTGTAAATAAAAAAATGCTATATTTCACACAATCAATAAACCATAATTTTTTCCGGTGCCAATATGGCATTTGGGAATTAAAATTAAGTGGTATATCTATGAAACCACTGCACAGCAAAGGGTTAATATTAAATTTAATATGCTTAAAAGAAAACTTTAAATAACAATTTTATGATCATGTATTGAAATTTAACATGGGGCACAGTGGACCTACAGTTGTTTCTAGAAATATTTTGCCTTATGAATAAACAAACAAAAAAAAATTACTGGATCAATTCCTGATTGTTTTATGTAGTTAGCTTTATTTTATTGGGGGGGGGGTAACACTATTTGGGAATAGTGATGCATGGAGGCTTTTCATGACAGATTTAAAGTTTTTCTTGGTTGTCATTATAAATTTTGTATTTTTCAGTCACAAATCCTAATGACATCATCTGATAAAGATGCCAAAGCCATGTCTTCAATGTGTTGAAAAAATATTTTGTGAAAGAGGGAAGCAAGAATGCAAAAACAGGTTTATTTATTATATACTATTTTAGTAAAATTAATGTAATAATAATGAGTTCTTGTACAATTTTTTAATGCTTTCTTTTATTCCAGGAAAGTTTTTCTCCTTTTTGGGGAGGGGGAGGGGTATAATTTTTTTGTGCAAATTACGTGGGATGTTTTTGTAAATTAAAAGGCATGATTATTATTGTTCAGAAAAAGGGTATCATTGTGAAATGGAGAAGAGAGGGGGATGCTATGTTAACTGGCTTACTAAATTATAAATTTTTTTGTGGATTTTATTTGGCTCTTTTTTTTTAAGCATTTAGAAAATAGTTGTTGTTTACATGTTTTTGTTGTAAAATGCATCCCTTTTTTATTTATTTATTTTTTCTTGGAGGGGAGGAGCATTATACACGACTAAATTTTGTATATACTTTTACATATTAACTGTAGTACTGACTTTTTTTTTTTTTTTTCTTAGGATGTTAATGCTATTTTCAAATTGTAACATTTATCTTATTTAATTGTAAATTATATAAAGTGAATATTATTGTTCAAAAAGAGTTAGCATTGTGAAATAAGTGTGGGGAAAAGCTATATTAACTAGTTTACTTAATTAAAAATTTTTTGTTGGATTTTTCTTGACTCCTAAATTTTTCATTTTTACATCTTCTATTGACAAGTTTGTTTGTATTAAAAGCTAAATAAAATTTTTTAATCATCTTTTTTTGTTATCTCATTGAATGATAAAAGATAATTATATATGAAACAACGATTTGAATATCAGTAAAATTTATTTCAAAATAATTTTCATTTATAAATTATTTATTTTGCTACTGTTTATTTTATAACTCTTGCTCTTACATATGAATATTGTATTACCAAGGGTGGGGAAATGAATCATTTTGCTCGCCAATGGCAAAGCATTTTCTGGCAAGGCGAGTTCGTTTTTTGTTTTTGTAAAACTGTAGATAATAGAGACATTATCAGAGACTCTTTCTCAATCTAGATATTTTAACTTTCCAAATTATTACAGTGTAAATAACTAAACTAAGTTTTAATTACTAAATGGTACTTAGTTCTATCTTATACTAAGTTTACCTCTGTTGCAGGGTTGCAAAAATCTAGGCGCCAGCAGGCAGTTTCTCACCACAAAATTTATTTCGTTTTTCTTCGTCTAATATTTCGTGTCAAATTCCCGCTAGAATGCTATTAAATTTTGAGCGAAAAAAACTTTAAAATTTTAGTGGTGAGAGACTACCCTCTGGCGCCTAGATTTTTGCACCCCTGCTCTGTTGTATATATTTCTTAATATTATAGAAAAAAAGAATTGTGAAAATGCGTTGTAGTAACCGTAAGTTTGTCTGCAATTGCATGCAATTTTGTCATAACTATTTTCAATTGCGTGTATTTTGCATCCTGCTGGCGGATGAAACAAATACTTGGCTGGTAAGATTTTTGAAAATTTTCCCACCCTTGTGTATTACTATTGTTCATTAATTATGCTTCTTGATGTAAGCCTTAATCTTGTTTCGTATAAAATAAGTACATGAATCATTTGTGCTTACAAATGGCATTAAAACACATAGTTAAAGTTTTAAAATAAAATTTGAAATAAGATCTATAACATAGTGCTTTGTATTTGAACTGAAAGTATGTTTAAGTAATATAGCATGGCATATGACAATTGGTAGAGGGGGGGGGGTATGACAAGTGTGACAAATGGGGGGAGACAAGGTAAAAAGATTGAACATCTTTTATGGATAGCCCTTAAGTAAAAATAAGGTTTAGTTTTTATATTTTTAAATATGTCGTATACAGAGTTTCCCCCAGGTTTAAAAAAGGGCAGGGTGCTACTGTTCTGAAAAGGGCACTTTTTTTGTTTATAGTAAATTTAACACTTAGTGTAACTAATGATCATGAAAACTAGGGATGCACCGAATAGTGATTTTGGCCGAATGCCGAATATTCGGCCGACAGGTGAACCGAATATTTGGCTTTCCAAATACTTTTTTAATTTCAAAATTTCAAAATATTAAAATGTTACTTTTTAAAACAGTTTTACATAATATTTAATAAAAGAAACTTACATTTTGATAAACAAGAGCATTTAGTATTGAAAAAAAATCTGGCTTGAGTTATTTAAGAAGCGCAGTTATGAAACTTTAATTAATAAAATTTTCTACGAATCAAAACAAACATTTTAAAATCAAATAATGAAAAAATGGCCGAAGAAAAATTTTACACTCTGATAATTGTCCTTTTAAAATAATTCAAGGCAGATTTTTTTCAATATAAAGTACAAATACTTTCAACTTAATTCTGAATAAAGGTATGTTTGGCTCATAGTTCTTTTCTTATGAATGGTGGTATTTTCCACCCTTCCCATCATATCATATTTTACAGAAATCAAAGCATGTGAGTTGAAAATATGTTATTTATTGTTAATGTAATAAATGAACACACAAGTTTGGACCTAGAGTGAGATGAAATACAATGTACTTATGACTCAATAAGTTGATTATGATTATGGTTTCATGAACAAAATTTGTCTGTCTTGATAGCTATTACTAATCTCAAAAGTTTTTCTTTTTTTTTTCTTTTAAAGGACTTTTATTTGAAGAAAAGCAAGAAACAGATCATTTACTAAACAAAATTTAGAAACTTGTATGAGTACGTAATTTATACCTAAGGAGAATCCTAATAAATCACCATTTTAATCCTTCTCGTGGTTAATTTTCTTAAGTTGTACTTTACAAACAGCAAATAAATAATGTAAAAACATTCTATTTTATTTAAAAATGATTTTGTTTCGAATTATTTTAAATATAAATTAAAAAATTGACAATTAAAAGTAGAAATAGTGAAAAGTTTTTAAAGGTTTTATTAAGTATTGGATTCGACCGAATACTTTGATATTCGGCCATACCGAATATTCGGCTCAACCGAATAGTTTAGTATTCGGCCTAACTGAATATTCGGTAACATGGCTGAATAGGCCAAATACCGAATAGATACCGAATATTCGGTGCATCCCTAATGAAAACAAATAAAAAACAGAATGTAAAGCATATCAAATATTTTTCCTTGTGTTCGCAGTACTAATAGCAGTATTACTACCATAGAACTAAATTTTGACTAATTTGGTCATATAACACTTAATTAGGCAACAAAATAAATTGCCATATATAAAACCAACTTAGCTGGTTAATTTAGTGAAATTTTCTATCTTTTAATGCATTTTCAAAAAATGTATATTTTTGTGAATGTGACAATAATGAAAACATGCTTTTTTTTCATTTATATTCAATTCATAATGTTCATATATTCAATGTTTTTTTTCTCGTATGTGGATCTGTAATGTTGCAAACAAATTTTTACCTACTTCCTAATATGTTAAAATAAAAAATTATTCAGAAAAATGTTTCTAATGATGATATAAAATTTTAATATTGTTACAAATAATTATTAATTTTAAGGCATTTTCATTCAATTAGTTATAATTCGAAATATTAGGTGTTGCATTGAAATCATTGTAGTGCCAATTCGTCGCAGTGTTAAATCATCACATCGTCAATTTGTTCATGTAAAGTTTTATTTCCAGTCTCCCCCCCCCCCCCCCAAAAAAAAAAAAATAATCAATACTCACCACTAAGAGGGTGACACAGTGTACAATATTATTAATCGAAATACGTTTTTGTTAACTTTAAAAAATTGACTGTGAATTACATGCCGGCAAATTAGATACTCTACCGTATAATATTTTTTGGAAAGGTATGTATTGTTTTTAATTTCTCAAAAATTAAAATCAATTACAAATACCACTACAGATCTGCCAACTATTGCAGTTAAATTGTATTTTGAATGATTTTTAATGCTCACTACGATAATACCATTTTACTAGCAAAGATGATTTTTTGTCATATCTGAAATACTCTAGATTCTAGAAAGAAAAAAAAAAGGGGGGGGGGCACCAGGTTGAATTTTTCGAAGAGGAACCACTAATTTAAAAAAAGAGTACATTTTTTCAAAAAGAGCTATTAAAAAAGGGGGGGGTATGCTTGTTCTTTGTATACCAAAAATATTTGCTATAATTTTCAAAGATCAATTGAATTTCCACAGGCTGCCATGGAAATGTTTAAAAAAAACCATTGTGTGCATCAAAAGAGTTTAAAAGAGCCGCCAAGCACATAAAATAAATAAATTGGCTGCTTATGGTGCCATTTTAAGAGTTTCTTGGGGGATGGGTTGTCTTTGAGGGGGTAGGGTTTGAAATCATGTGCAGAATTGTGTGATTTACATACAGAAAAAGAAAGACCTACACATTAAAATTCTGTACTGTATTTCCCCCTGTAAATTCTTCTACATATTTTTTTCTGCAAAGTGAGCCAATCGCTTGTGCAAAACTGTTGAGAATTTTGGCGATCAGTCATGATAAACTATCGTGAATTTTAACAAATGAGTACGTATAAAAAAGTCAATTAGTTGCAGAAGAAATAAATTTTGTCAAAGGGTCATGGTAAAAATGCACATTCTGCCAAAATATCACAGAAAGAAATTGCAAATCCCTTAAATAGAACAATCGCATTAAAAAATGAAGTTTCGTCAAAGAATCTTGGTAAAAAATGCTAATTTCATCATACTTACAAAATGCAGATTTCAACTTAGAATCATGATAGAAAAATGGGAATTATGATTCTGCAGAGAGGGAGGGGGTGATATGAATATCATTAAATAATCTGAAAAAGTGTGACTTTAGTTGACATCTTCGGAAAAAGTGTGAATTTTGTCAAGATTTCAGGGGGCGGGGTGCAAATTTAGTTAAGATCCTGGGAGGGAGTGCAAATTTAGCTGTGATCTCGAGAAAATGCATTATTTAGTCGAGATGAAAAAAAAATGCATTATTTAGTCTTGATCTCAATAAAAGATGCAACTTTAGTCGCGATCTTGTTAAAACATGCAAATTAGTTGAGATCTCCAGAAAACGTGCAAAATTAGTCGAGATCTGAAAAAAAAAAGCGCATTAATTAGTCGAGATCTCGAGAAAAAGTGTTAATTTCATTGAGATCTCAGGAAAACGTGCAAATTGAGTCCAGATCCTGGAGAAAAAAGTGTGAATTTAGTCCAGATCCTGGGGGGAAAAGTGCGAATTTAGTCGAAATCTTGAGAAAAAGAGCAAATTTAGTCTAGATATCTCGAAAAGAGCACCAATTTATTCGAGATATCTCAGAAAAAGTGCCAATTTAGTCGATCTTGAAAAGAGTGTGAATCTAATTGAGAGATCTTGTAAAACATACAAATTTAGTTGAGAGTGCAGTGACAGAACTATCTTCAAGTGTCTGCATCAATAATTATATTATTAAAAAGTCTGCAAGATGTATTATATAAATCTATTGTTTGTGCTGTTGTAGTGTTAATTATGGCAACGTGTGTGTATGTGTAAAATATTTCCATCACTTACGGAAAAAAAAGTTTTTCGATAAACAAAAATATTTATTTATGGCATTAAGAATGTTCTTAACTGATCCGCTCAACAAGCGAAAAACGTTTTGACACATTTACAAATTCATTTTTTAACAGAAAGTTATAAAATTTTAATGCCTGACTATGAAAGCGATTTCGAATTGAACTTATTTTTCCATTTTATGATAATTAAATTACTTATCGAGTTATAAGCTATTTCGATGACGCAATCACCTGTTTTTCTCCTCCTTTTCAACCGGTTTTTCTGCTTTCGTCGGGAAATATGCTCAAAAGTGTCAACTTTGAAGGCTTGTTATGAAAAATCTATTGTGTTTTTTAAAAACAAAAGAATGAGTGCAATTAGACAGTTTCTGAATAACAACGCCTGCTATTTTCATGCATTTCGGAACAAAAATAAATTAATGCATGTGTCACAAAGTTGCTCTTTTTGATTTAAGAACACCCTTAAACAGAAAATTAGTTACTAAGGGAACATTAGAAAATGCTCTATTTGAAAGAAAAAAATATTATTTTACTATTCTCCAAAATTCTCAATGTAACTGTTGATTTATTGCTTGATACAAAAGAAGTTGATGTCGATATATTTTTGAAATGGTAGTAAAAAATTGTTCCCTATATGAATTGAAGCAATTTTTAAATCAGGAACTAACAGAGTTTTATAATAACCTGTGCATTATTTCTTGAGTTAAAGATATGGAAACTGAATAATGCATCATATCAGCGCCACCTGTTAAGAGATATACCCCAAAAACTAACCAGCTTCAGTTTATATCAATGCTCTAATTAAATGTAAAGTTTTTTGAAAAAAGTTTGTCATGCATTACTTCTTAAAACAAAGCAGCCACAATTTTTTTTTATTTTTTTTAATTAAAAACTTACGGAGTTGACTGATAGACATTTTCTAAAAACTTTTAAATTTCATTCCTTGCCTTCCAATACGTACAAATCCACCGAAAGTCAGAATACCATATTTTCTTTGAATTCAGTATTTTCTTGTAAAGATAGAACATAAAAACATATGAAAAAACATGCACTCTCAATTACAGTTAGCAATGAAGAAGAGATCTAAGAAATGCAATACACATTGGCTGCAAAACAGACAAACAATTCAAAAGTGATTAAAACCAACTATAATTGGTTCACGACTATAAGTGGTATATATAAACGGTTCAAGGTGCTATAAAGGCATCTTACTTTGATATAAAGAACATTAATGTCTATCAGAGATGTTCAGGCCTTTTTGTTTTTGGGCCCAAAGTTTTATATCAGAGCTTAAAAGAATTTTGTCATTTTAAAATTGCTTCAAATTTAATCTACTCATTTAAAAATATTTTACATAGAAATAAAAGGTCAAATGCAAGTTTTATTCATGTACAAAAGGTTCAGTAAAATAAATTACTAACTGTAACATTACAACAAATGACTTATTTTACAATAATTGAAATTAATTTTGGGTTAAACTGGAATGAATTCTAATTCCTTACTTTTTTTGTTATTTGTTTTAATAGGATGCTCATAACAATTATCTATTAAACATAACTGCTGTATTTTCTGTTCATCTGGAATAATTGAGATTGTTATTATACTCAATTTCTATTTATTGTGCATACTTTTATGTAATATTTATCTTACCTTTTTTCTAAATAGGACATGCTTGGCTATTAATCTGGAAAAAGACACAAAATCGAAAAAACTATTTACAAGATCCAAACAACCTTGGCGATAAATTGTGTTACTACAAATCTGTGTGAAAAAATGAATTTTTTATTTGTTGTTTCTTAATTTGTTATTTAAATTTGTTACTTCTAAGAATACTGTGTTGAAGTATATTAAATAAATTTGTAAAAATTCATGTTTTCTTTTTATTTATTGAATGATAATTTATAAAACAGAACCATTGTAATAATTTCATCTTCAAACATTCCCAAGTTTAATCAATTTTCACCGAAATCTTGTAAACAATATAGTATATATTATCTGTGTACACAAGATCAAGAACCGTGGGACATGGGTGCAAGATCTTTAATCTCAGGACTGATTTCAGTATTGAAGAGATTTTTGACTTACTTAAAGAATAGTGGTTCTACCATCAAGAACATTTAATCACTTTCTTTTATTGTTAGAGACCAATTTTTAGGTATAAAACAAGACTTAGAAATCTTCTAACCCTTTTGCATTTAGTTATTTCTAATGCTCAGAAAATATTTCAGTCTTGACTTAGATGGATTTCTTGCACCGATGTGTGTAGGATTATGAATCATTGTTAAATCAAAAATGGACTACTTTTGTTTCATGTAGTATTTAGTAAATATGTGATACATAAAAATCGAAATAATAAATTAGCATTTGTGTATCATAAAAAAGCTGCTCTCTATTATTAAGCGGTTTGGAAGGGAAAAGAGGGAGCAATAGCAGTACAGCTAATAAACTGATATTACTAATCATAATTTTTCTGATCAATTCAGGAGTCGATGCAGGTTTTTATTTTGGGGCTCATTTTGTGAAAAAGAAAAGTTATTTTTGTGAAAATAACATTTTTAAATGGAAGTTGACTTTGTTATTTGAACAAGGAATTTAAAAACTAAATATATATATTTAAAAAAATTCCTTTGCTAAGTTTTTGAAAATTATGACATGTTTTTGTGTACAAATTAGATTTTAAAACAGTATTTATGAAAATAGCATAAAAGAATTTTGTAAAAGGATCTGTTTTATTAAAATTATTTTGTGAAGAATCCTATTTTATTAAATAGATTTTTGTGGACCCCAAATTTTGCCTGCTTCAACCCCTGTAATTTAATATTAAAGTAACTAGTTTTCTATTTTCATTTTACATATCAGACTTTTATCTAAACACACGAGGGTTTGTTATCCTACCAGTTTTTAAATGCTCCACCACTCTCACTATTAAAGTGTGTGATTGTAAATTTTGGAAAGCTAAAAATTGTATTTTAACATAAGTTATTAATGCAACAACACCAAAAGTGAGAACCTTGTAATTGAATAAAAATACAATTTACTATAGGAAATGAGTGAGAATGCTCTCCTTTAATAAAATTAAACTTTTATTTGAAAAAAAAAAAAAAAAAAAAAAAAAAAAAAAAAAAAAAAAAAAAAAAAAAAAAACTACAAACTACAAACTGCCTGCTAAGAGTACATGAAAACCTTGTAAAATTAGGTTTTGAACACACAAGTTTTATAGTATTCATAAGTTATGAATGTTTTATTCAAATATTGTGAAAACATAAGTACTCCTGTGAAAATTAATTTTTGTTGTTTATTAGTGTTGTGAATTATCTATATTCCTCTTTTAAATCTATTATGGATTTTCAGTTGGTATATATGGCGATCCCCATTAAAGATTTTATTTTAAAAACCACATAATTTTATGATTTGTGAAAAGAGAATGGGGTAATGCTGGATAACTGTATGGAAATTTATATTAATTTCACTGAATAATCCTTTTTGTAATTTTATAGACAATCCTTTTTCTTTAATGAGGTATCCTAATGTATGTGTTTTGTTATTTTATGGGCAATCACCCCTTTTTTTCATGCCCAGAATTTGTATTATTTTACGGCAGGGTTGGCACGGTTTAAACCAATTGGTTTAAACCGTGGTTTAAACCAAATGGTTTTTTTTCTCAAAAAAACCAATTGGTTTTTTTAGAAGAAATCTAATGACATTTTTTTTCCTTATAATTTACGTGTTTCAAATTATTGGACATAAATATTTTCTACTTTTAACACTTTATTTCAGTAATAAGTATTATATATAGTGGGTTTAGGTCTTTTTTTATGCATAGGATTAAACCAATTGGTTTTTTCTATTAAAAAAAAGCAATTCTTTTTTAGAAGAAATCTAATGACATTTTCTTGTTTCTTTATAAGTTACGAGTTTCAGATTATTAGATATAAATAATTTCAATTGTTTTTTAGGAGAAATCTAATGACATTTTCTTTTATTCTTTATAATTTACGAGTTTCAGATTATTGGATATAAATAATTTCTACTTTTAACACTTTATTTCAGCAATAAGCATTAGATATATTGGGTTTACGTCATTTTTTATGCATAGGATTAAAATCAGTACACATTGGTGAACATATCTATTGCTCTAAAGAAAAACTTCAAACGTGAATTGATCAAAGATAAAACAGATTCAATATTTAGTATAAAATAATTTGCTTATAAAAAAAGTAGTATAAAAATAATGCAGATTATTTAATGCAATTAATAATGTAACACAATGATCTTTCAAGATTTTGCACAAGCTGTAAAAGAAATTTTTCTTTTGGGAGATTATCTTGTTGAATTAAAAGAAAGACTGGTACCTAGCTATAGCATTTTTATAATAATTTTTTTCCCTTTGCTATCTGCTGAATTTAACGACTAAAAATGTTAACTTCAAATTGTCACTCAGAAAGAAAAAATCCTAAGAAGTATTTGTAATTTATTATTTGAATAATTTTGGAAAAGAATATTTATCGAACTATAACCAAATGTTTATTATTAGTAATCAAAAGATTGTTTATAAAAATTTACAGAGCTTCAATGGTTAACAACTTCAATGGTTCAACTGTGTAAAACAGTTAAAACTTTCAACATAAGACTGTTTGCTAAAACTGTTTAAATTGAAAAATGATTTTTTCAATTTTCAGCATAAATTCACTATAATTATTAAATTTAAATTATTTTAAATGAAGTTACACTGCTTATAAACCAATAATATCTGTTTTTATCAGTAAATATGCATGTATATGTAATAAGAAAGGATGTTTTAAAAAAACCCGGTTTAAACAAAAAAAAACCGGTTTTTTTGGTTTTTTTCGAAAAAACCTGGGTTTTTTCCAACCCTGTTTTACGGGCAATGTCCCTTTTCTCAGAGATATCTTGGTATTGTATTTTTACGGTCAATGCACCTTTTTTTACGGGCATCTTGCCATTATAGTTTTACGGCCAATGCCCCTTTTTTGACGGGCATCCTGGCATTATAGTTTTGCGGGCAATGCCCTTTTTTTCACGGGCAACTTGGCATTGTATTTTTACGGACAGTACTACTTTTTTTACGGGCTAGTTATGCATTTGCTAAAATGTAAAATTACGGGTGATTTTTTGATTTACGGTCAAAATATTTTTTTACGGATACTGTCCGGAATCTCTGCTGCCGGCTTTTGTCCGTAATTTTACGTAGATTTTTTTTACAGTGCTTAACGTGGCGTTATTAACCCAGAACATTAGTTGTGAGTCTCAGAACCTTAGTTGTGAGTGTGAACCTAAGTCTAATCAATTAAATTACATTTTCACGCAATTTTCAAGTGAGTATCAAAAATATTAAGGTTGAACAAAGCAAACACTTATATCCGAATTCTTGAAAAAAATATTAAAAGTAAAATAAGTGGATATTATTTTTTATATTTAAACATGTATAAAAAACACAAATATTTTAATTTTGGTTTTTTAATCGCATTTTATTAATGCTATGTACTTTCAGTCAATCTTGGTTTCTGAAACAAAACAATACAATTTCTTTAATTTAATCATTCTTTAAAAAAAAATTAACGTGTAGCACTATCCGTTGTCTGAATCAAAATAGCATAATAAAATGAAAAGAATGGAAAATAATGAAGTTTTACTGGGCTAATGTTAATTAATGATTTAAAACAATGACAACATAGTTTTATTTTATTTATTTAACTGCATTCTTTTTGAACTGAATTATCTTTTTATGCAAATTTCAAATTGAGATTTAAAATAGGAAAAACAATAAAATACAAAGTAATGTGTTTGATTGAAAAGCCTAATTAATGTATTTCAGAAACATGATTTATTAATTTGGAAAGAAAACTTAGCTGTTCTTATTAAATTAAAAAAACTGTTAAAGTTTGCAAGGATATTGATTTTATTAGAAATACTTAAAAAAGTTTGTAAAAAAGTAGGCATAATATAAGAAAATAATTAATTTTCTTATAAATCTTTCATTCTTCAAAAACTCCCTTTTTTAGTAACACATTGATTAAAATTTTTCATTTTATTTTAGATTTTTACTTTGTTCAAAGTCGTTTTTATGATATTATAAATTAAAAGATAAATCGTCAAGTATAATTAGCTTCTAGATAAAAAAATATGTAAACAATCAAGTTTTAATGAATTTAAACAGTTTAATTTTTAAAAATATATACTTGATTATGTGTAACTTTTTTTATTGATGTAAAAAAGTATGTATTTTGGACGTAAATTAGTTGCAAAGTTAATTTAATATTATCGATTTATGACGACAAGAAAAGACTAAGGTATTAGTCAATCATAGTTAATAAAGATAAGATGTTAAAGGCAATATGGTAAAATTAATTATTAACATGAAACCAAAGTTACATATTCGTTTGATTATTATAAAAACGATAATAATAATAGTAATAATAATAATAATAATAATAATAAAATTATAGCTGTGTAAAATTCATAATGAAAACAAGAGATTATTTTTATTTAATTAAACATAATAAGGTACCCTGGGGTAATAACGCCAGACGGGGTAATAACGCCAAGTGCTAATATTTTGCATAATTATGAAATAATCTGGTAAATGACACCCATGTGTTCTGCGCAGAAGGGTTTTGAGTCATATAAATCGCAAAAAACAGCTTCAAGTTAATTTGTTTCATTTTTAGGTCTTATTGTTTTTACAAGCAGCTAAAATTAACGCTTGATCTAAAATTTGCGAGATACGTTTTGTGATGTGAAGACTATTTTTTTTATCCGGAAATACTTTGTTAATTACATAAATTTGTAGCACATTTCATGGCCTTTCAAAAGGTTGTTGAAGATTTTGGATATCTTCTCGAGATAATTTGTAATTTAAAATGTACAGCACAATAACTATAACGGGGTAATAACGCCAATCCTTGCAATTTTTACCCCGGTTGATTCCCTACAGTGGCAGAGCAACATCCTAAATACAGATTCGAATAAACACAGTTAAAACTGTGCAATGTTTCTAATAATTCTATTTAAACGCACCGTTTTAAGCAGAAAGAAGCTCACGGTCTGATATTCTTTTGCCTCATCCCCCCCTCCCCACACCACACCTTTATTTTTCTTACACTTTCACGAAAAAATGAACATTTTCAATAGCTTAGGATGCAATTTGTCAATTTCTAGAGCTGAGAGTTTGTATTTTTAGAATTGGGCAATCTACATGCAATTAATCCAACTTATTTCATTGTTTTGTTTGCATGGCGTTATTACCCATATAGGTGGGTAATAACGCCAAATAGCATTGGTCAAGAAATCACGCCGTTACATTTTATGTATTCATATCTGTTAAATTATTTTTTTTATATAGATAGTCAATGAGTTGCTGTATGAAATCATATATTTGTTTGAAAAATACAAACTAAAACTGAGCCGTGAAAATTGCTAGAACCTTAACGTGGCGTTATTACCCCAGGGTACCTTACATTTATCTATCTCTCTCTAAATAAAATAAGATATCTATCTATCTATCTATATATATATATATATATATATATATATACATACAGGGTGACCAGCAAATAACACCCTAATTTCAAAATTAAATTTCTCAAAAACAAAAATCTATAGAATTATGCAGTAAACGGTTTGTTTATCAGGTAAGCTGTAAAAATCTTATACAAAAGTTTCAAACGATAAATATTTTGAAAAGATTGTCTTCTGATTGCAAAGAATGCTTTGATTTGACATATTTCTTGCTTTAGATTGCTGCCAGAGAATGTGTTTTTCGGCTTAAAGTGCCATATTTTATAGTTTTTTTAAATTAAATTTTTGAAATTTCGAAATTCTAAAAATGTACTTCGAAAAATCTTTAAAATATTACACTGTAAGCTGAAAAATTATTTTTCTGCAAGCAATCTAAAACAAGAAAAATGTCAAATCAAAGCATTCTATGCTGTCAGAATGCAATTTTTTCAAAATATTCACTGTTTGAAATTTCTGTATAAGATTTTTATAACTTACCTAATGAAAAAACCGTTTACCACATATTACTATCGATCTTTGTTTTTCAAAAATTTAATTTTGAAATCAGGGTGTTATTTGCTGGACACCCTGTGTATATATATATATATATACAGAGAGAGATTACACATATATTGCATATATTATATTTTTTTAATGCACATTTTACATTTTATTAAACTAGCATTTAATTGCATACATGCAATTATATTGTTCCAAATTAAGGATCTACAATAAATTAACTTTACACGAACCCCGATTAGTGAAATTACGCGTTTTTAGATTAGATTTAAGCGTTTATAGGATAACAAATGAAAGAGTTTTTGTTTAATTCTATTGTCCCTCTGTTTTACTTTATAGATATGGTAAACAGAAAGTGGAAAATATGATAATATGATTATAAACACTAATATTCCTATATTTTTCAACGAAAAATAATCGCAATTAAATTTACATTAAAATAAGAATTTGGTGTATATTTATACATATATACCTATGTTGTGCATTTTATTTTTGTATTCTTATTTTTTTATTGATTAAAATGTTTTTTTCGCATTGCTTTCACAGTCATTTGGTTTACTTTGACAATTGTGATTTACCGCATATTTGAATCACAATTGTGTATTGTAAACTGTTGATATACTTTCCGCATACACATTAAATATTTGGCAGTAAATCATCAGTGACAATCTAGTTGTCAATGATGTTCAATTAAACTATTAATTTATAAAAAAGTTTTTAAAAATTTGTAATTTCGTATTCCATCGGAAATATACCTGTGTCTAACTTCCATAAAAGATTTTTTCAGGTATATTTTAATTAAATACTAAATAAAGTGGTTTAAAGAGACACAGAATTTTACATTAAATCAAATTGAATCGCATTTTTTGAAAAAAATACAAAGGTGCAAAAGTGTTATTAAATCAAGATATTTTATTCAAAACTGACCAAAATCATATAGTCATCTGATGTAAACAAGACTTGAGTCAATCCGTCATAGAATATAGAATGCGTATTGCATTGCTTTTACACACATTCCTCAGCCATTTATAGCAACTGTATCTTGTCGGTTGAAATTTGTGCTGACAATAAAATTACTTAACCATTACATTTAAACATATATTAAAGAAACAAAACACATAATTTTTATATTTATTTTTTTAATCACAATTTATTTATATTATGTATTTTATGTCTATCTTGGTTCTGAAACAGCGCAATACAATTTCATTAATTTAATACTTCATTAAATAATTATAAACATTAAACATTTATTTATTGTCTGATGCAAAATAGCTTAATAAAATGAAAAAAAACCCCAGTAAATAATGAAAAATTTGTAAATTTTACAGTGCTAATTTTGAACTACTGATTAAAAACAATGAAGACATCAGGTTTTATTTATTTATTTATTTAACTGCATTCTTCTTCAACTGAATTATGTTTTTATGCAAATCTCAAATTAAGATTAAAATGTGAAACCCAAATAAAAAATATAAAATAAAGCTTTTGACTGCAAAGCTTAATTAATGTATTTTAAAAATATGATTTATTTATTTAGAAAAAAATCGAGCCATTCTTATTAAATTGAAAAAAAAACTGTCAAATTTGGAGGGACATTGATTTTAATAAAAATAAGGTACCCTGGGGTAATAACGCCATGTTAAGGTTCTACCAATTTTCACGGCTTAGTTTTAGATTGTATTTTTCAAACAAATATAGGATCTGATACAGCAACTCATTGACTATCTATATAAAATAAAACAATTTAACAGATATGTATTCATAAAATGTAATAGCGTTTTTTCTTGACCCATGCTATTTGGCGTTATTACCCACCTATATGGGTAATAACGCCATGCAAACTAAACTATGAAATAAGATGGAATAATTGCATGTAGATAGCCCAATTCTAAAAGTACAAACTCTACAAACTTAGAAATTGAAAAATTGCATTCTAAGCTATTGAAAATGTTCAATTTTTTGTGAAAGTGTAAGAAAAATAAAGGTGTGGTGTGGGAGGGGGGGAATGAGGCAAAAGAATATCAGACCGTGAGCTTCTTTTTGCTTAAAAAGGACCGTTTAAATAGAAATATGAGAAACATTGCACAGTTTTAAATGTGTTTATTTGAATCGGTATTTAGGATGTAGCTCGGCCACTGTAGGGAATCAACCGGGGTATTAATGTCAAGGATTGGCGTTATTACCCCGGTATAGTTATTGCGCAGTACATTTTAAATTACAAATTATCTCGAAAAGATATCCAAAATCTTCAACAACATTTTAAAAATACATGAAATGCACTACAAATTTATGTAATTAACAAAGTCTTTCCATATAAAAACATAGTCTTCACATCACAAAACATATCTCGCAAATTTTAGATCAAGCGTTAATTTTAGTTGTTTGTAAAAACAATAAGACCTAAAAATGAAACAAATTAACTTGAAGCTGTTTTTTGCAATTTATATGACTCAAAACCCTTCTGCGCAGAGCACATTGGTGTCGTTTACCTGATTATTTCATAATTATGCAAAATATAAGCACTTGGCGTTATTACCCCGCCTGGCGTTATTACCCCAGGGTACCTTACTTAGTGTATGAAAAAATAGCTTAATATAGGAAAATAATTAATTTTCTTATAAAACTTACATTCTTTAAAAATATCTACTTTTCGCTCTTTTTTTAGCAAAAAATTGAATAAAATTTTCACTTTATTTTAGATTTTTACTTGTTTTATGTTGTTTTTATGACATCATAAATTATGAGATAAAGCGGAAAGTTTAATTAGCTTCTAGATAAAAAAAAAATGTGTAAACAATCCAATTTTAATGAATTTAAGCAATTTATTTTATAATATATATACTGGAATATTAGCAAAATTTTTTATCGACGGTTTTTTTTTTTTTTTTTTTTTTGTACGTGGATTAGTTGCAAAATTTATTTAAAATTATCGATTTATGAAGACAAGAATGAAGGGTATTAGTCAATGATAGTTAATAAAGATGAGATGTTAAAAGTAACATATTCAAATTAATTATTAATCTCAAACTGAAGTTACATTTTCGTCCGATCGTCCGATTACTATAAAAAAAACCTCTTACAATTGCAGCTATCTAATATAAACAATAGACTATATATCTTTATATATACATATATATATATATATATATATATATATATATATATATATATATATATATATATATATATATATATATATATTATACATATATATATACATATATATACATATATATATACATATATATTATATAATATCTTATATTTAATGCGCATTTAATGTTTATTTTAAATAGCACTAAGCTATTCATTTAATAAAATAAAGCATTTTAAAAAGATAAACTTTTCGTTCACTTTCTTATAAAAATAAGTGAATATTATTCTTTATAAATAAACATTTAAACATATATAAAACAAAACGAAACACAATCATCCCAATTTATTGTTCATAACTGCAATTATACTGTTCCAAAATATTTCCGCTGATACAAATTAACTTCGCATACACCCAGAATATTGAAATTTCTTTGCTTAGATTTATGCGTATACAGAAGGACAAACTAGTGAATTTATTTTTTTTTAATTACAGTTTTTCCTCTGTTTTCCTTTAGCGATACGGCAATATTATTATAATTATAAAAAATATTATTATAGACATTTTTATTTCTATTTTTAACGTATAATCTTAAATTTACATTAAATATGAGATTAATATATATACATTGTAAATTCACTGTAAAAATTCTAATTCTACAGATGTAAAATTACAGATATTGGCAAGCTTTCAAAATTTTATCTGCACACTCTACAAGAAAAGATATAAATTAACAATTTTTTTTTTCTAAAATTACAGATACCTGTATTCTTTGCAAAAGATACTTCTAAAATTATAGCAATTTTACTAAAATTCTATCTGTAACCTGAGTTGCTTTTATATAAAATGTTAGGCACCCGAGTTAACAATAATTCTGATTAAACTTTTAGATTGTTTGATTTACACAGCAAATGTGCACCTGTTACATGGATTTTTATTGTTGTTATTACATAAAATCCTTCCCAGTTACTTGAAAAAATTAGTAATATTAAAAATTTTCTTTTACAGTGTACACTGAAAATAAAAACCTGTTATTTGAGAAGCAGAAATAATAATACATGATCAACCAATTATATTAAAATAACGAGGATCGCAAGCCACGTTAAGGATTGATCTACTTTTAGCAATTACGGCACACATCTAAACTTCCTCTATTTTCGATTTTCTCATACATGTATTTTTTTACACCAAAATGTAAATAATTTTGGCACTACAATTGATATCTACTAATTTTGTTTTTGTTGTTACTTAAAATGTTCTAAGAATCTCTTTTCTTAAGAAAATTTTAGTAACGGTAATGTTTTTCTTTTACAGTGAACACTGTAAAAAATCAAAAATTCTAAATATGTAAAGTTACAGAAATCGGTATGCTTAGTAAAATTGTATCCATACATTGTACGGGAGGTTAGTCCACACACTCCTTAAATAAACTACACACACACACTAGCCTAAGGAGCTGAAATAATTTGGAATTGAGTTTTGAGAAGAATAGTTCATGTTAAGTTTAATTTTTCATTTTTTTTTCTTGATATGACAAAAGGAAATACACTGTATAAAAATAACTCTAGCGATGTAAAATTACAAATATCGGCAAGCTTACAAAAATTTATATGTACACTCTACAAAAAAGATTTAAATTTAAAAAACTAATTTTTTTAAAGTTACGGAAATCTGTATCTTTATAAATGAATCTGCTAAAGTTTCAGTAATTTTAGTAAAATTCTATTTGTAACCTGAGTTCTAGTTACATAAAACGATAGGCATCCAAGTTTATCAATAATCCTTATTCAACTTTTAGATCGTCTCATTTACAGTCCAAATGTGCATATGTTTGTTACAGGAATTTTTGTTGTTGTTACATAAAATTTTCTAGGAATAACGTTAATAAATGAATAACGTTACAGATTTTCTTTTATAATGTACATTGTAAAAAAAAACAAAAAAATAATTTAATTCCACAGATGTAACGTTATAGAAATCACTATGATGACTAACATTTTATCAATACAATGTAAAAAAAAAAAAAAAAAAAGATAAAAATTTACAAAATTTGTAAACAAAATATCGTTAACTGTATGTCAATTACGATAATATCTACAAGCAATCTACAAAATTTTAGCAACTTTACAGATTTTTTTCAGTGTATTCATTACGTATTTTAACTTTACAAAATATCGCTGTACAATGTCTTATGAAAAGTTTTTACACTATAAATAACTTTAATAGTTTCTAATAAATGTTTTTACACTATATTATAAAACATTTTTAGTGGGACATTTAAAAGATTAATGTTTAAAAAAAATTAGACAACAAGTTTCTTTATTTTTAAAACTGCTTAGGTTAAATGACGTATTACATTCTAAAACTACGTGTGAGATGATTTTTTTATATAGGGAAATATATTTATAAATTTATAATTCACGAAAATTTATTTCGTGATTACTATTATTTTTTTCGTGAGCTTTGCCAAACTTTATTTAATTACACTGTTTTTATTTTTAACCTAGTGATTATATTTGAAGTTTTCAAAATTTCCTAAACGGAATAAAATAAACATTTCATTTCAATCTTTTTTTCATAGACGGAACAAACACTTTATCAAAACAGCACTAAATATTAGCATACTAGACATGTATCTCTTAAGATTCATTAGTTCTTTAAAAAATATATAAAAAAATAAAAAACTTGCTCATAATTTAAATAAGATACTATTTATTAACGAAAATTATTAAAGGAGTATTTTTACTTCTTTTAACCCTTTAACGATCATAGCATTTTCATAGCTAAGCTGTCGAAATAAATGAATGACACCAGTAATAAAGAACAAATATATTTCCAAATAAGAAAACGTGATTTTTCACATACAAAATAAAAGGGACATTTTTAGATAAAAATACCGGTGTCAGTGTTGCGTAACGGAATTAAAATTTTGTGGTTTCGTGGCGAAACCAATGAACGTTAAAGGGTTAATCGTTTAATTGAATTAACTTTTGGCGTACTATGTAGCGCATACAGAAATCTAAAAAAAAAAAAAAACATATATAGGACGAATAAAAATACGACGACAGAATTGGAATCATCTTTCCAGAAATTATGTTTTCAGGGTTTATGTTATGTAAATTAATTATTGTTAATGTTTAAATTTGTTATTTAGACATCATCTTTTACTTTAATAAATTTAAAATTATAAAGTAAAAGAATTGTATTAGAATGCATTCATGATGTATGTCAAACACATGATTTTTCGTTTATTTTCTTTGATGACATTGTTTTTGAATCATTTTACTTCATTTTTAATGCAAATTTCAAGGAAATATCACAAATATTAGGCTCAATCCTAAAAGTTTTTTTTATCCAAACACTTTAATAATTAAAGTAATAATAATAAAAAATATTAAAAGAAAATAATTAAATAACCCATTACAAAATGAAAAGCAACAATCTTTGCGATTTGTATTTTGTAAAAGAAATTTACTTAAACTAAGTATTTTCAATTAATCTCGGTTTATCAAATAAAACTGTATAATTTCTTTAATTGTTTCTTTCAAAAAAAAGTGTAAATATAGAACATTTATTCAGTGTTTGAATCAAAATAGCATAATAGAAATATCGATCAGAAAATAATGAGAATTTTACGGCTTTTAATAGACTAATGATAATTAATGATTTAAAAAAAGTGACAATTACAGATTTTTTTAAACTCTATTCTTCTTTAATGAAATGAATCAGTTTTTATGCAAATTTCAAATAATGATTGAAAATATGAAAACCAATTAGAAATACAATGAAACGTTTTTGATCGTATATCCTAATTAATATGTTCAAAAAATATGATTTATTAGTTTGGAAAAGAAATTTTTGAGCAGCTTTTATCAATTAAAAAAGAAAAATAATATATTGAAGTTTGGAAGGATATTGAATTTAGCAGGCTAAGATTTGAAAAACTGTTTATGTAAAAAAATAATTAATTTTCTTACTAAGTTCCCAACTTTTTTTAGCAACAGATTGATTAAAAGTTTTCGCCTTATTTGAGATTATTACTTTGTTCTAAGTTGTTTTTATGATGTCATAAAGTTACAGATAAAGCGTAAGTTTAATTAGCTATCCACCAAAAAAAATTAAACAATCAAATTTTAATGCATTTAAGAAATTTACTTAAAAAATTATGTACTCGAATGTGTGTCACTTTTTACATTGATATACTTTAAGTAAATTAGTTACAAAATTAATTTAAAATTATCGATTTATAGAGACAAGAAAAGCAATGATATTAATTAATCATACTCTGAAAGATAAAAAGAAACACTATGTTAAAATTTTAAAATCTAAATTTCTTTTTCTTTTGCTTACTATAATTAAGAATAAAAAACAATTGATATAAAAATGGACTCATTTTATATAGTTAAAAAAAAAATGATATTTTTAATACTCATTTAATATTTGAAATAATGTGATTTATTAAATTCACCATAAAATAAAAGATAATGCAGGAGGCTTTTCGAGCTAAAAAAAATTCAGCTAATCATCAAATGAATTAGACGCGTGTCGGTAAGGGCACAAGGTCAAAGATGAATGCATTGTTTTTTATTTTATAGTGAATTTAAGTGTATTATTTCAATTGTTATTTATCACCAGTTTATACTGCGATTTTTTGCTACTCATTCAATATTTTTTTTAAATAGCACCTAATTTTATAAGCACATTTATGTTGTTCCAAAATACTTCAGCTGCAATATATTACTTGTACATAAATCGAGATTATTAAAAATTCACCTCTTTCATTAAAACATTATTCAAACAAAACAATTATCATTCTGTTTTTTTTTTTTTTTTTTTTTTTTTTTTTTTTTTTTTTTTTTTTTTACAATATATGACAAATAAAAAGTAAAAATGTTATTTACATTATTATTTCTAAACTATTTTTACAACTTAGAATCTTATGTCAATTGATATTAAAGCATTAAACTAATTCATATATGTTTATACATTACAAACTGTACTTTTTAAGTTTTGACCATTTTTTAGAGTTTTAAATACTTTGCCATTGTGGTTTCATGGACTGTTGGCATTTTTCGATAAAAGTGATTTAAGGCATAATAACTAACACATTTTTGTGTGAATTGTTGTAACCATAGATTTGGCGATCCATCAACAGTTTTTTCCAAAAGAATAGTTGAACAGAATAACAGAATTTAAATGAAAGAAGAAATTTAATTGAATTACAACAGAAGTTTAATTGAATAATATTAGAAATTTAATTGAATAACAACAGAAGTTTAATTGAATAATATTATAAATTTAATTGAATAAGAGAATTTAAATAATAATATTTAATAAAGTTTTTGAAATTTTGTACTGTCATTGAAATCATTCCTACTGGCAACTTTCCATTTAAGATAAACACGATAAATATTTTAATCGCTGTTGAGGTGTGCCCAAAGGGAATAAAGGGGTGTTGGAGCTTCCATATGAGGGGGGGGGGTCCTCAGGGGGTCGAAAGCCTCCATTAGATTGCACCACAAAAAAAAACGATATGCTTACTATGATACAATTTCGATATGTTTCTGTAGGGAATTAAGGATTTCTCCAGAGATCTATACCCATTTTAACTGCTAAAACCGACCACAGAGCATTAAGAACCAGATTATTTAACTAGCAGATTAATTGGATAGACTTGGTGTGTGTTTGGTAATGTCGCGCATCGAATCCGAGACAATTCAGTCCAAAGTTCGATGGTATGACCTCTTGGCGACAAAGGCCAACATTTTAATTCTATTTTAAGAAAATTTCATTTATCGTAATGTTAATCTCTGCATATCTCCAAAACATCTTATTTAAGGTTTAAATTTATGTTTTAAATCAACACCAAATAAGATGATTTGGAGTTATACACAGTTTCAGATAAAGAAAAATGAAATTATCTATGTAAAAATAATTTTATGCAACACAAACATAAGTATATATGAAAACGTATAATCAATGAAACGTATACTTTTTGATTTAGAAAAAAATTAGAATATTTTTGCCCGTTGCTGCCACAAATGAGTATTTTTAGGTGCGTTCGTAATTATGTAAATATGTAGCACCTATTGTTGTCGCTCTGTCCGTCCATCTGTCCGTCTGTCTGTCTGTCTGACCGTCTGTCCGTCCGCATATAACAACGCAAAAACTACCCAACCGAATCGTTTGAAATTTAAAATACATAATTATTACATAATTCTGTCGAGTCATTTCAAATTTTATGAAAATCGGATGGATAGATCAATTACAGGGACAATCAAAAGGATTCCGTTACATTACGGTCAATGGGGAAAAAGTTTCAAATGAATTTATTTATTTATTTATTTATTTATTTATTTATTGAAATGAACACTACAGAATAACCCATTTACAGTGTTGCAAGAACATCAAGAGACACAAGACTACAGAAATATATACACATACATATAAAACAAATTTATCTTTGAAGACATGAAATGACATATCAAAAATATCAAGATGCACAGAGAGTTCATTAAATATTTTGTAAAATTTATACAAAGAGAAATTACTAATGTAATTATATTTGAGAAATGGTGAGGGAAAGAATTGGTTGGACCTGAGGGATCTATTTGGTACATTGAACTTAATAGAATTAAGAATTTCACTACAGTCAATCATGTTATTTATAATCTTGTAAAAAAGTAAAACACAAAAAAGATCCCGTCTAGATTTTAAACTTGGAATGCCAAAAATGCCGCGTAAATAGGAAGCAGAAACATCATAGGAAAAAGTAAGATCACTTTTGAACAATAAATCACGAGTGAATTTAGACTGCACCTGCTCAAGAATTTTAATTTTATTAAAATAATAAGGATCCCAAATGAGACTGCAGTATTCAAGCTTAGGACGTATCAGAGCAAAATATAAAACTTTTAATGCATGTTGATTGGTAAAATCTTTAGTTTTACGCTTTAAAAACCCTACTTTTTTATATGCCTTAGAAACCATGTTATTAATATGAAGTGAAAAATCAAGTTTAGAATCAAAAGTAATACCCAAGTCTACAACAGTACTAGGACGAAATAAGGCAAGATTATTAATTTCATAAGAGTAAATTAAAGTACCAGTTCTACGTGAATAACTTAAAACACTACATTTTTTAATATTAAGGAATAATTTATTATAAATGCACCAATCATATAAGCTATTTAGATCCTTCTGCAAAAGTGCAGCATCAATAACAGAACGTATTTGTTTATATAATTTTAAATCATCTGCAAATAAAAGATAATAAGAAAATTTCAAAATAGAGCACAGATCATTTATAAATAAAATAAAAAGCAATGGCCCTAAATTAGAGCCTTGTGGTACACCAGATGTATTGGTAAATTTATGAGACATAGCACCACTGAAATAAACGTAAAGCATTCTATTATTTAAGTAAGAAAAAAGCCAGTCAATAAGATTAATATGAAAACCCATACCCATCAACTTATTCAAAAGGATACCAAAATCAATAGAGTCAAAAGCCTTAGAAAAGTCAGTATAAATGACATCAAGCTGATAACCCTGTTCAAATGATGACATAATGTCATTAGTTAAGCAAAATAAATTGGTAAGAGTGGACCGTTTTGGAATAAAACCTTGTTGAGCTGACGAAATAAAATGTTTTACCTGTTGAAAAATTTTATTATGGATTATAATTTCAAATATTTTAGAAAAAGGACTCAAGATTGCTATGGGACGATAATCTTGTTAATCGCCAAAACCACATCCATATATGTAACCCTGTCAATTTTAATAATGTCACTAAAACAGTTGTCGAGCTTACCAGTATTTTTATCATAATTTGTGCTAGGATTGTAAACGGAACTAAAATAAGATGCAAAAGCATTCGCAATATTATCATCACCATCATAACAATTGTTGTTGTAGAATACACTGTTTGGCAATGTGTTATGACTTTTAAAGTACGACCAAAACTTCTTAGGATTAGAAATCAGATCATTTTCGGTACTCTGCAAATAAGAAGCATAATCATTCCTGATACTGAGTTTAACAGAAGACCTTAAACACGAGAATTCTTCAAAGAAAAGTGGATTCCCACTGCGTAACGCCATCCTACGAACTTTACTTTTATGTTTAATGAGTTTAATAGCTTCATTGGAGTACCATAAGGGGAATTTATTATTAAAAGTCTTTACAGGAATAGTTTGGTTAAAAACATCATTTAAATAACTATAAAATTCACTAACTGCTAAATTAACATTGTCATAAGTATTCAGAAAATTCCAGTCACTTTCAGAAATCAAATACCACATAGTTAAAAAATCAGACCTTTTAAAATCATATTTCACAGATTTGACATTGTGATTACTGGCACGTATGGGAATAAGATTAATAACAATAGACAAAGCTGGGTGATATTTGTCCTCAGATACTAAAGGCTGATCACTGTGTTTAACTTTAACATTTAAAACATCAATATCAGATAAAATCAGATCTAAATATTTGTTATTACAGTTAGGTACAGTATTTAGTTGGTTTAAATTATAGAATTGAACAAAGTTAAACAATTCTCTTATAGTAGGATCTAGAATATTATCCTTACACAATTCACCAATAATAGACAGATTAAAATCACCACAAACAAAAATATTTTTATAAGAAGTAAACTTTACAAACACGTCAAAAAACTTTTTATAGGTATCAATATTGCTATTAGGGGGAAAATAAATTAAACATAATAGCAGTTTACCTTGATATTTCAAATTCAGGGAAACCCAAAGACATTCGAGTTCCAAATCAGGAACATCAATCTGAAAGGCTGTGAAACATTTATTAATTGCAATGGCCACGCCACCACCACGCTGTAAAGAACTGGTTATATTATTACGATCTTTACGAAAAACAAAATCGTTAATCGTTTTAATCGTTTGAAATTTAAAACGTATATTTATTACATAATTTTGTCGAGTCATTTCAAATGTTATGAAAATCGGATGCATTGATCAATTACAGGGACAATCAAAAGTATTCCGTTACATTACGGTCAATGGGGGAAAAAGTTTCAAATGCATTTTAATGGTGTTACACTCATTTGAATATAACAGAATTGACATGAATCTATGAAATATGTACTAAAAAATACATTTTGTACAATCTGTGATGAATATGTACTAAAAAATACATTTTGTACAATCTGTGGTGAATATTTATTATTAAATTACAGGGCCACACAAATGTATTCCACTAAATAATGTTATATGGGGAAACATTGTTTGGGGGGGTGTTTTAATTATATTAAACTATTTCACATTTTATGAATAAGATATACGTTAACCACTTAACCGTCTGTCCCGAGATAACTCGGGGTTAAAAGCACTGTTTCCCCATACCCATCGTCGGTGAAGTGGTTAATGAAGTATAATAAAAATTACTCCCTGCATATTTACATGAACACAAGGATTTCGACCAATATACTGTATCCAAAGTACGCTCTACTATATCAGATGGAATTAAAAAGATATTCTATGTTATGATAAATGTTTTAATTTATACGGCGATTGTGCTGAAATGTAGCTGCATAATTTGCCTTTCCAATGATTGTACCAAGGGATTGTACAAATATAACGACATCAACTTTTTGGTAATTTTCGATCCTCTCTCCCCCTCTTCTGATATCATATGAGGACCCCAGAAGCCAAGGGGTATAAGTGACAAAATTGAAAAAATTGAGTTAAGTGCACAGGGTATCTGGAAATATGCTTTTTTCATTTCAGGTAAAGAAATATAGGTCATTTTCTGATTATTTTGGGAGTTATAGAGATAAACCACTTTTTTCGAAAAACAAACAATATTGATTAATTATACATTTAAAGAAAATTGTACTCTATTTTTTTAACAGTCATTGAAATGAGAGTTCAAAGATTAGAATGCAACAAGCAGATGTTTCCTATTTCAATTTAGTCCATTTTTATTGATGTTCCAATTTAACATCAATTATCTTTAAACTCAATTTACTCCAAATCGACATTTTGTCACTTGTACCCCTTTGCTTCTAGGCTCCTCATATGTTATCAACCCTTGAAACCACCTCCCACCATTACGGTAATGATATCGTTATCAAAGTGTAAAAAAAATGTCATTTTTAAAATTTATTTCTTTTGTTCGAAGTGATTTAAAAAACTGGCTACATTTATTTTGTGTGTATACTTTTATAATTCAAATGTACAAAAGTCAATATACTCTCTTAAAACGAAAGAGTGGATTTGGCTGCTCAAGAAAGAGTTCTAATTTACTGGATCGTGAATGAGCTGATTTTTAAGTGGTCCACTCTTCTTGACTTGCTTTCTTCTATTTCTAATGCACTCATTGAGATCGAAAACTAAGCAAGTGAACTCGAGAAGAAAAGAGATCATTTCCGCGTTATTTTCATCCACCGCTGGCGCTGCTGTCGACCTGACCTTGTAAAATACAAGATGGAGGATTTCCGAATGCACTGCACGCTGATGCTCCGTGAAGCTGATTTTCGATACATCTTAAAAGTTCGTGGTTTCCTCAAGATTATTTGCTAAAGAAGCCGATATTTTACGAAGTAAGTACTATGAAAGTATTTTATTTACATTATGCTATCCTTTTAATAGATTTCTCTTCTCTTTTTTTAATAAACAATTAATGTTAATATTCATACGTACCGTACATAACAACCTTGAAATAAAATGGTGTATCAAGCGAAGTAAAAATTGTCTTATAATGTAATTACTTAGTTCATTTAACAGTCTTGTAGTATAAAAGTTTTGAAGAATTAAGTTATGCAATTATTACATCTGTATTTATAGAAATTTATTTATAGATGTTCAGGCTGGTTAGAAGTGCTTATTTTTTAGTGTACTCCTATTTCTCAATTTTGCTAATATTGTTAAGGGATGGAAAACCCTATATAAACACGAAAAACAAAGTCCTGTTGTAATTTGATCTACATATTATTATTACATATACATGCATATATATTGATAAAAAAAGACATTGGATTATAAACTGTAACTTCATTTTAAAATGATTTAAATTAAATATTTACAATGAATTTATGTAAAAAATAAAAGAAATTAAAATTTAATTTAAACAGTATTAGCAAACTGTCTTATGTTCTAAGAATAAAGTGCTGTATACAGTGAAGCATTGATACTCTGAAAATCTTTATAACTAATCTTTTAATTACTAATAATAAACATTTGAAAGTAGTCTGATAAATAAAATATTCTTCTCCATTGCTATCCAAATAATAAATTTCAAATACTTCTTGACATTTTGTTTCTTGAATGACAATTTTAAGTCAAAATTTTTGGTCATAGATTCAGCAAATAACTAACAGGGGGGGGGGAGATCACTATTATTAAAATGCTATAAGTAGCATCCAATCTTTGAAAACTCTCTTATTCGACTTCATATTTTGATTTTAATTCTTAAGATAACCTCCCCAATTAAGATTGGGGATTTCTTTTACAGCTTGAAATCTTATAAATTGCATTATGTTATTGCGTTAAATAATCTGCAGTTTTCAAAAAATTAAGATATTTTCTATTAAATATTGAATATTTTTAATCTATTTTATATTAGATCAATTCACATGTTCGAAGCTTTTTCTAAAGAGAAATAAATATATTTACCATTGCAGACTGATTTTAATCCTATACCCAAAAAATGATCTGAACCTGCTACATCGAATGCTTATTGCTGATATAAAGTGTTGAAAATAGAAGTTATTTATATTCAATAATCTGACATACATAAGTTTTTAAGAAAAAGAGAAAATGTCATTAGATTTCTTCTGAAAAAAAAAAAAAAAACAATTGTTTTTTTTTTAAAAAATTAGTTGGTTTAAACTAAACCGTTGTTTAAACCAAAAGGAGTAAACAGTTGTTTAAACCATAGTTAAAGCCAATTGGAATAAACCGTGCCAACCCTGGTCTAATTGTTGTAGGTTCTATCTTGTATTATATAAATATGCAAATATATAGAAAAACAACTAAAAATCCACAAAAACCTGTATTGGTTGGGTATTTGCCAGCGCTGATACATTTTGAAAGTAGCAACAAAGGTGAATTTTCGACAATATTTTATAATGTTGCTTTAAGAACTTTCATTTTAAATTTGTTTTTAAAATGGTGATTTATTTTAAGATTGTATCAGAAATAACACCATGATTTAAACAAGCGGATAAGTGTAATCGCACAGGATTTATTTATTCTATTTCCATTTTATTCATGATTGGCTGAATTTTCAATAGTGTAATATTTATAAAGCTAAAATTTTTAGTGTATGGTTCATTTTTTGTTTAGACTATGGATGGGAAATTTTATAAAACATTTAATCTGAAAGCTGCAAAATATTTTAATATGTTCATAATCATTCCTTAACATTATATTTATTAGTATTTAATTTGATTTCAATATTTTCTTTTAACACAGGAAGATGGTGATTTCATGGAGGAGTAAAATTCTACTGTGAGGAATCAAATTCAACAATCTTATTTAATCTCAAGGATCCTCAACAAAGTGTCTATTTTGCCTAAGATTTTTAAAGTTGGACAAACCAGTGGACAGATTACAATATGCTCTTTATGTATTTAATGTTTAATGCAAATGGACTGCTATATTTATAAAGGTCCTGTTAAAGATGTTATTGAAAGTTGTTTATCTGATGTTGGAAAGAATTGTTATCAATTAATGTTAGGTTTATTTTGTTCTTGCTAAATAAAATGTTTTTGTTGTTAAATAAAATTAGTTTTTTTTCTTTCTTGTAACATTCTAAATTGCACATTTGGCTCTAACTTTTGACACAAAATGCTGCAGTCTTATGCTTTTATATTTATTTAAACTTTAGTTGATTTAAGAAACATTGAATAAAATCAAAAATTAAAAGATTAATTAAGAAGAAATAAGTTATTCTTGAATATAAATTCAAGTTTTAACAAATGTTTTAAATGATATAAAGAATAATTGCACATGGTCAATAAATCCATTTCTCAGTTATTTCTGAATTTAACTTTTGTACTACAATATTTAGTGGAAGGTTCTTCATACAATAAAATAATTGTCCATAATCAAAATTTTAGCTATACAAGTTTTTTAATGGCATTCCTCCACATTTCACAATTGCAATGTGCTTATATAAATGCTATGGGTAACAATTATTTTATCTAAGATTTCAAAGCCATTTCAGATTTCAAACTAAACAATTAAAATATTTTTTTTTAATTTAGTCAGTTTAAGAAATATAAGATTTTGATTGAGATTTAAATCGAGGAATAATTACAAGGTATCATGGGTTGATGTTTATCCATTTAAAATATTTTCAATTTCATTTATTTAAACCCTGCGCTGGCCATGTGTGTCTGGGGGGGAGGGAATACTTTTTTAAATTTAGGTTTTATGTTTTTTAATACATTCTTTTTCAAAACTGGTTCTAAAACTCGTATTAATATTTAAAAAAAAAAACTAACCAAAATTGCAAAAGTAAAAACTAACCCACTTACAGATAATCCTCAAATATTCTATGATCCCCCCCCCCCAAAAAAAAGGTAAACATTTTAAAATCCAAGCAAGATATTTGAAAATAACTTCTGCATAGGATTATCTAAACTCTTAAGGGGAACAGTCAGCTTCTGACATTGTGGTGCTGAAGTTGAGTCGTTGGGCTGATATCAAGTTTATTTTTTCAATATTTTTTTAGTAAGATGCCTAAGATTGGTTTATTTGATTGAAATCATAAATTTTTATTAAAAAAATAATTTTTATTTACAATTAAATCAGAAGCTAATGAAAAAATTAAAATTGTGTATAAGCATATCTGAAGCTATAAGTATCATTGGAAAATATGTAAACTTGAAATTGCCCAAGAAAGGAAAGGAAAAATCCCATTAGCACCACAGCATCAGAAGCTGATATTCTATTTAATGTTGTTCGGGTGCTGTTGTACAGTTATGCAAATTTAGGCAGTTCGCATGAATAAGTGTTTTCAAATTTACAATTTTGAGATCACCAGTATTTTTAATTTAATGAATATATGTACTTTTAAATTTAACAAAAGAAAATATTGATGTTAAAAATTTCTGATTTGACAGAATAATAAAAAATTCATGTAAGTTCTATTTAATTTTGTATAACGATTCAATTGCCTTTTCCCCTAAATTGACATAGGAAACAGTTTCATTGAATTAGAAAGAAAAAAATGTTTTTATGATTCATTAGAGAACTTTCAGTCATGTAAATTAGAATGTTTTAAGTCTTGTTAATTAAAGACTTGGAAGAAATATTGGAGAATCCATTTTACAGTTTTCCAATCTCTCTCTCTTTCTCTCTCTCTCTCTCTCTCTCTCTATATATATATATATATATATATACCCTTGTAATGTCAATAAACAGAAATTTAAATCCGAAATGAGAATTTAATTGCAACACTTGAAAATGTGGCAATAATTCCATGTTATATTGAATTTCATTGATAAAAATTAATCGAGGATTACTGAATTTAGTTTTAAATGATGTGATTTTATTTAGACGATTTAGAAATCACTTGAAGATTTTTGTAATTTTAAGCAATTTTGCTTTTCTTAAGAGTGAATTTATTCAATTCTACAAATTCAAGGAGTTTTGGATTAACTCTTAAATGAGTTGATTTCATTCATGTATGAATTGGTTACAAATCGCCTAAGTGATACTGGGTTAAATCAAAAATGACAACATTTCACTCCAACTTGAAGTGATAACAAATCTCTCAAGTGCTACTGGATTTGCCTTAAATTAGTTCACTTCACTCAAATACGAGTTGGCTGCAGCTAACTCAAGTGCTACTCGATTTAATCCTAAAGACTTCATTTCACTCAAGTATGATTTGATTACAAATCGCTCAAGTGCTACGAGATTCAGTCTTAAATGACTTCATTTCACTCAAGTATGACTTGATTACAAATCACTCAAGTACTACTGGATTTAACCTTTATTGATTTGATTTCACTCAAGTATGAGTAAAATGGAGATCACACAATCATGATTTGATTAAAAACAACTCATTCACTTGAGTTGTTTCAGCTCTTCTTGAGAAGGTTCCTTTCAACTTGGGAAAAGAGTGGATTTCAGCTCAACTTGAGTTATTTCAGCTTTTTCGTTTTAAGAGAGTAGTATCACTTTGCATATGAAAAACCTTATGTTAAATAAAACCTAATGAAATAGTTACCATTTATAATCATTTTATAATTTTATAATGACTTTTTGCTACAGAACGTATTCAGCAGTAACATATTCAGCAGTTCAATCCTGTTGCACTTGCCCCGACGGAGGACAGCTGGGGAAGTGGGGGGGGGGGTGTGATGTAGAATCACATATAATATTCTTAAATTTTACATTTTTCTAAATTACAGTTAAAACTAATCTTTAATTAAATAGCTATTTTATCTTAACGTTTTATTTCGATTCCACAATATCTTCCCGTTCAAAAGAAAAGAAAGAAAAACATCTAGCTTCTGCCTTATTATTGAAAAACGGCTGTCAGATAAAGAGAATTCATTAAGATGCGTATTTCACCCTTGCTGGAAACAAATAAAAAATTAGTCGTTGGGGGCCACCGTAATACTTACCCATCATGGATATGTATATGAAAATAAAACATATGAAAACTATTTATACAATGCATTGTAGTTCATAAACAAAATTTAAATATTGTTAATATACATAGTAATGGTATATTAAAGAACTGCTGATGTACCAATTTCGACAAATTATATAAAACGCCAAAATACTCAAGTAGTACCGAACTGCGTAAAAGAAACATCCTTATAACTCCAAAAATAATAATTCTATTAACTAACAATTAATTGCGCCGGATTAAGCATCTCATTTCCAATTAAAATATACCTCTGAATTGAAATTTGAATGAAATACAGGGTCATGAAAAATCGAAGAATATGAAAAACAGGATTACAAATATCTCGGCAACTAATAATCCGATCGACTTCGTTCTATATGCAAAATGTGTGTTATTTTATTGCCTTTTACGACATTCCTTTGAACAAAAAAAATTCGAAAATTTTTATATACCTTTCATCAGAACGAATTTTTCGAGAGTCCGAAAAAAATAGTTCCGGATAATCGAGGTTGCTGATATTAAATAGGGTTCGTCCCATTCTTACATACTAACTACATACAAAATTTCAAGTCTCTATCTCAATTTGTTCGGGAGATAGAGCGTTTACAGACAGACAGACAGACAGACAGACGGACGGCAAAATTTTTTTTCTAAAAATATGTTTTTCGGAATCTCCACTATCTAAAACGTGTAAATCCGTCAAAAAAAATTTTCGATTTTCAAAACGATTGCAAGACTTACCCTATACTACGTATGATGGGTAAGTAAAAAGAATAAATATCGACTGTGTTTGCGGTTAGTGAAATTTCATTTTTCTCTCTGCGTAATTTTAAGTCTAACTTATTCGTTTCATAATAGTCTTTGAATGTACTTGCTATTTGTTATGTCTTTTGAGAACATTTTCCCAAAATATGCTCCTAACGTACGAATTGGCAGTCGGATTCCTTTTTGGCGTATTTTTTAGGACTGCTATTTTCTGGTTGCCCTGCTATTAAATTCAAAATCCTTTTATTGTTTAAGCGTAACAGACAATTTTGCGTAGATGATATCAGTCATTTTTCATATGCTTATTGTCGCCAATTGTGTGATGCCAATGTGTGAATTTTTCAGCGAGGAATTAATTGCCTCCCTCTCGCTTCACGAGGCAGTCATGTGAAGACTGTTTTCTTGATAATGCGTTCAGGCACCATCCCTAGCTTTTCTGTATGAACAATTTAAAATTTATAAGTTTACTGCAAATAAATAATTTTCTTAAAGAGCATTTATTTTCTTAAGCGATCATAGCCTATAACTAGCGAATGCATTTTAAAAAGAACCTGGTCAACGTACTTAAAAATACAGATCTATAGTATAGGGGGGGTGCAACGAGAAATTCTGATCAACAAAAGAAGTGGACAACATTTCTTCTCTCCATCTTTTATTTATTACTAATACAAGATTCATTAAAAATACACTTCACATATAGTTTCTTAAACCGTGATTATATATCTACACACATATGATAAAGAAAAGGATTGTCAAACGTTGGGTTATTCCATATTTTAGAATTAAATTTTTTTACAATAATTTAGTGATTTTAATTAGAACTTTGTATTTTCATAAAAATACATAACAGCCTAAAAAAATAACATGCTATTTTGTATTAATGATCTTGTTACAAACAAAAAACAAATTTTTATTGTATCAAAAACGATATCAGTATCAAAAGACAACCTCCTCCCCCAAGATATATCTCACCATACCATATGCCAGATCCCCTTTTTCCCTAATATGATAAGTTTATATTTGAACAGTCCCTAAGTAATAAAAAAAATGTTTTTTTTTTCATTTTTTTTAAATTTCTTAAACATTCCTTATTTTAAAAATACCCTTCGTATTTTATGTTGCCACATTTTATTCCACTGCCTAAAAATAAAAACTGCATAAAAATTGCACTGCATATAAAACAATTATCATTTTATTCCGAAAAACATCCCTACTAGCAAACCAATATGTCCAACGTTGCTCCAATATTTCATGTATTAGAAATATTGCCAATAAAACGTGAATATTGCTGCAATATTGGGATGTTTACATTTTGCCCTTATTTAGCCAATATTATGCCAATATTGCGGTTACATTGGAAATATTGCCAATAAAATGCCAATATTGTACAAATGTTGGCGCTTCATAGAAAATATTTCCAATGAAATTCCAATATTTAACCAATATTGGCGTCTTATTGGCAATATTTCTAATGAAACCCCAATATTGGCATAATGCTGGCTGGAAATATTAGCTAAATAAGGGCAAAATGTAAACTTCCCAATAATGGAGCAATATTTCATGCCAATATTGTGCCAATGTGCCCATATTGCTCCAAGATGTAGCCAATATTGGTCCAATATTGTTTGGCTACTGGGGATATATTGTTTTATTTCTATGATCAAATTTCGTAACTTAATGTGATTTGTACAGTCATGAAAATTAACTTCAAGGATGTTCTCATAAATAAATCATTTGTCTTCCAACTTTGAAACAAAGAGGTTCATTATCAAAATGATCCGGATTTCCTGTACTTTCAGAAAATTACATTTTTAAGATATTTACACTAGAAAGAAATCGATAACTATTGTTTCTTTAACTAAATCTTTAACTAATAATATATTCGAGGACATGAATTTCAGATGATATAATTAAAATGACAATAAAGAGCATATAAAAACAAGAAAATACTATTAATGTACATTAACATTAAAATCTGTTATTTACGAATATAGTAAAAAAAATATGTTGGGAATTATTCTCTTTTTATTACCACGCTTTTTATTAACGTCACCTGCCTGTTTGTGAGTTTGTAACTCTCCTTATTTTATGTATGTTCACCGATTACTCCTAAACCATGCAACCGAATAACTTGGTTTTGGTGTTAAGTGAAAGACGATGCTCTCGAATTGGTACCACTTCAGTTTAATCGTAATTGGTTCAGTACTTGTTTGTTTATTGAATAACATACATCTGACTTGTGTGCTCGACATGAAGCCTGCTTATAAGCCATCGTCAATATACAGGGACGAGATAGCACACAAGGAAATATTAGAACACACGAGAAGTACAACCAGGAGCTCCACACAAAGAGTGTGTGAAATGGAGCCAGTGGGATTCGAACCCACAACCTCACGATTAGCGGCGTGGTGTCTGAACCACTCAGCCACGGAGGCCCGGTTCAGTACTTTTTTAGTATTTAGTAATTATTTTTTTAGTAACTAATGAAATTAGTGATTTTTCGCTAATTAAAAGTGCTAAATACGTTCACTGAATGGAGTGTAGACAGCATGGCCGAGTGGTCTAAGGCGCCGGATTGAATCTCTGTTTTTCGAAAGAGATTGTGGGTTCGAACCCCACTCCTGACATTATTTACATCTATGTAAAATTTTAAAAAAAAATCCGTATTACAATTTTTATTTTTAACCGGCTTCAGAAAAGGAAGAGGAAGTTATCAATTCGACGCGTATGTATTTTTTTTCTATGTATGTTCACCAATTACTCTGAAACTATCCAACCGATTAATTTGGTTTTTGTATTAAATATAAATATAGTTTAAAAAAAACTAAAAACCACGCTTTTAAAATAACCAAACTAAAAAGTGAAAAATAAATATAGTTTAAAAAACTAAAAAACAAGCGTTTTAAGTATATCAAACTAAAAAGTGAAAAATAATTCGTACTATAAGCTGAAAACGAAAATAGATGAAAAGTACTATATTACTATAAAATCATTGTTATTATAGAAATCAATTAATAAGCAATAAATAAAATTATCGTGGAAAAAAAGCGTGGGGTGCTCCATCTAATATGCTCCATCTACCATGCTCCATCTACCATGCTTCATCTATCAGTTCTTAAGAAGCACTCCACGCTTTTTTTCCAAGATAATTTTATTTATTGCTTATTAATTGATTTCTATAATAACAATGATTTTATAGTAATATAGTATTTTTCATCTATTTTCGTTTTCAGCTTATAGTACGAATTATTTTTCACTTTTTAGTTTGATATACTTAAAAAGCGTGTTTTTTAGTTTTATTAAACTATATTTATTTTTTATCGGATAAAAACCGTAATTTTATACTCTTCGGTTTTTACAGCAAAGCAAATATTTTCCACAATTTTTCGTACCCCACCATTGGCTGAGAGGTTCTGACCTCTCAGCTGGTAGATGGCAGGTTCTGGGTTCGAATCCAATCGCTGCCGCCAGACTAACCATTCGGAGGTTTCAGTGGTTTACTTCGAATCTTGGATTACCTTGCGAAAATTCGGATTAGGTTTCCTTAGAAAGACTTCCACGGAGGGCATCTCAACCATTTCGGGCCTACATCCCACTTGTACATAATCAGCTGATATAAAATAAACCGAACCAATCACATTACTTCACTACCACAATCTGGATATTATGTAAAATTCCTGAATGATACTTTAAAGACAATATAAGCTAAAAGAAGCTATTAAAACTAAATTTTAAGACTTAATGCTTGAAATTCAAAGATTTTATCTGGAACTAGTTACTATTTAATACAAAAAAATGTAGCACACATTGAAGAATAACTTATTTGTCATTTCTTTCTTGTTTTTTATTGGAAAGAGGCCGTTTAAAATCAACAGTTGCCTTTCGCTTATAAAACTAAAAGTTATTTTGTATTGTATTTTGCAATCATGGAAAATTCCTGCTTATTTTGAAAAAAAAAAAAAAAAAAAAACATGCCTGTGATAAAATTTTATTTGTATTTTTCGACATAGTGAATAAATACTTTTCAATTACATTTGTTTAACCTGTTTTATACCGTTATTAAACTCACGTAAATATATTTTATCATTCAAGCATAATTAATGCTAATTTTCAATAAAAATACAAGCATTCAATAAAACTTTATTTATATTTTCTGAGATACATGTAGTCGACAAATTTTTTATAAATGTACTGTTTATACCGGGTGTCCCAAAAATTACTGATGGATTTTAAAATTCAATAACTTGCAAACGGTGACAGCTATTTAAAAAATTTTTGCAGTAGGATTATGTATAATGTCAGAAGTTTTTTTTAACCTTAAATTTTTATCTTAGTTCGCATCTCAAACAATAGGTGGCACTGACGACAATTTAAGGCCAGGTGATCAGTGCTGAGTGAAGCGTCGACCTGGCCTTCAATCGCCGTCAGCGTCACCTATTGTTTGAGATGCGAACTAAAATGAGAAATTACGGTAAAAAAAAAATTCCTGACATTATACAAAATCCTCCGGCGAAAATTTTTTAAATAGCTGTCACCGTTTGCAAGTTATTGAATTTTAAAATCCATCAGTCATTTTTGGGACACCCGGTATATGGTATATCAAAAATATTTTTATAATATACCTTTTTCTTACCGTGATCTAACTCACGTAAAATGTATTTAGATTTAAATCTAATTGATACTTTATTCATGTTAATCATGGTGCATAGATTTTGAAAAGGAATTTCGAAGCATTTATATATCGTTTAAATATCCATTCAAAAGAAATCAATTACTATTGATTACGAGAAAGAGTTTAACGTGCACTTTATTTAAACATATTAGAAAGGGAGCGTAACTGAGATTCACTTTCTTTTCTTACTGTAGAAAATGACATACATAGCATTTATCAATCATTTATAGGGCGTGATCAAAAATATTCGGTTACAATATTATGGATTTCTTCCTTCTAAAAGTTCTTCGGAATTATAATTAACTCATAATTAATTCAGATCTGACTCCGGTTAACTTTTAAATATTTATATTAAACATTACTATTTACAAAAAAAGACTATTTACAAAAAACAATATTTACATCTTAAATAATCATAAACTTTAGTTAATTCGTCGTCTCTCTCTTACATTCTTCTTACATTTACATTTTACATTTATTTGCTTTGAGGTAGGCGCTACAGCTATTCGCCGACATAACCTCCAATGATCACAAGAAACCATATAGAACACTTTATTACAGAATATCCGGTGGATACATCATCACAGGGACAACACAGACACCCATGCCGCTAGCTGGACTCGAACCAGGGTCCAGCGGTGTGGGAGGAGCTGACGCTACCAATTCTTCTTGCAATAGCTAAAAACATTCCATTCTCCATTCCTTCAGTTCAGTTCTTTTCTGCCGCATTCGTCTGTCTGCGTAGGAATTATCGCTGCTGCTTTAATCGTCTGCGTTGCTAGAGAGCCTTTTTTCATCAGAGTTTCGCCATGGAGAATCTACTAACACTGGTAGTTGGCTGTAGGGAAAATATCGATCCTACAATATTATCTATAAGAAATTAATTGATCGAAGTAAGATCTTATTCATGATACTTAATTTTATTTAACTAAATTTTTTGCACAATGTTTATTGTATGTGATCTTTATGCGTCTTATGCGAGATCACATTAGAGGAATATACAGGGTGTCCGAGAAAGATCCGTACAACTTCAAAAAATTATTGAAAAAGAAACAATAGGGTTACAGCGCAACTAATTAGTACATTAGATAGAATAACTCAAAAAGTTTTTTTTCCTATAACTTAAGTTATTACCTTAGGCAATTTCTACATGAGACCCTTTCGTAGCACGAACAATATCAAGACGATATTCCAATTCCATCCACGACCGTTTCAGCATGCTAACAACAACAGTAGCTACAGCTGTTTTTATGTTTTGCTTTAATTCTTGGAGACTGTTAACTTGCGTTCGGTATACAGTATCTTTAACATAACCCCAAAAGAAAAAATCCAGTGGTGTTAGGTCAGGACCGGGGTGGCCATCCAATGGCAACCACTCACGAATGCTTGACCAAGATGGTGGCGATTCCCCATACGTCGTTCGATAATTCCGTTGTGTTTGCGTATCGGATTTTGTTTCGATAAACCACGCAACACATTGAGCTTTCTTCACGCGATCCGCCATTGAAATAACTAAAATGCTTTAATATTCCTTTGCATGACATGTAGCGCCATCTATGGTCAGAAACATACTGCAGAAAAAAACTTTTTGAGTTATTTTATCTAATGTCTTAATTAGTTTCGCTGTTACCCTACTGTTTCTTTTTCAATAAATTTTTGAAGTTGTACGGATCTTTCTCGGACACCCTGTATATTTCGAAGCCAAAGCATTTGGGCGACGGTTCATGACTTCTAGCCCAAACCGATGGTTTTAATGTGATGGATTTATTATTTATTTCAAAACCTATCTGCATACTATGTTATAAAATATTTTTAGTAAGTAAATAAAGCAATTACTGTTCTGTTGAAAAAAAATTTTGATTTAAAAAATAAATTTTTTTAAGGTTTAGAACTCGTTTAGTTTTATTTTTTCTTTAGTGCCAATGCCTTGTAAACTATAAAAATATATACCAGATGATAATTTTAATAATAAAAATAAAATACATTTATAAATGTATGAATTAATTAAAATTATTTAAGTAGTCTAGTTACAAGTTACTGTTTTTTGTTTTCAACCATATGATTACATTATTTTTTTTTAATTTAATAAATAGAATAAAAAAGAAAAGAAAAGAAACTCCATATTTTGAACTTGTTTATTAAATAATAAAAAAAGTAACTATCCATATTTGAGCATTTAGCTTGAGGAGTGAAATAATTCATATTAACTCTAATTTTCATTTTTAACGCTATTTCCAATGCTGAAAAAGTTTATGTGCTTATTTTGTTTGTTCATCTCTCACTGAGTCTGTCTGTTCACGCTCAAACTCTCGTAAATATAATAGGATTTTCATTCAATTAGAAAATGTTAATGATGTTTACCATAGAATGTTTGATATTGTATAACATATGAAATGTACAGTTAAATCCATTTACAATTTCTGCAATAGCCATATCTCAAGAAGTAATGCATTGATTTTCATAAAACTTTTTTATTTAGTTAATACTGAATATAACATGATGCTGATTACATTTTCGTGCAAATCGCTCAATGTTGCATCATTATTTATTATCATAATAGCTGTATCTCAAGAACTAATACAAGAAATTTCCTAAAATTTCAGATTCAGTTAGTTTCTGATATAGATTAGTGTGTTTAGTTTTTGATGTAAATCGTCCTGCAGATGGCACTGCTATGCTGCCTTTTTTTTCGTGATTTCGCAATAAATGTTTCTCAAGAACATAGATTTTCATCTTCATATTCAGTTAGTACCTGATAAAAAATAGATTCTGACTACTTTTGGTGCAAGTCATCCAACAAGAAGCGCTGTTCGGGTGATTTCTTTTGAAGATTTTGTAATAGCTCTATTTAAAAAAATACCCTTATAGCATGCATGGTCACAGTGACGTCACTGTGAGTCCCTTTGATCACATCACATCTGTGACCAAAATACTACCACTCAGTGACGTCACATTGTGACTGAGATGTGACTTTCTTAAAAATCTTTAGAAATTTATAAATATCCTTCAAAACATGTTCTTTACTTTAAAAAAACATGTTTCTGACAATTTATGTATCGTCGCTTTTGTCACATTTTCGTCACAATGTTAATGTCAAATTAGTCACAAATTACACATTTTTCACAAATTTGTCACATTGTGACCAATTTGTGAAACGTCACAAAAGAGCTCTAAAACCGCCATAACGACTTCACATTTTAGTCACTGTGACTTCACATCGACGTCACGTGACGTCACATCGACAATCGATGGTCACAAAATCACAATGTGACTTTACAGCGACGTTGCAGTGATGTCACCATGCTTTACGGGTAATGCTCTAATTTTCATCAAACTTCAGATTCAGTAATATTACGTAATATTACGTAATTGCTGCTGACTAGATTTTGGTTTAAACCACCTAACCGGTGGCGTTGCTATGCTGCATTTTCAGGAAGTATTAACATGCGATAAAGAAATATATATGTAGCAATATCGAAGAAAATTTTGGAATTGCCACATCTGAATAGTTTTTCTTTTGCATAAAATATGTCAAATTAAATTATATAACACTGTTTTTAATTTACTGCTGTGTGTTACATTATTATTTTTTTCAAAATATGATGTATGGAAGTAGAAAAAACAAATATTGCCGTTTTTACATTCGACTAACATGTTGTTTTGGTTTAATATGACATTTTCCGTAATGAAAAAATTAAAGTAAGATTTCGGTTGATTTACAGGAACGCTTAAATAAATTGCATTATATGAAGGAATATGGAGAAAATTCGTTCGCGGTGCATTTTAATGTTGTTATACAATTTTAAATATATTGAAATTTATATATATGAGAGTGATTTAATCCTAAACTCTTCTTGTAGAATATGTTGTTCATACAATTTATCATTCATGTAAAGAATTTCGCTCGAGTACTGGTTATGAACAGAAATTTCTGGGACTGCGTCTTCAGTTGTTGTGTGCATTTTAAAATTTAACTTTTATTTTCCTGATTATATACTTTGTAAAAATTCCACAGTTCACACACGGTGCTGTAATTCAGATACTAACTACACAAATTTGTTACGGGATTTTCAAAGTGTTGGAAAGTGTTTCATAGTCTATGTTGAAAGAAAGAATTTTACTTTTTGTTTATTTTTTTATTTTATCTTTAAAGATGAAAGTAAAGAATTCGTGAAGTTTATTGAATTCCGGTTTTCGATGGATTTATACGTTTTAGAAGATCCTGAGCACTATTTAATGTTTTTTAGAGAATGTATGTCTGTGAATCTATTTGTCACTGTGTGAGTTTGTGTTTGAGAAATATTTTATGGTTGTTCTATCTCAAGAACTAATGCACGTAATTTTGCAAAACTTTAAATCCTGTTAGACTTTGATGTAAATTGAAGCTCATTTGTATATCGCTCACCTAATGGCGATGCTACACTGTTTTATTCACAATTTCCACAACAGCTGTATCTCAAGAATTAATGAACGAAGTTTCTGTAACTTTAGATTACGTTATTCCAAGATCTAATTTAGATCTGATAACATTTTGGTGTACATCGCTCACAGTTTAAGGTGCTATGGCGCATTGTTCATCAGTATCGCAATAGCTTTATCTCATGAACTAACGTAATTTTGATAAAATTTCAGATTCAGTTAGTAATTGTCATAGAATAGTGTTACTTAATTTTTAGTATAAAACGCGACATGTGACGCTGCTATGCTGCAATTTTTCCAAATTCGATGTAGCTTTATCTCAAGGACCAATGCATGTATTTTCACCAAACTTGCACCAAACATGCACTCCTCAGTTACACTTGATAACAACTCACCCTGATTACTTTTTTGGTAACATTACCAAACAGGGGGCGCTGTTATGAAGTTTCTTTTTAAGATTTTGCAATAGCCCTAACTCTAAAACAAACGCACAAATTTTCATCAAACTTCAGATGCTGTAAGAAATTTCTTATGGCACGATTTTGTTATAAACCACCTAACCGATGACATTTTTCAAAAAGCATTAACGTGTATAAAATAAAAGAAAATTTTCGTATTGCCACAACTGACAAGTTTTGTATAAATTATGTTGTTCTCTAATCAGTTAAATTAAATTTTAATGCAATTTTCAAGACAATATCGAAAATTTTAAGGGACAACAAAACAAGCATTTTTATCTGAGTTCTAAAAGAAAAAATAATATTAAAAGTAAAACAAGTTAATATTATTCTTTATATTTAAACATTTAAACATACATAAAATAAAACAAAACAGAAATAGTATAATTTGTGTTATTTATTTGCATTTTATTTATACTATGTATTTTCAGTCAATCATGATTTCTCCAAAACAAAACAATAAAATTTCTTTAATTTAATCATTCTTCAAAAAAAAAAAAAAAAAAAATCATTAACATGCATCAACTCTTCATTGTCTGAATCAAAATAGCGTAATAAAATGAAAAAAATAGAAAATAATGATGATTTTGTAAATTTTACTTGCCTGATGTTAATTAATGATTAAAAACAATGACAATATAGTTTTATTTCATTTATTTAGGTGCATTCTTCAATAATGAACTGAATTATGTTTTTATAAAATTTTCAAATTGAGATTTAAAATATGAAAAACAATTAAATATGAAAACAATAAATTACAAAGTAAAGTTTTCGTTCGCAAAGTCTATTTAATGTATTTCAAAATTACGATTTATTAATTTGGAAAAAAATGAGCCGTTGTCATTAAATTGAAAAAAAAACTGTTAAAGTTTCCATTGATATTGATTTTAATATAAATACTTAAAAAATTTCCAAAAAGTGGCTTAATATAAGAAAATAATTAATTTTCTTGTAAAACTTACATTCTTCAAAAATTTCTTTTTTTAGTAACACATTGATTAAAATTTTTCGTTTTATTTTAGACTTTTACTTTGTTCAAAGTTGTTTTTATGACATTATAAATTAAAAGATAAAGCGGCAAGTTTAATTAGCTTCTAGATAAAAAAATATGTAAACAATCAATTTTTAATGAATTTAAGCAATTTTTTTAAATATATACTTGAATATATGTAACTTTTTTTATTGATGTTAAAAGTGTATGTATTTTTGGGCGTAAATTAGTTACAAAGTTAATTTAATATTATCCATTTATGACGACAAGAAAGAATAAGGTATAAGTCAATCAAAATAAAGATAAGATGTTAAAAGTAATATGCTAAAATTAATTATTAATTTCAAACTGAAATTACATATTCATTTGATTGCTATAAAAACGAAAATAATAATAATAATAATAAAATTATAGCTATATGAAACTCGTAATTAAAACAACAGACTTTTTTTATTTAATTAAACACAATGTATATATATATATATATATATATATGTGTGTGTGTGTGTGTGTGTGTGTGTGTGTGTGTGTGTGTATTGTAAATTTTTAATGCGCATTTAACGTTTTCTTAAAATAGCACTTAATATAATAAATTCTGTTATATTATTTCAAAATAAGCATATAAAATAAATTAACTTTGCACATACCCCAATTATTAAAATTTATTCGCTTAGATTTACGCGTTTGTAGGAGAACAAACAAAAAAATTAATTTTAATTTTTTTTTAATTATAATTTTTCGCCTGTTTTACTTTAGAGATATGGTAAACAGAAAGTTGAAAATATTATTATAAACACTATTATTTCTATTTTTTTCAACGTGAAATCTCAATTAAAATTTACATTTAAGTATGAAATATGTGTATATTTATATAAATACTAGAAGACAGCCCGTCAAAATGACGTGTTTGCATTTTTAAATGGATGATGTGGTTAATCAGCCACTTTAGGCTTAAACAATTTTTAAAAATACAGCGATTAAACATGGGGAAAAAATCTATAAAAAAAAGAAAATTTTAACAGAAATTTGCATTTAAAACTATAACAAAACTGTCTGGTGGATGGGGGGATTGTAATGAACAAATCGTAAATACATAAATTTTAAAAGAATAAAGTACGGCAAAAAATCAATTATAAAAGATTATATTGTGAAACTACAGCCAAAAAATATATAAATATATTCAGAGAAAATAATAAAAATATCTAAAATGTATAAAAAAAAAATCCCTTTTTGGCCCATTTTTTAGGTAATACTTAAAAGAAATCACTCTATAAGATCGAAAACGAATGTCAACAATAAAGAGTAAACAATAAACGTGTTCGGGAGACACACGCGCTGCGCGCGCGAGCTCAGGAGTTTTTGCTTCCGAGTACTATATCCGCTGTAAAATCCACTCCATGTACCTGTTTCCTGAGCGCACGCGCTCAGCGCGCATAGCTCCCGAACATACCCGATCATTCAAGAGTCGTGATGTCGACAATGGAGTCATTCTAAAGATTCATTCACGGAATTTGTCATTCTTGAATGGCAACAGTATTAATTTGCTTACATTGTCTGTTTTTTCGGTAATTGCTGGTTGTTTATTTAGAACTTAAACATTATAATTAAATAGTTTTTGTAGGTTTTAAAGAAAATGAGTAATGAATAAATCTTTTACATGTTTTTTTTTTCATAAGTTGAACAATTAGAATATTCGTGAACGGCTTGGAATAGTTAAGCCTAACGTGGAGGCAGTTGAAATAAGTTTCTTTTTCTCGTGGATGGGTTGACCCCGGAATTGTTATACACGGAGGGGTTTTATATATATAATATATATACGTTTCGCACTTATTGGTTACAAAGTTTTTTCACAGTGCTTTCACAATCATTTGGTCTACTTTGACAATTGTCATTTACCGCATAATTGCATCACATTTGTGTATTGTAAAGAGTTTACATACATACCGCATAAAGAATAAATAATTGTCAATAAATCGTGAGTGACAATCTAATTGTCGCTGATGTTCAATTAAACTTTTAATTTATTATAAAGTTTTTAAAAATTGAAATTTTGTATTGTATCGGAAATATATCTGTGTCTAATTACCATAAAATCATTTTTTTCACGTAAATTCTAATTAATCACTGAATAAAGTGGTTTAAAGAGACACAGAATTTCACATTAAACTGAATTAAATCTTTGTTGGGGGAAAATACAAAGATGCAAAATTAGTATTAACAATTTTAAACTCAAGATATTCGTTTTTCAAAATCTATTCAAAATCATACAGTCATCTGATCTAAACCAGACTTGAGGCAATCCGCCATTGCATATAAATTGCATATTGCATTGCTTTTGCGTATATTCCTCAGCTATTTATAGCAAGTGTATCATGTCGGTCAATATTTGTGCTGAAAATAAAATTACTTAAACATTACATTTAAACATTACATTTAAACATATATAAAAAAAATCAATTATTTTCATTTTAATTTTTTAATCGCGATTTATTCATATTATGTATTTTCTGTCAATCTTAGTTTCTGAAACAACGCAATACAAATTTATTAAGTTAATAATTCCTCAAAAAATCATAAACATTAAACATTTATTAACAAAATAGCATAATAAAATGAAATAAACAGAAAATAATGAGAATTTTGTAAATTTTACTGTGATAATGTTAACTAATGATTAAAAACAATGAAAACATTAGTTTTATTTTATTTATTTAACTGAATTCTTTTTGAAGTGAATTACGTTTTTATGCAATTTCAAATTATGATTTAAAATATGAAAACCAATTACAAATTCAAAGTAAAGCTTTTGACTCCAAAGCCTAATTCAAAAATATGTTTTGTGAATTAAAAAAAATGAGCCGCTATTATAAAATTGAAAAAAAAAACTGTCAAACTTTGCAAAGACATTGATTTTAATAAAAATACTTAAAAAATGTCTTAATATAGGAAAACAATTAATTTTCTTATAAAAATTACGTTCTTTAAAAATATCTATTTTCAACCTTTTTTAGCAAAACTTTGATTAAAAATTTTCACTTAAATAAGATTTTTACTTTGTTCTTTGTTGTTTTTATGACATCATAAATTATAAGATAAAGCGGCAAATTTAATTAGCTTCTAGATTAAAAAAAATTTTAGACAATCAAATTTTAATGAATTGAAACAATTTATTTCTTAATATATATACTGGAATCTGTGCAAAATCATTTATTGGATATATATATATATATATATATATATATATGTGTGTGTGTGTGTGTGCGTGTGCGTGTGTGTGTATGTGTGTGTGAATTAGTTGCAAAGTGTATTTAAAATTATCGATTTATGAAAACAAGAACGAAGGGTATTAGTCGATGATGGTTAATAAAGATACGATGTTAAATGTAATATATTAAATTAATTATTAATCTCAAACTGATGCAAAATTTTCGTCCGATTGCTATAAAAATGTGAAAAACACAACTGCAGCTATCTCAAACTCTTACTACGAAGAGGACACTATTTTTTATTTACATAAAGGTATATATATATATATATATATATATATACACTGGTGGACAAAATTAAGAGATGAAAGGCATTTCCCCAAATATCTCGAGAAATACTGGATAAAAATAAATGAAAATTGGTATGGACACTAATATGTGCAAAGCAAAAATTAAAGTGCCATTCATTGGCAACAGTTATTGCCAACAGTCCAATGTGGACTGAAATTCATGATAAAAGTTGGCAATGAAAATAAGGCTTGTAAGGTGCGTGGTCGCCTCTAGTATGCTGTGTGGTCACCTTTGACAGATAGACTGCATGCACAACGACACAGCCCTCCACCAGCATGATGGTCCCTTTCCATGATGTTACTGGGATGATATCGGGTCCCAGGTTCTCTCTATATGAATATTCGCCGAGAATCAGGTTAAAGACTGAATCTGGACTCATCTGTGAAGAGAACATTAGCCCATTGGAGCTGTGTCCAGTGTTGGTGCTGTCTACACCATTGTGTACCCTCTTTTTGTGGAAGGGAGTGAGTGGGATGCAAATGACGGGCTTCCTGGCAAGAAACCCTCTTTCACCTAGCCTCCTGGCAACAGTCTTTCTTGAAACTAATGTTCCTGTGATATCAGCAAGATCCCTAGACACTTGCGTCGCTGTAGAAGTCCTCTTGCGCTTGGCTGTAAGTAGCAAATACAGGTCTTCTCTGGGCTTTATTGTTCTCGGACGACTCCACAAAGTCGAAACAACGCTTGGAGCTACACCCAATTCACTAGCAACCTGAGCTTGGGACTGCCCTGCCTTAATTCTACACATCATTCTCCACCTCAAACCATCGTCTAAACGATGATGTTCACTCATTTCACCTAAAAATCAACAAAAAACAACAAGATTATTGAAGAAACACTATACAAATCACTACTGTGTTGTAGTGTGGAGTGAGCTGAGCAGCTAGCTGCAGACTTTTATACCTCCTGCTGGCTTAGCAACGCCCACAAAAATACGTAACCTCCCCAGTTAAAAAAATCAGCAAAAAACCTTTAAAAAAAGTTCAGGTAAATTACCGGTATTTGGAACTAAGGTTTTTTGAAGGTAAAAAACCTGCACTTTCCCTGAAAGTAAAATATTCAGGTATTTTGCAGGTATTTGGAACTAAGGTTTCTTGAAGGTAAAAATCTCGCATTTTCCCTGAAAAAACAATATTCAGGTATTTTACAGGTATTTGGAACTAAGGTTTCTTGAAGGTAAAAAACCTGCAATTTCCCTGTATATGTGTGAAAACAAAGATTTAAATTTCACATTTCTCAATTGTACTCAAAATAAACAATAACCCCTCCTCCCCCCAATTTAGAAGTCGTAGGTATAGGAACCCAGCGGAAAAGAATAAATATTAATTAATTAATCAGATAATTAGAAATGAGTGTTTTACGGCTGGATGGATAGTACGGTGAGTGCGGCGTAATCATGCCGACCACCGGTAAAAACAAAAATTTCGTACTAAAACAATTTTTAAATTTTAAAGAAAATTAATTAAAATCGTTAATTTTATGTAATAATTTGTCAATTTCCCAGTTTTTATCTAAAAATTCGAAAAAAAATATTTTTGCGAAAAAATGAAAAAAAAGTCGAAAAATATTCTAAGTTTAGAAATTAAGACATTAAAAATGGAGAAAATAGTTAAAGTTTTTTATATAAATGCATATAATTACAATATATAAATATAATTACAATATATAATTACTGGCAACATTTGAGGCCAGTGTATTGTCTTGAAGTTTTTTAATCTTGAGATTTTTTTTCAAAGTTTAGAAATTCCACGTGGTTGCTACGGGGTCTGAATTGCTGCCGGCAGGGGTGAACGGGACGCTATCTTGTGGATATATATCTTAATACTTATCCCCATTAGGCTGAACTTAGCGTTATTTAGCTCGAATGCGAACACGTGGTTCTAGATTAATTTGGAAGAAATAATAATAAAACTGTAATTAATGTGAGAATTTTTATGAGAAAATTTTTATAAACTAATCTTTATTGAAAATTAGACTATGGAGATGATTTTTACATGATTTGAGAATTTTTAATCAAGAGTTTAAGCAATTAAATACTTAGAATTGTGGAACTTAGTATCAATAAGCACCGATAGAATTAACTGGCAAAGGGATGTGAGAATTAATTACTTATAATTTAATCAATAATTGTCCTAAAAAAATGCAACTTACCTCAAAATGTAGCTGAGATATTAACGCATCTGAATCAACAGAATGTTTCTGTCCCGCGGGCCGTGGGTCGCGCCTATTCTTGTATTTTGAAGAGCATTTCTGGGACACGTCCTCACGTAACAAAACGAAGGCTTGAACTAAGAAATTGTAAATATTCACTAAGTCATTAAGTCACTAAAGGCAAATTGAAGGCTATATTTTTCTTCAAAATACCTGAAGTACACTTATCAAAAATTAGCTAAGTCACTGAAGGTAAATTGAAGGCTATATTTTCCTTCAAAATACCTGAAGTATGCTTATCAAAAATCAGCTAAGTCACTAAAGGTAAATTGAAAGCCATTAACTTGCTGATAAAAGCCTCTATACAACCTTTAAAAATCTGTGCATTTTGTTCCGTTTTCAATTTCCTTCAAAATACCTGAAGTGACTTTCAAAATACCCGATTAGTAATTTGGAGGTCAGATAAATGCCTGCATAAAATCTTTTGATTAACAGTAAATTCCCTCAAATAAACCTGCGCTTTTAATTTGCCTTCAAAATCCCTGTAGAAACCTTCAAAATCCCTGTAAAATCTTATTTTTTCTAAAGGTTTTTTGCTGATTTTTTTACCTGAGTCATCTCAGCGACACCAGCGCCATAGTGCCTTTATATGACAACCAACTGTCCAGATTTTATGAGATATTTTCTGAGGAATTTGTGAAAATACCTGCCATAGCTTAATTTTTTCCATCAGTGTATATATATATACAGATTATATAATCAAAGTGTGCACTTAATGTTTATTTTAGATTAGCAGTTAGCTATTCATTTAATAAAATAAAGCATTTAATAAAATTAAGCTTTTCGTTTAATGAAATATTAAATGAAAAATAAGTGAATATTAATCTTTATAATTAAGCATTTAAACATATCTGGAACAAAAAGAAACACAATCATTCCAATTTATTTTTTACAATTGCAATTATATTGTTCCAAAATATTTCAGCTGCAAAATATTAACTTCACGTGCACCCGGATTATTGAAATTTTTTCTCTTAGATATACGCATATAAAGAAGAACAATCTAGTGAATTTATTATCTTTTTTAATTACAGTTTTTCCTCTGTTTTTCTTTAGAGATAGGGTAAACCGTACGTAGAAAATATCATTATACACATAATTATTTCTATTTTTTTTTAATGTATAATCGCAATTAAATTTACTATAAATACCGAAATTGATAAATATACACTGTAAAAATAGTACTGTAAAAAACTCTGCAGATGTTAAATTACAGATATCGGCAAGTTTACAAAATTTTATATATACACTCTACAAGAAAAGATTTAAATTTACAAAACTAATTTTTGTAAAGTTACGGAAATCTGTATCTTTACAAATGAATCTGCTAAAGTTTCAATAATTTTAGTAAAATTCTATTTGTAACCTGAGTTGTAGTTACATAAAGTGCTAAGTATCCAAGTTTAACAATAATTCTCATTCAACTTTTAGATCGTCTTATTTACAGCCCAAAAATGCATCAGTTTGTTACAGGAATTTTTGTTGTTCTTGTTACATAAAATTTTCTAGGAATAACGTTAATAAATGAATAACGTTACAGATTTTCTTTTGTAATGTACATTGTAATATATATATATATATATATATATATATATATATATATATAATTCCACAGATGTAACGTTATAGAAATCACTATGATGACTAACATTTTATCAATACAATGTAAAAAAAAAAAAAAAAAAAAAAAAAAAAAACAATAAAATAATAGATAAAAATCTACAAAATTTCTAAACAAAATATCGTTAATAATATGTCAATTATGATAATATCTATAAACAATCTACAAAACTTTAATAACTTTACATTTTTTTACAGCGCATCCATTACTATTTTAAAATACTATATTTCCATAACTATTTCAAATATGGCTCTACATTATTTTATAAAACGTTTTTACACTATAACTAACTTTTATAGTTTCTTATAAAAGTTTTTACACTATGTTATAAAAAGTTTTAGTGGGACATTTAAAAGATTAATGTTGAAAAAAATTTAGACAACAATGAAAGTTTCTTTATTTTTAAAAACTATTTAGGCTAATTGCCTTATTACATTCTAAAACTACATGTGAGATAATAATTTTATAGATGGAAATATATTTATAAATTTATAATTCATGTAAAATTATTTTATGTTTACTATTATTTTTCTTTTCTTGAACTTTGTCAAATTTTATTCAATTGCACTGTTTTTTTATTTTTAGCCTAGTGATTATACTCAAAATTTCATAAATGAAATAAACTTAAAAGAAACATTTCAACCGTTTTTCGTGGACGGAACAATGTCTTTATTAAAACAGTACTAAATATTAACATATTTGAAATGTATCTCTGTTAATTCATTAATTCTTTAAAAAATATATAAAATAATATAAAACTTGCTCATCATTTAAATAAAATACTATTTATAACGGAAATTATTAAAGGAGTATTTTTACCTCTTTTAAAAGTTTAATTGAATTAACTTTTGGCGTACTTTGTAGGACATACATAAATCTAAAAAAGGCCATATACAGAACGACAGAAATAAAATTGGGATATTTCCAGAAATGTTTTCAGGGTTTATGTTGTGTGGTTTTTAACCTCCTGACTGCCGCGACCGGATTTTTCCGTTCACTAAGCCCCAGGTTTCACCGATCCATAAGCAATATTTAAATTAATATAATTCTACAAATAAAACCCAGTGTTGAAAAATTAAGATAGGATTAATGCTATCAAAAATTATCCACCTATACGTAATGACATAGTTTGTATCAGATTGGAAAAAACATCTTTTATATATATATATATTTATTAAATTACAGCGAAAACAACATTACAGTTTTACCCCTTTGCTCGGCGGTCGGGTTAAATTAGTTATTTAGACATCATATTTTATCTTAATAACTGTGAAATTGTAAAGTACAAGAATTGTATTTGAATGCGTTCATGATCTGTGTTGAATACATGATATTTTGTTTATTTTATTTAATTCTTTAATAGTTTAACTTCATTTTAATGCAAAATTTAAGCAAATATCACAAATATTAGGCTTAATGCTGAAAGTTTTTATATCCGAACTCTTAAATAATTAAAGTAATAATAATAATAAATATTAAAAGAAAATAAATTAATAACAGATTAAAAGAAAAGAAAATAATTAAACCCGTTACAAAATGAAAAGCAAAAATCTTTGTAATTTTCTAAAAGCAATTTACTTAAACTAAGTATTTTAAATTAATCTCGGTTTATCAAATAAAACTGTATAATTTCTTTAATTGTTTCTCACAAAAAAGTCTGAATATAGAACATTTATTCATTGTTTGAATCAAAATAGTATAATTAAAAAAATTATCGGAAAATAATGAGAATTTTACCCCTACTACTAGATTAATGATAATTAATGATTAAAAAGAAACGACAATTATAAATTTTTTAACTCAACATTTCTTTAATTAAATGAATTAGTTTTATGCAAATTTCAAATAATGATTGAAAATATGAAAACCAATTACAAAATACAATGAAATGTTTTTGATCGTATATCCTAATTAATATATAAGAAATGACAATTATAGATTTTTTTAACTCAATATATCTTTAATTAAATGAATTAGATTTTATGCGAATTTCAAATAATGAATGAAAATATGAAAACCAATTACAAAATACAACAATGTAACGCATTTCATCGTATATCCTAATTAATATATTCAAAAAATATGATTTATTAGTTTTGAAAAGAAACTTTTGAGCAGATTTTATCAATTAAAAAAATATATTATGTTGAAGTTTGGAAGGATATTGAATTTACCAGGCTAAGATTTGAAAAACTGTTTATGTAAAAAATAATTATTTTTCTTACTAAGTTAGATTATTTTCGCACCTTTTTTTAGCAACAGTTTGATTAAAAGTTTTCGCCTTATTTTAGATTATTACTGTGTTCTAAGTTGTTTTTATGACGTCATAAAATTAAAGATAAAGCGGCAAGTTTAATTAGCTATCCGCAAAAAAATTGTAAACAATCAAATTTTAATGAATTTAAGCATTTTACTTAAAACATTATGTACTCGAGTATGCGTAACTTTTTACATTGACATAAAAAAGTATATACTTTAAGTAAATTAGTTTCAAAATTAATTTAAAATTATTGATTTATAGAGACAAGAACAACAATGATATTAATTAATCATACTTTGAAAGATAAGTTGAAACACTATGTTAAATTTTATTATTAATTTTAAAATATGAGTTTCTATTTCTTTTGTTTACTATAATTAAGTATATAAAACAATTAATAAAAAATGTATTTTTTTTATAATAAATGAAAAAAGAAATACATTTTTTTATTAATATTTTTAATACTCATTTAATATTTGAAATTATATACTTTGTTAAATTAGCCATAAAATAAAATATAATGCAGGGCAGTTTTCAAGTTAAAAAATTCAGCTTATCGTCAACTGAAGAGGACACGTATCCCTAAGGGCACAAGGCCAAAGATGAATGTAAATTTTTATTATATAGTGAATTTAAAAACGTGTATTATTTCAATTATTACTTATCACCAATTTATTTGATAATTTTTCTACTCATTCAAATTTTGTATTAAAATAAAACCTAATTTGATAAGCACAGTTATGTTATTCCAAAATACTTCAGCTGCAATATATTAATTCTGCATAAATAGCGATTATTGAAAATTTACCGCTTTTATTAAAACAATATACAAACTGAAGAAGTTATTTTAAAAACATTGCAATTATCGTTCCGTTTTGTTTTTAATATATGGAAAATAGAAAGTAAAAATTTTATTTACACTATTATTTCTAAATTATTTTTTTTTTTTCAATTCAAGTTACCATCATTAATCGCTGGAGGTGAAACTCGAACAATCTTTGGGTAAATAATTACATAATACAATATGCTTGCTAAAGTCATAAATGTGCGGATCTAGGTTCAATAAAGTAGTGATGTGTAATTGAATGAAACCACCTATGGCGCCACCTGGTGCAAAACTGTGGAGTCTGTATTCCTATCTTGATTATAAACTAGTAAAGATACAGGGGGAAATGTGATGTCCTAAATTGTCTAGTAACATCAATTTAGTATGAAAAGACACCTTGTGGACATTAAAGTAAAGAATAGAACGGTTGAAATGCGCAGGTTTTTTCTGATTATCTACTCTGTGACATTCCAAAATGATCTGAGAAATAAAAAAAACAATTAGTTATAACAAATAAATATAAAATATACGACGGAATGAAAAGTTGCTTGTAACATAAAATTAATAATATGAACTTTAAAATGTTCATGCTTACTTAAAAGGCGATTAAATAATCAACTATAAATGTTAAAAGTTAATTTTATTTAAAAATCTCGGTACTTTCAAACCTTTTCCAAACAGGTTCTTCCTCAGAGAATATTTTCTTTTATAAATCTCTGAATCAACATCTTTTAGAATCTCTGAGGAAGATCCAGTTTGGAAAAGGTTTGAAAGTACTAAGATTTATAAAAGAAAATAATCTCTGAGGAAGAACCTGTTTGGAAAAGGTTTGAAAATACTAAGATATTTAAATAAAATTAATTTTTAACATCTATAGTTGAATATTTAATCACCTTTTAAGTAAGCATGAACATTTTAAAGTTCATATGATTCATTTTAGTTATAACAATGTACTTTTATTTGAGATGCACAAACTTCTCACAGTCATCTGCAATGCACATTTGCCCGAAAGATTATTCCTCGTTCCCCACCGTAAAAAAGAAAAAAAAAAAGTCGTATTTGTACAGCAAATAATACTGATGACATGAGGACCAGCTAATTTTGCTGTTAATTTACAGCAATTTTGTTAATTACAGTAATCAGCAAATTTGTAAATTTTACAAAAAAAATTTCAATTAATTTTAGTCATTTTGTTTGTACATTTTACAGCAAATCGATTTTATTTCCGCGTTTATTGCTGTTAATTTTACGTCAATCTTAATAAAGTAATCGTAAATTTTTAGCCTTTTTATTTATTTATTTATTTTTGTAGGTAAGTATTTGTATATTTACCCCTCCCTAGAAGAAAAGAAAATTAATAAGAAAAGAAAAGTAAGGAAAACTAAGAAAATAATTCTGCTAAGAAGATTAAAAATAATAATAATTAATAATTATAATTTAAGACAAAATATTTAATATTTATACAAACTACTTAAAAGTGACCGATGCTCACGTTTATGTACATGTTTTCGAATACGAAATTTGTATTTTACATTATGTAATGGAATTGACTATTTAATAATTGTTAAATCAGTAATATAAATAAGCAAAAAAAAAAAAAAAAAAAAAAGCACAGTTTCTTCTTCGTCCAATAAGCAAACTTTTTCGGATGATGTAAGTGTTACCCTTAGATGAGAAATTGAAATATCTTATAAGAAAAGTCTATGGTGTTACCTCTCGCGAGTAAAGCCCACTAGTTTCAATCTTATCGTTAACAACTGTTTATGTCAGTTCGTCTTGTATTGAACAAGCGCATTCAATAATTTTTGTGAAAATTTAAATAAGGGTACATTATAACCATGATCATCTACATCACTGTCCTCGTCTTCTAACAATAATTCTCCACATTCTAAAAGCCAAGGATGCCTAAAAATATCTTCAATTGTCTTCTTCACTACCATACTCCAACTTTACCTAACGCATGGCATTTAACACAGTTACGCGAAGCTTCTTTTTTTCCTTAACAATGACAGCAATGAGATATTTTAAAAGCAGTCTTCAATAATTTATCTAAAAATTTTTAATAATCCGTTAATCTAAGGGTTGACCAATATTAGTTCATTTCGGAGGCAAGAAAACAAGGTCAATCAAATTTTAATTGGAAATCATACAATGGGCAGTACAGTTTTCCGCGATTATAGCAACTTTCGTTTTTTCCAGTCTAAATTTTATAAAAACGCTGATTTTTTTTTTTCCAAAATGTTTGTTGTCGTCCAGGTTATTCGGTTTTCATCGTAAGCCGGTAAGAATACTCTTGAATACCCTGTTCATTGTCTTTAAAATTATTTAAAATATTTCTTTCTAAAGAAAAACCAAACTATGTAAATCTGGTTATTTTAAATAAAAGAGTGCAGATAAAAGCTTCAGCTGAATCAAATAGTCCTCCTTTGGTGACAATAGTATGATAATCTTTAAATGACAATTTTACTTTCCTTTAGCTGTTTCAAAACTTAAATTAAACCAAAGGAAACATTTCATTAGTAAAAGTACAGATGCAATTAATTTTCGTTTAATTGTCATTGATTTTGTATACATGTATGGTAATAAAATATAAAACGAAAGTGTTCTTCTTAAAAAAAAAAAAACTTATTTCGTAAATCTTATTTTAAAATGTTTAACATTCAAAAAAGCAATTACACTTCAAATCAATTACATATTTGCATTACTACGCTTATTTGTGGTTTAAAAATAACGTTTCATTGTTCCAGTTTATATAAGATAAAAATTTTCCGACTTTGAGAGAAAAAAGTACAGGCTCTTGGCTAAAAGTACCCACACCCTTGAAATAAAGTTATAAAGTAATCCTTTAACATATACGGATTTAATATTTGCAACTTTTAACTATTCGGAAACAAAAAATGTAGAAAAAGTTTTAAAATATTTAGAAGTATTTAGAATAGTTCTTTCTAAAGAAAATACCAAGCTATGTAAATCTGATTATTTTAACTAAAACTGTGCAGATAAAGGTTCTAGCATTCGTGTTTTGGTGAAAATCATATCATAATCCTAAAACGACAACTTTATCAACTTTCAACTATTTCAAACCTTAAATTAAACCTAAGGAAATATATAATTAGTAAGAATATAGACGCAAACAATTCTGAAATAACTCTCTTCATTTTACGCAAAATGAAATCATATGAACATTTGTTTTGTGTTTTCATTACTGTTTAATATCTTTCAATGTGCGCAATTAAATAGTAGTTATGCTATATTTCAACGGTTCTAAATTACTCACCGGTTAATATGCTTTTAATATGGATTAATTCACTTCAGTTTATATAGAGCCATGTCGAAATCAGAATTATTCATGCTGTATTCAAATGGAAATTAAGAGAATCGGGAAATATTATGTGATATGCAAATGCTTCAATTTCAATGTAAAGCGATATTAATAAATTTAACTATTCTTTTACAAGTTCTTCTAAAGAATTTTATACATTCTAAAATGTTGCATGATGAAAAAAAGCAATCATTTTATCTAAAGAAAAGTATTTTTAATTATTTTCTAGATAGCTTGATTCTGCATATAATTGTGTGTGGATAATATTCATTAACTTTGTGCTTTTAGTATTTTACAAAATTTAACAGCAATGTTCATTTACGTACAAAATAAGTAACATTGATTAAAATAATCAAGTATGATTGTGTATTCAATGTTTATTTTTTTACCTGTGCTTATTTTGATGAACTGTGTGAAGTACAACACCTATAAATTAATTTTATTAATTTAAATTTGTGTCCTTTAAATCAAATCATGTCTTGGACATATTTTCATTCAGTTCTAAAAATCCCATCTCATATAAATTTAAAAAAAAATAAAATTCGCTTTTTTAAACGTCGAATAATTATAGTAGTTATGCTAATTTTGAATTGATTTAAAGTATGACTTTTTTTCTTAGTTAAGGTAAACGGGTTTTTGTGTATTTTCAAAAGAACTAATTCATCTTAGTACATCCAGGTGAAATATCGTGAAAATTCAGAAAGATATGGCCATAAGTGTGAGAGTTTTTTTTACTTCTCTCAAAAAGCAGCTGAATGAGAAGGGATTTTCAACAAATTTAAATTTAAATTTAAAATTTTTATTGATGCCTTAGTTCTTCTTAAATATGTACCAGAACTAACCTATTCCATGGTTTTTTTAAAGTATTATAAATGAAGCATTTGTTTCCAATCTTCTCATTAATATTCATTAAATACTGACTTTTTCGTAAAACTCAATTAATAAAACATGACTATTCATAGAAAATCCCTCAACATTCAGCTGCTTTTAAAGATAACATAAAATGATCTCAAATCTATCGCGATATATAGGTTTTAAATCAATAATATCCTTTACAAGTTAGCAGCATAAAACGTATTAAAAGAACCACTTACGTTGCAGACAATTTTTTCATAGCAGACCTTCATAATCAGGAATCAGACCAATTTAGTGGTTTTTAAGATTGTACACTGGCCTCCAAATGTTAAGGTACAAGTTTTTCGAGGCTCACGAGAAAAAAATTGCAGTCAGTATAATCTTCATAGTTTATATGAATGACAGTAATATACTTTAAAAAAACTTACGCAAAAATTACAACTACCACTTTTATTTTATAGAAAAGATTGGGTATTTGTGAATGAGAAAAAAATACGCAATTACGGAGCTTTCGTGTGTAAATTTTGTTGTATTTGAATTATTATTGTCAGTTTTGTTCACAACAACCAGAGTCTAGTAATGTCTAGAAGAAGTCTTTTGCCCGATTCATAAAGATGGTAGGTGGTAGGATGGATGGTAATAGGGTTGTCACAGGCCGGTACTGCTAGACGGCTCAATGTGTCTCACAGTGTAGTTCAACGACTCAGGGAACAGTATGAATCCGAATATTCTGTATCCAGAAAATATATTCCTGGCCGCCCATGTATTGCAACGGTTTCTAGTTCTTTCGGCACAAAGAAGACGCACTACTGTGCCATAATTAATTGCAGACCACTTTGTATCATAAGGGAGAAGATTCTATGATACTACGGTGCGAAGACGTTATCACAATGCAGGTCTCTTTGCAAGGCATCCAGTTGTGTGTGTCCCCCTCAACAGACAACAGAGAAGGGCCCGCTTATGTTGGGCAAGAGAACATGTTTCCTGGACCAGACAGCAGTGGGCTTCTGTAGTCTTCACATACGAGTCTAGAATCTCACAGGAAATCGATTCAGACCGTCTTCGGAAATGGAGGGAACAATGTACTCGATACTATTTATTTTTAACACAATCAAACTAATTTGTAAAGTTATCATACGAATTGATTATTCCTAGCTGAGCGAAAAATTGCCAAGACCGGGAATCGAACCCGGATACTTGGCTTACAAGGCCTATGCTTTACCTGTTAAGCTATCTGGGCGATAGCCGGCTGAGATTTTTCGCTCAGATAACCTTATTGGTCGTGACATCTGGTCTGTTATTTGAAACAGCTCGCAGAACAAACCGCAGTTAATGGAACTCCATATAACGATGGATACGTAGATATACTATTTATTTTTAACACAATCAAGCTGATAGGTAAAGTTATCATACGAATTGATTATTCACCTGCAAAAACCTGCAACTTGGTTATTCACCTGCAAAATGTCCAGCTCACTCTCCACACTTGAATCCAATAGAACATCTTCGGGACTATCTTGGGAGACAAGCTGATGCTTTATTTCCTCCTCCTAATAATCAATTCGCACTCGATACCCTGTCGAAATTCGCAGATAAAGATACGGTGGAATCATGGTTTGGGCAGGAAACTCACTCGAAGCCACACTGACCTGCATGTGTTCCATGGAGAAACTCTGACTGTTGCGAGATCTCGGAATGAGATCCTTGATTAACATGCGTGCCCATATGCCGGTGCTATTGGCAATGGTTTCATTCTAATGGATGATAATGCGGCAGCATACCGATCTGTGGTGGTTGAAGAGTATCTTCAGGATGACGATTTGAAGAGAATGGAATGTCCAGCTCACTCTCCACACTTGAATCCAATAGAACATCTTTGGGACTATCTTGGAAGACAAGCTGATGCTTTATTTCCTCCTCCAAGGTCATTAAATGAGTTGGAACAATGCTTTTTCCATGTGTGGTCAGTGCTACCTATTTCGGTGCCCGACAATTTAATTGAGAGCATGGAAATTCGATGCCGTCTATGCATTCAATTCCGGGGAGCACATTTTCCGTATTAGAACCAGCTTTTTAATGTTTCTGTCACATTTTACTGCATAATACTGCGATGTATCAATTTATCCAAGAACGAAATTTTATACTATGCGTGCTTTCTGGTTGTAATTTCACTTATACGTTTACCTTAAGCAAATTTTTATGTCGCATTTAATAAATTACAGTTTATAGTACATTACACCCAAATTTGTTGTCACTATATGCATTAATTTTTAAATTAGACAAAAAAAAAACGATTGTACCTTAAATTTTGGACACCAGTTTATTTAAATGCAAACTGCATTTTTTATTAAATTTTAGATTCATTTTTGTTTTAAAACGCATACAATTGGCAGATTCTTTTATTCAAAAACTATATAATATGCCGTACATTTTAATTTGTTGACAAAGATAGAATCGAATGAAAAAAATAGTGGGAAAGTCGTCGTTTTGAACCAAATTTTTTGAAGCGAGATAGCTGAGAACGGAAGAAAAATCTCACACTGAGAAAAAAATCGTTTGAAAATAAAATTTTAAGTAACTTAGAAAACAAATAAAATTACATGGCCTCAATACATTTATTTAAAATTCACGTCACCAAGTTTAATTTTTTTAGTGGGTCTGAAAACACATACACACAAACATTTTTGTAAGTGCACCTTTAATTAAAATATTTGGAATATCACAAATGTTGTCATAAAATGAGCCACGGGATTTTAAGATAAACATAAACTAATGATTGAACAATATCTTCAAATAAATGGATTTATTATTTTATTTATAAGTAAAAATTTCTCCTTTTTTTGCATTAATTTCTCTACATAATCATTCATAATAAAAGAAATGCAGAAAAAGTTTGGTTTGAAATTAAAATTATTCTTCTTGTTCGTGTCTCTTGAATTTTAAATTAATTTTGTAACTGATTTACGTACAAGAATATACACATTTTCTTTACAAATGAAAGTTGCATATATTTATGTACAGGTTTTTAAAAATAAATTCATTAAATTCATAAAAATTTGATTGTTTACATATTTTTTTTTATGTAGAATCTAATTAAACTTGCAACTTTATATTTTACTTTATGATGTCATAAAAACAACTTAGAACAAAGTAATAATCTAAAACCAAGCAAAATCTTTTAATCAGTATTTTATTAAAAACAAAAGATAAAGATCGAGTTTTTAAAGAATCTATTTTATAAGAAAATTGTATAAGCCATTTTTTCACGAATTTTTTAATACAAGGTGGTCTGGTGTAATAACGCCAGGCGGGGTAATAACGCCAAGTCCTAATATTATGTATAATTATGAAATAATCGGGTAAATGACACCCATGTGCTCTGCGCAGAAGGGTTTTGAGTCATATAAATCGCAAAAAACAGCTTCAACTTACTTGGTTTCATTTTTAGATCATATTGTTTTTACAAGCAACTAAAATTAACGCTTGATCTAAAATTTGCGAGATACGTTTTGTGATGTGAAGACTATTTTTTTTTATCGGAAATACTTTGTTAATTACATAAATTTGCAGTACATTTCATGGATTTTCAAAATGTTATTGAAGATTTTGCATATCTTCTCGTGATAATTTGTAATTTAAAATGTACAGCGCAATAACTATAACAGGGTAATAACGCCAATCCTTGGCATTAATACCCCGGTTGATTCCCCACAGTGGCCGAGCTACATCCTAAATACCGATTCAAATAAACACAGTTAAAACTGTGCAATGCTTCTAATAATTCTATTTAAGAGGTCCTTTGTAAGCAAAAATAAGCTCGCGGTCTGATATTCTTTTGCCTCATCCTCTCCCCGCACAACACCTTTATTTTTCTTACACTATCACAAAAAATTGAACATTTTCAATAGCTTAGAATGCAATTTGTCAATTTCTAAGTTTGTAGAGTTTGTATTTTTGAATTGGGCAATCTACATTCAATTATTCCATCTTATTTCATAGTTTTATTTGCATGGCGTTATTACCCATATAGGTGGGTAATAACGCCAAATAGCATTGGTAAAGAAATCACGCCATTAGATTTTATGAATACATATCTGTTAAATTATTTTTTTTATACAGATAGCCAATGAGTTTTTGTATCAAATCATATGTTTATTTGAAAAATACAATCTAAAACTGAGACGTAAAAATTGTTAGAACCTTAACATGGCGTTATTACCCCAGAGTACCTTATCTATCAAAATCAATATTCTTGCAAACTTTAACAGTTTCTTTCTTTTTTTCAATTTAATAAAAACAGCTTTTTTTTTTTTTTTTTTTTTCATATTATGTTTCTGAAATTCATTAATTAGGCTATACAATCGAAAGCTTTCCATTGTACTTTATAATTGATTTTCATATTTTAAATCTCAATTTGAAACTTGCATAAAAATATAATTCAGTTCATTAAAGATGAATTCGGTTAAATAAATAAAATAAACGAGTGTTTTAATTGTTTTTAATCATTAATTAACATTAACAGAATAAAATTAGAAAATCTGCATTATTTCCTATTTCTTTCATTTTATTATGCTATTTTGATTCAGACAATGATTAGGTGCTACATCTTGATAATTTTTTTAGGAATGATTAAATTAAAGAAATTGTATTGTTTTCTTTCAGAAACAAGTTTGACTGAAAATTCTTACTATAAAATACTTACTTAAATAATACACATTGAAATTATTTTGTTTCGTTACTTTTTATTTAGCAACTAATTAAGTTTGCCACTTAATCTTTTATTTGATGATGTCATAAAACAAAGTAATAATCTAAAACAAAGAGAAAACTTTTAATTATACTTTATAAAACGGCGGAAACACTCAATTTTTAAAGGATCTAGCTTTATAAGAAAATTAATTATTTTCTTATACAAATTATTTTTTCTTAAATCTTTAAAATATCTCTTAAATACAATGTAAATTAATTTTGTAACTTATTTCTTTGCAAAAATGTATACATTTTCTTTACAAAAAAAAGTTGCACATTATCATGAACAGGTTTTTAAAAATAAATTGCTTAAATTCATTAAAATTTGATTGTTTACATATTTTTTTATCTAGTAGCTAATTAAACTTCTCGCTTAATCTTTTAATTTATGATTGCATAAAAACAGCTTATAACAATGTAAAAGTATAAGATAAAGCGAAAATCTTTAATCATTGTCTTGCTAAGAAAAAAAGAAAGAAAAAGAAATAGAAAAAAGAAAAAACTGCGAAAAGATTGAATTTTTAAAGAATCTAGCTCTATAAGAAAATTATTTTTTTATATATGCCATTTTTTCACAATTTTTTTAAGTATTTATTTCAAAATCAATGTCCTTGCAAACTTTAACAGTTTCTTTTTATCAATTTAATAAGAACAGATCATTTTTTTTATCCGTCTTAATAAATCATGTTTTCGATTTTACAAATTTCTTATTCTTCCGCATTCCTTTTAGTTTATCATGCTATTTTCATTCAGATGCTGCTGCATGTTTTTTTTTTTTTTTTTTTTTTTTTTTTTTTTTTTTTGAGGAGTGTTTAAATTAAAGAAATTTTAATATTTTATTTCAAAAAACAAATTTTACTGAAAACTATAAATAAACTACGATTAGGGGAAACTGGGGCACATTGATACAGCTTTTTTCTAAGAAAGTTTTTGGTGTCCAGAAAGCAGAAATTTCAAGTTATTTTTCCATGTGGTGTAAGCAAAATCTGTGTAGTGTCTTATAAAAATGTACAATCGTTGTTTTATATATTATTTTTGTATGTAATTTTTAAAAAATCAAGAAAAGTCATTTGTATCAATGTGCCCCATCCCCGGGGCAGATTGATGCACCTCATAGGGCACTTTGATACGTCTGGGAAATATGGAGACAAAATAACCCCAATGCATATTTTCATAGAAAAATTGCTAGCAAACCTTTTATATTTATTTATAGAAATTCAAATCATCCACAATTTATTTGTAAGTAATATTAAAACAATCAAAATTAAATGAATAATCACTTGATGTTCTGGCTGTTCCTTGTCGGATTGTTGGTTGTTGTAATATTGCCATAGCTAGCCCTTCTAACCCAGCATTATCTACTTTCTTAGCAAAGCAGAAAAAATTACGAGGTTTTCTGTTTATAAGTCGGTTTATAAGCATAAAATAAAGGATAATTATATTAAAAATTCTGTTTATAATATAATTATCCTGTGCTGTTCTGCAGCTTGTTTCTCTCACTTAACATTTTTCATTTCAAAAATACTTTTTCCTCTGGAGAATCAATATAAATTTGAGATTTTCCAGGCTGCCGTCCTTTTCTTTTGTTAGTTCTACAATCACTAGATGTTGGGTAAGTTCGTGCGTCTTCTGTTTGCAAAAATACTATAAAATGTTTTAATATAAAGAAATTAGATCTATTTCACTTCAATAAAATCTAATATTAGAAATTTTTGACGAAAAATGGTTGGAGTAAAGAGTGGTTGGTAAAAAAAATAATAAAAGGTAAAGAAAAAATGAAATAGAAAAGGATTTAGGTTGTATCAATGTGCCCCGACGTAGACTGTATCAATGTGCCCCATACAGCCATTTTGAATAAAATGAGTCTCAAATTCAACATTTTATAATTTATCTAACAATAAAGAATAAAAAATTGATAAAGAGTAGCTTTACCTGCTAGGGAGAGTATTCTTATCTGTTGAAAATACTGGAACAGTTGTATAATACCATTTCACTTGTACAACTAAAATTTACTTTTCACCTACAAAAATAATAAATCACCTATCCCATTTCATCAAATTACTGAATCATTCCAAGACTTTCTGTATGTAGTTGCGTTCACTAGCATCAGTTATTACAGCTGTTGTGAAACTTCCTGTAATGACCCTGTGAGCGGTAAAGGGGGTGTATCAATGTGCCCCAGTTCCCCCTAAACAATGCAAATTGGATGATTGCGTTTTTTTATTGTTTATCCAACAGCTAATTAAATTTGCCACTTTGTCTTTTATTTTATGATTTCGTAAAAACAACCTAGAACAAAGTAATAATCTAAAACAAAGACAAATTAATTAATGTCTTATAAAATAAACTACGAATCGTGTAATTTTTTGAAGAACCTAGCTTTATAAGAAAATTATTTTCTTATATATGTCGTTTTTTCTCAAATCTTTAAAGTATGACTCTTAAAATCAATTTCCTTTCAATTTTGAACAAGTTATTTTTTTTTTTCATCAATGCGAGTGACTCTATTTTTCTCCGAAATTAATAAATCATATTTCTAGAATATATTAATTAGCATATACGTTGAAAAACCTTGCATTGTATTTTATTATTGGTTTTTATATTTTCTATTCTAATTTGAAATTTACATAAAAACCTAATTCAGTTCATTAAAGAAGAATGAAGTTACATAAAAAAATCCACTGTTTTCATTGTTTTTAATCATTAATTAACATTGTTCAAGAAAAATTTGTAAAATTCTTATTAGTTGCTGTTAATTTCATTTTATTAAGCTACTTTTATTCAGACAATGAATAATTGTCGTATGTTTATAATTTTTTCAACAAATGATGTAGTATATTTTTGGAAAAATTACAGAAATTCGAATAGACCGGAAGGCAGCAGCACAGACAAACATCTCATCGAGTTTAACAAGTTCAACATGAAATATTTTTACCTTAAAAAGTATTTGACATATAAAAATCGAAATTCTATTTTGTCGCCAACAGGGATAGATCGCGAAATAAATGACGTTTTCAATATATATATATATATATATATATATATATATATTTTTTTTTTTTTTTTTTTTTTGCGGTCGTTCTATTGAGGTTCCGCCATTTTTGTTTTTATTAACATATCAATCCACATGATAACATTGTGTTTTTTTTTTTCAAAAATGTTCTGAGAATGCCATTATGGTGACCTTTCTTGTAAGTATAAAGTAAGTATAAATTGCATGAAACGCTAAGTATAAAAAAATAGTTTAGACATTCTTTTGGTAGAGAAACAGTTAGTGTAAGCATTGTTTTGGTGAAATTATTACCGTGGTAGTCATTCATCTCGTACTACTCCGTTATTTATTGCGACCGTTAAAATTGTTAAAAGTGTGATTATTAAATTATTCATTATTTAATGATAATGCAGCCTTAATCGTTAGAAAATCAGCTAAAATGTAAATAATAAAATTAAGATGAACAAGTATGAATAACATGCTTTGTAACATTTATATTGATTAGTCTTCTCGTAGAGTTTTAACTACTATAATTCTGACAAAAAAGACCTGAATGTGACAATGTTTTGAAAGACACTTCTATATTTATTAAGGACAATATTTCAAGTTTTTGAAAGTAAATTATTTTTTTATATAACGCACAATATGCAATAGCTTTCGCGTATATTGGAAAATCCATAGTAAATGAAATGCGAAATATACCCTAGAAGAGGCGGAATGTGAAAAATTGTTTCGCAATTTGACAGTGACTGTATTTGTCAAATTTAACAAACAAACGAGTATATGTTTGCCAATATTTTTTCCTAATTCGATGTTTTTTGTTTCATTACAATTTTTTTTAGTTTACTGTAAAATTGGCGTAGAAATCAAAAATATAAAACAAAATATATTTTACTGTAACAAAAGTTAAAACTAATTTAAAACTAAATGTAATAGGGGTAGGATTGGTTATTATAACCACTTTTAACATTTTCAACATTGTTATTTTTTTACTTGTTACTATTTGGAAAAGTGGTGTATTTAGCCCCTTCGCGACGGGAGCTTTTTAAGAAATTTTTAATGTTTTGTCACCGGTTTTTTAAGAGAAATTTGCGCCTTTTTGAATCGAGAAAATGTTCCGATTAAATAAGGCAAATTTTACAGTAAAATTTTACTGGGGTGAATAAACAAGCATTTTTAAGCCTTTTTTGCGGCACGTATACGTGTCACTCGTCCCCAAGGGGTTAGTACATGAGAAGTAACTTTGACCCTTTAAGAACACTTATTAAAACTTTTAATAAACATAGCTCTTTTTCGTTTTAAATTAACCCTTTCCGGCGCACTACTCTTTAAAGTTGGAATTTAAAGGAAAAAAAATAGGCAATCTATTTAGGCCTAGAGGAGTACACAGGTATTGTTTTGTAAAGATTGCACTAACCATTTCAATTATACAGCTGTTGCCGAAGTGGTAACCTCCCATAAGTAAAGCATTGATAAGCGCAGTGAGAAGAGCATTGCTGTGAAGCGCGTATTACAGTAAAATATTTTACCTGTTATTTAAAAACAGTAGAGTTTATCTCTGTGGTGCTGCCATCTAGAACTCATAAGAAAGATTTAAAGTAGCCATTAGAGTAGTTTTTAAAATATTCACGGAGTTTTTGTGTCTCTAAACAGGGGGAACTTTAAGCGTTGCCGACGCGGATGGTTACAATTAACCAATCAAAAACTCATAATCACAAAAATTCGTGATAATTTAGGGCACGAGTGGAAAAATTATGACTGCTATATTTCCTCTTTATACTTGCCTACATACATTTTTTCGGGGTAATAAAGATCAATAGAACTCTAAAAAAAAAAAAAAAAAAAAAAAAAAAAAAAAAAAAAAAAAAAAAAAAAAAAATCCGTTCATTAAAAGTTTTGGTAACTTTGTTTCAAATTGCTATTTGGATCTCAAAAATACTTCAGACTAGTGATAAGAAAGTCTGAAATGAAAAATATATTATGAAGATAATATCTAAACGTGAAGTAAAGTTTTACCGAGCACATTTTTTCCATTATAGAGGTGGGCATAATTATTTGATCAGACCTTAAAATTCTGTTCATATCAACTTCCTAAAAAATAACCTATACAACCTCTTACCCTTCTTTTATATGACAATAAAAAAAACTTTTAAAAGCAATGAAATTATCGATAGAATCGTTTAAAGCATGCAAATTTAGTTCCGCCTTTTTGATCGATAACAGTATTTTTCAGAAACCTTCTCATATATTTTCCTCTTTCTGATATTAAAAAATAGAAAATTTCGATTAATTCTATTTACAGTTAATCTGGTTTTGATACATTTAGAAAGACTTGAGTACCTTAGGTTTCGCCTTTAAATAAACATGATTGTCATTGCGGGATAGTATTGGAAAAATGATTTTTACAAAACATAATTGTACAACTTCTTCATCTAAAATACAACCTTTCCGATATTTATCGTTGAAATGTGTGTTTATTCAATTTAAAATCTATTCATAAATATAATAATTTTTTTCTGAAAAATGTCTTTTATAATTAATCATTTTACATTTTCAGATAAATAGAAAACAATAAATAAAAAAAGTGTTGCATGAAATCTTTAAATAAAAGTTTTTTAATTTTACCACTATAACGTTGCAAACAAATAAACCGTTATAATTGCAACCATCTAATTAAAAAAATCTATATTATTGCTTTTAAATACTAGATTTGTTACCTTTCAGATATTGCAAAATTACTTATACAAAATTATATTTTGATGTGGACTAACTAAATGTAGTTTACCAATAGAATGTCAAAATGCTGAATATTAAAGCAGTATTCGATTTCAACTTACGATAGCTCCAGAAAAGCATTATTTGAATGGATGATATATATATTTTTAAATTTTCTTTAATAAATTAAATGTATTCAGTTGCAAATTTCCTTTCAACACTGTAAAAAAACGGATGATTTTACGGAGATTGTACTGGTATTCGAAACGCCAGTACAGTTTATTGTTTTTTAACGAACAAATTCATGTAAAATTCTGTATTTTCCTGAAATATGCAAGAATTTTTCGTTAAAAAACAGTGAATTGTTCTTGAAACTCTATTACTAGGCAAACTGGCGGTTCTCACTGATATTAACTTACTTTACTAAATACATATACTTTTTAATAAACATTTTATGTTACATAAGAAAGGTGTTATATAATATATTAAAAAACAAATAATTTTTGGCACGTTTAAAGGTACCAATCAAGTTAAAACCCATAATCATTATATAAAAATAAAAATCATCTCACGGTAAATATAAATGTTGTGCGAGAATGATATGTAAATAAAAACACGTTTTGTACGTGAAACATTAAATTAAAAAAAAATAGACTTTGATTTTAAATCATTTTCTAATGTAGTTCCACCTATTCATGCTTCCCACGAAAAAAATATTCATTAACTCTAATCCTAACTTAGGAGTAATAAAAGAAATTAAAAATTTTATAAAAAATTGATGTTCTTTTAAATCTTGTGATATTAAAAAATCTAATTATTTTTTTTTTTAATATTAGATATACTTTATAAAATACTGTTATTACAATAAATATTCTAATACTTTTGAATTCTATGCATATATTTCTTAATTAACCGAAAAATAATAAATATCTTAATTTTCTCCCGTTAATATTTAACACTTTTCTGGAAATTGCTATTTATACAACTCCAATTAGCCCAATATGTTCTAATACTGAAACTAAACAATTAAGTGGTTGATTATAACAAGTTTTGAGCGTTAACGAACTTGTGTTTCTAATTATCTGTGTACACAGAGAGAAACTCTTAAAATTTAGTTACTTTGTATATCAATGAAATGGACTTTTCAGAGAATGTAATTAAAAATCCTTATATCATTAAAAATTTTGCATTAATTTCACGGTTAATTTGTTATTGTATTAGTCTTATGTAAATTTATAAAAATATGAAATATTACAATAATTATAATGGCAGTATGTATAATATATACTTTTAAAAACAGTGTGACAGTTATGTTTGAATTTGGCTATTTTCAATTTGATCATATTAATGAATCTTATGTTTACTCTAGTTCAAACTATTTAGATAATGATGAAAGTAATAAAAACTGTCTAATTACAAACATTTATAGTAATATTTCATTTATTTTTGGAAAATAGATTCAAATTTGTTTCATACGTAAAATTGTTATGTATAATAGTTCCAATTTAACAATGAAAATCGCTATAAGAAATAGAAACTAATAAAAATTAAAAATATTTAATATTTTTGTATTCAATTCACATGCTTTGCGATTAACCGAACGATAGTAAATATTTTAATTTTCTCCCATTAATACTTAACACGCTTCTGGAAATTACTATTTACACAACCCTAATTAGCACAAGATATTCTTTCACTGAAACTATTTTAATTAAGTGGTTGATTATGAGAAGTTTCCAGCGTGGACAACATGTGTTTCTCATTATCATGTGTAGCAAACAATACCGGTGTACACAGAGAGAAACTCTTAAAATATAGAAACTTTGCGTATTAACGAAACGGACTTTTCAGGAAATGTAATTAAAAATCTTTGATAATTAAAAATGTCGTATTAATTTGTTATTGTTTTAGCATTGCGGGAATATATAAAAATATAAAACAATACATTGTTTGTATTGAAAATGAGATGATTCAATAAATCGTTAATAATAATGACATTTATTATATATTTTTAAAGATAGTGTTAAAGTTATGCTAGCTATAATTTTGCTATTTACACACTGATCAGCTTGATTAAACGAATGCTATGTTTAATCTAGTTCAAACTATTGAGAAAATGACAGAAATAGTAAAAACTGCGAAATTACAAACTTTTATAATACATTTCATTTACTTTAGAAAATTAGAATTAAATTGTTTAAAAATATTTTATATACGTAATGCTTTTTATGTTTAATTTTTTTCTGTTTAACTATGGAAATAACTATATAAAAAAAACAAAAATGAAACAACATGTATCTATAAATATGAAAAGAATGTGTTTTAAATACATTTAATCGTTATTTCTGTACATTCAATATACTGTTGTTAATATACATTCGGTGTCACTCTTTGTACAGATATATTGAGAAGTTTTCAGCGTGGACAACATGTATTTCTCATTATCATGTGTAGCAAACAATACCGGTGTACACGGAGAGAAACTCTTAAAAAGTAGAAACTTTGCTTATTAATGAAACTGACTTTTCAGGAAATGTAATTAAAAATCTTCGATGTTTAAAAATGGTGGATTAATTTGACGATAAATTTGTTATTTTTTTTACCATTACGTAATTTTATATAAATATTAAATATTATATTATTTGAACTACTAATAAGACGAATCAATAATTCTTTAATGATAATGAAAACATTGAATATATATTTTTAAAAATAGTAATAGTGTTATGTTTTAATTTTGCTTTTTAGAAACTAATCAAATTAATTAATGTTGTGTTTAATCACGTTCAAACTAATGAGAAAGTGATGGAAGTAATAAAAACTATCTAATTACCAGCATTGATAATATTTTTTCATTTACTTTAGGAAAAATAAAACTATATCTGTGTTAAAACTCGACATACGTAAAATTGTTTTGTATAATTGTTTAAATTTAACAATGTAAATATTTATACAAAAATAAACTATAAAAATGAGAAATATTCTAATATTTTTGTAATCAATGCTTATGCTTCTCAATTAAACGAAAGATAATAAAAGTTTTAATTTTTTGCTATTAATACTAAACACTATTCTGGAAGTTTATATTTATACAACGCTAATTAGCGCAAGATGTTCTTTCACTGAAATTAAATAATAAGTGGTTGGTTATAACAAGTTTTCAGCGTGAACAAACATATGTTTCTAATTATCTTGCGTATCAAACAATATCAATGCACAGAGAGAGAAAACCTTGAAAGTTAGTAAATTTGTGTATCAGTGAAATGGACTTTTCACGAAATGTAATTAAAAATCGTCGATAATTACAATTGTTGCATTAATTTCATATTTAATGGGTTTTTGCTTTAGCATTACTTACATTTCTAAAAATGTGTAGCAATACATTGTTTGTTCTACAAATAAGATGATTCAATTAATATTTAATGTTAACGACAGCATTATATATATATATATATATATTTAAGTATTAGATTACGTTTAAGTTTTATTATGTACATACTGATTAGTTAAATTATTTGAATGTTAAGATTAAAATAATTCAAAACATTAAGAAAATGTTTGAAATAATGAAAACAGTCTAATTTCAAACATTTAAAATACTTTTGAATTTCATTTAAGAAAACAGATCTAAACATCTTTTACAGTATTTCAAATGCCTAAATATTTTATGTGTAATTGTTTAAATTTTACAATGGAAATAGAAAGATAAACAAATATAAATAAAACAACATATCATACTATGTAACTAACTTTCAAATAAGTTCTGTATGTAATTTTCAATAGTTTTTCGTATTCAATGCATATGAATCTCAAATAACCAAAAGATAATAAATATTTTAATTTTCTCTCGTTAATACTTAACACTCTTCTGGAAATTACTATTTATACAACCTTAATTACCACAAGATGTTCTTTCACTGAAAATAAAAAAATAATCAAGATACTGATCATAACAAGTTTTCAGCTTGAACAAACATATGTTTCTAATTATCTTGTATTGAAAACAGTATCAGTGTACACAGAGAGAAACTCTTAAAAGGTTGTGTATCAATGAAATTAACTTTTCAGGAAATCTGTAATTAAAAATCTTCGATGATTAAAATTGTTGCATTAATTTCACAGTTAAATTGTTATTTATTTAGCAATAGTTTCAGATTTATAAAATTGTGAAATATTGCACTGTTTGTAATAGGAATAAGTGCTTCAATAAATCTTTAATGATAATGACAGCATTTCATACATATTTTAAAAAAATAGTATTAGAGTTACGTTTTATTTTTTTTCTATTTACATATTGATCGGCTTTATTAATCTTATGCTATGTTTACTCTAGTTCAAACTATTGAGAAAATGGCAGAAATAATAAAGACTGTCAAATTACAAACTTTTAATACATTTCATTTACTTAATGAAAGTGGATTTAAAACTGATTCTAAATATTTAATATAGGGGAGAGGGGGCACGTTTGAACTGGGGGCCTCTTTGAACACTCTAAATAGTTTCCTGGAAATAAATTATTAAAAAAAGCATATGGCAATATATTACTACTGTTTCAGTGTAATAAGTCTACAAAGCTGCACCATTTTGAATGAAGAATGTTTAGAAGGTAGATATGTCTTTTTCTTCCTCTTGAATCAAAACTTAAGAAAATAATGTTGTAAGACTTTTGTTGAAAATTTTGCATCCCTAAAATTTTAATTTATTATTCAATACTTAAGGGGAAATTTTAATTCTAGTTTATAAACTTTGGTTTATTTAAAATCTTCAGCCGAATTTATTAAACTGCTGTAATGTTGGACTCCATGTGACTCCATCCAAAATTTCATATGCCTAAATATTTTTATGTGTAATTGTTCTAATTTAACAATGGAAGTAGAAAGACAAACATATATAAATAATACGACACATTATACTATGTAACTAACTTTTTAAATAAGTTCCGTGTGTGATTTGCTAGTTTTTAGTATTCAATGCATATGAATCTCAGTTAACCGAAAGATAATACATATTTTAATTTTCTGCATTAATACTTAAATTTTCCTGAAATTACTATTTATACAACCTAATTAGTACAAGATGTTCTTTCACTGAAACTAAATAATTAACTGGTTGATTATAGCAAGTTTTCAGTGTGAAGCAGCAAACAATATGAGTGTACACAGAGAGAAATTCTTAAAAGGTAGAAACTACACTCTTAAAACGAAAGAGGTGATTTGGCTTCTCATGAAAGAGCTGTAATTTTTTCGATCATAAAAGAGTTGTTTTTCAAACGATTAAATCTTCTTGATCTAAATTGGTTATTTAAATAGCTCAACTTCATTTAAATTGGTTAAAACTCGAGTTATTTGAACTCTTTTTTGAGAAGCTGCCTTTCAACATTGAGATGAATGGATTTCAGCTCAACTTGAGCTATTATGTGGCTGACTTTTTAAGAGAGTACGTGTATCAATGAAAGAAACTTTTCAAAAAATGTAATTAAAAATCTTCGATGCATTAATTTCATGATTAATTATTTATTGTTTTAGCATTTCGCAAACCTTTAAAAATATGAAACAATACATTGTTTATGCGAAACATAAAATGAATCAATAAATATTTAATTAAAATGGCAGCATTTGATATATATATATTTAAAAAGTATTAGAGTTAATTTTGCTATTTACACATTGAAGAGTTTAATTAATCTAATATTAACGTTTAATCTATTTCAAAGTAATGATAAAACGCGGGAAGGCATAAAAAAAGTCAAATTACAAATTTGTATAATATCATAAAAAAAAAGAATTATAATCGTAATTTAAGAATACAAATGATATCACGGTAAACACAAATGAAAGACGATAATGATCTGTAAACAAAAATATGTGCTCTATTGTGAAATACTAAAAAAATATAATTTAATCTTTGAGTTTGAAAACAATTTTGCAATCTGATTCTTCTTGTCCACGCTTTCCACGAGGAATTTGATTAACTTTAATCATATTTAGAAATAATAAAATAGCTTAAAAATTTATTAAAAAAATGATTTTCTTTTAAATCTTGTGATTTTAAAAATCTAATTGATTTAACATCTCTTTATCGTAAATATACTTTACAAAATACTTTTATTAATAGAAATATTCTAGTATTTTGATATATAATCCATATGCTTCAGAATTAACTGAAAGATGATAAATATTTTAATTGTCTGCCATTAATACTTAACATTCTTTTGGAAATAACTATTTGTACAACCCTAATTATCACAAGATATTCTTTTACTGAAACTAAATAATTAAGTGGTTGATTATAACAAGTTTTCAGCGTGAGCAAACATATTTTCTAATTATCTTTTGTAGCAAACAATATCAATGTGCACAGAGAGGATCTCTTAAAAGGTAGAAACTTTGTGTTTTAATTAAATGGACTTTTCAGGAAATGTAATTAAAAATCCTCGATGATTAACAATGTTGCATTCATTTCACAGTTAATTGGCTATTGTTTTTAAATTACTTAGATTTATAAAAATATGAAACAATACATTGTTTGTACTAAAAATAAGATGATTTAATAAATTTTTAATGATAATGGCGGTATTTAATATACATATTTTTTAGTATCAGTTATGATTTAATTTTACACTTTATATGCTGATCAGCTTAATGAATTGAATGTTGCGTTAAATTTAGTTCAAAATATTAAGAAAATAACAGAAGTAATAAAAACTGTAAAATTACAAACTTTTAAAATATTATCAAGATAAGAACTGTATTGCTAATTAAAGAATAAAATCATCTCACGGTCACACAAATGATACAAGACAATAAGATGTACTCAAAAACACGAGCTCTATCCTGAAACTTGATTCTTGCTCTATTGTGATTTAAAGTTGTTTTCCAGTGTGGCCCTTCTTATCCGTGCTTTCCGCGAGGAATTTATTCATTAACTCTAGCCAAAACTAATAAAATAAGATTAAATTTTTTATTTAAAAAAATCATGTTCTTTTAAATCTTGTGATTTTAAAAATCGAATAGATATATTTTTTAAAATCATAAAGATGCTTTACATAATGCTTTTATTAGTAGAAATATTCTAATAATTTTTGCTTTCAATTCATATGAATCTCAATTAACCGAATGATAATAAATATTTTTATTTTTTGCCGCTAATATTTAACACTCTTCTAGAAAATTACTATTTATACAACCCTAATTATCACAAGATGTTCTTTCACTGAAACTAAATAATTAAGCAGTTGATTATAACAAGTTTTCAGCTTGAAATATGTTTGTAATTATCTTGTGTAGCAAATAATATCAGTGTCCACAGAAACTCTTGAAAGGTAACGACTTTGTTTATCAATGACATGAACTTTTCAGGAAATGTAATTAAAAATTCTCGAATCTTACAAATGTTGTATTAATATCATGATTAATTTGTTATTGATTTAGCATTATTTAGACTTATAATAATATGTAACAATACATTGTTTGAACTAAAATAAGATGATTCAATAAATCTTTAATGACAGAGTCAACATTTAATATGCATATTTAAAAATAGTGTTAGAGTTAAGTTTTAATTTTGCTACTTACTAACTGATGAGATTAATTTTATGTTTAATCTAGTTAGAGGTATTGTGAAAAAGACGGAAGTAATAAAAACTGTCAAATTACAAACATTTATAATACTTTTTCATTTACTTTTGTAAAATAGAACTAAATCTGTTTTAAAATATTTTATATACATAAATTAGTTGTTTAATTGTTCCAATATAACACTAAAAATAGTTATGTAAAAAATAAACCAATACAAATGAAAAATATTCTAATATTTTTGTATCCGATGCGTATGCTTCTCATTAAACTGAAAAAAAAAATAAATATTTTAATTTTCTCTCGTTAATACGTAACACTCTTCTGGAAATGACTATTTATACAACCCTAATTAGCACGATATTCTTTCACTGAAACTAATTAATTAAGTGGTTGATTATAACAAGTTTTCAGCGTGAACAAACATATTTTTCTAATTTTCTTGTGTAACAAACAATATCATTGTACACAGAGAGAAACTCTGAAAAGCTAGAAACTTTGTTTATCAATGAAAAGGACTTTTCAGAAAATAATTAATTAAAAATCATCGATGATTAAAAATGTTACTTTAATTTCACAGTGAATTTGTTATTCTATTAGAATTACTTAGATTTAAAAATATGAAACAATACATTGTTTGTACTACAAATATAATAATTCAATAAATCTTTAATGACAATTACAGCATTTCATATATATATATATATTTTAAAATATTATTGGAGTTGTGTTTCAATTTTCTAGTTACAAATTCATCAGTTTAAATAATTGAATGTTAGGTTTAGAATAATTCAAATCATAAACAAATTAGAGAAATAATGATAACTATCTAATTTTTAAAATTTATAATACTTTTGTATTTTATTTAAGAAAAAAGAACTAAAAATGTTTCATAATATTTCATATGCATTAATATTTTTATGCGTAACTGTTCTTAGATGTTCTTTCGCTGAAACTAAATAATTAAGTGGTTGATTATAGCAAGTTTTCAACGGGAACAAACATATGTTTCTAATTATCTTGTGTACCAAACAATATCAGTGTACACAGCGAGAAACTCTTAATAGGTACCGTAAAATGGGGTGAATAGGAACAGTGGGGTGAATAGGAACGAAACTTCCCGGTCATACAAATAAATTTATTATAAATATATGTAATGATATTTTTAGTTGCCAATTTTTTTTATTAAAAAGGTAATAACATTAAGAGTTGGGAAATTCAGTTTTGATACGTTGGCACCACTACTGGGGTATATAAAAAAACTTCAAGAGGATCCTAAAAAACCTCATTTTTTCAACGTCTTCAAAACTTTGTATGTAACTACAGTATTTTTCGTATTGTAAACCTAAGCGAGGGGATTTGTAATTAATGATAGACCTGTAAACGATATGCTGCAATAAAATTCTTCTCATTTCTAAACTATATTATGAAAAAATGAAAAATGGCTTGTAACATCAAAGGTTTAAGATTTACGGGATGAATCGGAACACGTTTTCTCTAATGGTTTATTCTTCTTTACAATAATATTTTCATGTAATATATGAAAACATATGTATGAATATGTATTGTAACAGTATTTTGTTTGTTCTAATTACTTGAAGAGTATAAATGTGCCAAGAAATTACTGGGTTAAATAAAAAAGACAACGCCGAATCCAACAGACATGGAACACACAATAAAAGAATTTAAAAATAGCAAATTAGTTAGAAAAACTGCATAGAATTGTTCTCTGACATCCACGACATTACACAAACATCTCAAAATGAAAAACCAACTAAAAAACAGCGGGATGCAAACAGTACTAAGGGCTGGGGATGAGGGCGTATCAGTAGATCGTATTAATACATACAGCGATTGGGGCTACTCAGTAGATTCACTTACCCAATGACTACTAGAGAAGGATAACACAGAACAGGGCTGAATTTGTATTCAATTCTACTTCTGCAATTCGAATACAATTTCTTAAAATAAATTTTAATTTTTCTTGATTTCAAAATTGTTTTCTATATTTTAAAAAGTCATGTATTTACTTGTATATAAAATAAAGGCTTGGTTTCACAGTAACTACGTGTTCCTATTTCCCCCTTATGATTATTACTTGTTTTTATTAATTCTATTAAAGTATGAATCCGAATAAATAAAGATTATAACATTTGTTCCGATTCACCCCTATCTGCGGGGTGAATGGGAATACTATTAAAAAAATTATAATATATATAAAAACAGTAAAAATGCTTTACTTTTGCTTAAAAAGTAAAGAACAGAACAAGACCGAAGTTTTTAGTAGAAAAAAAAATCAATTTTGCCTTTTTTTAACGTTAAACTTGAAAAGTGTTCCGATTCACACCATTTTACGGTTGTAACTTTGAGTATCAATGAAATTGACTTTTTATTAAATGTAATTAAAAATCCTGCAGGATTAAAAATGTTAAATTAATTTCACGGTTAATTTGATATTGTTTCAGCATTACCAAATTTATAAAATTATGAAACACTCATTGTTTTTACTAAAAATAAGATGTTTCAATAAATCACCAATAATAATGAAGCCATTTATTATGTAATTATATAAATAGTGTTATAGATATGTTTTACTTTTTCTATTTACAAACTGATCCGATTAATTAATCTTTTGTTTAATCTAGTTCAAACTATTGAAAAAATGAAGGAAGTAGTAAAAACTGTCTAATTACAAAAATTTTTAATATTATCAATTTTAGAACTATAATCGTAATTTAAGAATACAAATTATCTTACGATTATTGAAATGACACGCAAACAATGAGATGTAAACATTAACACAAGATTTACTGTGAAACAATAAAATAATAAATTAGACTTAGATTTAAAATTATTTTCAAATTCGGCTCCTCCTATCCTTGTTTACCACGGGGAATTTATTCAATAACTCTAACCATAACTTAGAAATATTTAAAAAGAAACTTCAAATTTTTATGAATAACTAATATTCTTTTAAATTATGTTATTTTAAAAATCTAAATGATTAAAAAAAACTTTTTATCTTAGATATATTTACATAATACTTTTATTAATAGAAATATTCTTATATTTTTGTATTCAATGCATTTACTTTTCAATTAACCGACAGATAATAAAAATTTTAATTTTCTCCCATTAATACATAACACGCTACTGAAAATTACTAATTATACAACCCTAATTTGCACAAGACGTTCTTTCACTGAAATTAAATAATTAAGTGGTTGATTATAACAAGTTTTCAACGTGAACAAACATATGTTTCTAACTATCTTGTGTAACAAACAATATCAGTGTACCCAAAGAGAATCTCTTAAAATGTAGTAACTTTGTGTATCAATGAAATGGACTTTTCATGAAATGTAATTAAAAAATCTTTGATAATTAAAAATGTCGCATTAATTTGCTATTGTTTTAGCATTACGGGAATATATTAAAATATAAAACAATACATTGTTTGTATTCAAAATGAGATGATTCAATAAATCGTTAATAATAATGACATTATTATATATTTTTAAAGATAGTGTTAAACCCTAATAGCATGCATGGTCACAGTGACGTCACCGTGACGTCACTGTGAGTCACTTTGTCACATTACATCTGTGACCAAAATGCCAACACTCAGTGACGTCACATTGTGACTGAGATGTGACTTTCTTAAAAATCTTTAGAAATTTATAAATATCCTTCAAAACATGTTATTTACTTTAAAAAACATGTTTCTGGCAATTTAAATATCTTTGCTTTTGTCAAAGTTTCGTCACAATGTTAATGTCAAATTAGTCACAAATGACACATTTTTCAGAAATTTGTCACATTGTGACCACTTTGTGAAACGTCACAAAAGAGCTCTAAAACTGCCATAACGACTTCACATTTTAGTCACTGTGACTTCACATCGACTTCACGTGACGTCACATCGACAATCGATGGTCACAAAGTCACAATGTGACTTCACGACGACGTTGCAGTGACGTCACCATACTTTACGGGACGTTATGCTAGCTATAATTTTGCTATTTACATACTGATCAGCTTAATTAAAGGAATGGTATGTTTAATCTAGTTCAAACTATTGAGAAAATGACAGAAATAATAAAAACTGCGAAATTACAAACTTTTATAATACATTTCATTTACTTTAGAAATATAGAATTAAACTGTTTAAAAATATTTTATATACGTAATGCTTTTTATGTATAATTTTTCCTGTTTAACTATGGAAATAACTATGTAAAAATAAACGAATAAAAATGAAACAACATGTTATCTATAAATATGAAAAAATATGTTTTAATTACATTTAATCGTTATTTCTGTACATTCAATATACTGTTGTTAATATACGTTCGGTGTCACTATTTGTACAACCATATTGATTTCAGATCGATATCATATTTATTTTATAATATTTCGATTTAATATATATATAAATAAGTATTTTAAGTATCTTAATAATTGTGCGGTATAACTGAGTTAATTCAAATATTTCACCGTGCAGTATAATTAAGTCAATTCAAATAAAGCATTGCACGATATAATTAAGTCGATTCAAATAAATGAAAATAGAAGATAATTAGTCACTTTAAAAACTTTCTAAATCTTAAGATGAAAAGCTATAAATAATTATTTCATAATACATCGCCATGGGTCTAAAAAGTCATCAACAGGTGAACAAGTTTTCTATTAAGAACAAGCGAATTTTGCTTTATGACCCCCCCCCCCCTCCTCTCCATTGAATATTCTAAAATGAAGTGGTTTCTAATTTTGTTAATGGCTTGAAATGCATTAAATATTCTACACTTTTAAAAAATTGCAACTATTGTTTATTGTCACTCCATCGCTTTTGTAGAATATCCCTATTCTGACCAAAGAGGTTACTCCATTATATCATCGAGTAATCTTTTTGCATAAAAGCAATGGAGTGACTATGAAACAAATGTAGCAGATTTTTAACAGTATATTCCCTAAAGGAACAGGTTCCATCAGACGTATTTTTAGTCCATAAAATTGACTAAAATTTGATTATGTATTACCGACTGAATTATTTTACTTTTTAACAATATAAGGCTTATATTATACAATTTCAAGAATAGTTTTTGCATTTTGTCCGAATTTATGTGACTTAAACAAGCTCAATTTTCGTATTATTCGTAGTTTTGGTGAAAAATACAAAATTTTTCCTGTATTTACCTCAAATATTTATATAATCCCAATTGTGCAACAATTTCTTCTTTACCTATATCATAAAGCCTCTCAAATGTACAATATATGTGAAAATAAAACTGTTTGCAAAGCTGCGCTCATACTAAAATATTAACATGAAAGAAAAAAATCATCACTCAAGCATAGATTATGAAGCACTTTTAATTACATTCAGAAAAAATGTAACAAATCTGCACCGTTATAAAAAATTCGAATGTTACGTCTAATTTTAACCATATAGAAATGTATAGTAAATTTCAAAACTGAATTTCAGCTGTTCCCATCTACAATTGGAAAATACTCCGAATTTTTAGCACCCTGTATATAATATAGATATTTAAATCTACTAACAACATGCGTTTCTAAATTTAATTAATTTAGGGGACTCATACATTTCAAAAAATCCCCCTCCAGCAATCCTCTAATAAAAAATTAGTATGCGAATACTTTTGTTCAGCCCTGTATATGATGCATAGAATTTATATAAAAAAAATGATATGCAAAAAATAATTAAATTTAAAAGCACATTTTGAATTTTAAAACGTACTCTACAACAATAACGACGCAGTGACAGTACTGTAACCAATTTCTTTAGTGTGTCCCTGTAAATTAATTAAAAAAATTGAATGATCTTAATGAAATTTACTGATTTCTATCAGTTTAAATACATTAGAATAGCGTAATATCATGAAAGTACTCGTCAAAGGATTTTTTTACACATACCGAATCGAACTCTTTTGAGTGTCCCTGTAAATGAACCATTAATCGTACGTACGTCATTTGCAATACCAAACATGCTTTCATGACAATAAGGAAGCTCCATTAGTTACATGAAAATATGAGTATATTTACAGGAGTTAGAGCGTGGACAGCCCGACGAACAGATAAACCGAATGCATAAGCACTTTTACACTTTGTTGGAAAATGCTTAAAATAGGGAGTTAAATAACTGCATTCCCCCACATCATTAGGATTTTTTAGTATGTAATGGCGTGTATAAACGTGTTAACCCATATTGGACCACTCATTAAAGGAATCATAGGAAAAATGTAATTTTTTTTAAAAACATGGTCAGTATAAGATACTTACACATATAAAAAATAAAAAATTAAAAAAATTTAATATTTTTTGAAAATATAGACTGTCCTATAAATAGGACAACGGTCCGATACACAATAAAGAATCAAAAATGTTGACTTACCTTACAAAAAATTTTACTTTGTTTGTTAGACAGAAAAAGTCTCTACAGAGTCTAAAAGTTCACAAAATGTACGAATGAAAGTCCAAAAAGCAATCTCTACATAGTCCAACATTGCACATGTTACAAATTGTAACAGGTTTTTTATTGCATGATTTCCAGTTGACATCGTATTTGACGACCATTTGGATTTTTCACTAGCACATGCTCACTATTTAGCAGAAGAAGTTCTTTCTTATTCTGCAGCATACCTCTTTGTCTAATGTTGTTCCTCGGTACTGATTCTCCAAGGTAACTTATTGTTACAGACCTGCGAAATGTTAATAGATCTTGTGCATCATCAGGAGAAAATAGTTTTGAGATTTTCCATGCTGCGATGAGAGCGGTCTCAAAGCAATTCACGAAAAGTGGCCAATACCATTTTTTTCCAAGAATAGAACAAAAGTAATTTTCCATATGACTGTCGAATAAGTCTACACCATTTTTATACTTACTGTAAGAAGTAATACAGAATGGTACATCAGCATCCTTTCTGGCACTTCCTTTCACACGACGTTGTACTTTGTCGTTTACTTTTGTAGCTTCAAAATTTGTTAATAATGAAACTACACGGTTATCATTCCAGCGTACAGCGGCAATTTTGTTAGCTTCGTCAAACAATGCATCAGATGTTCTTCTCTCAGTTTTTGCTAATGACTTCAAAGATATTAGAGGGCATTTTGCCATTCGGTTATCTCGAACAGTGCCAGTGGCACAAATGCCCTTCTGTTACAAACGAACCATAAACCCATGTGAAGTGAAAAAGTTATATATATAGATCCTGTGAAACTTAGGATATTTCGCAACAGTGAGCAAAGTTTCCACAACACGTTGAGAAAGTGGCTCCTTACACTTTTCCTCAGCACCTTGATAGGGAATAATGTTAAAGGGGTATCCATTATAAGATGTCAACATCCATAACTTGTGTCCAAATTTTGCAGGTTTATTTTTCATGTACAACTTACAGCCATGTCTGCCGAAATAGCGTACCATTCTTTCATCGATTGTTAGGTTTTCTGAAAAAATTCCAAATTGTTGCAGTGCAATATTCAGTTTTTCTAAAAGTGGACGTATTTTGTAAAAACGATCATCATTGTTGATTGCCGAATTATCGTTCAAATGTAGGTATCTTTTTATGTCACTGTATCGTTTTTGGACATAGCTGTGCCATCCATCCGGCCATCCGGCCATCCAAAGTTGCGCCGGTGTCAGGAGCGTTTTCCCAATACATTTTTTCACGTGGTAAAATGTGATAACCACTGTAAAACAGGATGCCTATAAACTTTCTTATATCACTTTCGTTCACATTGAAAGAATGCTCATTCTTCTGCGCTGCAAATCTATTAGTCTCTGTAACTGTATGCGATATCATATCATTAGCCATTATATGAAAAAGTTGAACGGGAGTTTTTCCAGATATCTGATCTATAATGTGTTGATTATCTTCAGAAGAAAAAGAACACATTTGAAGCGTAAATTCCGGTTCACATTTTTTCCATATAGGAGGTTTTATATTTTCTTTGCTAGTTTCTTCACAGATTTTCGGCAAAATTTCTATAGTTCCAGCAGTATCTAGAATTTCAGGATCCCTACTTGTCTTTATTTCATTACAATTTGTGATAGAATCGTCTATATCTTCTTCGTCACTGACAGTGTCAGGTTCCGGCGGAATAATGATCATTTCAGGATCATCTAATTCTTCATCAGATAACGAATTCATATATTCAAGAAATTCCTCAGATGTTTTAAATTTTTTGGCCATTTCACAACGTTAAAAATCACCAGAAAAATTCTCAACTACAAAATAAATGAGCAACTGAAGTAATGGAAATGTACAAAAATTCTAAAACCAAAACACAAAAAACATACTTCGATAATCGAATAAAAACAGTTACAGTTAGAAGGCAGTGAGAAAAATCGTCTGCATTTTTCTTTTCTTATAATATATAATTCAAAATACAGCTGCAACGCGTCAAAAGTCGTCTGCGCTCTTTTTACCCTTAAGTTTCATCAAAAATGCGAGTAATTTGAGAAACAGGTGTGTATCGGACCGTTGTCCTATTTATAGGACAGTTACAAAAACAGCATCAAATGAGTGTAATATTTATTTTCCTTATGGATCCTTTTACATTTTTGTACAGCACTGATGAACTACTAAAAATTGCATATGGCAGATTCTGGAAAAAAAATAATTTTAATATTTTTGAACGGTTAAAATCATAACATTTTTCAGGGGTGATTTTAAAGTAAATTTTCCAAATTAATATTTTTTTTCAAATTCCATTTTTCACAATAATTCAATTAATTTAGTCTATTTCTAGAAACTTATGTCAAGTTTTTTGCATATTTTTAATGTTTCTTTTACATTATTGAGATTTTATTCAACTGTCCTATAAATAGGACGGCGGTCCAATATGGGTTAAATTAAACTTAATTATTGCTAATAAATTTGAACAGAAAATGCACAAGAATTTTTACCTATACGCTCGTAAGTACTTAGCTATTCTTACTATTCTTACAATTCACTATTCTTACTATAAAATTAATAGTAAGTATGGTTACATAGTAAGTATGGTTGTATGTAATAAATTATTTTTATAGACCTTCAGTTAAGCGGCATGTAGGTACGAATTCGTGACCAAATAGTAACATTATTTCATTTAAAACCAACTCTCTATTCTATGATTCATGCTTATATATACACTGCTCAAAACAATTAAAAGATGTTGCAGTTTTAGGTGGATTTTGTATCTGGGGAACTTTTTAGCTGATTGATGCATGGTCGACAGACATAGTAGGTTATATGAGAGTAAATTACACATGTTTGGCAGAAAAAAATGCATTTTATTGCTCATTTGTGTACAAAAGGAAAAAAACACAATTTGTGCATATGAGAAAAAAGAATAAGAAAAGGTGTTTTCTTCAAAGAAAATCATTTTCAGTAGGGGGTATGGTTTCCACGGGCCGCCAGCAACGAGGCATGGACTCAATGAGGCTATTAATGACGAGTTGGGGTATTCTGCCCCACTCTTCCAGAAGAGCTCTTTCCAGTTCTTGGAGAGTTTGTGGGGGGTTGTTGGCGGCCAGAAACTCGTCTTCCTAGAGCGTCCCAAACGTGCTCGATTGGATTTATGTCTGGAGAACACGCTGGCCATTCCATTCGAACGATTCCTTCCTCGAAAAGGAAATCCTCCACCAGGTTTGCACGATGTGGCCTGCAGTTATCGTCCATTAAAATGGAGTTATATCCGATTGTTGCAGCGTAAGGGACTACAATAGGTCTGAGGATCTCATCCCTATATCGGCGACCAGTCAGAGCTCCATCTCGATTGATGTAGAGGTCAGTGCGCCCGTCAATGGAGATGCCACCATACACCAACACTCCTCCACCGCCAAATCTGACACTTTCGCAGGATTATTCCTACTGCCGCGGTCCCTCCAGATGAAAATACGCCTATTATCCGGATGCACAGAAAAACGGGACTCGTCAGAAAACTGAATATTGCTCCATTCATTTCTCCTCCAGTTGACATGCTCGGTTGCCCACTCCCTGCGGTCGCGACGATGCCTTGATGTTAAAAAAACGTGTTGTCATTGATTGGCAATAGACAACACTGGAAGACGGTAAAAAGATGAATAAATCAATATTCCATGGATTAAAAATAATTTTTGAAGAAAATAAATGAATGCTTGAATTCATATAACTAGACACATAACTAGACATAAATATTTAATAAAATAATTCTAGCAGGAGTAAAAAATTTGCCAGGGCTAGGACTCGAATCTAGTCCAAAGCTACGGTGTTTTTACTTTATCCTGTTTGTCTTACATTTTCTCGTTAATAGCGATTGTATAATTCTAGGAAATTTACATGTAACACAACCGCATTATTGAAACAGCGAAATGAGAGTATATTAACATGCTGGGTGCAGCCTCAGTTATCGTTGACTGATATTGAAATTTCCGCTTGGGCTGCGTCTATCACCAATGACTGACATTCTAAAATAGGACATAAACTAAAAAAAAATATATACATCCGTTTAAGTAATTACTGATAATCTATTTAAAAATTGTTTAACTTTTATTTATTACCGAATTATACTTTGTTAATAATTACTTAAAGCAATATATCATTTAAGGTTTTGTGTCATTTTTTACACGGTCAGTCATTGATAACTTACAGGCCTAAAATATGATATAAAACTAATATATAAATATAATTTATTATTTTAAGTACTTACCGATAATCTATTTAAAATTTATTTAACTTTCATTTATTAAAGGATTATACTTTCTTTATAATTATTTAAAACAATATGTTTTTAGATTTATATCAGACTTAACACTATCAGTCAGTGGTGACTGACAAGCCTAAACTGAAAATTCAGTCCAAACACCACTGCATTCAACGGTGTTAACATGCTACTCGAGCCATTCAGAAAGACCTGGACGAAAATGTTAAGTCTAAAGGAGCGATGTTTACATATATCTCGCTTAAATTTTAATATTTACACATGAATATTTTTGCACAGGATAGCTGACGACGATCTACAAGTTTTTACTTTTACAACCTTGTTGTTCTTCTCACATTATGACAGTTTCTATTTCAGATTCGGTTCCGAAATTTAAAGTTTTTTTAAAGAAAAATTTGAATCCAAAATCGAAAAATTAAAAACTAGCCCAGTTGTAGATCGTCCTCGATTATCCTATGCATAAAAATCATGTAAAAACATTAAAATATGAAAATGATGCTCCCATAGACTTAACGTTCTCATTTGGGCGTGTTTGAGTGACTAGTGTGGAATCTTAAGGAAGACTCTTAATTTTATAGGAACTCATTAGATCAATTCATTTTTTTAATAACATCACTTTTGATGGTGGTGATAAAATTTTCAATAATAGCATATTTAATTATCAAAATCTTTTTCATCACAAATTTTACCATCTTTCAAAAATCAGGAATATCTCTTTTGTGTTTAAATATATTTTTTTTTCATGAGATACATTTTTTTTAATATAAATTTTTAAAACAAACAAATTAAATCACGCTATTAAAAAAGTATGTTAAAAGCGGTTACTGAACATTGTAAACCTACAAAAGTAAAACCTTTAATATATAAAAAAGCTTTTGTATAACTTTCCGAAAAAAATTAACTTTTTCTATTATAGTATTTTTTATGTATTCCTAATCAAACAATTTTTAAGGTTTAAAAATTTACAGATTTTCAATCGCTTTTTATAAAAAGATATCCAAATTTCTTATGTACTTTTTATAGTAATTTAACTTTCTACAAAGTAGATTCATTGTTCCAGTAAATAGTTTTAAATAGTGTTTTTTTCTTTAACGCTTTATAGGATAATAAAAGTTTTTAAATGTGTCTCAATTTAATTTAAATTTTCTGGTATTTTCTTTTTTATTGAAATAGATTGAAAAAAATATTATACTTTTTTTTGTAAACTAAATGTGCAACAAATTGTGCAATTCTTTTTTTTAATCAATTTCTTTAATTAAGTATTTTCTTTATTTTCCAATTTCTTTTCGTAATTTTATACTTTGATTTATAGATTGAAAAACGTTTTAATCGTTTAAATATCCACTTCAGAGTAGTTACATAGTGTATTAAGAATACTGAAAAACTTTCATTTTTAGGTGTGTTCGTAATTACATAAATAAATAGCATTTTTGGTCGTCTTTCCGTCAACCTGTCTGACCGTCCGTCATTCCGCATGTTATAGAGCAATAACTATTGAATCGAATCGTTTGAAATTAAAAATATATAATTGTTGTACAATTTTTTTCTCGAGTTATTTCACTTTTTTTTTCAAGATCGGAAATAAATTTAATTACAGGGTCAATCAGAAGTATTGCGTTACAATGCAATTAACGTGAAAAAATAATTTTACGTGCATTTTAATGATGTTATATTCTTCCGAATGTTATATCAGTTTGATTGTATGAACAAATTGATATGCATATATTTATTATATTCTAAATAATACATTGTCAACTATATGTTGTGCAAGGAATATTTATTATTAACCCGCGAGTAGTCGCGCTCGGTCTTTTCCCCGCTGTTCCTCCCCCATACCAAATATGTAAAATAAGAATTATTTTTCATCTAATATACGAAAATAACATTTCAATGAAGATATAAATTTGAAGTTTTCTTAAATTATGCCTCTTATTCATGAGTTCTGGCGTAATTGGAAAAAGTAAAAACGAACTGACGTTAGTTATTTTTACATAGACTTTTTCGCCAATTTCAAATTTGTTTCTAAAAATGTACCTGAAAAAAAAAAAAACAGAGGCGTCCTGATACTTCACTAAGGTGATCAAGAAATCTTTAAAGTCAGCTACATGGTAGATCTCGTTGTATTTGTAATGTGATACAAGTTAAGAGAAGATAAGTTATACGGGCGGCAAAAAGACCGACACGCGACTACTGACGGGTTAATTTAGAGGGCAACAAAGAAATATTCCATTACATAATGCTATAGGGGGTAACACTGTTTAAGCGCGTTTTACTATTAAACTATTTCACATTTCATTATATTGATTTACGTTGCCGAGGTTTACTACAAGTTACTTCGTGTATATAAAAAATCATATAGTACATAAGAGGCATATAAAAGATTTCGGCTACGATACTGCATCCGAAGAACTGTATACAATTACACCAAGATGTAAACATTTTTAAAACATTGTTGTAGTAGGAATGCACCTTATTTACTACGCTTGGCGTGAAATTGCGAAAACGCAAATAGCGAAATTACTTAAACGAAGATAACGTTTATGTACACATATATAATAATAAATAATAATTTAAAACTGACCACATTGCTATTTGACAAATGAATATAATGTATGAATTTATTATATTCATGTGTTATATTCTTTATGTTAAATATATTTATCATTTATTTTCAAACTATTAGTACCTTAATTTGTTAATCTTGCCACCCCTCCATTTTTAAGGAAGCTGGATCAGGTGGATTTTCCCCCATTGTTTACACAAAATTAATATCAGATAATCCCTGCCAGCATGGCCTACATGTTCAAGTAAATTTCATCTATAAAAGCAATATTATGGTTAGATATAAAATCAATCTACAATTTTAACAGGCTGATAGAGGGAGCTTTTAATTTCGTTTTTATATAAGATCACGTCTTATAAAAATCACATTTAATTGGCATTAACAAAAATATTGTTTCTCCCTCAACAACTCGAAAAATATTGACACATTTTCAGATTCATTTTTTAAAGATAAACATGAAACTATCTGGCTTGATTTTTGAAAATAGTTAAACGTGACCTGTATTTCTATTTTTCATTCTGTTAATTAGAAATTGGTTCATAAAATATTATTTTTTATTAAAATAACAGCAGCTTTGTTAAATTAAATTATGAAAAGTAACAATCATAATTCGTTACAAAATGATAAATGTTTTAAATTCTATTAGAATACTTAACCTAATAGAATTTGATATAGTCGTACAAAATAAAAAAATGGTACGCACCTAAAATTGTATTAATATTACATTGTCATTGGATGTAAATAAGTATGCGATAAGTTCGGATATTTGGAAGTGAGTTCAAATTTGAATACAAATTTTGAACTAGGAAAGCATACATAGGTTACAAGAAGGTTATAAGTAAAATAAAAGCTTATCAAAACAGCACACCATTTTAAAATAAAATCATGGAAAGAAACAGCTTCATTTCCTTACAAAATAAAAGATAGGTATAAATATAATTGAGGATGTGAATTTCAAAACTCGTCTTAACGCTTTTGTTTTCTTTAACAGTCTATACCAATCTGAACTAACGTAACACTAGAATCTCTGAATTTAAAATGAAAACAAAAGAACGCATTCATAGGTTTTTCGCGATTTCCCAAAATTTAATTTTCTCGATAAAGAGAATTTTAAAACTCACGTCTTAAATTATTTTAACCAATCTAGAAATCTAATAAAATCTAATAAAAAATTAACACTACAGTAAAACCTATACGGTGACAGCCTCTTCAGTTAAATCCATTTAATTTCTTACCTCATTAAAACATTTTTGTAACTGGAACTATACGTCTGACTAGAGAACTACGAGGAGTGTAAGCCACCGATTTTGGCGAAAGTGGTATCGTTGGAAAGATCTCATCGAGTGCAGTAAAATATTCAATGGAACTACCCGTCGCAAATGAACCGTTTAGGAGATATCAGACAATTTATGTCACGTAGCTAGTGCACACTTAATGGAGGGCCGAAAAAAAATTACTCTCGATTTTAACGAAATGGGTATCGTTGAAAAGATATCGTCGTGAGGATTAAAAAACTCAATGGAATCACCCGTCGGAAATGAGACGTTTTCGAGATATCCGACAATTTGTATCACATTGCTAATGCACACTGCTAGAAAACTGCATTGACATAAATTGTTGGATATTTCGAAAACGGCTCATTTCAGATGGTTACTTCCATTGAGTTTTTTACTTCTCACAATGATATCTTTTGAACAACAACATTTTCATCAAAATCGAGAAAACAATTTTTTGCGGTCCCCGATTAAGTGTGCACTAGAACAGTATGCACTAGCTACGTGACATAAATTATCGGATATCTCGAAAACGGCTCATATCCGAGTTCTATTGAGTTTTTTTCTCCCTTATGATGCTATCGTTTTAACGATACCACTTTCGTTAAAATCGAAACTAAAACTTTTTGCGGTCCCCCATTAAGTATGCACTAATTACGTGATATAAATTGAGGATATCTCGAAAACGGCTCATTTGCGACGGGTAGTTCCATTGAGTTTTTTTACAGCACTCAATGAGATCTTTCCAACGATACTACTTTCGTCAAAATTGGTGACTTACATTTCTTGCAGTTCCCTAGTGAGAAAATGATTTTAGAATTAGCCATTGGACAGCGTTAGAAATGGACGTCCTTTATAATGCTTTAAGCACTTATTGCACTTAAGAACTTAAGTACTATAGAACTTCCATTAAAGCTTAGTCCAACTCATTTGTTTTTTGTAACAGAAAAGTGGTTTAAGTCATGAAATTTAAAGTTTCGGTCAATTAACTCGGTCAATTTTAATGTTACATGAATTGGATCTTTTTTGTATTGCATTTTAGAGTGACGGACAATTTCTATTGGATATCACTTATAGGACGGAGGGATGGTATAAAAAGTTATTTTTTGCAATTTGTTCATAATTTTTTTTTGACAATTCTTTACTTTTTGTAAAGCATTTTTGCAATTGGAACTATATGTCTATGACTAACAGTTTAGAATTTAACCATTGGCTACCGTTGAGAGTGGACACACTGTATGTACTGTTATATATTTGTTTTTTAACAAGAAGAATAATTTTCGATAATTTTATGTGGAATGCGTAAGAACTAATTTGATATATATATATAGCAGAACAATGCAATAATAGATCCAGCTCAATTACATAAAAGTATTAGATGGGAGAAATAAAAATACAGAAAATGTGAATAATATTGGGTTGGAGAAAAAATAATTTCGTTTCTTCACAATAGGTTGATTTAAAGTCGCATATCCCGAGTAATAATTACTCAATTAAGCCATACTACACTGTCAGAAAAATTTGTCAATATACACTAAGTTATCGTTATTTTTTCACAAATAACTTCTGTTCTCCCAGAAAACGTATTTATTCTGTGAGTTCATTCCGAACGTCGAAAAATGAGGAAAAGATTCCGTTTATATCTAGCACGCGTGCGCATTAGGTCTGTTAGTAATAAATTCGAATTTATTTTTAAAATGAAAAACAAAAATATTCTATTGATTAAAATGTCTAATTTAGTTTTAAAAGACAAAAATGTTTTCGAATTTAAAAATAAATAACAATTACTTTCTTTATTCGTTCAAAAATTCTCACAATCTGTTATTCAAAGTTGGATAAGTTGAATAAAGTTCAATATACTAAGTTATTTCTATGATAAATATTCGCATATAAAATATACTTTAAGTGAACACATTAAAAAAAAATATTTTAATTAAAAAATAAAATGCAAAAAAAAATTGATATTATTTAAAAAAATCTTATCGAATAAAAATACAACATCCATGTTTTTTCTCTAACAAACTACGTAATATATTTAAAATTCACATTTTTATACTATATTAATACGAAACGTAAAAAAAAAAAAAAAAATCCAGCCACAGTTTCATTAAAGATGAAGTCTTTCCGAGATTAACTGCAAAATTAAAAGCTTTAAAAAAATCATCTAACCACACCTCGCATCTAACGCTTCTATTTTAAAGCATAATCATCATGAGCAACCGTAGCGCCGAGGAAAAGCGCATTAAAAAACTGCCAGTACATTTTCTGTGAAAAGACGGAAGTTTTTTTCAGAGTGTATGCAGCGTTTGAACGGTAACAGTCTTTACAAAATTCTGGATATAAAGAAAGCGTTATCTGATTAATCAGTCAAAAGTTATTGCATTTTTAAAATGAAGATTCCAGAGGATCAATTTCGTCACAATTTGTTTGCTTTTTTTACTTCCGAAAAGGGAAAAATTCGACGCAGGCTCATTGAAAATTGTGTGACGTTTATGGTAGTCATTGCTTAAGAAAACGCCATTGTCGGAGTTGCTTTGCTCGTTTTCGTTTCGGAAATTTCATTGTTAAGGATTTACCACGACTTGGCCTACCTATCGTTGAAAAAGTCGATAATTAAAAAAAAAATCGAAGTAGACCGACACATTTCTTCCCACGACATTGCTACGTAACTAAACATTGACTATAAAACAGTTTGGAACCTTTTAAATAAGATTGGATACCAAAAGAAACTCGATACTTGTGTTCTCTATGAACGACAGAGTTTCTTTTTGTGAATTGGTACTGAAATGGAACGAAATTGAGCCATTTTTGAAACGAATGATTATGGGGGATGAAAAATAGATCATGTAGGACAACAATGTGTGAAACTGATCGTGGTTGAAGCCCGGAGAAGATTTACAAACGGTAGCAAAGCCAAGATTGACGCCAAGGAAGGTGATGCTGAGTGTCAGGTGGGATTGGGAGAAAATTATCCCTGGCCAAACCATTAATTTAACTATCTACTGTGAACAACTAATGCAATTGAAGAAGGCGATTAAAAAAACTCGGCCAGAATTGATTAATAGGAAAGGTGCTGTCTTCCATCACGACAACACAAAAACATACACGACTTTATCCACACGACAAAAACTGAGAGAGCGTGGCTGGGAGGTTTTGATGCATACACCGTACAGTCTAGACCTGGCTGCAACCATTTATCATTTGTTCCGCACTTTGCAGAATTCTCTTAATGGTGTTAACCTGACTTCAAACCTGACTTCCTGAAACTTGTGAAAAATCACCTTGTTCATTTTTTTGCCAGAAATCTCGAAAGTTCTACAGTGACGAAATTATGGTTTTACCTGAAAAATAGAAAAAGGTCATTGAACAAAACAGCACACATATTATTGATTAGCTTTTTTTTAATTTATATAAATAAATTCACTTTGAAAAGTTTGAAAAAAAAGCGAAATTGCTTTTTCTCCAACCCAATATATTTATTTGTTTTTTTGTAAAATAAACACTAGAAAGTAGAAATAAGAAATTACGAACATGAATATGAAATGTATAAATACATTTTTTACTAAGAGAGCTATCAATATTACATTTCCTTCCAATAGAAAAATGTCCTTATTTTATTACTCTTTAATTATTAATAACAGGGATAAAAAACATTTGCCCACAACACCAGCTCACGATTTATATTAACATTAGAAATAACAAATGCGGAAGTATTATATAATATATTTCTGCATGTGGTTTGCATAAGTTATCAATATAGTATTATTCAGAAAAATAGCAAAGCTAACCAACTTATTTTCGCATTTTTTGTTTCCTTTCTCCACTTATGATGAAAATAAAGAAAACGTGATAAATTTGCTGACCACTGATTTCGTAACGCAATACTAACTTTATTTTTACTACATTATACAATATTTTAGCAGATGCACATAGCTTTAGAAAAATTGATAGTATTTGAGGTATATGATAAGAGATTACTTATGTAATCCAAACAAAGTTATACTTAAGTTCAAATATTATTATTTGATTAAAATAATAAGAGATTATTTATCGAGTCCAAACGCTGTAGTAACTTACGTTCAAGTATTAAAAATTGTTCCAATAAACAAATTAAACAAATTTGCACTCTATTCACTTACAATATTCCTTTTATGGAAGTATACATTATTACTTCTTTTCAATAATGGATCTAAATTCCAAACATGTTTAAGTGTTTTTTGAAACATATAATGTAAAGATGAAATATTGGAAATATCAGTACCATGTATTTATATCTTAAAATAGTAGATGAGTATAACACGAGAGTAAGTGAAATTAATATATTTGCATGTGCACTGTAAAAAAAAATCTGTAAAGGTTCTAAGAATTTTCTAGGAAACTGGGATTCCAAGAACTTTTCATGTAACGATAACAGGAAAAATCCATGTAACCGATTCTAAAACTTGAGTTTTTGTTGTTACCGTTACAGGAAAAGTTCTTGGAATCCCAGTTTCCTAGAAAATGCTTAGTACCGTTACAGATTTTTTTTTACATTGTAGTTTTCTAAACAAATTGTGGAACGTGGCGATCAGAAAAATAGGAATACGAATATGAAATATATATGTATTTTGTAGAAAGAAAGTTATTATTATTAATTTACTGCCAATAGAAGAAAACTGTTCCTCTTTAGTCTTCTTTATCCTTTAATAACAAGGATAAAAACATACATTCACAACGACTACACTGTAAAAAAACAGTCTGTAAAGTTACTATACTTTATCTAGGGAACTGGGATTCCAAGAACTTTTCCTGTAACGGTAACAACAAAAACTCAAGTTTTAGAATCGGTTACATGTATTTTTCATGTTATCGTTACATGAAAAGTTCTTGGAATCCCACTTTCCTAGAAAATGTTTAGTACATTTACAGATTTTTTTTTTACAGTGTACACGCAAATCATATTAATCTTGGGAACAAGAAATGCATATGTACAATATATTTCAAGATGTGGTTTGCATAAGATATCAATATAGTATTATTCAGAAAAATAACATAGCTAACCAACTTCTTTTCACATTTCTTGTTTCACTTCTCAATTTTTGATGAAAATAAAGAAAGCGTTATAAATTTGCTGACCACTGATTTCGTAACGCAGTACTAACTTTATTTTTACTGGGGTCAGGAGGAGTGATTATGTCCACTTTTTACATATTCAACATTACTATTATTTTTTACTTGTTTTTATTTGGAAAAGTGGTATTTTTAGTACATATGTAACTTTGACCCTTTAAGAACACTCCTGAAAAGTTTTAATGATCGTAGTTTTTTTTTAACTTAAAAAGATGGTTATAATTACCTCATTAAAAACTCATAATCACAAAAGTTTGGGTAATTAAGACCACTAGTGGGAAAATTATGACCGCTGTGTTTTATCTTTATATTTGCCTAAAGTGTTTTGTTTGGGGTAATTCAAATCATTAGCACTCCAAACTGTCAAATCCATTTAATAAATATTTTGTTAGACATTATTTAAATAACCATTTGAGTCTCAAAAAAGGCTTTAGATTATTGATAAAGAATATCTAAAATGAAAAATACATTATGAGGTTAATATTTAAGAGTAAAATAAAATTTTACTAAACACAATTTACTCCATAATATGAATGGTCATACCCCCTGGTCATAATTATCAAACCTGACCCAATATTAAACAAATAAATCTATTAGCAGATGCTAATTAGATTTGGGCAAATTTGGGTTTCTTTGAGAAAATAATAAGAGGTTGCTTGCCGAATCCAAACGAAATAGTAACTTAAATTCAAATATTAAACGCTTCCCTGATTCGCCCGTACCACAGAGTACGTAACAGAGCCTCAACTCGACTTGAAAAGAACGCCCTCAGTAGATCACTTAAAAACTAAACTATCGCGTTGGCGATTTTTATCCTCGTTATTTCTGTTTAACTCTAACCCTATTCTGGCTTGGCGCTTCTTGCTGAATGCTGATTTGATTATCTTTGCACATGTGCTTATGCTATTTGATCTTAGATTTCCGCGTTTATATTGATTCGTAATTATTACTGTTATTATTCTTGATTTTTCAATTTTAAATTATTAGGTCGTTATGTTACGAAGAGACACATGTATTGTTTGCAATACGAATACGTTAAAGTTATTTCATATTAAAATAATTCTTTCATAAATTTCAAAACAAGAAGCAGCAAGCCGTCGCTATATATATTTTTTCTTTTTTCCCTTATCATTTGTCGCCAAGGAAGCGATGTTTCGCCGAATTAGCAATCTCTCTTATGTTATGATCGTAGTTTCAGAGTGGTTCGCTCGTGTCGCTACTGTCTATGCGTAATCCCATGTTAAACAAGTTGACATTACAGTGTATGAAAGTTGATTCTCTGTTACTACTCTGTGGCCCGTACTTATATGGACAACGTGTTTTCCCCAATCATGCTTTGCCCATACCACGCACTGGCATACATATTCCAATCGTGATTTATTATTCTCATCAATAAAATTTTATTTTAAATTTTACTTTGTTTAATTTTTCCCGATTCATTAGGCAAAAATTTCTGTTTTTGAAAAACCGGTGATAAAAGAATAAAAATTCTGTGAAAGAGAAGAAAGAAATATGTATTATTTAAGTTTTCCTTTTCAAAAATATTTATTAATTAACTAATTAAGGGGACAGTGGACCTTTATTTGAGCAAAATCGTCGCCAAAAAAGATGCATCTATTTCTGTGGCGTAATAATACCAAGACAGTTTTTAGGTGCGTTCGTAATAATGTAAATACATAGCACCTATTGTTGTCGTTCAGTCCGTCCGTCTGTACATCCGTCTGTCTGTCCGTCCGTCCGCATATAACAACGCAAAACTACCCAACCGAATCGTTTGAAATTTAAAATATATAATTATTACATAATTTTGTCGAGTAATTTCAAATTTTATGAAAATCGGATGCATAGATCAATTACAGGGACAATTAAAAGGATCCGTTACATTACGGTTAATGGGGAAAAATGTTTCAAATGCGTTTTAATGGTGTTACATTTATTTGAACGTAATAAAATTGATATGCATCTATAAAGTACATATTATAATATGCATTTTCCATCATCTGTGGTGCAAAGAATATTTCTTATTGAATTACAAGGCCACACAAAAGTATTCCATTGCATAATTGTATAGGGATAACATTGTTCGATGCGCATTTTAATTGTAAATATTTACAATTTTATGAGATTAATATATAGTAGTGATATATTTAAAGCTTCACTATCGTACGAACGCACCTCATTTGCTACGCTTCACGTGCAATTTCCAACTTGTTTCTTATTAAAATATCATTTATGAAGGTTTTAAGAAGTAAATAATAGAGATGAGTGTATTTATATATTTTAAATTTGTTTTTCTCAAAACAAATTTTTCAACATTTTTAGATTTTTGAAATGCTTCTTGAGATGAATTTTTTATCAATGTTTATGAAATATATAAGGATACATCCTGATATTGTTAAGAAAAAGAATGTGTAAGCTTTTTAAAAATCGTCTTCATTAAGATAGTCAAATTTGAATTTTTACTTATTAAAAGGCAAAATTAAAAAATATATCTGTAAAATATTAACTATTCAAGAGATTAAAAAAATCTTACAATTTTTTTTAAGTGATAGAGTTTTAAATATTACAGTTTTAAGTGTTTAGAGTTTTAAGTAAGAAAATATCTCGAAAATTGAAACACAAGGAACATTTTAAAATTTTGTTTAAAAAATTTAAACAATTTTTTTTAAATTTTAAAATTTTAATAAAATGGGACATTTTTAAGGTGTTCTATATGGTTTTAGTAAAATATATATCTGCACAAAATTTCATATTGCCATGATGAAAAAAAAATAACGTCCACCGTTCTGTGAAAGAATTGTCCTAATGAACAAAATAAACAAATTTACGTACAATTTATTTAAAATGCTTCTTTTATGATTATTGTTACAGCTTTTCCATAAAGGATATAAATTTCAAATATGTTTATGTGTTCTTTGAAACAGTTAATACAAAGATATAAAGGAAATATCAGCAGCATGCTTTATATATAAAAATATTTGATAAACAAAATACTAACGAAAATTAATATAACATATTTGTGAAAAAGCTGCTAAACAAATTCTAGAAAGTGGCCAAAAGAAAATTAGTAGCACGAATATGAAATATATAAATATACTTTGTAGGTGAAAAACAATCTTTTTTTTTTACTCTTTATGGAAGAACATCGTTTCTTTTTGGTCTTCTTTATCCTTAATAACAGGGATAGAAATATACATCCACAATATCTACCTGCAAATCATTCTAATCTTCGAAATAAGAAGTCCAGATGTAGAAAATATTTCTAGATGTGATTTCCATAACATATCAAGATAGTATTCAGAAAAAAACAACACTGCTAACTAATTTCTTCTCACATTTCCCCTTTCACTTTTTCAGTTAAGATGAAAGAAATGAAAACATCATAGATCTGTCGGCCTATGTTTTTGGAACGCAATGCTAATTTTATTTTTCATTTTTAGTTCCTTTTATCTTTAGAAGAAGAAAGTACTGGATTCGTGGAAATTTACAAATTCCGATTTTAGACTGATTCACACGTTTTGAGGGTTAGAGAAACCGAAAACGTATTTTACAAAATATCTGCCTGTCAGTCTGTCTATGCGTATGTATGTGATATAAATTTTGTCGTCGCTCTATCTTAAGAACTAATAAACGAAATTCAATAAAACTTTACATTCATTTAGTTCCTCATATAAACTGTGCATAAATATTTTTGGTGTAAATCGCAAAACAGGTGACGCTGTAATTATGTTTGTTTCACAATCTCTGCAATAGTTATAGCTAAAGAACTAATAAAATGTATATATGCACAAAATTTCATATTGCCTTGATGAAAGTAAAAAAAAATAATAATAACGTCCACCGTTCTGTTGAAGAATTTTCCTAATGAACAAAATAAACAAATTTACATACAATTTATTAAAAATGCTTCTTTTATGTTTATTGTTACATTTTTTCCATAAAGGATATAAATTTTAAATATGTTTATGTGTTTTTTGAAACAGTTAATACAAAGATATAAAGGAAATATCAGCAGCATGCTTTATATATAAAAATATTTGATAAACAAAATACTAACGAAAATTAATATAACATATTTGTGAAAAAGCTGCTAAACAAATTGTAGAAAGTGGCCATGAAAAAATTAGTAGCACGAATATGAAATATATAAATGTATTTTGTAGGGAAAAAGCAATCTTTTTTTTTTACTCTTTATGGAAGACCATCGTTTCTTTTTGGTCTTCTTTATACTTATTAACAGGAATAGAAATATACATCCACAATACCTACCCGCAAATCATTCTAATCTTCGAAATAAGAAGTCCAGATGTAGAAAATATTTCTAGATGTGATTTCCATAACATATCAAGATAGTATTCAGAAAAAACAACACTGCTAACTAATTTCTTCTCATATTTCCTCTTTCACTTTTTCAGTTAAGATGAAAGAAATGAAAACATGATAAATCTGTCGACCTATGTTTTCAGAAAGCAATGCTAATTATATTTTGCATTTTTAGTTCTTTTTATTTTTACAAGAAGAAAGTTTTGGATTCGTTGAAATTTACGAATTCTGGTTTTCGATGGATTCACACGTTTTAAGGGTCAGAGAAACAGAAAACAATATTTTTACATGCTTTTTTTCATACATTAGCTGAGGGGGATCTACAACCGGGCCAGTTTTCAATTTTTCTTATATATTGTTTATATTATGATAGTTTCAATTTCAGAACCGGCTCTAACTGGTTTGGAAAGTTAAAAATCACTTTAAAAAAATCTGAAACCAAAATTGAAAAAGTAAAAAGAACACTGCCCAGTTAAATTGATGGCATTGAGCTCACAGGTTACGCATACTAATTGTACATTACAGCCTTATATTTTCAAGGGTAATTCTGTTCGGAAAAAAAATTAAAGGAGGGGAAACAACTTCCCTTTCCCCTTTTATATTTAATTATTGAACCCCCTAAACTAATCAGGGACATACTTTATCATATAAAAAATCTATATCCAAAATTCAGAGCAAGTCGGAAAATTCTTAATAAAAACCCATTTATATAATTTAAGAGGAGTTATCCTCCTTTTTTATGCTTAACCATTAAACTTCCAAAACTGTTTAGAGATTTGAACGTAATCTGATAATTCTGCATGAAAAACCCATTCATATAAATTAAAGGGAGGGGCATTAGAACCCCCTTCCGCAGTGAACCTTAACCTTTACACGGGGGCTTGGACAGCATCAATATGTCTTAGCGTGTATTCTCGGACAGATGTTGTCACAGCCCATCCGTAAAGGTTAATAAGAGAGTGAAAACTATTCATCTCTGTCACCGAAATTCTGATAACAGAAAGCAACTCAAAAAAAAAAGTTCCATTCTCTCATTGGTTGATCAGAAATCTGTCTTGACTTGCTTTCCACCGATAATTTGGCGATAAAATGCACGCTTTTGGAGAATTATTGTACGTAGTTCTATCACTTCTTTTTTTGTTGTTGGTGTAACTTTTGTGGGCACGCTTTTGTCCAGTGGTTACTGTGCTTGTAATCCTAAGTTGTAAAGTTCTATCCTCCCTGATCCCTTTAAATTTTTATTTTAAGTCTTGTTTCGATTTTTGTTAAATTAGTTATTAAAGCAGCACATTAGTTAATAGGCAGCACAATCAATCACCTAGTCGAGTTCACGGATGAAATCCCAGAATAAATAAAAAATTGATTCGCATATTAAAATGCAACCAGTCTGCCAATTCATACCTTCGTGAAAACAACTAAAAAACAGATTGATTTGTAGGTTTATTGATGTGTTTTTCTGAATCCAAAGATATAAAACATGGAAGATTGGGAGCAGGAAAACACAATGGTAAACGTATGAAACAACTTCTAAAATTAGGTTTTCAGGTGTTTTGTACCTAAATATGACTTGGCAGTCCAATCGCACTTTAATATGCGAATCTAGTTTTAATTAATTCTGTATCGACTTTTGTTATCAGTTCATTTGTATTTTATCAGCTCAATTACATAAATTACTTTTAAAAAATTAATTGGTTATTGCAATATCTAAATTTAAAAAATAAAATTATAATTACACTTAAGTTAAACAAAATTTATTTTATTTTTCGTAAAATTAAATAAAATTTAGTTTTAAATAAATTTTCAAATGCATATGTTATTTTTTACCAATAAAAGTAAACGTGTATTATTAATCAATAATAATATTTCCCAATCTTAGATACATTAAATATAGTTTTATGCTATAACTTTAGTATTCGATAAGTATTAACTTTTTATCTTTTTAAAGAAATTAGTCTTACTCATACCAAAGAATATTTATTAATTTATTATCAATTCCTTTGTTTGGTTTTTTTTCATAGTTTTATAATACTTTTCATTTTATAATACTAATCGCATTAAAATTAGAATCAACTATTCTAGATGGAGAATAGATTTGTGCGATAAATTTTCTTAAGATTTTAAGATAATATTCAGAAAAACAAAAATGATAACTATATCATTTCACTTGTTTTGCTTTACTTCATTATTAAATATGAAAGAAAGGAATAAAGAAGTTACTGATCATTATTTTTGGTATGTTTATATTTATATTTCCTCTATAAGACAAATAAATCAATTCACAGATGTTACTACGTATAGGAATAAATAGTAAGATTAATTACTAGAAATGTTAGTGGATTCAGGACTGAATCTAAACCAGATATATTAAAAAGCTCTAATACACGAAATAAATATAGTTCCAAACAAAAGAGTGAGTACTCATACTTTATCCAAAAATTTAAAGATTATGTAAAAGCAAAGACACGTGATAAAATAAAACTCAACGCTGCGGTTTAGTATTCAAAATCATTTTCAGGAGTAAAATTTTCTGAAAACACAAATCAGCAGAAAATAATCTAGGGCTACAAAGAAGGTGCCAAAAGTTATATGCAAACAGTTTGAATATAATTAGTAACGGTGTAGCATGTAGACTATTTTCTGACGATTTGTGTCTCTTGAGGAAGTTTTACTCATGAAGATGGTTTTCAAGTTTTAACAGAAACGTTGAGTTTTATTTTATTCGTATGCTTTTATTTTATTCGTATTTCTCTCTATATATAAACTTTGTTCTTAAATCTTATTTTTTAATAACGGGAACAAATTATGAATATTGTAAATGATTTCAGAAAAAGCTAATGAAATGTTGATGTAAAAAAAAAAGTACCAATAGGAAATACATAAATAGATTAGGTAGGCAACAATAATATTTTTACATCATATGGAAAACACAATTCCTATTTTTTTATCCTTTAATACAAGGGATAAAAAAATACGCCCGCAATGCCGAGAAATTAATCATACTAATCTCAGAATCAAGAATTCCATATGGAGAACATTGAAAGTGGTTTGCATAAGATATAAGCTTAGTGGCCACAACAACAGCAGTGCTAACCAACTCTTTACATGTCTCTTGTTTCGCTGAAGAGGAAAGAAATGAAAACATTAATATACTTGGTTTTTTTTCTTTTAGGACTATGGTTTTAGATTTACTTAACAGCCAAAAAATATTGCATGTGGAAATAGCTGCAGTATGCGGTTATAGATGCAACCAAATACAGAAAAAAAATAAATATTAAATCATATAGTAAAATAAATAATATGTTTCCTTTTTCGAAACTAATATAATGTAAAAAAATTCTGTAATCGTACAGATGTAAAGTTTCCGAAATCTGTACGGTTACTAACTTTTTATGTGTACATTGCACAAGAAAAAATGTAAATCTACAAAACTAATTTTTGTATGGTTACAGAAATCTGTAACTTTACAAACGAGTCTATCAAAATTACAGTTATCTTACTCAAATTTTATCTGTAACCTAGGTGGAAGTTACATAAAAAAATTTTGAAATCCCAGTTTCCTAAAGAAATCTTAGTAAGATCACAGATTTTTTTTTTCTGTCCAAATCTGTATCTGTTACATGAATTTTTGCTACTGCCCTTACATAAAATGTTCTACACTGTAAAAAAAATTCTGTAAAGGTACTAAACTTTTTCTAGGAAACTGGGATTCCAAGAACATTTCCTGCAATGCTAACAGCAAAAATTCAAGTTTCAGAATCGGTTACATGGATCTTTCTTGTTACCGTTACATGAAAAGTTCTTGGAATCCCAGTTTCCTAGAAAATGTTTAATACCTTTACAGAATTTTTTTTTACAGTGTAGGAATCCCAGTTTCCTAGAAAACTTTTAGCAACTTTACAGATTTTTGTTCAATGTAATTGATTAACCTTTTGTTTCTTTTTTGTAATACGGAAAGTAATTATTTTATAATTAACAATTGATTTCAAATTACTCATAATGAACCGCATAATTTTTATTTACAATTAAAAAGTTCTCAAAAAATGCATTTAGATGAAAAAGGCAATATTTTATAGTTCAATGTATCATACATCTTTATGATACGTCTAAATTTCATTTATGGATCCATATTAACAAACTATTAACTAAGAAAATTTGAACAATGATTTTATTTTTTTAGTTATAATCTATTGTAAATGATTTCCGAAAACGCTAATGCAAATATAATGTAAAAGAAAAAAAGAGTACCAATAGGAAATGCATAAATAGATTAGGTAGGCAACAATAATATTTTTACTTCAAATGGAAAAGATATTTCCTATTTTTTTATCCTTTAATAACAGGAATAAAAAACACACCCACAATGCCGACAAATTAATCATACTAATCTCAGAATCAAGAATTCCATATGGAGAACATATTTCTGAAAGTGGTTTGCATAAGATATAAGCTTAGTGGCCGGAACAACATCAGTGCAAACCAACTCTTTTCATGACTCTTGTTTCGCTGAAGAGGAAAGAAATGAAAACATTAATATACTTAGTTGTTTTCTTTTTGGACTATGGTTCTAGATTTACTTAATGGCCAAAAAATATTGCATGTAGAAATAACTGCACTATGCTGTTATAGATGCAACCAGCTATAGAAAAAATAAATATAAATTCATATAGTAAAAAAAATAATATGTTTATTTTTTGGAAACAAATAATTGATTACTCTTCTGTTTCTTTTTCGTAATACTGAAAGTAGTTATTTTATAATTAACAATTTATTTCAAATTACTCATAATGAACAGCATAATTTTTATTCACAATTAAAAAGTCTTCAAAAAATACATTTAGATGAAAAAGCCAATATTTTATAGTTCAATGTATCATATATCTTGATGTTAAATAATAAATAACTATAATATTTAGTAATACCGGTAACTTTTTTTAATTATTCAACTAAAAAGGAGCAGCATTTTAGTGAAATATTTGATCGGATCAACTGTAGTATTATTTCTGTATGTACGAATACATTTTATTTATGGATTTATATTAACAGTCTATTAACTAAGAAAGATTGTATAACGAAAAAAATAAATTTTATTTTATTTTATTTTATTTTTTGTACATAAAATTTTATGATACATAGGGACTGAAGATGTTTTTTTTCAATTTCTTAAGATTTATTTTTTGCATTACAAAGACTCTGAAAAACCATAAAATAAATCTATATATAACAGCAAAATTCTTTACGTTGTCTTTTTTGTTCATTTCGTTTATTACTGCTGCTTAGATATTTTTATGTAATACACAGCTTGCTAAAAAAGCTCCATGTGAAAGAAATTGTTATTAGTTTAATTCTGCTATCTGTCACATCAATTTCTCTCTTTTTAATATTATGTATCTAAGTGAAAAAATTGTAAAGATGTGTTTTCTTAAGGTTACTATAGGTCTGAAGAGAGTACAATAATATAAATTATGCTTCATTTTTCAAAGCTAATAACTGATTCATCTTCTTTTTTTTTGTAATATTAAAAGTACTTATTGTATAATTAATAAATATTTTCAAATTACTCATAATGAACCGCATATTTTTTATTTACAATTAAAATACTTTCAAAATATACATTTAGATGAAAAAAACATTATTTTATAGTTCTATGTATGATATTTCTTTATAAAAATTAATAAATACTTATAATAATTACTAACGTCGGTGACTTATTTAAATTATTCGATTAAAAAGGAGCAGGATTTTTGTGAAAAGTTTGATCAGATCTACAGTAATTTAATTTCTGTATTATGTCTAAAACGTTATTGAATTTATAATGCCAAAATGAACTTCCATTCTTACAACTATAAAAGAATTAATTTCCTTAATCACAGCATGCAGCTATTAGTATTGTACTCAGAATTTTACTATATTCCTTTTTAAGTCGAATAGTAACACGCACATTAAACTTCAATAGAAACGAAGAAACAAAAACGAATTAATTCTAAATATAAACAGGAAAATTAATCATAACAAATGAATCACAAACAAGCGTCCTCATTAATTTTTAAATATTAAATAAATAAATATTATTTTCGTTAAAATTTGGAATGGGATCCCCAGTAGCCAAACAATATTGGGCTAATATTTGTTACATCTTACAGCGATATTGGCACATTGGCGCAATACTGGCATGAAATATTGCTCCAATAATGTGGTTTTTACATTTTACCCTTATTCAGCCAATATTTTCAGCCAATATTATGCCAATATTGGAGTTTCATTGAAATATTGTCAATAAAACGCCAATATTGGTTAACTATTGGGGCTTCATTGGAAATATATCGAATGTAACGCCAACGTTTGTACAATATTGGGAATTCACTGGAAAATTTTTCAATGAAATACCAATATAGAATACTTATTGGCGTTTTATTAGCAATATTTCCAATAAATAAAATATTTGCACAACGTTGCACCAATATTGGTTTGCTACTAGGAGACATTAAAGGGACCTTTAACATTATTCGTGTTCCAAATTTTTATATACATTCCAATAGTTTTCATAAAAAAATAATTTTTTTATGAAATCTAATGTATTTTTTTTAATCTCCAATTTTTAAAAGATATTTTAACTTTAATGAATTGATTTTGATTGCATTGTGTTACATGATAGCACATTATTATATTTTTTACGATATAATTTATACGATTTTTATGCCAAACAAAATCTAAATTGTGTATTTTCTCAGAAAGACTTTGAAAAACTTAGTAATGGCTTCCATAATTGTGTTTTTTTAATTAAACAGGTTCCGTACGCATCAGGGTATTCCTGGGATTTTAATTGGTTTTACACCAGAAAATTCGTAAAGTATTGATTGCTACCTCTAAAAATAAATCCACCCCCCCATAAATAAGGCAAATATTATTTTACAAACATTCTAGTAAAAGATCCTTAATGCGTACGAACCCTGTTAAACAATGTTTTGTGATGCAAGATTGAAATATTATGTTGTTGGGCACATATTCAACAACATAAAAAAATATGCTTTGTTACAAATGACGGCTATGTACATACAAAATATAATTGTTTTATTGGAAATTCAATGGTTTGGTTTGGTTTATTTTTGTCGTCCGAATATCTACGCTAAGGATAGGACCAGGAGGGAGTGCCCTTCGTGGGGGTCTTTCTAAGGGAACCTAACCCGTATTTACGTAAAGTTCGAAGAAAACTACGAAAACTCCAAACGGTTAGGCCGACAGCCGCGATTGGGTATGAACCCAGCACCTGCCGTCTACCAGTTGAGAGGTCCGTACCTCTCGGCTACTTGAAATTCAATGTATCTAAAAAAAGATATAGTATTTGTCTAACGCCTATACTGCAACAACTTTTTTAAAATACAATAAAAATGTTAATTACTCTTGTTATGTTATAACAATATCTTATACTCTATAAAGTATGAATTAATTTAAATGGATGTAAGATATAACTTTTGAGAATTAGAAACCAGAAAAGTATGCATTAGAAATATAAAAATAGTGAATATAAGTTTTTTTGTTGTTGTTGTTGTTAAACGTTTAATAAATACATTTTCCATGAAATTCTTGTAATAAACTTACATAGGGCTACTAATTAAATATAAAATAAAACTTGCTTCTGAATAGGGTTGATTTAATTAAAAAAATTACTCCTGTAGATATCTAAAAACATCTAAATATTACAATTATTAAATTAAGCATAATAATTTATTTCTTTTATAAATTTCAAATAAAACTCATTTTTCAAGCATTACATTTCTACAGAATTTACGCGAGAAACGCATGATAAACTGTTACATTGACGATTAGAGGAAATATTTATTGTTTAGAATCGTTAGGAAAATTCCTCAGTCAATTAAAATGCATTTCGTGAATACTCCAGAATAAATATTAAAGCAGAGAAAGGCTACAGTGTCTGAAAATAATCCGTTTGTTTTTCTTGCATAAAATATACAGATCGTACATTAGAAAGCTGAGATGCCCATTAAGTATTTCCGCGATACCGGAAATTCCTTTTAGGCTTCTATTCCAATAAAGCCTGAAAGAAAACCAATTACATGAAATATTATTTTTTGTGTGTATGGTTATGTTACACAAACATCTAATATAAAATCATGAAGAAATCGATTCCATGCTAATATTAATCAATGTTTTATCTCAAAATTTATTAAAAAAATAGTCTAATATATTTGGAAATATTAAAGGCAAGTTTCATGGGTTTTTGTGGAAGCAGGACGTTTCTTTCCCGCAATTTTGGTCCTGCCATTTCGGTCCCGCCGTTTCGGTCCCGAGCCATTTCGGTCCCGAGCCATTTCGGTCCCTAGCCATTTCGGTCCCAAGACACTTCGGTCCCTTCTCCTGCAAACTGAAATTTTGTGAAATAAGACATAATTTTATAGGGAACATTGCAGAGTTTGTAAACTGAAGGCTATAAAATTTTAGTATAATGCGATTATAAATGCCCGAAAACCGCACACAAATATAACTCTTGTCCAAAATATTATAATTCACACAAATTTTGTATGGTGATCCTAATGATAATTGGTAATCCTAATTTTCAAAACAATTAGTATTTTTAATATTAAAATCAAAATTATATTTTATTAAATATATTTATTAATTAAAACATTATTAATTTACATAATAAATTTTACTTTAAAATAAACTCAATACATAATCCAATTTATATTCAATGCATCATTTTATTTCCTAATAGTTCTAAACAAAATTTATCTTTTACTTGTTCATTTATTGTATATTTAAAATTACAGAAATTTAAAACAATTAATATAGTTAAAAATAAAAATAAAATAAGAATTATTATTTGTTTTTCTGGGAAAGTAGGAGCGAAAAGGTAATACAAATAAATAAATAAATAAGAGCTTAGTTTTGTCACTTTAAAAATTGAAAATAAAATTATTTAAAATATTGTTATATTATATTTTAATATGTCTTATTAAATTATATATTACACTTTATATTTTATGTATGATATTTATATTATTATATTTATATATAATATTTATATTATTATATTTAAAATATTATTACATTGATTTCATGTAAATAAAAAAACCCATCTTATTAGAGTTAAAATAGGCCCATTAAAAAAAAAATAACTCACAAGAATTGTCTTCATGGCGTGGGAAAACTTAAAAAATGCAATCAATAAATACTATTATTAAAAAAAAAGTTGCGGAGGCAAATATCTAAAAAACAGTTTTTTTTCATAGCATGCCCAGTTACGAAATCAGTAATGCTTTCGCAATGTTAATAATGGAAAGTAACTTATGAAAACCAATTTATAAGATGCAACTTTGTATTATAAAAATAAAAATAAAAAAATTGTTGTTCATTAAATATATCTCATTTCTGAATTATCAAAGGAGAGGGTATAGATGGGAGATTTGGGGAAATATAGATAAATTATAAGTTATAACTGTCAAATTGAATTATTAAAGACATTCATTATTAAAATAATTGGAAGAAAAAAATTAAACACAGTCTTTTTTATTATTTAATTAATGCTAATTTAAAAGTTCTAAAAAAATGTACGTAAGCAGCCAAAAAAAAAAATATTTATGGCTGTTTATATGAAATACTTTTTAGTTTATACAAGTTTATGTAAAATACAGACTCTAATAATAATAATAAAATTTAAAATATTTATTCTGATTTATAATACTACTACTAAAAGCAAAAGCCAATATCCCCTAAACGTATATCACATTATTTAATCAAACAAAATTTTCAGCTCGCTGTGATTTCATTATCACGAGTTATAAAAGCTTAAATTTATCGGACTCTTATATTCAACTTTTCATAAAACATGGGGGGAGGGAGGGGGAGAATAAAAAAAAGACCCGAATAATAAATAATATTGAAATTATCCATTTGGCAAGCCCACAACAATTAGAATCCGACTTATAAGATAACTAGCAAAGAAATAACAATGGGGGGAAATGACTAAGGACTGAAATGGTAAGGGACCAAAGTTGCTGGGGACCGAAGTGGCTACAGACCAAATTGTCTCGGGACCGAATTTTCTCGGGACCGAATTTTCTCGGGACCGAAATGTCTCGAGACCGAAATGGCTAGGGACCGAAATGCCTCGGGACCGAAATAGCCAGGGACCGAAATGTCTCGGGACCGAAACGGCGGGACCGAAGTGGCGGGACCAAAATGTCGTGTACCCAGTTTTTGTAGTGTAGGTTGCAAAAAGTGTTGATGTATCACCTCCAATTCATTGATCTATTGAGCAAAAAGTATACTAAATCTGATATTTCCAATGATACAACAAATTAAATTAACATAAGTTAATTACCATATTATATTAACGTATATTATTATAAAAATTCTTAAAGGGTATCAAGAATCTTACTTGAGACCTGGTAGAGCAATTTAGCAAAATGTCACATTTATTATTTTTTTTTTCAGTCCCTATGTATCAGAAAATATTTCCGCAATAGCAGGTTTTCCTTTTATGCTTATTCTGTAATAATAAAGGCAGAAAAAATCAACTATCATTGTTATTTTTTGTATGGTTATGTTACACAAATAAGAAAAAATTAATATAGAAGTGTAAAGGAACTGATTCCAGGCCAATATTAATCATAATTTTATCTCAAAATTTATTTTAAAAATATCATTTTATATTTTTACCTCCTTCTAACTTTACAAGAAAGTATTTCATTCGTAAGAAATTTCAAAATCCGGTTTTTCGCGGATTTACACGTTTTAGAAGTCATAGAACCTGAAAAGCATGTTTTTACAGAGTATCTATGTGAGTCAGTCCTTCTGTATGTCACAAAGATGTCTGAGCGCTCTATCTCAAGAACTAAAACACGAAATTTTTTAAAACTTCAGATTCAATAAAGCCCTGATATAGATTAGTGTTCTTTAGTTTTTGGTGTAAAACAACCTATAGGTGGCGTTGCTAGGCTGCTTTATTCACGATTTTTAAATAAATGTAATTCAAGAACTAATTCATGGATTTTAATCGAACTTCACACACGGTTATAAGTTGATACAAGTTGTTTCTGACTAGATATTGGTTTGCACCACCTAACCGGTGTACTGTTATGCTGCATTTTTCAGTAATCATTAACATGCGTAAGATAGAACTAACAAGGGGACCACCAAACATGGTGCTCACAGATTTTGATGATTTTAAAGCATGTTGTAGGGGTCATACCACTAATTATTCAGCTAAAAGGGTTTCTACAAATGGGCCTTAATTTTTAAGAAATTGGTGGTCAAATTTCAGCGCTCATTTCAAGGAGCCGTTAGTATTGCACTCAGATTGTGGCTCGGTGGCGCTGCGGTAAGGTGCGAGACTCCAGACTCGCATTGGCGGGTTGAACTCCAAGTTAGAGCTTTTTTTCCCCCTTCCTTTATATACTTTTTACACGTTGCATATTTTAAGCAGAATTGGGAATTCTACAAGCTTTGAACGTTTTAAAATTTTCTTAATAAATTAAATTTATATTTTCGAATTTATTTCATGAAAATTTATTTTTTGTGTAATTTTTAAACTATATTTTTATTGACAAAACTGCAACAGTAATTTATGCCTAGAAGTCTTTTTTATTAATTATCATGTAATTTCTTTTTTTTTATCAAGCACAATTCTGAAATAATAATTTTTCTTTTTTCTATCGCCTTTTTTGTGCAATTTTTTAAATGAAAATTTATCCTTTTTTGTATAACTTATATAAAATAATTTTCAGGTGCAATTTCTCAAATATTTATAGGGTTACTTAATTCAAATAATGCATATCTTCGAAAGTGTAATAAAATATAATAGTGCTAAAATATTATCCAAATTTTTACTGATCTTTAAATACATTCATCTCTAAAGTTCAACCTAGACAATATTTATCGTTTGCACAAATAAGAAATGACAGATTACATTAAAAATTACATATACATTTTTATTTTAACAAATTAAAACACTATTCATAAAAAAATAAACTAGATCGGAAAAGTCGTCTGCTAATCATTTCAATGAGATAAAATTTATGATACATAAAAAAATATATATGTATTAATTTTATTCGTTATTTTCTTGGTAAAATCATGCGAAAATAGAAATTCTTTTTACTAATGTCATTTAGCTTCTTTTGCAGACAAATAAAAGATTTGCAATATTGGTATGTATATGTCGGATTAAATCCTAAAAATACTGTAATGAAAGGAGGAAAATTTTCGTTTGGAAAAGGAACAAAAAGGCGAAATTACGAATGCATTAAAATATTGTGAGATGTTGTTACAAAATAATAATCTGCTTACAAATTCGCCACCGGATGATATTTCCTGTGCTTCTATTGCTATGGCTGAAGAATTTCATAATTCAGTACTAAAAATATTAGATGATCGACAAATTATTGAGGCAGATGAACTGATATTGAATGAAGAATATGAATTAAAGGAATTTACAAAGGTATTAATTTTTTTCACTTAGCAATATATATATATATATATATATATATATATATATATATATATATATATGTATTTATACGTTATATTTCATTCTGAAAAAATCGAAAAAGTAAAAATTGAAAAAATAATCTATCCCCATAAGAAAATATTAATAAGTTCAAAGCTGTATAATTCCCAATTATGCTTAAAATATGCAACGTGTAAAAAGTACATAAAGGAAAAAAAAAGCTCTAACTTGGAGTTGAACCCGCCAAGTCCGAGTCTGCAGTCTCGCACCTTACTCCAGCGCCACCGAGCCACAATCTGATTCAATACTAAAGGCTATTTGAAATGAGCGCTAAACTTTGACCCCCAATTTCTTAAAAATTAAAGCCCATTTGAAGAAACCCTTTTATCTGAATAATTTGTGGTATGACCCCTACAACATACTTTAAAATCATCAAAATCCGTGAGCACCATGTTTGGTGGTCCCCTTGTAACTTTTGGGATTGCCACATTGACTAGTTATCTCTTATAATCGCTAGGAAAATTCCTCAAAATTTATTTTTAAAAAATAGTTTTATATTTGGAAATATTAAAGGCAAGTTTCGTGGGTTTTGTAGTATAAGTCTCAAAGTGTATTGATCCATCCCTTCCAATTCATTCATCTAGTGAGAAGAATTATACTAAATCTGGTCTTTTCAATGATACAACAATTTATCTAAACATACGTTATATTACCATACTATATTATGTAATATATTATATTAACGTATATTATTATAAAAATTGCTAAAGGGTCTCAAGAATCTTAGTTGAGACCTGTTGGTGCAATTTAGAAAATGTCATTTTTTTTTCTAAGTCCCTATGAAACATGAAACCAAAATTTTTTTTATACATACAGTTTAATATCTGTAAATATTGAAAAAGAATTAAATTGTTCTTTGACTGGCAACATTTTTCAAAAAATAATAAAGCAATTTGCATCAAACGTGGCAAATATCTTCATTTGAAGAATTAAGGAATAACTTATACTTGACATTTAGTTTTATAATTGCATTGATTATTTGTAATTGGCATATTTTCTCTTAAAAAAATTATCATTTTTAATTAAGAAGAAAGTAAAAAATAGAAAAATGTAAAAAATGTCATAGGGATTTTGCTGTTACGCATTTGATACGATTACTGAAAAACTGCAATAAATAAATGTACATCGATACAGGTTTATGTTACGAATAAGATTGATATCTTAAAACCTAAATAATTTAATCCTGTAGTTACTTAAATAACTTATTATAATTATTAAAATAGATTTCTTAACTTATTTCATTAAATAAAAGTTTCAAGTAAAAATTAATTTTTCAAATCATATATTTGTACAGAACTTAATGATAAACGTTTGATAAACTTTTACATTGACAGTTAGAGGTAATATTTATATTTTAGAATCGTTAGGAAAACTCCTCAATCAATTGGGAAGTATTTCGCAAAAGAATCAATATTAAAGATTAAAGCAGAGAAAGGCTCAGCATATGAAAATAATCTATTTGTTTTCCTTGCATAAAATATACAGATCGTATAATAGAAAGCTGAAATGCCATTAAGTATTTCCGCAATACCAAAATTTTCTTTTAAGCCTCTTCTATTCCAATAAAGGCTGAAAGAAAATCAACTGCATGAAATAATATTTTTTGTGTTTATAATTGTTACACACACACATACACAACTAAAATGGTTCTAATATAAAGGCAACCTGGCATAAGCATGAAAAAAAAATGATTCCATGCCAACATTAATCTGCATTTTGTATCAAAATTAATCTTTCAAAAATATTGTTTTATGTTTCTAGTTTCTTGTATCTTTACAAAATATATATTTTTTTGGATTTGTGAATATTTTCAAAATGCGTTTTCGACGGATTTACACATTTTAGTAGTCAGAGAAACCTAAAAACATGTTTTTAGAGAATCCCTGACTGTGAGACTGTGAGTCTGTGAGTCACTCTATCTCAAAAACTAAAGTACGGAATTCCATAAAATTTTATATTCTGTTAGACCTTGACATGAACTAATGCTGATTAGTTTTTCGTGTATATCGCTCAACAGACAGTGCTATGCTTCATTATTTACAATTTTCACATGAGCCATATTTCAAGCTTGGATTTTCATAAAACTTTACATTTAATTAGTACTTGATATGAGACGGTGCTAATTCCATTTTTTCTTCAAAACGTTGGCGCTTCCATGATGCATTATTCGTGATTATCGCAATAGCTCTAACTCAAAAACTAATGCATGAAAATTTTTAAAATTTCATACTTAGTTAGTCCCTGATATAGATTAGTGTTGTTTAACTTTTGGTGAAAATCACCCTATAGGTGGTGCTGCTTTGCTGTATTTCTCACGATTTTGCAATAAATGTATCGCGAAAACTAATACAGGGATTTTCATCAAAATTCAGATTCAGTTAGTACCTGATAAAAAAATTGATATTATTAATTTTTTTGTTTACATCACCCAACAAATGGCGCTGTTATGCAATAAACCGTTTTCAAAAACTAATACAAAGATTTTCATGAAACTTCCGAGTCATATATAAGCTGACATAAGTTGGTGCTGAATAGATTTTGATTTAAATCACATAACCTATGTCTGTTTTATACTACATTTTGCAGGAAATTGTTAACAGGCATATGATAGAAGAAAGTTTTGGTATTGTCACATCTGACAAGTTATCTTTTAGAATCACTAGGAAAATTCCTCAGTCAATTAGGAAGTATTTCGTGAATGCTTGAGATTAAAGATTAAAGCAGATAAAGGCTACAACATAGGAAAATAATCCGTTTGCTTTTCTTGCATAAAATATACAGATTGTACAATAGAAATCTTAGATACCATTAAGTATTTCCGCAATACCGGAAATTCCTTTTGTGATTCTTCTAATCCAATAAGCGCTGAAGTAAAATAGACTGCGTTATTTTTTTCTTCATGGTTACATATGCACAGTGATAAAAAAACATCTAATACAAAAGCATGAAGAAACTAATTCCATGCTAACATTTAATAACAGCATTTTATCTCAAAATTTATTTTTAAAAAATTGTTTCTTTTTTAAATATCAATGGTAAGTATCATGATTTTTTGTAGTGTAAGTCAGAAATAAAATATTTGCGTTAAACAATAACTAATTGCATCATGTATTGTAACTATCAGAAGATCAATATTTTAATTATTTAGATGGATAATTTAAAATACTAAATATCTGGCAATTACTGCTATCAAATTACTGAAACTTTGGGGTATTTTCAAAAATAACAAACTAGTCTGATGTGGTAATCCCAAAACATTCTTCTATCTCATACATGCTAATAGTTCAGAAGAATGAAACATATCAGCGTCACCAACTATGTAATTTAGAAAAAAAGTCTAAACGGCAGCAACTTATTTCAAGTTCTGAATTAATCTGAAATTTGATGAAAATATATGTATTAGTATTTGAAATAGAATTTCGCAGAAAGACTAATCAGATTCAATTTATATCAAGGTGTAATTTTATCTAAAGTTTTGTAGAATTCCGTGTATTATTTCTGGAGATAGTGCGTCCGCAAAATTTATGTAACATACCGACAAACTAACAATTTGACAAACTCACAGACAAACATTTTTTAAAACATATTTTTGGAATCTCTGACCCCTAAAACGAATAAATCCGTCAAAAACCGGAATTTGAAAAATTTCACTAATCCAATACTTTCTTCTTGTAAAGATAGAAGAAAGTAAAAAAGTTTTATATGTAAATATATAGTTGTATAAATGTATAATTGTACAATTTCCTGTCACTATTTTAATTTATTAAACTTCCGGAGACTATTTGATATATTATTGTTAATAAATAATATTAAAAATATGATAAAAAATGATGATATGATTTTGATATTTTAAATGCAAGATAAAGTAATTTCAAAATAAACTTTAGAACTAATGTGTGAAGCCACTGTTCTGCAGCTTTACTAGTTTCATGATTGCAATAAATTTTTTTAATATTATATTCTTTTTATGTCAGAGAGGAATAAACAAACATCTCAATCAGGCAAAAGAAGTATAATAGCTTCTAGAACTTGAGTGTTTTTACTTAAATTGTGAGAGATTAATCCACAATAAACAATATTTTGGTTTCCTGACTGGTTTGATTGCTAGATTATAAAATATGCAAGGCAGAGTTACAATTAAAAAATAAAAACGAAGAATAAAATACTGAAATTTTTTTAACCACATTAAAATCCCAGTATTGGACGCCCCTCTTTAAACTTTAATAATTAATGCAGTTTTATAAATGGCTATTTGTATATAAAATGCAGTTTTATATTACTACCAAAATAAAGAATTGCAATTTTTTGCAAAAAAATAAAGAATGTATAAATTTACAAAATGTAGCCGGCTTTTGTGATATTCATTATGAATTCTGAAAAATAATGTAAATTCGAAGCATTATTTCCTGCTTCCTGATTGTTTTAATAAGAGTGTCAATAGTGCAAAGTTAAAAAATATATATACGAAGGGGGATATGAAAAAAATCAAAAGTAATAAATTTTTATTGGTTATTTTTTAATGCAATTTTACAAACTTGAGGATTGTCCATAGACTAGAAGGGTATCCATTACCCGTGCATCTGACCCATTTGCTACAGGATCTTCCACATATTGAAAATTATATCAATTTCTCAAACTCCAATAAAGTTAAAGTTAAATTATTCGAACTTCTTAAATATAATCTACATAATCTAACTTAAGATTGTAAAACTTAAAGATTCTAAAAGTAATAAAAAGAGGAAAAATTTAAAAGAAGGAAAGTTTTCAAAGTTATGCCGTTTTCGAGGGAGTAAACTAATAAAACTGTTAAACCAATGCACATACGGGTATTTGACCAATCTAGCCCCCTGACTGCCCAGCCAAAGGGTAATATTGTAATGTTGTTTTCTCTGTAATTAATCAAAAATATTAAAAAAAAAGATGTTTTTTCCAACCTTATACAAAATACGTTATTACTATCGGTGTATAATCTTTGATAGCATCAATCCTAACTTAATTTTTCAGAACTAGGTTTTATTTGTTGAATTATACTAATTTAAATATTGCATATGTTGCAGTGAAACCTGCAGCTTAATGTGTGAAAAAATCAGCCGGCGGCAGTCAGGAGGCTAGGCGGCCAAAAGTCAAAATTTTAAAGTACTAAAACCGTTAAACGAATGACAACCTCAGTTAGAGGACAGTTTCGTGGACAGTAAACAACTATTCAATCTTTCCCCGGCCAACGCATCTCGTTAAAATTTTAGTCTGAATTCGATCATTCAACTTGTTGTTTGCGTCTGTTCTTGGCGTTCGTGTAGCGACGTTTCTTTGAAGTGAACTACATATTATTTTACGTTTTTTAAGTACTTGTGATGGACCCTGATACAGCAGGTAATAATGCAAAAGTTTATTATATTGTTTAATTGTTTTATCGTTAAGAAATTTAATTGATGTACTTTTAAGGTACTTTTGAGATTTGATGCACATTTTAGAGTAAGATTATTTCTAAAATATTTTATTTAATCGAGCTTCTGTTGTATTACCTAGGCATATCCTGTTATAATTTTTAATTAAATCGAAAGTTTAAAGCTTGAGTAATGAAAAATTAAAGAAACTGCCGCGGAAAAACGCGGATGTGTATTGTGTGGTACTTTGAACATTTTTTTACGAAATATTAAAAAAAATTGACTATCGCATACAGCATTCTAAAAAAATATTTTTATTGTAGGTTCATAAGATACCGCGAGAGTAAGAATTGTGACCCGTAAATGTTTGTTTAATCGAATGCAGAGTTTTGATTTGTCGAATTTTGAAGATAAATTTCTTAAAAGATTAGCTGATATCGGGTGGAGATTACACAGACGACCAAATTGAGAGATTAAAACGCAATTTTTCACGATTTAAATAACACATTAAAAAGAGATGGATAAAAGCACATAAGAAGGAACACATACTTGCCAAAAACAATCAATCTTGGGAAGAAGGAACGTTTGATATACCTAGCAACCTCGCAACCTCGGCCTGGACGACCATCTAAATTATTTATAGAATCAAGTGAGAGAACTAAGAGGAGAAAAACAAAAGAAGTACGATCTTCTCTAGAAAAGGAAGTAATAATTCATGCAACTCTAATTGAGTTGCAGAAATCTGGAAAACGAGATGCTTCCGAAATACTCAAAGAAATCATAAGTAGTCCGAAACTTGCAACAAAATATGAAAAGACGTTTTCTAAATCAGAGAGCGAAAACACTGACTCACTCACGCCAACACAAGCATTGTCCATGTTCGTAGATGCCGATTTAACTCGTTGGCAATATGAAATTGTGAGGAATACCAAAAAGAAATTATTTCCTTGTTATATCTTGCCGCAGACAGCGAAACAAGAATGCTATCCGCCTCCAGAGTCATGCAGAGTAACATGTACTTATGCCGAAACCGATTTACAGTCTTTGCTTGACCATACAGTTAAGCGTTTACACATGTTCCTGGAAGAGGTTCTAACAACAGTGAAAGCGCAAGAACGAGAGAGTTTAAAGCTAATTTCAAAATAGGGTTGTGATGGTTCACAACAAACACAATTTAAACAGAACTTTGTAAATAATTCCGACACTGATGCGAACATATTCCAAGGTAGATCCGTCCCTTTACGATTAGTTTCTGGTAGTAAAAACGAAAAGCTATTATGGGAAAATCCAACACCTTCATCCCCTCGATTTTACCGTCCTATAAGATTTCGTTTTGTTAAAGAAAATACTGATGTTACGGAGGAAGAATTTAACTTTATAAAAAATTCTGCGGTGTCACTAAACGCCACGCTGGTTAATTTAAATGGGAACAGGTTCTCAGTCAGTCATGTCTTCACCATGACAATTGTAGATGGAAAGGTCTGGAATGTTGCGACTGGCACAAAATCCACAAGTCAATGCTACATATGCGGTGCAACTTCTAAAAACTTTAACAAAATTGATATTTGGAAAGAAATTAATTCTGAAGCTATCGAGTTTGGTCTTTCAATTTTACATGCTCGAATTAGACTTTTTGAAAGCATTCTTCATTTAGCTTTTAAGTTGCCAGTAAAGAAGTATACAGAGCTCAAGACTAAAGCGGAGGAAAAAACTGAGCTGGAAAAATTCGAAGTCCAGAAAAGATTTCGCGAAGAAACTGGTTTACTGATAGACATGTCAAAGGCAAATATTGGCTACACCAATGGCGGTAATATAAGTAGGAAGTTTTTTGAAGATCCGAAATTGGCTTCTGACATTAGTTATGACTTAATATATCGCTTAAAAGTCATACTCGAGACAATTTCAAGCGGACATATAATTGATCCAGAAAAATACAAGAAATATGCATTAGACACTGCTCGCTTATATGTAGATTTGTAGCAGTGGCATCCAATGTCTCCAACTATGCATAAAAAATTAATTCATGGTTCAATTATCATTAAAAATGCATTATTGCCCATTGGACAGCTTTCAGAAGAGGCTGCAGAAGCGTGCAATAAGCATTTTAGTCTATACCGCCAAGACTTCGCGCGAAAATTCTCGAGGGAAAGCTGCAACAAAGATAATTTGAATCGACTTCTTTTAACATCAGACCCTTTTTTAAGAAGCAGGAGAAAAATCATTAGTGGAAAAACGAACTCCTTTTTGCCAGAAACAATTGCTCTTCTTTTACCTGTGAATCCCAATGTTAGTGATGATTCTTCAGAGAGTGAGGTAAATAAATATTAGTGTTTAAAAATGAAACTATTTTAATAAATTGCCTTTATAAATTTAATAAATGTATTTTTTCTTTCAATTGTACCATTTAGAATAGATGTATGCAATAAAATAATTTTGGCCGCCTATATAACTCAAATACCCGTATGTGCAATGTAAAAATCTTAAAATATCAATCAATAGAGGAATGCAAACTTTTGATTACGCTTTAAACATACCTACTTTACTACAAAAAGGTATTTCTGCGGTCCAAATTTTAGCAGATTTTGTATTGTTTAGTTTGCCAATTTGTTTGCTTTTTATAGTACTAAAAATTATATGAATACTCAGACAATTTAATTGAGTCATAGGTTTGTAGCCCAATATGTAAAAATGTAGGTCATATAGAAAATTTGAGAAAATTTGGTTAAACATTATTCTTAATAAAAATTCAGTTAGATATAAAAAGTATAGGAAATATGTAATTTTTCACGTTTTATAGCATTTATACATATGAAGATGTGCAAGCATATTTTTAAAAATGCTAAAAAAGAATTAACTCTTCATGGCATTTTTTTTTGTTTTGTTTAATTTTAGGAAAAAAGCTTTGTGTTAAATTTACATATATATTTGTCGAAATGCGAAAAATTCTGGTTTAAGGAAATATATTCGAATACAATTATTTGTATGCAGTAATAATCTATGGACGTTTTTTGAAGACGTTTGTAAAATTTCATAGAATAAAATCAAACCAAAATATAACAGTACTAGCGGACCCGACAGACGTTGTCCTGGCACCGACTCCAAAAAATCAAATAAATGTATATAAATATAATAATACGCATGATAAATACTACGCTCTTAATTTTATTTCCTATTACAATTATGTAAGGAAATTATTTTTCACTTTGCAGTAGTTTTTGAAGTCGGTACAATTTTGATAGAAAAGTTTATTTATCTTTTTTTAGTTAAGAGTTAACGATTTTCTGAAGTCGGTTAATTAAAATCATAATACAGGGAAAATTACACGTATGTCAGGAGTGGGGTCGAACACACTATATCTTTCTTCGAGAACCAGAGTTTAAATCTGGCGCCTAAAACCATTCAACCATTCTGTCCACACTCTATTCAGCGAACTTCTTCAACACTTTTAATTAGCGAAAAATCACTAACTTTATTAGTTTTTGCCTAATTAATAAAAAAATACAGAATCAATTTCGATGAAATGTGAATCTAAACCATTCTAGAATCCACTGGAACACACACAACAAATTTCATTAAATCGGTCCAGTCGTTTAGAAGGAGTTAAGTGACGTACACACGCACAGAAGAGCTATATATATAAAGATTTACATTGGATACTTAATTTTAATTTTGAAATTGGTTTGGCTGGCATCGACTCCAAAAAATTAAATAAATGTATATAAATATAATAATACGCATGATAAATACTACGCTCTTAATTTAATTTCTTATTACAGTTATGTAAGAAAATTATTTTTCATTTTGTAGAAGTTTTTGAAGTCCGTTAAATTTTTTATGTAAAAGTTTATTTTTCTCTTCTTTGTTAAAAGTTAATGATTTTCTGAAGTCGGTTAATTAAAATTATAATAGAGAAAAAAATTATTGCAAATCATACACGTACCTCAGTATTGGGGTTAGAACACGCGATCATTTTCTTCCAAAACCAGAGCTTAAATCTGGCGCCTTAGACCGGAAAATTGTAAATCATACACGTATGCTAGGAGTTTGTGTTCGAACACATGATCGCTTTCTTCGAGAACCAGAGCTTAAATCTAGCGCCTTAGATCGCTCGGCCATTTTGTCCGCACGCTATTCAGCGAACTTATTCAACGCTTTTGATTAGCGAAAAAACACTCTTAGTTTTTGCCTAGTTACTAAAAATGTACTGAACAATTTACAGAAGAGCTATATATGTAAAGATTTACATTGGATACTTAATTTTAATTATGAAATTGGTTTGGCTGGTACCGACTCCAAAAAATTAAATAAATGAACATAAATATAATAATACGCATGATAAATACTACGCTCTTAATTTTTTTTTCTTATTACAATTATATAAGGTAATTATTTTTCACTTTGCAGTAGCTTTTGAAGTCTGTTCAATTTTTGGTAGAAAAGTTTATTTTCTCTTTTTCGTTAAAAGTTAACGATTTTCTGAAGCCGGTTAATTAAAATTATAATAGAGAAAAAAATTATTGCAAATCATACACGTACCTCAGTATTGGGGTTAGAACACGCGATCATTTTCTTCCAAAACCAGAGCTTAAATCTGGCGCCTTAGACCGCTCGGCCATTCCGCCTGCACCCTATTCAGCGAAGTTATTCAACACTTTTAATTGCTAAAAATCACTAACTTTATTAGTTTTTGCCCAATTACAAAAAAAATACTGAATCAATTTCGATGAAATGTGAATCTAAACCATTCTCGAATCCACTGGAACACACAAAAATTTTCATTAAAATCGGTCCAGTCATTTAGGAGGAGTTCAGTGACATACACAATCACAGGAGATTTATATATATAAAGATTTGCATTGAATACTTATTTTTAATTTTGAAATTGGTTTGGCTGGCATCGACTTCAAAAAGCAAATAAATGTACATAAATATAATAATACGCATGATAAATACTACGCTCTTAATTTAATTTCTTATTACAATTATGTAAGAAAATTATTTTTCACTTTTTCACAGGAGATTTATGTATATAAAGATTTGCATTAGATACTTATTTTTAATTTTGAAATTGGTTTGGCTGGCATCGACTTCAAAAAACAAATAAATGTACATAATTATAATAATACGCATGATAAATACTACGCTCTTAATTTAATTTCTTATTACAATTATGTAAGAAAATTATTTTTCACTTTACAGTAGTTTTTTAAGTCGGTTCAATTTTTTTATAGAAAAGTTTATTTTTCTGTTTTTAGTTAGCACATTCTCTGGCGATCACGCACCAGCACGTGATATGGCGCCAACGTTAAGGGGCCGCGCATGCTGCAGCCGTGATGTGGGGTGATATCCAATAGCCAGTCACGCGCTGGCGAGGGAAAATCTTTCAGTGATTCTTTGTTATAAAAAGTAAATCGGCTTCTGGGAAAAAAACACTTCTACAGTGCGGCATTAACTATCATCACATCTTCACGTAAGCGGCAGCGAACGTGTTAAATGTTCACGATTTTCTGAAGTCGGTGAATTAAAATTATAATACAAGAAAAAATTATTATAAATCATATACGTATGTCAGGAGTGGGGTTCGAACACACTATATCTTTCTTCGAGAACCAAAGCTTAAATCTGGCGCCTTAGATCACTTAGACATTCGGTCCGCACTCTATTCAGCGAACTTATTCAACACTTTTAAATAGCTAAAAATCACTAACTTTATTAGTTTTTGCCTAATTTCTAAAAAAGTACTCAAGCAATTTCGATGAAATGTGAATCTAAACCATTCTCGAATCTACTGGTACACACACAAAAAGTTTCATTAAAATCGGTCCAGTCACTTAGGAGAAGTTCAGTGACATACACACGCACAGATATTTATATATATAAAGATTTTTTTTTATATCATACAATATTGCTTCAAAAACTAGACTATTTATGACCCGTTTTTGATATTATTTTTAATTAAAAAATACAACATGTGTTTAAAATATAAATTATTCTTATAATTAATTTGTTTTGTTTCTAAATGCCGAAAAAAATCGATAACAGCAAACTTAACGACATGTATTATGACTTCTAAATTCAGGTAATAAAACGAAAATGCAATATATAGTGAAAAACAAAATTTAGTAAATGCAAAGATAAATTCTATTGAAACGATGCAAAGCCTACAAAAGTCTCGCAATTTTTCTTTTTTTTAGAAATCAACAAAATCATTAATCCGCTTTAAAAACAAATTTTGTAAGACAATTTTTGTTTCCGGTTTTGAGACATGTAAGTTTTATTTTACTTTTTCTTACATTATATTTCAATTTTCTTAAATCATTTTTACTTAAACTAAGTAAATGTTCCAATTGATTTATCACATTTTATTTTTCTCTGCATGAAAACACCTGGGAACTTTTTGCATACCCTTGTTGTGTATACAAAACGTCAGCATTACAAGTAATGTCCAATTTTTCAATGTTATGCATGAATGTAGTTAATGTGTGATAACTGATTCACTGATTCTGAAACAATTCAATGGTTACTGCAATGAGACTTACTTAATTTGTAACTACACTGTTAAAACTAATGGTGACACATCGCACCTTTTAGGGGTGAAAGGCTTGTCTCACTAGTGACACCCCTAAAGAAGCCAGAATGACACCTTTAATTAGGGTGAAAATATGGCACCCTCAATCCAGACTATCCAATAATAAAATATTAAAAAATATACAAACCGACTTTTGGCCGTCGAAGAATTCGAACTCACAACGTCTGATTACAAGCTCAGCGTTCTAACCGCTCGGCCATCGAGCTCACCTTCATTTACTTATAGCCATAGATTTAACTTGCCGTCACAGAAAACAAAAAGACACACGTCACAGCCCATGCGCATGGTTCCAGTCACCCGATGAGGTGCCACATTCCTGTCGATACGAAGTATATGGCACCTTATTTAGCTCCAATCACCCAGTTAGAGACCTGTCGGCACTGCAACGACATATCCAAGCCCCTATGGCACCCTACGGTTCCAAATGCCCCGGGTTTCAATGGACCCTACGGCCTTTCCACCTGCGGGTCCCAAATGGCACCGGTTTGTCACCTTCACTTTTAACAGTGTCCTCTTTTCATGACACCAGAATTTGTCTTCTTTCAAGTAGACTTTATTAAAATCATCGATATTTTTGGCAGTGAACTTCTTTATGATTACTATCATCCACTATAATCCTTGAATATTATAAGAGAAGGATAAAAAAAAGTATCGTGTTAGTCGGAAGAGTATAGCAAAAAATCAGCCTTAAAATTATGCATTTAAAATAAATACAAACTGGTAAATGATACACTTACACTAAAATACATTTAAAAACACATTTAAAAATTATTATTTAAGCTTCCCAGTACTGGACTCCATTCTTAAAACTTTCATAATAAATGAAATTTTATAAATGGCTAGTGTATAAAATTCAGTTTTCTACTACTACCAAAATAAGAAGCAAATTTTTGCAAGAAAATGAAGAATGTATAAATTTACTATATGTAGCCAGCTTTTATGGTGTTCATTAAGACGTTCACTGAAAAACAATAGAACTTCGAAGGATTAGTACCTGTTTAAGAGTGTTTATAGTGCAAAACTAAAAAATATCCAAGGGGAAGATATGAAAACAATAATAAATTTGCGATTCGTATCGCATCTGCGAATGTCATCAGGATAGAATGGTATACATATACCGGGTGTCCCAAAAATGACTGACAGATTTTAAAATTCAGTAACTTTCAAACGTGACATGAGGGTTTTGTATAATGTCAGGAGTTTTTTAACCGTAATTTTTTAGTTTAGTTCGCATCAAAAACAATAGGTGGCTCTGACGGCGGTTGAAGGCCAGGTGCTCTATGCTGAGTGAAGCGTCTTCAACCGCCGTCAGCGCCACCTATTGTTTGAGACGCGAACTAAAATACAAAATTACGGTAAAAAAAACTCCTGACATTATACATAATCCTCCTGGAATTTTTTTTTAAATAGATGTCACCGTTTGCAAGTTATTGAATTTTAAAATCCATCAGTCATTTTTGGGACACCCGGTATAAATCTAAAGTTTCAAAAATAGGAACTCATACGTCAAAAAGTCCAGGAGCATACTTGGATTCTTGAACGTAAATGTTCATATTTTTTAAACTTTAGATTTATATGTAACATCATTATATTTTATTCTATGACGTTCGCGGATGTGATACCAAACGTAGATATTTTTAAAAGTATTGCTTTGCCGGTGTACTATTTAGCAATTTTTATTTATTTTGAATATATATTTTAAAGAATAACTTGCAGAAAAATTGGAATAGATTGGAATTCATAAGTTAAAATATCATCCGTTTAAAATTCTCTGTCCAAACTTAGTATCCCTAAATATGCGAGAACATATTAATCTAAATATCTCAATTAGATATTAACTAGCGGCCTTCGCCCGCTACGCTGGTCGGTTTATCTAAAGAAATCTTGAAGAAGTAGTTAGATAATGTTCAGACATACATTAAAAAAAAAAAGCAAGTCGATCATTCAAAAAACGTTGGGAAATATCAAATATTTACTGTAATTTTTTAAGAAAAACAAAGTTTCGAAAAAAAAAATTGAATCGAAAAAAAAATTACACTGACATATTAATGCAAGGAAATTTTCCCAGAGAGAAAATTCGCCTTGAATACAATATTTCAAATTCTTTTAATTGCTTATAGGCGTTAATGCCAACATAGTGAAAAAAAATTCCATGCTGGGAATCGAACCCGGGCCATCAGTATGGCGCACTGACGTTCTACCGACTAAACCACATGGAACGACAGCCAGCTTGAAACTTTCTCATACTTAAGTAGACTGGCGAAAACATAACGATAGCGCGTTTTAAAATCGCACAGTGACATCTATTGGATTTTATATGTACTAAAAAACGTTATGTACTAAAAAACGTGAGCAGCGCACCTAATAGTTTCTTTTGTTTCTTTTTGTTACTTTTTTGTCTGTTGTCCGATTTTGATGAAACAAAGCCTATACACTGCCCGGGAGTGTGCATTCTTCATTAGTGAAAACCGCATAAAAATCCATTCAGTAGTTACGAAGATAACCTCGAACAAACAGACAGACAGACAGACAGACAGACAAAAAATTCAAAAAAATTTTTTTTGTGTTTCATTGGTTTTCTTTTATCGCCCTGACTCCATTTTTGTCAATTATCTTCAATGTACAGACACACCGGGTCCTACTGTTTTATTATATGTATAGATGTATGGATATCTTTCAATTGATAAGAATAATTTATTATTGGAAGACTAAAATGACATCAACAGTCTGTTGTTAAATACTTTTAATAACTGTACGAATTGCGCATAGACAGACAAAATAACGAAAGATCAACAGCGATTTATCAAATATATATAAAAAGAAAGATAGAAAGGGTATAAATTAAAAGAAAATATTAATAGAGGCTCAGGTGTATTGATAATTCAGATATTTCTTTCATTCTTCCGAGATAAAAAAATATTTGTTCAAATTGTATTGTTTGTTTGCTTGTTGATCAAATTGTATTGTTTTAAATTTGGGAATTTATGTATAACAATAGAAAAAGCTTAATTATTTCATTTAGCCTTCTGGATCCCAAACCGCCCGAGATATTTTGAGATACAGTTGAGTCTCTCTATAACTAAACTCCATAAGTCGAATTTCTCTATATAACGAATTTTTAGTAGGAACGGTTCCTTTTTCGCATGATTACATTAAAAACTGTCTCAATATAGCGAAATATAGATCTCCATATAACGAATTTTTTCATTAATTGGTCTTAATTTACTCAGTCTTAAAAGGCTTCGAAATCATATGGAATAAATTTCCCATCACTTATTTTTGATTTATCGTCAGTGTTGAGTTTTTTTTATTATTACTTCTCTCCTTGTTCTTTAAATCCAACGAATTCATCCCATCTGCCACACACCTTTCCACATCCTTCTCACAACAGAGTCAATTGGATTGATGCATATGTAAGAGAGGAATGAATGAGAGGCACATAAGAGAGGCTTTCAAATGGAGGAGAATGTTAACTACAATTTTTCATTCCTTGCTAAAATTCGAGCTTTTTTTAGAGCGTAACAATTTTAAAATCAAAACAACAAAAAATCACAGATTTCTTCGTCTGAAATTAATGGAAGTCTTCCTTATTTGGTTTTCATTAAGCTTTCAAATAAATGTCTGTTCTCGTTTTTGAAACAACTTAAATAATTAAGAAATAAAATGTTAGGTTAATATTTACTTTTAAACATTTCAAATTATTAATTCAAAAGATTAAAAATACCATTTGTTCAAATTTCACACATTAAATAAGATTTTGTAACATCATTCTCTATACATCGAATTTCTCTATATAACGAATTTTTTACTGGAACGGTGGATTTCGTTATATAGAGATTGGCTGTATTTTAATTCGTATATCTTAATTTCTACCAGAAAATTAAAACAGCAATATTTGCTTAATTAATAACAGAACAATCTGTATGGAAATAAAACGAAATTAGCCATTGAATTTTTTTGGTGTAAAATCAGATCTTCAGAACTACATAATTTCTTTAACATGTTCTAACATGGGATTTAAAGGGTGAATTTTTAATAATTTGAAACAAAGCGTTTAAATGAAATTTTAACTATATTAATTACAGAATAAAAAAATATACCGTAAGAAAAAAATGTAAAATATAAAACTGCATGTGAATATATATTACAAGGAAAGAAGAAAGAAATAATATTTTTAATTATTATGTTTATGAGTTATTATTTTGTAGCTTTTATCTATATATTAAAGTAAAATTTAATGAATCGATAAATTATGTATATATATATATATACACATGCATAATATGTATGTATATATGTATATATATACAGGCACATACTATATATATATATAGTATGTGCGTGTGTATGTATGATATCTATATCACGCATCAAACAATCCTTTCTTAATGTGATAATACAATAACATACGCTAAATAGTCATAGCACTGGACATAACTCCGGACCGTAAGGTCTCGGATCGGAATCTCTTCATACGGTGCGCGGCCTCGCCAAAGATCTACCGAGCGTATGCAGTGTACCCACTCGTTAAATGAAGTGGTTCTGAAAGTCATGTTGTCAGTCCTAGCAATTAGCAATGGTTTAGGTCACTGGAAAAGCCTTTCCATCCCCTTCAGAGACATATCGAAATTGAGGTGGTGGCGTTGTTTGGTTCTACCATCTATTGAGGCATTGCCGAATATCCTCTACTGCAGAAGTCAGACTTCAAACCCTGTAGGTGCAGTTTAAATGGTAGATCCAACAATCCTTCTTGCCCTACGGCACACTTCAACAACATTAATAACATTAATTAAACAGAGGTTATAGGCACAATAATTTAATTCCTATATCAATCATCCTCAGTCCTGAGTCAAACGTTACGTAAGATCACACAAAAAAATTGTTAAAACTATTGCAAAACATTTACAGAATTATACTAGTCTATGTGATTATGGTTATGATTTACATTGCATTTATCAAAAAGGTGTAGAAGTCATTTTAACAATTCTATAAGTATTTATATTAATTTAAAAGGCGATCTTTAGTGTCTCCTACAGGCGACATCAAGACTGAGAAGACTATATCGATTAAGCCAGAAAATAAAAAGCCAAGTAGCAGAAGAGTTTATAATGCCTTTTTAAATAAAATCGCATAAGACATTATTAGTGCAGAATCAAAAGTAGACCGAGAGACATAAATTCTACACTGACACCAATAAAATTTAACCACTTAACCGATGACAGGTATGGGGAAACTGTGCTGTTACCCCCGTCTTATCTCGGGGCAGACGATGAAGTGGTTAAAGTCTTATATTAACGAGAAACATATTTACAAAGTTAGTTAATTACAGAGTTCTATTTACAAGTTAAACCATCATAAGTCTTTGTTTAGTCAGAATTAGTACGCGGAAAGTCATCATGGAACATTCTTTCGCCGACCGACAACAACCATTCCAAAAATGGTCTCTTCAGCTCTTTTCGGCAGCTCAATGAATTTGATCTAATCTTTTAATCGTGTACTTTGCTGGAGAGCCTTTGTCTCTGAGTTATGATATGGGGAAGCTACGAACAGTCTGTTTAGTGGGAGTAAGGATGTCGCTCCCACATTAGTAAATAGATAACGTCTTTAAACTTTTGATCCTTTTTGTATAACATCGATTAGAAAAAAAGAATAAAAAATATGCCACCATGTCACAGTAATTATAATTATAAACATTACACACACTTATTTTTTGTTTCAATTACACTTAGATATATATATTTTCATTATTTGAAGTGTAATTCTCAAAAAAGGAGAAAAAGAAGACTAATTATGTATATGTATATATATGTTTAGAAAAGTAAAAAAAATGTTGATAAAAAAAAATCTGAAGATCAAATCAGTGAGAGTTGATTTATCGTTTTCTAGGTAATCGTCTAAACTATTTTTCAAGTGATTTTGACAGATGTTGACAAATGATTTCTTTTTAACCTCTTGCGTTCCTTAATGACGTTTTCTCCACAATATAGAAAAATATTGAATGAAAATCTAATCTACTATAGGCTTTAATACCATAAATAAAGTTTTATCTGCAGCTTAGCAACAATAAGTAAACATACATATTTCATAAGCACCATTCTACGTGTCAATTATATTACTTTTTAAAAAACCGCATAATATTATGATTAATTTGTCATTGAATAATTTTAAAAGTATGCATGTTTTTTAACCGACTTCAAGGAGTAGGTTATGATTTTGACCTGTATGTATTTCTTGTACTCTCATAAATCCTTTAAATATGAATCGATTTTGATAATTCTTTTTTTTTGTTTGAAAGTATAAGATACCCATTTGGTCCCAATTTAATTTCATTAAATTCTGATGATTAGATTTTTTTAGATAAAAAATGTAAATTTGATTAAAAAAATAATGATTTGGCGCAAATAATCTTTCATTGTTGCAATCATAAGCATATTAAAACTATGCATTCATATGCGTTAGCGCCAAGTTGTCGCCAAACTTGATTCTTTTTTTGAAGTCGGTTAGTATTTTTTTTAAAAAGCATATTTTTTTTTTTTTTTAGTTAAAAGCTATATGTGTTATAACGTTAGATTTATAAACCTTCAGATAAAAGAAATAAAAAAAGTATAAAAATATCGATTTTCATTAAATTTCAATTTTTTTTTTACAAAAAATTTCTTCATAAATGTGATTAAAAGTTAAAATACCATTCTAAAATTACTATGTACCGAAACGTTCTTCATACAGGTGCCTAATGCCGTTTTCTTTACAATAGAGAAAAATATTGAATGAAAATCTAATGTGCTATAGTCTCTGTTACAATAAATTACATTTTATTTGTAACTTAGCCACAATAAGTAAGCATACTGATTTCATATGCATTTTCCACTTGTCAATTATACTACTCTTAAAAACCGCATAATACTATGGTTAATTTGTCATTAAAAATTTTTTGAGTTAAAAAACTATGTTAAAACTACATTAAAACTTTTAATTTATAAACCTTCAAATAAACGATACAAAAAAGTATAAAAAATTGATTGCCCAATAATTTCTAAATCTTTTTAAAATCTTTTATCTAAAAATGTTTCCATAAATCTGATTTCAAGTTCCACTCCAAAATTACAATGGAGTAAGTACCGAAACGTTGTTCCTACAGGTGTAATTAACCCTTTCGGGTCCGAGTTCTTTTTTTCAATTTTTAGAATAAATTGCGTTTACATTAATAACTTTAATACTAGCTATTAATTAGTGTTTAACGAACATTTCATTGCCTGAAAGATAACAAACGTCGTTGTTTTGCGTACTATTCTATTCATATTCATATGACAATAGGCTCAGGAAGAACTTTTGGAGACATTTAAAAAATGTTGTATTACAGTAAGATTTAACTTATATTACAACTTTCAAATACTTTTTGCGCTTAATTACATAGGATTCTTTCAAGAAAGTAACTTGTTATTTAAATTTAAAGAGTTAAATATATGTTTAAAATAAAAGAATCGCAAACGGCGCAAAAAAAACCCAAGCAAATAATAATTTTTATTAGTAGTAGTAAATACCTAAATATAAATGAAGTCATATAGTAAATGCATAGACATATATTAATATTACAACATGTAAATAGTAGCAAAAGATTAAAACAAAATAATATTCCATTAAAAGACATGAAATATTAATAGTACACTAGACACAAAATGATTAAGACGATATATGATTTCTTTAAGCAATCTTTCTGTTTCAGAATAAAAAAAAATAATTACAGATAATGATAAATTGTGAGCAATGCTCACGTGGTACGTTTGATCATTCCTGTTGACAGTGTAATTCCATAAAATTAGTTTTCAATTTTATTTATTATTTCTGATTCTGTTGCAGTGGTGTTTATTTTTTGTACGTTTATTGTTAACGATTTCGGGTCCGAATTTTTTTTTCGAATTTCAGAGACAGAATACTTTTGCATTAATAATGTTAGTAGTAGCTTTCTAAATGGATTTACTAAAGTTTAACGAATATTTTTCATTGTGTGAAACCTCACGAATTTTGCTTACTAATCAACTATTTTTTATATAAAATTAGATTAAGGAAGAGTTTTTGGAGACATTTGGAAAATATAGAATTTCAACAAAATTTAACTGATATTACTATTTTCTAATACTGTTCAATTTTATCACGTTATTCTTTCATAAAAGTAACTTATATTTTTAACCGTTTTTAAAATTTGCACGTATGGGGTACAGGCAGCATGTTTCTGATCATGATTTTCCCGTACCACGTACTGTCATTCATATACTAGTCATAATTTATTATTCTAACCAGTAATTTTTTAGTGCGAATTATTTTGTTCGGATTTTGAAAGAAAAATCACATTGACGCTAATAATGTTAATACTACTTATACAAATAGATTTATTAAAGTTTAAAGAATTTCATATATTATGAAAAGTAGTTATATTTCTTACTATTCAATTGCTTTTCATTTGAAAATGGACTAAGGAAGAGTTGTTGGAGATGTTTGAAAAATATCAAATTGCAACAAAATCTAAGAGATATTAAAATTTTCTAACAGTTTTTGAATTTTATTACTTGCGATTCTTTCAGAAAAGTAATCCATATTTCTAATTCAAAGAGGGAAATGTATGTTTAAAATAAAAGAATTGTGTTCGGTAAAAAGAGAATTCAGAAAATTATTATTTATATTATTATTTTTAAAAAACGCTAAAATATAAATTAAATCCTAAGACACGATGTCAAGTGGCCAGAGAAAAACACAAGATAAGGAATTTTATTATAGAAAATGCTTTAAATAATATAAAGGTATTTAAAAAAGGCGAATTTCTCCTTAACAAAATACTGGTATTTTACACCTTTTTTATTTTGTTTTTCCCTGACCATTTGCCACCCTGTAATAACAAAAGCATCGACATATACTGCCATTACAACATGTAAATAGTAGAATAAAATGTAAGGCAGAATGACACTCAGGGAACAGACATGTACTATTGGCAATTCCATGGTAACGGGCGTATTAGTCGGTACATAAAACACCCTACAAAGGTATTAAATATGTTATATCATTGTTTCATTGCATAAAGTTTATGAAGAAGAAATATTTTTTTCGTCTATATTATACAGTTAAATTTTGAAGATTTCCAAAAAGAGTTCATTTCATTCTTTTTCAGTAACGGACGTATCTTAGAAATGAATATTCTTTTTATGCCTTTTATAGAAATTTAAAATTTTCTGAAAATATACACGCAAGAAGATTAATTGTAATTTATTCCATGCAACAAAAGTAACTTACTGACATATGATTTCTAACATTCTTATGAATATAAAATATTGGACTAGTATTGGATATATACCATTTATATAAACATTTGTTGTAACGGTCGTATCACCAGAAGTAACAGACGTTTCAGTTTCGAATTTTTCGAACTTTTTATGTTTTTTAAGCTTTTAGATGATAATCACTGCTCGTTTCTAGTAAATACAGAATTTTAAGCTTATATAAATATATTTATTTACATTAAACAATTACAAATTATATCAAATTATATACTGTGAAGTTACATTCATATGATAGTAATTCACTGTTCTCGAACAAAGCTTTTGGGATTAATATTATTATTTCTTCTTTAGTGATCGTTGAAACATCGTTTGAAAACCATACAAACTTTTTTCGAGTTTTCTTAAGAATGTTCATTGATACATTGGCATCTGAATCAAAAACCTCAAACTTATTAATTTATAAAACTTTCATTTTCTTCTTCTTTGGCTTGGTTCAAAATTGAATTGCCCTATTAATAGTAAACCAGAACTGAAAGCGTTAAAACGAGAACTTCATTGTCTAGCAAATAATTTGAGTGGTGTATATTTCTTTAACCTATTAAGTACCACAGCTTTTTCTCATTGTCAAAAACAAAACAAAAAAAATATTTTACATATATTAATGACTACAAATACTCGGTACTCTTTCAACTCTTGTTTTTTTATTTGGTCATTTTAAAGTACATTTTTGGCAAAATAATAAGGAACTCAATGAAGGAAAAATATTCTATCAAGAAATTGTTCAATTTTCTTGGGAAAAGCTGAAAAATTTAAGGTTTTTTTTAATTAAATATTTTTTAACAAGTATATTATATAACCACATATAGTATATAGGACTAGCTGATCACCTGGCATTACCCGGATCCGTGATACTAATCCTAAATGAATCTCACATTTGAATGAATTTATATCTTTAACTCGACTTTGTCTGAATTTATATATTTGAATTAAAAAATCACAAAAATATTGAGTTTTAGTCATAAAAGTGCTTGTAAAAGGACATATTCTAGTTTTTTTTTACGTTTGGTCATTTCATAAAAGATTCTTGGAGTCGTAATTTTTTGAAATTTTTAACGGTTATCAATATAACTCTTTTGCATCTCATGTAAAAATTTCTTGAAGAAATAGAAAGTTCACACAGGGTTTATAGAAACATTTCTTAATTAACTGTATAGTTTGAGTTTCATAATTTGACTATTCGTTATACATTGTTTTTTTCTTTTTTAACAAAAATATAATAAATATTAAATAAATACAAAATATAAATTTTTACAGCCATGATTGGTCAGATGCTTAAACATTGAGATTTGACACATAAAATTTATTTCCAATGACTGTGTGAAAAATCGGTCATCAAAAACAAAGTTACATATCATCGCCGTGAGGCACGAAATATGACACTGATTAATAAGACGTTTTAGCTTTAAGAGCGTACTTTCGTTTGGCAATATTAGAAATATGTGCACTAGCCGAAAGTTTAAATAAGGATAAAATCAATAATTTGAAAAACTGCATTCCCCGAAGTCACTTTTCATTTCACCCTTCATATTTTGAGACAGTTTTAACATTGCGTTCATAAAGATTTAAAAAATACACTTTGTATCTGCTAATCTTTTAACCTCTTCAGACCTGAGGTACATATATGTGTACCTCCACTTTTTCTCTCATAAAAACTAAATTGTTCAATTTTTTTGCATTTTTACTTCACTTCTATACAGCTGAATGTGTTTTGCTTTAAAACAAAACCAATAAATACCAGCACTGATGTATATTACCTCATAAAATTAATTTTATTTTCATCCGAGTTTCAAAAATACCTTCAAGACATTGTGGCCAAGACAGTACGAAATATTCAAGATTATTTAACTTAAATGTTTTACAATAGAAAATTTTAAGGATTTGCTGATCATTTACTTGTTTAAAGACCTTAATATTATTAGTGCGTAAATTTATACTGCTGATAGTTAAACTGATGTTTTAAGATTATTAATACTTTTACATACATATTTGCAAACCTAAATTACCAGTCCCCTAAAGTACTTATTTCATAAAAATGACTATTTCTGTCATCTGTAGTGTCATTTCGATTATGCAAAAGCAATAAATATATATTTGTAGGGTTATTTTATGTTCATGTCTGAAGAGGTTATGGTAATGATCGAACATAAATTTCATGGTGGCGAGTGGTCAGGGAAAACCGGGAAAAACACAGTCAAGAAAAGAGGAAACTACCAGTATTGTCTTACAGAATATACTTCAAATAATATAAAGAGATTATACAAACTGAATTTATCTTTAACAAAATACTGGTATTTATCACCTATATTGACTGTGTTTTTATCTAACCACTCGCCACCCTGAATTTGGTTCAGGTTTTATCGTGTTTAAAAGTTTCAAAAATATTTTATATAAGATTTCGATTAAAAAAAAATAATTATGCACCATAAATTAGGGATTTATAAAACAAAATATAATCTTTTTATAAAAATATTATACATTTTGGAGTACATTTATAACACAACAGTTTGGCACGAACATATAAAAGAAAAATATGTTCATTTTTTTTTTTTTTTTTTTTTTTTTTTTTTAAATATAAATGTCAAATTTTCAATCTATTAAAAAAATATATAAGAGGAAATAATTGAAAAATAATAAAATTTTATAAATATATTGATTTTTAAAACTCATAATTTATATCTTATATTAAAAATATATGTATATCTTAAGATTTTGAAAAAGAATTTCAGAGATAACTTCTATTTACGAAATTTTTAGAATTTATCTACGTTCTTTCGAATATAAGGTCCAATCTTAACTGTACAGAGTAATTTTCTTGGTCTAGTTCAAATCAAAAATCAAGAAATAAAACACACACACAAAAAAAATCAAATGATCAGTTCTTTTCTTCATTCCGATACCTAAATCGGGTTTTGTGCGGTTCTATTATCTTGGAATGAAAAAGAGGCATTTTTAAAGATATTTTGTGGTCTTTTTTAATAAATACTTGATTAATTAACAAAAATATATATAATTTTGAATCCCGGGTGCACCAAGTAAAATCAAAAGCCCATCGTGTCCGACTGGTTAACACAGCATGCTGATAATCCCCTGAGATCGTAGGTGGGTTGCATGTTCAACTCCCGATGGCTCCCTTGCACAGATTTTGTGGAGCTTCCAGATGTAATACTATGATGCTGTAAATCTCTTTGTGTTACATCGTCCTTGTACATTGACGATGACTTACACTGTAAAAAAAAATTTGGGCAATTACAAAAATTTTTCTAGTAGAATTGTATTCCAAGAACTTTTTATGTAACGGCAACAATAAAAATTCATGTAACAGATACAGATTTGCACTTTGAATCAAACAAATTTTAAGGTTACTAAGAATTTTTTTGGGAAATCGTATTCCAAGAACTTTTTAAGTAACGATAACAAGCATTATAGATAAAATTTTAGTAAAGTTACCAAAATTTTAGTAAATTCTTTTGTAAAGTTACAGATGGTTTTAGTTTTGCTTACAAGTTTTGTAGATTGACATCATTTTCTTGTACAGTGTACACATAAAATTTTAGTAAGCATAAGAGATTTCGGATAATTTAGATTACTAAGGTTACAGATTTTTTTTACAGTGTATAAACGGACACACGATGTCAATCACACAAGTCAGATATATGCGTTCAACTAATAAATAAAAAAAAATAAAGTGTGGCCAACAACTATCCTTACCCAAAATTCAACTTTAAACGTGCAGTAGATTTTTCAAACTATAGTGTACAGATATAAACATAGGAAAAAGAAGCTTTTTTTTAAATAGAGTAGCTATGCTTACTTTTGCATTCAATAATAATGATGTGAAATTTTTATATCACATTCATTCATAAATCCGAGACGCCTTTACCAGCATATCCGATTATGATATATGTTGTAAACATTTTTGTGGTCTCTTCTTAATGCTTTGAACACATTGATACTTAATAAATGGTGTTTGTTGATACTAAATAAATGATTATGGTGTTGTTGACGTGTGACCGAAAGACTAGAGGTATGCTGAATCTTCAATTAAACTGCACCCCGGTTTATGAAAGTCAGATTTTTGCAGCAGAGGATATTCGGTAATGCCTCAGTAGATGGCACCATCAAACAACGCCAACTCCTCAAATGCGATATGGCTCTGAAGGGGAGTGAAATTTCTCCAGATATCAATAACCATGGTAACTGCTATGACCGACTACAGGAGTTTCAGAACTGCTTTATTTAACGAGCGCGTACACTGCATAAACTCGGTGGGACTTGGTGATGTCAGACATCGAACCCGGGAACTAGACAAGTATCCTATTTATCCTTTCAGCCCTGAATTCGGTGCGATGACCACTAGGCTACCAAGACATGTATAAATCTATCCTTAAATAAGTATTTATTTTTCAGAATACATTTACAATCTTTCTGTTTTTAATATATGAATTTCTGCTTATTTAAATTATTTTTTCGTCAAACAACAATTTTTCTTTTTACAACAGACATTCATTTCATTTCCAAATTTTTACAAATACTTTATTTTTCCATTTTTGAAGTTACTCACGCAGACAAAGCAAGTAACGTCATAAATTTTCAGAAGGAACGAATCTACAAAATCAGATGAAAATAAATCAAATTCTTCTAACTTTAATTTATCACTATTGCATATGGAAATATTGTCGAACTCGCAATCGAAAAGTTACACAAAGAAAATCCAAATTTACTTTTCTGAAATATAGTTCAATCTACAAAATCAATATACTCTCTGATTAACGGTAACATATATTGTCAAAAATTTGAATTAAGGAATAGTAGGAAGTTGACACAAAAATTATTAAAATTTGAGTATGCAAATTGTTGTTAAAATAATTTAATTTACATTAGTTATACCTTTTAAAGTTTTTGTGTTTTGGGGTAAATATTTAACGTTTCTTAAAATTATGGAACTTTTTAAAATTTTTTGATTTCCGTTTTCATAAAAAATAGATTATTTTTTTCGAATTTTCAATCTTAACTGTACAGAGTAGTATTGTCAATTTGTTTTAAAAAGAAACTTTTAAAATGAAAAAAAATAATAATTCGGAATGAAAAATTGAGTTTTTGATGTAGTTTCTCATATTTTTGAGTTACTCGAGTATTTAAAAAATAAACTATGAATTTCAGGTACACCGAGTAAGACCAACAACTGTCCTCACTCAAATTTTCAGCTTTGAACTTCCCCGTGCGGCAAATTTCCTAACTTTAGTCCACAAACAGACACATATGCCGAAGAGTGTTTCTTTTGTTAGTATAGATATGCTCTTTTTCAAATCCAATAATAATGAAGCAAAATTTTTATACCACTTATATTCATAAATCTAGGACGTTTTCACCAGAATATCATAGGAATATCATAAACTTATTTTCTGATCTGTTCGTCTTTCTTAAAACGCATTGAGTGTTAAATATGACATTTAAAATTATGCTTAAATATATTCTTATTTTTCATAATTGATTTACAATATTTTTGCTTTAGGATATATGAGAATGCAAATTATTTTTCTGAAAACAACGTTTCTTTTCGCAACAGTCATTTTATATCTTTCCTTAGATAATTTGTTTCCCTTTTTAAAGTTTCTCACGCTGACTAAACACGACACGTCATAAATTTGTAGCTGGAACGAATCTACAAAATCAAATGGAAAGAAATCAAATTCTTCTTACTTTAATTTATCACTATTGCATATAGAAATATTGTCGAATTTCATGATTGAAAAGTTACTTCAAGAAAATTCAAATTTATATTTCTCAAATGTAATTCAATGTCAAAAAATCAATATACTCTTTGATAAATGATATATATTCCAGAAATTTGATCTGAACACGAATCGGTAGTTGATGTAAAAATTATTCAAATTTGAGCAGAAAATTGCTGTTAAAATAATTTAATTTACATTGGTTACACTTTATTATTTAACCAACGTAAATGTTAACTAATAAAGTGTTGCAATAAAGATAAAACCAATGATAAAACCAATTTTCGGGTACATTTTTAACGGTTTTTTAATGTGTGGAAATTTTTAACATTTTTACTTTCTAATTTCATAAGAAAATATTTTTTCCCGAATTTCCAATTTTAACTGTACAGATTAGTTTTGTCGATTTAGTTTAAAGTGAAAGTTATAATAAGTAACTATAAGTATATAAGTATGTAAGTAAATATTAGTGATCAAACTTTAAAAAAATACAAAAAAAAAATCAAATTATCATTTTTTTGTTACTTCATGACTAAATCAAGGCTACCTTATCATAATAACAGGCTTATCATTCGCCAAGTTTCCTTTGTCCTCAGTACACGTGGTCAGAAACAACATGATTTTCCCGTTGTTAGCGCCATCTAATGTGAGAAACTGAAATATTTTCCATTTTTTTCTATGAATTTGTGCATTGAATATTACCAATAGTATGCACCAGGTGGCGTTACTTATGAGACAAAGTCATGTAATACGTTGGCAACTATAGGGACATTTTCACCCATAGACTTGCTCCTGAATGACAAGCCTGTTATTATGATAAGGTAGCATTGGACTAAATAAGGTTCTGCTATCTCGGAATGAAAAATATGAGTTTCTGGTATTTTGTGAATCTCAAAATGTCAGATTTGAACGGAAGATTTTCCTAACTGTAGTGCACAAATAAACACATAGACAGAAGAATCTTACTTTTATTAGTAAAGATATGCTTATTTATACATTTAATAATAATGAAGCGAAATTTTTATGCCGCCGGTATTCATAAATCTAATACGTCTTCTACAGCATATCATATTGTGAGTGTTTTTGTAAACATGTTTTCTGATCTGTTCATCATGCTTAACATATTGTGAGTTAATAAATGATGTATAAATTTATGCTTAAATGTATTCTTATTTTTTATATTTCATGTACAATATTTTTGTTTTTTGATATATGAGTTTCTGATTACGTAAAATATTTTTCTTGAAACAACATTTTTTTCCTTTTCATATTATTATAAATAATTTGTTTTTCTCTTTTTGAAGTTACTCACGCTGACAAAGCACGCTATGTTATAAATTTTCAGATGGAACGAATGTACAAAAATCAGAAGAAAACAAATCAAATTCTTCTGACTTTAATTTATCCCTATTGCATATAGAAATATTGTCGAATTCCCGATTGAAAAGTTATTCTAAGAAAATTCAAATTTATTTTTCTCAAATATAAATGAATCTACAAAATCAGCACAATAAATGATAACATATATTTTCAGAAACTTGAACTTAGGAAAAATAGTTAGTTGACACGAAAATTATAAAAATTTGAATATAAAAATTGCTGTTAAATTTTTTTATCTTTACACTAGTCATACTTTTAATAGTATAGACCATTTTAAGATTTTTTCTTTGATTTCATAATAGAATGGATTATTTTTTCCGAACTTCAAATTTTAAATGTACAGTGTTGTTTCGTCGATTTAGTTTTAAACGAAACTTTAAAAAATAGAAAAAAATCAAATGATCGGTTCTTTACTTTTTTCCGATGACTAAATCAGGTTCTGTTATCTCGGAATGAAACAATTTTGTTTTTGATGAGTTTCATGGATTCTTCGAATAATTACTTGAATAATTAAGAAAAAGAATACAGAATTCTGAATCTCAGGGTGCACCAAGTGGGACCAACAACTATCCTCACTCAAAATTTCAGCTTTGAACTTGCCCGTGCGGCAGATTTTTCTAACTATAGTGCGCAGTGTTTCTTTTATTAGTATAAATATGCTTATTTTCAAATTCAATAAAAATAAAGCGAAATTTGTATGTTACCAATATTTATAATTCTAAGATGTTTTCGCCAACATATCATATTTTATTCTGAATATTGTTGTAAACATGTTTTCTGATCTGTTCGTTAATGCATAAAATAAATTAAGAATTAATAAAAGACGTTAAAATTTCCACTTAGCAAATTTCTTATTTTTCATATTTCATTGACAATATTTTTTATTTCTGATTTGTGAGTTTCCGACTATGTAAATTATTTTTCTTCAAACAACAATATTTCTTTTGGCAACTTTTCATTTTTTACTTTCCATATTTTTATAAATAATTTCTTTTTCCATTTTTTGAAGTTTCTCACGCTGATAAGGCAGGCGCCATGTCATAAAATTTAAGATGGAACGAATTCAAAAAATCAGATGCAAATAAATCAAATTCATCTTATTATTATTTATTACTATTGCATATAGAAATATTGTAGTATTTGCAATCTAAAACTACTTCAAGAAAATACAAATTTATTTTTCTCAAATATAATTGAATCTATAAAATCAATATATTCTATGTTAAATGATAACATACATTAACATAAACTTGAACGAAGAAAGAATATGTAGTAGAAATAAAAATTATTAAACTTTGAACATAAAATTTGCTGTTAAAATATTTTAATTTACATTAGTTATACATTTTAAAATTTGCGGATAAATGTTTAACGCTTTTTAAAAGTATGGACGCTTAAGATTTTTGTTTTCTGATTTCATTACAAAATGGCTTATTATTCCAGAATTTTCAAATCTTTAATGTGATTCAATTATTTTGATTATTATTATGTATCTCAAAAGTTCTTTTTTGTTTTCTATCAAAAACGAGGTTGAATCCTTTATAACTGGAAGAGAGAAAATGCTCATAAAAAATACAGGGTGGTTATGATATAAGTATTTTCGGTACTACTCTGTTATCCCATCGACCAAAAAATTATCGCCAAATTCTAAGATTAAATGCCAAAAATGGATGACCATGAATGTTATGTTCAATGACATTAAATACGATAAAGGTGTTTAAAACGTCATTGCGTGATTTTATTTCGACTTTTTATTCGTATTTTGATGAATATTCTAATAAGTATTTTTTTCGTTATTTAAGGGGGCTCAGGGATTGAAAACTTTTCAAAATTTCGATATTTTTTGATCTAATTTAATTATTCAATTAATTCTTAACTCAATGCAAAAAAACGCATAAAAATATTTGCATTTTTAACGGAGTTAAAAGCATTTATGTATCTATACTTTCACAGCCGCATCCATATAATTTCAACTTTAAGTCGCGTTTTCTCAAAACTTGATTTTTGACGACTAACACCAAGATTTAGAAAAAAAACTATTTGATGAAATGGCTTAATTTTTTTTTGCAAGCATATAACATCATTATCTAGAGAATGAATTAAGGATATAACTATCACTTAAAAAAAATATATTAAAAAATCTCTGAAAGTTGAAAATAAAAAAAACCCCAAAAAACTTTTTTCCATTAAAAATACTTTTTTTCATTAAAAATACTCAAAATATTAAACTTTCTAAAATATATTAATTCATTCTCTAGATAATGATATTATATGCATACAATAAAAATAAGCCATTCCATCAAATAGTTTTTTTTTTAAATTTTGGTGTTAGTCATCAAAAATCAAGTTTTGAGAAAACGCGACTTAAAGTTGAAATTATATGGATGCGGCTATGAAAGTGTTGATACATAAATGCTTATAACTCCGTTTAAAAATGTAAATATTTTTATGCGTTTTTTTGCACTGAGTTCAGAATTAATTGAATAACCAAATTAGATCATAAATAAAAAAATCTATTTTTTTGAAAAGTTTTCAACCCCTGAGCCTCCTTAAAATAGAAATTATGTTAATGAGTATAATTTGACTAATAGTTTGGCGATTTGTATAATTTGGCGAAATTGGTCGACGGGATAATAGAGAAGTACCGTATTTTCGTTTGGAACTATCTGTAGTTTGAAATAATAACCCAAATAAAACCAAAATCGGTGCAATTGCTATTCGAGAAGGGGGAGAGAACAATGTAAGAATAAAAAATAAAAAATAAAGTAAGTAAAAGAAGCAATACAATATATACTGCAAACAAATAGCAATACGGAACCTGTCGGTAAAAAAAAGTCACTGTAATCATGAGCAAAATCATAAAATGATCATTTCTACCGGTCATTAGTCCCATTATGTAAAAGAATATTATAATCAAAACATGATATGGAAAACTAAAGTACGTCTCATACAACGTTACTGGCTGAAATGATAGTTTCTTGATTTTTCGGATGATTACAACGGTGTTTGCACCGGCAAAACCCATAGCGCCATCTGTCTGCAATTATTGCTTTTTGTGTTTTTAATGTTTCATTTCCCTCCCTCTTCTCGAATAGTAAGTTAACTGATTTTAGTTTGGATTATTCCTTGAAGCTACTGATACCTTCAAATACCTATGCTTGTTTTATAACATTTCGGTATTTATTATATTAAATTAGACTTTAAAAATAATTACAAGATTAAAACAACACTGAGTAAATTAACTGTTAAATTAAACATTGTTTACCAAAGTTAATAAATTACTATTTATATTAATTTAAAATTTTCAAATTAAATAAAAACTAAACTTTGATTGTATCGATAATCATTAACATACAAAAACGATATGTAGTTACTATGACGTTATCAATTTATCTCTGATATTTTATTTTCTGACATGAAATATGAGGAGAAATGTCAAATTGACACTACCATAGCTTTTTTAATGAAATCTAAACAAAATGTTAGTATTAAAAATGCAAAATTTACATACGCACTTTTTAATCAAGAATTAGTTAAATCTCAATTCCCATATAAGAACCCAACCGGTCTGCCAAATCATACCTTGGTGGAAAAAACCTAAAAACTTAATTTTAGCGGTTGATTCAAAAGTTTACAATTACATTTTCCTGTTTCCAGAGTACCATGTTTTCATACATTTGGGTGCAGGAAAGTACACTTAAAAAAATTCAAGAGGTTACTAAAAATTTTTTAGTAAATTTGTATTCCACAGAATTTTTTAGTAACCATTACAAACTTTTTTTGCAAGTGAAACAAACATTTTTTTTTTTTTTGTAAACTGAACAAAATAATTTTTTGTATAACTAACTTAAAACTTTTTAGTATGAGCCACTAAGCAAGTTTTTGTAATAGCTCCAAAATTATTTCGGTAACCATTATGTGTGCCCGAAGGGCAGGAGCTTCCTTCGAGCTGCATCCAGGTAAAAAGACAGACTACTGAAGCGGAAGATTTTCGGCGAAGCCCCAATAGATGGCAGCACCAAATATTGTTACCTGCTCTATTCTGACATGTTTCTAAAGGGGAGGAAAAGTCCAGAGATCATTACCCATGGTAACTGCTACGACAGGATTTCCATAATCCCTATATTTTACGAGTACTTACATTGCATACATTCGGTGCATGTTTAGTGGCGTCCAGCATCAAACCCGGATACTTTAAGCCTGGAGTTCGGTGCTATAACCACTAGGTTATCACGTCCACACCAAGTGAGTTTTAGTAATAGCTTTTAAAAATGTAAAACTATTAACTCTATTCGTTGCTAGCTTTTTTCTAGTAATTCTTACAGATTCCTTGTAACCGAGTAAGATTACTAAAAAAATTTTAGTAATTAGAAAGATCACTAAAATTTTTTTTAGTAGATCGACCCTTTTTTTAACAGTGTACAATGGTATGCCTCTGAGTCAATTTGCTAAAATCGGGTATTTTCCTCCAAGATATGACGACATACAGATTGGGTTTTATTATGTGAATCGTGATTTAACTACTCCAAGATTTTTAACCGTGAACTTGGTGCGGTAATTGTCTGTGCTGCTGCCTCCCTGTCCATAAATAATTATTTTTATCTCGAACTAAATCTTTTTTCATAAAAAATATCTTTAAGTGAGTTGTTTTGATGTCACATTTTATTTATGTATTTCACAAACTTAGTTTCGCTTTTAAGTTTATAAAATATAGTTAAAAATATAACAAGAAAACATTCTGTCATTTTTTTCCAAAACTCTTTGAAAATATAACTAAAAGAATTTAGATTTATTTGCAGATTTATATACCGAAGACAGAACGTATGACTCTTTCCAAATCGTAAAACTTCTGAAGGAAAATTCAGTAAAAGATAAATAAATTAATAAAATAAATCAAATAGTGAATCATTCACATATGCCTATTTTTTGTTAAGGCATTTTCTCTTTTTCGTATCTAATGCAATTTTAAAAAATGAAGAAAATGTATTTAAAACTTTATGGATGAATAAACCAGTTGATTTTGGATTAAATAACTGATGAAGCTGAAACAGAGAAATACGATAATACTGTGAAAAAGTTGCTTCCGTTACTAGTTTTTCCTTTATATTTTCATACCTGCCATTTTATACTATAATATACTTAGTATATTATATTTAACATAGAAATGGTATATTCTGAATAAAGTTGCAGAATAATTCAGTTTAAACACTATATAAATTTACGTGTTTCATTCAGTCCAAAACTGTTAGTATAATAAATCATATTTCAAATTAAACTGAAAGACGATCATACTTTTATCGCAGCATAATTGAAAATAACAGATAGTATATTTCTTTAACTGCTTTTATTTTCATTTTATTATGTTATTGGCCCTTTTTAAAATAATATTTACGTAAGCTTTCGACTATAACATAATGTATGAATATGTTGTTGCATTCACTTCTCATTCTAAATCATTATTTTGAAATCTAACTTAATGTTCGCTTATAAAAAAAATCCTATAAAAGATTTTATTTTATGTCAAATTTCATTTATCTGCTTTTTAGCTCACAGGCTATCATAGCCTGAGAGCTTATGTGCCCGTCCGTTCTGTATTTATGTGCGCATGTGCGTAACGCGATAACTCATGATAAAAATATCGGATCCACTTGAAATTTTGTATGTAGGTATATCCTGACAAGGCGCTTCCCTGATTAGTTTTTGGAGTTCATTCGATATGTATAAGAGGGGGAACGGGGGGCATGAGCCCCCCGTTAGTTGATATAAATGGGATTTTCATGCAGAATTAAGTTTTCGTTCAAAATTTAGATTAGGATCATTCTGATGAGGCGATTCCGTGACTGTTATTAGGTGTTCATTGAATAAGTATAAATAGGGGGACAGGGGTTCTAATGCCCCCCCCCCCTTAATTTATAGAAATGGGATTTTCATGCAGAATTAAGTTTTCGTTCAAAATTTAGATTAGGATCATTCTGATGAGGCGATTCCGTGACCATTATTAAGTGTTCATTGAATAAGTATAAATAGGGGGAACAGGGGTTCTAATGCCCCCCCCCCCCGTTAGTTGATATAAATGGGATTTTCATGCAGAATTAAGTTTTCGTTTAAAATTTAGATTAGGATAATTCTGATAAGGCGATTCCGTGACTGTTATTAGGTGTTCATTGAATAAGTATAAATAGGGGGAACAGGGGCTCTAATGCCCCCCCCCCGTTAGTTGATATAAATGGGATTTCCATGCAGAATTAAGTTTTCGTTCAAAATTTAGATTAGGATCATTCTGATGAGACGATTCCGTGACTGTTATTAGGTGTTCATTGAATAAGTATAAATAGGGGGAACAGGGGTTCTAATCCCCCCCCCCGTTAGTTGATATAAATGGGATTTTCATGCAGAATTAAGTTTTCGTTCAAAATTTAGATTAGGATCATTCTGATGAGACGATTCCGTGACTGTTATAAGGTGTTCATTGAATAAGTATAAATAGGGGGAACAGGGGTTCTAATCCCCCCCCCGTTAGTTGATATAAATGGGATTTTCATGCAGAATTAAGTTTTCGTTCAAAATTTAGATTAGGATCATTCTGATAAGGCGATTCCGTGACTGTTATTAGGTGTTTATTGAATAAGTATAAATAGGGGGAACAGGGGTTCTAATCCCCCCCCCCGTTAGTTGATATAAATGGGATTTTCATGCAGAATTAAGTTTTCGTTCAAAATTTAGATTAGGATCATTCTGATAAGGCGATTCCGTGACTGTTATTAGGTGTTTATTGAATAAGTATAAATAGGGGGAACAGGGGCTCTAATCCCCCCCCCGTTAGTTGATATAAATGGGATTTCATGTAGAATTAAGTTTTCGTTCAAAATTTAGATTAGGATCATTCTGATGAGACGATTCCGTGACTGTTATTAGGTGTTCATTGAATAAGTATAAATAGGGGGAACAGGGGTTCTAATCCCCCCCCGTTAGTTGACATAAATGGGATTTTCATGCAGAATTAAGTTTTCGTTCAAAATTTAGATTAGGATCATTCAGATGAGGCGATTCAGTGACTGTTATTAGGTGTTCATTGTATAAGTATAAATAGGGGGAACAGGGGTTCTAATGCCCCCCCCCCCTTAATTTATATAAATGGGTTTTTCAAGCAGAATTTTCAGATTTCGTTCAAATCTCTGAATAGTTTTGGAAGTTTAATGGTTAAGTATAAAAGAGGGGGATAACTCCTTTTAAATTATATAAATGCTAAATGGGTTTTTATTAAGAATTATCTAATTTGCTCTGAATTTTGGATATAGATTTTTTATATGATAAAGCATGTCTTTGATAGTATAGGAGGTTCAATGATTAAGTATAAAAAAAGAGGAAAGAAGAGAGCTGTTTCCCTTTCTTAATTTTTTAACGGAATTAACCCTTGAAAATATAAGGCTTTAATGTACAATTAGTATTTGTAGCCTGTGAGCTCAATGCCATCAGTTTAACTGGGCAGTATTCTTTATTAGAAATTTAATTCCTGTTTTAAATTTCTGAAATAGAGTTTAAAAAAATAAGAAGAAAACATTCTGTCAGGTTTTTTTTTACAAAAACTCTTGAAAAATATAACTAAAATACTTTTGATTTATTTGGATATTTATGTACCCAAAGATGAACGAACATATGATTCTTTCCAAATCATAAACGTTCTGATTTAAACTTCTGTAAAAAATTAAATAAATTACTAAAATGAATGAAACACTGAATCAGTCACATTTCTCTTCTTTTTGACAAATCTTTTTTTTTTTTTATGTCTAATGCAATTCAGAAAATGGAGAAAATATAAAACATAAAACTTTCTAAATGAATAAAACAGTTGACATTAGATGAAAACTTGTGAAGCTGAAACAAAGGAATTCTTAGTTCTAAACAAAAAGAAAAGATAGGATGTTTTTACATGAGAAATACGAAATCCGTTTTGAAAAGGTAAATTTTCAACGCATTTTTACTTTATTCTATATTTACAAGAAAAAAAATACTGAATTTCGTGAAAATTTTTGAAAACCGGTTTTTGGCGGATTTACACGTATTAGGGGTTAGAGAAGCCCCCAAAAAATGTTTTGACAAAATCTCTATCAGTGAACTATAAGTGTCTATCAGTATAAAGAACTAGTGCAGGGAATTTCACAAAGCTTTATATTCTGTGAGACTTTGATACAATCTATATCTGAATTGTTTTGGTGAATATCGTTCAATAGGTGGCTCTGTAAAACTGTATTATTCATAATTTCCATAAACGCCATATTTCATAAACTAGTGCATGGATTTTCATAAAACTTTAATTCAGTAAGTACTTGATATAAAATAGTGCTAATTACGTTTTGAAGCAAATTTCTCAACAGATGACGCTGCCATGGTGCATTATTCGTATTACCCATATAGCACGCTTGCCTCCCCAGGATGTCCTGGGAAGAATTCACATCACAGGTCCGCAATCCCCCAGGCATCCTTGATGATGCAGAAAATTGTGACCAGGAGGTCCTCAGGAACCGAAAATGTCCGCTTTACAGCATCCCGGGGAGCTCCGCAGGCCCTCATTCAGAGTCCTCCCCGAGAGGTTCTGGGGAAGATTTGAGGAAGTGATATAGGAGGACTTTGAAAAACTTCAAGGTCACTAATATGTTAAAAAAGCTATGATTTAATTAATTTTTTAGAAGAAAACGTGAATGTTGTTTTTTCCTATTATTCAGACGAATTCATACATAACAGAGAGCACTCGTGAACAAATTTCTTGACTTCATTTTTTCTGACGGATTTGAACCCGAACAAATTTCTTGACTTCATTTTTTCTGACCTACTTGAACCCGAGTACCTTGGTATTCTGGACGCGCGTTCAGACAGTTACGCTGTAGGGCCAGTAAAGGAAAAAGGTCTCCTCTTTTGAAAATCAAAACCAACAATCAAAATCACCTCGGTATGGTACAGTGAGCAGTGGTTTAAATAACCCATCGGTTCGTCGTCTTAATTGCATCCGTATAAGTGTGAAGGATTGCGACATTTTCAAGCTTAAATACAGCTTCAAAGCTGATCAGGAGTTTGGTTCGGAGAACTTACTAAAGTTTAGCAGTGCAGTTATTCCTAGTGCTTGCAAGAATGCGTTTTTCCGGAATAACCTGCAGAGCTACAGATACGTGAAATTCAATTCCTTCTCGTATTCTGTGTACATCGAATGCCTAAATTGGACGCAAACTGGCAAATACATGACACGTACATTAGCATTGCATTATCAGTCTGGATGTATTGTTGAGAGATTAAAAAGAACACCTTTTTTTTTTAATTGGGATCTAGATAATGATTATAGTTTTGTTTCTGGTGTAAAAAGTTGGGATCGAATATCGAGCGATCCCCATTCAAAAACCATTTTAATTTCAGGCAAGAAACCTGCAGGTAACCGTTATACCATGCCTGCTCCAGCTTCTCGCTATCTAGATTGTGAACATGTTCTCCAATTTCCTGCTGATGTACATCTAAGTGTTTATTTGCGGCGTTGTATTGGAGTAAATATAGTTAGAGCACCGCAAAATTGGTTCGGTTCCATTCGAGATATTTTTAGCGAAGATTAAAAAGTACAGATATCCAAGATTGCTGAAGATCTGCCTGCAACATTTAACTTATATATTACATGTAATCGTGACTGTACTTTTAAAGGCCTGAAATTTGTATAATTATAAAATATTATGGCATATTTTGTAATTTACTGCATTTTATTTTAATAAATGCGTGCTTTAGCAGTTTAAAATTGCAATGGTTCATGTAATGTTTTATTGTGTTTACACAAATTCTTTAATTAAGCCTGCTTTTTTAAACAGGCCACGGCTTATCTTGGACGTCCGCCATTTTGTTTCTTGGACCTCCCCTGGTCGACCCATGAGAAATGGCCGCCATCTTGGACGTCCGCTATCTTGGATTTCATATCCGAGACTCAAGCGCACCTTATCAGACACGCCATCTTGAACGTCCGCCATCTTGGACGTATAGAAAATCTGATAGTGGCTTGGACCTCTCTTCCAACTAAGCATAGTATTACCTTAGTTGGAAGAAGTCCGAGTCCAGATGACCTTTGAAACGTCCACATTTTATCAGAGTTGACCTTTGAAACGTCCAGAATGACGTCACGCCTCCGTAGACCGCGTCCAATTTTTCAGCCTGTTGATTACGTGACCCGCCTCAGAGCTTGCTGACCACGTGACTTGATATTTTTAGAACGTGAGATAGGTATCTGTTGAATTGCAAAAAGGGAGGGAGGGCTGTGGGTCAGTGTTTGCACCTGTGCAATTGATCTCGCACTTTGAGTAGTTGATTGTGCGTGTTTCGTTCTCCTCTTTTGAAAATCAAAACTAGGAAATGTCCTCATTATTATTATTATTATTATTATTATTATTATTATTTTATACATTTGACATAAATTTAAATTAATAACTCCAAATAAATTATCAATAATTACTTGTTAGAACATAAATGTCTTCGAATTTTAAAATTTTTACATGAAATTGTATTTTTAAATGATAAAAATATCCTTTTAACTTTTAATACTTAAAATCCAGTAAAATCATTCTGTATTTAGAAAATTTATTATGAACTATATTTTGACACACAATAAATGATGCAAAACGTTTTTGATGCTATCCCCTATAAAATTTAATTTTAGTTAATAAAAATATTATTTCCAGAAATTCAAAAGGCAAGAGATTAAAACACATAGTTTCTTTAAAATTATGAATTTTTTTTTATGATTGACAAATAAAATCTAAGTGAATCGTTTCAAAAATAAAACTTTTTTACTCCCTCTCTCTCTTAATTTTTTTACAGAAATGTTAATCGATTTCTTTTCTTTTTACGCTTCGTAAAATGTGCTCTTATAACATGAATTTATGAAAAAAGTATCAATTTGCTTAGTCTTTTCTTAAGTCTTTACTTTCCTAATTTTTACTATTTGAAATATTTCGTTGATGCAGTTTCATAGTGTGTCCACCAGTGGTCAAGGGATTCTGATCTCGAAGCTGGTAGATGGGATGAGCTGAGTTTGTACCCAATCGCACCCGTCGGCCTAATTGTTCGGAGTTTTTCGCGGTTTTCTTCGAATCTTGGATTTCCTTGAGTAAATATGGATTAGGTTCCTTTAAAAAGACCGTAAGGGAGGACAATTTCCCCTCCTTTGATCTATCCCTCACGTTGATAATTGGCCGTCAAAAAGGCAGCCAATCAACAAATCAGTTTCAAAAAGATTTGGCATATTTTGGCGAGTATTTATTAACAAACTAGCAGGCTATGCCCGCTGCGCTGGTCAATATTTCAAAATCAACCGTGTATGAAACGAACTGGTGAATTTAAATTTGTATTTTAAATAATTTGGACCTCCAGCAGCACCTTGCTCATTGCTGAAAACGATTTAGAAACCATTGTGATATTAAATTATCTTAAACGATACGCAAAAACCAGATATTTAGAAGTAACTATTTTAGTTTATTACTAACTAACAGTGCACATTTGGAAGCGAAATGAGACCATTATGGCAACAGGATTTAAAATTTTCCCTTATCTGAAGAAATATTAATTATTACAGTCGTTACCATGGTACAACTTCTGAAAAATTTCTGCACAACTTTTCATTATGTGAAGGCAGGAACCCAAAGCTACTCCCACCTAAAAAGTTTATATATATATTAAATTTTGTTCTCGCGATAAAAGGCACAATTATGCAAGAATCATCTTCAAACTCGTCAAGTACATTGAGATGGTTAATATCTCAGTGGGAATTGCAAATGAGCAAAATCGGCCCAAGGGGGTGGTAATTGGGAAGGGTTCAAAAATTTGAATACCATCTTAACATGGCTTTCACAAAACAAGCTCTTACAAAACAATAGCAGGAAAAAAATAAACATTTTTCGTTACAGCAAGTTGCCAACGATAAAAAAAACGCACATTAAAATTCTCACGAAAACAATTACGAATATTGCAAAATTTCCTCCTGAAAAATGAAAACAAAATTATTTGCTCTTTCGTATTTAAGCATTTTCTCTTTAGTTATTTAAGATAAAATTATGTAAATTTGTATAATTTGGCGTGATTTGGCGAAATTGGTTGATGTGATAATCAAGTAGCAGCCAATTTACACTTTTCATATTTCACAAAACATTCCTACATAGACATGATATACGCAATAGGTTTAGCACGATTATCTTGCAACTACCATGTGGCAAAATCGTCGTTTTAGAATACCAAAGAAATTTATGTATATTTTATTATTTTCTATCATTTTAAACAGCAATTAACAATAAATAAAAAGTAACTGTAGAACAAAACAACAAATATCATTTCAAAAAAGAAAAAAATGAAAGTAAATAAACAACTTATCATCAGATAAATAACTATAGCTGGGTTACCATATGAGGCAAATAATGTCATTTTGGCGCCAGTGAGATACCTCGATGAGTATATGACCAAATCCGTGACAAAATTTCCATTTAAAAAAAACTTTAATCGGTATTTATACTGCATTTTCCCTACTTATGTATAAGAAAAAACTTTGACACAGATGTCATGTATGCACCACATTGGCGCAATTTTTTTCTGGCGCCAATATGGAGAACTTGGTTTTTAATTACCAATTTCATAAATATTTTTTAATTATTTTGTATTATTTGAAAAAAAAATAATAAATAAAAAAGTTTAATTAATAGCTATAGAACAAAATGATTTATATTATTTTAAAAAACAAAATGAAAGTTAATAAATAGTTTATTAATAAATAAACAACCATAGTCGGTTTACCATTTGTGGCATAAAATCGCCATTTTGTTGCAATCGTGCGAATGTGGTGCGTATATGACATCTGCGCCAAAACTTTAAAAAGTTGCAATTAAATTATTTTACAGTTTGGATGAGGAAGAGATTTATACTAAAATTTAAACATTATACGCATTTTTTTTTTTTTTGGCTATAACTGCTATTTATATATTTACAATTAAACATAAAAAAATATCCTAAAAATGCTCTCACACATTTAAAAGAGAGTGAGATAATTTAGTAATTGTGAACATCGCTCCAGCTTATGCCTTCTTGGTATAAAATCGCATTTTTGATGACAAAAGTAAATTTAAACACCTAAATAAACAAATAACATACAATTAACAGATAAAATCATTTTTAAAAGTAATTCTGCTATTTTGTTCTGTAAGACACATAATGGTATAATTAGATTTTAAATTTTTTTTTTTTTTTTTAAATAGAAGAATGTTATTTACGTTTTTTCTAATAAAATATTTAAAATACATTTTTGTTAACCTGCGCGAAAGAGAATTGCGAAAGTTTGATTGAAGAAATATTGAAGAAGAAATGGTCAATTAAAAAAGACTTGTAAATTTTATTCAGCGGGAATTTTTCATTTCAAAATGTTGAATTTATCTATAGTAATAAGTATTCAATGGCTTTGGTAATAACGCATAATTTCATAAATTTACTTTGAATTGCAAAATTTTTCCTTCAGAACTACTTGGTTATACCGTCGACCAATTTCGCTAAATTATACAAATCGCCAAACTATTAGCCAGATTATATAGATTAGCATATATTTTCGTTTAAATAGCGAAAAACAAATTAGCTGAACATACATAAAAGTAGAAATAAGATGTCGAATTAAAAATCACTTGATGACATAATTAATATTTATATTATGCTTAATGTCAAGTGAATGTGACATTTACGACCATCCATTATTGACATTTAATCTTGGAATTTGGGGGTAGATTTTTAATCGATGGGGGTAACCTTTCCTTCTTTAGTTTTTAAATTTTAAACCTGAAATTTTTTCTGTAAGTGAAATTGACGAAATGGCGCAAGAAAAATTTAATTAACAATGAAAACATTTGCAAAAAGAAATAAAAGAGTTATACTCATATCTATATAATTTACGATTGAACATTAAAATATACTCTAAAAATTATCTTCACTTGAAAAAAAAACAACATTATTGTGACCATTAAGAACCTAAGTCAGGCATTAAGTCAGTAGTGCATTTTCGGCTTAAAAACACATCCTTTGGCGACAAAATCAAGATGAAAATGGTATAGAAACGAATAGTAATTCACAACTTACAGTGTCTTTTACAATCAGATCTGTTTTTTTCTGCTGTAAGTTATATTATACGGAAATTCGATAAAAAAGAGAAAGAAAATAATAAAAAGGAAAATAACTATCATTCAAAACTCATTTAATCAATTTCTGAAATTCATGTTTTTATTCTAACACCAGGGATAAGTCGCCAAAAGTTGAACCAATTGTTATATTTCGCGTTAATTTATTTTTTAAGCATTACAAATATTTTTTTCATTTTCAAGATAAATATATTTTTATAATATTACGCCTCATTTAAGCGGTGTTACTTTATTATTATTAATATTATCAGTAGTTATTTTCTGCTGATATTTGCAAGATATTTGTAATATTTCTAATAGATATAGCCATTTTAATTCTTTTAGCAATTATAATTTTCGCCAAAAACAGCTACTGGCAACCCTTTTGTCAAAAATAACCGAAAAATACGAAATTTACTAAGAAAAATCAGAGTTATCCCTGTAAATTTGAATCATAAACCTTCGGAAAAATATTTCCTATCGAATGATACAATCGGCAAAAAAATCCATCGGGTAGTTTTTGAAAACACTCGTTTGGAAGTTTCAGAACTTCTGCTTTATAATATATATGATGATAATTAAATCCGTTATTTATGAAATTATTATACGACGGTACGAGTTGCAGATGTTTGGAGATTTACCACATTTCGCGGGATCAAAAAATACTGCAAAACCATTGTATTATTTTATAACATTGTAAAAATATTAAAATTCTGTATTGTCAATGAAAACACACCATTGTACAAATTTGCATAATTATGTTGTATCAGGATTTGGTGGGAAAATCATTTGTAAAATTCTATCATTACACTGAAATACTGCTTGAGTTACATAAAATATAAACTATTAATAAAATTTGAATCTGTTAACAAAACCATTTTATTTTCTTATTGTTATAAATAAAGTTAATTTACAGTTAAATCTACATTTAACAGTCTTTAAAAATTTTATGAAATCTAAACGAAAAAATACAATATGCACCATTTTTTATTTAATTAACGACGTTAAACATTTTTGTTGATTTCTTGAAATGTAATTGTAGTAACTAAAATTTTAGGCAATTTAAAAAGCCTAAAAGAACTGCTTTAACACCTTTCCTTAATAACTCACAAATAGACTGACTTTAGGAATAACACTCTTTTTTCTCTCTCTCTCACTGAGTGTTTTCCGGAAAAAATGCACACTCGACTACCTGCTATTTAGAGTATTATATGCAGTTGCTTACGTTATAATATTCTCATTGTCACCTAACTAAAAATATATGCATGGTAAAACAGGTATGAAGAAATTCCATCCTTTATAGATATCCGAAACTAAAGAAATATAATATAAATTCAGTTTGTTAAATAAAAGTTTTGAGTGATGCAATATACTCTTCAGTTGAAAATTTTGATAAAATGTTTGTTACTTAGGAAATACGGATAAATTTTTATCTGTAATTTCAGAACCAAAAAATTATACATAATTCTGAAGTTTTCCAAATATAGACTTCATTATATCTTTCAGAATTTAAATAATAATATAATGATATGTTTGATAATCTATAACAGAAAATAGAAAAATAATTTGTTAATAAGTCCAACTTACATTTAAAAAATTAATTCATGATAAATAGAACAAAATAGGTTAAACCTTCAGATATGACATTTAAATTGATGCTTCTATAAAGCTAACATTTTCTTATCTTCAACACATATATAAATTACACTCGGTAGGTAATTGATAATAATCTGATTTAAACTTGAAATTTGCGTGAATTTATATTTTTTAACTGATTTTATAGGAATGTATATTTTTTAAACAGAAAATCTTTTCAAATGAGCCACGTATTGGTATGTGTTTGGGAAGGGGAGGGAGCTCACTATTTATACATTTTAAATCCAAATGTACCATTTTAATGTGAATAGCGCTATCTTTAAGTCGGTGTTATGTACTGTGATAAAAATATCTAGTTTCGTCGCGACGTTTTTCGTTTATTTTATTTTTTTAAATGGGGTTTAGTAAGTATGTTAGCTAATTATATGTGAATATAAACAGTTAACATCTGATGTTAAAATGCATCAAGACTCGATTTAGATAATTTTTATAACAAAGTTTTAAATAGGTACTTATGAACAAACTTACGTTAAGAATCTCTGTTTTTTTCTTTGCATAAATATCCTTACCTATAAATATCAGATAAAATATATGATCTAGAATTGTCTTCCATTTAGAGATTTTATTGTATTAAATTAGAAATTTACTATTTAGTTAATTAAAACAAGTTAAATTAATTTCTTAATTAATAAAAAATAATAATAATATAAAAATAAAACGCAACAGGTTATTTATTAACAATTAATAAAATATTGATAAATGAACAAAATTTGTTTTAAAACATACATAATAGTAATTAATACATAAAAATTGGAATTGACTAAAATAATAAATTAAAATTCTTAATTTAACTAAAAAAGACTAAAATTTATATCAATAATTAAAAATAATTACAATTTAATAACAATTATCTAAGTGCTAATATTAATAAAATTATTAATAATTAATAAATATAATAATTAATAATTGATAAAATAATATTAACTCATTAAAATAGATACTGATGAAATTGAATTCAATATTTTAATAAAAAACAATTGAGTATTGTACTCCAGAATCACTCAAGGGTCAAATCCATGTCGATTCAGGCAGGGGGGATTACCTTCATAGTCTCAGAAGTTCTTTGATTGACCATATGTTAAAATTCAGGAAAAAATAAAATTCCTGTAATTTTTGGTTTTCCCCAAAAAAATTTCTGAACCGAGATACAGGGTGCCAAAGATGGCATCCCCAGCACCTTTTCCCGTTTGTGATTTTCGAAAAAAAGTTTAAAGTACTCTATCTCTGAAACGATGCAAGATATTTCGTTGCAGTTTATTTTATTTTAAAGATAATATTTTTCTGCTGAAAAAGATATACTCCATTTTGAAATATGTATTTAATTATTTTTACAGCAGCCTTCTAAAAAAAATTTTTTTTAATCAAAAATAATTTTTTTCTCAAAAATGCCAATCTCAAAAATTTTGATTTTTGTACTGTTAGTCAATACCATTGAGCCTTCCTACCAATACCTTCACTGTAAAGGAGAACTTCCACTTTTGAGTTTAACAAGTTTTAGAATCATTTAAAGAATTTAGAGAATTTTACAGGAACTGCATGTCAAAAGTTCCAGTAAAAGTCTCTCAATTTTTGTTTATTTGTATCATATGTAGCCTATTACATATCCTAAACAAGTTAGAAATCACATGTCAAACATGGTAAATGAGGTGCATTCATACTATGACTAGTTTTATAAATATTTAGATCTTGGTGCAATAAGTATTACACTCTTGTGAAAACTGGCATGAATACAAAATTTATTATGTTTCAATATATTAAATTCAGTAATATGGAAGTAATATGAATCCATCTTAAAAAGAACGTAATCACCAGGGCAACCCAGAATCATTACCTATCATGGGATAAGTTTGAATTAATTTTGTGTGATAGGATTTAATAGGATGAAAAAAATATTTGAGTATCTTTTTTTCAAAGTTTTAAATTTGACTTTCATAACATTTGACAACCTTTTTCACAACATTTTTTTAATATATATTTGAAGGTAACATTTTTCTGTTTGAAATGATATATTCAATTTTGAAAAAATGTATTCATATTTTCTGATGCAGCCTTTTGATTTTTTTTTATTAAAAGAAATCAAAAATGCTAATCCTAAATTTACTTTATTTTATTTATTTATTTATTTATTTATTTTTTGTTGTTGTTGATTAATACCATTGAGTACTTACTGCCTTCCTTATTTCAGAAAACTTCCACTTTTGATTTTGACAAGTTATCGAAACACATGTAAAATTTTGCCATATATTTTACCAGTTCCTGTATGACAATCACATACTGTCTCAGGAAATCAAAATCTTAGTCTTGTTTGGCATAGGATTTTATTTCTTAATAAGTATAAGAAACTGACAGCTTTAAAAATAGCTTACAAAAGAAAAAAAAACATACACTATAGTTTACAAAATGTATGTATATGTTTCAAAACATATTACTTTCAGTGTACTCTGCTTAGAACTGAAATTAGTAATTCATAGACTTTATAATTTGTTGAACAGTATCTGTATCTTCCTTTGATATTTAGTGATGCCTTCCTGTTTAACTAATAGGGTCTGGGGTTTCCATAATCCTTAAAACATTGTGAATAGGAAGTGAACACTGATGGTGGTGTTACTGTTTTGAAAGTGGAAATCTATATCCAACAGCCGATCCATGTGGGAGCATAAAGTTAACGACAATTTCATAAACAACTAATTTCATTTATCTTTGCAATCCACCACTCACAGTAATATACACAGGCAACAAAAATTCCTTTTTATAAATTGTGAATCTTAATATTTTGCAATTGTTTCAGAGATCTTGGTTGGACAAATGAAATTTCTTCTTGCTTGCTGTTCAAAGTTAGGGCAATACAGATACTATGATATTAATAGATGAATATACCCATCACTATGATATTAACAGATGAATGTTCATTCTATTAAATTCTATCATACATAATTAAATATCACATGATAGGTAATGATTCTAGGTTGCCCTGGTGATTACATTCTTTTTAAGTTGGATACATATTACTTCCGTATTACTGAATTTAATATATAGAAACATAATAAATTTTGTATTCATGCCAGTTTTCACAAGAGTGTAATACTTATTGCACCAAGATCTAAATATTTATAAAACTAGTCATAGTATAAATGCCCCTCATTTACCATGTTCAACGTGTGATTTCTAATTTGTTTAAGATATGTAATAGGCTACATATGATACAAATAAACAAAAATTGAGAAACTTTTATTGGAACTTTTGACGTGCAGTTCCTGTAAAATTCTCTAAATTCATGAAATGATTCTAAAACTTGTTAAACTCAAAAGTGGAAGTTCTCCTTTACAGTGAAGGTAGTACTCAATGGTATTCACTAACAGTAAAAAAATCAAAATTTTTGAAATTGGCATTTTTGAGAAAAAAATTATTTTTGATGAAAAAAAAATTTTTTAGAAGGCTGCTGTAAAAATAATTAAATATATATTTCAAAATAGAGTATATCTTTTTAAGCAGAAAAATATTACCTTTAAAATAATATAAACTGCAACGAGATATCTTGCATCGTTTCAGAGATAGAGCACTTTAAACTTTTTTTCGAAAATCGCAAATGGATAAAGGTGCTCCCTGTTTGGCACCCTGTATCTCGGTCCAGAAATTTTTGTGGGAAAAACCAAAAATTACGGGAATTTTATTTTTTCCTGAATTTTAACATATGTTCAATCAAAGAACTTCTGAGACTATGAAGGTAAGATTTTTTCTTTGGCTGCCTGAATTGACATGGACTATGCCCAAGAGATGACACCATCACTGTGGCTGCCTTGGCAATTCCCAAGTAATGACTAACCGGGTACTTTCCCAGGAATGATTTCCCAGGAACTTCCTCAGGAGTAGCGTCCCTGGGAAGTTGCTCTGTGGGACGTTGTTGGGAGCTGATTCCTGACGACATCGTAAAACACTCTTCCCCAGGACGTCCTGATATTTTAATTTTAGTATTAGGAGGAATATTGGATGACTTGGAGATCCTGGAGAGGTATTGAGGATCTTTTGTGCTATATGGCTATCACAATGTCTCATAAATTAACGCACGTAATGTCACAAAACTTTTGATTCTGTGACCTTGATTTTAATTAAATCTGATTAGATATTGGTGCATAAAGCTCAACAGATCATGCTGCTATGTTCCATTAATTACGATTTTCTTACTATATCAACATGTCTTTTTTTTCTTTTCTCATAATGTCTCATTCTATTTTTTGACTTTCATACACAACTCTGATCACAGTCGTCAGGGAAATATATTTTCAGACTTCCCCTCGCATTTATTTAATCATTGATTATTTTCTAAATCATATTGAAAAAAGGTATGATTCCTTATAAATCATAAAAATTCTGTAACGAATGTCACTCAAAAATATAGAAATTGTAGACTGAATCAATCACCTTTTACTTACTTTGACAATGGATTCTGTTTTTTATCTAATGAAATTTGAAAAATTGAAAAAAAAGTGATCGTAAGGTTTTCTGGAAGAATAAACCAGTTGACTTTCGATGAAAGAACTGATGAAACTGAAACAAAAAATATGTTTGTTTTAAAAGTAAGATCAGTTGATTTTTTTACTTTGTTAAATCAAAATAAGTTTTTAAATGGTAAATTCCATCGAAATGTTTTATAGCAGTTAATACAGGAAAAGACGAACTATTCTTGATGTATTATTTTTCCATCATTACGAAATAGACAATTATGATATTTTTATGAACGTTCTTTGTAACATTTCTTTTTAAGATTTGAAACTTGTTTGTTTTTACAAAAATTCTTATCAGATGTATATTGAATAGTGCATATCTTTCTTAGCACGCTTGCAGTGTAAACCATTAGGCAATGTAGTTTGCCATAAATCTGAAAGGACAATTTTTAAGATTTTTTTTTATTATAAAAATATTATTCGTTCAAATACTATAAAGCTTTCAATTTAAAAAAAAATATGAATAATTATGTTATTCTACTCTCTTTTCGTTTTAAATCATTTTTTTAACTCTCTTTTCGTTTTAAATCATTTTTTTAACTCTCTTTCTCTATCTAAATTTTTTCCTATTAAAACAAACATTTAAGAAAGTTGTTTCTGTTTTATTTGCTTTATGCATTTGAGAAAAATGAGGAAATTCATATTTGAAATATATAAAAAATAATAAAAAAATAAAAATGCATGTTCTTCTTTTGCGCGAAATTCTTTTAAAATATGACTAAAATACTTTTGATTGAAATGCTTATCTATTTACTCACTCATTACTTCATAAATCAAATAGAAATAACATATGATTCTTTATAAATCATAAATATTCTGTAATAAATTTTCGTTGAGAGCCATTATTTTGAAAATAAGACAAAGTGCAATTGTTGTATTTTTTGATTTGCTTGATTTTTTATGTTAAAGTAGATCATATTTAATGAATAATTTCGAATTTCAATCCTGAAAAAATTTCCTATTTCCTACAGAAAATGCTAAAATTCAAAGTTGTAAATGCAATTTTTCATGAAAAGTGAAATGCTAGTATGTTTGGAGTGCTATATCTCAGGCAAGAAACAAAATCCCATAATTTATTTGACATAAACGTTTAGGATAACACTATCTTCTCATTAAAATTTATTTGTTACAACGATCATTGTTATTTTGCATTGTTATGTTGCCACAAAATAGAATGAATGTAGTTTATGTCCCTTTTCTGGGCTTAATATTGTATTTAAGCAATAGTACCAAAAAAAAATTTCTTATGGGATATGAAAGTGCACTACTAGGACAAGTTAATTAATTTAGTACTCTACAGGGAAATTGTTGATTTTTACAGATATAATCTGTTAAATATTCAAAGTGATCAAAATCTGCAATATTTCAAGTATTGTTATTTCAAACGAGCGTCGCCTTGAATAAAACAAAATATATCAAGCATTAGTTGATTATATGTACAAAAATATGGAAAAGAATAAGAATTAGGAATTTTTTTAATTTCTAGAAAAAAAACACAAACTAATCAAATAAACAATCTCGATGAGAAAATGATCCCTATCAGAAAATGAAAAATACTTTATATATTTGAGAATACTGAGGAAAAACATACTTAAAATTTTTAAAAAGATAAAAAAATATAAAGAAAGCATAGTGTTATTTTCCCGAAATTCATTAAGAGTATAACTAAAACAGTTCTGATTTATTTATTTGCATTATCACCCATTCATTTCTTTCCCATTCAGTAGCAAATTGGAGGAACATATGATTATCTGCAAAACGTAGGAGTTCCGTAATAAATAAATAAATTACTAAAATGAATTTCATACTGAATCAATCACATTTGTCTTCTTTTTCATATTACATTTTCTTTTTATTTGTGTTCTAAAGCAATTTGAAAAATGAAGAAAATGAAATTAGAGCTCCCTCAATGAATAAGACAGTTGACTTTGGATGAAACATCTAGTGAAGAGGTAAAAAGAAATTGTTCTTCTTAAAAGAGAGATCAGAGGATATTTTTATTTGGGAAATTTAAAATCTGTTTTAAGAGGTAAATCTTCAACGAAATTCTTTACAATTCTTTGTACAGAAGAAAAAATGATCGTTTGTTAATGTATTGTTATCTATCTACACTGTTAAAAATTTCGTGCTACTTTGAACCAAGATTTGGTGCTCGCAGCTATTACCAGCTGCCACCATAAGATGGTTCAATCGAAGCTCCAAATCTTGGAACGAGTTTACACCATAATATTTGAAAAAATGGTACTATGGTTCAACCGAAGTTCCAAATCTTGGAACAAGATTTCACCATCTTATGGTGGTAGCTACTAAGCACCAAATTTCAGTTCAAAGTAGCACAAAATTTTTAACAGTGTATACATTACTAAATTAACAATTGTGAAATTTTTATAACCCTTTCCCTTTTTTTAAGATTCTTAGATTTTTTGTTTTTTACAAAAAATAACAAATATTCATCAGATGTGATTTATTTTTTTCTTGGCACCATTGCTACTATTTACTACTGCAGTATTCGCATACTATTATTCTTATTAGAGGAAATTGCTAAAGGGGAATTTTTAACTGAAATATATGTATCGCTTGAATAAACTAAATTTTGGAATGCTTTTCGTTAATGCATCCAAATTTCTATATTACATTTTCCGATTGTAAATTCGGAACCAGCTGAAAGTAGATTGTGAAATGAGTTATAAATTTCCATATGGTCAATGAGACGTAATACTTTAATTTTTTAAACGATTTAGTTTTGAATAAAGACATTTAGAATAATGTAAATTATTCTAACTATGTTGGAAAGTGCTTTATATTCTTTGCTTCACGCATGATGTTTTCTTTTTTGTTTTTTATATGTATGTATATCTATCTATCTATCTATCTATCTATCTATCTATCTATCTATATATATATATATATATATATATATATATATATATAAATACTTTTATAAATACACCCAAAGTTATTCAGACAATGCCATTAAATAAACCAATGAAACCAGAATTTTTACAATCATATTATTAAAAACAGTTGAAGTTTGAAGAGAAATAGAAGGCAGATTACAAAATTACTAAGAAATATATGGATAAATGGACATTATATAACCAGAGTAGTTCATATATTACCATACAATAAACCAATGAAACCAATATTTTTATAATCATCTTATTGAAAACAATTGATATATATATATATATATTTGTGCGTGAGTGTGTCATGATGAAAAATTCCAAATATTTCATATTGTTAGCTTTTTAAAGTCAAAAATTCTTTTCTAAGAAAAACCAAACATTATTTAATAATAAAATAAAATAAATTACATTTGTAAGATAAAATCTAAATACATTTGTGAATTCGATTTTCTAAATCAAATCTCTAAATGCAATGAAAAGAAAAATAATTAATTTATGATACTAAAACAATTCTCCGCGGAGATTAAAATCAAAACTACAAAATCGAAATTGTATATAAAATACAAATGGTACATAAAACAGTAAATTTCTTACGTAAATATTTAAAATTGACTTCAAATAATTCCTATAACTAAACAATAAAAAGAACTTTATTTATTCTTTTACTAAACGAAAGGATATTGCGATAGATGGAATTGAGGAGCAATTTTTAGGTGCATTCGTCATTTTATAAATACATAGCTCCTAATCTCGTCGTTCAGGCTATACATCTATCTCTCCGCCGGTCCGTCGCATGTACCAGAAGAAAAACTACCCAGCCGAATTCTTTTAAAATTAAAATATATAAATGTTACATACTTTTGTGGAGTCATTTCAAATTTTATGAAAATCAAATGTACAGTTTAATTACAGGACAATCAAAAGCATTCTGTTACATTACGCTCAATTGGAAAAAAAATATCGCAAGTGCACTTTAATGATGTTACACTCTTTCGAACATGATGGAACTGATATACATCTATGAAGTATATACTAGAAAATACATTCTGCACAATCTTTTGTGCAAATATTATGTGTTAATTTACAGGGCCATACAAAAGTGTTCCCTTACACAATGGCAAGAGGAGAAATACGGTTTGGATAGCGTATTATTACTATCAAACAATTTCACATATTATTTGTGACGTACAATTTCCGACTTGTTTTTCTATATAAATGCATACGATCTCTTTTTATGATACTCGTTGTAACGTTAGTGCTTTTCTGACGAGGCTACATTCAACTTATTGAAGAAGATGAACCTAAACACAGTGAGGCATACTCTCTTAAAAAGTCATCCACAAAATAGCTCAAGTTGAGCTGAAATCCACTCATCTCAATGTTGAAAGGCAGCTTCTCAAAAAAGAGTTGAAATAACTCGAGTTTTAACCAATTTAAATGAAGCTGAGCTATTTTAATAACCAATTTAGATCAAGAAGATTTAATCGTTTGAAAAACAACTCTTTTATGATCGAAAAAATTACAGCTCTTTCATGAGATGCCAAATCAGCTCTTTCGTTTTGAGAGTGTAATGGACTAATCCATGCCAGTGGCCAAAATTTAATCAAATGGCCAAGTGTGATCGCAGATACCACAGAGAGTTGTGTTTAACATATTTTTTTAAAATAACTCATGCTTTGATTTATAAATCCAAATTGTTAATTTATAATTGGCTAATTCCATGAAAACATACCATGTCTGTCACATACAACGGCCTTCTATTTCTAGTATTTTAATAAAGAAACAAGTTGGAAATTGCAGGTGAAGCGTAGCAAATGAGGTGCGTTCGTACGATAACGAAGTTTTAAAAACATTACTCTCATATATCAATCTCAAAAAATTATAAATAGTGAATTACAATTAAAACGCTCATCAAACAATGTTCTCTCTATACCATTATGTAATGGAATACTTTTGTGTGGCCTTGTAAATCAATAACATATATTCTTTGCACCACAAATTATGTAAAATGTAGATTATAATATGTACTTTATAGTTGCATATTAATTTTATTAAGTTTGAATGAGTGTAACACCATTAAAATGCATTTGAAACATTTTTCCACATTGACCGTAATGTAATGGAATACTTTTGATTGCCCCTGCAACTGATCTATGCATCCGATTTTCATGAAATTTGAAATGACTCGACAAAATTTTGTAATATATATGTATTTCAAATTTCGAAAGATTCGGTTGGGTAGTTTTTGAGTTGTTATATGCGGACAAACGGACGGACGGACTGAACGACCACTATAGGTGCTACGTATTTACATAATTACGAACGCACCTAAAAAAATGCGCCTTATTTTATCGATAATATCTCATCAGTTGATTAGGTCGAAACAAACTTTTCGAAAATAACGGTGGCCAACAAGCATAGCGATTTTTAGCTGTGTGACAGAAATGACATGTTTTGTGGAATTAACCAATGATTAAGTCCTTACATAGATGGTCAATAAATTTAATTTCAAAGTAATTATAGAAATATGTTATTTATTTTAGTCAAATTATTTAAATAAAATCAATAATTAAATTTTCTTAACTCTAAAAAAATAGCGAAACTTTTTAATTTCTTAAAACAAAACAAAAAAATAATGTTTAAAGAAATGAAAAATGTTGAATCATTAATAAATGCAATAGTTTTCAAAATAGAAAGAAAATTGGATTCCAAAAAATAGTATGAATGTCAGTAATAACTTTCCACAATGACAAAAAAGATAATAAAAATTAATAATTTGAAAGCAAATTGTTAAAAAGATTTCAATTAATTTCATTTAAAAGTACATTTTTTTTCTCTACGCAAAGATGTAAAAATTTAAATGTGCGATTTTTAGAAGTTTAAAAATTTGCAATTCCGAAAATTCATTTTATATTTTCATTTAAAATTTGTTCATGATAAGTCCAGGCATATTAATATTTAAACCATGTCGTACGGAATATGAGGCGTTCAGAAGTCAGCCTGATTAACTCTATCAAATAAAAATGCACATTTTAAACAGAGTAGTATAACTACTCTTTTTTATCATTGGTCTGGGTATATTAATGTTTATTGCATGGTGTACGTAATATAGAACCCGTTATGATCATCAAAAGAAGAATTTTTATCATTATTATTAATTTAAATATAGAATTTCTTTATCAGACTTTAAAATTTTAATCTTTGGAAATTTCTCTTTCCAAAGAATCGTTGGAATATGTTAAATTACAATTATCTTTTTTGTTTTTTATTTACCTGAAGACAGTTCGAAACGTGGATTTAAAATGCTATTTTATTTTATTTTTAAATGTGCAATTTCGTATTAAAGTTTTTTTTTTTTTTTTTTTTTTTTTTTTTTTTTACCAATGAGCAAGGTTTTGCATTTTTAACAAATACATTCTTAGTAAAAATATTTACATTTACTGATTCAGTGCGGTATTTCCTCTGTAAGTAAATTTTCTTTTTTCTATATAGAAACAGATTATTATTGCAAAAGTGAAATTTCATAAAATTATGTCTCTTTATTCTGTTATAACTTAAAATTTTATGGAATTTAAAGAAATATTTTATCGTGCATATAGAATATTTTTTTCAATAAATATAGGAAAATTATATGACATATTTCAATTAATTTTTTGCAAAATATTTAAATTTCCACGTTTATTTGTTAAACATAATTAATTCAGATTTTTTTTTTTTTTTTTTTTTACTTTTTAATCAACTGTCTGGGAGTTTTCTTTTTTTTAAATTCTGGAAATTAAAAAAAATCACGATTGCAGTTAATTTGCAACAAAATAAAAGAAAGCAAAAATTTGAAAATTTGAGTGCAGTTTTAGGGTAATGTTTTGCATTTTTATTTTCATTTCCAACTTGCATACAAGAAATAACATAAAAATAAAGAAATATTTCAACAAAAAAGTTTAAATTTAATATTCTTCACAAAATATACGAAAAAAAGTTGTTTCAACCTTTTTTCCATGTTTTAGCTGTAGCTCTTTTTTATGAGAACTGGAATATATGTATAGATTCTTCTAATTTATTATGTAAAATTGAACTACAGTTGATATTATTATGACACATTCCTATCCGCCCTTGCTGTATTAGTTTGACGTTCACATTGATTTCTAAATCTCTTTCCTCGTGCTTTCTGCTAAATTTGATTCAGTTCAAAGAAAAATTTAGCGGAATACAAAACTGCGACATTCTTATATTTAATAAATTATATGTACAGGAAATCGGATATCTGCAGTTGAAACAAAAATTCATGAATTATTTATTTCTGGAAGCATATAAAATTTTAAATTTCATTTACTATCATTAACATAGATATATTACATTATGAATATTGAGACAAAACTCAAAATTTTTATTTATAAACTTGCTAAAACAGTGTACAATGGGATATAATATATAAGTTTAAAATCTACATACATTTGTTCATGACGTTTAAACATTAGGAACATTGATAAAATTATAGCGACGGTTTCAATTAAATACTCGGGTTTCCGGTTAAAACCGTCGGGATAATCGGGAACGTTCACTGTTAAAAGTGAAGGTGACATACCGCTGCCATGTGGGACCCGGAGGTGAAAAGGCCTAGGGTCCATTGGAACCCGGGGCATTTGGAACCCTAGGGTGCCATAGGGGCTTGGATATGTGGTTGCAGAGCCGACAGGTCTTTTACTGGGTGATTGGAGCTAAATAAGGTGCCATGCACTTCGTATTGGCAGCAATGTAGCACCTCATCGGGTGACTGGAACCATGCGCATGCGCTGTGACGTGTGTCTTTCTGTTTTCTGTGACGGCAAGTAAAATCTATGGCTATGAGTGAATGAAGGTGAGCTCGATGGCCGAGCGATTAGAACGCTGAGCTTGTAATCAGACGTTGTGAGTTCGAATCCTTCGACGGCCAAAAGTCGGTTTGTATATTTTTTTATTTTTTATTATTGGACACTCTAGATTAAGGGTGCCATCTTTTCACCCTAATTACAGGTGTCATTCAGACTCCTTTAAGGGTGTCACCAGTGAGACATGCCTTTCACCCCTAAAAAGTGCAATGTGTCACCATTAGTTTCAACAGTGTGAACTGAAATTAAAAATTTTCTGAAATTCTCGAGTGAAACGAGTAAAATTTATTAAAAGTAATTGTAAATCTCTTTCAATCGCAGGGCAGTTTCGACGCATAGCTACCTGTGTTGTGCATGTTTTAAGAAGAAATGATTTTTAAGTTTTTTTTTTTCCTTATATGAAATCTATTAAGAATCCTTATCCACAAATAATCATTGAACTTTTAATAGAAGTCGTGTTTAAAATGTAAAATAAGTTCGTTGCAAAATGCACGACATTCCTTTTTTTTAAATCATACCCAGACATTCTTAAGTTTACTAAAACAATTTTGTGCTAAGCTGTATAACAAGTAGCTACCAAAACATTTATGAAGTCAGCACATTTAAGAAATCGTTTAATGCATCAGTACAAAAAAATTCCCGTAAAGCATGGTGATGTCACTGTAACGTCGTTGTGAAGTCACATTGTGACTTTGTGACCAACAATTGTCGATGTGATGTCATGTGACGTCGATGTGAAGTCACAGTGACTAAAATGTGAAGTCGTTATGGCCGTTTTAGAGCTCTTTTGTGACATTTCACAAAGTGGTCACAATGTGACAAATTTTTGAAAAATGTGTCATTTGTGACTTATTTGACATTAACATTGTGACGAAACTGTGACTAAAGCGACGATCTTTAAATTGCCAGAAACATGTTTTTTTAAAGTAAATAACATGTTTTGAAGGATATTTATAAATTTCTAAAGATTTTTAAGAAAGTCACATCTCAGTCACAATGTGACGTCACTGAGTGGTGACATTTTGGTCACAGATGTGATGTGACCAAAGTGACTCACAGTGACGTCACTGTGACCATGCATGCTATTAGGGTTTAAGTAAATAACATGATAGTATGCCAGATCATTGAAAACTATATCTCTTATTTTCTGTAAAAGTGTTAGTTCTTACTAACACGGGTTATTTACTTACATATTTATTCATACTAACACTTAGTTACTTACATATTCATTCATATTTATTCTATCACAAAATTCGTCTTTAAGATATGTCTTCAAAAGTTATGGTTAACAAAAATGTGTGAATATCAATAATTCTGTAAGTTTTAAGCATTTACAAATTGAATGACTCAAATGAATGAATAAATATACTGTTAAAATTCTTGTCCTAGATTGAACCAAATTTTGGTGCTCAATAGATGCCACTGTAAGGTGCCCTAATAGCATGCATGGTCACAGTGACGTCACTGTGAGTCACTTTGGTCACATCACATCTGTGAGCAAAATGCCTCCACTCAGTGACGTCACATTGTGACTGAGATGTGACTTTCTTAAAAATCTTTAGAAATTTATAAATATCCTTCAAAACATGTTATTTACTTTAAAAAACATGTTTCTGGCAATTTAAATATCGTCGCTTTTGTCACGGTTTCGTCACAATGTTAATGTCAAATTAGTCACAAATGACACATTTTTCACACATTTGTCACATTGTGAACATTTTGTGAAACGTCACAAAAGAGCTCTAAAACGGCCATAACGACTTCACATTTTAGTCACTGTGACTTCACATCGACGTCACGTGACGTCACCATGCTTTACGGGTGGTGAAATCTTGAACCAATATTTCGAGCATAGCTTCCAATAAATGGAACAAGGTTTAAATAGGAAGCTCCGAATGTTGGTACAAGATTTGATCATCTTATGGTGACAGCTACTGAGCACAAAAATTTGGTTCAAACTAGAGTAAAATTATTAACAGTATATAAACGATAGAATAAACCTTTTTTTATTATTTTATTTTTTATATTTAATTTGTTACTATTGTTTTTATCATTTAATTATATTATTCGCTTATTTATTTGAATATTTAATATTGTGTGTTTGCAAATAATTTATAAATTTCATTCTTGAAATCAAATCAACCGTTAATTTTTAGCTGCATAAATAGAATGATTAATTTCATGAGGGATTTTAGATATAAAAAACTGTAAATAAACATAATAAAATATATAAAATATGCATTATTAATAACAGCGGTTATATTAAAATTATCTATTTTTCCTTTTAAAATAAACTTTTTTTTTCGTGAGTAATTGAATATTTCACAAAATACTGTCTTTATGGTATGTTTGATGATGCATTATTATTTTAATTAATGTCCCTGGTGAATTATAATCCTTTAATTAAAAATTCATAAGATTGTTTTAAAACGATCTCTTTTAGAAAACTCTACTCATTAGTAGTATAGTAATTTTGTTAAACCGTTTCCCTTTGGTATCCAACGATTGTGATCTTTAAAAAGGGTTGACAATACAATTAAATTGCAGTAAAATTGGTGTATACATTGTTAATGAGTATGTTTAAAGTTCTTTGTACACCCAAAGTATAATATTGTGTATGAAAGAATTAAATTTGCATTATAATACACTTACTGAATAACAAAAATAAAGAAAATTCATCAATAAATTACTACTTAAAAATGTTTGTTTTAAAAGTACTTTTTAATTAACAATATTAATATGCGTTACAATGAAAAATAATTAAGAGAGAATAAAACTTATATTGACTAAAATGTTTTGTCAAAAAAAAAGAACCGTTATTTCTTTGATTTTGTATATTTAATTTATTTTTAACAAATTCTTGTGGATTGCGAAATCTTATTCGTTTTATCTGAAAAAATAAAGATCTACGTAAAGTGCATTATGCAGAAAAAAGCCTTAGAATTCAAGAGTTACTGACTTAAACTTCGAATAGTTTGTTACCCACTTTCACCTAATTGATTGCGACATTTATATCCTTCCGTGCTTTTCTAGCGATCGTTTAGAAGCAATGTTAAATACGAAAAATGACGTTTTAAGAGGGTTACATATTCTTAGAGAGCGATTTATTAAGATTTGTTAACATTATTTCTATTCACATTTGATAGTGGCTTTATGAAGCCGATAAGAGTGAATAGCCATATTTGGACCGCTTATTTCATGGACTGTTACCATTTGGACGTTAATTACTAATTGCAAAAAGAGACGCCATCTACCACTAAAATACTAGTCATCAGAATGATATCATTTATGATTAGAAGAAGCAGACGCCTGCCAAATGCAGGTTTCCCACAATTACAAAAAACACCCCATAAAATTATCTGCATTGTTCTAATTTATTCCTAGTAAACGTAACAGTGTACTGAAAAATGAAGTTAATTTGTTAAGTTTCATATACATATCTAAATTGATGTTTTTATCGCGCATATATTTCACACGGATTTCTTTGATGTATTTTTGTTCTTAGTTTTGTAATTATCTGTTTTAAAAAAGACATAGTTGCCTTATTTAGACAAGATATACTTACCACATTGTTTAAACACTTTTTTAATACAATTGAAAAAAAGGTAAAAACGACACTTTGCAAACAACCCAGAAGAAAATCAACATTGACAGCAAAAGGTATCAAAGATATAGGAAACGAATAAGAGAAAATACCATTTAAATCAAATACAGCTAAAGCCAAAATACAAGTGTATTAACATCCTCTGCAAATAAAGTACAAACATGATTTCACTTTAGAGTCCTGATCCATTTTTCTCCGATCCAGACGACACGATCCAACCAAACGTAGGAAAAATCCTTTCAGCTTTCCTATCCTGACGCACGTTTCCATACAGACATTCAAAGAGAGCCTCGGTCTCAAGTCGTGCACTGCCCAGCGTACGCCACTCGGATCTAACTCCCAAACAAAAAGGCGAACTAGCGGATTATGACAGTCCTTATCAGCCAATACAGGAAGTTCATCCCAAGTTATCCCATTACTTGGTGCACTCCCCGATTCACCCCAATGATTCACACTAACCGAACTCGTATTGAGGCAAAGATCCCACGAGTAAAAGATGAGGATCCTCGAAAACGTGTTGTTTTGCAAAAGATCATCTCCTACGATGAAGAAAAATATTTATGAAGATCAGAGGCAAGGAAAAGTACTCCTAGTGGAACATTCGAAACAAAGAGAAAAGGGCCTATTTGACTGCAGAGACACTGTCTCGCTCAATGGTTGTTCGTCTAGACTCAGTGTCGAAAGTGGAGTCCAGGCTTTAAGTCTCTTTCGGAACCTGTCGAGACTACAAATATCTCTTCTGTCGGCAAAGACACCATCAAGCCTAGGTTTTCCTACCCGATCTTCCTTCACATCCACGGAACCCCTCACGACTCAATGCAGGATTTCCGACGACCAGACTAAATGTCGTTAGCAACAGCAGGTGGGCGGAGGACACTCCACCTAGAAGGGATCTGGACTCCACCTAGGTAGTCGGCGCGTACAGAACCCTATACGTGCCAACCAGTAAAAGTACCAGTAAAATTTCTTACAGGTGTTTCAGGGCTACTCATACACGTGGTGCGATTCTGCGATTTTCGGAATATTGATCCCACAAACTTCCCATTCTTTCGAAAAGTTTAACGAAAAAGAGCAGTCGAGAAAGCTTTATTGGACCCTTTCTCTATGTCATTCTTTTAGTCACACACATATTACACAGTCAACGACAAACACAGTCACAGTCAGTTACAGTCAACTCAAAAAAGCTTTAAGAGCCCACAATAGTCACAGGAAAAGTACACAAAAATACCCGGATGACCATGTAAAGTCTATGAGAGCGTTCTTTTCTAATATCTCGTTCAAATTTTAATATTTTGACATGATTTTTTTGCATAAAATAGTTCAGGACGATACACAACCGGGCTAGTTTTTACTTTTTCGATTTTGGTTTTAGATTTTTTATATTATGATAGTTTCAGTTTCAGAACCGGTTTAAACCGGTTTTGAAAATTAAAGCAATTTTTTAAAAAAAATCTAAAACCAAAATCGAAAAAGTAAAAACTAGCCCGATTGTGTATCGTCCTGAACTATTTTATGCAAAAAAATCATGTCAAAATATTAAAATTTGAACGAGATATTAGAAAAGAACGCTCCCATAGAGTTTACATGGTCATCCGGGTCTTTTTGTGTACCTTTTCCTGTGACTATTGTGGGCTCTTAATTGGCGTTTCTTGATTAAGGAAAAACTGGTACACTACCAAATCCTTAAAAACCAACGTCAACATTGCATGTAAAGTATTACATCTGCTTAAGTATTAGAGAAATAAAAAACTGTTAATTGTGCATTCAGTATTTTTTTGGAGTATAATCTACATATTTTTGTAATTGAAATATGCAAAGCGCAATCTATTGACAAAATTTTTCAGTAAAAATTATTCCTTTACTCTAAAACTTTCACTTACTTCAGACAAATTTTGCTATAATAAACTCTTTTATCGAAATTATATAAATTTTAAAGTGTTAACGAATTTATATGACACACGGTATATTCGAGCTCTATAAAAGTATGTTTTCAGATTTTATTTTCTGATATGTTTAAATATTTTAACATGAAATCACTTTAACAGCTCTTAAGCGTTATTCAAGCTGTTTAACTATTCATGATTTTGTTTATTTTTGGATCACGAAATTTTATTCCCATCATTCGAGTACACTTGATTAACTTTAACTAAATCTGAATAATATTTGCATTAATGACTACATCAATAAACAGTATTTAAATTTTACAGTTGAATTATTAAACAAAATTACAACTTGTTTTCTTTGAAGGGAGAAAACTGTTACAGGATATAGTAATTTTTCTATGAATAGTTGATACTTTGACGGGATCATAAAATTCCGGTGTCATACGCTTTATTTTATTTTTTTAATGTAGGTACGTGTACTGAATAACTCATCGTTGATTTAACACAGTTTTTAAAAAGAAAAGTGTTATAACCACAGTTTTTATCAGGATATTCAGAATAATACTTAAAACATTACTCTTTAATAATTGACACATGGTGTATAACTAAACAAATTTAACCAGATCGTAAACCCAATCCAAAGGCTAAAGTACTACTTGGCTCACAACATATTTTAACACGGGTTTTAACAGACATCTTGTAATAGCGGGCGGTAAAATAACGAATAATACTCGCTTTAATAATTTATGTATTTCGATATTCATTTAACAACAGCAAACACCGGCTTCACAATAGAAATTTCTTGCAAGTATCTATCAAAATATAGCGTTCAAACTTATGATTCATCCAAAGATTTAACATTTATTAATATAGGCGAAAAAGTGTTTGAGAATTCGGTTTGTCTCGCTGTGTGTCAGTCAATTCTTCCTCTAACGCACATAAGTATACTCTAATCGCCAACAGTTCATATTGCTTTAATGTGTGCCATAAAATGTTATGTTCAGGGATTAAAACCTTAAAAACATTATAAACATAAAAACATGAGACGTTTAAATGAATTAAAATTTAAGTCCATTGGTCGAATCGCAGCGGAGGTCGGGTCAAAATACCTAGCTCTCTCTCTTACATCGAAATCCTCTCAGAGTATTAGATTAATTTTAAACACGATTATTTAATCGGTAAATCAATTTTAACGGTGTAAGTTTCCCAAGTGGGTGAAAAATGTCCGGGCCAACATTCGAACCAGGGAGGCATTGGCTGAAGCCGCCAATGCTCTTCCAACTGAGCCATCCCGGAGGAATGCTGGAGAACTATTTCACCCAAATGACCTCAACGATCACAGAATTTGGTCTGATAATTTGGATCAAACTAAACAACTTTCATAAATATGTACTGGACAATTTCACCATAAAATTTAACTACTAAGAATGTATTTATTAAAAATACAACACATTGCTCAATGGTGCACAAAATAAGAATTTTAATATCAACTTGTACAATTAAAATAAAATAAAAATATCAACGTTTCGCGCCGTCTTCTGCGGCCGTCCGCAGGAAAATATGATAATGGAAGGACTAAGTTTGCTACTTGATCGAGAGATAATATTTCTAATAAATTAAAATCAAAATGAATTAAAAGTTTAATAATGTTGGCACTTACACGTGAGTAAAAATTAAAATATTGCAGCGAGATAAAAATTTTAAGATTTTATGATGTTATGCCATATTCTTGGTTTGTTGCAGGACAAATTATCATTACAAGGTTTATTTTCTCGTGAAATGATTTCAACAGATTCTCTTATTTTACCTTCGAAGGTAAAATAAGAGAAAGTTTCGCATATTTTATAATTTAGAAATCTTTAAAACAAATCAGGAAACAGAATATTGATTAAGGGAATAGGGGAAAGAAAGGCTGAATTCCTCCCAATTTAAATAGAAACAATTATGTTGTTAAAAGTTTATCATTTTCAGTTTAAAATGTTAGCTTATTCATATCTGAAAAAAAAGAATTGTAATATTAATAAATTTATAGTAGTAATGAAATGAAACTAGTAAATTTGCTGATCGATTGTCTGAAATATTAGTTCTGCATTTTTGTTTTGATATTATTTTATTTCGTACTAAAGACGTTCAGCCTGCAGTATTGTTTGTTTGATATTTGTAATACTAGTTAGTACAAGCAGTATATCAAGTAGTTTTGAGGAGTTTAACTGTTAAAAAGAGCATGAAATACACGAATTAATGCATTAATATTTTTAAAAAAATGTTTCAGATTTTTTTTTTTTTTTTTTTTTTTTTTTTTTTTTTTTTGTATTATTCTCTAAATCTTTCACGGTCTCAATAATTTTATAAACTATAATTTCCTGACATTTTGTTTTTAAAAAATTGTATCGAAAATTGTTAAAATGTGGATCTTGCGGAAATCACAATAATTAATTTAAAATAAATAATTCTCACACACATTTTATTAACTACAGTGAAATCTGTCTAAGGCGGAATCGCTTGGGACTGAAATGAAATTCCACCTTAGACAGATTTCCGGCTTAGACAGAAAAACTTTATAGGCATCCCGTTCACAGATTATTAAACATTTTTTGACTAAAAATTAAAACTAACGTATGTTTAATTATTTTTAATTAAATAGAGATGAAATCTGAACATATTTTTATATAATTATAGTAATACTAATTTACATTATAAATTGATAGTACACATACACACTAGTATCAATCAAAATTACAGATTTTAGAAGCGTGAAAATAAAATTATATTTACCTTAATAAATGCCTTAAAATTATGTTGTCTTAAACTTATTTAGAAAAAAAATCTAACATTGCTGTTTATTTTTTTTCTTAATGGCTTCTTTTTCCGTAGCACATTGTATCTCGGTTGGTCATTTCATAATTTTTTTGCTCTTAATAAAAATTCTGTAAAAGCTTTAGATTTTTAAGAGCTTCTTTATATGACTTAATGCTTGTCAATTCTTCTTCGACTTCATATTCATCAATGCTACTCCCACTATTGTCCTCTAGCTTTAGCGCTTTGAGAAAATACACTGAATTCTTATAATCACTTGTAGTTAGTTTATCATCCCCTTGTATGCATTCAGTAACATTTGTATGTCCTTATCCATCTGAAATGAAACCTCTAATGTTATTCATCAGGTCTTGAAGCTCTTTTTTTCAACATCATCTTTATCACTATCTGAAATATCTTCGGTGTCGCAACTTAACCCGATTTCTTAAGGGTGTATTCGAAAAAATTCCTTTTCACCTTCAACAGCTTTAAATTTTCCGACACAATTTCAGACATATTTTTAAAAGTAAAATCATGAAACTTTTAGAGGGAATTTTTGAAAAGGCGTATAAGTTGCCGTGTGATGTCATTTTACGCTATATTCATTAGAATTTGATTTATAAACAATTATCTTCTTAATATGACCTTTCTTTTCGATCTCAAATCCCCCACTTCGGAAAAATCGGGTCAAAATCCTTTTTTGATTGCTTTCTTTGCCATATTTTCTACATTTATCAAAAAATCGACAATCATGGCACTTTGTGTACTTTCTAAATAAGACAATTTGCCAGTTTGATGCATATGAGAGCAAAAATGAATTTAAAAGTAAATCGGAAAATAAGCAGTATGAATCGAAATACACCCTTAAAGCATTTTATTATTGCATAAGGTGTGATTTCTTCAGAGGTTCTGCCAATCCACTGAATTGCTTCCAAAACTGTTTCGGTCTTAGCTTGTTCGGATGCAGACTTTGCTGCTCCCATTGCAGCTAAAATTGATCAAAGGAAATATTTTTTGTAAACAGTTTTTAGAGTTTTCATTATTGCTTGATCCAAAAGCTGAGTTTTAGATGTGATATTCGCTGGAAGGAATTGTAGTTTTACATTTGTTAAATCTATCTCGGGATGGCAAGGTGCATTATCTAAAAATAATAATACATGGCGGTCTTTGCATTTTTCCACGCTTTCCTTTAATATTTCCAGATGACTGGTAAACTTGAATCATCAATGTTTTTGAAACATCTTGGTTTCCGTGATTTTCCGATTACTAATGGCTTTTTCATTTCTCCTATCATATTGCAGCAAAGTCTGGTGTTCGTTAGAGTGCTTTCCACCAAAAAATGCTTTTGCTTTTTCATTCAGAGTTTCCGTAGGCAATTCCCGAAAAAAAAGTTCAGTTTCATTGCAATTAAAAATATCCCTTTGAGCATACCCATCTATTAATGTAGAAATTCTGTCCAACCATTTTTAAACATCGGAATCCAGAATATATTTTGATTCGCTACATTTTTGTTTCAATGGCAGATTATGTCGAAGTTTATCAACGAGCCATTTGATGTTTAAAATTCTTTCCCCAATTTCTTCAGCGATTTCTTTCGCCTTTTCCCAAAGTAAAATTCCTGATGTGGGAAAATATTTTGCTATGGCATAGGAAAACCATTCTTATGTTAATTTATCAATTTCTTCGTTTTCACCTTGCCTTTTATGTTTTCGCGTTTTCGGGTCTAATCTCCCCCTTTTTCAAAATTTTTACGAAGATCATCTTTTTTGATAGCATCATAGATTTGAGTCTTTCCACATTTGAATTTTTCACATACGCTTTTAACTGGGATGTTTTATTCTCTGAGTTTAATAATATCAATTTTGTTTTTTAAGGATAAAGTATTCGACGTTTTAGATTTATTATCCATTTAGGGTTAATGATTTAAATTATACAACAAATCTGCTCTTTATAATCTGCGAGTTTACACGACTTCGATAACACCTGACTTAAACACAAGCTAAAATTACTTACATTTTGTAAAGTGCATTCTCATCACGTATTGAAAGATCTTGTAGATATTTCTGGAAGTTGAAGCAATATTCTTTTTGTGTGAAATTTTAGGAAGAAATCAACTTTTGTTGTATTATAGGATAAATAAAAATTAGCAGCTGACAAGGAACAAAGCTAATGCGGAAGATCATGAAATGGTGCTGAAATTTTCCATAAGTTGTCAATGTTGCAACCCTCCCTTTTTAAACATATTCTCTTATCTTATTGTAACCTAATCATGAGCTTGTCAAAAATCCTGTCACTCATTTGTTCAGCAGTCCCCCAGTCATAAACAATAATAATATCATCCCTAAACTACTGTCAGCAATCAGTAACGCCTTTTCTTAACCTCTGGGAATGCGACTGGACAATACATTTCATTATAAAAAGAAAAGATTTCTTTCCATTTATATTTCCCTGGAAATTTTTCTTCCGCCTTAAACAGAAAATTTGCTACCTGGGATCCAAAATGAATGTCCGGTTCCGCGTTAGACAGATTCTTTCCTCCTTAGACAGATTGCTCGAAAATCTCTATGTTAATAAATGTGGGACTCTGAAATGTTTCCGCCTTAGACAGACTTCCGGCTTAGGCAGATTCCGGCTTAGACAGATTTCACTGTATTGGTATCCTAATTGTTAAATTTATTTGGAAATAAGTATTTTGTTTCATTAGTATGCCTTCTTTAAAATCTGGTTCTAAATACAATCATAAAAACATTTATATTAACATTTCTTTCCTTTTTTTTCGGGGGGGGGAGGAGGAGAGGTGTCCGTTTCTAGAATGTTAATTGCTTTGTTATATTACTGTTGTTTACAATAAAATGTTGACTTATATTAGAAAATAAGGTATAAAAATGGTTAAATATTGTTGTTAAACAAATAAAATATTGAAAAAAATCTGAATATAATAATAATCTAATGATTAGAAAATAGTTTTTAATTAAACTCATAAAAGATATCTATTATTGGCACATGTACCCTATATAGTATGCTTTAGTTTTAAATATGCATAAATTTTGCTTAAAAAATAATCTTCTCCTAAAACCAAATTAATTTTACGTTTTAAATATAAATGAAAATCTTCGTGTATTATTTACATTAATTACACTGTAATAAATAACACATAAAGAATAAAAATTGAACATTTCCTTAGCGTTGTTTAAATTAAATCTCGAACTTCAAGCAGACGAAAACCTAAAGTTAAATTATAACATATGCGCATGCATTAAGCTTGTGATTCTGTTGCCGCAATGACCGAGCAATCAAAGAATGAAGCAGTGACAACAACGCGAGAAATATCAATAGCGCTAACGAAAAACATGGTGACGATAAGCAGAAATCCCGGTAAATTGTTTACCCGAACTTGAATCATGGGTAAAAGGCGAATTACAGACCTAGTCGGTTGCTGGTCTGACTTTGATGAGAAAATGACCTAGGCTCGATTCTCCTTCAAACCAGTTTGTGCACTGGAAATGGAGTAGGGTTAAAATAACCGTTCTGAGGTGTCTTGAAAAACTACATTGGAAACGTGGCTATTATCGTATGTATGAGGGGGCAGGTAATTCATGGTGTATTTAATGAAGATGAACGATTTCAAACATATTGAAATTGACGTAACAGAGTAGAGTAAACAATAAGGTAAGAAGATGCCAAAAGAAACATATGATGAACATAGAATTTTTCGTTTCAGTTACAGAGAATTAGATTACAATGCTGTGTAAAAGCAGTAATTTAGCGACGTAGAGCATTGTCGTTGTCGTTGTCCGCCCATTTATTCCCTTTTATTTAACTGAATATATAGAAGTGCAATATATAAAAATATCAAAGTGAATGGTTTAAAATTAAATGTAATATATAATCGTTCCAAAATTTTGTAGAGTCATTTTAATGTTTAGAAACATTGGATTAAAACTGAAAAAATATTAATAAACATTTCATACATTCTATTAAATTATACCATACTTAACTAATTCAATGATATTCCGTGATAGGTAATGATCAAAATTTTTTCGAGTCATTTCAATGTTTAGGGAAATCGAATTAAAACTGAAAAAATATTAATAAAAAAAATCCTTCATGCTATTAAATCATATCATACTTAATTAACTCAATGATACTTCATGATAGGTAATGATTCTAATTTGCCATGAGGATTACGTCCTTTTAAATTAGTCATTTTTTTTCTTTATTACTTATATAATTGTATATATTTTTTGTAATAAATTTTTTATAAAAGTACAATAGTTATTCCACCAAGATGTGAATATTTATGAAACTAGCTATAATAAGAAAGCACCTCATTTGCAACATTAGCACACAATTCCAACTTGCTAATAGTGCTATGCATTTTACTTTATTCCACATACTTCTTAGTGTGTATAAAGCTATTCGATTATGCATGTATACACTGCAGAAAAAAGGTCGATCTACTAAAAAAATTTTAGTGATCCTTGTAATTACTAAAAAATTCTTTGTAATCTTACTCGGTTACAAGGAATCTGTAAGAATTACTAGAAAAAAAACTAGCAGCGAATTGAGTTAATAGTTTTACATTTTTAATAGCTATTACTAAAACTCACTTGAGGTGGCCGTGATAGCCTAGTGGTCATAGTACCGAACTCCAAGGTGAAAGTACCCGGGTTCGATGTTGGACGCCGCCAAATATGCACCGAATGTATGCAATGTAAGTACGCGTTAAATAAAGGGATTATGAAAATCCTGTCGTAGCAGTTACCATGAGTAATGATCTCTGGACTTTCCCTCCCCTTTAGAAATAGGTCAAAATAGAACAAGTAGCAATGTTTGGTGCTTCCATCTATTGCGGTTTTGCCGAAAATCGTCCGCTTCAGAAGTCTAAACATAATTTTTAATTAACTAAAAATAATTTTGGAGCTATTACTAAAATTTGCTTGGTGACTCATACTAAAAAGTTTTAAGTTGGTTATACAAAAAATTCTTTTGTTCAGTTTACAAAAGAAATGTTTGTTTCACTTGCAAAAAAAGCTTGTAATGGTTACTAAAAAATTCTGTGGAATACAAATTTACTAAAAAAATTTTAGTAACCTCTTGAATTTTTTTTTTTACTGTGTAGTACAAGATAGTTCGGAAGCATTATTATTTATTAACGGGGACTTTTGAACTGTTTTGTTCGTTTTTGAAAAGAAGTTCCTTTTCTGTATACTATACAGTATATATACAAATCTATAGATCTTATACAATGTCGCACAGAATGATTTAAATGATTTCCCAACTATAAATGTTTTTGCCGATGAAAAAAAATGTGACATCCTTTTGATTATTTTAGATCATGTTCCATAATCTATGCTTGCTGCAAAATGTTTCTTTCTTGTATCTTTTTATAAATAAAAAAAGGAGCGGATAAAATAAATATGTTGTCAACAAAGATTTTGCTAGTAAGGGATAAAAGGATCTAAGCTCCATAGCTGAATGAAGAAATAAGCATGAAGATACATGCAAAATTAGGTTAAAATCAAACTTAATTAATTAATATAAATAATCAAATTTAAAATGTAGGTAATGTTTAAAGTTGAAAACGAAATGAGTGATACATTGACGTATAATGGAGCATTAATTCTTAAAGTAAAAAGTTGGAAATTGCACGCCAAGCGTAGCAAATGACATGCATTTTCACTATAACAATGTTAACAGAATTTTCAGATCTTGGTGTAATAGTATGCAGTATTTCAGATACAGTATTGTAGACGAAATCTTTTGTGTGTCCCTGTAAATACTATCTGCCTTCTATTATACAAGAAGTAACTTTCAGTAAACCTCAGCAACGCATATCTATATTATAAAATGTTTAATAGCTTAATTAAAATGCGCCCCAAGCAATGTCCCCCCCCCTCTATACCATTATGTAATAAAATACTTTTGCATTGCCCTGTTAATGAATAACAAACATTCTTTGCACTACAGTTTGTACATAATAAACATTTTAAATATACTTCATTGATGCATAACAATTTTATTATGTTCAAAAGAGTATAACAACATTAAAATACTCCTCAATTTTTTTCTATTGACCGTAATGTAACGGATTAGTTCTGATTGTCCCTGTAATTGAACTATATATCCAATTTTTTTTTAAATTTTAAATGATTCGATAACATTATGCAACACATATATAATTGAAATTTCAAATGATTCGGTTGTGTAGATTTAGCGTTGTTACATAAGGGCAGGCGGACCCCTGGAGCCAGGCCATGAATAGTTACTTTTATATACCGGGTGTCCCAAAAATGACTGATGGATTTTAAAATTCAATAACTTGCAAACGGTAACAGCTATTTAAAAAAAATTTGCAGGAGGGTTATGCATAATGTCAGGAGTTTTTTTTTCCGTAATTTTTTATTTTAGTTCGCATCTCAAACAATAGGTGGCGCTGACGGCAATTGAAGGCCAGGTGATCAGTGTTGAGTGAAGCGTCGACCTGGCCTTCAATCGCACTCAGCGTCACCTATTGTTTGAGATGCGAACTAAAATAAAAAATTACAGTAAAAAAATTCCTGACATTATGCATAGCCCTCCTGCAAAAAATTTTTAAATAGCTGTTTTTTTTCTTTTGGCCGGATTATTGTAAAAATTGTCCTAATTCTGCTTGACCGGATACAAGCCTAAATCCATGCAAACTTCTGACAGTGTTAGTAGCACGGGCAGTTAGTTAAAAAGTGTGGTCATTTTAAAAGTTCTATAGAAAAAAATCACTGCATTATCGGCTTGTTTAACAGAAACCTCGGTAATCGAAGTTATAAGTTATATATTTATTTACACATCTGAAAGCGCACAGATCGTTGCTGAAATTTGCATTTCATATATTATTCCTGATTATTATTTGTTGTTATAAAACACTGCTTATTTTTTTATTATTGATATTATTATTGATAATTACTATTATTGATATTATTGATAATTACTATTATTGATATAATTGATATTATTATTGATAAATTATTATTATTGATATTATTATTGATAATTAATTACTATTATTGATATAATTGATATTATTATTGATAATTAATTATTATTATTGATATTATTATTGATAATTAATTTTATTATTACTGACAATTATTAATTTAATTACTATTATTAATTTTATTAATAACTTTATGTATGTTTATTTAATTCGTTAAAAAACGCTCTGGTTGTTTTTTAATCGAAGAAATGTTAAATTTGCGAGCAGCTGAGCACGCATTTCTATTAACTGAGATTTCCGATATCCGATCTACAATTGGTCCTAATTATCTCGGATAATCGAGGTTGCATAGTACATGTTTATTAAGGGACGTTCCAACACGAGGTCCAGCTGGATGTGATTTTTAACATTTTGTTTATCCGAAAGAACACAATAGATACGTTAAAGTAAATATTCATGGCCTCGCTCCTAGGATATCTCTCTGCGAACATTTTCGGTCATTATTCGTTATTATAAAACAACGCGATATATTCAGTAGTGAATAAACTGAAAATGATTTTACAAAATAATTTTTACTCTTAACTCTTCCTATTCCTTTAGATTAATAAACTGAAAATGATTTTACAAAATAATTTTTAATCTTAACTCTTCCTATTCCTTTAGATTATCCTTCTTTGAATCTTTTGGGGCAGAAAGTTGATGTAGAATTTGTGAGTGATTCATTTTACTTTGACTAGCATTTTTTAATATTTTAATATGTAATTTTTCACATGCTAATTAAGAATATTGTTGGCTTTAAAAAGTTAAATGTCAAATTTCAGATGCTTTAATAAGTTCGTAACTTTAGTCAAAATCTCGTATTTTTAGTTTTTCCAGTTTCACTTGCATTTCAACAGTTGTATTTTTCAGCTCAAGAAATCGAAGTAATGTTAAACCATGATCTGACGTCATTGCAGGAATTTCAATAGAGTGTATATAGGTATTCTAAATTGGTTTGACGTCATTATGTGATCGATGTTCGGCCAATCATAAAATTGTTTTTCAGAGATTTTTCGCAGTCCCGTTTTTCCAACTGGCTGAAATTATGCAAATTTAATACGTGACTTTGTTTGCTTTTTAAGACGTTGGCCGAAGATCAAAGGTTGGTGTTTTTCTCAGAGCTGTTTTCTTATGCATTCATTTAAGTACTGCAGGTATGTTTACCGTGCGTTATAGAGGTGCCGTTAATAATTAGTTTGACTCATGTTTAATTCTTTTAGCGTCAATGTTAGTTTAAATGTTTTTGTGTTGTGGGGAGATAGTGACGTTAAAGTATTGTTAATAAAAAGATGTCTCCAAGAACTTTTTGTTATTTCTAAGACTTCCACTTTAAAATCCCTGCTAGTTCACAATTAACTTTACATATATAAGATGAAGAGGTCATCAAATATAAATGTACAGTGTGCACTCAGTGGCTACAGGGTGAAAAATCTTCAAGCCGGGTATCGAAACCAGGACCCTAGGAACAGCGCTCCAAGTGGTATACCAGCATTTGGAAGCTAGTGGTAGGAAGTGGTGGAGTACTTGGAGCGCTATTGGCTAATTCCATGAAAATTTGTCATAACTGTCACAAAAACGATTTTTTGCTGCCAATATTTTAGAATGGAAAAATGTGGCCTGTTTTTGCGGAGAGATATCTCATCAGTTAAATAGGGAAGGAAACTTGTCGAAAAATACGGTGGCCAACAAGCATAGTTGTTTTTAGCTGTATGACAGACAAAACAAGTTTTCATGGAGCTAACCTATTCCGAGGATTTCCGGGTTCGAACCCCGGCTTGGACATTTTTCACCCTGTTGGTTTCTCTGCTTAGTTAGCAAGTGATAAATCACATATTATGGCATTCGGTAATTTCAAGCGTAATTCCCTTGCTGGAAATTAATTGGAAAATTAATTAAATTGTTTTGCATTTTTAGGTGCGTTCATAATTATGTAAATACTTAGCACCTATAGTTGTCTCTCAGTCCGCCCTTCTGTCTGTCTATCTGTTTGTCCGTCTGTCTGTCCGCATATAACAACGCAAAAACTAGCCAACAGAATCTTTTGAAATATAAAATACTTAATTATTACGTAATTTTGTCGAGTCATTTCAAATTTTATGAAAATCGGATGGATAGATCAATTACAGGGACAATCAAAAGGATTCCGTTGCATTACGATCAATGGGGACAAAACTTTCAAATGCATTTTAATCGTTTGAAATTTAAAACATATAAATACTACATAATTTTGTCGAGTTATTTCAAATGTTATGAAAATCGGATGCATAGATCAAATACCAAGACAGTCAAAAGTATTCTGTTACATTACGGTCGATGGGGAAAAAAAGTTTAAAATGCATTTTAATGGTGTTACACACATTTGAACGTAATAGAATTGATATGAATCTATGAATCATATACTAAAATATACATTCTGTACAATCTGTGATGCAAAGACAGGGCCACAGGGCCACACAAAAGTATTCCACTACAATGTTATACGGGAAACATTGTTTGGGGCGTGTTTTAATTACATGAAACTACTTCACATTTTATGAATAAGATACACGTTGCTGAGGTGTAATGAAAATTACTTCCTGCATATTTACAGGAAAACAATGGTTTCGGCCGCTATACTGTGTCCGAAGTACGCTCTACTATATCAGCATGATATTTTGATGATATCAGCATGATATTTTGATGATATCAGCATGATATTTTGATGGTATCAGCATGATATTCTGAATATTTTTATAAATTCGTTATCGTACGAACGCACCTCATTTGCTACGGTTCACGTGCAATTTACAACTTGTTTGTTTTTGGGTTGCAACTTCTGCGTGAATGATAACATATTTTGGGCGATAAATTGTCCTTTCTTGAAAACTTAATTTTGCACTGAAATTACGTCTTTATCCCATGTATGACACCCATTGTCTAAATTAGCAATCGCTGGTACACAGAGCTATAAAAATACAGCTAAAATGTTAAAAAATGCTTGATTTTCAGAGAGATAATTATAATCACAGCGAGAAAGCACGGAACACTATATACAAACTTTAAAGAAAAAATAATTATGAATTTTCTTTGATAATTCAACAAAAAATCTTTGGTTCGTACTGTATCAGCTGAAATTTATTTTAATGAATATTTATATTACATGAGAGACGCGTTATAAAAAATTAAAAACAAACAAAAATTTCGGCTTCAATCTGATAAGAACCATTCTCATAATAAAAAATACAAAAACAAATTGTCTCACGGTCAATGCAAATGACAAGCGACAATGAGATGTAAACTGAAAATGAATCAAGTTGGAAAATAGTAATAGGTCATGGTTTATTTTAATTTCATTTTTTCATACTTCAATCGAGAGCGTGGTTTTTATTTAAATCTCATTGTCGCATGCCGTTTGTTGCCGCCATTGACCATGAAACGATTTGTATTTGTATTTTTATTATGATTATTATTAGAATAGGACCAAAACGTGTCAATAATATTTGTTTTTAATATTTTGTTACATCTCTCTCAGGTAATACAAAGTGTTCATTAAAATGTTTTTTTATATATATAAAAGGTGGACATCTTAAAATCTTTTGATTTAAAAATCAAATGGATATAATACACTTTTTATCAAAGTTGAAATTTAATTAAAATGACATTTACTGCGTTTTATTTTTAACAGTAAATGCAATTTATCAAACGCTGATATTTCGCAAGCATCACTGAATCAACATCCACTTTTAATGTCTGCTGTAAATATTTTGCAGATAATTTTGAACAGCGTTTCAGTTAATTATTCGTTTATAGAATTTGTAAACAGAAAAGACAAGTGGTTAATTAATGTTGCGTAAAATTTAGGAAATGAAATATCACAGTTTTGAACGCAACAACATTAATTAAAAATAGAATTAAATTTAGTCTTTTAAAATAAAATAAAAACATAGCTATTCTTTTTTGGATTATTTCATAGGTCATTTCAAAACGAATGGTTAATTAGTCTTTATTTTAAGACTGATAAATGTAATTTTAATTTAAAAAAACTGATAAACTGATTTTTTTGTAATTCTCGTTACAGACTGAATTGATGATGTGTGGTTTGTTTTCATTTTGATGAATTTCTAAAATAAATTATAGCTCTGTACACATGTGCTTTTAAAAGTTACCTTTATGATAATTTTCAGGTATCGTTTAAAATAACTGAAAACTCACTCATATGTATTGTCATGTGGGGTAAATATGACCAGTGGAGATAATTGTGACAACTTTCCATACTGCAGAAAACTCTGTATGGTAAATATTTGTCTCATGCTTAAATATTGACCTCATAATGTATTTTTAATTTTAGATAAGCTTTATCGCTAGTCTGAGCATTTTTTATAGCCGAATAACGATTTGAAACTAAGCCTATCAATTTTTTTCATAAATAAATTTATGAGTTTCGAGTTTTAATAGTTTCGATTACCTCAAACAAATGGTCATAGGGAAAATATAGTAACATAAGTTCTCCAAGTTGTAACATTATATTTTGTGACACAAATATAATGTACAATAAGTTGTGACATTATATTTTCATATTTATGATTTATTTAATTTTTGATAAATTTCTAAAATAATTTATACCGCTATACACATGTGTTTTAAAATTATCTTTATGATAGTTTTTAATATAGCAGTCTTAATTACCTAAAACTTTTCTGATTGTGAAATTTTGATGGGATAATTATAACCCCCATTTTAATTTAAGGAAAAATAACAGATATGAGAATTAAAACATTTAAGAGGTTTCTTAAAGGATCAAAGTTACTTCCTATGTGCTAAAAATATCACTTTTCCAATTAGAAAATATACAAAACAAATTGTTGAAAATATGCAAAGTGGCCATAATTATACCTCCTTACTCTATTATGGTTCACCTCTATGGCCCTTGTATCTTTAACATAAAGAAGAAAAACTACTATCTCAATGTTGCATTCAATTTTCCCTTGTTTAACAGTATAACGTTATACGCGCAAAATTAAATTTGTGTTTAAATTTATATGATGATTATTATACGTAATATTACTAAAAGAATTATTAGATATTTAATTGTACACATGGATCTTTATTAAGCAAAATATTTCAGATGTTTTAGTAAATATTTGCAATCAAAATATGCACGTTAAACAATGTGATTAATGTATGCATAAGTTTTCGACGCAAACATTCCGTAACGGAAAATCTACAAACACAATATCTTTCAGGTTATGAATAAAACATTCCTTTATTCAACTAAAGATAAATAACAGAGAAACAAAGGGTAAGCACCTCGAAGAGAGAATTCATCAGTTTTCGAAGAACATGATAATTTGTCAAAGAAATTCTTTTTTATAGAATTCATAAAAGAAACTTGTTTTCTCTACATGCATACATTTTAAAAGCTACAATTATGATAATTTGTAAATATCTTATAAAACAAAAAAATCTATTAAACTCATCGATATTTTTCATTCCTCATGCATGTCGTGTTCGTGTCTTCAGGGGCTTACTTTTTCAACAATGTAGTTTAATTTTGAAATTGTTGTTCGAATGGTAAATTCACTGCATTTCAAAATAATTACAAGGTACATAAAGCTGCATGATTGTTTCGTCGTTATCATACTAGACTGAATTTATATTTTCATATTTATGATTTCATTAATTTTCAATGAATTTCTAAAATAAGTTACATCTGTATACAAATGTGTTTTAAAAACAACACGTTAAACGATGTGATTAATATATACATAAGCTTTCGACGCAAACATTCCGTAACCAAAAATCTACAAACACAATATATTTCAGGTTATAAATAAAACATTCCTTTATTTAATTAAAGATAAATAACAGAAAAACAAAGGATAAGCACCTCGAAGAGAGAATTCATCAATTTTCGAAGAACATGATAATTTCTCAAAGAAATTCTTTTTTATAGAATTCGGAAAAGAAATTTGTTTTCTCTACATGCATATATTTTAAAAGCTACAATTATGATAATTTTTAAAAATATTATTAAAAAAAAGTTATACTAAATTCATCGATATTTTTCATTCTTCATGAATGTCGTCTTCGTGTCTTTAGCGGCTTACCTTTTCAACAATGTTGTTTAATTTTTAAATTTTTGTTCAAATGGCGAATTCACTGCATTTCAAAATAATTACAAGGTACATAAAGCTGCATGATTTTTTGGTTGTTTTCCTAGTAGACTGAAATTATGTATTCATATTTATGATTTATTTAATTTTTGATGAAATTGTAAAATAAATTATATCGCTAAACACATGTGTTTTTGAAAAATATCTTTATGATAGTTTTTAAAGATAGTTAAATGTAATTTTCAACTCATCGATGTGTGTTATGGTACTTGGATCATTAATACAAAGAAGAAAAGTACTAACCGAATTTTTCCTTATATTTTCTATTATTTAATAGTATATTATCATATGTGCAAAATTAAATGTGTGTTTAAATTTAGATAAAATCACATTAATCATAGTACTACTAATATAAGTATTAGTTATTTCATTTTACGAATATAGCGTCAACTTTGTTTAGCAAAATATTTCAGATGTTTCCCTAAATATTATCAGCCAAAATATGCACGTTAAACAATATGATTAATATATGCATTTCATGAGAATTCCTCAGAACATGATAATTTCTCATTGAAATACTTTTTGTTAAATTTCTAAAAGAAAGTAGATTTATCTATATACATATTTTTTAAAGCTACATTTGAGATAATTTTTAAATATCGTATAAATAATTTTTTTATTATACTCATCATTATTATTTTTTATTTCATCCATGTCATTTTTGTACATTAAAAAAATGGTTCACTTTTCAAAAAATGTATTTTATTTTTTTTTAAATATTATTAAAATCATAAATTCCCTGCATTTCAATGTTGAACTAAAAGAGTATTTTGAAAAAAATACTGCATATTAAAATTTTGATAAAAATCGTAAAGTACCTGTGCCTAATATTGACACGCAAAGGAAAGTTTATTTTTTCACCCCCATGTATATGTGATAGGACTCCAAAAATATATGGCCATGATCCCTGGACTGTTGACTATCAGTATTAAAATTAGCGACCTTGCAACTATTCCGGTTTAGTTTAAATTATAAAAATAAAAAATGTTTACAGAATGTCCATATAAGGAAGCACCAGTTCCTATTATAGACAAATGGTTTCTTATTGACCTGCTACACAGGGTTTATGGAAGAGCCACTCTTCTACAAAATTTTAGAGAAGAGAGGAGAAAAAATATATCTTAAAATATTGTGAGGGAGGATAGGGCACGTTAAATATCTACAGAACTTGCCTTCTAGAACGGGGGGTCATTTTCGGTTGTAGATCTTCGAAGACCAATGCAAAGCACCTCAGTTACTACAAAATATTATGAAATAATGTAGTTAGCTTTGCATAGCTTTCTAGTTTTGTGAATATGAAGATTCACCTGCTTTACTTGCAATGTGGGTGTAAAGGTGACCATATTGGGGATCAGGAGTAGTTTTATTAAATCTTATAATAAATAAATAAAGAAAATATTTTTAAGCAATATATGCAATAGAAATCGAAAATATGTTTTATCAGCTTTCTAAAACACTTTACTTTTTGATATTTAAAGTAATTTCGCCATATCTAATAAGAATTTATGTTTACCTATAATTAAGATCAGCACACCACGAAACAACAAGTTTCCTTCTAAATGGCGAAAACCCGCTTTTTTGCACTTTTCAGGCTTAATTATCTTTTCAACTGCTTTTCTTCACGGACAAGTAGAGCAATCTCTCAATAAAAATTGTAACTTTTAAAAATATTAGGAGTGTCCATATTGAGAGCGCTGTGCATATTGGGTACAAATACCTTATTATACATAGCACTACTAAAAGAAGTATTAGCACGCAAATAGCGAAAACTTCGTTTAACAAAATATTCCAGATGTTTTAGTAAATATTTGTAGGCAAAATATGCACATTGAACAATTTGATTAACATTTGCATATACAGTGGAACCTGTTAAAGTGACCCCCTTGGTAAAGTGTCCACCTGGCTAAAGTGACCAATATTGTAAAATTTTACTCGTACTTATGTAAAATAATAAGAGAATTATTCGGTAATGTGACCATCTGTCTATAGTATAAAATGACCACATAGCCTGTCATTGCCAATATTATTTGAACCTGTAAAATGTGACCATCCATTTTTCTGTATATTGAAAAATTTTAAACTAAAACACTAAACTGACCATTTTCCGAAATTTCTATTTTCATTCATACAGGAATTTATCTCCTATAATGACCCCCTGCAAAACGATTTATTTGTTCTTTAATGTAAGAGGTTTGCACCTTAACCCGTCAGTAGTCGCGTGTCGGTCTTTTTGCCGCCAGTATAACTTATCTTCGCCTAACTTGTATCACATTACAAATACAACGGAGATCTACCATGTAGCTGACTTTGAAGGTTTCTAGACCACCTTAGTGAAGTAACAGGACACCTCTGATTTTCTTTCAGGTGCATTTTTAGATACAAAGTTGAAATTGGCGAAAAAGTCTATGGAACAATCACTAATGTCAGTTCATTTTTACATTTTCCAATTACTCCAGATCTCATGAATAAAATGCATCATTGGAGAAAACTGTAAATTTATATCTTCATTGAAATGTTATTTTCGTATATTAAGTGAAATATATTTCTTATTTTACATTTTTGATATGTGGGGGGCCAGCGGCGAAAAGACCGAGCGCGACTAATGACGTTGTGAAAAAAGTTGCGACTACTCGCGGGTTAAGGTGACCTTCCTTTCCCATTTTCCCCCCGAAATGAGAGGAATATATCTATCGTACATATTGACGGATCCTAAGATAGGAATGCTTGCGCCTGCTACTGATTTGCTATCTAAGTCGTGTTACTATATATGTTTATATGAGGAAGTAAAAAGGCGATTACTCGAGTTTGTTTTAAAAGGGGATTTTTGCATACGTTCTCAGAAATTCTAAAAATAAAATTATACATGCTCTTTCATTGCGCTGGTATTGCTTGGAATATTTGTAACATTTAACATTAAACTTGGATAACTTGTAGTTTTTCTTATTGCTTTGGTAGTTTTTTCAAACTATTATTTTTAATACAGTTATTTTTCTGCTTAAAATATGGAGAATATGGAATCTAGTGTAAAATGTATAAATCACAGTTCTTCAATTGAGTTCAAAAGGAAGATGAATTTTAAGTTAATTATCTTCCATACAGTTTATTTTAAATTAGTAATTCAATAATTATATTTGTTAATCAATCAATTCATTACTTAATATAGTGCACGTTTACTATGTTTATTTTAATTTGTTTTATTTTTTGAGACTTAAAAAAATCTAATGTGACATTTTCAAAGACACTTTATAAAGTGACCACCTCTATATAGTGACCATTTTAGCTGGTCCCGGCAGTGGTCACTTTGAGAAGGTTCCACTGTATTTCCGACGCAAACATTCCGCAATGGAAAATGTACAAACAAAATATCCGTCATGTCAAGAATAAAACATTCCTTTATTAAACTAAAGATAAATAACCGATAAACATAGGGTAAATATTATGAAGAGCGAATTCATCAATTTTCAAAGAACATGATAATTTCTCACTGAAATACATTGTAAAAAAAAGGGAAAAAAATCCGTTAAATTTACGGAAAAAAACTGCTGGCAGCAATGATGCCAGCAGATTTTGCCGTAAACACTGCAGTAAATTTATATGAACATTTTTTATGACATGTTGTTTTACAGCAATTTTCACTGCAAAATCTACTGGCAACATTCCTTCCAGCACTTCTGACTTTAAACTTAACGGATTTTCTTAACAGTGTATTTTTTTATAAATTTCTAAAATAAATCAGTTTTCTCTAATTGCATGCATTGAAAAGCTACATTTATGATAATTTTTAAATATCATATAAAATAATTTTCTATTGAACAATCCAAAAATTGCATGCTTAGTTCAACTCCTATTTGTGTCTTTACGGGCAAATTACTTTTTCGACAATGTTGTTTATTATTTAAAATAGGGTTCAAATGGTGAATTCACTGCATTTCAATGCTGAACTAAAAATGAAAAAAAAAATAGTAGACATTTAAATTTAGGTAAAAATCATATTATACACAGTATTACTAAAAGAAGTATTAATTATTTAATTTTGCTGAAAGAACGACAACTTCGTTTGGAAAATTACTTTTGATGTTTTAGTAAATATTGTTGGCAAAGTATGCACGTTAAAAATGGGATTAATATATGCTTACGTTTTTGATGCAAGCATTTTGTAACAGAAAATGTACAAACAAAGTGTTTCTCATATCATGAATGAACCATTATTTAACTAAAGATAAATAACAGAGAAACAAAGGATAAACACTATGAAGAGAGAATTCTTCAATTTTTGAAGAACATGATAATTTTTCACAGAAATACTTTTTAGTAATTTTCTAAAAGAAATTAGTTTTCTATGTATACATATTATATACACATATTCTGTATATATTCTATATATTCTTTTCTCTATATATTCTATTCTATATGCATATTTCTATACCCATACTCTTAAAATACCTATATAGCTGGATGTATGATATTTTTAAATATGTTATAAAATAAATTTTTATTAAACTTATCGATGTATATTTTTCGTGCTTCATCGCTGTCGTATTTGTGTCTTTTAGAAAAAGAAAAAAAAAAGCATTATCAGCATTTTGCCTCATTCAATGGTACAAAGCTATACCCTCTTGTTATCCATAGATAAACTAAGATGAAAAGTTTCTTTTTGAGAAATATTTCAGATGTTTAAGAAAATATTATCATCCTGAATATGCACGTTAACAGCTTTTGTCCTAAATCAAGAACTCGTGATTGTTCGTCTTCTAAAACATATTTTCGTGAATTTTTGAGACAGAATTAAAAGATTTACTAATCGTGTAACAAATTTTAGCAAGATATTCCGAATTAAAATCAAATAATTAACTTTGAATTGAATCCACTTTAAACAATGTGATTAATATATGCATATGTTTTCTACAATATTACAACGCAAACATTCCGTAACGAAAAATGTGCAAACAAAATATCTCTCAGGTCATCAAAAACATTCCTTCATTTAAACTAAAGATAAATAACAGAAAAACAAAAGGTAAGCACTATGATGTGATAATTCATCAATCTTCAAAGAATATGATAATTTCTCACTGAAATCCTTTTTGGTGAATTTATAAAAGAAATTATCTCTATATACATATTTTATTCAAGCTAAGTTTATTATAATTTTTAAACATCTAATAAAATAATTTTCTATAAAACTCATCTATTTGTTTCATGCTTCATCCATGTCGCATTTGTGTTTTTAATGGGCAGTTTAATTTTTTGAACAACGTTGTTTTAAATATTTTTCAAATGTCAATTCACTGCATTTGGATATTGAACAAAAAGAAAATACATCTATTCTAAAAAAAGAAACTAACGCTATCACAGCCGCTGACAATGAACTCTCTACATGCATATATTTCAAAAGCTACATTTATTAAATTTTAAGTATCGTATGAAATGAGTTGTTATTAAACTCACCCAAATTTTCATCCTTCATCCATGTCGCATTTGTGTCTTTAAAAGAAAGTTTACATTTTTCGCAATGTTGTTTATTTTTTAAATCTTGTTCAAATAGTGAATTCACTGCATTTGAGTGTTGAACTAAACGTATAAAACACGTTTTAAAGCAATGTGGCGCGCCAACACTTGTGAATTCGAAAAATGTATTTATGGCATTTCTTCTCTGTACCTAGAAGTAACAATTATAGTTTTCAATGGTCCCTCCCTGGCACGGCATTTATTCTTGGAGCTATGAAAAACAAAACGACTTGTCTTCAACAATTTTAAAGTGTTTCGTTTGTAGTCGTCTTCAATATTCAAGGATTTTACGAGTCTGGATTTTTCATAAAACTGCCACTTAAAGACGCAATAGTTTTCCAACCACTAGTAACCTTCATCATTGTAATGTTTCGCTACAATTCGAATTCTACTGTACAGTAATAATATAATTCGAACTAAAATTCGGTAATTTCATTTTTCGTTTCTTATATTAAGGTATTTGACATTTTTATGTATTCTATAAAAACATTTTTAATAATTCCCCATTTATTTAAGTTAATTACTGTACAGTTAGTAAATTATATGTATACTTATTCGAAACAGAAGACGAAGTTTGCTTTTATTTTCTACAAAAGAGAAAAACAATAGTAATAATATATGAATAAATAATAGTAAAGATATATAAATAAATAATATTTAAAATAAACAAAAGTAAATATTTAAAGCAACTAATTTATCCATACATAAAATTACCTTGCACAAGCAGAGTAAAGTTTTTTTAACTATTTCTGCGTAAAGTTTGAAAGTCTTTCCTAATAAGTGTTTTTGGTTTGTTATGTATAAAAAACACAAAAGAATCCTAAACGTTTTTTATCAGCAGTTTTTTTTTCTCTAACGCAAAAAATATAACGTACCTTAAAAACAGTAGGATATATTAATTTATTGAAAAACTATCATTCTTAAGAATTAATTTTTCTTTGTAATAATATTATTGGTGATGTAATTTCAAAATATGAACAAAAAGAAAAAAATAAACTTTTCTACCAAAAATTGAACCGACTTCAAAAACAACTACAAAGTGAAAATAAATTTTTGTACATAATAGTAATAAGAAATTAATTTAAGAGCATAGTATTTATTGTGCGTATTATTATATTTATGTACATTAATTTGATTTTTTGGAGTCGGTGCCAGCCAAGCCAAGTTACATGTAATTTTCCAATAGACACACGTCCAAATATTTATGAGTTTTTTGCGATTTAATATTTAGTTAAAAATGTAAATTTATTTGCATTGGATATTTAATTTTAATTTTGAAATTGGTTTGGCTGGCACCGACTCCGAAAAATCAATTTAATGTACATAAATATAATAATACGCACGATAAATACTACGCTCTTAATTTAATTTCTTATTACTATTATGCACAAAGATTATTTTTCTCTTTCTAGTTGTTTTTGAAGTCGGTTCAATTTTTGGTAGAAAAGTTTATTTTTCTCTTTTTAGTTAAAAATTAACTTTTTTTTGTAATCGGTTAGTAAAAATTATAATATGGAAAAATATTGTAAATTATACATGGATGTAAATTTTGTCAAGAGTGAGTTCGAACGCACGCTCTCTTTCCAGAAACAGAGATTAAATCTGGTTACTTATACCGAGCGGTAATCCTGATTGCGATCTAGTCGTCGAGCTTATTCAAAGACCATGTTACTCTTAATTTGCGAAAAATCACTAATTTTATTAGTTTTTGCCTAAGCACTAAAAATGTACTGAACCAATTTCGTGAAATGGAAGTGGTACCAATTAAAGAGTAGCCTCTTTTATTTTTATCACAAAAACCAAATTAATCGGTTCGATAGTTTCGGAGTAATCGGTGAACATACATAGAAAAAAATACATACCCGTCGAATTTATAACTTCCTCTTCCTTTTCTGATGTCGGTTTATCATAAAAAATATAATACGGAAAAAAATGTTGTATATTATACATGGATGTAAAATGTGTCAGGAGGGGGGTTCGAACCCATGCTCTGTTTGTCGAGAACCAGAGCTCAAATCTCGCGCCGTAGACCTCTCGGCCATCCAGACTGCGCTACAGTCGGTGAGGTTATTCAAAGTGCATGTTACTTTTAATTTGCGAAAAATCGCCAATTTTATTAATTTTTGCCTAATTACTAAAAATGTATTGAACCAATTTCAATGAAATGGAAGTGGTATTAATTCTATAGTCGCCTCTTTTAATTAACATAAAAAACAAATTAATAGGCTGGATATTTTCGGAGTAATCCGTGAACATACATAGAAAAAAATACATATGCGTCGAATTGATAACTTTCTCTTCCTGTTCTAAAACGGGTTAATAATAAAAAATATAATAGGGAAAATGTTATTGTAAACTATACATTGATATAAATTATGGCAGGAGTGGGGTTCGAACCCATGCTCTCTTTGTCGAGAACCAGAGCTTAAATCCGACGCTTTAGACCACTCGGCCATTCTGTCTTTATCCGTTCGGCGAACTTACTCAAGAAGTTTTATTAGTGAAAAATCACTAATTTCATTAGTTTTTGCCTAATTACTAAAAAAGTACCGAACCAATTTCGATGAAACGGATGTGGTACAAATTCGAGAGCATCCTCTTTAATTTAAAACAAGAATAACAGAAATCGGTTGCATAGTTTCGGAGTAATCGGTGAACATACATAAAAAAAATACATAGGCGTTGAATTGATAACCTCCTCTCCTTTTTTGGAGTCGGTTAAAAAGGATACTAATAAGTATTTTTCAGAAAAAGGTTTTATAAGCACTCTTCAATGCTTCTAAATTTTACTATGCTTCAAAATATAAGGTTGAAAAATCAAATATACAGCTTTTATTTATATTCATTACATCATCACGAAAGCGTAAGTAATTTATATATTCCCAAGTGTCTAATTAAACTTCTGTTGTAAATAATAATTTAAAAAAAAGCTAAACAACAATGAACATCCGTTTGTGTTACGCAGGAAAGAATTCTGCAAAGGAAATGAAAACTTTAGAAAAAATTCTCACTACTATTTTGTGATTCTTAAAAGAAAGAAAAAACACTGGACATAATAACGCTGTTACATAAATTCCACAAATGCATTAGAAAAATAACCATGAAAAAAATACTTTTAAAAATGTTTTATATCACAAATTTTTAATTTTCCAAAAAGTTGCAAAAAATATGTAACTGGAGGGTGGTTATGTTGATGAAATGAAGACATAATTTTAAGTATAGGATAAAATCAACAGTTTATTTAAACCGCTTGGACCTGGGGAAAGTGGAGCTTCAGTTCGAGAATTTCAATAACTAATCACAAATACTGAGAGATTAAGTCGAAACTATAATCACAACCTCGGTCTAGACTCAGTCGGGGCACTTCAAACCAGCTTCTCGTTCAGACTTCGGCTAAACGCTAGATTAAATCTTTAAAAGACAGCCCGTGGCTGCAAACACTCTTTACTGCTTAAAATACTCACCGTATTAAACTATTTCATACCCCCCGCACGCTTCCTGGGAAGCTCCACTCGTGATAAACCAACTCGGCGCACGCTGCTGGCTAGCTCACTCTAAAACACAATCTAATTCACTGGAGGCTAATCTCTTCACTACTAGCTATCTATATATCTCTGCGGGCTACTGCCGCTTCACCACCACTACTGGCCTTCGCCACCTTCTCACCACCACTAGCTGGCTTTCGCCTCTACCACACTAGCTGGCTTTCGCCTCTACTCACTACCACACTAGCTGGCTTTCGCCTCTACTCACTACCACACTAGCTGGCTTTCCGCCTTCTCGCCGCCACTAGCTGGCTTTCGCCACTTTCTCACCACACACACTCCAACTCAAAGCTTTTATATGTTGCAAACTGAAGACGGCGCTATGAATTTGCATATTACTCCTAACCGCGAAGTAACTGTAAAAGCGAGGACGACACACAAGCTCTGGAAAGTTAAAGTTCAATAAAGGATAGATGTCGCTTTCACGCTACCATGTTAGAACATTGCCGTCATGATCTCACTTAAAATACTAGAGTGCCTTTATCACAAAGGATACTCCCTCACAAATATACTAATTAATATTTAAGAAATCATATGTTGAAATAATGTGTAGCCTTCTTCAATGCTACAAAATTCTATTTTGCTAAACTAGAATAATTCAAAATCAAATAGCGTATTTTTTAGTGATATTCAGCACTTCATCACGAAAGCGAAAACCATGTGTAGTTTTTCAAGTGTTTAATTAAAGTTTTTTAGATAATAGTAAACAAAAAGAATGTTTCACAGTAATAATCATTCATTTATATTACTCGCTGAAAAATTTAAACAGTGGAAATGAAAAAAACTGAAAATCTCTTTCTGACGATTATATTTTGTGTTTCTAAAAAAAAAATCATTCTAATGAATTTTACAGGCTGGCGAAAAATTAGAGAGAATATATTTTTAATATTTTAGATCACTAAAACAATCCACGATACTTTCGTCTGTCTTTTTCTTTTTCAAAGATATTTTTACATTTTGTTTTTTATTTATCCTTCCAATGAATTTCTTAATTATTTTTAGTCTGATTTGAGATTCTATATGTTCGTTACATAAACATGTAATTATTATAAATATACTTATTACTATGCAATTTTTTAAAGTAAAATTTGTTTCTTCTAATCAAAGATTAAAAAAACAGTTGGTGCACAACATTTTCTTACAAAGACATATCAAAGTAGTTTCCTTTTTATATTCTTGTGATTCAAAGCTCTTCATAAGGTTCTTAAGAATTTAATAAAAATATTCATATTTCGTTTAATACATACAACCAAAAGAACCAAACGTTTTCTTTTGAAATATTTCTCCGAACTAATAAGCAAATAAAATGTTTTAATGAATAATAAAAATAGTTTTATGTTGCGTAGTTCTTTATAAAACAGTTCTGTTGAAAATAGTTCTTTATAATAATCTGGATGTTGATTGATACTTCAAAGTCGTATATTTAAAAAAAAAGAAAAAATTTTAATTAATATTTTTCGCTGATATTTTCCATTATAAATTCTCGTAAGTCATTTTTTACATTTAAATTAAAAAATACTAAACGACGCTTTTGCTTTTGAAATAAAAAAAATGTAAAATTGTAGAATTGTTTTGTTTTTTTATTTTGATAAAATGTACAAAGTAATATAAAATGTGTACACTAAACCAGTAAAGTGAGATAAGAAAAAATCATGTGAATCAGAACATTTGTATTTAAGAAAGATAATGTACAACAATAATTACACTATTCTTATTTTAGAGTACTATTAACATACGGAGCAATATTAACGACGTTGAATTTTATTTATTCGAAAAAATTCAATTACTGATTAAATCGAAGATTACAATTAGAACTTAATCGAAGTTGTAAGTAGTAAACATCGAAGTCAAATACAGGGGTACGTGACTTCGATTAGATTCCAATAGGATATTTGTGTTTCCGCCCGAAAATGCGAATTCGTGCTGCCACGCTAACATCTCGTAATGTTAGAGAAATGCAGGATCAGCTGCTGAGCGTTTGATACCACATATCTAAGTCTACCTAAATGAACTTTGTCGATTTAATACCAGGTGGAATGTTGGCGGTTTTAACCCCTTAACGCGCAGGGTTGCCGGGTAGGCAACACCTAAAGTTCCCCCTGTTTAGAGACACAAAAACTCCGTGAATATTTCAAAAACTACTCTAATGGCTACTTTAAATCTTTCTTATGAGTTCTAGATGGCAGCACCACAGAGATCAAACTCTACTGTTTTTTAATAATAGGTAAAATAATTTACTGTAATACGCGCTTCACAGCAATGCTCTTCTCACTGCGCTTATCAATGCTTTACTTATTGGAGGTTACCACTTCGGCAACAGTTGTATAATTAAAATGGTTAGTGCAATCTTTACAAAACAATACCTGTGTACTCCTCTAGGCCTAAATAGAACGCCTAATTTTTGTTTTCTTTAAATTCCAATTTTAAAGAGTAGTGCGCCGGAAAGGGTTAAGGGTAAAAGGTGGTCCTACGTCTTATTATACAAGTGGTCATAATGTTCGGCACTTCGGTGTACAATAGTAACTTTTGTATAGTTCAAGTCAGAATCCCTATTAATTTATCGACTCATAAATGGAGAATATATCGCTCATCCACAAAAAAAGTGACACATCTCTCAAAAATTCATTTTTCGTTTAATTTATTTAATAGGTCTGTCATAGGTACATCTTGCCACATAAAATATTTCAAAAGTTCAGTTGTACGGAAAATCACTTTATTATGCCATTTCCTATTTGTCATCTAACAAGAGAGGTAGATTCTGAGCGCAGGTGAAATTATTCACCCTCCAAACCTCAGTCTATGTCTTCCTTTTTAAGGGTTTTTTATGTTGTTTATGCACGTTTTTTACTCCTATATGCAGAGGTAAGTGATATAATTTCATGACAGTAAAGCAAGTAAATTTTCTTTTGCCTCTCCTGTGAAATTAACTTTTCGTGCTGGTGAGCGATATAACTTGAAGTTAATCGTTTATAACTCTACCGATAACGCTATAATACAACGTTTTCAATATATTTATTTTGCATTTTGGTATGATGATATAAATTAATATTTTTTTTTTTTTACTTCAGTATATGTTGCAATACCAAATACATATATAAACAAATAAACAAGTTGATATGTTTTAGTTTCATTAAATATAAAAACATTATTATAAAAATTCATTATCGATCAAGATGAATGAGGCATGATAATGAAATATATACGAAAAATTATATTCCTCTATTGTCAAACATGGGACATGAAGATTAATACCCGGTGTCTTTCGTCTTGATCGACAATTAATTTTTGTGTTAATCGTATGTGACAATAGAGGCTGTTTGTGTTTTGTATGTTGTACATATTCCTTTATCCGACAATTTTCATCTTGATCAATGATGAATTGTTAGGATAATCATGTTTGACAATAGAATTTGCGTACTTATTACTTACTCATCATACGTAGCATAGGGTAAGTCTTGCAATCGTTTTGAAAATCGAAAAGAATTATTTGACGGATTTACACGTTTTAGACATTGGAGATTTCGAAAAACATATCTTTAGAAAAAAAAATTTGCCGTCCGTCTATCTGTCTGTAAACGCTCTATCTCACGAAAAAATTGAGATAGAGACTTGAAATTTTGTATGTACTTAGTATGTAAAGATGGGACGAAGCCTATTGAATATCAGCAACCTCGATTATCCGGAACTATTTTTTCCGGATTCTCGAAAAATTCGTTCTGATGAAAGGTGCATAAAAATTTTCGAATTTTTTTATTTTAAGGAATGCATGTAAAAGGCAATAAAAAACACAAATTTTGTATAAAGAACGAAGTCGATCGAATTATTAGTTGTCGAGATATTTGTAATCCTGTTTTCCACATTTTTCGATTTTTCATGATCCTGTATTTCATTCAAATTTCAATTCAAAGTTATATTTTAATTGAAAATGAGACGCTTAATCCGACTCAGCAAACTGTTAGTTAATATGATTATTATTTTTGGAGTTATAAGGATGTTTCTTTTACGTAGTTTGGTACTTTTTGAGTAGTTTGGCGTTTTATATAATTTGTTGAAATTGGTGCATCAACAATTCATTAATAGAGTATTACTATGTGTATTAACAACATTTAAATTTAGTTTTGGAATTGAAATACATTGTATAAATAGTTTTTACATATTTTATTTTCATATGCATATAAATGATGGGTAAGTATTACGGTGGCCTCCGACGACGACTAGTTTTGTATGTTCTATATATATCATTGACCCTTGTCATTCATCTTGATTGGTAGAGAATTTTTGTGATAAGCATTTTTACAATTGATGGGGGTATGTGTTTTGTATGTTAAGTACCGTGTGATCCAAAATTCAGGACGAACTTTAAAAATGAATAATTTGAAAAAATATCAAGATACAAAGATACGGTTTGCACCGAAATGATGGAGAAGAAAATGGGTTTTGTGTAACAACGAAATAGTTTGTTGGCGACCAACAAATGACGCTGCAGTGTTTTATTGCGCCAAAAGATGATTTATAAATGAAAAAATTTTGGCAATTACAAGTCAGCTTTGTTATAGTTAATTAGTACTACAGTAAATGTTCAATATGCTGTTCATCGTTCATAAGTGCAACTGTAAGAGTAGGCACTACACCATTCACAGCATTTTGTAGCATTTCAGACAAATTTTGGCGGTTGACATCTTTCAGTGGTGCTAGTGGTGCCGTTGGTCGCCAACACACCTATATTTTTTTCGTTGCCACACAAAACCAGGTTTCTTTTCCATCCGTTTATTGAAAACCGTCTTTGTATCTTGACTCGTTTTCGAATTATTCATTTTTAAAATTCGCCCTGAATTTTGGATCACCCGGTATATTTCCTTATCTGGCGTCATTCGTCTTGTTCGAAGATGAACTTTTAGGATAAACATGTTTGAATAGAATTTGGCTATTTATTTTCTATGTTGTACGTATTTTATTGTCCAGCGTCATCGGTCTTAATAGATGATGAATTTTTATGAGAATCATGTTTCATAATGGAGGACAGCAGTTTGTTCTGTATGTTGTATTGTCCAGTATGATTTGTCTGGATCGCTGGCGAATTCTTGTGATAATCATGTTTGACAATTAGGGATAGATGTATATTTTAGGTAGATTTCATATAAAATACTGGTTATTGCGGTCGCTCCTAACTTGCAATTTCTGAAAGAGTTTTGCAGATCTACACCGATCATGACCCCTAGACCCCAAAACTACGGCCTGTAAAAAAGTTTATATGTATCACTTTCTTGTGGAGGCATACAATCTCGGTCAAGTTCGTTAATGGACAAAATCGGACTAAAGGGGTGGAACTAGAATGTTTTCTTGTGAAAACAAAAAAAGTCCCATAACTTGTTAAAGAAAATAGGTATTAAATCAGTTTAAAGTTTATGATACTTCTAAAAAATGGGTAAAAGTTTATGCATGGCAAATATTTGATAAATTTAAAAACGGGCTCAAGAGGCGAAAAAATAGAGTTGTTCGGAGAAAAATATTCATAACTTCGTCGGTTCTTGAGATATCAAATCCTAATATTTTTTATAGATGTTTTAATATTATCTAAAACTTTTGCATTCAAGAGTTTTTGACAGGACCAAAACTCTTACTGCAAAAAATTTAAAAACAAAACAAAAAAAGGGGGGATGGAAAAAAATCTATAACTGTGTCAATTCTTAAGATATCAAATCCGAGTAAATTTATTTTACATTTTCACAATAATATCTATAACTTTTGTATTGACAAGATTTTACTAGGGCCAACTTTTTCTGTAAAATAAATAATTAAATAAATAAAAACGAAAACAAAAAGCAGGCTGAAAAAAAATCCATAACTTCGTCAATTCTCAAGATATCAAATCCGATTAAATTTATTTTACATCTTCTCAATAATATCTATGACTTTTGTACTGACAAGTTTTTGACAGGACCAACTTTTACAGCAAAAATAAATAAATAAAAACGAACACAAAAAGAAGGGTTGAAAAAGATAAAATCCATAAACTCGTCAATTCTTAAGATATCAAATCCGAGTAAATTTATTTTAAATCACCTCAATAATATCTATAGCTTTTACACTGTGTGCTAAATGTGTGTGATAAGTGTTTTATAGAACCAATCCTTATAGCTAAAATAAATTAAACAAAAATTGGAGTTGAAAAAAAATCTCTAATCCAAACTGCTTATTTTCTAAATCTTTTTTAAATTCCTTTTTGACATTAAACGCACCCAAATTACAAGTTCTCTTATTTCGAAAGTATATATAATGTGACGTATTAGCCAGTTTTTTGATAAAGATGGAATATTTTTCAAAAAATACTGTCAAAATAGCCATTTTTAGCAGAATTTCATGAAGCAATCGTGATGGACAAAAAGAACTACTCAAATAACGAATTGCATACTTTCTGACTCCTTTTTAAATCCATTTTTGCTCTCAAATGCATCCAATTGATAGATTAACTTATTTCAGAACTGTATATTCTACTGTATTAGTCAGTTTTTTTGATAAAGGCAGAATGTATTTCAAAAATATGGTGTCAAAATGGGCATTTTGAACAGAATTTCCTTAAGCGAAAGCGACCACATTAATGACCTATACGGTCTGTTGGTAGCGTGATTATATTTTACACAAAAGTTTCTGTATGTTAAAAATTATATTATTTCTTTTATATTATTAAAAGTATGAACAAAAGTTTGTATTTGACATGGTATAAGACTTTGGTGATACGTTAGTGAAGTAAACATAAATCCATTAACAGTTATGAGAATTAGGCAATAAATTAAATTTTGTATCAGTATTTTTATTTGTTTTACTTTTTTTTATTAAATTAATCTTTTATTAATTTTTATTGCATTTGTATTGATGATACAATACAACAAAACTAAACTATTTAGTAAATTTGAATTTTTTTTTTATTATTTTGTCGGTTCCAAAATTTTAAATTAATTCAAATATTCAAAATTGTTTTAGGTGCGTCTGAAATTGAAACAAGTTTCATCTTAAAAAGTATTATTTTGCGTAAGAAATAAATAGAAATTCTTTTAAACTTTTAGTTTCATTGCATGGCATATATTTAATACCTCTTGTCTTGTTTAATCTAGAGGAAAAACAACAATCATTAATTTTGAATTATAACTACCTTATTTAGATAATGAACATTCTGGGCTAGCAAATACACAAAATAAATAGAAGAAAAAATTAATGTGGTGCGAATGATATCAATATATAAATCCCAAGTATGTTAGCAATTTGCTGCTGGCATAACTTCAATTTTGTTTTTATTATGGAATAAAAGTGGCTAGAGAAAGGAAATGTTTGGTTACATAACTTCTATTATATTTCCTTGTTCATTTCATTTGGCATAGAATAGCAAATAAACATAAAGATTTCGAATATTTTGTACTGCATATTACATATGAAAATTGAATTAAATCATTTTTAATATAATGTCATTATTAAAAGTGTAAAGCAACCAGTTTTCTTTTTCTAATAAACATTTTATATCTCTCTATTCTTCTTAAATCTTACAATACAATTCTCTACAGAATATTTTTGTCTACTGTTCATTTAAGTTGCTTTTCGAAATGTAATAAAACAATTAAACTTCTTGAAGTATGAAATTCTACTGTTATTATTATTTTGTTATTATAATGTACACATTTTCCTTTTGTTTCAAAATAATAATGGAAATCTTTAAAAAAGTAGATGAATTATGCTTAAAAGAAATTTGATTATAGTAAATAGGTACCATTTTCTAAAATTAGAAATATAAATGTGTAAGAAAATGTAAGAAAAAAGAAATACGTTAAGTTATAATATAAATATAAAAAACTATTTTTAGGAAAATTATGTGTGTGCGTGTGTGACATTAGGAGATAGGAAGCCAGTGAATTCGTCGTAGCAAAATAAAATAACTTCTCAGTTTTCTACACAAGAGTCTTGTCTTACTCGCAGTAAAAAATATCTTGAGAACTTTAAATAAATTTATTTATGCAATCATAGCATCAGAGAAATGCTGTGGCCTGTGAAATGATTCCAGCTGAAAATAATAAACGTTCCAATCAAAAGAACAGCTATCCGTTATAGCATTCCGACAACTCGCTCAAACCGAACTACACATTCATCTCCGAACGTTTTGCCTAAAATTTTAAACAAAAATCTAGAAAATTTGATTATCTCAATCACGATCTTTTCATGTAAACAGAAATCAGCATCTTGCATCGAGTGTAAAGCATCGAAATCGAATGTCTCCCGCAAACGGTAATTTTATTTAAAAAGATTAACTTATTTAACAATTGAAAGTATTTAAAATTCAAACTTATTTCACAGACGATAATTTCATTAAAAAAGAAAAAAGAAATGAATTTATTGATACGTAATAACTATAAAACACGAAAAAATAAAAGAAAGGTGTTTTGAATAGGCATGCTTTTTCAGAATAAATTTAGTCAGACTTGGAATTAATAAAAGCAAGGAAATAGGGAGTTTTACTTGGAATTTTAAGAAATAAAGTTTATTTAAGAATATTTTGAAATCGGAGCCATTTTTTAGATATACACGTATCGGAATAAATATTTTTTAAGCGAATTAAGAAATTATATCGTTTCTATAAAGATTAATAGATTAGATCTAATAATAAGATTTAAATTCAAAAGCCTGGAATAAATACGGAATATTCTTAAAAGGAAATTAATATAATATAAGGTTAATTTTGGCGATTTTTTTTGCAATAATTATACATTCTTTCTTTCATAATGTTGACATAAAAAAATAAATTTTAAAAAATATTATATGTGTTAAGTAAATTACTTCATATAAAAAATATGGCAGTTTTACCTAAGGAATAAGAATAAATGTGTAAAAATATATTAATTAGTAAATACGAATTAGTCGTAATTGCTATCAACTTAACTATTTCTTTTTCAATATTCCTTCGTATTGACATTTTTAACGTTACGTTTATTTGGGGCTAAACTTTAAGTATTAAAGGCTTGTGTTACACTTATTTTTAAAGCAGTCGAACAGTTAAATATTTAATTCAGAAAAATTAAAATTTTAAAATGAGAATTTCATCAACAATAAATTTTACAATGATACGTAATAAATACACTAAATAAAATTTCGAACATGAGAAAAAGAAATATTATTTAAGCCAAAACAAAAAGGCAAAAATGTTTTTAACAGAGTGTACAACTGTATAAGATAAAAATGTTATAATCTAGAAAACGCAATCAAGTGGCAAGTTCAGTAGAAATATTCGGTATACTTTGGTAAAAATAGTTACTTCTAAATTAGGATACATAAAATTAATGTTTTGTAACATTCCGAAGTGGCAGGTAAATAAAACAAATAAAAAAGAATACTGCCCAGTTAAACTGATGGCATTGAGCTCACAGGCTACAAATACTAATTGTACATTAAAGCCTTATATTTTCCAGGGTTAATTCCGTTCGAAAAAAAAATTAAGAAGGGAGAACAGCTGCCCCCTTTCCTCTTTTTTATACTTAATCATTGAACCTCCTATACTATCAAAGACATGCTTTATCATATAAAAAATCTATATCCAAAATTCAGAGCAAATGAGATAATTCTTAATAAAAACCCATTTAGCATTTATATAATTTAAAAGGAGTTATCCCCCTTATTTATACTTAACCATTAAACTTCCAAAACTATTCAGAGATTTGAACGAAATCTGAAAATTCTGCTTGAAAAACCCATTTATATAAATTAAAGGGGGGGGGGGGGCATTAGAACCCCTGTTCCCCCTATTTATACTTATTCAGTGAACATCTAATAACAGTCACGGAATCTCCTCATCAGAATGATCCTAATCTAAATTTTGAACGAAAACTTAATTCTGCATGAAAATCTTATTTATATTAACTAAGGGGAGGGGCATCAGCCCCCCGTTCCCCCTCTTATACATATAGAATGAACTCCAAAAACTAATCAGGGAAGCGCCTTGTCAGGATATACCTACATACAAAATTTCAAGTGGATCGGATATTTTTATCATGAGTTATCGCGTTACGCACGAACATACGAACGTACATACAGAACGGACGGGCACATAAGCTCTCAGGCTATGATAGCCTGTGAGCTAAAAAGGTAAACGAAAAAAACGCCGATACAATTTTTGGTTTTGCTCCGTGTTTTTTAGGCTAGGACTAGGTTCTTAAATATCTAAGTTTAAATAAATAAACTTGAAACAAACTTTATAGTAAGATTTACCAGTATTGAGTTTTTTTCCTATATCAAATGATGCACACACACAAAAAATTATAGTTATTATTATTTATTTGCTGATTTATATTTTGGGTAACAATTCATATTTTTTAACAAAAAGTATAAAAAGTACCATTATCCGAAAATTTATATACATTAGTATCCACAAGTATAAAACCAATGATAAAAAATGACATACAGTTAAAATAATTTATTTTATACAACATCAGAACGTCATAATAATCTCAAGATTACATAAGGAAATTTTAAATATACAGAATCAAATTTATTATTTTGAATTAATAAATTTAGGTTTTAAAGAATTTTTTCCCCCTTAATGACTGTGTGAATCAAACAAGTGCGCCCAAGTGTCCATATTGTAATATCATTTAACTGCCTAAATAGACGATTTTAAACTGTTTATGATTATTTCAAATGAAAATCAAATTTTGAATTGCTTAAAAGACGCACATGCCAACCTAGTGAAAAAGTTTCCATGCCGGGAATCGAACCCGGGCCATCAGCATTGCATACTGATGTTCTACCGACTAAACCGCATGGAACGACTCCCAGCAAGGTTTAGTCGGTGGAATGTCAATGCGCAATACTGATGGCCCGGGTTCGATTCCCGGCATGCAATCTTTTTCTCTAGGTTAGAATTTTTGCCTTTTAAGCAATTCAAAATTTAATTTTCAAATGTTATATTTAAGGAAAATGAAAAAATGAATTTTGAAATGTTATATTCAAGGCGAATTTTCTCTCTGGAAAAATTTCCACGCATTAATATGTTTATGATTATACATTAGCACATTTTTAGTAATAAAAAAATCATAATTTTTATTTTGTATGTTTTCGAATTCTTATTACTAACATATAGTTAATACAGATAATGAATTGCATAACATTTTAGAATATCACTATATCAGAAAATGATGCTAAAATTTCATATATCATCTATACCACTCTAAAACATCATGAAGTACTTTAATTTTCAATAAAGATATCAACAAGAACATTAGAAAATTTTTCCAACAACTAGTTTATAAAGAAATCTTTCAATACATTTCAATTTCCTCAATAACATTCTTGTAACTCATATTCATTTCTAGAGCTGCAAAAAAATGTTTTTCTTTAGTAAATATCAATACTAATTGAGTTATAGATATAAGAGAAAGGCAATGCAAAAATCCAGTAACGCCATATGCAGTGCACAGATGCAATTTATGCTCATAAATCTTCCAGTAGCATTTTTGGCTCTGTGGGAAATATAAGGATTTTCTAGTCAGATTTCTTTTTTCTTTAGTAACGGGATAAATAAATATAGACATATCCACAATGCCTAAACATAGATAATACTAATCCCGGTACAAAGAAACACTGATGGTGAATACATTTGTTGAAGTCATCCGTATAAGTTATTGATTTAGTTATCACAACATTGAAAGCCATTCTTTTGTTTTACTTTATTACTTAAACCTTTCGGGTCGGAATTTCTTTCCAATTCTTTGAAAAAAAATAGTTTTACGTTAATAACATAAACCCTAACTATCTGAATAGAATAATTAGTGTTTAAATAATATTTCGTTGTTAGAAAAATAATGAATGTTAGTTGTTGTACTATTATTTTTAACACAATCAAACTGATTGGTAAAGTTATCATACGAATTGATTATTTCCAGCAGAGCAAAAAAGGGGTTCCATTACCTGCGGTTTATTCGGCGAGCTGTTTCAAATGACAGACCAGATGTTACGACCAATAAGGTTGTCTGAGCGAAAAATCCCAGCCGGCTATCGCCCATATAGCTTAACAGGTAAAGCATTGGCCTTGTAAGCCAAGTATCCGGGTTCGATTCCCGGCCTTGGCAATTTTTCGCTCAGCTGCAAATAATCAATTCGTTGGTTGTTGTTTTATATACTATTTAATGAATATCCATATGACCATAGGCTAAGGAAGAGTTTTAGAAGATGTTTTGAAAATACAGTTTTATAATATAGATTTAACTTATATTGCAATTTTCTAATACTTTTTGTGCTTTATTACACGTGATTCTTTTAGGAAAGTTACTCTTATTTAAAATTCAAAGAGTGCAATATATACTTAAAGTAAAAGAATCGCAAACACCGTAAAGAGAATGAAGCAACTACACTGTAAAAAATGTCAGATGTTTCTGAATATGTAAAAATGTACTGTAATCAAAAACGAAAATATGCTGTGACTTCTTCTAACTCACCTAAGATTTCGAAAACCGTTCCTTTACCTTTAAAAATTTCAGAAAACTATTTGTTTTCGAAATTTAAAGAAGAATTTATAAAAATTATTTTTTATTAGCTGCCCGACCTTTTCGGAAACGTTTCTAAGTAGCTTTTACAGTAAAATAATCACTTTTCTAAAATCAAAATATCACTTTTTCGGATACTAACAATCTTCAAGTAAACATTTTCAGTTGCATAACTGATTTTGTGCATGCAATTGTAGCGAAATAATGTTAATTTTCATATTAATGATAATACTGTTAATATTGTATGTTTTTCTATTAAACGTGCTCTCTGAATATCAAAATATTTTCGCATGAATTGGTAGAATCCGAAAAAGTGATATTTTGATTTGAGAAAAGTGATTATTGTACTGTAAAAGCTATTTAGAAACGTTTCCGAAATGGACGGGCAGCTAATAAAAATTTATTTTTATAAATTCTTCTTTAAATTTTGAAAACAAATAGCTTTCTGGGATTTTTAAAGGTAAAGAAACGTTTTTTGAAACCTTAGGTGAGTTAGAAGAGGTCACTGTATATTTTTGTTTTTGATTACAGTACATTTTTATATATTCAGAAACATCTGACATTTTTTACGGTGTAATAATAATAATTATTATTATTATTACTAAATGAACAAACGTAAAAGAAGTCATATAGTAAATGTATAGTCATATCATGATATTATTACATGTAAATAGTAGCAAAAGTACTTCTTAAAACAAAATAAAACGCCGTTAAAATACATGTAATATTAATAGTACACCAGACCCGAAAGCGTTATAATGAAAAAAAATTAAAAGATATAAACAGTGGATTTAAAAATTGACTTTTACTTTCATACCTTTTTGACACTAACTTTACTTTTTACATTTGAAAAATAAGACGCTAATAGCAGTATATTTATATTCTTTGATAAAGAATGTGTTTACAGTTGAAAGTACTAAGAATTAAAGTTATTTAACATATTTTAAAATACATTTTGTCATCATTTAAAATATATTTTTGAAATCTTTTAGGTAGTTTACACATAGTGTAATTTTTAGTTTGCCCTTTTTTTAAAAAGATGAATTCAGCATTCTATTTTTTTTTTTATTTTCTGATAGAAACGCCTTTTTTAGTATTACAAAAAATTATTTTAATTCTGCATATTTAAAAGTACTTATAACAAGCATTTTTAATAATAATAATAATAAATTGCATAAGATATCATAATTTCATTAAGGTAAAAAATGATGCAAAATAATAATCTACAGGGTGTTCCAGAAAGGACTACCTAACTTTGAAATGTTATAACTTCGAAACAGTGAGCGATAGAAATGTGAAACAAGTTGAATATTAGACAGATAGGTCTGGAATTTCTTATACACTAATTTGAAAAAATAGTACCAATATTGGATAATAGGTGGCAGCACAAGCACATGGAGCTTTTAATGGTACTCAGAAGTACATGAAATTTCATTCGTGAGTCTGTTTCATTGCTAACACGTGTAAAAAAGTCTTTTTGTGGGGTTACTTGAAGGACGCTGTTTATTCTAAGAATCCCCAAACGTTGGAACAGCTTGAACATTTCATCTGTGAAGCAAATCCATCCATTTCAATAGAAAATTAGCAACAAGTGATTTCAAACTTTACTTTTAGGTTGCGTCATGTTGTTGCTAAAAAAGGTAACCATATTGAAACCATTATAATGTAAATTTTATCTCAGTTCAAACAGCTCACTTTCAGAAACTATTTCAAAGACACAGCTTGCGATTGCGGATCCCTCTCGTGTCCAATATTGGAACTACTTTTTTTCATTGATGAATAAGAAATTCCAGACCTATCTCTACAACATTCAACTTTTTTCACATTTCTATATCTCATTGTTTGGAAATTATGTCATTTCAAAGTTGGGGAGTCCTTTCTGGAACACCCTGTATATCAACTACATCATGGTAAAACATCCTAAAGTAGGTAATCAAAGGTATCAACAACAACAAGGGAAATACTTTTACACAACTAATTGACAAAGAAATGTATTTTAATGCTCTTCAATTTATTTAATAATCTTCATATAGCGTCATCACCATTTCTAGACCTATAAAAACTAATCATACTAGAAACTGAATTTGAAATCGGATTCGTTCTAGGATAAATGTCAATAACTTCATAAAAAATAACAATCTGAAAATATTTTTGAGAGCTACAGCTCGAAAAGACGGACAGACAAACTGAAAACATAAACACTTTTCAACTTTGTTAACACTTTTCACAAGTGTTAAGTCTTTGTTAGTTTCAACTTTCGAAAGTGTTAGAAATTGCATTCCTTCCATGAAGCATCAATATTAACTAGCTTACAGACATGACAGAATGGGTAAGCAAGAATCCATTAACGCCATATGAAATACACTGCTAAATTATGTTTCTATATCTTCATATAGTATTTTCAGTTCTATGGGAAATATAAGAATTTTCTACTGATATTTCTTTATCCTATGAGAAAAAGTATAAATATATATTTATACAGTGGAGGTCAAAAGTTTCCGGCCAGCAAAAATTTTTCAGTTAATTTCCAAATATACTCATATGAAGAGGAATCTCAAAGCGATTCTTGTACATTTTATTGACATATTAGTTAGGAACTTACTTATGGAAAAACGTGTAAATATCAATAAATTTAATTGACAAAATTAAGTACAAAAGAAAACGCATGTTCTCAAAAGTTTCTGTTCTTTATAATTTATTTTCAAGATAATACTGACATAAAGAATAATTTTAGTGAAAATCGGAAATCAATTGACCAATTTTTGTGTTTTTTTTTTTAATCATTTAAAATTTGGACCTCCCCCCACAGTTCAGCTTGCGCTACTTAACCACTCCCAACTATTTAGATTTTGAGCTGAAAATTTAAGTTTATGTCTAAACATCTTATAAAAATTAAAGAGATGCAAAAAAATAGCGTTAAAAGATAGTTGTTCGTTGCTCCAAAGTCTAAAATGCCCTCTATCGGCATTTTTGAAATTTATGTTTATAATTTATTTTCAAGACAGTACTGAGATAAAGAATAGTTTTAGTGAAAACCGTAAACTAATCAACCAATTTTTCTTTTTTTTTTTATAATCATTTGAATTTTTGGACCCTAAACTTTAATGGCGTTAATCTCTTTTAGAAGACGTTTGGGACCCATAGTTTCCGATTTAATATTGTTTGTCTTGATGTGTACTATCACCCCTTAAAGTTTGTACCATAAATTTAGAAACATTCTATATATATATATATATATATATATATATATATACAGGGTGTCCAGCAAATAACACCCTGATTTCAAAATTAAATTTCTCAAAAACTAAGATCGGTAGAATTATGCGATAAACGGTTTGTTTATTAGGTAAGCTGTAAAAATGTTATACAAAAGTTTCGAGCAGTGAATATTTTGAAAAGATTGTGTTCTGATTGCAAAGAATACTAGAGTTTACATTTTTCTTGTTTTAGATTGTTTGTAGAGAATGGGTTTATCAGTGTACAGTGCCATATTTAACGATTTTTCGAACTTAATTTTTGAAATTTCGAAACTTTTTTTCCAAAAATCGTTAAAATATGGCACTGTACGCCAAAAATTTTGTTCTCTGCAAAAAAAAAAAAAAAAAAAAAACTAAAACAAGAAGTGTCAAATTAGGCATTGTTTTAATTAGAACACAATCTTTTAAAAATATTCACCGTTCGAAACTTCTATATAAGATTTTTACAACTTACTTAATAAACAAACCGTTTACCGCATTATTTTCTAGATCTTCGTTTTTGAGAAATTTAATTTTGAAATCCGAGTTTTATTTGCCGGATACCCTGTATATATATATATATATATATATATATATATATATATATATATATATATATTAACAAAACCTAAACTTAATAATTCCAGAAAAAAGAAATCCAAAAGGAGAATATATTTCTTGAAGTCAGTTAAGTTCAGATAAATTATTTGCTTATTTATAGTAAAATTACTAATTGCTCTTTTGTATTACTTCATCTAAGATGGAAAAAAATGGTAAAATTCAAACATTTTATGTATAATACAAAATCACAATTTTGATTTTATCTCCTGAAATGTTCTTAAAACTAACATTTAGTTCATACTGATAATAACCACACCAGTGGCCGAAAGGCTCTGCTCCCAAAACTGGTAGATGGCAGGTGCTGCGTTCAATCACAATCACGCCCGTCGGCCAAATCGTTCAAAGTTTTCCGTGGTTTTCTTCGAAACTTGGATTTTCAATATGTAAATATAAATTAGATTCCTATAGAAAGACTTCAACGGAGCGCATCCCCTTTAGGGAATCTATCCCTCGTGGAGATAATTGGATGTCATAAACAAAACTATACGGATGGCAAATTTCAAAATTTATGACAATTTCATTAAAGTTGAGACTGATGCTGAAATGCTATCTATATTATCGTATCATGTGGTAATTTAATCTCAATTGATAATAATATCAACAACAACAACAAGGGGATTTTTTTCACATAGTGTATAAAGAAATGTTTCAGCATATTTCAATTTTTTTTTAGTAAATTTCAAGTAACGTCTTAACCTCTTCTAGAATTGTAAAAAACATTTTGTTCCGAGACACACCAATACTGATCTGCTTATGAGTACAACAAATTGGCAATGCCAAGAAATAATAATAATAATAATAATAATAATAATAATAATAATAATAATAATAATAATAATAATAATAATAATAATAATAATAATAATAATAAAAACGCTATATGAAATGCACATATGCAATGTAATCTTTATTTTTTTTAATCTTCCAAAAGTATATTTAGTTCTGCGGGAAGTATAAGAATTTTCTATTCAGATTTCTTTATCCTTTTAATAACAGTGATAAGTAAATGTAGGTATATACACAATGACTAAACATATATAATACTAATCCCAGAAAAAACCTCAGATGGGGAATTTATTTGTTGAAGTCCTATTCATAAGTTTTCGGCTTAGTTATACACTAGACTCCCACAAATCCGCATTCCTAAAATCCACAACTCTCTAAAATCCGCACATAATTTTCGGATGTAAACTATGAAACATTCAGTTCAGATGTAGGTGCAAAATTTGACTCTATTTTTAGTTTTATATCAACTCCAAACATTTTTTAATTTCTAATTTTTGTTAAGTTATTGAATTCATATTTTTTCATGAAGAAAGAATAATTTATTTCTGAAAAAATCAAGATGTTGCTGATATCATTGGTAATCATAGTCTTACCAAATATATTTATGTATTAATCAAGCTTTTTTAGTTATTAAGTCTAGCTAAACCTGAAATAAAACTCTTATTTTATGATCCTGATGTGCATTAGAAATGTACCTTTATGAGGCACATTTCATTGACTAATTTAGGGGAAAAATTCATCTTCGTAATGAATATTTAATTGTACATTATTGATTAACTTGATCTTTGCTTTTTGTACTTAAATCATTTAAAAAATTATCTAAATTTGTATTATTTTAGTTTATTACGTATTTTAATATATTGTAGGCATTCGTTATACTTTTGATTTCATTATTAATTACATTCAAATTACTTTTAAAAGAAAAATAAGCAACGCAATGACCAGAAATCTGCAAAATTCTAAAATCCGCAAAACCCCTGGTCCCAAGCTGTGCGGATTTGAGGGAGTCTACTGTAATATGATTGCTAACCAATCTTTTGTTTCACTCCTTTCTTCAGAATTTAGTGTAGATAAGACTAATGAGACATAAAATATTATCACTGTTATTAAGAGGTAGAACTCTTAGAATTTCGACGAAATAAAATGTTCAAGGAGGAACTGTTTCACTAATTCTTGCAAATCTACAAAATTAGTTACAATAAAAAAATCAACTTATGTTAGTAACTATCAAGCAAATATTAATTTAATTAAAATTTTTCTTCTATAAAGAGACTCTAAATACAGGGTTATCACAAATGAATCATCGGGTTTTGATACGTTACTACCTCCGAAATAGGAAGCATATATATTTCCCTGACGACTCAAACGAGAGGGCGTTAATACTATTTCGCGCTGCGCATATGTCATGCATGTCTGGTTGCCATGGTTGCTGTGCGAACGTCATATTCAAAATAACGACTGGAGAGTAGAAAGTGTTTCGTGTATTAGTATTTTCAAAATGTAAATTACTTATAACCGTTCTGAGAGCATTCCCTAAGGCATACTAATGCAAACCAGCAAAGCATTCTGCGTTGGTACCGACAGTTAAAAAAAACCGGTTGTTTATGTAAAGACAACAGTTCCGGCAGATCACGAACGATTATTTCTCCCACTGGCTGGATAATCTCATTGGTCCACTGGTTATCACATTTGAAGTATGCCAGAAATGACGTTTATTGCTTAAAGCTTGGCGATAAGAACATATTATATGAAGATATTTTTTTACTCTCACTCCTGATTTATTTAATTTATTAAAACATTGAAAAACTAAATTATTTGTGAACTTCCTAATATTTATTATTTTAAACACATTATATTTGAAAAAGTTATTGTACAGCACTTGTAAATGAATGCGTATTTTCTGCATGCCGACGTGACGATTAAATAAAACGGGCCGTGACTTTTTTTCCAAGCTAGCTGGTGAAAAAATTCTTTTCCTCAGTAAATCGTCGCCAAGTTTCAATGAGGGGGATTTCAGCCAATGAGGTTATCCAGCCAGTGGAAGAAATAATCGCTCGTCGGCAGATCCAGTGTTACTGAAGAAACAATGAATCGAGTTAGAGAGAATTTCATCTGTAGTTCCAAGAAATTGAACCGTCAGGAATTGAAATTGAAGGACTTCATTCTCTATAATGGGCGTCAATCTTGTATACTTTCAGTTTATTTTCATGTATATCTCATTGTTGTAACCTAATTATGTTCCAAAATTAATGCTTTGGAAACCCGATGATTCTTTTGTAATAACCCTGTATTTCTAAACTTTTGCGTTTCATGAATGTGCGATACCAATCGCGTTGTTACTCTTGTCATCATTAGAGAAAATTTTTATATGTACTTCCTATTGTTTTATTGCAAATTATAAATAAGGTAAACGTTGATATAACCAGTGAAATACTAATTATATTCTACTTACATAAAAAATATCTAATTTGTAACAAAATACCTTTTGCTTGATTACATAATAAAGCAAAATTTTGCTACTCTTACAACCACAGTGGCACAACCAATAATAAAACATGGATTTAATATATAGACAAGAAAAACGCTGTCTGTAACAAATTAGATATATGTTATGTGAGTGGAAAAAGTACGGTATTCAGCTGGTCAATTTATATTTATAATATTTTGTAATGAAAAAATTGGAAGAATTTATGAAATATTACTCTAATAATCACAGAAGTAACGAATGGCAATTCCATATATATTTGTGTGTGTCTGTGTAATTGTGTAAGTATATATGTATCTACGCATAAAAATAACTATTATAAATCAAATTCATTAGAAACAAACTAAATTCTATCCTATTAATTCTATTATGAGTCTGATTTATGCATGTATGCACTGTTAAAAGAAATCTGAAATTCACGGATATATTTTTCTTGAATTTCACAGAAAAAGTCCCTTTTCACAACATAGGGGCATTTCCCCTCAAAAATCCAAAAACTCTACCATATTTCCTGAAAATAACGAAACGGATCAATATAGAAATAAAAAACGGAGACACTCCGTTATCAGGGGATCTTCGTGGCCGAGTGGTCAAGGCGCTACGCCGCTAAACGCCTGCGAGGGTAGATTATGCGTTCGAATCCCGTTAGTGTCATGAAAACATAAAAAGTCCTTTTAATTACATTTTTTCTGTTCATTTTTCTCTTATTTCTTCTTTAAAAAATATTTTAACTAATGAACTCTCTCAAAAAAATAAATAAATTTTGTGCGATAATTTATAAAATTGTCTATAACATTATTTTTGTAAAAAATGAATAATTTTTTTTCATACATTCAATAAAAAAATAGTGATCTTAAACAGTGATTTTTGTTAATTTAAACTAGTTTAAAAGTAAAATTTATTTTTTAAAAATAATAAGTATTATGCGTCGGTCTAAAATAAAATAAAATATACCACTTACGAATATTCTAACGACTATATTGAAAGGAAATCTTTGAAAAGCACAAAAGATTTTCCCACAAACTCATAAAAGACATACTTTGTACAAACGGGCATCAGCAGCTTTGGCTCCGTCAGTAAAGACCTATTTCGCTGCCAAAAGGTCTCGCTTTCGATCCTCAGGACGGTTTGAAGCAAATTATGCAAAAAAATAAAGAAATAAATTAAATAATATAGCAGCTCAAGATCACGTGGCAAGCTCGAATTCTTTGACGATTGTTCTGTTCATTAATTTAAACTAAATTCTTACCATTAAAAATCAAACCTTTTAACGGAAAGTTACCGCTTCTTCAAACGGAGTTTGCCTTTCTTTTATTTTCCATAATGGAAAATCTAATATCTGAACAGTAAATGACTGACTACATTCTTGCCAGTGATGTCACCGTGAATTCACGGATTTTTTTAACAGTGTGCTTAAAAATAACTATTATAACTCGAAATCATTAGATGCAAATTAAATTGAATCGTATTATTTCTGTTATGTCTCTGATATATATATCAGAGGGTATATGTAATTAATATATTTCATTATATTTTGTAATAAAGTAATTGAAATTATTTATGAGAAATTGCTCTAAGGGTCACAGAAGTAGCGAATGGCAATATCATATATGTATGTTTGTGTGTGTATGTGTAATTGTGTAAGTATATACAGGGTGTCCAGCAAATAACACCCTGATTTTAAAATTAAATTTCTCTAAAACAAAGATCAACAGAACTATGCGGTAAACGGTTTGTTTATTAGATAAGCTGTAAAAATCTTATACAGAAGTTTCGAACGGTGAATCTTTGGAAAAGATTGTGTTCTGATTGAAAAGAATGCTTTGATTTGACATTTTTCTTGTTTTAGATTGTTTGCGGGGAATGAGTTTTTCGGCTTAAATTGCCATAGTTTAAAGATTTTTGGGATTAAATTTTTAAAATTTCGAAATTCAAGAAATTTAGTTTGAAAAATCGTTAAACTATAACACTGTAAGCCGAAAAACTCTATCTCTGCAAGTAATCTAAAACAAGAAAAATGTCAAATCAAAGCATTTTTTGCAATCAGAACACAATCTTTTCAAAATATTCACCGTTCGAAACTTCTGCATAAGATTTTTATAGCTTACCTAATAAACAAACTGTTTACCGCATAGTTCTGTCGATCTTTGTTTTTGAGAAATTTAATTTTAAAATCAGGGTGTTATTTGCTGGACATCCTGTATATATATATGCATAAAAAATAACTATTATAACTCAAATTTATTAGAAGCAAACTACACAATATCGTATTACTTCTGTTATATCTCTGATTTATATATATAAATATATATAATCCATATTCTTGGCTTTTTCAAGCGAACATAATCAAAAGCATAACAGAGATAAATGTGTTTTGTTTTGTCCTGAGTTTCTTCTCATCGCTTCCTTTATCGAATTTTTTCAGGCAAAAGAATGCATCCTTATCTTATTTTTCCCCAAGAGTTTGCCCCTTTATTTTCCTTCCTTTGTCTCTGAATGAAGTCCGTGTCCGAACGTTATCGATTTGTTTCTTCTTTTTATTAGATATGTGTGTTGTCTCGTGTTTCTGTCATCTGATAAATAACTTGAATAAAAAGAAGTCCCTTTGATCTTGTTATTACTAACAAGACTCTAACAAATTTTCGGTAGCTTTTATATGCAATACAAATTTTCTGAAATTCTACGGAAGTTTTAAATACTAAATTCATTAAATTTACAAACAATAATAGAATTTTTTAATCCATTCATTTACATTTCTACTTTTCTTATTATAAAAATTTTCCTGCATACCTTAAAATATCAAGTTACAGTTTGTCGTATTTTTATTTATATTTTAACAAATTTTTGTTCAAAAAAATTGTACATTGAACGTTATCGATTTGTTTCTTATTTTTATTATATGTGTATGTGTCTCGTGTTTCTGTCATCTGATAAATAACTTAAATAAAAAGAAGTCCCTTTGATCTTGTTATTACTAACAAGACTCTATAAAATTTTCGGTAGCTTTTATATGCAATACAAATTTTCTGAAATTCTACGGAAGTTTTAACTACTAAATTCATTAAATTTACAAACAATAATAGATTTTTTTTAATCCATTCATTTACATTTCTACTTTTCTTATTATAAAAATTTTCCTGCATATCTTAAAATATCAAGTTACAGTTTGTCGTATTTTTATTTATATTTTAACAAATTTTTGTTAAAAAAAAAATGCACATTGAACGCTATCGATTTGTTTCTTATTTTTATTATATGTGTATGTGTCTCGTGTTTCTGTCATCTGATAAATAACTTAAATAAAAAGAAGTCCCTTTGATCTTGTTATTACTAACAAGACTCTATAAAATTTTCGGTAGCTTTTATATGCAATACAAATTTTCTGAAATTCTACGGAAGTTTTAACTACTAAATTCAGTAAATTTACAAACAATAATAGATTTTTTTTAATCCATTCATTTACATTTCTACTTTTCTTATTATAAAAATTTTCCTGCATATCTTAAAATATCAAGTTACAGTTTGTCGTATTTTTATTTATATTTTAACAAATTTTTGTTAAAAAAAAATGCACATTGAACGCTATCGATTTGTTTCTTATTTTTATTATATGTGTATGTGTCTCGTGTTTCTGTCATCTGATAAATAACTTAAATAAAAAGAAGTCCCTTTGATCTTGTTATTACTAACAAGACTCTATAAAATTTTCGGTAGCTTTTATATGCAATACAAATTTTCTGAAATTCTACGGAAGTTTTAAATACTAAATTCAGTAAATTTACAAACAATAATAGATTTGTTTTAATCCATTCATTTACATTTCTACTTTTCTTATTATAAAAATTTTCCTGCATATCTTAAAATATCAAGTTACAGTTTGTCGTATTTTTATTTATATTTTAACAAATTTTTGTTAAAAAAAAATGCACATTGAACGCTATCGATTTGTTTCTTATTTTTATTATATGTGTATGTGTCTCGTGTTTCTGTCATCTGATAAATAACTTAAATAAAAAGAAGTCCCTTTGATCTTGTTATTACTAACAAGACTCTATAAAATTTTCGGTAGCTTTTATATGCAATACAAATTTTCTGAAATTCTACGGAAGTTTTAACTACTAAATTCATTAAATTTACAAACAATAATAGATTTTTTTTAATCCATTCATTTACATTTCTACTTTTCTTATTATAAAAATTTTCCTGCATATCTTAAAATATCAAGTTACAATTTGTCGTATTTTTATTTATATTTTAACAAATTTTTGTTAAAAAAAATGCACATTGAACGCTATCGATTTGTTTCTTATTTTTATTATATGTGTATGTGTCTCGTGTTTCTGTCATCTGATAAATAACTTAAATAAAAAGAAGTCCCTTTGATCTTGTTATTACTAACAAGACTCTATAAAATTTTCGGTAGCTTTTATATGCAATACAAATTTTCTGAAATTCTACGGAAGTTTTAACTACTAAATTCAGTAAATTTACAAACAATAATAGATTTTTTTTAATCCATTCATTTACATTTCTACTTTTCTTATTATAAAAATTTTCCTGCATATCTTAAAATATCAAGTTACAGTTTGTCGTATTTTTATTTATATTTTAACAAATTTTTGTTAAAAAAAAATGCACATTGAACGCTATCGATTTGTTTCTTATTTTTATTATATGTGTATGTGTCTCGTGTTTCTGTCATCTGATAAATAACTTAAATAAAAAGAAGTCCCTTTGATCTTGTTATTACTAACAAGACTCTATAAAATTTTCGGTAGCTTTTATATGCAATACAAATTTTCTGAAATTCTACGGAAGTTTTAAATACTATATTCATTAAATTTACAAACAATAATAGATTTTTTTTAATCCATTCATTTACATTTCTACTTTTCTTATTATAAAAATTTTCCTGCACATCTTAAAATATTTGAGTTTTGAGTAAACAATGCTTTGATGTCTATAGCTACAATGGCTGTTACCTCGAATGATCCATAACGCACAGAAACAAATACAGAACACTTTATTATTACAGTAAATACAGTACATACATTTTAATACACATCACAGGGACAACACAGACACCTATGCCGCTAGCTGGACTCGAACCAGCGTCCAGCAATGTGGGAGGAGCTGACGCTACCAACCACGCCACTGGATCGGCATCTTAAAATATCAAGTTACAGTTTGTCGTATTTTTATTTATATTTTAACAAATTTTTGTTCAAAAAAATTGTAAATTGAACGTTATCGATTTGTTTCTTATTTTTATTAGATGTGTATGTGTCTCGTGTTTCTGTCATCTGATAAATAACTTAAATAAAAAGAAGTCCCTTTGATCTTGTTATTACTAACAAGACTCTATAAATTTTTCGGTATTTTTAGTTTTATAAGTAATAGAAGTTTTCTGAAATTAACCAGAAGTTTTAACTCAAAGTTCTTTAAAATTGTACACATTAATCGCATTTTCATAAAAACATTCATTTATATTTCTAGTGTTCTTATTCTAAAAATTTCCCTACTTTTCTTTAAAAAAATTAATTACGTTTTTGTCGTATTTTTGTTTTAATAAATTTTTGTTTTATTTTTGTTTTTTAAATTTAACGTTATCGATTTGTTTTTTTCTTTTTATTATATTAAATATTTGTCTGCTGTTTCTGTCATCTGGTAAACAACTTAAATAAAAAAAAGCCACTTTGATCTTACTAACAACAAGGTTCGCAGACTTCTTGGAATTTCCAAGGACCCTGGCACCACTATTAAAATTAAGAAAATTTACATTTAATTTTTAAACCACAACATTCGTAACCCCTACCTTCATTCACAGATTTTACGATATTTTTTTGCCGTGAAACACTTTGAAAATATTATTAAAATTTAGTGGTAGAACTGTGCGAACCCTATAACAAGACTCTATTGAATTTTTAGAAGCTTTTATCATTAATACGGATTTTCTGAAATTCTACAGAATTTTTAAATACTAAATTTATTAAAATTATAATCATTAATACAATTTTTTTTCAAATACATTCTTTCATATTTATACAGTTCTTACAATCGAAATTTTCCTTTATTTCTTAAAATATCAAATCACGGATTTGTCGTATTTTTATTTATATTTTAACAAAATTTTGTTTGAAATTTTTTTTTAATTTAACGTTATCTATTTGTTTTTTCTTTTTTATTAGATATGTGTGTTATCTCGTGTTTCTGTCATCTAATAAATAACTTAAATAAAAAGAAGTTACTTTGATCTTGTTATTACTAAAAAGACTCTATTAAATTTTCAGTAGCCTTTATAAATTATACTATTTTTTTGTAATTCTACGGAAGTTTTAATTACTAAATTCATTAAAATTATAAACATTAATAGCATTTTCCTAAATCCATTTATTTATATTTCTACACTTCTTATCATCAAAACTTTTCCGCATATCTTAAATTATCAAATTACGGTTTTGTCGTATTTTTATTTATATTTTAACAATTTTTTGTTTGAAAAAATTGTAAATTTAATGTTATCGATTGGTTTCTTCTTTTATTATAGGTGTATGTGTCTCGTGTTTCTGTCATCTGATAAATAATTTAAATAAAAAGAAGTCAGTTTGATCTTGTTATTGCTAACTAGACTCTATTAAATTTTCAGTAGCTTTTATAAGTAATACAAATTTTCTGAAATTCTACGGAAGTTTTAACTACTAAATTCATTAAAATTATAAACATTAATAGCATTTTCCCAATTACATTCTTTTATATTTATACATTTCTTACAATCGAAATTTTCCCACATTTCTTAAAGTTTCAAATTAAGGTTTTATCATATTTTTATTTATATTTTAATAAATTTTTGTTTGAAAAAAATGTAAATTTAACGTTATCGATTTGTTTTTTTTTCTTTTTATTACGTGTGTGTGTGTCTCATGTTTCTGTAATCTGATAAATAACTTAAATAAAAAGAAGTTACTTTGATCTTGTTATTACTAACAAGACTTCATAAAATTGTCAGTATTTTTACTTTTATCAGTAATACAAATTACTACGAAAGTTTTAATTACTAAATTCATAAAATTATGAACATTAATAGTATTTTCACAAATACATTCATTATCAAAATTTTTCTAAATTTCGTTTAATTTCAAGTTAGGTTTTTGTCGTATTCTTATTTTTATTTTAATAAATTTTTATTTGATGAATTTGTAAATTTAATGTTATTGATTTATTTCTTCTTTTTATTATATGTGTATGTGCCACATGTTTCTATCATCTGATAAAAAACTTAGCTAAAAAAGAAGTTTGATCTTGTTATTACTAATAAGACTCTATAAAATCTTTACTATTGTTACTTTTATAAATGGAATAAATTTTCTGAAACTCTACAAAAGTTTTAACTACAAAATTCATTAAAATTATAAATTTTAATAGAATTTTTTCAAAATACATTCTTTTATATTTCTACAATTCTTGTCAAATTTTTCCTACATTTCTTAAAATTTCAAATTAAGGTTTTATCGTATTTTTATTTGTACTTTAATAAACTTTTGTTTTGATAATCTCATTATTATTATTATTTTTTTTTTTGTAAATTGTTACCGAATAGTGATAGTGTTTTCAAACATATAAAGTTAAAAATTTTGTGATAAATTGAAACAATTTTTAATGCTCTAATAGTTTTGACCATAAGATGGTAAAATCTTGATCGAACATTGATATGATTTATTTACCAATGAATAAATGTTTTAAAAATTTATCTAATATAAATATATATATATATTACTACATTCATAAACATTGGATATATCGTACGATTTTCTTTTAGATTTGCTCAGCTTTATCTTTATTTCTTGAAAGTTATTGCATTTTTCAACATTCTCTGCGGTATTTTTTATTATGTCTCACTAGAATTTAATTTACAAAGTAGTAGGCCCACATTATATAAAAAAATATAGCATTCTGAGGGCGATTCTTTATAATTATCAAAAATAAATAATTTATAGCACCTAATGGTTTTAAAATAACACATTAATTTCAAGCAATAATCACTAATCGAACTTGTATACTCCTTAATACTTAATTATTATCACAAATTTATCTTTAAATCTACGCAAAAATGAGAAATACAATACTAGTCTTTAACAGAAAAACAGTAAGTATTTTAATAACAAAACTGATTCCATCTTTAGTAATGAGAACAATTGTGAATTTAAAACTTTAAATGGAATAAAAACTGTAAATAACATGGAATCTACTATACCAAACATTAAAATTTACTGAGAATACCTATCACTTGGCATTGTATTCTCAAACAAACGTAATGAAAAATTTTCAGAATGTTCACTTCGTTTACTTTTCAAACTGTAGTTATATGAACAAATATATCATAATCCATAGAATAAATAATCAGTTTAAGAACAAAACTAAATTATTTCTAAGAAATATAACAATAATAATAATAATAACATTTTAAATAAATAAATCGCATTAAATTTTCATAAACATTAACTAAATAAGATATTAAAGTGAACTTAAGGACAGGTAATTATTCGGGTGTTTTGACAGGAACATTAAATTTTATTAGAGGAAACAGTAAAACTTCAATGGAATACTTTTATTCCAAAATGCCTTTTATCCAAGATAATATGCAATATCTATGTAGGGGAGAGTGGGGATACTTGAACATAGCTGATACTTGAACCACCACTATTATCTCTACAGTTGGTCAATATTTCTTTCTAAAACTGGCAACATGGTAACATATTTATAGTTCTGAACACGTAAAAAAGAAATCACATATCTTGGTATAATTTAGAAAGTATGGTGATTAACCCTTTGATCTCTGCTGGTAGAATTTTCTACCACATAATTTTAATTCTGAAATGTCACAACGACACCAGAAAATTCGACCAAATTTATTTTAAAAAGGTTTAATGCATTTTTTCGCGTATATTGTAAATCGGTTTTTTTTCTTTGCAAAATAATGGTACGAATGTGACGTCTGTCTCAAGTATCCCCTCCATGGGGAATAAAATTAAAATAATTAAAATTAATAATAAAAATAATAAAAATTTATTAGACATAGAAAAATAGTTCAAAATAATTGAAAGTGGTTTTCAATTGAAGAAACACATATCAAATTTTCATTTTCAATATTTTATTTTGTTCTAAGAAATTATAAAAAAAATTTTAAAAGTTAAAATTTAAAAAATGGCTCAAGTATCCCCATCTTCCCCTACTTGTTACAAGATAAAATGAAATTTCAGCATCCGCACTCATTAGCAAGTCATTGTAGATACGACGACATTCTCCATTCCACATTCCACTCACAAGAACTCAGATGATACTTTGTTTAATGGCGCACTCTAGTTTCAAGAAATCCTATCCGGCTTATGTAAAATTCTGTTGTAAATTGTTGAATCACCAGGAAGATTTGATGTCGTGCAGTCGTTTAGATTAAGATATAAACGCACTGAATGGAAATCTTTGGATTTTATCCACTTAAATACGAATCAGCTGGAAATATTAGATATCGTACGAAAACCTTTTTTAGAAAGAAAACACCTTTATTTGTGTTTCAAATCATCGTCACAATTCCACTAAAGACTTCCATTTAAACTTGTTAACACTATAAGATACCGACATAATAAACATATGTTATTGCAATTGAGGTTCACACATTAAACGTCATACTTCACTAAGTGACAATTAAAAAAATCAAGATACACACAAACTAATCTAAAGCCTGAATCCGAAGCCAACGCAATCCTTTAAATAAGTTATCAGCGCGGGGAAAAGGATATTGCGCGACAAACTCCTAATTTAACAACTAAAGTTTGAGAATTTATTTTAAACCAATGAAATTTAACCCGAAAACTAGATCCCTTCCACGGACGCAAATAAATAAAATAGCGCGTTTAAACAAAACCACTGAAGGGGAGTTGTGGGAAATCGAAAAATTTGAGAGAAGAAATAACATAATCAGTACAAAAAACCCTGAACGGGTTAAAAGTTTGTGACGCAGCACTTTATCTTATATATCTAAGAATTTTAAATTTGGGACTTAAAACTAATGATATCAAAATTTATGTGACGCTATGCTATTAATTAATATATACATATATTAAAATTTATTCATTAAGGTTTTATCAATTACATCTTTCATAAATTCAAAATATGAATCTTAAAAGATATGATATCAAAATTTAAGTGACGCCTTGACGAGGCTTTAAACAATGTTTTAAAATTCCATTTATTTATTTATTGTCTAAATACATTTTCATATCTAAACAATACTTTTCATTTTCCAATACACTGTTAAATACATCACTTTCACTGAATATATATAATGCACTGAAATATATTTATTTGAATAAATAGATTTATCTTTTGGGCTACGCTATCCAAAATCAAAAATAACATTTGAATAAATATTTTTTGCGTCATTGTATCCAAAGTAAGTTAAATAGATGCAAATAGATACAATGACGCAAAAAATATGTATTCAAATTTTATTTTTGATTTTGGATAGCGTAGCCCAAAAGATAAATCTATTTATTCAAATAAATATATTTCAGTGCATTATATATATTCAGTGAAAGTGATGTATTTAACAGTGTATTGGAAAATGAAAAGTATTGTTTAGATATGAAAATGTATTTAGACAATAAATAAATAAAAAAATGGAATTTTAAAACATTGTTTAAAGCCTCGTCAAGGCGTCACTTAAATTTTGATATCATATCTTTTAAGATTCATATTTTGAATTTATGAAAGATGTAATTGATAAAACCTTAATGAATAAATTTTAATATATGTATATATTAATTAATAGCATAGCGTCACATAAATTTTGATATCATTAGTTTTAAGTCCCAAATTTAAAATTCTTAGATATATAAGATAAAGTGCTGCGTCACAAGCTTTTAACCCGTTCAGGGTTTTTTGTACTGATATCAATGCTTTTTTTAGGTTAATAATAAAAAGATAAAAACAAAAAATTAAAGACTAATGCAAAGAATTCATATTCATGATTTCTGATCACCTTTAATTACCCCTCCCCCACCCACTTAAAAAAAGATATTTCATAGTTTATTATTAATATATGCTGTGCTACTTGATTTCGTTAAAAACAACTCTGTAGTAAAGTACGTTAGTATAAGATAAGAAAGTAATGTACATTCAGCATTGTATTTCTAAGAAAGGATTTCATAATCTATGCTGTATGTATCATTTCTCATTCTAGTTAACTATGTTTTTCTTTACACATGATGATACATATACTGCAGATGGATTAAAATGATCAGGAATACAATATTCAGAATGTGCTGGAAAGTATTTCATAATCTATGCTGCGTGCATGATTCTTGTTAATTATGTTTCAACCTTTGTATAGGTTGGTAATATTGCAGATTGATTAAAACTATATCCGTTACAATATTCAGAATATGCTGGAAAGTGTTTCATAATCTATGTTGCACACAGGTTTTTCTTTCTTGTTAATTATGATTTGTTCTTTATATAGAGTGGTAAAATTACTGCAAATGGATTAAAATGATAGGCTTACAATAATGAAAATGTGTTGGAAAGTGTTTCATAATCTATACTGTATGTGTAACTTTTCATTCTTGTTAGTTTATTTATGTTTTGCTGTTTGCACAAAACATATATAAACAGGGGGGGGGGGAGAGATTTGGATGGGAAGATTACTGTACAAAGATGAAACTGATAGGTTTAAAGCATTCAGAATAAAATGGAAAGTATATAAACATGTTTAATGGAAAATTTTTTACTCTCGTTAATTATGCTTTGTTTTTTTGCACAGAAAGGTAAAATTATTGTACATGAATGACAATAAGTTTACAATATTCAGAATGAGTCAGAAAATGCATCATAATCGATGCAGTATGCATGACTCTTCGTTCTTGTTAGTTATGTTTTGTGGGGTCATCAAGGCTTCTTGTTAGTTATGTAAGGGGGGGGGGAGATTGTATCGGGTTTAAGATTTTATTAAAATTTCCATGCTCTAGTCTGTACGTATTTACATAAATTTTTTTTCTAAAAATCTTGATTTGGTTAGATAATTGTTTTTTTTTTGGGGGGGGGGGGTTGAATCTCGATTCAGTTTGACTTTAATTGGAATTTTCAGGTTCTTGCCGAGTTGCATTTCAAGTACTAGTTTTCAATTCTGGTCAGTGGATGGGGACGGAAATTATTTTGTCTTTCTTGAACAGATTTTTATTTCCTAATTTTTTTATTTTACTTTTTTTTTTGGGGGGGGGGGATTGGATTGGGTTTCAGGTTATTCGGACCGGGTTTGAGAAAGACTTCTATTGGAATTTCCATGATCTGGTCAATACATATCGACATAAATTGTTCTTTTTTTTCTAAAATCTTGATTTGATTAAATATATATATTTTTTTTTTTTTTTGGGGGGGGGGGTTGAATCTGGTTTCGGATTGACTTCAAATGGAATTTTCAGGTTCTTGTTCAGTTGCATTTGGAGTATATTATTTTGTCGCAGATAAATTGGGTTACAATTGGAATTTTTTTTTTTTTTTTTGGGGGGGGGGTAGTGTTTGAACTGGGTTTAGGATAGATTTCAATTGAAATTCTTGTCAGTGTATGTGGACAGAAATTATTTGGTCTTTCTTGGACAGACTTGTGTTTCCATTGTTTTTTCCTTTTTGGGTTTGGATTAGGTTTCATGTTAACTTTCAGACTCTTGTCAGTGTGTATCGGCAGAAATAATTTTCTCTTTTTCGGATTAGGTTAAGGTTCGATGGAAATTTTTTTCAGGTTTCAATCAGGTTCAATTCAAATGGAATTTTCAAGTTCTGGTTAGGTTGCGCTTTAATGGAAAATATTTTGTCCTGTATAGAATACTGGGCTCCGGTTATATGGAATTTCCTTTTTCAGGTTCAGATTAGGTTTAAGATAGACTAATTGGAATTTCCAGATTTCTGATCACGCATATCTATGGAAATTAAGTTTTCTTTCCCGAATCGAGATATGGTTGGATATTTTTTTTTTGGGGGGGGGGGGTTGAATCTGGTTTCGGTTTGACTTCAAATGTAATTTTCAGGTTCTTGTTCAGTTGCATTTCAATGTATTTTATTTTACAGCAGATAGATTGAGTTACTCTTGGAGGGATTTTTTTCTTTCTGGTTTTGGATTGTATAGGATAGATTTCAATAGGAATTTTTCGATTCTGGTCAATGTATGTCAATGGAAATTATTTTGTCTTTCTTGGGCAAATTTATCTTTCCATTAAATTTTTGTTGGTTTAGAATGGGTTTCAGGATAACTTGTAGGTTCTTGTTGGCAGACTTGTATAAAACCAAAAACTTTCTGCAAATTAATTTAATGTTGGGTGTAATTCGCATTTTTTGGCACAATTCATGGTCATCATTCGTGTTTTTTATGCGATTTATGAATGTAATTTGCATTTTTGAGCAATTTATGGACATAATTTGCAATTTTTATGCGATTAATGAATGTAAATTACATTTTAAATGATTTATGGACGTAATTTGCTATTTTTATGCAATTCATAGACATAATTTACATTTTTTTCAGTATCTGTCGACGAAATTTGTGTTTTTTGATCAATTTATTGACGTTATTTGTGTTTTTATAGGATTTATGAATGTAATTCTCTTTTTTTACACAACTCTTGGACGTAATTTGCATTTTTTGTAATTTATGAACGTTATTAGTGTTTTTTTGCACGATTCATGGAAGCGATTCGCATTTTTTGAGTGATTTATGAATGTAATTCATGTTTTTATGCATTTCATGGATATAATTTGTGTTTTTTGAGCGATATGTAATTCGCGTTTTTTATGCAATTCATGAATGCAAAACAGTATTCGCTATTTTTATGCGATTTATAGACGTAATTTGCGTTTCAGCTTTCTGCTGCCAAAATTCGTGTTTTTTGAGCGATTTATGAACATAATTCCCGTTTTACTACACGATTCATAGACATAATTTGTGTTTCTCATACAATTTCTGAACGTAATTCTCACTTTTTTAAACAATTCATGGACGTAATTTACGTTTTGACGATTTGTGAACCAAATTCGCGTTTTTTATGTGATTCATGGATATAATTTGCGATTTTTATGCGATTAATGAATGTAATTTACATTTTACATGATTCATGGATGTAATTTGCTATATTTATGCAATTCGTAGACATAATTTGCATTTTTTGAGATTTCTGTCGAAGAAATTTGTGTTTTTGATCGATTTATTGACGTTATTTGTGTTTTTATAGCATTTATGAATGTAATTCTTTTTTTTTACCAATTGTTGGACTTAATTCGCATTTTTTTTAATTTATGAATGTTATTAGTATTTTTTTTGCATGATTCATGGAAGTGATTCGCATTTTATTAGTGATTTATGAACGTAATTTGCGTTTCAGCTTTCTGCTGCCAAAATTAGTGTTTTTTGAGTGATTTATGAACATAATTCCCGATTTACTACACGATTCATAGACATAATTTGTGTTTTTCATACAATTTCTGAACGTAATTCTCACTTTTTTAAACAATTCATGGACGTAATTCACGTTTTGAGCAATTTGTGGACCCAATTTACGTTTTTTATGGAATTCGCTTTTTTTGAGCGATTCATGGACATAATTCGAGATTTTTATGCGATTAATGAATGTAATATACATTTTACATGATTTATGGACGTAATTTGCTATACTTATGCTATTCATAGACATAATTTGCATCTTTTGAGCTTTCTATCAACGAAATTTGTGTTTTTTGATCGATTTATTGACGTTATTTGTGTTTTTATAGGATTTATGAATGTAATTCGCTTTTTTACCAATTCTTGGACGTAATTCACATTTTTTGCAACTTATGAACGTTATTCATGTTATTTTGCACAATTCATGGAAGTGATTCGCAATTTTTGAGTGATTTATGAACATAATTCACGTTTTTATGCAATTCATGGATGTAATTTGCGTTTTCTGAGCGATTCATGAACGTATTTCACATTTTTTATGCAATTCATGAACGCAATTCGGTATTTTTATGCGTTTTATAGAGGTAATTTCAGTTTCAGATTTCTGCCACCAAAATTCGTGTTTTTTGAACGATTTATAAACATAATTCATGTTTTACTACACGATTCATAGACGTAATTTGCGTTTTTCATACAATTTATGAATATAATTCTCGCTTTTTTACATGATTCATGGATGTAATTCACATTTTAAGCAATTTGTGGACGTAATTCCCATTTTTTATGCAATTTGCTTTTTTTTTTAGCGATTCATGGATGTAGTTCACATTTTTATGCGATTCATGCATGTAATTCACATTTTTTATGCGATTCATGCATGGAATTCATATTTTTTATGCGATTCATGGATTGAAATAATGTTTTTATTGCGGTCTTTGGATGAAATTAACGTTTTTCGTGTGGTATTTTGTCGAAATGTTGGGTTTTTTTACATGATTCTTTGTTGAGATACACTTTTTTTTTTTTTTTACGCAATTCTTTGTCGAAATAAATAAATAAAAATTGTTTCTTCATAAAATTTTCTGCACATGGCGTGCGTCTATATTATACAATTCTGCTTGTCAGATTTTTTTTTTTTTTTTTTTTTTTTTCAGATTGAATTAAGGTTTGCTAACCCATAGACTAATTGGAATTTCCAGATTTCTGATCACGCATATCTATGGAAATTAAGTTTTCTTACCCGAATCGAGATATGGTTGGATTTTTTTTTTTTTTTTTGGGGGGGGGGGTTGAATCTGGTTTCGGTTTGATTTCAAATGTAATTTTCAGGTTCTTGTTCAGTTGCATTTCAATGTATTTTATTTTGCAGCAGATAGATTGAGTTACTCTTGGAGGGATTTTTTTCTTTCTGGTTTTGGAGTGTATAGGATAGATTTCAATAGGAATTTTTCGATTCTGGTCAATGTATGTCAATGGAAATTATTTTGTCTTTCTTGGACAAATTTATCTTTCCATTAAATTTTTGTTGGTTTAGAATGGGTTTCAGGATAACTTGTAGGTTCTTGTTGGCAAACTTGTATAAAACCAAAAACTTTCTGCAAATTAATTTAATGTTGGGTGTAATTCGCATTTTTTGTGCAATTCATGGTCATCATTCGTGTTTTTTATGCGATTTATGAATGTAATTTGCATTTTTGAGCAATTTATGGACATAATTCGCAATTTTTATGCGATTAATGAATGTAATTTACATTTTACATGATTTATGGACGTAATTTGCTATTTTTATGCAATTCATAGACATAATTTACGTTTTTTTCAGCTTCCTGTCGACGAAATTTGTGTTTTTTGATCAATTTATTGACGTTATTTGTGTTTTTATAGGATTTATGAATGTAATTCACTTTTTTTACACAACTCTTGGACGTAATTCGCATTTTTTGCAATTTATGAATGTTATTCGTGTTTTTTTGCAGATTCATGGAAGTGATTCACATTTTTTTAGTGATTTATGAACATAATTCACATTTTTATGCAATTCATGGACGTAATTTGCATTTTTTGAGCGATTCATGAATGTAATTCGCGTTTTTATGCAATTCATGAATGCAAAACACTATTTGCTATTTTTATGCGATTTATAGACGTAATTTGCGTTTCAGGTTTCTGCTGCCAAAATTCGTGTTTTTTGAGTGATTTATGAATATAATTCCCATTTTACTACACGATTCATAGGCATAATTTGTGTTTTTCATACAATTTCTAAACGTAATTCTCACTTTTTTAAACAATTCATGGACGTAATTCACGTTTTGAGCGATTTGTGGACCCAATTCGCGCTTTTTATGCGATTCATGGACATAATTCGCGATTTTTATGCGATTAATGAATGTAATTTACATTTTACATGATTTATGGATGTAATTTGCTATATTTATGCGATTTGTAGACATAATTTTCATTTTTTGAGCTTTCTGATGACGAAATTTGCATTTTTTGATCAATTTATTGACGTTATTTGTGTTTTTATAGGATTTATGAATGTAATTCACTTTTTTTAACAATTGCTGGACCTAATTCGCATTTTTTGTAATTTATGAATGTTATTAGTATTTTTTTGCACGATTCAAGGAAGTGATTTGCATTTTTTGAGTGATTTATGAACGTAATTTGCGTTTCAGCTTTCTGCTGCCAAAATTAGTGTTTTTTGAGTGATTTATGAACATAATTCCCGATTTACTACACGATTCATAGACATAATTTGTGTTTTTCATACAATTTCTGAACGTAATTCTCACTTTTTTAAACAATTCATGGACGTAATTCATGTTTTGAGTGATTTGTGGACCCAATTCATGTTTTTTATGCAATTCGCTTTTTTTGAGCGATTCATGGACATAATTCGCGATTTTTAGGCGATTAATGAATGTAATTTACATTTTACATGATTTATGGACGTAATTTGCTATACTTATGTGATTCATAGACATAATTTGCATCTTTTGAGCTTTTTATCGACGAAATTTGAGTTTTTTGATCGATTTATTGACATTATTTGTGTTTTTATAGGATTTATGAATGTAATTCGCTTTTTTTTACCAATTCTTGGACGTAATTTGCATTTTTTGCAATTTCTGAACGTTATTCGTGTTTTTTTGCACAATTCATGGAAGTGATTCGCATTTTTTGAGTGATTTATGAACGTAATTCACGTTTTTATGCAATTCATGGACGTAATTTGCATTTTTTGAGTGATTCATGAACGTAATTCACATTTTTTATGCAATTCATGAATGCAAGTCGCTATTTTCATGCGTTTTATAGAGGTAATTTCCATTTCAGCTTTTTGCCGCCAAAATTCGTGTTTTTTGAGCGATTTATGAACATAATTTATGTTTTACTACACGATTCATAGACGTAATTTGCATTTTTCATACTATTTATGAATATAATTCTCGCTTTTTTACATGATTCATGGACGTAATTCACATTTTAAACAATTTGTGGAGGTAATTCCCATTTTTTATGCAATTTGCTTTTTTTTTTTTTTTTTTTAGCGATTCATGGATGTAGTTCACAAAACCACCCCCTTGGCTGTGCTACTGACAACAAAATCTTATGTTGGTGCAAGGAGTAATTTATTCATAGACATGAGAAAAAAGTTTTTGACAACAAACCAAAAAAAAGTACAATACAGGATTTTTACCTGGCATTCTCATAAAATTTTGAATATATTCTGCCTCCCCCCTCTAATTCATAAGTTTTCATACATTCTATATTATATTCCATATTAAGAAGGGGCCACTTGTCTAGTTTTGATTTGAATGAGAACGCGTTATTAGCATTTTTCATTCAGGTAGAATTTATTTATTTAGAATAGAATTGATAAAGAAAATGCACAAATTGAAAAACATCGAACAGACATGATAGAATCACTACGTAATTTTCATGGTTTTAATAATCCACATGGATGTTTCTTGTTATGCAAATTCAATCTTGCAATGTCTTAATATACAATGAATAAAGTCTGCAATAAAGTTAACCAGAGAATCTTGCAATGGATTTTTGCCGTCGCTTATTCAAATTTACTTAAGAGGAATCGAGTTAATGAAATGTTGTATAAATGTTACTTGTTAGCTTTATAGATTACTAGGTACTACTAGGTTATCCCGTCGACCAAAAAATTATCGCCAAACTATAAGATTAAATTCCAATAATGGATGATTGTGAATGCCACATTCAATGACATTAAATACAATTTGTATATTTAAAATGCCATTGATTTTTATTTCGACTTTTTATTAATATTTTACTAATTATTTGTTTTTTCATTATTTAAAATAAAAAAATATGTGATTATGTATAATTTGGCGAAATTGGTCGAAGGAATAACAGTAGTAGCGATTACTAAAATATTTCAAATCGAAATAATTTATGAAACTGAAAATGTTTTAGCCAACATTTCACTTAAGTTTAAAAAAAGCAATATATAGAAATTGTAAAGTCCCTCAAGTGTGTGTAACTTGGGACAAGACATTGCACAAATATAATGTGCTCATCTTTTGTTTACATTTTTAAAAAGAGTAATTTAAATGTAATAATGTACTAGAAATCATAATGAATGCTTATAATAGAGTATAATACAGTCAACTCTGTGAAATTCACAAAATGTATTATCTGCAAAACATGTTAAAATGCAAACATTGAAAAGTGTTTTAACACTTAAACTCAAAGATAAAAGATATGCAATAATTTTATTTTCATGAAATGACAAATTTTAATAAAATAAACTGGGATTTAAGAAAATTCATGTATTTTGTACCCTGTATTTAAAAACAATACTTTAAGCAAGCCAGTAAGTTTCCGTTTATTAATTATGATTAATGCAAACCTATTCTTTGCTCAAGCAGCGAAAAAATTAAAAAAATAAACAAAAAATATATAGAGGTAAAATTGTTTATCAAACAATACACATATAAAGTTCCTTGGCGAAGGAGAGTAAACTGCATTTCACCCCAAATTACTGACAACAAAACAAACCAAAATGCAGTCCAGATTTTTAACTGGCATTCTCGTAAAATTTTGAATATATCCTACCTCCACACTGTAATCCATAAGTCTTCAAAAATACAAGCAAATAACTTTATTGCAAAGTTACACATTCTGTATTAATTAATAATCCATTGCAAGATTCTCCGGTTAACTTTATTGCAGAGCTTATTCCTTGTATATTGACATTGCGAGATTCAATTGGCGTAACAAGAAACAACATGTGGATTATTAAAACCTGAAAATTACTTAATGATTCTATCTTGTCTGGTTTATATTTTTTAATTCGTGCATTTTCTATATCAATTTAATGGACATTATGTAAGAATATTACTACCTGAATGAAAAATGCTCCGTGTAACTTGCAGCGTTCGGGTTCGGATTCAAAACAAAACTAGACAAGTGGCGCCCCTAGGCGTATGAATACATGACTTTCCAACAACAAATAATTTAAAATAATTTTTGTTTGAAAACTTAAAAAAAAAATCATAAGTCGAAAGTATATTGAGTATGTATAATTAAAAAATATTTTCCTATTTTAAAAAAGGATTCAAAATATTTTTTCCACAAAATGCAAAAATATCCAATGTAAGAAACGTAATATTTCCTTCTTACGAAAAATAAAGGCAAAATAAATAGAAATTTGATTTAGTATATATTTATTGAATGTTTTAAAGCACATGATAAGATGTTTTTGTAGTTTAAAAAACATTTATTGCTTCGATTCGGGTGTTTTAACTGTGACCATAAGTACATAAGGTTTTTCACTCAGGCTCCGTCTGCTAACCCATAGAATAACATGTAATCCGCGAGTTAATATAGTCCAATTTTCCAAGACCAATATATAACAAACAAGAGTTTTCCTAGAAACAAGGCAAGTCTTATTACCTCTATCTTAAAGAGATTCATATTATATATATAAGTTTTAATAAAATCTCCCAGCCCGTTTCCTAGATCTCATTATCAGGAACAAACACCATCGATTACAGTTTTAAAATGGTTATCGAGATCTAAAAATATACGGCACGTAGAAATGTAAAAATTATAGGATAGGATTAGACTGGGAATATAAGACTATATTAAAAAAATTGGACCATTCTGACCAATATTTGCTGAGTAATTAGAAGGCGGCTTTTCCGATTTTCTTTGATGTTGAGTTAGCTGTATATATGAAGTTCCGCATCTACCCGTATGACGATGGTAGGTTTTGACGATGGTAGGTTTAAAGCTGCGTCACTTGAAGGCTGCCGCCTTCTATGATAATAATGTACCTATATTTTGCAAGCGATACAGAACGAATTTAAGTAATGGGATTTTTTAGGAAAAGAATTGTTTTGTAAGATTAATGCTTTTTGCAATAAAATAAAATAATAAAGGGTTAATTAAAGGTATGGAATTAAAATATATTAAGATATTATAAAAATAATTTGGAAGTAATTAAGTTAGAATTAAGGCGTAATTATTATTATTTTTATATGTATATTGCGTGTTTTCCAGCTGCCTTAATGTTTTTTAGTCATTCATAATTTTTTTCTTATAAATAAATTTTGCTAAGAAAAATTAATTTAAAATATATATAAAGCATTCTGATTTTTTTCGATTTTTAAATGAAACTTTTGTTAAAAAATGAAAATAATCTTTAAAAAATTCATAAAAAAATCAGTTTTCATAACGCATAAATATAAATTCATATAAAATCCCGTAAAGTATTTTTATTAATTCTGAAATTATAAGGCGAATTAATTTATTTCGCACGTTTCTTTTAATTAATTAAAACATATTCAACACTTTTTTCAAAACTTTAAAATGCATTGATTAAATTAGAAATAAAGTATTACTTACAATCTTAAAAGAAAAAAGAAAAGCTCATTTTCAGAGAAATCCCCAGGTAGAATGTAAGCAAAATCCTTTGAGGGCAAAAAGACGAAGATTATTTTAAATGGATACAGATTTAACAGTAACAGCATAGGATATTTCCTTTTACAAACAATGAATCGCTAAAATTTTCTAAAACAACAGCTAAGCGGAAGTAATGCCAATCTAAATTTAGTAAGATTCGAAGTAAAAATCATCTCGATTCCCAAACAGAATTGTTTTGCTCATACAGTTTAAAATATTTTTCTTCTGACGAGAATAATCATTCACTAAAGAAAATACAGCTTTGTTTTCTTTTTTAATTTAAAAGAGTTTTGGAAAATTATATGAGGAATTCTGAAAGTTCATAATGTTGTATATGCATATCCACTAAAATCAATAATTCATTCTTAATTATGTTTTTATTAAATATTATAATATTGTTTTGTCGTTGGAAACAGGCGTATGATCTGTATAATACTAGCATATAAAGCAGAGCATTAAAATTCTATTACAATGTTTCATATTTGTAAATTTTAACTTAGCTGAATTAAATAAATGCGTGTAAAAGAAACACTGGTTTAAAGTTTATGCAAAAACTTTTGCACGTACGTATCAGTGTTTCTTGAGAGTAGCCCAGTGATCTGTGGTTACAATGCTTAACTTAACACTATACCGTCCGTAAATCTTACTCAACCATAATAAAAACGTTTTAACACCAGAAATATTACTTAAAACAATTTCAGTTATAACCAAGTTTTCTCTAGTTACAATTTTACGAAAGAAAAAATGGTTCGAATCAACATTTTGTCATTGATCGGTGTCGAATTGACATCAGCTGCAGGTTGTAGCCTTCATTATAGTCTTATGGCGAAAATACACCAGCAGTAATCTGATTTCATTTCAGATTTTTTATTTCTATTTTTATTTTTTTAACTGAGTTTTCAACTTGTTTTCATTTTTTGTGTCATTAATATTTTTTTCATTATAAATATAATATTGTTAATAAAATTTAATTTTTATATATAATAAACGTATCTCATTTATTTTTACTTTTAAAATTAAACATCTGTTTGAAAAAATGATTTTTTTTTAAATTCATTTTAAAAAAAATACTTTTCATAAGGAAAATGTGAAACATAAATAGATACTTAAGTCGTACAAAGTCTCGTAAAGCATTTCTCATAATAATTCTGAAATTATTGAGCAAATAGATTAATTTCACACGTTTTAATTAATTAAAACATCCACGACTCTTTTCTCAGAATAACTGACGCACTCGTTCATTATCAAACAACGTATTACATACAATCTTTAGAAACAAAAGAAAAGCTCAATTTCAGAGAAAACTCCAGATAGAATGTCAGCAAAATCCTTTGAAGATAAAAAAGACTATGATTATTTTTAACGGAAACAGATTTGACATTAATAAGATTAGGTATTTGATTTTACAAAAACAGTGCATCGCCACATTTTTCTAAAGCAACAGCTAGTCGAAAGTAGTGCTGACGTAAAGTTAGGCATGGCTCGAAGTAAAAATCCGCTTCATTCCCCAAAAGAATTATTTTGCTGCAACAGTTTAAAAGAATTGATGAGAATATCTATTCACTGAAAGAAATTTCAGCCTTATATTCTTATTCAATTAACAAGAGTATCGTGAAATAGTATGAAAACCCTGAAAGTAAATATATTTATATATAAGGAAAGCAATTAAATTGTTTGAAAGATGACTCAATAGAGATTGAATAGCCATGTTGCATTTTTGATCTAATTTATTTTTAAAGCGCGATGAATTATTAACTTTTTAGTTGAAAAAAAAGCATTTAATTTCTTTGGAACAATTCTTAATATTTTTAGGTCTCCATTAAAATTTGAAATCTTAACAAATGAATTTAAAAACCAATTATCTCAAATTGATTCTTCCTCAAAAAGTGGTAGGAACCGCCCCCCTCCCCCACTTCTTAATGATACGTATATGGTCAGATGTATTTCATTATTTCAAAAACAGAAGACACTTTTCTCAAAATAATAAAATGTGTCGATTCAATAAAAAATAATGGAATACGTACAATCTTAAAAGACAAAAGGAAAGGAACAAAAAGACAAAAGGAATTCTCCAGATAGAATGTCAGAAATATACTTTGAGGGTAAAAAAAAACAATGATTATTTTTAATGGATACAAATTTAACAATACCAACATAGGATATTTCATTTTATAGAAACAATGCATCGCTAAATTTTTATAAAATAACAGCTTTTTTTAAAAACAGCGTTGCTTCAACAGCAGGCGGAAGCAACGCTGACGTAAATTTAGGTATGCTTGAAGTAAAAATCCTTCTATTCCCAAATAGAATTATTTTGCAGCTACAGTTTAATAGAATTGATGAGAATATCTATTCACAAGAGAAATGTCAGCTTTACATTCTCTTTAAATTTACAAGAATAATGTAAAATTGTATGAAAACCCCTAAAAGTAAATATATTTACATAAAAGGGGAAGAAATAAATTGTTTGAAAGATGACTCAGTAGAGATTGAATACCATGTTGCATTCTTGGTCTAATTTATTTTTAAAGCTCGGTGAAATATTAAATTTTTAGTTAAAAAAAAAACTTATGTTTAGCAACAGTTCTTAAATTTTTAAAGGATGCTTTTAAAAATTTGAGATCTTAAAAAATGAATTCAAAAACCAATTTTTTCAAAATTGCTTCTTCCGCAAAAAGAGCTAAGAGCCGACCCCTCCTCCCCACACACACACTTCTTAATGATGCGCATATGGTCTGATGTATTTCATTATTTCAATTACTGCAGACACTTTTCTCAAAATAATAAAACGGATTAATTCAATAAGAAATAACGTATGACATACAATCTTTAAAATACAAAAAAAACTCAATTTCATGGTACTCTCCAAATAGAATGTCACCAAAATTATTTAAGGATAAAAAGACGATGATTTTTTTTAACGGATACAGATTTAACAGTAATAACATGAGGAATTTCGTTTTAGGAAAAGAATAAATCGTTAATTTTTGTTTAAACAAAAGGTAAGCGAAAGCAATACTGACGTAAATTTAGGTACGGTTAGACGTAGAAATTCTTTTCAGTTCCTAAATTGGAATATTTTGCTCCTACAGATGAAAAGAATCGATGAGAATAGCTATTCACTGGAGAACTTTCAGCTTTATATTCTTTTTTAATTTACAAGAGTTATGTGCAATAGATGAAAACCCTCTAAGTAAGTATATTTATACATAAAAAAAGGAATTAAAGTGTTTGACAGATTCAATAAAATTCTCAATGGAGATTGAATTGTGATGTTGCATTCTTCTCTATTTTTAAAAAGTGATGATATATTACTTTTTATGTTTTTCCAAAAACTCAATTATCCGCTTCCCTGTTTCGGTTGTAGGTCATTCGGGCAACCTGCTTTTACCAATCATGATTCGCCCGTACCAAATACGGGCATACATACTCTAAACATAATTTATTATTCTCAACAGTAAAGTTTTATTGTAATTTTTGCATTATTTCATCCAAGCAGTTTTCTCATTCAAATAAACATTTTTTTTTTTTTTTAAACCGGTGATAACAGATTAAAAATTCTGTAAAAGACATGAAAAAAGAAGTCATCATTTGAAAGTTTCTTTCAAAGATATTGATCGGTTAAATGGTTAATGTCTTTGAAACAGTTTTTATATTTTTGAGGGCTCCTTTTAAAATTTGAGATCTTAACAAATGAATTCAAAAACTAATTTTCTCAAAATTGCTTCTTCCGCAAAAAGTGGTAAGAGCTGCCTCATCCCTCTCACACACTTTACCACTTTTGTAAATTATAGAAGAATATAAGGCTGAAATTCACTACACTGTAAAAAAAAATCTGTAACCCTACAGATGTAAAGTTGCCAAAATGTGTATGCTTATTAACATTTTACTTGAGCACTGTACAAAAAAAGCTGTAAATCTACAAAGTAATTTTTGTAAAGCTACAGAAAGCAGTAACGTTACAAACGAGTCTATTAGAATTTACAGTTACTTTATTAAATATTTATCTGTAACCCGGGTTATGCAGTGGACTCTCTCTATTCCGAACACTCACGGGACCGACCAAAAATGTTCAGATTATGGGGGTGTTCAGTATAGAGGGAGAATCGTAAATGCATTACTACTACTATGTATTGAATTTAAAGTCGGTATAAAATATTTAGCATGGTTAGTCATACCATTGTGCAATGTCAAACTAAATTTAGTCAATTTTGTACGGTACCATCTCATACGGTACATTCTCTCGAACCACTATGAGAAAATTGTGAATATCATCTACACTTATCGATTTGATTTATAGTGTGTAGGCAATGATGTGATCTTCACATTTTTTAAACGTTTTCCGATCACAAGTGATTTGAGCTTCCCATCCATAAAACTGGTACAGAGCATATATGGCAATTCTTTCTATTCACATTTTCCCAATTATGCATTTTTCGCTTCTTTTTGCTTGATTTTTGTTTCGAAGAGTTTATTTTCTATTCTTCCACAGTGTCGATATTTACATCTGCAGCTTCACCATTGATTATTTTAAATTTGATGTTATGTTAAATTTTGAAATGAGTCAACAATCCTTCCGATGCTTTTAATTCTGAAATTTTCTGCTTTTCTGAAAAATCCGAAATAGGAGTCCAGTAATAGGATGATTCTTTGTTCTCATTTGACAAGAAATCTTCCAAACATTAATGTTTATGCTCTTGTTTCCTGTTTTCTATTCCAAAATTCTATACTTATTTAAATTCGTTAAACCTTTTTATTCTTCTGCAATAAGTTTTGCTGAATTTGCATGATGTGGGAATTTTATGAATTCTCATTCCAAACACATGTTTAGTTTACAGAGAGGTGAGGTAAAAATGGGGTTTGAAAGTAGCGTTCATAATAGCGGGGTATTCAGATTAGAGGGTGTTCAGAATACAGAGAGTTTATCTTATGTTAAGTCTATGGAGTTTCGCCGGGACCATCGAAATGCGTTCATAATACCGGGGTGTTCAGATTAGGGAGTGTTCAGATAGAGAGAGTTCACTGTATTACATAAAAAATTCTAAGAATCCTAGTTTCCTAAAACATTTTGAGTAACAGATTTTGGGGTTTCTGTATCTGGTACATGAATGCATGCTGTTTTGTCGTTACATAAAAAGTTCTAGGAATCTTACTTTCCTAGAAAACTTTTAGTAACGTTACAGATATTTTTACAGTGTAGTGAATAGCTATTCTCATCAACTATTTTAAGCTGTAGCAGCAAAATAAGTCTATTTGGGAATAAAGTAGATTTTTATTTCGAGCCATACCTAAATGTCAGCATTGCTTCCGCCTGCTGTTGTTTTAGAAAAATTTAGCGATGCATTGTTTTTGTAAAATGAAATGTCCTATTTGTTACTGTTAAATTTGTATCCGCCCGTAAAGCATGGTGACATCACTGCAACGTCGTTGTGAAGTCACATTGTGACTTTGTGACCGTCTATTGTCGATGTGACGTCACGTGACGTCGATGTCAAGTCGCAGTGACTAAAATGTGAAAGCTGTTTTAGAGCTCTTTTGTGACGTTTCACAAAGTGGTTACAATGTGACAAATTTGTGAAAAATGTGTCATTTGTGACTAATTTGACATTAACATTGTGACGAAACTGTAACAAAAGCGACGATATTTAAATTGCCAGAAACATGTTTTTTAAACTAAATAGCATGTTTTGAAGGATATTTATAAATTTTTAAAGATTTTTAAGAAAGTCACATCTCAGTCGCAATGTGACGTCACTGAGAGGTGGCATTTTGGTCAAAGATGTGATGTGACCAAAGTGACTCACAGTGACGTCACTGTGACCATGCATGCAATTAGGGCGTTAAAATTAATCATCGTCTTTTTATCCTCAAATTATTCTTCTAACATTATATCTGGAGAATACAATATATGGTATGTTGTATTTCATTAATTAAAATACAGCAGACATTTTTCCCAAAATAATAAAACGTACTGATTCAATAAGAGATAACGCATTACATGCAATCTTTAAAATACAAAAGTAAATCTCAATTTCATAGAATGTCAAAAAATCCTTTGAGGTTAAAAAGACGATGATTATTTTTAACGGATTACAGATTTACCAGTTATAACACTGGGTATTTCATTTTACAAAAACAATACAACGCTATTTTTTCAGAAACAACAGCTAAGCGGAAGGATTGCTAAAGTAAATTTAAATATGGTATGAAAAAAAATCCTCTCGATTCCCCAATAGAATTATTTTGCTCCTATAATTTAAAAGAATTGATGAGAATAGACTATTCACAGGAGAAATTTCAGCTCTATATTCTTTTTTAATTTGCAAGAATAATGTGAAATAGCATGAGAAACTCTGAAAGTAAATATTTTTATATAGAAGGACAGGAATTTAACTGTTTGACAAAAGAATCAATGGAGATTGAATATCAATGTTGCATTCTTAATCTATTTTATTTTTAAGCATTTAACTAATCAATATTTTTGAAAAAAGCTTTCAAATAATGTCTAGATTTTTATGTCTTTTACAGAATTTTTAGTCTTTTATCACCGTTTTTTTAAAGAAAAATATTTTTGTCTTATAGTATTAGAAAAAAGCTCGGACTAAACAATATAAATTTCACAATAAAATTTTACTTGTGTGCATACTAAATTATGACTGGCATATTGAAACCCGTGCATTGTATGCTCAAATCATGATTCACAAAATCACGTTGCCCGTTCGACGTTCGAGAAAAAAAAGGAAGCTGCTGAATAGCGATAAAATATTACCATTTTAGTTGAAAAAACATTTAATGTATTTGAAGCAGTTTTTAAATTATTTTAGGGTGCTTTTAAATTTAAGATCTTAACATATAAATTCAAAAATAAGTTTTCTAACAATTAGTTATTCCGTAAAATGTGGAAAGAACCCCAGTACTCTTCTTACCCTAATAGCATGCATAGTCACAGTGACGTCACAGTGACGTCACTGTGAGTTACTTTGGTCACATCACATCTGTGACCAAAATGCCACCACTCAGTGACGTCACATTGTGACTGAGATGTGACTTTCTTAAAAGTCTTTAGAAATTTATAAATATCCTTTAAAACATGTTATTTACTTTTTAAAAAAATTTCTGGCAATTTAAATATCGTCGCTTTTGTCACAGTTTCGCCACAATGTTAATGTCAAATTAGTCACAAATGACACATTTTTCACAAATTTGTCACATTGTGACCACTTTGTGAAACGTCACAAAAGAACTCTAAAACGGCCATAACGACTTCACATTTTAGTCACTGTGACTTCACATCGACGTCACGTGACGTCACATCGACAATCGATGGTCACAAAGTGACCATCGCAATGTGACTTCACAACGACGTTTCAGTGACTTCACCATGCTTTACGGGTAATACTGCAACTATTTTCTGCTGAATTTCATTAATTAAAATACAGCAGACACTTTTCTCAAAATAATAAAACATATTGATTCGATAAGAAATAACGCATTTTACATACAATCTTTTAAAGACAAAAAGAAAAGCTCAATATCATAAAATTCTCCAGATAGAATGTCAGATATATCCTTTGAGGATAAAAAGACAGTGATTATTTTTAATGGATACAGATTTAACAGTAATAACATTGGGTACTTCACTTTACAATAACAATACATTTCTAATATTTTCTAAAGCAACCGCTAAATGAAAAGCTTGCTAACGTAAATTTAGATATGATGAAAAAAAAATCCTTTTGATTTTCCAATAGAATCATTTTGCTCCTCCTCCCAACTTAAAGGAATTGATGAGAATAGCTATTCCAAGGAGAAATTTCAGCCTTTTATATATATATATTTTTTCATTTACAAGAGTAATGTAGAATAGTATGAGAAACTCTGAAAGTAAATATACTGGGTGTCCCAAAAAGGACTGATGGATTTTAAAATTCAATAACTTGCAAACGGTGACAGCTATTTAAAAAATTTTTGCAGGAGGGTTATGTATAATGTCAGGAGTTTTTTTACCGCAATTTTTTATTTTAGTTCGAATTTCAGACAATAGGTAGCGCTGACGGCCGATTGGTGGCGATTGAAGGCCAGGTCGACACTTCACTCCGCACTGATCACCTGGCTTTCAATCGCCGTCAGCGCCACCTATTGCTTGAAATTCGAACTAAAATAAAATATTACGGTAAAAAAACTCCTGACCTTATACATAACCCTCCTGCAAAAAATTTTTAAATAGCTGTCACCGTTTGCAAGTTATTGAATTTTAAAATCCATTAGTCACTTTTGGGACACCCAGTATTTATATATAAGGAGAGGAATTAAATTATTTGAAACGTGAATAAATGGGGATTGAATAGCAATGTTGCAGTCTTGGACTATTTTATTTTTTACAGGGCGAATTTTAGTTACAAAAAACAATTAATTTTTTAGCTGTTTTTTATGTCTATAAATTGAAAATATGGGATAATATGGAAACTTTTTTTAAAGCTTAAATTTTTGTAATATTTATTGTAAAGATTAATGCCTTTAATTCATATGAAATTGTATTTAAAAATATATTGGTGTCAAAGAAACTTTAAGTGATGAATCAAGCAAACGCTTCTCGCAAATACGTATTACGGGAAAATCAGTTAAGTGGTTAATGTTTTTGCAACTGTTTTTATATTTTTGAGGGATCTTTTTAAAATATGAGATCTTAACATATGAATTCAAAAATCAATTTTCTCAAAAATGATTCTTCCGTAAAAAGTGAGGAAAACCCCTATCTCTTTCTTAACGCTGTGCGTATGGTATGTTGTACTTCATTATTTAAATTAGAGCAGACAATTTTTTCAAAATAATAAAACGAATTTATTCATTAAGAAATAACCTATTTTATATATCTTTTTAAAAAAAGATCAATTTTTTTAGAATTCTCCAGATGGAATGTCAACAAAGTTCTTTGATGCTAACAAGGCAACGATTATTTTTAACGGGTAGAGATTTAGCAGCAATAACAGAAGGAATTTTATTTTACGAAAACAATTCATCGCTATTTTTTTTTTTTTTTTTTTTTTTTGCAAAACAAATAGTAAGTGGAAGCAATGCTGAAGTAAATTTAAGTATGATTCGACGTGATTTTTTTTTATTCCTACATAGAATTATTTTGCTCTTACAGCTTAAAAGAATTGACAACAATATCTATTTACTGAAGAAATTTCAGCCTTTATATTATTTGGTAATTTATAAGAGTATCGTGAAATATTATGAAAAACACTGAAAGTAATCATATTTATATATAAGCAGAGGAATTAAATTGTTTGAAAGTTAACTGAAAAGAGATTGGATAGCTATGTTGCATTCTTGGTCTATTTTATTTTGAAAGAGCTGTGAAATAGAGTAAGCTCTCTCTATTCTCAACACTCATTGGACCGGCCAAAATGTTCAGAATATGGAGCTGTTCATTATAAAGGAATAATGGAATTCCATTACTCCTACTACTATATAATATGACCGAGCCAGTAGTTGATCTTGAATATACTATGAAAATGAAATCTGTAGTTAAAAATAATTCATATGAAAATATTATTTGAAATAAACAAGATGGAAGTGGATTATTTTAACTTATCATAATTGTTGCTAACTAATCAAACATTAAATGTTTACACTTTCTAGTGAGAAAAATTATAAAATGACTTCTCTTACAACAGGCAGCTGACAACAGTGTGGCAACAAGTGCTCCAAACTTTTAACTAAAGATTTCATCTCAACTATTCAAACAAACTGCAACTTTATGTACATACTTAAAACCTAGCACTGATTTTGCCTATTTATTATTTAATAGAGTTTGTTGAGCTTTTTTATTCTTCTGTAACACTTTCTCCAATTTCTATGATAGGGACATATGAATTCCGTTTGTAAACGCATGTTCAGTTCACAGAAGTGGAGTAGAAATAGAGACAAAATGTTGCGTTCATAATATCGGCTCGTTCAGAACAGACGGCGTTCAGAAAACTGAGAGTTCATCTTTTGTTATGTCTATGGAGTTTTGTCGGGACCATCGAAATGTGTACTTAATACTGCGGTGTTCAAATTACAGAGTGTTCAGATAGAGAGATTCCACTGTATTACCTTTTTAGTAGAAAAAAAGGCATTTAATGTCTTTTTAATAGTTTTTAAATGTTTGAGAACTAATTTTAAATTTGAAATCTTAACATATGTATTCAAAAATCAATTTTATTTTCAGAATTGGTTCTTCGGTAAAAAGTGGTGAGAGCCCCCTTCTCCCACACACACACTTCTTAACGATGCACATATGGTCTGCCGTATATCATTATTTGAAATAAAATGCCTCTAAACGTTCACAAATACTGCAGAAATTACAGACAACTTGTGAAAATACTTAAAAAATTTGGCAATATTCATTCTCTAGAATTTGTTTGTTTCAATCAGTTCCACATAGATTAAAAAAAAAATAAATAAATAAATAAACGGTTTATTGTTTTCTTAAGTGTAAAATGACAAAACAAATTTTGGGAAGAAGAGTTCTTTATGTTTTAATGTTTGTTTGTTTGTGTTTATGACGTTCAATTATCTACATTTGGGATATGGACCATAAGGAAAGGGAGTCATTCTAAGGGAATCTAACCCGTATTTATGCAAGAAAATCCAACGTTACAAGAAGACACGGAAAACTCTGAAAGGTTTGGCAGACGGCCGCAATTTACTTGAACCCAGCACCTGCCGTCTACCAATCTTGGAGGCAGAACCTCTTGGCCACTAGTGGGACTCTTTATGTTTTAATTCCTTCGGAGACCACGCTTACCTACGTCATAGTTCTCAACTTCCTCTCGATTTTATGTATACCACTATATTATTATAAAAATCTTCGTTTTATTTAATTACCAAAATTGTCGGATTAAATAAAACAAGTGCTTCTGCATAAAAATGTTCGTATTCAGTGTTGCTAGCATGCTATTTTTTTTAAATTCAGATTTCTTGATTGTTACCACTTTTTTTGCACTTGTGAAGCGCGACTTACTTAACGATACATTACTTAAGGAGAAATCATATTCAATTTTATTTTTTTCCAAAAAGTGGTGTTAACCAAAAAACCTGAATTTAAAAAATAAAGACTTTTGTCAACACTGTTCGCATTAAAAATAGGAAGGTTGATAACTAAACACCTTCTAAAATTGCACACAGAGCTTGTTTTTAATAACGGTAAAATAAGAGAATATTAAAACAAATACTTTTTGTTTAATGATAAAGTTAGCTGCTTACAAATTTGTGCAAATTGTATAAAATTTGTTCAAAAAAGGTTCTTCCTGAACGGGTTAAAAACGCATTTGACTGAAAAAGTATATGCCAGTGGTCTACTTTTATAAATTCAGATTTCGTGATTGGCATCATTTTCGGGAAATAGTAAAATTTTCTCTTATAAAACCCCTTGGGGACGAGCGAGACATATAAGCAAAATGGCTTAAGAATACTTGTTTATCCCCAACAATAAAATTTTACTGTAAAATCTTCCTTTTTTAATCGTAGCATTTTCTTGATTTAATAAGCTACAAATTTCTATTTTTAAAAACCTTTGATAAAACATTAGATATTTCAGAAAAGGCTCTCGTCGTGAAGTAATTAATGTAATTTAATGACATATTAATTAAGGCAAATATAAGAGAAATTTTACCATTCAATTTTACATAACAGTGCAAATGATATTGCCCTAAGAGCTGAATATTTATAAAACTAGTTATAGAAATGTGCTTTAAAAATGACAAAGGGCATAACAGGATTATTTAAATAGGATATACTTAAACAAAATATATATTACATATAAACAGGATTATTTTCGTTACTTTGTTTCAAATATTTGCTGAAAATCCAGACAACTTATGAAAAAGTATTTTAAAAAAATAAGTCATATTAATTCTTTAGAGTTTTTTTTTTTTTTTTTTTTTTTTTTTTTTTTTTTTTTTTTTTGTATTATTTAGTTTTACATAGACTAAAAAACAAGGACAAAGAAAAAATCTATTTTTTTTTTTTTAACTGTTCTATGACGTTTTAAAAGTAAAAGCACGACGCGATTTTTGTGAAGAAGAATTATAAACATAATATAATGTAACGTAAAAAATATATCAACAAATTAACCTCTTTCATTAAAAACCATTAAGGAAAATAGGTCAAAAGTTAAAAACCTATGCTCATTGTGTACATTTAAAAAACATATGTTAAGTAGCGCGTGTATTTTTTCTATGCATACCATCTAATCCTTATGTGTGCACATAATTCAGATTATAATTATGAAAACCAAATAAATCTAGATTCAGATTTTCATCATTTTGAAATAACTTGGCACAAGTATTTACAATAGCTTTCGCTAAAACATTTGTTTTAGGCAATTAATAGCGTTTATTAGTAATATTCATTTTATACTCTGTTGTTGATTTTGTTAGAAAGGAAATACCATTATTTCATTAATTATCGAAAGTCCTTAAAGAAAAATATTCTTACAACATCTGTCCAAATTGTTTGAAAAATGACATAGTAGACGATAAATCCTTTTTAATCGACGAAATCTTTCGATACGATTATATTGATTTTTTTTTTTTTTTTTTTGAAGATTAAAAAAAAGTGTTTGGCTGTTTTTTTTTTACATATAAAATTTTACTGTAAGTTTAAATTGTTATTTTATGTACTGAATTGAAAAAAATAATTTATAAAACTTTATTTGTGTACTGAATTGATAAAATAACTTATAAAACTTTTTTTTTTTTTTTTTTTGTACTGAATTGATAAAATAATTTATTTGTGAAAATAATTTAATGTGAATTTAATGTGATTTTTTATTAAATTCTCTGCAATAGTTCTTGAGACAGAGTGCCCACAAAATTCATGTCACATACAGACTGAAAGACTTACAGATAAACATTTTGAAAAAAACATGTTTTTTGTAATCTCTGACACCTAAAACGTGTAAATTCACCGAAAACCGGAAAATTCAAAAATTTTCACGAATCCAATACTTTCTTTTTGTAAAGATAAAAAAAAGTAACAAGTGACTGTACTAGAGAGTGTTAATAAATTATTTATAGAAAATTTACTCTTTTCCTTTTCTGGTGTACAGTGTTTAACTATCTTATGCAACTACTTTAATTAAATATTAAATTAAATATGGTGAAGACAGTCAGTTTTAGTTGTACAATAAATAACATCAAGTTCAACTTTTTTTATGTGACTAAGTACAGCAGCCAGTTTTTACTTTTTCAATTTTTGTATAAAATTTTTTCCTAAGAAAATGCTTTTAATTTCAAAATTGGTTTAAACTGGTTCTGGAATTGAAACTATGATAGTATAAAAAATATAAAATCGAAATCGAAAACGTAAAAACTAACCCGGTTGTATATTGTCCTTAGCTATGAAAAAAAAAGTCTTGTAAAAGTATTGAAATTTGCGCGAGATATTTGATAATAACGCCCATATACACTTAAAATTATCACCCGGGTCTTTTTGGTTGTGTCAATGGGGCATCTTAACAAGAAATTTACAGGCCTTTTTAAAATTAAAACTACTGATATAAATTTGTATGTATTTTTCATGTCATTAAACCAGATTAAATACTGTTTTAAATTTAAATTGGCAATTTTTTGAATAGTCAAAAAGATAACTATTTTGTTTTCTTTTCAGATTTGTGCTTTAACATTTTCTTTTCAACATGAATTTTTGAGTTTAAGAGAAAAAATTTGACATGGAATGATTTAGTAATCGTAAGGGAATCTTCCAATCATTTCATATTTATAATAATCACAATCATCTTTTAAAGCAAATGTACATTATTAATTGGCTAGCAATTATAAAAAACCTCGCCTAAATCTATTAAAAATTCAAATAAAAATCTGTAACAAAAATTAATATGGGTGGTTTATAGAGGAATTACGTCACGAAAAAAGTTACATTATGCCTCCCGGTTTTACAGTTATAAAAATCACAAACATGTCATTTCTTTTTAATTGCTCTCTGAAAAACTCACTGAAAAACTTTACAAATAATTATCTTTATGGTTTAATATTTCCATCGCTCTGAAATGAACCAATATTTATTTTTTATTTATTTTGATGGAATGAAATATTCAGTTGTCAGCATAATTTCAACTGAATTTATCTCAGAATCTATCCATATTTGAATGTAATTTATCACTTAAACTGCAATTATTTTTTGCACAATTGTCATACATGCACCGGGATACTTAGTAGATGCCAAAATGGCATTATTTTGCATGAAATGGTAATATAGCCATTGATTTTATTTATTAATAAATTATGTATATTTTCTCTTCTTTTTTAAAATTATACAAATTGTTTTGTTCTATAGTTATTATTAAAACTATGTTTTATTTATTGTTATTTCCTTAAAGTAATCGAAAATAATTTCAAAATATATATCTAACTGGTATTCGTAAAGGATGTTTTTATCAAATTGGCGTAAATAAAAGCATCAAACTCGGTGCAAATATGACATCTGTGCATTATTTTCGAACGATCTTTCTAAAAATGTAAATTTCATGCAGTTTTATGGGAAAACATGTCATTAAAAATGGCTGCTTGGCATATGTAAAAATTGAAGAATTCATCCCATTTTTGTTTACGACAATCAATTGACTTAATCTTAGAGACCAAAAACGTATAAATGTATTTTGATGCATGTGTTGCATTTTTAACATAGTCAAACTGATTGATTGTGTTAAATCAGTTTGATTGTGTTAAAAAATGCAATTTATATACGCATCCAAGTTCCGTGGAGTTCCTTTACCTGCGGTCTATTCTGTTGAGCTGTCTAATTGACAGAACAGATGTTTACACCTACAAGGTTATCTGAGCGAAAAATTCTCACTGGTTGTCGTACCCAGTTAACTTAATGTTGTATTCGAAAAAATGATTTTCCACCTTCAACAGCTCGAAATTTTCAGATACAATTTGGACACATTTTTAAAAGTAGAAGCATGAAATTTGCTGAAGGGATTTTTGATGTGACGTACAAGGTGCCGTGTGACGTAATTTTTCGCTGATTTAATTAGAATTTGATTTAAAAGCAATTATATTCTCAGTGTGACCCTTCTTTTCGTTCGCAGACCTCCCGCTTCGGAAAATTTAGTCCAAAACGCCGTTTTTGACAGCATTTTTTGCAACAATTTCTGCATTTATCAAAGAATTGATAATCACGGCACTTTGCATAGTTTCTAAATAAGAGAATTCCAAAGTTTGGTGCATTTGAGAGCAAAAATCAATGTAAAAATCAATCTGAAAAAAGGCAGTTTGGATCGGAATACACCCTAAAACAGTAAAGCATGGGCCTTGTAAGCCAATCATCTGGGTTCAATTCCCGAGTTGGGCAATTCTTCTCTCAGTTAGAACTATTTATTTCGTATGATGTATTTTAAAGTAAATATGTGATAGGTTTATATTTTTAATGAAAGGATGGCAAAGAAACCATATTTCGAAATTTAATCATCTGCGCATAGCTAAAGTAAAAGTAGCAAAATGGCCACCTGGCATAAGCGTTCAGACCGGAATTGTTAGTAACATGAAAGTAACATGACTTAGGTTTTCATCATACAGATAATATTCTTTGAAAAATAAATTATATAACATTGGTATATACTACGAATCATTTCAGCGGTAAAATGTGCACTCTTCGAAAACATATATTAAAAATCCTTACAAAATGTTTATTTTATCGAATAAAAACACATGCGATGAAAAGGAAAAAGAAATCCCCTTCAAAAATATTAATGGAAAAAAAAATGAAAATACTGTTAAATTATGTCAAAACTCATAAATTTAAGCATTCCAGCTTTCGTCATTTCGGTTTCATGATTTTTGTTTTATTCTGTACTTAATGGCAATGGTATATAAAATCAGAATTAGCACACGTATTTCAAGGTACAAATGTTATTTGTTATAGGTGCATTATATTTGTTGATCAAGCATATTTTTAAACATATAGCAAATTAGCGAGGTCAGAAATGTGAAATGAAAACAATATTCAAACGGCATTGAAACAAACATGCGAAATCTAATTAATACGAAAATTCAATTATATTTACAGTATTATTTCAAAATAAACCTTTTTGATTTGAAATATTTTCCACCATTTACTAATTGAATTAGATTTAATATTACTTCCTTGAATTCCTTTCGACCTGTTTGTTATGACATTATCTTTGATTTCAAAAGCTCTCACATTATACTAACTAAATATGATTCCACAGCAAAATGCAACAAATATAAGCATGCGTTTATTATTTAAAATAAATAGTATCAGAAAAATAAATTCTGAGAACTGCAGCCGTTATGAACAAAAGATTTGTTTCTGGGAACAGATGATAACAAATTAGATTTTCTTACCTATTTGGATCAAATATATTATGATTTTTGAATAAATATTATCGGTAAAAACAGCATCACGAATTTATAAATAACTCCAAATTACATTCGTTTATTTATATAACGTATAACATTTGAAAATGAAATAAATGCGATTCTATTCCTATGTTCAGAATATATTATCTTTATAACTTTCACATTTTTCGATGAAATTTTTGAAACATTTATTACTATAATGTGTCACCTTTTTGGATCATTCTAAATTGATCAAGCAAAGTAAGCATAATCCCACCGTTTTTCCTAAATTAACTGTTTTTCCTAATCCGACGTTCGTTGTTTTCATAACCTTGTAAGAATGAATTTCATTGGTCGCCTCCTCTCACCTGATTAGACGATCAATTTGCTCATCGTATCCCATGATTTTCTCTGTTCTTTTTCAAATGTATCTCTTTTAAGCTATTATTATTATTATTTCTCACTTCTTTTTTCAAAATTAAACATTTTTTACCTTTATTTATTATTTTTTCGTTATTTCCGATAATTACCTAAAATTTTTAGGATTTTATTAAATTTATATATATAAAAAATGTCTTGCTGTAGGCTTTTTGCCCTGCTTTATCCTCTTTTTACTGAAATTCCATATTTTTCGGCTGAATTCCTATGCAATATGATGAATCGACTCATCAGCATCGATTGAAGGTGACGACTTCAGTAGGAACTTCGTATACTCATGCATTGATTCATTGATTCAGGGATGCAAGCGCTGCACCACAAATGGCTGATTTTAACCACTAAAATTTAATAGTATTCTTTGCATTATTATATCACAAAAATCTTGTTAATAAATAAGATGACAACTTCTATTAAATTTTAATGGTGTTAATCGGTCATTTGTAAAGAAGCTCTTGCATCCCTGATCAAGGTTATCGTGGCATTAAAATTTGTAGTAAATATAGCAGGGTTGCCATAGACGATTATTTTTCTATTTTTTCCTTGTTTTATCTTTATAGGTTTTATTTTTTCTTTATATCTTTCTTTATTTTATATTCTTTTTTTATAATCTCTGGCATCACTTTCTCAAAATAGGAATTTTCAACTGGCACTTTGACAAAATTTAAGAGAGCAGTATACACATATAGAGAAATATATTTGAAAATGTATATTAAAAAATACTGGTCCGAACAGAATATGAGAATAGTTGAATGTGGTTAAAAATTCCAAAATCAAGTATTCAAAATCAACTTAAGCAAGTAAGAGAAAAAAAATCAATTTAAAAAATTTAAATTTTATAAGAAGTGAAAATTGTTACAAAAATGTGTGAAAAAGATATCTAATTAGTGAAAAAGTCTAGAAAAAGATAGTACTGTAGAAATTCCTATACCTATTTAAATTCACCAAACGCATGAACTAAATTATTAGTATATAGGTTAAAATAAGCTAAAGACAGAGTTTCGTGAATTAATATTACGGTAATTGTTATGGAATAAATATTATGACGTAATAATTTTATTTGACATTTTTTCTGAAAAATTATCTTTTTAACAAATTTAATATAAAATTAAAACTTTTCTTAAAAGTCAAAAACCTGAATTAATGTTGTAACATTTCAAAAGGAAAAATGAAAAAATAAAATAAATTTCATATGATACTATCAGTCATAAGTATTTACATTAGAATAATTAGTAATTGAAAATATATCAAAAATCTCAATTAATGTAGTAAATTTTCTGAAAGAAAAAAAATGGAAAAAAAAATTCATAAATTACTATTAATGACTAATATTTACATTTTAATACCTAGTACATTTAAATAAATAAAAAAATTCAAATTATGCAGTAAACTTTCTCTAGGGGAAAAATGATATAAAATAAAATACATTAAGTACTATCAGTCGTAAATATTACATTTTATATTACTTACTATTTTCAAATATAACTATTTATGCTTACTTCATTTTTACCCAGGAAATTTAAATGTAGCAGTTTATATTTAGCAATAATCATTTATGTCTCTAGATAGTAAAATATTCATTTTGTTCAAAGCTTTCTTAATTTATAAAATTCTGTCTGTAACTTACACTACTTTGTTTATCAGTATTTTAATTAATTTCCCAGGTGGATCGAAATTTTTTTTGAAAACTCTTAACGTTGCTTTTAAACAGAAGCTTTCGTATGCTATATACATTTAAATTTTAAGTCTCATTGAATAATCTATGTTATTCGTGGAAACTTTTATTAGTATTTACGAAATATGAATGCACATTTGCTGTATGCATTTTTTCAATAAACGAAATTTAATTTATACATTACATTAAAGCAATTAATGACATTTTGTTCTTAATTATGGTAAACAGTTAAAATTAATTCGAGGTTATAAGTAGTTTTTCAATAGATCATCCGGAAAGTTCTGCAGTTTTTCAAAGACAAACTCGATTTCGCCCAGCTATTCTGCTATTACTAATAAGGCATGGCCTTGAATGACCCAGTTATGTACATTCAGTTTTTTTTTTGCCACGCTTTTATTAACTTCACCTGTATGTTTGTGAGTTTGTGAGTTTGTAACTCTCCTTTTTTAATGTATGTTCACCGATAACTCGGAAACCATGCAACCGATTAACTTGGTTTTGGTGTTAAATGAAAGACGATGCTCTCGAATTGGTACCACTTCAGTTTCATCGAAATTGGTTCAGTACTTTTTTAGTAATTAGGCAAAAACTAATAAAATTAGTGATTTTCGCTAATTAAAAGTGTTGAATACGTTGACTGAATGGAATGTAGACAGCATGGCCGAGCGGTCTAAGGCGCCGGATTGAAGCTCTGTTTTTCGAAAGAGATTGTGGGTTCGAACCCCAATCTTTACATCTCTGTAAAATTTTAAAAAAAATTCCGTAGTACAATCTTTATTTTTAACCGGCTTCAGAAAAGGAAGAGGAAGTTATCAATTCGACGCGTATGTATTTTTTTTCAATGTATGTTTACCAATTACTCTGAAACTATCCAACCGATTAATTTGGTTTTTGTATTAAATATAAATATAGTTTAAAAAAACTAAAAACCACGCTTTTAAAGTAATCAAACTAAAAAGTGAAAAATAAATATAGTTTTAAAAAACTAAAAAACACGCTTTTTAAGTATATCAAACTAAAAAGTGAAAAATAATTCGTACTATAAGCTGAAAACGAAAATAGATGAAAAAAACTATATAACTATAAAATCATTGTTATTATAGAAATCAGTTAATAAGCAATAAATAAAATTATCGTGGAAAAAAAGCGTGGGGTGCTTCTTAAGAACTGATAGATGGAGCATGGTAGATGGAGCACCCTACGCTTTTTTTCAACGATAATTTTATTTATTGTTTTTTAATTGATTTCTCTAATAACAATGATTTTATAGTAATATAATATTTTCCATCTATTTTTGTTTTAAGCTTATAGTACGAATTGTTTTTCACTTTTAGTTTGATATACTTAAAAAGCGTGTTTTTTAGGTTTTTTAAACTATATATATATTTTTTTTTTGGTTTGTTTTTTTGTTCTGCACGATTCTTTTTGTATTGTCACATAATGTTTGTTTCAATGCAGTGTTAACAATGAAGACGCAAAAAGTTATTTTTAATCATATAATGCACTTTTATTTAAAAAAGAAGGTAAAAAAATCTAGTCGAAAGGCTTGCAAAAGTTTGTGTTGTATATAGATAAAGTTATGTTTCAGTTAACGTAGTTCAAAGGTGGCTTGACAATTTAAAGTCTGAAAATTTCAAACTCGAAGATGATATTCATTTTAGAGGACCATCATCCTCAAAGAAGGAGCTCTTAAAATAGTCTGCCACTGGAAATCCACATTACACGTCACACAGACTACATATTCCATAAAATACAATCCATGATCTTTTGAAAAAGACTAAGTGCGTAAAGCGCTCTGATGTGTGGACATTCCATACTTTAACAACACGTAATATCCTTGCAGGAATTTCAGCTTATGATTAATTTTTTAAACAAAAAGAAAAAGCTCAAACGTTTTATTACTGTCAATGAGAAATAAATACACTACAATAATAATATTATGAAAATACCAATTATTCAAATGATAATTCAAATTAACCTCAAAGAGTGCCTTCGAGAGGAGGCTTACATAATAAAAAATTAAAGCTTTCAGTATGGTGGGATTACAAAAGAGTTATTTCTTATTGATTGTTTCCGTCAAATCATCTGGCGAATTTGGCATGATACTGTTGTCAATTGGCAGTTTTGAGATTAGAACGAAGAAATTCGAGCAGAATCGTTGACAAATCTTTGAGGTATTTTGTTCATAATTCTTGGCTCTATACTCTGAGAAAAAAATATGGTTCTGGCATATAGAATCTAAGTAATGGCTCTAGAAAAAATAGTTCCATGTCATCCTTATAAATTTTAGTTCCATTTCTTAGAGAGTTCCAGAGTCTCTTACTAGAATTCACGCGCGTTTTCCTATATTTTTGTTGTCAAATTTATCTAAAAATCTCTTCAAATAGATGCAAACACAATAGATTTGATTTAGTAACTAGAATTATAGCTTAAGAAACCATTCCTAAAATCAAGCGATAATTTCTTGCTACTGAAAAGGTTCAATGTCGTTTCGTCTCCTAGAAAACAAGCGACTAGAAATGTCAAGTCATTTCGCCTATTCAGCTTAGTTGTTTACCCTACTCGCATAGTTTGGACATGTATATTTCAAGTTTAGAGATTCAGAAAGTGACTAACTATTCATTCTAGTTGAAGGCGGCATATTTGTTTTTCAGTGTATAGCGGTAAACGTAAAGCAACATCTTAATGAGTATGTAGAGATATTTTGTGTTCTCTGTGATATTCACAAGACTTGGTCTTTCAAGTTTTCACCTATTCATATCACTTTCAATTTCTCTGGACGGCTGGAAGATCACTTTTCTTCACGAAAAAACCTAACATTTTTTTTTTCATTTATCTGTACAATGAAAAAGTATTGGATTAATGAAAATTTTTGAATTCCGGTGTTCAACGGATTTAAACGTTTTAGAGATCGGAGATTCCAAAAGCATGTTTTTACGAAATGTCTGCCTGTGTGTCTGTCTGTATATGACAGAAATTTTTCGGGCGGTCTATTTCAAAAACTAATGCAAGGAATTTCACAAAACTTTACATTCTTTTGGACCTTGATATAAACTAGATCTAAATAGTTTTTGGTTTATATCTCCCAACAGCTACTGCTGGCATGCTGTCTTTTTTACGATTTTCCCAATAGCTATATCTGAAGAACAAATATACCAAATAGAACAAATTATCATAAGTTACAACCTGCTATAAATAAGAATTATTTAGTTTTTCAACAGATGGCGTTTCTATGGAGCATTATTCATGATTACCGCAATAGCTCTATCCAATCGCGCAATACACAGATTTTCAACAAACTTCAAATTCAGTTAATTCCTGATAAAAACTAGTATTCTTTAATTTTTAAAGTAAATCGCTTTAACAAGTGGAGCTTCTATTAGGTTTTTACGATTTCTGCGATAACTGCAGCTCAAGTACGAGTTTTTTTTATTGTTAAATAAATCAGTAAAAAAAATCAATTAAAGTTACATAAGATCGTTTGATTCATTAACTTAAATTTTTCTGTATACTAATAAAAGAACAAAACGCTCTGTCTGTCTGCGTGCGTGTGTGTGTGTCTGTGATGGCTAGCAAAATCTACAACATGTACGAGGCTCAATATATTTTTGAGAGTAGCCCCAAATCTCTCCTGATTCACCTGAGCTTCAGAATTTCGAAATTTCAATTTTTAACTGAGTAATTATTTAAATTCCAAAGATCACTCTCATAAAAAATCGCCTTTTACCCCCCTTTTTAACCTTCATATGTTTATGGTTGGTTGATTGCATAAAATTTTCGCAGAAATAATTTAAAAAGCTGGGACAGAATTAAAGAAACAAATTTGAGTGTTTAACATTTCCAAAGTGAGAATTTTTTCAAAAGCCCTTTAAAATTCATAGACTGGCAAACTAATAGTAGTTTAACTGAAAACTTTTTATCACAGCTGTTGTACGCCATGGAGGAAAAAGTTAGGTGGAGGTGAAGCAAGCGACAAAAAAGCTTTGCAATATGAAACCATTTATCGCTCAAATTTTAATGACCCAATCAAAAGTACGGGGAAGGGATTTTGTATTAATAAAATTAATTGAAAAATTTAAATACAGATAAAGCACATTTTAAGAAGAAATAGTAATTTTTTTAAATGGTCTTTTTTCTATCATATTATTTATTAAAATAAATGTTTGCTTTTAAAATAATTGAAATTGGAAAATTAAAAATAATTAAATGTCAATATAAAATAAAATAATATATTGAAAATATTTGATTTCAACTAAAAATTGTGTTACTAAAAGTTTTATTTTTTTCAGAACTTTTTAATACTTTGTAACGTAGATGAAAAACGTTTATGACTTAAAAATATATTATTAATTGCATGTCATTATATAAAATATATTGATGAAAACATTCTTTTAAAATCATGCATGAAAACTTAAATAACAAATATTAATCTAAAATCTAGATTTCAGAGTGCAGACGATTTTAAGACATTAACGAAAGAATGTTAACTTTTCAAGCAAAATCTTAAATGGTGCTTCTATATTGATATTTCAAAGTTATATGATAAAAATAATCAAATAATTCTTGCCAATGATTGATCTATTTGTATTTTTTATACATTCCGATCGTGTTTGATTGATTGTTAGCCAATAATGGCACAATTCATCATTTTTTAAACGAAATTTTAGTCATGTGTTCAATAACAGTTTAAAAGATAAAAAACAAAAATTAAGATATACAGGTTTATACCAGTTTGATTTGATTGGCGTGTCAAAGCACATGGTTTTGTTGGTGCTTAATTAGACTTAATGTAGCGGATTTTAGGGATACGTTTTTGGCTTCACCCCAAGACTTTATACTTCCACTCTATTAATTTCTCTTTACTCAATGGTTGTACGCAGCTTTTGGCAATTCGAACATTAGAATGTATGAGTGATTAGCTGTGTTGCAGTAAAAAAAAGTATACGAGACTTTTGTAGGAGGTTTTTTTTAAAGTTCTTGATTAAATTTAAATGTATTCTATTCAATTTAAAATTTTATTATGGCTTTAATTTGTTTTTAAAAAGAAAATAAAATGGCTCTTTGGCGTACAATTGTTCGAATCAGCAAACGATTCATATACCATAATAATTTATCAAATAGCAAAGTAAATTATTTGTCAGAAATTGTCATGAAAAGAATAGTAGCAAAACCATAACCTTATAACCTGGTTATAACCTTCATGTTTAGACTAATTAAAACAGAGCCCGTCCCCCCCCCCCCCCAAAAAAAAAAAACAGACTACATTCCGATCCGTGATAGACAAAATTTCCTTGAGTATAAACCCGATCCAAAATTAAAAATTCTATTTGAAAAAACTATGGATTTGATAACAGACCCGAACCAATTCTGAATCTCTCAAAGATGTTCGAATGAAGCGTAATCCGATCCGAACAAGGAAAAATAATTTTCGTGGGCATGAAACCTGACCCGAACCTAAAAATTTTCTTTAAAAAACCCGATATATGACCCGAACGAAATCTGAAACCAATAAAAATATTTCAGAGAACTATAACCCGATTACAGCAAGACAAAATAATTTCCGTGGTCATAAACCTGACTCGAACTTAAGAAATTCCATTTGAAAAATCCTGAAATTTGACCCAAACCACATCTGAATTAGGCCAAAATATTCAAAAGAACCATAACCGGATTCAAGTAAGACAAAATAATTTCCGTGGACATTAACCCGATACGAACCTAAAACTCCTATTCGAAAAAATACCTGAAATTTGAATCGAACCAAATCTGAACCTGAAAAAAATATTTCAAAGAACCGTAACCGAATCCGAACAAGACAAAAAAATTTCACGGACTTGAACCCAATCCGAACCTAAAAAAATTCATTGGAAAAATCTGAAAATCTGAACTGAACCAAATCTGAACTTGACAAAAATATTCCAGTGAAGCATGTCCTTATTCGAACAAGACAGAATAATGTCCATTAACACGCAAAAAGACCCGAACCCAAAAGTTCTATTTGAAGAAAAAAACCTAAATTTGAATTGAAACAAATCTGATCCTCACGAAAATATTCCAAAGAACTATAACCCGATCCGAGCAAGACAAAACAATTACCATGGATATAAACTCGACTCCAACCTAAAAAGTTCGATTTGAAAAAAACTTGAAATTTGACTCAAAACACATCTGAATCCGATTAAAATATTCGAAAGAACCATAACAGGATACGAGTATGACAAAATAATTTCCGTTGACTCCGAATACGATACCGATACCCGATACGAACCTAAAACTTCTATTTCAAAAAATACCTGGAATTTGAATCGAACCAAGTCTGAACCTGACAAAAAAATTCCAAAGAACCATAACCGGATCCGAATAAGACAAAAAATTTCTATAAACATGAATCAAATCTAAACTTTTTTTTTTTTTTTTGAAAAAATCTTGAAGTCTGAACTGAACCAAATCTGAACTTAACAAAAATAGTCCAGTAAAGCATGTTTCTATTCGAACAAGGCAGAGTAATTTCCGTGGGCACGCAAGAAAACCCGAACCCAAAGTTTGCATTTGAAAAAAAAAAAAGCCGAAATCTGAATTGAGCCAAATCTGAATTTGACAAAAATATTCCAAAGAACCATAACCGGATCCGAATAAGGCAAAAAATTTCTATAAACATGAATCGAATCTAAACCTTTTTTTTGAAAAAATCCAAAGTCTGAACTGAACAAAATTAGTCCAATAAAGCATGTTTGTATCCGAACAAGGCAGAATAATTTCCGTAGACACGCAAGAAGACCCGAACCCAAAAATTGCATTTGAAAAAAAAAGCCGAAATCTGAATTGAGCCAAATCTGAACTTGACAAAAATATTCCAGTGAGGCATGTTCTTATTCGAACAAGGCAGAATAATTAGAGTGGACATGCAAGAAGACAAGAACCCCAAACTTCCATTTGAATAAAAAACCGAAATCTGAATTAAACCAAATCTTATCCCGACAAAAATATTCTAAAGAGCCATAACTGGATCCGAGAAAGGCAAAATAATTTCCATGGACATGAATTCGACCCGAACATTAAAATCCAATTTCAAAAAATACCTGAAATCTGAATCGAACCAAATTTGAACCCGAGAAAAATATTCTAAAGAACCATAACAAGATCTGAACAAGGCAAACTAATTTCCATGTACATGAACCCAATATATGGTTAGGTATCATTTAGGTTGCGATCAGGTTGCAATTACATTACGGTATGGTTGTTATGTTAGATTAAGGATAGGTTACAATAAGGTGACGGCTAGGTTACAATTATGTTATATTTAAGTTACGGTAGGGTATTGTTAAATCAGAGTTAGGTTACAGACAGGTTATGGTTATAGTACAAAAGTTTGCGGTTAGGACTTTTTCCACAGAGTGAACATTACGTATGCTTTGATTAAAAATATACACTTATTTTTGTTAAAGGGCTCTGAAATTATAATACCATATATAAACCTTTTACCTAACATCGAGTATCGATTTCATTCACGGTATAGTCGGATTTAAGAGTGATATAATTAGCTAGAAATTCAAAATATTTCACTTGGGATTTCTATGTGAAAAATAAATAATTGGTTACGCGACTTAACATTAATTTTTACGGATAAATACCAACACTTTCACACAAAAATCAAGCAATTGTTGGACACATATCCCCTCCCACGATTCCCATTGTTCATTTTGATTCTTTTTAAAGCTTAATATTAGTTGTTGTTTTCTAAACCAATTTTTCACACAGTCAGCCTCTACGTATTTCAAACAATGCATTTCTGCATATTTCGAGTTAATGACAAACTCATACAAATTTCAAGTTCGTTTAATATTGTTAATACGGACCCGGGCAACGCCGGACGGGTCAGCTAGTGTTTAATAAAATTTAAAGTTTTAAAAAAGCATTTTCAGCTACGCGGAATCCTTACAAAAAATCATCAAGTGTTACAGTTAGATAAATAACAAATTTTTAAATTCTATATCCGATAAAGGGAACTTTTCAATGAAATCTAATTGAAAGACAAAAAGATTTGAGACGATTTTGTAAGCATCATCAAATCGACCATTCTAAAATTAATGATGTATGCTACAATAATGTCGTATTTAGTTTTGAGAAGAGTTCCAGGGCATAATCGTTGCATAATAGTGTAAAAGGAACAGATGAGTGTTTAATTTACTATGACGTCAATTTTAGCAAAAGAAATGTTAAGTATCTGAACATAGCGTTATTTAAATGTGGAAAATGCGCATTATTACTTTTAATCCAAAGACGACGTGAAGTTAGATACACTTGAAAAATTTCATTTAACATTTAAGATGAAATGAGCTGTGAAACATGCATAATAAAAATATAATATTCATATAAAATAAATGACAAATAAACGTTACAGTACACTAAAAAAGGTGTTTTTCAATTACATGGACAAATAGAAAGTATTAAATAATATATATTAAAGACAGAAAATAATTCTTTTTTTCCTGTTCATTATTAATGTTTAATTACTATAAAGTCATATTTAGCAAATGAAATGCCACGAATCGGAACGTAATTTTAATTAAATATAGAAATTTCTCTTTATTCTTTTCGATCAGAAAAAACAAAGTTAGGTTCTGTTTAAAATCATATATGCTTTTCAACTTTGTTGGAAAGTGTTAAAAAATCAGTATAAGTTAATATAAGTTATATATAAGTAATCGTCTGCTTCACTAACTTAATTTTATGTTTAATTAAATTTAAAACTTAAAATTTTAACTTATACAATAAAACTAAATTTTCAGCTACAAAGCGTCCTTACAGAAATTCATGAAATTTAACAGCTGATAAACAACATTTTAAAATTACATATCCGATAGACGCAACTTTTCAATGAAATTTAATTGAAATACACTAAAATAAAACATAATTTGCACAAAAAACTTTAAACGAGACGATTTAGTAAGCAAAATGTAATCTACATTCTAAAATTAATGTTGTGGGCTGCAAAAATTTCGTATTTATTTTTAAGAAGAGTTCCAGGTAGTTATTCGTTGCATAATCGTGTAAACCGAACAGATGAGTGCTTAATTACTATAACGTCAATTTTAACAAATGAAATGTCACTTATCTGTACATAACGTTATTTAAATATGAAAAGTTCGCATTATTACTTTGGATCCAAACAATGCGAATTTAGATTTAGTCCAAAGATTTCATATGACATTTGAGAGAAAATGTGCTGCGAATTTTACTAAGAGAGAATCTTGACATAAAATAAATAACAAACAAACGTTACATGAGATTTAAAAAGAAATGTTTATAAAAAATTAGCTAATGAAGAAAAATAATATTAAAAAAAAAAATAAAAAAAAAATAGAAAGGCAAAACAATTCAGTACTTTTCCTGTTCCTTATTATTATAAACAGGAAAACATAGAATTGTATCTCATTTTTTAAGCTCAATATCGAAGTATTTATTTTCAATTTTTACATTTAATAATAGTTTAAAACATCCTATTAAAATTTCTTATTGATTATAGTTTTTTTTCTAACAATATTGATAATTTTCTTTGTTTATTTATTACCACAACTGCAATTTTGGAAATTAAAAATAATGCTACATATTTAAGTTTAGCTTAATTTTGCATTCGCTAGTTTTTATAAATTTAAAGCTTTAAAAAACATTTTCAAATACATAGAATCGTTGTAAAAAATCAACAAGTGAAAAAAAAATCGTTTAACTGGGAAAGAAAATTTAAATGAGATGATTTTTTGAGCTTTATCAAATCAAACATTCTAAAATTAATGATGTAATGTAGCAAAAAATTATTCATATTTAGTTTTGAGAAGAGTTCCAGGGCATAATCGTTGCACAATCGTGTAAACGGAACAGATGGGTGTGCTTAATTACTATGACGTCAATTTTAGCAAAAGAAATGTCACATATCTGAACATAGCGTTTTTAAATGTGGTAAGTTCGCATTATTGCTTTCGATCTAAACGACATGAAGTTAGATACACTTGAAAAATTCCATAGGACGTTTTTGATAAAAGGTGTTGTGAAACATGCATAATAAAAATACAATATTCATATAAAATATCCCTCTAAGTGCCTGGAACATAATATTCCGTTCACTAAGCTCCAAATTTCACTGCAATATAAGCAATGTTTAAAATAACATACCGTATTTACTCGTGTATAGAGAGCACGCGTGTGTAAGGCGCACGCCTACTTTACAATTAAAAATGACGATTTCTTAAAATCTCGTATATAAGGCGCACCATAAATTTGATACGCTAAGGAAGAATGACCAAATGAATTTGAGTAAAAAAAAAAAAAAAAAAAAAAAGTCGAAACAAACATTACACGAGACCAGAAAACAAGACAAAAATGCATTTTTAGACTTCGGGTTGTAAGAGAATGACGGGAAATAGGTATGAGTTACGGTAAAGAGAAATGCTAATTACCGTTTAGATAATGTCATTAGCTCTGTTGTATAAAAATCTGCAACGAATCAAATAAATATATAGTAATACTTCAATTAAGTAACATTTTCCGAGTTTTAATATTTTCTTTTAATAATTTCTTGTTTCATATGTATATCGTTGGACTGCATCCAACGGTAAAAAATTATTCCGTGTATAAGGTGCACCTAGGAGTTTTGCCCTAAAAGTGCGCCTTATACACGAGTAAATACAATAATTCTATAGATTTAATGAATTTTCAATCCATTTTCAAATTATTAATACTCTTAAGGATTATTTTCATGCATGTAATTACTTTTTTTTTATAATATTGAAAAAATGATATTTCTGAGCATTTAAAATAAAATATAGAGAAAACAACATTACAATTTTACCCAAATGCAAGACGATCAGAGGGATATATGACAAATAAACGTTATAATACATTAAAAAAGGAGGTTTTTAAATTCCATGGACAAACAGAAAGTACTAAATATATATATATATATATATATATATATATATATATATATATATCAGAGACATAAATTAATTCATCATTTTTCCTGTTTATTATTAATGCTCATTATTATTGCTTAATTACTATAAAGTCAAATTTAGCAAATGAAATGACACGAATTTGAACGTAACGTAAATTAAATATGGAAATTTCGTTTCAATCCTTTTGATCCAAAAAAGACGGGGTTGGGTTCTGCTTAAAATCATAAACACTTTTCAACTTTGTTGGAAAGTGTTAAAAAATCAGTAAAAGTAAATATAAGTTATATATAATCATCTGCTTCATTAACTTAATTTTATATTTAATTAAATTTAAAGCTAAAAATAAATCATTTTCAGCTACATAGAAGCCTTACAGAAATTCATGAACTGTGACAGCTAGGTTAAACACTTTTTAAATTCTATATCCGATAAAGGCAACTTTTCAATTATATTTAATTGAAAGACAATTAAATAAAACACTAGATGGAACCCGTCAAAACTTGACGGCACCGAAGAAAGAAAAAGGTATTTTCCAGCTATTAAAGGATTTTTTAACGACTAATCTTTAGCAAAAATTTCAATAAATAAAAGAAAAACCTGCATTTTACATCCAGGAAAATGACCCGCAATTGGCAGAGTTACATTCAAACATCCTGTCATAGAATTAGAATCTCTCTCATTTGATAATTTTCCATTTACAAATACAACACCAATAAATTGTACATGACATGAATAAATCATAAATTACTGTCATTACTCATTTCATAGAAAATATACATACTTCACTTACTTCGCAGCAAAATAAGACTGAATTTATAGTTTGCCATTTAGCAACAACTATAACAATGATCCTCTCAGTGGTTAATTTGTTGTTACATTACCCACCCCATTCAACAAATAAACATTTGCATTTTCAACTACCTTTCTATTACCTTTTCATAAATCAAAAATACATGTAAATTTCACATATTAAAAAAAATAATGATAATATTTATTCTGGCTAGGTGAAACCCGACAAAACTTGACGGCAACAATATGAAAGAACCAAAGAAAAAAAAGTACAAAAAAAACACTGTTAAAAAATGCTAGAAATCATTTGCAAAGTTTGTCTAGATTCCACAAAAAATGCAAATTTTGGCAAATAATCACAAAAATAGCAAATTTCGTCAACCCCCCCTATAACGATTATTTCGTTATATATTGGTTATTTTCTTAAATTATTCCTTCCCCCCTGTCTCTTTTCAATTCAAAATCAGTTTTAAGTGTCCTTCATTCACTTTCCATTTTTTTCCCTCGCCTAGTTTTTCTCTAACCGAAAAATCGGCAGCTGCTTAACTTTGTCTGTGAGAAATACACTCACATATTAATCAACCGTTTAAAGCTATTTCCAGATGTCTGCTATTTCCGATCGAGGCAATTCTGCATTACCTTATATGGACATCATCTCTGTTTCGCAGTTAAAATTTATGCTTACGCTTCTTTTCTTTCTCGACAAAACCCTAAAAAGAATTTAACATCTGCGCAGTAAAATCTGATGTCCCTTCGGTGTGCCTCTGTGTTTAGACAAAACAACACGTGTAACATTTTATCGTTTGGCAACCTTTTCCTTTCCCATCCCAGCTGGGAAACTAAATTGAATTCTGATCTTGCTGGCTGCATTTTAACTGTTATTTGGCGTATACTATCCATTGTGCATGGGCGAACTTGTGTATGTTGGCGATTTTCTATAATGCCAAAGGTGGCAGTTTGTTGCTATGTACGAGGTCACTTGACTCTCTGCGCTTGTCTTGTCAACGTGCTAATTTTTGGTTCGGAGATTTTCTCCGAGTGCTGTAAGTGTGCCCCCCTTAGTAATATATGTCTAAATAAATTGTAACTTAGCAATCATCGTGGGGTTTTTTTCGTACATCCGAATCTGGACTACTATATGATCACGCTTCTTCTAAGTATGCTAATACAATAGCAGCTGCTACCAAACTACGCTACAAGAATCTCCATTACAAAAATAACTGGTACCGTTTGACTCTTTCGTTTTTCCCCACATAAAAAAAAAATATATATATATATATATATGGAGGGGGGTACAATCAACTGCGACTTTCCCGTGGATGTGATGCATTTCGGTTCTTCTTTTTCTTCTCTGCCTCCCCCGGTAGAAAATGCTATTAGTCTTGCCTGCTAAGTGTCAACCGAAAAAGTACAGAGCTGTTCTCGTCCTGAAATTCCTTTGCTGGACACCCCCTTTTCCTCCCCTGTGTGCTCCATCTCAACTGCTTCGGAGGGTCTCCCCTTGAAATTCCATCTTCAAAAGAAATCTGCGGCTGATTGTCACCTGAGCGCTGGGTGCCCCTTTTGTCATCTCCATCGTCTGTGTGATTGACGTGTTCATCGCAGCCAGATATCATCGAGGGCTGCATGTGCTCATGTTGTGCTTCTATACCAGTGTGTTTTGTGTCTTTTGTGAACGTAGTCTACAGAAAGTTCATATAGCCTCATAGAAAATTTAGTGAATAACAGTATTCCTGTGGTGTGATGCATCGTAAAATCGTTCATCGTGCAAAAAAAAATAGTGATTGTCTTCAATTCTGAGAAAATCCATCAGAAATAATTCATCGTAGATATCAGTTAACAGTGCACAAAGTAATAAATAAATAAATAAGAGAATTACAAAAATTCTCAAAATGAGATGTCACCACCTTTGATAAGTTTACTGCTAGTCTCCAGTGATAAAAAAAAGAAAAAAAATTGCACTACAACGAAAATGCAACCTCAAAAAAATCTACATTTTGAATGTGGGAGCAGATCGTGCCCCAGTTCCCTAAGCTTTGTCTTATTAAATTAGTAATCATTTAATTATTTTTTTAAAAAAAAAACTCAATCTGTAAGTTACCCCAAGTATTTTGTTTATTTTATGTTCTGCTTCCACAGTCAGTACACCATAGTCGATATTGCACTTTGGTGTTTTTAAATCATAGTTAATTCAATAACTATTATAATCCTGTTATTGTGTTTTTGCAAAAATTTTTTAAATTGCGAAAGCACGGTAACTGTTGTCATTTCTAGTTATTATTTTTATGACATTTTATGCAGTTTTTACCAGTTATTACATTTATGTGCTAGTGTTTCATATTTTACGTCCAACACCCCTTCGTTTCTTTAATTTTGTATTTGGATTCTCTAATATGCTTAAATAAGTTTTTAGACAGTTTTGAACTTTAATGACAAAGTTAAAATAAGATTTTTCTTTTTCATCTAAAAAAAAAATATTTTAAGTTACAAAAAGGGAACTTTTCCCTTGTGTAAAAAAAAAAAGTTAAAAGAAGATTTAATTTCATTTTTGCTTACTTATTACCAGTTTTTGGTGTTTTCTTGATAGTTTGCTTTGCTTTATTATATACAGATAAAGTAAGTACTTTTTAAAGTGAAGGAATATATAGATATATGTTTCAAAGTGTATTTATTTTGCTTTTATTTAATTTCTAAATGAACTACTTTTGTATGTCTAACTTTGCTTTACTGTTATAAAAGGTTTAAATAAGATATCTTTAAAGTGAGGTATATTTTAAGGTCTATTTATTTTGCTAGTGTACATATTTTTACTAGCTAGGAAATTTACTTGTTTTCAATGTGCTTTAGAGTATAAGTCAGGTCTGTGTAACAATTTCTCTAAAACTTGTGAGCGTAAACAAACAAAAAAAAACTAATCATGGCGGCAAAACAAATTCCGATAAATATCATTCAATTTGATGGAGATCCAGATTTACTTAAATTTTTCTTTGATCAAATTCGCGTCTGTGCAGAAATTAATAAATATAACCCACAAACAACAATTGCAATCTTAAAGGGAAAGTTAGTTGGGCCTGCACAAAAATTTCTAGCCCAAAATCCTGACCTGCAAAAGATAACAGACCTCGATTTGCTGGAACAGGAATTTGCGTCATTTTTCGCCCCCCCTAGTAAATGTGTTGCTTCTGTTGAATTGTCCAGTTTGGCACTTATGCCTTCTGAGACGATAAAAAACTTAGCTCATAGACTAAATGTTCTTGCGGCGACTGTTTATGCAGATATCAACGACGAAAGTGCACGCAACACTATTAAACTTATGAAATTTCTAGAAGCCCTTCCTTCAAATATTAGAATAAAATTACAGGAAGAAGGCATTAATGATTATAAAACAGCAGTTGAAAGAGCGCAAACTCTTCATGAAATTTTAAGGAATGAAAAAATCTTACATTCCTTACCCTCGGTACACAGACCAGAAAATCTCATCGAATCGCAACTGAAAGAAATCTCTGAGAAAATAAATGCATTATCTTTTGCCCCTCCTGATACTAAAACCGAAACTGAGCAAAAAAATCTCCAGACTAGACCAAAGCATTCCGCAGGTGTTTCACGCTTCAAAAAAAATTACAAAAATCGAAACTACACTAGACGTTATTCCCCACACAAGTTTTCACAAAAAAAACCAGTTGTTTGTCAGTTATGTGGACGAAACAATCACGACGCTCTCTCTTGTTTTAAATGGAAAAGAGCAAATACTCAAAGGAAAAACAATTACACAAACTCCACGCCCCAATTTCAGGAAAACTGAAACAGAGATACAATTTTTATGCTGATGGTGTTGTGTCTCAGTCTAATACTTCTACATCAGCAACTTTTCCTTTTGACCCTGTATTACCTAAAATTTCAAGTTCGAGACTAGTTAATTCAGTAGCTTCCCAAACTTTTGACTCCATTAAGATAGCAAATAACATCAGTACACAAACAGAAAGTGATAATGTTCAGATAATTTGTAGTGTAAACACTATCTCACCATCCCTCCCTCTTGTTAAAGCCACTATAGCAAACCATGATATTACTTTATTGGCTGATTCTGGTAGTAGTATATCTTTACTTTCACAAAAATTATTCAACCAACTTAAACCTGTCTTAAAATATAAAAGACTGTCCACTGACGTCAATATTAAAACTGTCAATTCTGATGTCTCATTTTCCGCCTGCATCAGAACATCCATTAAGCTAAAACAAAAAGCGTTTTCACACCACTTTTATATTGTTGACATACCTGAGTCTTCCAGTTTTGAAGGCATTTTAGGTTTCGATTTCATAACTAGATACAATGTTGTCATCGATACTTTTAACAAGTGTCTCCATGTCAACAATAATTTCGCTGTCCCTTTAAAAACCAGTAAAGAATCTTCTGGAGAGAAACAATCAAAATCATGCAATTCTTTGAGTGATGTAGTAATGAACCAAGCGGTGTTCTTAACTCGAAAAATTATAGTAGAACCTCAACAACAAATATGGTGCTCTGTTTACACCTCCAATAACATCAACAATGACAGAAATTATCTATTTGAATATTTGGCACAAACAAAAGAATTAATAGGAAATGATGCCATTATTCAAATGAATAAATTATCCAATAAAAGAAAGAAAACTTCACAAATACATCATTTCTTCTCAATAACACTTAAAAACACTTCTGAAAAGACCATTCATCTCCCTAAACACACAAAAATAGGTCAATTATCTGAGATTGAGGAAATTCGCGACTATACTTCTGAAATGTCTGACAAGCAAAATAACTCAGAACAGCACTTTGTAAATTTCATTCAGGCGTCTAATGAAATCTTACAAAAAAGAAAGCAGGAGTTATCGGCTAATGATTTCAAACTTTCTCACTTAAAATCTGACGAAGCAAAGAACCTAACTAAATTGTTACTTAATTATTATCCTGCCTTTTCCAAATCATTAGACACACTTGGTCATACTGATAAAATTGTACCTGATTTGAAATTCATTAATGATTACCCCATAAAGACTCTCCCTTTCCCTCTTCCCCAAGCTGTGCAGAAGGATGTTTTAAATCAAATCAAACAGTTACTTGATGCCAAAATCATTGAACGTCATTGTTCCGAATGGGCCTGCCCCATGCTTCTTGTTAAAAAGAAACCAGACGGTACAGGTATACAGAAATATAGGCTCGCATTAGATCTCAGAATGGTTAATACTATAATTCAAGGTTCGTCCTATCCACTTCCAAAAATTCAAACTATTATTTCAAATCTTTCACAATATCGTTTTTTCTCTTCTCTCGACTTTCATCAGGCATATCATCAGATTGATTTGCCTGCAAAATTTCAAAATCAGCTCACATTCACTACAATGTTCGGTTCTTTTCGGTATAAGAGATTAGTATTCGGCTTAAAAACAAGCGCCTCAATTTATCAAGCTTTAATGGACTCGTTACTTGATGAATTACAGTTAGAAGGTGTCTATACCTACCAAGATGATCTCATTGTTGGTGCCAATTCATATCAAGAAATGTGTGATAAGTTGGATAAAATTCTTGCAATACTAGTAAAATATAATTTAACGCTGTCCCCTAACAAATGCACTTTTCACAAAACCAGTTTAGATTATCTTGGATTTCACATAGAAAATCAAACTATTTCTCCTGTTCAGTCGAACATTGTAAAAATAACATCTTTTCCAAAACCTACAACTAAACGTCAATTAAAAGCACTCATAGGCGTCATTACATTTTACAAATCTCTGGTTCCATCCTTTTCTGAACTTGTGCAGCCTCTCATAAACTTAACTACTCCAAAAGCTAAATTTAAGTGGACAAGTAAACATCAAAAAATTATGGACACCATACAGAAGATATTCTTTAATCCACCCATGGTTAGATTACCTGATTGGAACAAAAAGTTCTATTTAAATACTGATGCGTCAAATATTGCCATTTCTGGCGTCTTACTACAAGAACATGATAAACAACTATTACCTGTTGCATACTTTTCAAAATCTTTAAAAGCATCAGAAAAAAAATATCCTGCACTTAAATTAGAACTCATGGCGATTCATAAATCAGTTACTGCTTTCAAATATTATTTATACAACAGAGAATTTATAATCATTTCAGATAGTAAACCATTAGAAAAGTACAACAAAACTACAAATCCGGCTGATATTATCTCTCGCTGGCTCATGGATCTCTCAGAATACACATACAAATTTCAACATATTCCAGGTAAAAAGAATGTACTCGCTGACTATTTATCTCGCTGTAACTTTGAAAATAATCAACAGACTTTAGCTACAAACCCTGAACTTATTCATGATACTCAACCCTTACCTATTGTAGAATGTGATACTCCACACTCCAGCTCGACTGATTCTAATATGCATGTTAACTGCCTTATTTCTGGTACACAAACAAATCCTGACCCTTTATTAGAAATTTCGAATGAAACATTTGCTACTGAACAACAAAATGACCCTACTTTGTCTGTTGTTTATAAAGAAATCTTAAAGAAAGGATCTTCTCAAAAATTTCCTAACTACTTCATTCATCCTGATTCGAAAGTATTAATGTTAAAGAAGGAAAATATTTTTAATAACACTTTTTCGTATCACATTATTGTTCCAAATTCACTTAAAAGCAAAGTCTTAACAATTTCACATTTATCTCATTTTGGCTTTAATAAAACTTATGAATTCTTGTCAGGTAGATATTTTTGGAAGGGTATGTATGTAGACACTTTAAACTTTGTTGCATCCTGTATCAAATGTCTTCAAACTAAACATCACCAAACTCCACCCGCACCTTTGCAGCCCACATACACTCCCAGGTACCCTGGTCACACTATTAGTACAGATCTCCTTGGACCGTTTGCTAATGGAAAATATGTTTTAACTATCACTGATCATTTCTCGAGACATATTGAACTCTTTCCACTTAATGACATATCTGCGAGTAAGGTTGTTAAATGCTTATTCTCTTACATAACCACCTTTGGGAGACCTTCGGTTGTCTTATCAGACTTAGGACCCCAGTACACTTCTCAGGTATATAACATTTTTAATGATACAATGGGCATTAAGGTATTACACAGTTCGGCCTCGAGACCACAATCAAATGCGATTGCAGAGCGAATCAATAAGTCAATCAAATATTCAGTTAATATTCTTTTACAAGAAGGTCATTCATTCGAAAATGCAGTATTTATACACAAATCACTTTATAATGGTTCGAAACATGCAACTACATTATATTCTCCTAATTTTCTTCATTTTGGACGTGAACTTTCTCTAATTTTTGACACTTTTGATCAGTCGTGCAACCAACCATTTCTTGATAAACATATTGAAGTACACAAATTACTTGATGATTTGAGTAAGATATATCACAAAGCTTATAACAACATTAAATCTGCTCAAGATAAAAGATATAAATATTACCGTCAGAAAGCTAAATTAAGATCCATTTTCTTAAAAGATATTGTATATCTAAAATCAAATGACAAGTTTAAAACAAAGTATACTGGTCCATATATTGTCACTTGTAAACATTCCCCTGTGTCATTCTCAATTAAAAGGTTGTATACTCCTGATAACACAGCATTTCGGGTACATATTGATAGACTTTTACTAGCACCTCCTCGTTATGGACATTTATTTGATGCGTCAAGTCATATAAACAACACTAACTTTAATACATTTTATCAACCTCACACATACAATCTAAGAAACAGAAGCTAATGTAAAAAACACTATTTATTATTTTTTATGTCTTGATTTATGATACCACATATCCAACCAAAGAGCTCATGGTTGTGTGTATGTTGTTTTTGACTGATCTTTAACAATATCATGGCTGGTCCATCACTGTTGCTCTGAAGATCTCTTAGGAACAATATTAGGTATCATTGTTATCCTTTAACACTTAGATATGTCTTCATACTCACTTAAATTTTAGTTACTTTTTATTTTGTTTCTTTTTGCAGTACACTTAAAATTTCTTTGACAATATTCATTAATTCAGTATTTTTTTCCACTAGCTAACCTCCCACTTAACAATTCCTGTACTATAAGTCAAACATATTATAGTTAGATAAACAGGTACTGTAGTCTTGAAAAGTAAACAAATGATTCATGTAGTTAAATAAAACACAGTTTTCATATATGACTTGTTCATCACCCCACTCGATTGTGACACATTTTTCGTCTCTCTTTACTCTAGGATTGTCTCCCCATATTAGTTGTTAGATGATATACATTTTTTTTTGTTTTTTTTCATTTTGAATTCTTCCCTTTGAAGTCTTGTTCCCGTTCAAAATTAAGGCCCTAAGGGTTCAAGCTTCATTGTGTTGAGAGACAAAATTTTGGAATTGGAGTTTCGATTCAAATTTTTGAATTGTGATTCCAATTCACAACAATTCAAATTTTTTTCATGTAATTCGACGTGGGCTCCTTCAGAAGACCGCTAGTGCCTTCGGGGGAGCATCACAATTCCCTCCTCATCTAAGGCTAGGCCCTAAGCCGATGCCATAATACTTGTGTTGTACACAAGATTCAGGGTGACGCATATTTTTATGGGCGTGCTTGGTGCACCTCTTTTTTTGTCATCCTATGCTTCGGCATGAAACATTTTTATTTTTAATATACATCATATTACTCTTTTTTTAATTATTGAAAAGTATAGTGCTATTATGTTATTTTTGTGTATTGCCATTTTACATTCATTTAGTATTAGTTTCATGTTTTGTATATATGTTTCAAAATTTTTACTTGTGTCATGATAACAAGCAAAGCTGCAGTAATGTGTTTGTACTGTCTGAGTCGACTCAACTTATACATATAAAATACAGTACTACCTTGGATCCATGAAATACAAATATAAAAAAATATAGAGACTTTAGAACTGCTGACTGTTTTTGAATACAAAAGTCTCCATTATCATGACGTTAAATTTCTACATATATATATATAAAAAAAAAAAAAAAAAAACTTTTGCATTTATGTATGTTTTTATGTTATAATATTTTATGCTAGCCTATGCACATTGGACAGCAAAAGTTTTTTGTGGTGCACCGGGTGATATATATAACGATTATTTCGTTATATATTGGTTATTTTCTTAAATTATTCCTTCCCCCCTGTCTCTTTTCAATTCAAAATCAGTTTTAAGTGTCCTTCATTCACTTTCCATTTTTAGGTGCGTTCGTAATTATGTAAATACGTAGCACCTATTGTTGTCGCTCAGTCCGTCCGTCTGTCTGTCTGTCCGTCTGTCTGTCTGTCCGTCTGTCTGTCTGTCTGTCCGTCTGTCTGTCTGTCTGTCCGTCCGCATATAACAACGCAAAAACTACCCAACCGAATCGTTTGAAATTTAAAATACATAATTATTACATAATTTTGTCGAGTCATTTCAAATTTTATGAAAATCGGATGGATAGATCAAATACAGGGAGAATCAAAAGGATTCCGTAACATTACGGTCAATGGGGAAAAAAGTTTCAAATGCATTTTAATCGTTTGAAATTTAAAATACATAATTATTACATAATTTTGTCGAGTTATTTCAAAATATTTGATAATCGGGTGCACAGATCAATTACAGGGGCAATCAAAAGTAATCAATTACATTATGGTCAATGGGGAAAAAGTTTCAAATGTATTTTATACGTTTGAAATTTAAAATACATAATTATTATATAATTTTGTCGAGTTATTTCATATTTTATGAAAATCGGATGTATAGATCAATTACAGGGACAATCAAAAGTATTCCGTTACATTACGGTCAATGGGGAAAAAGTTTCAAATGTATTTTATACGTTTGAATTTTAAAATACATAATTCTTACATAATTTTGTCGAGTTATTTCAAATTTTATGAAAATCGGATGCATAGATCAATTACAGGGACAATCAAAAGTATTCAATTACATTATGGTCAATGGGGAAAAATGTTTCAAATGCATTTTAATGATGTTACATTCATTCGAACTTAATAAAATTTATATGCAACAATAAATAACATATTATAATATACATTTTACATAATTTGTGGTGCAAAGAAAATTTGTTATTGATTTACTAGGCCACACAAAAGTATTCCATTACATAATGGTATAGGGAGAACACATTGTTTGATGAGCGTTTTAATTGTAATTCACTATTTAAAATTTTATGAGATTGATATATGAGAGTAATATTTTTAAAATTTCATTATCGTACGAACGCACCTCATTTGCTACGCTTCACGTGCAATTTCCAACTTGTTTTCCCTCGCCTAGTTTTTCTCTAACCGAAAAATCGGCAGCTGCTTAACTTTGTCTGTGAGAAATACACTCACATATTAATCAACCGTTTAAAGCTATTTCCAGATGTCTGCTATTTCCGATCGAGGCAATTCTGCATTACCTTATATGGACATCATCTCTGTTTCGCAGTTAAAATTTATGCTTACGCTTCTTTTCTTTCTCGACAAAACCCTAAAAAGAATTTAACATCTGCGCAGTAAAATCTGATGTCCCTTCGGTGTGCCTCTGTGTTTAGACAAAACAACACGTGTAACATTTTATCGTTTGGCAACCTTTTCCTTTCCCATCCCAGCTGGGAAACTAAATTGAATTCTGATCTTGCTGGCTGCATTTTAACTGTTATTTGGCGTATACTATCCATTGTGCATGGGCGAACTTGTGTATGTTGGCGATTTTCTATAATGCCAAAGGTGGCAGTTTGTTGCTATGTACGAGGTCACTTGACTCTCTGCGCTTGTCTTGTCAACGTGCTAATTTTTGGTTCGGAGATTTTCTCCGAGTGCTGTAAGTGTGCCCCCCTTAGTAATATATGTCTAAATAAATTGTAACTTAGCAATCATCGTGGGGTTTTTTTCGAGCATCCGAACCTGGACTGATTCTATACTGATCATGCCTCTTCTATGTATTCCAATGGAATAACAGCTACTAATATACGTGATCATACCTCTTCTAAACCTTCTAACAAATATATGCAACTACCAAAATCCCTCAAGAAACTCTCCTTTATACCCCCCCCCTAAAAAAAACATCACCCGGAAATTTTATAAATAGATGTGGAAAAAAACAGCAAATTTCATCAACAGATTGAAAAAAACAACAAATTTCTTTAAAAGATCTCTAAAAAATTTGTCAAAAAACTGCAAAAAAATGTCGAGGTATCCCAAATAAAACAAATTTCGCAAAAGTATTGCAAAAAAACAAAAATTTGCCAAAACGTCTAAAAAATGGAAATTTTCATGAAAAAATTTCGAAAAAAAGTCAAATTTTGACAAAAAAAAATCCTAAAAAAATGGCAAATTTGTAAACATATTATGAAAAAAATTCAAAATATTGTGAGAAAACAGCAAATTTCGACAAATGATTGTGAGTAAACAATAAATTTCGTCAAAGGATTGAAAAAAAAGCAAATTTCATCAAATAATCACATACAAAAAAAAAAAAAAAAAAAAAAAAAAAAAAAAAAAAAAGATTTTCAAAAAATGACAAATTACATCGAACATTGAAAATCGTGACAAATTTCATCAAAAGAAATCGAGAAAAACAATAAACTTTACCGAAAGACCTCAAGATGACGAATTTTGTCCAGTTATCATAAAAGACGTGAATTTCACTCAAAGATCTCAAAAAGCACATAAAATTTATCCAGGTAATCGCAAAAAAGGTAAATTTAGCTAAAAATAGTGAAAAACCGACAAATTTCTAAAAAAAATAACAAAAAACAACAATTTCGCAAACAAAAATCACAAAAAAACATAAATTCGATAAAACGGCAAATTACATCGAAAGATAGCAAGAAAAAAATGTCAAATTTCACCGAAAATCCCTGAGAAAACAAATAATTTTGTCCTGGTACCATAAAAGATGGGAATTTTGTCAAAAGATCGTGAAAATACTTTAAATTTGTGTAGGTACTTCAAAAAACGGAAACATTGGTAAACAGATTGTGAAAAAACAACACATTTTGTCAAAAGATGAAAAAAAAGGCACATTTCATCAAAAGATCGCAAAACCGGTAATTTTTGCAAAGAAAAAAAAAAAGCGAAAATATGATAAATTTCTGAAAATAACGAAAAAAGCTACAAATTTCAGAAAAAAATCACGAAAAAAGGATAAATTCAATAAAACGGCAAATTACATCGAAAGATAGCAAGAAAAAGCGACAAATTTCACCGAAAATCCCTGAGAAAGCAAATAATTTTGTCCTGGTACCATAAAAGATGTGAATTTCATTAAAAGATTGTGAAAATACTTTAAATTTGTCTAGGTACTTCAAAAACGCAAATATTGGTACCAGATTGTGAGAAAACAACACATTATGTCAAAAGATGAAAATAAAGAGGCACATTTAATCAAAAGATTGCAAAATAGGTAATTTTTGCAAAGAAAAAAAAGCGAAAATATGATAAATTTCTGAAAATAACGAAAAAAAGACAAATTTCACAAAAGAAATCACGAAAAAAGGATAAATTCGATAAAACGGCAAATTACATCGAAATATAGCGGGAAAAAACGACAAATTTCACCAAAAATCCCTGAGAAAACAAATAATTTTGTCCTGGTACCATAAAAGATGTGAATTTCGTCAAAAGATCGTGAAAATACTTTAAATTTGTCTAAGTACTTCAAAAAACGCAAATATTGGTAAACAGATTGTGAGAAAACAACACATTTTGTCAAAAGATGGAAAAAAGATGCACATTTCATTAAAAGATCACAAAACAGGTAATTTTTGCAAAGAAAAAAAAAGGGAAAATATGACAAATTTCTGAAAATAACAAAAAAAAAATTTCACAGAAAAAATTACGAAAAAAGGATAAATTCGATAAAACGGCAAATTACATCGATTACAATTATTTTTCTTGGTTGATTATAATGATCTTCATATTTTTGAAAAAAACATTGTTGAGAGACTGCATTTTTGCTATCACTGTTTAATGCAATGCTATGATAATTATATATTTTTTCTTAACTTATCTTATAATGATCGAAATATATTGGTTTATTCATTTACGTAAGTTATTTTATTTCCATTAGTATTCTGCACAGCAAACAACAAACAGCAAGCGATGAATATGGTATATAAAGACTGCTTTATCATGATTGAAAGCTTTGCAAAAAGAGGAATCTCTTCTGATAATTTTATTTTTCTTTGTTGATTATAATGATCTTCATATTTTTGAAAAAACATTGTTGAGAAATCAAGATCAAGCGATTGAAAAAAAAATAGCAAATTTCATCAAAATATTCCCTCCTCCTTCTCCCCAAAAAAACTCAGCAAATTTTGTCACGGGAACACTTTTTTAAAAGTGAACTTCGAGTCAACACAAAGAATGTGAAACATCAAATAAATATTAATGATTTACAAAGCTGTTTCTGTTTATAACTGGGCATATTTTCATTTCATATGCAATTCTCCATTCTTTGGTGAAAACAATGTAATGAGAATACTTCCTAAACGTTATGAATTTGCTCAAAAATGAAATTATAAGGGGGGAAAAATCACCATTTTTTGACATGAGTATAATAAGAAACTGAAGCAAAAAATAAATAGTGATTTGCGAATCTGTTTACATCCATGAAGTCAAAATATCCGTCGAAAATCGCACCATCAAAACACAAAACAAAAAACAATGTGATTTCCAGCCTTTTTTTTATACATACTTAGTATAAATTTGGAAATTACAATATGGAAAATGATTTATCGGCCAAGAACGTAAATAAACACTTTAATTATTAACTATTGAATGTTTCAATTTCATATGAAACATCTCTACAATTAAGCCTAAGATTGCCGGCAATAACATTGCAAAGTTTGAAGAAGGGAATAGCGTTTAACATTTAAAAAGAATACAGATGGAAATAAAATAACTTACGTAAAGTGAAAAAACCAATGTATTTCGATCATTATAAGATGAGTAAAGAAAAAAATATATAATTATTATAGCATTGCATTAAACAGTGTCAGCGAAATGCAGTCTTATTCTTATCCCATATTTACAAACGCGCTTTGCAAATGCTTTTACAGACAGTATTTACACTCTCCTCCGATTGGCTAATTGGAGGAGACTCTCAAATATCGGCGCAAGTATCGATGCGTAGAGACCAATTTAAACTATGCTGACTTTTTTTGGGATATTCTTTTAATATATAGATAAGTTTTATTACATACATTTGTTCATACATTTGTAACATAATTTTTTTCTGTTCAAAAAAGAACTTAATAATCGTCTGCTTCCATAACATCACGTTTAACCCGAGAGTACACGTGCCGGGTCTTTTTGACCCGGATTGCGTCTGACTTTTGCAATTGTAACCACTTGTCTTTTAAAAGTAATCTTCAACTTATTTTATCATAAAATTTGTAAGGATTGTCTCCACCTAAATAAAATGACGGTTATAATTTGATTTTATTGGTGACAAAGTTCAAACCATTTCTACCCTGGGTCAGCGCGTGTTCTCCCGGGTTAATTGAATTTAAAGCTTTAAAAAACATTTTCAGATACATAACATCCTAACAAACAAGATCATGAAATGAGATAATTATAAAAATAAAATCTTTTAAAGTTATATATCCGATAGAAGCAGAAGCAACTTTTCATTGAAATTTAATTGAAACACATTAAAACAAAATATATTTTGTACGACAAAAAGACTTTAAAATGAGACGATTTTGTAAGCATCATCAAACAGACAATCTTAAACTAACGATGTGTGCTGCAAAAATTTCTTATTTTGTTTTGAGATGAGTTCCAGATAATTAATGTTGCATAATCATGTAAGCGAAACAAATAAGGGCTTAATTACTATAACGTCAATTTTAGCAGATGTAATTGCTAGATACATAAAAACATTTTAAATTCCATATTCATTAAAGACAACATTTCGATGAAATTTAATTGAAAGACATTAAAATAAAACATAAATTATACAAAAAAAGCTAAATGAGACGATTTGTAATTTATCGACATTCTAAAATTAATGGCGTTTGCTTAAAAAATTCCGTATTTAGTTTTCAATAGAGTTCCAGGTAATCATCCGTTGCATAATCCTATAAGTAGAACAAATGAGCGCTTAAATTACTATGACGTCAATTTTAGCAAATAAAATGTCACGTATCTGAACGCAAAGTTATTTAAAGATGGAAAGTTCGCATTATATCTTTTGATCCAAACAACACAAAGTTAGATTCAGTTTATATATTTCATTATAACATTGGAGAGTAAATGTATTGTGAAATTTGCGTAGTAAAAAGATAATCTTGATATAAAATAAATGACCACAGATAAACGTTTCATGACATTAAAAATGATGTGTTTATAAAGATTTAGCTAATGAAGGAAAATTAACTTTCCAAATAGAAATTGTTAAAATATATATGCGACATTTTGAGATACCGAACCAGTAATATTCTTCGCAAGTTTCTCCATTTTATATCACAGGAGTCAATGGGAGATAAAAAATAAGTAAATAAATGAAATGAAATGAAATTACGAAATGAAATGAATTATATTAATTAAATGAAATTCATGAAAATAAACATTTGTGAGCTCCAAAATATTTATTTAAACGCAATTATATGTAGAGGGAAAATGCTCTTACCTTCCAAAGAATCATTCCATAAAAAAAATCGACCTAGCTTTCAAATTGTTCAAAACCGAAAAATCGAAAAAAAGATTCCATCCATCTCTAGGCCTCCTCACTTAAGTAAAAAAAATTCTAGAACTATTTTTAGAATTTTACATAATCTCTAACCACAATTATTTTATGTTAACCGAATTTAGTGTCTAGCGCCGAGGTTAAAAATAGCAGTCTTGAATTATCTGCAAACGAGAATTTTATTTTAAAAGATTACTATTTAACTAACTTATAATCGAAAGTAATCAAAATTGGAATATATTCCACAGACTATAATTTCACACAAAAAATAAAAGAAATGAATTTATTGATATGCAATAAATATCAAACGCGAATGAAATAAATAAATAAAAAGAATGATTTTTCTAAAGTATGGTTTTGGAATAAACTTAATAAGTTTCCTAAATAATAATGTAATAATTTTCTTAAAAAAAGGTTGATAAAAACAGGGAAAATATGAGTTTTATTAGGAATTTTAAGAAATAATATTTAATTAAGAATACTTTAAATATAGAGCCATTTTTTAAATTTACGCATATTAAAATAAATGTTTTTAAGGCGACATAAAAATGTATATCTTTTCTATAAAAATTAAAAGATTAGATCTAATAACAGAACTTTAATTTAATAAGTTGAAATAATTACGGAATATTTTTAAAAGGAAAATTAATATAGTATAAGGATAATTTTGGCAAAAAAATTAAATCTGTAATATATATATAAATGTTTATGTATGTATACATATATATTAGAGACGTAAAATAATTCATTATTTTTTGTGACCATTATTAATGAAAAAGGAAAAACACAACTTTGCAACCCATTTTTCATGCATAATGTCGAATTATTTATTTTCATTTTCCACGTTAAATAATATTTAATATATGGTATTAATATTACTTGTTGATTCTAAATTGTTATTTGCACTCAAATTATTGACAATTTCCTTTGCTTAATTATTACCAGAACCGCAATTTTGTGAATTAAAAATAATATTTAAAAACTATGCAATATATCTAATTTGGTAAATGGTAAGTTTATGTGAAATTTCCATTTGATTACTTTCATAAATCTTAAGTTTTAAAAAATTGTTTATCTACGTAGAATCCTTACAAAAAATCATCAAATATTATAGAGAGATAAATGAAAAGTTTTTAAAATCTACATACGATAAAGGAAACATTTCATTGAAATTTAATTAAAAGTAATTGAAATAAAACATAATTTGTTCGAAAAAAAACTTTAAATGAGAAGATTTTGTATACATTTTCAACCAAGATTCTAAAATTAATGATGTGTGCTGCAAAAATTTCATATTTCGTTTTGAGAAGAGTTCCAGGTAAGCGGCCGTTGCATTATCGTATAAACAGAAAAGATGAGTGCTTAATTACTATAACGTTAATTTCAGCAAAGAAAAATGTCACGTATCTGAACATAACGTTATTTAAATATAGAAAGTTCGTATTATTCCTTTCAATCCAAACAACACGAAGTTAGTTTCAGTTCAAATACTTCCTGCGACATTTGAGAAGAAATGTGCTGTGAAAATTGCATACCAAAATGATTAATTTGATATAAAATAAATGACTAATAAACGTTAGATGACATTAAAAAAGGAGTGATTATAAAAATTTAGCTAATAAAGGACAAGTACATGGACAAATATAAAATATAAAAAAAGTTATTTTAATTAGAGACACAAAATAATTCAATATAATTTTTACTGTTCGTTATTAAAGTAAATAGACTTTTTATAAATTATTATAAAAATCATTATGTCTTTTATTCTATACTAGCAGTTACCCGTGACTTCGTTCACATAACATTTAAAGAAGAAATAATTGATCAATCAAGCAAAAAATTTCGATGATGAAAAGCATGTGTAATAAACTTTTTATCGCGAATTTATGGTAAAAAAACTTCTGATAATCCTTAGTTGCTAATTTGTTTGCTGGTCAAAATTTTCCTTTCAGCGATTAATACTAATAGATAGAAACATTCTTGAATTCTTTTGTTCAGCCCTGTAGTTTTCCAAGTGCCTTTAATATACAAAAGTATCTTTCTAAAATTTATTTCAAACAAAAATATTTCTTATTACTACCTAAATTACATTTTCAGAAATTATCATCCGAAGACAACCTTATATCCAGTTCTTTGCGGGACCCTGTTTATCATCTTATATATACAGGGTGATTCAGCTCGTCGGTGACAAACTTTAAGGATCGATAGAGCACACCTAGACGAACATTTTTGAATAGGGAATGTAGGGTCCCTGACGCGATGGTAAGGCGCTAGGCGCTTTCGAAAATTTGGGTGCCGAAATTCGAAACGTCATAAAAACTAGGGAAATGGTTAGATTTTCTTGCTTGTTGCGTCGAAATGATTCTGTTTGTTTAGACTTTCTTCAGTACCAATTTGATAAGCGTATCTCTTAAAACATGGATAGGGGGCGCTGCAGACTTTGGAGAGCTAGACAACAACTTTAAGCCCGTTATTTTGATAATTTAACACATGCTCGCCAAAGTTTATACTCTAACTTAAAGTTTGAACCCAAAAGTAGAGCCCTGCAAAAAGCGTAAGAGCCGGAATAAAATGTCAAAGTACAGGCTGGTCGAAACTCGAAGGCTCCTAAGAGATAAACAAACAGATTTCTTGACTTATGGCATGCATTTTCATGATTCTGTTTGCTGGGGCTCTCTGAAACTCAGTTGAACGGTACAAAAAGAAACATCGATAGGGGGCGCTTTGGGCAAAAAACATAATTCGTTGACATTTCGGACGCTAACTGGAAACGGGGCGCTACGATCAGTTAGTAATAATGAAAACACATTTTCTACCTCTGCTCAACACTTCTGAATAAATTTAGACCAAAAACATCAATGATACTGGAAATTTATTTACAAAAAATAACACTACAGAAGATGCTCGAAATTTCGACCTTGGGCCATGATGCAGGCTTCGCACCTCCGTCGCATTGAGGAGTGTGTGTTTCCAACAATGCCAGGAGTATCTCTGATCTGCCCTGCAGCTGCCACAATGCGCGCCACAAGTTCTTCAGCACTGCTGACAGGTGTATGGTATACCTCGGCCTTCAGGTAACCCCAAAGGAAGAAATCCAAGCAGGAGGTGAGGTCTGGTGATCGGGCAGGCCAGTGAACTGGACCCCCACGCCCGATCCACCGCTGGCCATACCTTACGTTTAGATGGAGACGCACGTCGTTCGTGTAATGGGCCGGAGATCCATCGTGCTGGAACCACATCTGGCGACGCGAACCTTCGGGTACGTGCGCCTCCTCCAGAAGCTGCGGCAGCACTTGATCCAGGAAAATCAGGTAATTTCCACCTGTCAGCCGTTCAGGTAACAAATAAGGGCCAATGAGGCAATCCCCCAGAATGCCGGCCCACACATTTACTGAGAAACGCTCCTGGGCTGCTCGGCTTCTGGTTTCATGTGGATTTTCATCACACCACACATGACTGTTGTGGGCGTTCCACATTCCCTCCCGGCTGAAGGTGGACTCGTCCGTAAACAAAATGCTGTTTACAAAACGGGGATCCCTGGATCTCATCGCCAAGTACCATCTTGAGAATTCCACTCGAGGGCCAAAATCCTGCTTTCTGAGCAACTGCACCCGCTGGATGTGGTAGGGGTGCAGATTCCGGGAACGTAAGATGCGCCACGCAGTTGCTTGCGAAATGCCAACATGTCTGGCGATATCTCTCGTGCTAAGACCTGGGTTGTCCTCAACCAGGTTAAGCACAGCCTCTTCGTTGTCGGGGGTGCTCACTGATCGCTCCCGTTCAGGCCTGCCTCCGTCGAAAGATCCCGTTGTGGACAACCTCTGGTGTACTCGAGCGAAGAAGGCATGGCAGGGGATTTGCCTGTTGGGGTAACGCTCGGCGTACAACCGCTGAGCGGCTCGTCCATTACAACCAGCAGCGCCATACGCCAAATGCATGTCAGCCAATTAAGAGTTTGTGTACCGTTCCATCCTACTACCGATCTGCAGACAAGTAACCCGAAGCTTAAGTAGGTACCGCACGTTCAAAAGACGTGCCTGCGCATACAACTACGTCATCTCGCGTTGTCGTCTACGCATTACGTATCTTTTGCATATCGATATGGTACGATATCTTTTGCATAAATCAGCAAAAAGCACCTTATATAAATTTTATTGCGCGCATTGTGCATGATTGAAACCAGCTATGTTTGTTTAAAAAAAAAAAAACAAACTGCAGTTTTAATAGCTTCTTATGATAAGTAAATTACTCTCTTGTTTTGTTTCTAACTGATCGTAGCGCCCCGTTTCCAGTTAGCGTCCGAAACGTCAACGAATTATGTTTTTTGCCCAAAGCGCCCCCTATCGATGTTTCTTTTTGTACCGTTCAACTGAGTTTCAGAGAGCCCCAGCAAACAGAATCATGAAAATGCATGCCATAAGTCAAGAAATCTGTTTGTTTATCTCTTAGGAGCCTTCGAGTTTCGACCACCCTGTACTTTGGCATTTTATTCCGGCTCTTACGCTTTTTGCAGGGCTCTACTTTTGGGTTCAAACTTTAAGTTAGAGTATAAACTTTGGTGAGCATGTGTTAAATTACCAAAATAACGGGCTTAAAGTTCTTGTCTAGCTCTCCAAAGTCTGCAGCGCCCCCTATCCATGTTTTAAAAGATACGCTTATCAAATTGGTACTGAAGAAAGTCTAAACAAACAGAATCATTTCGACGCAACAAGCAAGAAAATCTAACCATTTCCCTAGTTTTTATGACGTTTCGAATTTCGGCACCCAAATTTTCGAAAGCGCCTAGCGCCTTACCATCGCGTCAGGGACCCTACATTCCCTATTCAAAAATGTTCGTCTAGGTGTGCTCTATCGATCCTTAAAGTTTGTCACCGACGAGCTGAATCACCCTGTATACTACAAACATTTCTTAGTTTACTAAAAGAAGTTCAAAATAAAAATGCATATTTTATTTAAAAACCACCTTTAAGTAAATTACGCTCATATTCAGTAACCTTTCCGAGATCTTTTGTGTAACCCTGTATATCTAAATTTAACTATTTATACTATTACCATTTATACTCTCCATTTAATATGCATACATTTAGCGAAACTTAAAAGCACATATCATAATTCAAAATGCATTTCATCCATGCAACAGTCATCATCCATGATATACAGTACTTCGGATAGAATATATAATATTTGAAATCTTTTGTGTGTCCCTGTAAATGCTATGCACTTCTTATTATGCATGAAATAACTTACATTAAGCCTCAGCAACATATATCAATTTGATTATACATGAAATCGTTTACCATAATTAAAATATGTCGGAAACTGTTCTCCCTTTATTCCTATGCTATGGAATTCTTCTGTCTGACCCTGTAAATGAATAGTAAGTGCCCTTTTCACTACATACTTTACAAAAGGCATATTTTAGTGCACTTTGTAAATGCATATCAATTTGAATATGTTCTACAGGCTGTAACATCGTTAAATTTAATTAAAACGATTTTTCCCCATAATGCCGTAATATAAGGAAATTTTTTGACTATCCCTGTAAATAAACTAATCATGATAGAAACTTCATTTTCAATAGGTATTCGTGCTAGGTAAACGTTAATAATGTCCAAAAATTTCATGGAAATCGGAGTATATTTACGAAAGTTGGAAAGCGACCAGACAGATAGACAAACCGAAAGCATAATAACTTTTCAACTTTGTTCGAAAGTGTTAAAAAATCGAGCCAAAAATATATTAATCAGTGATTTTATTTTCCACCTTTTCCCCACAAAAAATTTCTTCCATTGATAATTATGAGTTTTGAATAAAAATATTCATTTGTATGTAACTTATAACTTATTAATTAGTATAAGTAAAAAATATTTCTGATCCATTTTAAATATGACGTCATTATTTATCTCGCTCCATTAGCTACTGATATTCATACCCCTTATATTTTTAACGACTGCTATAAAGTACCTGTTTTATTTCAACTATGACGTCACATTTTCATGAGTGAACCATTTTATTAAAAATATAATTCTTTTTCATTCTTTTTACTTTTAATTTATGTCACCATATTTTACACAAAAATTCCCATTAACTAAACAAATATCCTTGTTAAATGTAGTATAAAAAATACAACTTTTTATTTTTATTTCAAACATGACGTCACATTTATTTTCTTTTAAATTATTTTATTATAATTTTTCGCGTGGAAGTTTTCTATTAAAAGTTCATTGCCGCTGAAAAATTATTATTCCAATTTTTTATTTTCTTGGCAACAGGAAAGGAAAATGGTTAAATTTTATCTGAAAAATGGCTATTGATTTTGTATGAAAAATAATTAAATTTTGAATTATTAAGGAAAATATTTGATTAAAATAAATAAAAATTACCCTATTATTTAATCCGGACTTCTAACTTTACGTCTGCAAAATTTCAAAGCAATCGGTTCAGTAGTTACGGCGTGGAAGCGGAACAAACAAACAAACAAACAAACAAACAAACTCACTTTCCGATTTATAATATTAGTAAGGATTATAAATTAACATTTGACTCGAAATTATTAAATTATTTTCCTATTCAATATTAATGTAAGATCAGGTCTCACGGACAGACAAACCGAAATCATAAACACTTTTCAACTCTGTTGGAAAGTATTTAAAAGGTAGAATAACTTCATGCTACATGGTTTAATTATTATTAAAAATATTTAGGAGCATATGATGTGTAGAAAACTGGCTTGAGCGAAATTCAAAACACAGGAGAAAAATTCCATTCTAACCCTTTATCTACTGAATTATTTATCAAGAAATTACTTCAATTATTATCTTCCTTAATACCTGAAGATAAACAGGGGTTTTTAAATAAATGCAATACAAAATTTACACATTGTTTCAGTAAAACCGATTAAATATATCGGCAGTAATAACATATTTTGTAAAATATTTACAAAAATAGTCATATTAATTAACAAAAGACAGTCTTGTGGAAATATCACCATTGTTGAAAAAGCAGTGTATTTAAATGTTTTATGAGGCTCACTGTAATCGGAAAGGACTTTGCAGTTTGCAGTTTAAAATGTTTATTAGGATTTTTTTTAAGAAAAGATATATTTATTCAAATGATTATGAAAATCACTGCTTTTTGTAAATATTTAGCTTCCACTGTTCCTCTACCCTTTGTAAATTTGATCAAGCTACGTACTTTGTTGGACAAACTTTTCGTAATAGAGTGAGAATAAAAAAGTACATTAAATTTTCTGCAATTGTACTTTAAAATACGCTCGGTGCATAAAGGGTTAAACAACCACTTTTTGGAACACTTGACCTAACAGCACCAGACTTCTACATAATTTGAATTCATCTTATTGTGTTCACCTGGTAAAATTTGTCTACATATCTTCCTAAAGTGTTTTGTTAAATATTATGTCATTTTACAAATGTATGAAAACTTGACATCTCTAAAGAATGTTGGTTTCTTCATTTCCAGTATTTTACTTTCTTTCTACTGACCTACAATATATGCTATTTAACACTAGGACCGCGGCGACGGGTCATTTTGACCCGTATCGTATGGAGAAACGTCGATTCGAACCAGAAAACGCTTAATAAAATAAGCTAAATATATGCTGAGCAAAATATTTTCAATAAATAACTTAAATAATTTTAAATGAAAATTCCGGTGAAAAATATTTTTATAAATCTTTAATGAATTTCCCCGCGGTTCTAGTGTTAACCCGCGAGTAGTCGCGACTTTTTTCACAACGTCATTAGTCGCGCTCGATCTTTTTGCCGCTGGCCCCCTGCATACCAAATATATAAAATAAGAATTATTTTTCACCTAATATACGAAAGTAACATTTCAATGAAGATATAAATTTGTAGTTTTCTTAAATTATGCATTTTATTCATGAGATCTGAAGTAAATGGAAAAAGTAAAAATGAACTGACATTAGTGATTTTTACGTAGACTTTTTCGCCAATTTCAACTTTGTTTCTAAAAATGTACCTGAAAGAAAAACAGAGGTGTCCTGTTACTTCATTAAGGTGGTCAAGAGACCTTTAAAGTCAGCTACATGGTAGATCTCCGTTGTATTTGTAATGTGATATAATTTAGGAGAAGATAAGTTATACAAGCGGCGAAAAGACCGACACGCGACTACTGACGGGTTAAACAAAATTTTAATCAACTTTCTTAAACTTCATTAAATCTTTTCTTGCAACTTCTATTTCATGTCCTCCTTTAATCAATTTTAAATGTTTCTTTTTTTTATCATATATTTTAATGTACTTTTTGAAAATAACTACACATTATTTTATAATTATAATCATTAACAATTCATTAAATGCAGTGAATAACATAAATAATTCCAAATCATTTAATTAACGAACGTTGACCATCTAATCAGCCCTCGCTTATATTGATTATGATTAAGCTTCACCACACAGTTGTTTTTAATGTATACCGCATAGTTATGTTTAAGATGGAAGAAGAAACGCAAACATTTAAAATTGTCATTGTTATTGAAGAGTTATGTTTTATTTAAAACATAATTTAACCCTAATTAAGATTTTTAACAGACAATTTTACATACATATCGTGAATAATAATATACCACCAAAAATTATAAGTTCTGAAGAACATCGCTGAAAGAATTCGAACCAGGACCTTCAGATTAACAATACAGTGATTTACAATCTGCATGAAAAGTTCAACAGTTTTTGCCATTAGCGTATATAAAATATTTGTAGAACGTTAGTTTATGAGGAATATCGAAGCCTAATGTCTTAGATGTCTATATGCTAAATTTCAAAACCATAGCTGCTATATAAATATACCTTTGGAAGGAGGGGTGCAGTTTTAAAGAGCTATTTTTAAAGGATTTTTTAAGAAGGGAGTGAAGGTGAAAGGCTTGTTTTGATCTTATTGGGCTATATATTTGGGACAACGAATGAGATGTGACTACATCAGTATGATCCCGAATCCAAACATCAGTACACGCGTTTCATCCACTGTTACAAATCTAGTCCTATAAGCTCACAGTCAACCTTTGATTCCTCTTCCTTCTTTCACTCCTCTCTTCAAAAATATGTTTATTTTGCAGCCAACATTCTGAAATTGAGCATAGAGGCATCTAACACATTACGTTACGATATTCCACAGTCACCATCGCAGGGTGGTGTGAAAAATCAAAGGATAATGTCCTAGATGATAATATGTTCAATAACAGAAACATAACCGCTATATAAAAATTTTTTGGAAGAAGGGGTGCAGTTTTAAACAGCTGTTTTAAAAGGATCTTTAAGGTGGGGCTGATAGATTAGAAGACGAGTGTCAAGAGTAGGTGAAAGACTAGTTTGGAGCTTATGGGGATACATTTGTGACAACGGAAAACGTCTCTACATCACCATAATCCCTAGCCCAAACGACAGTACGCATGTTTCTACTACTATCACAAATTTAACTCTATAAGCTCCAAACCAGCCTGCTCCCCCAATCTCTTCTTTCACTTCTTCCTCCAAAACTATGTTAACCCTATCGAATCCATTTTTAGCTCACAGACTATCATAGCCTGAGAGCTTATGTGCTCACCCATACTGTATGTATGTGCATACGTTCTGCGATAATTCATGGTAAAAATATCCCATCCACTTGAAATTTTGTATATAGGTATATCCTGATAAGGCGCTTCCTTGATTAGTTTTTGAATTTCATTCTATATGTATAAGAGGGGGAACGGGGGGCTCATGCCCTCCCCTTAATTGATATGAATGGGTTTTTCATGCAGAAATATTAGTTTGTGTTCAAAATTTACACATAGGATCATTCTGATGAAGCGCTTCCGTCATTGGTATTAGGTGTTCATTGGGTAAATATAAACAGGGGAAATGGGGGTTCTAATGCCCCTCCCCTTAATTTATATAAATGGGTTTTTCACGCAGAATTGTCAGATTTTGTTCAAATCTCTAAACAGTTTTGGAAGTTTAATGGTTAAGTATATAAAAGAGAAGGATAACTCTTCTTAAATTATATAAATGTGTTTTTATTAAGAATTTTCTGATTTTCTCTAAATTTTGGATATGGATTTTTTGAATGAGAAAGCATGTCCATGATCAGTTTAGAGAGTTGGGGAAAAAAGGGGAAAGGGGAGAGCTGATCCCCCCTCCTTAATATTTTTTTTCGAGCGGAATTAACCCTTGAAAATATAAGGCTGTAATGTACAATTAGTATGCTTAGCCTATGAGCTCAATGCCATCAATTTAGCTGGGCAATATTATTTTTATTTTTCAATTTTTAGAAAGAATTACTCTTACGTTAATAAGAAAAACAGTAGCTATCTAAATATATTAATTAGTGTTTAATGAATGTTTTACTGTCTGAAAGATATCGAATGTTGTTGCTTTGCGTACTATTCAATTAATATGCACATGGCAACAGGGTAAGGAAGAATTTATGGAGATGTTTTGAAAATATTGTATTACAATAAGATTTAACTTATACTACAACTTTATAATACTTTTTGCGCTTTGTTACGCTTGATTCTTTCAGGGAAGTAACTTTTATTTTAAATATAGAGATTGAAATATATATTTAAAATGCAATAATCACAAACAACGCAAAGAAAATTAAGCAAATAATTGTAATTATTGTTACTGCTAAATGCCTAGGCATAAATGAAGTCATATATTAAATGGATGGACACATACTAACCTTACTATATATAAACAGTAGCAAAAGTATTTATAAAAAATCAAATACCGTATTTACTCGTATATAACGCGCATTTTTTTTCGAAAAATTAGGGCAAAACTCCTGGGTGCGCATTATACACGGAATAATTTTTTATTGATGGATGTAATAACACGATGTACAAATGAATATAAAAGTGTGTTCAAAGGAAGTAGAAAAACTGGGAAATTCTTACTTAACTGAAGTTTTACTGCATTTTTATTTCACTCCTTGCACTATTTTACACAACGATGCTAATAATATGGTTTAAAAGCTAATTAGTAATTCTCATTGCCGTCACATACTTCTCCCTCCATCCTTCACCATTGTCATTCACTCCCTATTCGAAGTCTAAAAATGTATTTTTGACCTGTTTTCTGGCGTGATGTAATGTTTGTTTTGACTTTCTTTATTGAAATTTATTTGGTCATTCATTCACTTGCACATCAAATTTACGATGCGCGTTATATACGAGATTCTAAAAAATCGCCCTTTTTTCGTGTAAAGTACGGGGTACACGTTATACACGCGTGCGCGGAATACACGAGTAAATATGGTAATACTCCATTAAAATACATGTATTATTAATAGCACGTAAGACCCGAAAGGTTAATATAGGAGCTACGGTTCTGAAATTAAGCATAGAGGCATCTAAGGCTTTGATATTCCCCATCAACCATCGCACTACAAGTATTTTATATACACTTTGGACAATAATCGTTAAATCATCCACGTACAATACTCCAGTGTTCTTCCTTACTTCCTTATACCCCCGATTCTGATAAAATTATGATCCAATAAAACCTTATTTCATAATTTCCTCCTTTCTTTTTCTTAACTGAGCCAGTTTTTCCTGAATTAACTTTGTTGGTTTTGGAATTACTGTTCTTTCTCTTCGCGTTATTTTTCGAAAGAAATGTTTTACCCATAAAAGAAAATTCACAAAGTAAATATTTATATACCATAAAATGGGGTGAATAGGAACAGCGGGGTGAATAGGAACGAAACTTCCCGGAAACTTTCATTATAAATATATGTGAGGATATTTTTAGTTGCCAATTTTTTTATAAGAAGGTAATAACGTTAAGAGTTGGGAAATTCAGTTTTGACATGTTGGCACCACTACTAGGGTTAATAAAAAAACTTCAAGAGGATGCTCAAAAACCTCATTTTTTTCAACGTCTTCAAAACTTTGTATGCAACTACAGTATTTTTCGTATTCTAAACCTAAGGGAGGAGTTCTTAATAATTGATAGACCTGTAAACGATATGCTGTATTAAATTCTACTTATTTCTAAACTACATAATGAAAAAATGAAAAATGCCTTATAACATTAGAGGTTTAAGAATCACGGGGTGAATCGGAACACGTTTTCTCTTATGATTTATTTTTCTATATAGTAATAGTTTCAGGTAATATATGAAAACATATGTATGAATATGTATAATATGTATTGTAACGATATTTTGTTTGTTCTAATTACTTGAAGAGTTTAATGGTGCCAAGAAATTACTTGGTTAAACAAATAAGTCAAATCCATAATCCAACAGACATGGAACACTCAATAAAAGAATTTAAAAATAGCAAATAAGTTAGAAAAACTGCACAGACTTATTCTCTGACATCCACAACATTAAACAAACATCTCAAAATGAAAAACTAATTATAAAAGAGAAGGATGCAAACAGTACTAAGGGCTGGGGATGAGGGCGTATTAGTAGATCGTTTTAATACACGCAGCGATCGGGGCTACCCAATAGATTCACTTACGGGGACGAGGAAAGCCCTATCTCCGCCATGTTAAATTCATCAACTTTATGTACCTTTTTCTCAGAAATGAAGAAAGATATGGTTATGAAATTTTTATGGTAGTTAGAACAACATGTTTTACATATTTTAACAGGCCATTTTTTTCTGAGTAAAATTAAAAAATTATTATTAATTTTTTACTGAAAATCACTTTTAAATTTGCATTTTTGGTGGAATTTCACCACCTAAAATAAAACCTATTCAACATATCATCAAATCCTTGTGTTAAAGCATGTAATATAACATAATATATGTGTCATTAAAAAATTGAGTTCTTAAGTTTCATAGATATTGAGAAAAAGGAACACGAACCTGAAAAATCCATGTTTTGAGAAAAACAGATTTAAAGATTAAATTATCATTTTTATTGGTAGTGATAAGAAAAATTTAATGAAATCCTCGTTTATATGAAGGATCATCACCTTCTTCAATTTCATACGACTCTTCAAGTTTCCTTTTTTGAAATTTATTTCTAATTTTGGCTTTTTTGTGATACTCGGATAATTTTCGCTCTCTGTCGATAACACGTTCATTATCCAGATTCTTCATAGTTTTGACACAGTGGTGACCAGGGTTAGTTCCAATTTTGGATAATGTAAGGCACTTTGTTACATTTCCTGCATTAAAGCAAGAAACAGCATCAAAAACTCCAAATTTTAAATTTTCAATGGTCACAAACACTTTTTTTGGCACACGGGTCCAGATGACACTGTTCACAGATTCATTGGGATTTTGTGTTTTCCCATGCAGACATTTTCTTAGAAGCTCAGGGTTTGCCAAGTCCCTAAATACTGGCTTTATGACCTCCATTATTGGAAGAGGAACATGGGTATGCTTAGTGTGGTCATATGTTTTGCCTGTTGCTTGGGCTCGATGAAACCCACACCAGCTTTTGGATCCAACTGGACAAAGTCCATGATTTGGATTTTCATTATTGGACAGCAAATGAAAATACTCAGCCCATACAGCTTGTTGCATATTTTGAAGAGATCCGACATTTCTTCTAATGGCTAAACCATAGAACTTCTGGATTTTCATAATAATAATGTCGGTTAACCTGTTTTTACCACCTAATGATTTTCCGTCACTAAGTTTCTTCCCAGAATACTTTTTCTTCAGTTCAGTCAATCTACTTCCCATCCTCTTTTGAATGTGCCCAATGCACTCTAATTTTTCAATATCTTGATCACCATAAACTTTAGACGACATTACAGTTTTAAAGGCTTTGGAGTCACCGTCACCAAGATATTTGACATATCGAGCATCATACAATGTTTGTGATCTGTTGAAGATTTCTTTCACTCCACTGACCTCCATTCCCCCACTTGTTCCACTATCATTAGCAGTGCACGTGTCTAAATGAATCGAGTGATTTCTTGAAGGGCACTTACAAAATTTAGACATAACTTGAACATCTATCACTTTGCCTGTGTCGACACTTGTCGCTGTTACAACCCCATTATGTGACAGATGACCTCGCTTCTGCCAAGTGCCATCAAAGGCAACACATAAATCTCTGTTGTTATCATTAACCGATATACATTCTTCAGCTGCTACTTTCATTTGCTCAGTGCATACTTGTTCTGATGCAGTAGTCAAAACTTTATTGTAATGTGAAAATTTTGCAGGTGCAGGTGGTAGATTCATCACACCACACAGCATTCTGCCATCTGCTTGACCTTTTCCAATACTGCGAAGAGCATACACAAATGTCATATTTAAATCATATAAGTTTACTTTTGATTCAGCATTTTCTAATTTCTCACAGTTGAAAAATGTAGAACAGCTTTTACAATTTTTCCAACAGACCTGAATTCTGATGCAAGGCCTATTCGCCTTTTTATTTCCAAAGATAGGCCTCCATTACAGTTCTTGCAAGCAGAAAATGCATCAAAAACATTCTGTAAAGCATTTAAAGATATAAATTCATATCCGAATTCCCTGAATTCCCTGTTTTCATCGAATTCCTTATATTGTAGAAAGGAATTATCTAATTTGGCACTTTCAGTCACCACAGTTTCATTTACCTCAGCGCCAGTGTCGGTATTTTTCACGGCTGGATTTCCAACACATTTACGTTTTTTAACCCGCGAGTAGTCGCAACTTTTTTCACAACGTCATTAGTCGCGCTCGGTCTTTTCGCCGCTGGCCCGCAACATACCAAAAATGTAAAATAAGAAATATTTTTCACCTAATATACGAAAATAACATTTCAATGAAGATATAAATTTGCAGTTTTCTCAAATTATGCATTTTATTCATGAGATCTGGAGTAATTGGAAAATGTAAAAATGAAATGACATTAGTGATTGTTCCATAGACTTTTTCGCCAATTTCAACTTTGTTTCTAAAAATGCACCTGAAAGAAAATCAGAGGTGTCCTGTTACTTCACTAAGGTGGTCGAGAAACCTTCAAAGTCAGCTACATGGTAGATCTCCGTTGTATTTGTAATGTGATGTAAGTTAGGGGAAGATAAGTTATACGGGCGGCGAAAAGACCGACACGCGACTATTGACGGGTTAAACACACGCTTACTTCGCGCCATTCTAAAAAATTAATTCGCTGTATAAAAATCAGTAAAATACAATTTGTTTACGTAAATATGCAGCACACGTGTGTAAATCGAGATGCAACAAAACTGACTAATAATAAACACACGAGGAGCTATTAAAAACAGTTAAAACTGTAAATACTGGTTACAGTTAACATTCCTGTTGCCAATTCCTTCATCGTAATAAAATAGAAAAGGTTCAACAGAGATAAAAATATAAGTAAAGCGCTACACTGTTAAAAATCTGCTGCATTTTGCTGCAACGCACTCCCCTGCTTGTATAGAAAACGGTTTCTTGGCCGTGAAATGGAGCTTTCTCATTGGTTGGAATAGAGATATTATATGCAAGTGGTGGAGTGCGTTGCAGCAAAATGCAGCAGATTTTTAACAGTGTAACTGAGGCTCCATGAGGGAAGAGCGGTTTGTTTACATTCGCCAGCTCTTTAAATGACGCGTAAGCATTGAAGTGCTTTGAGAAAGAATGTGAAATTTTAACACTTCTGTTTCGTGGATATACAAGTGTGATACATCGTTGGAAAGATAAAAGTTTAATTTATTTAATGCAATAAAAAAATAAAAATCGATTTTTTGGTCGAATTTTGCTTACCTGGTCCCCTTACCCAGTGACTACTAGTAGTGGATAACACAGAACAAGACTGAATTTGTATTAAATTCTACTTCTGCAATTCAAACATAATTTCTTAAAATACATTTTAATTTTTCTTTATTTCAAAGTTGTTTTCTAATTTTTAAAAAGGCATATCTTTACTTTTATATAAAATAAAGACTTGGTTTTACAGTAACTGCGTGTTCCTATTCCTCCCTTATCATTATTACCTGTTTTTATTAATCCTATTAAAGTTTGAATCTGAGTAAACAAAGATTATAACATTTGTTCCGATTCACCCCTATCATCGGGGTGAATCGGAATACCATTAAAACAGTAAATAATATATATATCAACAGTAAAAATGTTTCAATTTTGCTTAAAAAGTAAAGAACAAAACAAGACCGAAGTTTCCAGTAGAAAAATAAAAAAATAAAAAAATCAATTGTTGCTTTTTTTTAACGTTAAAGTTGAAAAGTGTTCCGAGTCACCCCATTTTACGGTATACCGCATATCTATGTCGTTATCTTAAAAAAATAAGTGTCTAATTATAAGAATCAAACCAATTACAAACTATTACACACTGGTTATAGAATTGCATCAGTTATCAGATTTGCAGTATTCGTGTAAGATATTTATTTAATAATCCGGAAGATATAAATGTTTGAAGATGTGAACAGACTGTAAAACGTACTACATTACATTTAAATTTTTAAGGGGATAATGAACCTTTTATTTGAGAAAAATCGTCTTTAGCAAAATCATTGGAAAAAAAGTCTATTTCTGTGGTATAATTGTACCAAAACATTTTTTTTCTTATTAAAATATCATTTTTGAAGGTTTTAAGAAGTAGGTAATAAAGGTAAGTACATTTAGATGCTTTAAATCTGTTTTTCTCAAAACTAATTTTTCAGTGTTTTCAGATTTTTGAAATATTCCTTGCGACGTAATTTTTGATCAATATTTATGAAATTGATAATGACGATCCTGATATTGTTTAGAAAAAAAAATTGTATAAGCTTTTTAAGATTTTTCTTAATTAATATAGTCAAAGTTGATTTTTTACTTATTAAAAGGCAAAATTTTTATGAAAATTGATATGAAATTTAGAAAAAAATTATAAACACAAATTTGTTTATAATAGAGTTTTAAGTGATAAAAATGCAAAATCAAGAAAATGTCTCAAAAATTAAAACACGGGGAGCATTTTAAAATTTCGTTTAAAAATTTAATTTCTTTTAAAAATTTTAAATTTTTAAAAAGATTGGAAATTTTTTTGAAAGTGTTCTATATGCTTTTGGTGAAATGTATATATGCACAAAATTTCTCATTGCTATGATGAAAATTAAAAAAAAAAAAAAAATTAACGTCCACCTTCCCCTTAATCTATCACGTTCAACTATTGATTGCTTTCTTTTCATTTATCATTATATATGAGTAACGTATAAGTATTTTTCATTAATTTTGATTTCATAAATTGTTACGATCTCTGTAATAAGATTTAATAAAATTACCATCACTTTGCAATCACTTTGCAAACAGAAAAATATGAAGCATTTTCGTCTAGACGGCATTTCTTTCTAAACGAGATATCATTTTTCAAAATGAGTTTTTAAAATAAAAATAATTTCACAGTTGCATTATTACTAAGTTTATATATACTATTTTGATTTATGAAAATCGCTTTATACGAAAACTCACTTATAAAATACTTTGTAAAGAAACATTAAAAGGAAATTATTAAAAATTAAAAGTCCTTGTTCCAAGACTTTCGGTTTATTTTATATTTTTAAATTTTTTGAATTCTTTAAGTAAAATGATCGGTGACCGAGTGCAGTTTCACGATTTTCCAATATCATTACAAAACATTGTACACGTATATTTCAACGTTGTTAATCAATATAACGTTACGACCAAATTGTAAAGCTATTTTTCCCAAAATAATGGTTTTAAAGCTGGGCGACATTATTTTTCTTGAGAACTATTTAACTGATTTTTCTTTAAAATAAGAAACTTTAACATTTTATTCGAATTATACAATCAAAAAGTATAATTTCCAAGGATTAGTCATTTTTTTAGTTCGCAAAAGTTTTAAATGAAAGTTCAAAAGAGAGCAATATTGCCAAAAACTAACTTTCTAAACTAAATGTTTGCATAAGCTCCACATATTTAAAGCGACTAATTTTTAATTAGTTCCATCTTTACAAGAAAAAAGCAGTGGATTTGAAAAATTTTCGAAATTGGCTTTCGACGGATTTACACGTTTTAGATCAGAGAACCCGAAAACATGTTTTTCCAAAATGTCTGTCTGCGAGTCTCTTTCTGTATGTGACAAAAATTTTGTTGGTGTTCTATCTCAAGAAATTATACACGGAATTTAACAAAACATTAAATTCTGTTAGACCTTCATACAAACTAGATCTGATTTTTTTTCGTATATGTCTCTCAATAAGTGGTGCTGAATTATTCACAATTTCCACAATAGCCATATCTCAAGAACTGGAGCATAGATTTTCATAAAACTATATATGTACTTTGTACTAGACATAAGATGTTGCTGATAACATTTTGGTGCAAAAATCTCTACAGGGGACGCTGTCATGTTGCACTATTCGGGATTATTACAATAGCTCTATCTCAATATCTAATAAACGGAATTTTCTAAAACTTCAGATTCAGTTAGTCCTTGATACAAATTAGTGTTATTTAGTTTTTAGAGTACAGCACCCAACATATGGTGCTGCTTATGACGAATATCTTCGTTCATGTTTTTAAAGAAAGGGAATTAAAGTTTATTAACTGCTTGAGACATAAACAAGTCAGCCGTGGCAACTAAACTTACTTTGCGTAAAAGTACCAACTCAGGTAGGAGAGACTCAGGAACAGGATCTAACTATATATGTGGCATTTTTTAATGAAAAAAGAGTATTACACACTTACGGGATGACCCTAGGTAAACAGACAATACTGGAACATTACATCTTAACTACAAAGTGGTCAGAGATAGAATGACATTGACCGCCAGATTTGATTGCCAAATTGTGCCGAGCCAAATCTATGTGCCCTTTAGCTAATGTAACCCCACAAATACAGTTCATAAAGAAAGTTTAAATTAAAAACGTACCAACCGGACAGTTAATTTGGCGTGTAATATATGAACGTACTGACATGCATGCCAACACTGATTGCTGGCGAAAATGAATGGAACAATTAATCTGAAAATGAATGCCGTAAGTGGCTAAGTTACCGCAACAAAGTAGCATACGGATTAAGAAAATCTTTCTATGTACTCTTTGATCAAACGAAAGTATGCTCGCTCAGATAATGATTTGAGGATGAGAAAAGATTTTTTTATGCTGCTTTTTTCCAAATAAATGTTTCTCGAGCTACTGCATAGATATTCATCAAATTTCAGATTCAGTTAGTAACTGATAAAAAAATTGGTCCTGTTTAGATTTTGATTTTACATCACCCAACATGCAAAAATTTAATTATATAAGTAAAATGTCAATAAATATAATAAAAAAATCAGAATGCTATAAGCTTTTTTTCAATCTAAAAACTATCGAAAAAAAAAAAAAAAAACATGAATTTAATGTCATCTATGTAGAACCTCCCATTGAATTTTTTAAATCTCTAGGTAGCAGTTACAGTGAAAAGTCTTTAAAGAATAGGCGCCAACAAATTTCCTTAAATAATACAAATTTATTTGTGATACATTAAAGAAGTTTGCTTTAAAAAAATAATGCAACTTGGGAATTTCCAACGGTAATAACTTTTCAGGAGCAATCCATGTATAAGATTATGTACGGCCCTACGTGAAAATCTTTTCTATTCCTAACTCTAATTATTTTGACTCTAAAGGTTAGGTAAATTTACTAAAATAAATAGTCCCAGGCGAAATTACACTTTGTAACTGGTTCAGTACTTAGAAAGGGGGAATAGAACAATCTTATGAAAATAAATGAAAATGGCTATTTTCTTTTCAGCAGAAAGGTTAAATAATAATTTAGCTTTTCAACACGAAATCGTTATTTGTCTTCTTGAGAAATAGTTATTTTAACCCACTAAATTAAAACGTAGCGACAAAAATTCTTAAAATAATCTTTTTTGTAACTATCTTTGAAGTATAAAAGCCGGTTACCTAGTGTAGTTTGGTGAAATTCCAATACATTATAAAACTTTTTATATGTTTATTACAACGCCGCTTGTCAATGTAACGTTATGGCCAAATTTTAAAGACGTTTTTCCATAAAAAATGATTTTAAAACTGAGCTACGATATTTTTCTTGAACGATACGGAAGACTTTTTTTAAATAAGAAAAGATTAATTTTTTATTTGAATTATACAATCAAAAAGTATGATTTCCACTGATTAATCATTTCATTTTAGCTCGCAAAAGTTTTAAAGAAAGTCTAAATGTTCAATTTTTTTTAAATGACAGAAATTTTATCAGAAATTAATTTTCTAAACTAAATTTTAGCATGAGCTCTACATATTTAAAGTTACTGCAAAATTTGGCGACAAAGTGCTTTATTATGGTGTTTGTGATCAGAAAAATTTCATTGTTAAATTTTTTTTTCATCAAAGAAACAACAGGCAGTTCAAAACCGGTACCTTTGTATACTTCCCGTAGCAAAGCGTATGATCTTTTTTTTAACGCAAAAATTTAAATACATAAAAAAATTTCAATAAATATATTAGAAAATATCATAATATATGTATATTTCTTTTTTTATAGCAATCCAAACAACATCGAAATAAGTACATGACTTTAATGTCGTCTAAGTAGAATGCCCTGTTAAATTTTTCAATTCTCTGGGTAGTAGTTTTAGTGAAAAGTCTTTTAAAGAATAGGCACCATCGATTTCTTTAAACAAATATAAATTTATATCTGATAAATTACAGAAGTTTGTTTTAAAGAAATAATGCAACTTGGGAATTTAAAAAGGTAACAACTTTTCAGAAGCAATCCGTGTATAAAATGATGTACGACCTTACGTGAAAATCTTTTCTATTTCTAACTGTAATTGCTTGGAATCTAAAGGTTAGGTAAATTAGCTGAAATAAATATTCCCAGGTGAAATTGCACTTTGAAACTGGTTTAGTATTTAGAAAGGATGCATAGAATAATCTTATGAAAATAAATGAAAATCGCTTTTCTTTTTCAGAGAAAAGTTTAATAATAATTCAATTTTTGAACACGAAATAGATATTTGTCTTCTTGCAAAATATTTATTTTAACCCCATTTAATTTTAAAAATACCTGTAGAAATCCTTATAAAAAGTTATTCGTCTTATTGCAAAATATTTATTTTAACACCCTTAAATTAAAAATATACCGGTAGAAATTTGTAAAAAAACCTTTAAAAAAGTATTCAATGATGATCTTGAAAATAATGCTTAACTCTTTTTCATAAACTGTTGGTAATAATACATTATTTAGTGTGAGCAGAGAACTCGATTATGAAATATCTGTTATATATATATATATACGCGATTAGGTTGGAACTCAAGCTAATGAATTCTATGAAAAATATGAACTTTTTATTTTTTAAAACAAGGAATAGGGTAGGAAAACCAAACATTATTTCAGCAAACTTTTTTTTTTTTGATTTTTTAACGCGTTGTCGTAAATTAATTATAGACCGAGATGCGACTTTATGATGTATATATAATTACCTCATAAAAGTTCACAGCTGAAATTCTAGAATTAGTTACAATTCGATTTTCATATGAAAACACTATCGGTCTGCCGAGTCATACCCTGATGGAAAATACCTGAAAAACCGATTTTAGGGGCTGAGTCATAGGTTCGTCATTTTATTTTCCTGCTATCAGTCCCCCATATTTTCACACCTTTTAGATTCCGGAAAACACAATGATCAGCCTACAAGTTAAGTGATAAATTAAGATTTTCATGTGTTTTTCAACAAGATGTGGAATTGCAGACCAATTGCGTTTCAATATGCGTGTCGAGTTTTAACTAATTCTAAAATTTCAGCAGCGAACTTATTGGGGCGATTGGCTGTGCTGTCACCTCGCGTCTATTAATATATATACATTTTTTTCTCTTGGCCGAGTATAAAATCTGCTGCTATATTTCAAAGCGCAGAATATTAGTAGTTCGACTCTCCACTGTAAAATAGTGGTTTTTTTTCATCTGTAACTTCCCTGTGAGTGTTTTATTAATTTTGTCCGATATAATGACACCTATATCAGAACTCTAACTAATATTAGCTATTTGGTGAATAAGGAATAAAAAGCAATAGCCAAATGAGAATAATGCTAGCAAAATAGATTCAGCATGAAATCTACTCTTTCCGACTGCCGCGACCGCATATATCCGTTCACTAGGCTGCAGGTTTTACTGCAGTTGAAACTTTATTTAAATTAATGTAATTCTACAAATATAATCCATTTTTAAGAAATTAAGTTACGATTGATACTTTCAAGGCTTATAAGCATATAAGTAACAAAAAAATTATACCATGATAGAAAATCCCTCTTTTTTTAACATTTAAAATAAATTGCAGAGAAAAAAGCTTTACAATTTTTCCCTTTTGCTCGGCTGTTAGGGGGTTTACCTCATATTGTATACTTTTTCTTTCAATGTGTTAAAAAGAAACATAATTTTTTGTCATAGCTCAGAAATTAAATTATCTCGATTTCCGAAATAATTGGGAGCGACACTACATCGGATAATTGAAATTTTCAGATAATCCAGAATTCATCAATAATTATCTAGTTTAATATGCAGTATAGTAATTGAACTCTTATTATCACTTATTTTCAAGAATATTCTGATCGAAAATGTAAAAGCAGAAAAAGAGAACAAACAGGAAATCTTGCCAGATGCCAAAAATGACCATAATTAAAAGATCATCTTAGAAGGGATAGAAAGAGAATAGAAAACATGTGATTCCTTCCTTTCTTCCCTTTTTACAAAATTAAAATTACAAATGAAAATTTGTTTAAAGCCCCATTTAAATCTGTATGATATGCTTATTCATTATTTTTCGGAATTCGGCGCTTTTCCCGACATCAAATTCAGCAAAACATTTCTTATTCTTTTCCTTTTCATCTCACTGGCAATTGACATACCAACGTGAAACTACTTCGCAAGTTTTGTCACAGCTTCTCCCAATTCTAGTCGCGTAACAATAGCATATTTTTCTTGTATGGTTAACACGATTCTTTTACCCTTAATGGAAGCCATGATAAAAAAGAAAACTTGCGTATAAAAAAAATAAGAAAGACAATGCGAAAGCTCTATATGATAGCACTCAAGAAAATTCTGATCGGATATGTAACAGCAGAAAAAGAGAACAAACAGGAATTCTTGCCAGCTGCCAAAAGTGACCATATCTAAAAGATCATCTTAGATGGGGTAGAAAGAGAATTTCCTTCCTTTCTTCCCTTTTTCCTTTTCTGGCGCAGCATGTCCAACAGGGGATCTTGCGCCATAAAATCCCATTCAACCAACCAACGTTTCCTGGAATACAATTGTCCACAAAGGACAAGTGACACAAAGTGACTCATCCCCCTTTTCAAATTCTGCTGCAATGGAAATTTCTGTGTTCTTGAAATGATAAAAGAGGTTAGGTTCTTTACTCTTGCTTACAATCAGAAGGTGCAATAACGTTCGATTGTTCTGGAACTCGGCATTATGACCTTCCAAGTTTCGAAATGGGTTGCGTTTTTGTTTAGAACAGGGACGTTTGAAAGTGGGTAAGGGTACACTCATACCGAGAATTGAGTTTTCGAGAAGGAATTATAAAAATTCCATATAGTGGAATTCCAAAATATTTATCTGCACTCGTAGATTAGAAAGGACGGTTTGCATACAAAAGAATATGGGGAACCCCCCCCCTTAAAAATGCATTTTGTTAAGAGAAATTTTGGATGATAGTAGAAAGGGAAAAAGAAAAGTGCAGAAGAAACAGACTTCGATTAACAGAGAGTTTAAGTTAATTGAGGTTTGGCTAATCGGGGTTCTACTGAAAGATAGAAATGAAAGAGAAATTCCACCATATGCTAAAGAAACTTTTAAAAATAAGCATTCTAAATATCTTCTTCATGTGTAAATGTTTGAATTATTCTTTTAGCGGCAAATTTCTATGAGATTTCGACTATAACCAATCGAATCAATTTTGATAACTGGCCAGTGATACTTTCATACATCTAATAAACAGTACAGTAAATGGAAAATTCAATGCCACAATTCAGCAAAACCTTTCTCAATTTGGCAATTGATTCGAGTAATTTTGTTAGGGATTTTACCATCGCATAGGTAGTGATAAATTGACAACAGAGAAATACTTGTCGTATAATCCTCTCTGAGTCTTTGGCTGTTTCTAAACTGAATTGTTATTAAGTCAGTATTATTATTAAGAATTTTGAAAAGGTACGGTGACAACAAAAACGACGCCAGTCGTATAGTAAAACAGGTAAGAATCTCAAAATTATAACTACACACAAAAAGAAAACGTCAGAAATTGATGACTCACAATTTGGTGAGTCTGATTGTTCACTTACTCGCCAAATAAAGCATTTTGCAAGCAAATAAATAATAATAATAATAAAGCAAATTTGGTGCAAGGGAGAGCGCTGCGAGAACCCTGACCTATAGGAAAATATTATAACTTTTTTTTCTTAATCAAAATGTATGTTTTCATCATAAGAATCTTTTTAGTCTATCCGCATACAATTATTACTTTTTTTATTGATTTTAAAATATCTCCAAGAATTTTGGTACATTCTATATTATACTCTTGTAATATTTTCTAAAAAAAAACTATTTGTTACAAATTGTTACTAAACTTTTATTTTTGTTTTAAATATAGGGCATATACAAAGAATTTCAAACAACATTGAAAAAACATTAAAAACAATAAACCCCTATAACGATTACGAATATGACAATTTTAAATACTAATTTAAAATGAAAAATAAATAAATCATATTTGTTTTATTTTAAAATTATTATTCTCCTATTGTCTAACACAATTTGAAAAATAGGGAATTTACGAAGATCGGTTTTCTTCATTCATAAACCAGTTGACTTTGGATAAAAGATCAAGTGAAGCTGAAACAAAGAAATAGTTCGTTTTACAAAGAGATCCGGGACATTTTTGCTTTGGGAATTCTAGATGCTTTTGGAAAATAATTCTTTAGAGAAACTCATTACGATCTTTTCTTTAGAAATGGCGTATCGGATTTCGAGAACGATTGTTATTTTAAAATTGCTTTTACTCAATAAACAAATAAGACTATTGTTTGAAAGTCTTTTTCAATTAATTTTTAAAATATAAATATTGTATCATTTCAGTAAAATGCTCGCAAGACTTGTTTTCAGTTGTCAATGTTTATTTGTTTATCATTTTTGTAGCTTTATGTTTAATCTCAGTCATTATATCGAAGAATTGGTTCTTTTTAATTCCCAACAGTAAATTTGAAAATCATCAGTCAAGGATAATTTCTATTAATTAAAAATGATTTAAATATGTAAAAACGTTATTCTAAATACCCTTATTGAAAACACTATACGTCTTTAAAAGTATTTAATGAAAAATCGGTATTTGGTCCTCTGTGCTTTAAACTTTATTTAGTAAAAATATTTCATGCATGGGCATGAAAAACAAGCATAGCCACTAAGGTACAGGTAAACTGGTTTTATAATATTTTTATACTATTCTTAATGATGTTAGGATGTCAGACACATTGTTTCAAGAAATGATTTAAGGAAATACATTTAAATTTCCTTCGGAAGATCATATCTTTGTGGCTTAATTTAGCACACGCTTACCCAATATTTGGGTGTAAACTTCCATGAGAGTAGCAACAATACAGTCGAGTGTCTATATAACGAAATCCATCGTTCCAGTAAAAAATTCGTTATATAGAGAAATTCGATGTATAGAGAATGATGTTAAAAATCGTATTTAATGTGTAAATCATGAACAAATATTATTTTTGATCTTTTTAATTAAGAATTTGAAGTGTTTAAAAGTAAATATTAACCTAACATTTTATTTCTGAATTATTTAAGCTGTTTCAAAAAAGAGAATAGACATTTATTTGAAAGCTTAATGAAAATCAAATGAGGAAGACTTGCATTAATTTTAGGTGAAGAAACCTGTAATTTTTTGTTGTTTTTATTTTAAAATTGTTAAGCTCTCAAAAAAAAAATATGCTCAAATTTTAGCAAGGAATGAAAAATTGTAGTTAACACTTTCCTCCATTTGAAGGCCTCTCTTTATGTGCCTCTCATTGATTCCTCTCTTATATGTGTAAGAATTCAATTGACTCTGTTTTGAGAAGGATGTAGAAAGGTGTATGGGAGGTGGGATGAATTCTTTGGATTTAAAGAACAAGGAGAAAAGTAATATAAAAAAACTCAGCACTGAACGATAAATCAAAAATAAGTGATGGAAAATTGATTCCATATGATTTCGAAGCTTTTTTAAAACTGAATAAATTAAGACCAATTTATATAAATTCGTTAAATGGAGATAGTTATTTCGCTATATAGAGACTGTTTTTAAAGTAATCATGCGAAAAGGGGACCGTTCCTACTAAAAATTCGTTATATAGAGAAATTCGATGTATGGAGTTTCGTTATATAGAGACTCGACTGTATTTAGAATTGAATGTTTGTCAGTAGGTTAACTGGATAACGATGGTATTTCAGTGGTTGCATATCTGAGCAGAATATCTGCATTTCGCATCATTTTCATTTTATTTTCAAAAGTTGAAACACGCAAGAATAAGTTCACTGTCAAAGTAAAGAGGCAGGGAACACACATTAAGTTTTGTTTCAAATTAGAAAAAATATTTTAGTGAAATATTAATGATAGTGCAGCAAGTGAACAGGGATGGCGCATTATCATGTCTGCGCATTTTATGATGATTTCGAAGATTTTGACTTTTTCTTCATATTGAAAACATCAAGAAAAACATGATGGGCGAAATTAAATGCATCCTAAAGCTGACTTTGTATTTTGTTTCAAATAATTGCACAGCTGTGTATAAATGTGTATTAAGTCACACGGAACTTAGTAAGGAACGTATTAAGCTGTTATGTACTGAACATTTATAGTTCAGAACTTATTTCATCAATGTTATAAAGTAAACGCCATATCTTGTAATTCTAGAAAAAAAAGAAAATATTTAAATGTATTCTCCTTTATCTTTTGTCTTTTGTTATCAAATATCATTTAAGCCCTACACTAAATTACCCGTAAGTCACACGGACAATAGGTTTTTGCTGATCATGATTTATTATTCTCACCGGTAAATTTTTATTATAAATTTTAAATTATTTAATTTGAGCATTTTTCTGATTCATTTAGGCAATTATTTCTGTTTTGAAATACAGGTGATGAAAGATTAAAGATTTTGCAAAAGACATGAAAAATTAGGCATTATTTGAAAAAAAAAATTCAAAAATATTGATGAGTTCAATTGTTAAAGATAATGCGCATCAAACCCTTACAATAAATTCTATATAAAAATGCAAATACACAAATTAGCAAAATTCACTTTAACCCCTTAACGCGCAGTGTTGCCGGGTCGGCAACACCTAAAGTTCCCCCTGTTTGGAGACATAAAAACCCCGTGAATATTTCAAAAACTACGCTAATGGCTACTTTAAATCTTTCTTATGAGTTCTAGATAGCAGCACCACAGAGATCAAACTCTACTGTTTTTAAATAATAGGTAAAATGTTTTACTGTAATACGCACTTCACAGCAATGCTCTTCTCACTGCGCTTATCAATGCTTTACTTATGGGAGGTTACCACTTCGGCAACAGCTTTATAATTAAAATGGTTAGTGCAATCTTTACAAAACAGTACCCGTGTACTCCTCTAGGCCTAAATAGATTGCCTATTTTTTTTTTAATTCCAACATTAAAGAGTAGTGCGTTGGAAAGGTTTAATCAGTCTTATTTAAAACTTTCTTTTTTATTGTTTTGATATAATTTTATAAATCCCTTTTATTATATTTTATGAAATAAACATCGTATATTTAAACTTACATAACTTTTGTAAACTGTAAAACACGCACCATCTATAAAATACTTGTAGATATTCTGTGAAATGTGTATCAAGTTAAATAAATGCGTAACTAAACTGCAATGTTTGAATACAATTTTGTAACATTTTAACGAGCAATATTGTAAAGAACTCTTTTCTCTACAAAGAGTAAAGTATAAAATTGTAAAATGCATTTTATTCAAAGTTATTTAAATACATTTCATTCCTTTTGATATTTTGTAATATATCATGTTACTTTAAAATACAGGGTGTATCTAAACTACTGGGCAAAACCTTAAGGGGTGACAGTACACATCAAGACAAATAATATGAAATGGAAATCTAAGGGTCCCAAACGTCTTCCGAAGGAGATATGCGCCATCAAAGTTTAGATTCCAAAATTTGAAACGATTATAAAAAACGTTAAAATTGGTCGATTCGTTTGCAGTTTTCACGAAAACTATTCTTTATGTCAGAATTGTCTTAAAAATAAATTATAAAGATAAATTTCAAAAAATGCCGATAGAGGGCGCTTTAGACTTTGGAGTAACGAACAACTATTTTTTACCGTTATTCTTTGCATCTCATTAATTTTTTTTTAGAAGTTTAGATATAAACTTAAATTTTAAGCTCAAAATCTGTGGTTAAGTAGCGCAAATGGAACTGTGTTCAATGGGAGTGGGTAGATTCGAATTTCAAATGATAATAAAAAACAGAAAAATTGGTCAATTGATCTGCGGTTTTCACTAAAACTATTCTTTATGTCTGTATTGTCTTGAAAATAAATTATGCCCATAAATTAAAAAATATATCGATAGAGTGCGCTTTAGACTTTGGAGTAAAGCACAACTATATTTTACCGTTATTTTTTGCATCTCATTAAATTTTTTTGAAGCTTAGAAATAAACTTAAATTTTGTGCTGAAAATCTGAATCGTTGAGAGTGGTTAAGCAGCGCTAACTGAACTGCGTTCAATGGGGGTGGGAAGGTTCAAATTTCAAATGATTATACAAAACGGAAAAATTGGTCGAATCGTTTGCGGTTTTCTCTAAAACCATTCTTTATGTCAGTATTTCCTTGAAAATAAATTTTGAAGATAAATTTTTATAAATTACATTAGAGAGCGCCTTAAACTTTAGAGTAATCAACAAAAATTTTAACTGCTATTTTTTGTATCTAATTAAATGCTTGCAAAATCTTAGACTTAAATTTAGAGCTTAAATTCTGAATCGTTGGGAGGGGTTAAGAAGCGCTAACTGAACTGTGTTCAGGAATTGAAATGTTAACCTGCCCACCCTACGAACACATTTCAATTTTTCGCTACTTAATTACTCACAATGATTCAGATTTTGAGCTCAAAATTTAAGTCTAAGCTTTAAAATCATTTATTTAGATTAAAAAAAATAATAACGGTTAAAAATAGTTATTGGTTAATCTAAAGTTTAAGGCGCCCTCTAACGGAATTTTTTGAAATTTATCTTTAAAATTTATTTTCAAGAAAATACTGACATAAAGAATGGTTTTAGATGTAACCGCAAACGAATCGACCTTTTTTTCTGTTTTTTATAATCATTTGAATTTTGAACTTACCCACCCCCATTGAACACAGTTCAGTTTGCTCTACTTAACCACTCTCAACGATTCAGATTTCCAGCTCAGAATTTAAGTTTGAGTATAAGCTTCTAAAAAAAATTAATGAGATGCAAAAAATAACGGTAAAAAATAGTTGTACGTTTATTCCAAAGTCTAAAGCGCCCTCTATCGGCATTTTTTGAAATTTATCTGTTTAATTTATTTTCAAGACAATACTGACATAAAGAATAATTTTAGTGAAAACCGCAAATCAATTAACCAATTTTTCTGTTTTTTATAGTCCTTTGAAACTTGAACCTACCCACTCCCATTGAACACACTTCAGTTTGCGCTACTAAACCTGAGAGTTTGAGCTCAAAATTTAAGTCTAAACTTCTAAAAAAAAAAAAAAAAAAAAAAAAAAAAAACTTAATGAGATGCAAAAAATAACGGTAAAATATAGTTGTGCGTTACTCCAAAGTCTAAAGCGCCCTCTATCGGCATTTCTTGAAATTTATCTTTATAATTTATTTTCAAGACAATACTGATATAAAGGATAGTTTTCGTGAAAACCGCAAACGAATCGACCGATTTTTCCGTTTTTTATAATCATTTCGAATTTTGGACCCTAAACTTTGATGGCGCCTATCTCCTTCGGAAGACTTTTGGGATCCTTAGTTTCCCCTTTAATATTATTTCTCTTGATGCGTACTATCACCCCTTAAAGTTTTGCCCAGTAGTTTAGATACACCCTGTATAATAATAAATTAGTTTTTAATTTAATTCTTTTCCTTAGATTTTTACAGTATAATGATAAGTCAATGGTTACCGAATTCTGATTTAAATACTCTGTAATAGTATACTCTTCAGAATAAAGAGAAATGTGGTGGATATCATCCAAAACGTGGCGCTGCTATGATACCTTTTTCATAATTTCTACAATAGTCATATCTCAAGAATTAAAGAACAGATTTCGCCAAAACCCCAAATTCCGTTAGTGCTTGAAATAATATAATTCTGATAACAATTTGGTGTAAAACACACAATAGATGGCGCTGCTATGAGGCATTATTCACGATTTTCGCAATAGCTCTATTTCGGGAACAAAAGAACGAATTTTCATCAAACTTCAAATTCCGTTAATCTCTGGTATAAATTAGTATTCTGCAGATTTTAATGTAAATCACTCAACAGGTGACGCTTCTATCCAGTTTTTTTATTTATTTATTTATTTTTTTTTTTTTTAGAATTTCTGCAATGATTCTATCTCAAATATTAATAATTGGATTTTAAGCAAATTTCAGATTCAGCCACAACTTGAAATAAGTTGTTACAGATTAGATTTTGTTGCAAATTACCTAACCAATGAAGCTGCTGTGTTTTATTTTTCTGGAAGCAATAACGTGCATGAGACCGAAGAAAGTTTTTTCATTGCCACATCCGACTAGTTTTGAAATTTCAATTACATCCCATGCTGAATATATTTTCAACCGAAAATTTCTAATAATTGTTTCATAATATTTTACAAAAAGATAATTTCTTATCATGCTTGCGTACACTTTTTAAATTTTAAGTATATTAACTTTTATTGGTTATATGCGGACGTGTTTTTTAAAAATTATCTTTCCAAAAAATCAAATTTTGGGAAATCGGGAAAAACCTTTGTCCAGCGTCCGTTGGTATTCATTATAAACCAAGATTTCACATTGCAAGAAATACACGATAAAACTAGATATTTATGGATTGTAATTTTTTTCTGTGTAGTTTCACCAATAAAATAGATTGATAGAAGAACTATTTTTTTTTAAATTTTAGGTAAGGCGAGTTTTGAAACTTATGTCCTCATGCCTTGTATTTCTTATTTGTGAAATCATTCTGTGAATGCTATTACATTGACAGGATCTATTCAAATCTTCATTAAAAAATGTTTCATATACAAAGTTATTTTAAAAACTTCTTAATCATCTTTATTTAAAATTATTTGTTAAAAAATATTGTTTACCCACTATTATCTGTCACAATATAGCAAATTGAATTAAATATTACAAAAAACGTACTACTATTTCAGTTTCAATATTTAAAAAAAAAAAAGATAGCGCTTATCCTTGGTTATTAAAACTTCTACTTCAATATCCTTTCAAATATACCATTTATTTTAATCACATTAAAGTATAAAGTTTACATATAAAATTTATTATCTTAGGGTTTGCGATCAGCAAAATATTTTGACAGATTTAAAATATTTGTCTAGGTCAGCTTTAAATATTCCGGAGTCATATATCAAACAGTTAAGTAAATAAACGAGAAGTCGAATAAACAAACGTTTGGAGGTGAATACGATTTCATCTGTTTCAATTCCAAACGTAGAAGAAGCACAATAAAACATTGTTTTCAAAGAAAAAAAAACATTTTTGCGAGGTGACTTGAAATTCAAAATAATTCTTATGCAGAATTCATCCAAGACCTTGAACTTTTCATGATAGTTTCTTCATATTTCATGAAGTTATATTTCATGTAGCAATCATATTGATTTAAATTACCGTTTAATATATATCTATATATACATATATATTTTTTGAATCTATGAAAGTGTATTTATTTTGAAGTTATGTTCATGTAAAATCATTTACTGAAAGATTCGATTTGCATAAAATTTCTTATTTCAGCAAAAACAGAGCATTATCATTTTAACCCAGCGTTTAATGTGTCCAGGATTTCACAGTGTTCATTTTAATACAGAGTTGTTATCTATCCAGAGTGGATCTATACTTTTTTACCTGTATATTTTATAACTCACTTCGGCCATCTTCAGATCTCTCAATTGGCTATTTTAAGGAATTGATAATAGTATTGATGCTTCTTGGGAGCTGTATATATTTAATGATAAGATTTTAGGTAGAGAACTAGACCGGCATTTGATAACGTAATGTATATCTAAGGTGAGGGGTGCGGGGATTGTTTTTTGGTATTGTTATCATTATTAATCTAACTTAAATTTTCTTTTTGTTTGGCATCTTGTGTCCACAAAAATAAAGAATGTTAACTATTTTTATAGAAAGTCAAAGTTTTTATTAAAACTAATTAAATGATTTTAAAATCTTCTCAGTCTAATATGTGGAAAATTCCAAAGTTCGCATCCCTATTCATCTTTACATATAAAATGCATTGTTTGAGAAAGTAAGTTTGTAACGATACTTGTTATGGTTAGTAGTGAAAATTGGGTAATAATATTGTTCATCAGTTTTGTTTCTAAGAAGTTCTTTTTCCCCGTGAAAATCAAGTCAATATTGCTGTTGAATGCATTATTTAACAAAAAACTATCATTAAACAATTTTATATAATAAGTATTATTAGTGTTACAACACTAAAAATTATGCTAGAATGACCTAAAGAAAATTTCTTTTTTCTTCATGAAATTTATAGAAAACTAAAGACATTCTGTAGGTTTAAGTTTGCAGTAAAACGTCTGTAGAATTTTTAAAGATATTCTTAAAAATATATGTAAAATGGGCAAATTGCAGTTTTTCTACCGATTTTGGGGCCAAATGTCTACAGATTTTCTTTTAATGGTGTTCTTGATAGAAAATTATTACATGTATAATAATGAAACATTATTAACTTTTGCTGTCCGTTTAAATTAGTAAAGCATTCTGATAATAAATGTAGTAATATAAACTGTATATCATTGCATACCTTAAAAAAGAAATATAAAGAAAGAAATTCTAGAAAAAGAAAAGACACTGTTAGTGATATCATTTAGGTGAGAGGGATCTGAGGAATGATAACTAAAGCTATCAAAGGGCAGGAAATCGAAAATTGGCAAAAAGTTGATAATGTCATACATGTACTGTCAATTAATCATATGCGCTGCATAATTTTCCAAACATCTTCGTGATATTTTACTCATGGTATTCTACATTGCCTGTGTTTTATGCTTAGAATTATTTGCAAAGATTGAATAATGGAATTTTTTCATGAGTTTAAATCAGTTTCATAGATTGAAAAATCTTGAATAAGAAACTTTGAAGATGCCCAGCTAAAAATGAACTGCAGTTTTTTTGAAGAAGTAAAGTATTTTTGAGGTTTTTCTAAAGTTAACTATAAATTCTCTATAGAGCAATCTCAACTATAAAATCACTATAGTTATTTTAAAGTTAATTTGAGGTGATTTTGTAGTAATTTATTTTAAATATACTGTGAGCTGTTAACTTTAAAAATACTGTAGTTCTTATGAAGTCATTTTATAATAATAAATTAAAAAATATGTGAGACTTTATAACCTCAGAAATACTACAGTAAATTTGAAGTTGTAATCCAATCATTAATTTAGAAATATATTTTCTGATGTATCTCCACTATAACTCTAATTATCGTCCAGTAAATTGACAGACTTTAATCGGATAAAAGTAAACTCAATTATATTTCGAAATCGAAGGAGGGATTTTCCACCGCCTCCACCCACTTCCTTAGTGAAAAATTTATTAGTTCCTACTTTATTTCCTTACTCAAAAATTACATTTTTTATTACAAAAAAAAAATAAATAAAAAAAAAATAAATAAATAAATTTAGGCATGGGCGTATTTTCTCTCCCATCCAGATGACATTTTCAATCCCTCCTTTATCTTTCAAAATCGAAAAAATGTTATCACTACCCTATCCCCTTCGCCCCCCCCCCCCCCCGCTTTTAACGGGGAATTTTTGATTCCCTTAATTTTAAAGATACTCGCAAGTAATAAATTTTTCTATGCGTTTCAAAAGAGAAGAAAAAGAAAGTTGTGCTTATTTTGAAAAATCTAGGAGAGGGGGGGGGGGGGGGGCAAATGACTGTCCCATAATCCCCCCCCTCCTTTTTAACGAAAAATTCTTTGTTGCTTTTTTTTCTAGCTACTTGCAAAGAATAAATTTTATTGTGTTTTCAAAATTTAGAGTGGAGTCATGTCCCACCCCCCTCCTCCCCTTATCGGAAAATTCTCGTTTCCTTTTTTTGAAATTTTCGTAAAGAAAAAAGTCCTTGGAGGGACATCGGAACATACTTTCCGCTGAAATGACTTCCAGTTTTTATGAAAATTACTTTTACTTTATAAAAACAAACAAGGAAAACGATAATTCTGATTAAATAGTTCATTTTAAATTTACATTTGAAAATTTTATTATTTTTCACGCAATGGACGCTGATTTCTAACTTTCACTATTTAGCAAAACGAGATTGACTAATCAAAACCCAGCAGTTTTGCCAAGAGCCAACAGATTATGAAGATACAGGCCTCTGATTGGCCAATCCCGTTTCGCTAAACAGCGAAAAATCTCTGTTTCCCCACCATTATTTTTAGTTGAAGACATGAAACTACTCAACTTAGGATATCTTGATTGCTTTAATTTTTACCATGTGAGAATGAGACTCGCGTGTCATCCTTTCCCGCTCGGTCTTGTAATAGCGATTTGGCAATGTTTTATTATTTTTTTTTATATACTTTCGCTTAATTATTGTGTTTGAATAGAATCACGTTCAGATAAGATCGTAAATTTATGCCCCGAGTTAGATTTATTGGCGTATTATTAGTATTACCGGCGTGTAGTTATTGTTCGTAATCCGTTTTGTCTGTAAATTTCTTTGATTTATTTATTTATTTATTTTATATATATAGCCATGAGTAAAATTATGCACCGAGCTAGATCTATCTTTTTGATTGGACTAAATAATTAACAAAACACTGAGCCTTGTTTTAAAAAAATCATAATTAATAAAAATATTTCAAAGGAGGATATCTATGATCGAAAGATTATTAATGTTACCTTTTTTAGCCTTTAAAAAAATTATAAAAGAGGTGCAGTTAACAAATAGCTATTTATTATAAATTTGAATAATTCTTTATGACTATAATAAAGAAAAGAGTTCAAGTATCAATATCAGTTTTTTATTGATTGCTATTTTTGTGTATGTTCGTGTTTTTTAGTATAATTTTGAAGTTACTGCTGCTATGGTTTTAAACAATGCAATGTTTTTAACTTAGATTTAAAATTTATCTAAAAGAATCTGCATGACTTATTAAAATTTGGAATAAAAGCTAATTTTAAAAATAAACAGGAAATGTATGCTTCCAGACAGTGCAGAAACTTTTTGTCTATTTTTTTTCTTTGAATTAAATCTGCCCACTTCTGACTGTTACTGAACATTAAACTTGCAAGTCGCAAATGGCGTCTGATGGCCTTTACCTAACCCTTTTACCTTTTTTATGTCTTTAATCTTGTTTTTTTGGTCTGGTGATGTCAGTTCATTTTTTCCCTTCTCCAATCAAATGGACCTTGTTGAACTGGAAGTAAAAAGACCTTCGATGGACACACAAACCAGAGCACTGTTCCACGAATTTTGCTGCGATCGGCCCACCTGAATGTCACAGAGACTAAGTTTAAAACTTCATAGGTCATCTGATGGTTTCAGGACCCAAAACCCAACCTTTCCTGCTTATCGATGTCTTTAATATATTTATTTTAAATTTGATGAAGTGTTTTTTTTTTTTTTTTTTTTTTTTTTTAAATCTTGCTTTGGACGATTATCGGAGAATGGTCACTGTTCATTAGAAAGTAAAATTACCTCAGACAGACACGTATATGGACTGCAATAGTGGCACAACTCGAACAATACGAATTTTCAGTTAATGCACTCTCAACATTGCAGATTGGTATTCTTTCCAGCAGCAACAGTGGCACATCTTGTAGTTTAGTATTTCACCAACAGATAGCAGAAGTGCCACTCTTGCCTTCCTTACTTTCTTTACAAGGCGAAACTTCAAACCATTTATCTCAGAACCTGATTTTTTGAGTTGTGCCATTATTGCATCCCACAAGTGATATATTCAATTAAGAATGTAATATTTTCTCTAAGCTTGTTAATTTGTGTGCATATGAATTATCTTCCCACGCTTATAGAAGTATTTGTTATTTTCAAAATTCAATAACTATGATAGAATTATACTCAGTAAGACTAACTACTATTGGCACAAAGATAAAAACATTACAGTATTGAGTAGATATTTACAAAAAATATTTGGAAATATTCCTTCACTCGCATGAAAGCATACGCGTTGTCATTTTAATCTTATAAGACATTTTTTTAGATATTTTGTTTGTACTTCCATACTTTTAAAGGATTCTTTATGCTAGCTGAGGTCAATCTACGATGTTCATTTTTTACTGTTTTCATTTTGTTTGCAGGATTTTTTTTTTGTCTGAAAATAAGTATAACTTCCTTATTAAAAAAAAAAAAAAAAAAAAAAAAAAAAAAAAAAACTATTGTATAGATCAGTTACCCAGTGAAAACAAAATCGTTTAAATTTATGGAACTGCAAATGAGATATTTAAAAAAGATTCTCCTTAGATTAAGATTAGCAAGTGGGTGTCTGTGCATATCAGTGAAATAGCAAAGTAAAATAGATTTCACTATTTTTAAAATGGTCGGATGCCAATTTAAAAATTGGTAGGCACTGCAACTGTAAAAAAATATTCTGGAGGGTACACTATACATTAAATAATAAAACATATTTTGTATTTATAAGCATTATGGTTTTAAGTATAAAGTTGGATTACCATTTCACCAGTAAGTAATTTTTCTTTTTTCTCTATTGTTTACATTTCTTAAATCTAAATACATGTGTGGTGTTTATATTATGTGAGTCAAAAATATTTCTTTTATTTATAAGTAATTTGCTTAGTACTTTGAAACTAAAGTTTCTCTCTTTGTTTTATTTTATTTTATTTTTTTAAACCTATGTGTACTGAGAGCTGTTTCAATGATTATATTTTTGATAAATATGTTTTTAATACCTTAAAAACTATTTATGTAATTGAAAAATTTCACAATATACTTTAAGAATTGTGAAGATAGGTCATGTTTATTGCTATTGATAAATTGAAATGATAGAGTTAGTGTTACTTCTAAAACAAAAAAGCCATCACATACAGTTGTAAAAAAAAGTTGTCAACAAAATTTGCGGTTTTTCCAGGTCTTCATCGATAAAATTGTGATTTACAAAAAGGTGATGAGAAAATTCATGTTTTTCAATGCATAAACAACAAAATTTTTAATTTATACTTTGCCGATTGGCAAAATTCACAATTTTTCGGCATATGGTCAACAAAAAATCACTATTTTTATAAAGCCAATTGAGAAAGTTCACAATTTTTACGAAGCTGATTCAGAAAATCCACAATCTCACTGCTTCTCATCATTCAGAACTAAAAATTTTTATAAAACCGATTAAAAAAATTTGCGTTTTTTAAAAAGCTGATCGTAAAAATTCATAACTTTTATGATGCTGATTGAAAAAGTTCACGATTCTTATGAAGCCAATGAAGAAAATCTACAATATTTCTGCGTCTGGGTTCAACAAAATTCACAATTTTCGCAAAACCGATCAAGAAAATTCATTATTTTTACAAAACCGCAGAAGAAAATCCACAATCATTCCGTGTCTAATCAACATGTTTCAGTAACTTTGCAAAACCGATCAGGAAAATTCATTATTTTTACAAAATCGATGAAGAAAATTCACAATATTTCTGCGTCTGGTCAACAAAATCCACAATTTTTGCAAAACAGATCGGGAAAATTCATTATTTTTACAAGATCGGTGAAAAAAATCCAAAATCTGTCTGCGTCTGATTGACGAAATTCACTATTTTTGCAAAACCGATCAAAAAGATTCATTATTTTTACAAAATCAGTTAAGATAATCCGCAATCTTTCCGCGTCTGATCGAAAATAAAATTCAAAATTTTTGCAAAACCGAACAAGAAAATTCATATTTTTACGAAATCGGTGAAGAAAATCCTCAATCTTTCTGCGTCTGATCAAAAAAATTCGCTATTTTTGCAAAAGCGATCAAGAAAATTCATTATTTTTACAAAATTGATGAAGAAGATCCAAAATATTTCCATGTCTGATCAGTATAATTCACAATTTTTGCAAAACCGAACAAGAAAATTAATTATTTTTACAAAATCGGTGAAAAAAATCCAAAATCTGTCCGCGTCTGATTGACGAAATTCATTATTTTTGCAAAACCGATCAAAAAGATTCAATATTTTTACAAAATCGGTGAAGATAATCCGCAATCTTTCCGCGTCTGATCGGAAAAATTCACTATTCTTGCAAAAATGATCGAGAAAATTCATTATTTTTACAAGATCGATGAAGAAGATCCAAAATATTTCCATATCTGATCAATATAATTCACAATTTTTGCAAAACCGAACAAGAAAATTCATTGTTTTTACAAAATCGGTGAAGAAAATCCACAATCTTTCCGCGTCTGATCAACAAAATTCACTATTTTTGCAAAAGCAATCGAGAAAATTCATTATTTTTCCAAGATTGATTAAGAAAATCCTAAATCTTTCCATGTCTGATCAATAAAATTCACAATTTTTACAAAATTGATCAAGAAAATTCATTACTTTTACAAAATCGGTGAAGAAAATCCACAATCTTTCCACTTCTAATTGCCAAAATTCACTATTTTTGAAAAAGCGATCAAGAAAATTCATTATTTTTACAAAATCGATGAAGAAAATCCACAATCTTTCCACGTCTGATTGCCAAAATTCACTATTTTTGCAAAAGCGATCAAGAAAATTCGTTATTTTTACAAAATCGGTGAAGAAAATCCAAAATATTTCTGTGTCTGATCAATAAAATTCATAATTTTTGCAAAACAGATCGGGAAAATTCATTATTTTTACAAGATCGATGAAAAAAATCTAAAATCTGTCCGCGTCTGATTGACGAAATTCACTATCTTTGCAAAACCGATCAAAAGATTCAATATTTTTACAAAATCAGTGAAGATAATCCGCAATCCTTCTGCGTCTGATCGACAAAATTCACTATTTTTGCAAAAGCGATCGAGAAAATTCATTATTTTTACAAAATCGATGAAGAAGATCCAAAATATTTCCATATCTGATCAATATACTTCAGAATTTTTGCAAAACCGAACAAGAAAATTCATTATTTTTACAAAATCGGTGAAGAAAATCCACAATCTTTCCACTTTTGATTGCCAAAATTCACTATTTTTGCAAAAGCGATCAAGAAAATTCATTATTTTTACAAAATCGATGAAGAAAATCCACAATCTTTCCACGTCTGATTGCCAAAATTCACTATTTTTGCAAAAGCGATCAAGAAAATTCGTTATTTTTACAATATTTCTGTGTCTGATCAATAAAATTCATAATTTTTGCAAAACAGATCGGGAAAATTCATTATTTTTACAATGTGGCGACCATCTTGCGCGGTCAGTAAAACGAGTTTCTCGCAGGAAGCGATTGAGGTACCCTTTTGCTCGGTGGATAAGACGCTCACTTTCTGACCGTGGGATCTCCGGTTCGAATCCTGCCCGGGCACCATCACCTGCATTGGTGACCTCGGACAAACGAACACACTTCACCACCTTCGCTCTAGTCCAACAGATGGCAGCACTGAAAACACCCCCAGCATCCAAAGCCTGCGAAACGCTCGCAGCACAAAAGCCTCTGTAACGCTCAGAGCACACGACCAAAGCCTGTGTAACGCTCACAGCAAGCAAAGCCTGCCACGCCGCGCATCATCGAGGGCTCACACGTGCAATCGGCGGCAGCATGACAATGACAACGCATCTGGCACGCACCAGCGCAACACGAGTGCATATCGCTCGTCCAACGTCAACGCGACGTTCTTCTCACTGGGGGTGGAGTACTGTGGCGACCATCTTGCGCGGTCAGTAAAACGAGTTTCTCGCAGGAAGCGATTGAGGTACCCTTTTGCTCGGCGGATAAGACGCTCACTTTCTGACCGTGGGATCTCCGGTTCGAATCCTGCCCGGGCACCATCACCTGCAACAAGATCGATGAAAAAAATCTAAAATCTGTCTGCGTCTGATTGACGAAATTCACTATCTTTGCAAAACCGATCAAAAAGATTCAATATTTTTACAAAATCAGTGAAGATAATCCGCAATCCTTCCGCGTCTGATCGACAAAATTCACTATTTTTGCAAAAACAATCGAGAAAATTCATTATTTTTACAAAATCGATGAAGAAGATCCAAAATATTTCCGTGTCTGATCAATAAAATTCACAATTTTTGCAAAACCAATGGAGAAAAATCATTATTTTTAAATAAACGATGAAAAAAATCCAAAATCTTTCTACTTCTGATCAATGGAATACACAATTTTGCAAAATCGATCGAGAAAATTCATTATTTTTATGAAGCCAATGATGAGGATGCACTATCTTTCAGCATCTGATCAACAAAACTCACAATTTTTACTAAGCCAATCAAGAAAATTCATAATTTTTGCAAAGCTGATCGGGGAAATTCATGTTTTTTACAAAGCTGATCAAGAAAGCTTACAATTTTTTACAAAGCTGACTGACAAAATGCGTGATCTTTCGTCGCCTGATCAACAAAATTCGCAAGTTTTTCTCACTTAATTGATAAAATTAGTAAATTTTCTGCATCTCATGTAAGAAATTCAAATTTTTTCCATTTCTTATGCAATAAACCGAGAAAATATGCTGTTTTTCTGCATTCGATGAATTTAATCAGGGATGAGATTCTTCGGACTTTTCTTCAATTTTTAAAGAAATTTCACCAATTAAATTTTTGGGAAAATTTTATATTTTACACCATAGATGAAAATCATTTCTAATTGAAAACTATAATAGATTCCAAATTATTTCCAACAAGTTAATTTTTGTTTTTATATATAGTTTTTTTTATTATTATTTATTTTTTTTTTTTACTTTTCATGAAAATTTCTTTTTTTCCATACAACAGATCCAAAATAGTAAAATCCTTGTTTTGTTTTTTTAGTTTTCGGCAGTTTGATTTTCTAGGTTTGTGAGATGTGAAATTAAAAAAATTTCTGTAAAGCAAAACTGGCGTCTTTTTTTTTTTCTTTTTTTGAAAGTGCAATCTGCATTAAAGAATCTCAGCATGTGCTATTTCAATCAAAGGATCACGAAAAAATGTGATTTTAGCCGAAATATAAAGCCCAAATTTCATTAAAGGATACCGAGAAATCTTGATTTGTAGAGAAAATGAAATTTACATGAAAAAATGGCAGAAAAAACTGATTTAAGTCAAAAAATTTCTTAAAAACACAATTTATGTCAAAGGATGAGATTTACTTCAAAAGATCACAAAAAGACGGGAATTTCAGCAACACACCATTGAAAAAAAAGCGAATTTTGTAGAGAGATCTGGAAAAATACTCAAATTAACTCAGCGTCAAAATAATAGCTAGAATTTTTTAGCTACTATTTTGGTGCTAGAGTTAATTTGAGTACTTTTTCTGATCTTTCTATGAAATTCGCTTTTTTTCAATGATGTGTTGCTGAAATTCTCGTCTTTTTGTGATCTTTTGAAGTAAATAATCTCATCCGACATAAATTGTGTTTTTAAGAAATTTTTTTTACCCTGGCAATATTCAAGGTTATTACATTTTCATATGATTGTCAAGTTAACCATAATATTTGTTGACATGAAAAAGAAAGATTTCAATTAAGATTGATTTTGTAAACCGTAGAAGTGTTTAGCTTGTAACAAAAAGCTAAAAAGTTTTCTTCCAGCGAGCCGTGATAGAAATGAACTGCAGAAAAAACTGCAGTTGGAAGACTACGGTGAATTGGCCGATTCCACTACAGAATTTTTGAGGTTGATGCAACTACAAAATAACTGCGGTATTTTTTAGGTTGATACAGCAACCACGAAATTACTGCAGTTTACAAACTACAGTAATTTTGTAATTGTATCAACCGCAAAAATTCTATAGTGGAAATGGCCAATTCACCGCAGTCTTCCAACTGCAGTTTTTTTGTTAAATTTCTGCAGTTCATTTTTAGCTGGGTGGTCCCAAGTAAATAATAAAATAAGCTCTACTATTTTTTAAAAATATTTTTCGTTGTTTTTGATTTAAAAAAAATACAAATTCTAATCTGAATGCATGCAAAGTAATAGTGTTCTAAATATATAGCCTAATATACATACAATGCTTTTAAATCAGCCATCTATATCATGAATATTTACTCGCTAAAATTCTGCATTAAATAAAGAAATTATTTAATTTAAAAAGTAGTGTAGAAAAGACAGCGGATTTGTTATTCACGTAAAGCATACAAATATGCCTGATTAAATTATATTTGTCATAAATGTATAGTATGTAAAGTATACTTTTAAAGCCGTTAAAAATATATCTGATTGGAACGCTGTAGTATATATGATAAGGTTGGTAAACATTCAGTTCATTGCATTTTATAAATTTATAATCTATATTTTTCATTTATTTCTACCCCACATTGAAAATATTGCAAATGGCGTAACAATGTTTGTTTAAGATATTCATGGATATATTAGAAAACTTAAAATGGATTACTAATTCATCAATGGCATTAATCACGCCTTAAGATTAATCCTATCCGAAAATAATTATAAATCTGTTTTAAGTAAATTCTATACAATGCTGTTTAATTAATTATGACATGTTATCTACTGACAAAAAAATTTTTCTAAATCATATGACATACAATTCTTAAATTTAAATCCAGTATTTCATATTGGATGGAATTTTCAGTTTTATGGGGTTTTTACGAATTAAAAAAATATTGTAATAAAAGGACACATTCATCAATTTCAAAATCTTTGTCAAACATATCTTTGTAACAACTATGAAAACTTAATTGTAATCTATTTTATAATTTCATCAATAAATAATTTCCATCGTTGTTGAAACATTGAAGTTTTTGTAGATGTGTATGTTGAAGATATGATTCATTTTTATTTAAATTCAAAAGTAAATAGGAATAAAGAAATTTGAAATCTATTACATTTTATGTGTTAGTAATTATGATGACTTTAACGTAAATTTTAAAGTGGTAGATGAATTCGAATAATTTATATGAAAATGTTTGATTTCTATTACCTATATTACTAACCATTCCGTGTCCATCCAATCAATAAACGTTTGTTTAACTGCTTAATAAAAATATTTCTTCTAATCAGAAATTTTACAGTCATAAAAGAAGCAATTAATAATTCTTAACATTATAAATTGTATTTTGTCAAAAAAGTATAGTTCATTTCCATTTAAGATTTATCCATTTGTAAGTTCAAAAGATACTTTTGATACTTTTTATTTCATTCTTTATTTAGAATACTAAAATTAATATAAATTTTTTAAACATTTTCGAAAGACTTTATCTCATTTATGTCGTTCTTTTATCTCATTATAGTCGAAACCAATTAGAACCTTATCGAAGTAATCAACCATAATATCGATATTTTAGATTCAGAAACAATAAAGACGACATTTTAAAGGTAAATATGGAAAAAGTCCTAAAAATATCTTGGAATTTTTTTCCGGATAATGATTTCTTTTTAAATGCTCAATTATTTATTTATTCATTTTAAACAATCTATATTAAATTAAATGATTGAAAATATTATTTATTTTCCTTAAATTCGACATCAAAATTAGCGAGAAAGCAGTCTTAATGTGATATTTTCTGAATTGTTCATTTCCTATTCACATAAGGTGAACATTTCTATTTGTGAAAATAATTTTATATTTAAAAAAAACTATAAATTAAATCATGCCAGCTTTCAAACATTAATATAAGAATAAAATACAATATAATTAACTATTTAAGAACTACTTTTATTTCATTCAATCTAATATTTGTGTGCACACATAGCACTTAGAAATAGATTTTAACTCTCTTCCTAATGTACAAGAATAATTACAATTATATTCACATGTGCGTTCTTGATGACAAAACTTTTTGATTTTTTTAGAATTTGATTAAAAATTAGAACATTAATGTTACAGTTTTTAGCATTTTCCAACAAAGTTGAAAAGTGCTTATGCATTCGGCTTGTCTGGCCGTCGTCCGTCTGTCCGTCTGGCCGGATGGCCGTTTGTCCGTTTGTCCGCCCTCTAACTCCCGTAAATATATTCGGATTGCAATGAAATTTTTATACGTTATTGAGGTTTACCCTAGCACGAACCCTACAGAAAATTAAGTATTTACCATGATTAGTTTATCTACAGAGAGAATCAAAAGTTTTCTATTACATTACGGTCTATGGGGAAAAATCGTTAATATACTCAGATTGCCATGAAATTTTAGGACGTTATTGACGTTTACCCTAACACGAACCCTATTGAAAATGAAGTTTCTATTATGATAAGTTTATCTACAGAGCGAATCAAAAGTTTTCCATTACATTACGGCCCATCGGGAAAACCGTTAATGTACTCGGATTGCCATGAAATTTTTAGACGTTATTGACGTTTACCTTAGCGCAAGTCCTATCGAAAATGAAGTTTCTACCATGATTAGTTTATCTACAGGGCGAATCAAAACTTTCCTATTACATTACGGCCTATGGGTAAAAATCGTTTCAAAGAAATTTTAAAGATGTTATACCCTGTCAAACATATTAAAATACGCATTCTATAAAATATAAGGTGAAATTGTAGCTATTATTCATTCACAGGGCCACACAAAAGAATTCCATTAGATAATGGTAAAAGGGGGAATTGTGTGCGACATATTTTAAATATATTAAGCTTTTTCATGTATAATAAAATTGATATATTTTACTGAAGCTTAATATAAATTATACGCTACTGTCTTGCATAATATGAAGTACATAGCATTTACAGGGCCACACAAATGATTTCAAATAGTATATTCTTTCCAAAGTACCCTATATGTGTCCGATTATGGCTGATGGAGGGATGAAATGCATTTTAATTATGATATTCGCGTTTATATTTCGCTAAATATATGCACATCATATGGTGTGTATAAATGTTATAGTTGATATACAGGGCTACCCAAAAGAGCTCACCAACGTTACTGAATGTGTGCTTAAAGTATTTAAACGTGTTTCTTAAATAAGCTATGCATTTTTACGCTGAGCTGCATTCAATTTACTGAGAAATGCTTGCAGAATATAGATAAAGCGATATATAGGGCCACGCAAAGAATTCGGTACATGGACGCCTATGAATGATGATTTATGAGAATGTGATTTCAGTTGTTTTAAAAGTGTTTTAGTTTACAATAAATTTTAGCCTAATGCTGAAGTGTAATAAAGGTACAATGTAAACTACAGAGCTGAACAAAAGTATTCAAGTATGTTCCCATCTAATAGTATGAATTGCTGAAAAAGAAATTTCAAGCTACTGGGTATTTTCTTGCTAAGCTAATTTTTCCCATTATATGAACTGATATATGAAATACAAGGCTGTTCTAATGTATTGAAATACATATTTGGGTATATTTGGCTATACACTATTATTTCCCTAAATAACAAAGTTTTGTTAAAGATTTCATTAAGTGTTGGAAAGTGCTTCATAATCTATGCTAAATGCATGATTTTTCTTACTTTTTTCAATTAGACTGTTATAGGGAACAGCCAAGATCCCAAATATTATGCTAATCTACCTAAAAACGTATTGGCCCCCCCTTTGACTCGCAAAACAGCGGCAAACTACCTTAACATGTATTATCAATTAACTTGAACTTAATTAGCTTCCCTTCATAAATAACAGTCAACAATAAAATATATAAAGTCTGTCCTACCTTGGTTGATTTATCCGAACGGCGTGATTTATCCAATGTAATAAATATCAGGCAGAAAAATAATAAAATCCACTGAAGCTGAGCACAGTCCTTTTGAAAAACTATAATTTTTCTTTTCACTCTACATTAAAAGGATATTAAACAAAAGTTAGAAAAATACAGTTAAATTTTACAGAGAACAATTTTTTACGTGTTTACATTTACAAATAAAATAGAAGACTGACAAAGAATTGAACTTTAGCACTGACGAAACATCGATTGCATCACAACCTTGAAATACATAATTATAGGAAAAACAGTCATTATTATTGCGAAATATCTCGATTACAAATTGAAAATGAAAGTACTTGATTAAATGAAATAAGATAAATGTTTATAGTTTCAGGAAATCATCATAAATCTATCACCCCTGCTTGATTTCTGAAGCTAATATAGTCATTAAGTTTAATTGGCTTCGATGTTTAAGGAAATCAGCCTTAGGTAAGGGCTTAGTAAAGATGTCAGCAGTCATGTCCTTGCTTGGGCAATATTCCACGTCTATAATTCCTTTATTTCGAAGATCCTTTATACTGTGAAATTTTATATCCACGTGTTTGGTTTTCGAATGATATCTTTCATTTTGTGTCATCTTAATGCAGGATTGATTGTCTTCGAAAATCGTTATTGGCAAAGTTTGATTTAACTCTAGATCCTTTAAAAGATTAATTATCCACGTTGTTTCTTGGGCAGCACTGGCAACTGATACATACTCAGCTTCGGCTGAGGATAGAGCAACTGAATTTTGTTTCTTTGTTTTCCAAGAAATAGCTGTATTTCCTAGCTTACATAAATTTCCGCTAGTTGATTTTCTATCATACTTATCTCCTGCCCAGTCTGAATCCGCATATGTTGTTAGGATTGGTTTATTTTTATTGCAAATAATTAATTTTATGTCTTTTGTAGTTTTTAAATATTTTATAACCTTTTTTACTGCATTCCAATCTTTTTCTCTCGGTTTTTCATTTCGTCGACTAAGAATACTAACGGCTGCTGAAATATCTGGCCTACTGATAGTAGCTATATATAACAATGCCCCAATTGCCTGCCTATATTTGCTGTTGTTTGGAAGTAATTTTTCTTCATCAATTGTGTTTAAATAACCTGGTTCCATCGGAGTATCACAGGGTTTTGCCTCACATAGATCGAATTTTTCAACTAGTTCTTTGATTTTGTTTCTTTGATCGAGAAAAAAAATTCCTTCTTTATTTCTGCTTATATTTATACCCAAATAATAATTTACAGTTCCTAAATTCTTTACTTCAAATTCTTTTCTAAGTTGAGTTATGGTCTCGTCTATTTCTTTAGTATTTTTGTTTCCGGAGTAACTTTATTTACTTCAAAACATAACGACGAATTTTGTTTATTTTTATCATTTGTTTGGTTTTTAGAATTTTTATTCTTAAGAAACCAACAATTTTGTTTCACATGGTTTTTTCGTTTACAGTACGTACAAAAAAGATTTTGTTCGCGCTTTGGAAATGGTTTTTGATTAAATTTTATAGCTTTGTATGCATTTTCATTCGACGAATTGGAGCTATCTTGTCACCTTTGAAATTCGTCAGTTAATTTCCCTTTAATAAAATTAGAATTTAATTCCTCCTCAGATTTAGATTCTAACGCAGTAATAAGAGTGTCGTAACTCGGTGGGAGAGAGCATAACATGAGTGCTGATAGATGAGAATCTTTTATCTCTTCACCTATTGCCTTCAATTTATCAGCGGTTTCTAAGATCTTTACAATATGATCATTCATGTTGCCGTTTTCGGCAAGTTTTATGCTGTATAATTTACGCAATAAATATAATTTACTTGATAAATTAGTGCGTTCATGTATTCCTTTTAAAACTAACCAAGTAGCTTTAGCTGTTGTTTCATTTTTTACGTAAATCAATTGCGAGTCTTCTAATGTTAAATTAACCGTAGCTCTAGGTTTATTATCTTTCCTAGTCCACTCATTATTTCATGGAGTTGGTGGATCGTCAGTTATATGACTAAATAAATCTTCCTTCATAAGAAGCATTTGGAGTTTAAAACTCCATATTGCATAGTTATTTGAGTTTAGTTTTTCTATACTAAAACTTTCTTTTGAAGAAGAAGCCATATTCTTTATTTTTATTTCTGCCTTAATTCAACTTTTATAACTTTTACTTTTACTAATTTTCAACTTTATTTTAATTATTTTCAACTATAGTTTAATTTACTTCAATTTTGTTGTTGTTCCTTAGAAGAGAGCAACATTGCTAAAAGTTCAGTTTTTGTCAGTCTCATAATCTATTATCAATTAACTTGAACTTAATTAGCTTCCCTTCATAAATAACAGTCAACAATAAAATATATAAAGTCTGTCCTACCTTGGTTGATTTATCCGAACGGCGTGATTTATCCAATGTAATAAATATCAGGCAGAAAAATAATAAAATCCACTGAAGCTGAGCACAGTCCTTTTGAAAAACTATAATTTTTCTTTTCACTTTACATTAAAAGGATATTAAACAAAAGTTAGAAAAATACACTTAAATTTTACAGAGAACAATTTTTTACGTGTTTACATTTACAAATAAAATAGAAGACTGACAAAGAATTGAACTTTAGCACTGACGAAACATCGATTGCATCACAACCTTGAAATACATAATTATAGGAAAAACAGTCATTATTATTGCGAAATATCTCGATTACAAATTGAAAATGAAAGTACTTGATTAAATGAAATAAGATAAATGTTTATAATTTCAGGAAATCATCATAAATCTATCAACATGGATACCACAAGTTTTTGTTTGATGAGATCGGAGATAAATTATATCAGTTTTTAGAGCAGCGATCATGTATATTCGTGATATTCTAAAATGATTATTTTTGAGTTCCGGACTGCCGCTGAGTGACACCCAAATTCTGTTCTGTCAGATTAACATACATTCAAAGATAGAAAACCAACGATTATAAATGCGCAAATAATGTATGAAAACGTAGCAAACAGCTGTTTCGAGTCTACTACCGAGTTTTTTCATCAGTGCAAATCTCAGCGAACTAGAAAAAGCAAAACTGTGCAGATTTTATAGCTCCCTGAGTTTTGCACTGACGAAGAATCTCGATAGTAGCTGTTTGCTACCTTTTCATATATTATTTGTGCACTTCTAACGTTGGTTTTCTATCTTTAAGCTTTTTTGCACAAAGGCTTTATTTGCTATTTTAACACCCATTCACTTCGGCCACCAGGACGTTAACTGGAATTAAGTATTATGTTCCTGGAACCATTCGAGCACAATTATTTTTTTAAATATTCATCTTCATTAGTAGATCTGCGTTCTGATACTAAAGAAAAATTTCTTCCATTTTTCTAAACTTGTTTTGATAGATTTTGATTCGCCATAAGTCTGATAAAATTTAGATCGGTATTTCTGTGCGGCCATTGGAAAATTCAATATTTTTCTTATGGAGTGCAACAAATGAAAGATGGTCAAAAATAGTTTGTATATGAGTCTTTGAAATAAATTTACCTGAAAGATATACAAGTGACCACACGTCGGTGAACGAAAAGCAGCCAAATGTCGCAATGAGTCCGCGACATAACTGGTGTTTTAATAAAATCAGTTTTTCTTTTCTTAATTCACCTTAATAATATTTTCATTTATAATATATTCTTTTCATTGGAGAAATTTACTTTCAGTCATTTGTTGTACAAAGTCAGTATTGTAGGATATAAATGTATCCTGCTACAAATATTTTTTAAGAAACTTTACCAAAATGTACTTACCTATGGTGAATTCTCTAACTCTATTTAACGATATAACATGATAAATTTACTCATGCCATTTAGTTTAGGAAATATTACACTAATGCTTGTTAATATGAAATAATGCTTTTAGATATAGCAGGTTATCACGTGTGCTATTTGAGTAATGATATTAGATGCTTAGAATAACTACAAACATATATTTAGGCTGTTCATTATTTGCGTACATGTGTTACAACGCTTAGTAGCAGGAGAATTTGCATAAATTCTTTTCTTGAATGCTTGTTGAGAGAAATTGTTGAATTTAACTGAAATTTTAATGGAGATCAGTAGAAATTTACAATTAATTTAGCAACCCTTTGTTAAAATGCAGTTAAATATTTCACTACATTAAATGGGATGTAAGAAACCGAATGATCTTAAACGATATTCCATTTAAATGAATTATATTTAATATATTGACGAAATTAATGTATAAGTTGTTTACAATTATATACAATGAAATTAAACATTCCTACTAGGAATTTTTTTTTTATATGACAAAATATTTTGCAATCATGTTTATAAAATTCGTAATATTTTTTGTTTTCTTTTACCACGTGACAATCTTCAAACTGAAATTTAATTATTGAAAAGAAATTATTACTCCTTTTTTTTTTTTTGAAACGAGAAAAGAAAGATGGATAAATATCATATGAAAATTGTCAATTGATTTATATAAAAATTTTAATTATTGAGAAATGTTTGTAAATAAAATAATTAAAATTTAACATATGTCTTTTTTTTCATAAGTAAATGTTACATTCGCAAAGTTTATAAAATGACAATAATAACAAAGCTGCTGCGACCAAACAATGGGTACTTAATCAGGAACCCAGCCAGAGTCTCAATAATTACCACATACCGATAATAACAAATATAATTGTAATGACAAGACAATAGTCAATGTAAAGATAAGTCCTGCTCTTGGGACACCGGACCAAGATAGTTTAATAAAATGTTTTAAGGGTACTCGATACACTGTTGCAGCATTCCATCCAGTCATTTAGCCGTTTAAGGGCAGTGGTAGGCTAGTAGCCATAGCACCGTACGCCAGACTGAAAGGTGTCGGGTTCAATGCTTGGCATACACAAAACCCCGCCGAGTGTACGCAGTGTAAGATGTAGCATTGCTTGGTGCTACCATCTATTGGCATCTTTGCCGAACATCTCCTTCTGTAGAAGTTTGATTTCTAACCACCTTGGGTGCAGTCAAAAGGAAATTCTAGCAGCCCATCTTGTCCTTCGAGCACGTCAACAATAGTATTTGACAACGATTTAAAAAAAAGTTTACATAACAGACATTTAACTATAGTATGGCCATAAAATGACCAATAATGTGGGAAGAATACCGTAAAATGACAGTTGTGTGACAATCTTCGATAAAAACGGTCAAAAGACTGGACAGAATATTGTAAATTTTAATAGTGTATCCTTGATTCGGCGAAAAATACCGAAAATATCATTATTCTGATTTTTTGCTTAAGTAATACACATTTATTCCTAATATATTCTCATTATGTTTTGTAAAGAGCATAATACTATAAAAACAGTTTACAATGATTTTATTACATTGCTTTCTCTTAAAATGCCATCTTCTAAAAAATAATCCACTTCTCTGAAAACTGATTTTTCTCAATTAGAGTTTTGTGGACTAATAGGCATGTCAAAATTTATAAAACTTTTATGCATATTGTTAATTAATGTGATTTTTGTTTGTTCCTTATTGTCTATTTGATAAAACTAAGTATTCAATTTACAATAAAATATTTTTTTACATGAAAATTTAAAATCAATTCAGTATTTATTGCAACTTATATGCATTTCCTCATTTCATTTTTTTTCACCCGGTCTAATTAACTTACGATACAACCGATAATTAAAATCACGCAGGACAGTTCTACTAAAAAGTTTAAAAAATTAACTTAAAGTCTTCAAAATTGTACGAAAAGAACATTTTCAGATTCACTTACGTTTTGAAAAAAAAAAAAAAAAACTACATTTCTTGAATTTTGTGAGGAAAATTGAACAATGTCTTGATAAAATCATTTTCTTATAATGAGTTCTTTATAACTAGGCTAAAAATGTAACTTAAAATGCTTAAATAAAAACATTTCAAAGGGCACAGAGTTCCTTTAAATTAATTTACCTACATATCTCAGGAATAAAGTTCCCTTACTAACAAAGGGTAGCAGATGATGATTCGCTTTAAAGGAAACAAATTGATGTGTCACTAATTACGGATTTCCTTTTTGAAGGCACAATGCATCTCTACAGTTTTCAACAAATACAACTTTTCGTAAAGAATTCGTGCGCAAAATGAAGTACGAGTCTACCTGAAAATCTTTTTGATTTCCAACTGTAATTATTTTGATTTTAATGCTTAAAGATAATCTGTCTTGAAACAAATATTAACTTAATGGACAAGACCATTTTTTTTAAGATTGGTTCAGGAATGAAATTGAGACCAAGGAAACTCAAAAATGCACTATGTGCAAACTACTTAAAATATAAAAAAATATTTAAAATGACATTAAATTAATTTAATTGTTAATACTTTCAACGGGGAACATACGGTTCATCAGATAGTACAAAAAACACTGTTATTAAAGTGTTATCATTATTTTATTTCTTGGTAGAAAAAAAAGAAGTTAATAACAGTGTTTTTTGTATTCTCTGACGAAGACTGTTCTTGAAGTTGAAATTACTAACCAGGAAATTATTCCAATAGGGTAATAATAAAAATCTAGAATTATTTTTTTTCACTTAAACCTTTATTATTAAACCAAAAACTATACCTTATAATACTTAAATTTAAAAAAGAAAATGGTTCAAAGGGTATGGGATCCCTTTAAAATTATTCCCGATCTTCATTTCTCATGAATAAAGATCCTTTGCAAACAAAGGGGAGCAAATGACGATTCATTATAATGGAAACAATTTATGTGTCACTAATTACGGATTTCCTTTTTGAATAAACTAAGCATCTCTAGAGTTTTCAACAGCAACAACAATTCGGAAAGAATTCATGCGTAATATAAAGTACGAGTCTATCTGAAAATCTTTTTGATTTTCAACAGCAATTATTTTCACGCTAAAGACTGTTTGAAATTGACCTCACTAAAGCAAATATTAACTTAATGCACAAAGGAGTTTTTTTATGATTGATTCAGCTCTGAAATAGAAAATAGGGAAGTTTAAAACTGCACTATGCGTAAACTACTTGAAAGATGACAAAAAATGTTTAAAACAATGTTAAATTACTTTAATTATTAGTACTTTCAACAGTAAACACAGCCTTCATCAAAGAATACAAAACCCGCTGTTATTAAAGTATTATTTTCTTTTCTTATTTAAACTAATAGATAATTATATATAATAACTTGTTAGAAAAAAAAGAAATTAATAACAGTGTTTTTTGTATTCTCCGACGAAGGCTGTACTTGTATTTGAAATTACTAACCAGAAAACTACCCCAACAGAGTAATAATGCAAAAACCAAAATAGAATCCTCTTTTTTTCACTGAGAGCTTTATTATTACACCAAAAATATACCTTAAAATACTTCACTTAAAAAAAAATCAAAGGGTATCGAATCTCATCCAAAATATTTAAGTCCTTCATTGCTCATGAGAGTAAATTTCCCTTGCAAACAAAGGGTAGCAGATAATGGTTCATTTTAATGGAAACAAATTTATGTGTCACTAATTACGGATTTCCTTTTTGAATGAACAATGCATGTCTAGAGTTTTCAACATTCAAAACTTTTCGGAAAAAATTCGTGAGTAAAATAAAGTACGAGTCTACGTGAAAATCATTTCAATTTTCAACTGCAATTGTTTTGACTTTAAGCTTAAAGATAATCTTGCTAAAACAAATATTAAAATACAAAAATTGCTTTTCATGCGTACCATAGAGCAAGTTTATATGTTTTAACCAATAAATCCTATTTTTTATATTTTATGGTGCAATTGTCCTGTATATATCTTAATCACTACTTTTATTTTTACAGAAACATGTAAATGATTATATTATGTGCACATATGAAATTTTATTCTAAAATATTAAAAAAAATAAATAAAAGAAAATTTTCCAATTTTTGATAGGGAATTTGAACACTTTCATGATATAATGATTTTTTTTCATTGAGACCTTTATAATTAATCTAAAAATGTTACTTAAAATTCTTGAATAAAAAATTTTCAAAGGACACCGAGTCCATTAACCCTTTAACGTTCATTGGTTTCTCTACGAAACCACAAAATTTTAATTTCGATATGCAACAGCGACACCGGAATTTTAATAAAGAAAAATTCATTTTATTATACATGTGAAAAATCACTTTTTCTTATTTACAAAAATATTTGTACGCAGTTACCGGTGTCAATCATTTATTTCAATAACTTTTATTTCTCAACATTTCTCAACATTCTCAACATTTATTCAAATGCTCTGAACGTTAAAGGGTTAAAAGTAATTTACAACCGTTTCTCAAGAGTAAAATTCCCTTGCAAATAAAGGGGAGCAGATAACGATTCATTTTAATAGAAACAAATTTATGTGTCACTAATTACGGATTTCCTTTTTGAATGAACAATGCATCTCTAGAGTTTTCATCAGCAACAACAATTCCGAAAGAATTCCTGCGTAAAATGAAGTACGAGTCTACGTGAAAATCTTTTCGATTTTCAACAGTAATTATTTTTACTCTAAAACTTAAAGATAATCTGATTAAAAACAAATAGTAACTTAATGAAGAAAGACGTTTTATTTTTCATATTTTTTTTTCTACGTTTGATTCAGCACTGAAATTGAGAGTAGGGAAACTTAAAACTACAGTATATGCAAACTACTGAAAAGGTGGCAAAAGATATTTAAATATGATGTTAAATTACTTTAACTTTAAACACAGCCTTTCTTAGAGAATACAAAAAACGCTGTTATTAAAGTATTTTTTCTTATTTTTTTTCTTTATAGAAAATAATTGATAACTATATATAATAGCTTTATAGAACAAAAGAAGTTAATAACAGTAATTTTAATATTCTCTGATGAAGACTATTCTTTCAGTTGAAATTATTAACCAGGAAACCACTTAAATAAAATAATAATAATAAAATCTATATAGAATAATTTTTCTTCAGTGAGACCTGTGTTATTATGTAAAAAATATACCTCAAAATAGGTTTTTAAAATGTACAAACGGTACCCATTTCCCTTAATGTTCTTTATATCATTCATTTCTCATGAATAAAGTTTTCTTGGAAATAAAAGGAAGTAGATAACGATTCATTTTAATGGAAACAAATTTATGTGTCACTAATTACGGATTTCCTTTTTGAATAAACAATGCACCTCTAGAGTTTTCAACAGCAACAACTTTTCGGAAAGAATTCGCGCGTAAAATAAAGTACGAGTCTACGCGAAAATCCTTTCAATTTTCAACTATAATTCTTTTGACTCAAAAGCTAAAAGATAATAACGATAATAACTAAATAAAAACAAATATAAACTTAATGCAAATTTTTTTTTCAAAGATTGATTTAGGACTGAAATTGAGATTAGGGAAATCTCACTGCGCAAACTACTTAAACAATAACAAAAATTGTTTAAACCGATGTAAATTAATTCAATTCTTAATACTTTGAACAGTAAACACAGTCTTCATCAGATAATACAAAAAACGTTGTGATTAAAGATTTCTTTTTTTTTCTTGATTGAAAAGAAGAAGTTAATAACATTGTTTTTTGTATTCTCTGATCATTTTTTCTTCACTTAGACCTTTATTATTAAGCCAAAGATGTACCATAAAATACCAAAATTTCAATACAATAGTTCCAAGAGTATCGAATCCTCTTCAAATTACTTCCCACCTTCATTTCGCATGACTAAAGTTCCCTTGCAAACAAAGGGGAGTAGATAACGATTCATATTAATGAAAACAAATTTATGTGTCACTAATTACGGATTTCCTTTTTGACTGAACAATGCATCTCTAGATGTTTCAACCGTAACAACTTTTCGGAAAAAATTCGTGAGTAAAATAAAGTACGAGTCATGTGAAAATCTTTTCGATTTTCAACTGTAATTATTTTAACTCTAAAGCTTAAAATAATCTGACTTAAAACAAATATAAACTTAATGCACAAAGAAGCTTTTTTTTAAAGATTGATATAGATTAAAAATATAGAGTAGGGAAACTTGAAATTCTGCTATGTGCAAAGTACATAAAAGATGAATAAAAATATTTAAAAAGATGAATTATTTTAATTCTTAGTACTTACAACTGTAACCAGGTCCTTTATCAAAGAATACAAAAAATAATGTTTTTTAATGTCATATTTTTTTTATTTTTTAATAGAAAATAATACGTAACGGTATGTACAATTATTTGATAGAAAAAAGAAAGACGTAATAACAGTGTTTCTTATAGTCTCTGTCTAAACCTGTGTTTACAGTTGAAAACTTTTTGTAAACTTTTTTAACTTGAGGTAAGAGTTAAAGTAATAAGAGTTAATGTAACTAAGAATTAATGTAAACCTTTTAAATATTTTTTTGTTAACCTTTTATTAATTTGCACATAGTGTAATTTTAATTTTACCTTTTATAGATGAATTTAGCATTCCATTAATTACTTTGCTGAGGGTAGTTAAAACGGAATACAAATACAAAATAAATGACTAAATGTAATGGAATAAATAAGACATATATGTTAAAACACACAAACTTGGTCAATGGTACACATAAAAAAATAACTTTTATAAGAATATGAACAAATAAAATTAACGGCAAAACATAAAATAGACGTTTCGAATCAGGATAAATATGATGATGAAACAATTAAAAGACAAGAGACGACTGTTTCTAATCAAGCCTTGATCTAATACATGATTGGAAAACTGCATATAGTGAACTGTTTTGAGTGAAATAACTGATAATGTTGTCATAGGCTAGCGGCTGTAACGAGGGACAGTCTGAATTTAATTTTCACCTGTCGACTCTATTCACAGTCGTGTACGAATGTCAAAAAGTAGAATGAGGCATTAAAAATAAGTCATATGTTTATATTTGCACGTAATTTCCAAGTACATTGTGATATTTGTCAAACCGCTTGATAAGCTTTAAAAAGCCCTTCAAGAAAAACTCAGGGATTTCCATATGGAAGAAGCATTTATCGGCTTGTCCGTATGCAAAGCCCTGATTTTTTTTCTGGAGAGCTTTTTGCATCTTTTCAAGCTGTATGACAAATCGTCACCTGAGAAGAATAATAAAGTTATATCTGTGTTTTTTAAAAATATCACTTACCACTATAGAAATGTTCTATTTGTATCTATGAAGGCATTTTTGCATCAAAATGATGTTATACACTGTTAAAAATCTTGTTCTAGTTTGAACCAAAAAAGTTTGTTTTTTGGTGCTCAATAGCTGCAACCATAAGATGGTGAAATCTCGTACCAACATTTGGAGCTTCCTATATCAACCTCGCTCCAAATATTAGAACTACACTTCAACAGGAGCTCCAAATATTGGTTCAAGATTTCCCCATCTTACGGTTGCAGATATTGAGCACCAAAAAGCAAACTTTTTTGGTTCAAACTAGAACAAGATTTTTAACAGTGTATATAATTTTTATATGACCTCACAATCATAATATGGCATTATTTTATTCCAGAAATGCCTTCACAGATACAAATAGAACATTTTTAAAAACGGTTGGGTAATTTTTTCAAAAACACAGATAGAACCTTATTATCCTCAGGTAACGAAATGTCCCCATGTACTTTTTACTTTTGTTGACAAATAAAGTTGTGTCTATCTTTCACGTCTGATTATATTGTTCATACACACCTCTGTCCATAGATGACAGGGAACTCCCCCTGTGATGTAGAATCACATATAGTTTTCTTAAATTTTACATTTTTCTAAATTACAGTTAAGTCTAATTTTTAATTAAATATCTATTTTATCTTAAAGTTTTATTTCGATCCCACAATAACTTTCCGTTCAAAAGAAAAGAAAGAAAAACATCTAGCATCTGCTTTATTACTGATAAACGGCTGTCAGATAAAGAGAATTCATTAAGATGCGTATTTCACCCTTGCTGGAAACAAATAAAAAAAGAACAAAGATATGCTTTGCTTGCGGTCAGTAAAATCGCTTTTCTCTCTGCTTAATTGTGATTCTAACTTATTCGTTAGGTAATAATCTTTCCTTGTGCATGCCACATTATTGTGTCTTTCATAAATTCTCCCAAAACAGAGTCCTAACGTACGAATTGGCGCGAATTCTTTTTGGCGTATTTTTTTAGGACTGCCCATTTCTGGTTGCCCTGTATTAAATTCAAAATCATCTTAATTGTTTAAAGCGTAACAGAAAATTTCATGGTTATGATATCATTCACTTTTCATATGCTCCTTTTCGCCAATTCTGGATGCCAATGTGTGAATTTTGAATGAGAAAATTCAATTGCCTCTCTCTCGCTTCATGCACTCAGTCATGTAACAAAGGTCTCTTGAAAAATGGTTACAGGCACCATCCCTAATTATTTCAGTAAGAAATGATTTATTTTTTTATAACTCTACTTTAAATAAACAAAGTTCTCAAAAGGCATTTATTTTATTGATCACAGCCTACAACTCTAGCGAATCCATTATTTTTTTGAAAAGAACCTGGTCGCAATACTTTAAAATACAGATCTCCACTACAGAAACTATGGTGCCTACACCAGGCATTCGCAACTTTTTCAAACATCGAGGGATGGTGCCTGCTGTTATTTGCCTGCTGTTATTTGCCTGCTGTTATTTGCCTGCTTTTTATTTGCCTGCCAGATTTTTCCGGACTATTTATTTTCCTGAATACAATAAATGTGAACTATTAACGTCAGTCTTCAAGTATTTTCGAACGACTATTTCCTCGTCAGATAAGTCCTGCTTATGTTTGTGAATCATTACATAAGTGCTCCCTTCCTTCGCAGACTGTTGTGTGAAATATGCCTATGCTCCGGTGAATTATTGCCGCCGGATTTTTCTTGCTGGACATTATAGAGTTGGATTATAGTGCCAATTTCTCTTTTACTTGAGCGAGTGATTCTTCTGATCGGGACGTTTCGTGATGATGGGTGCTTCGCTTCCGCTCTTTAAATTTTCCCCTGCCGATGTAGGCCTAAGAATCTACGACTGGCGATTTGTGACTCTTATTTCACCTCCGTTAAATCAACAATGTCACGCTCACTGACATAATGTTTTTATTTCATCTTAGCGGTGTACTTCAGTGACGATTTCATATGCTCTCGACTAAAGTGACACAGAATTTCGTGTTTGACGTTTAAATTCTTCGTCATTCGTCGATAATATGATCTTCACATTGGATTTATTCTTTAAATTTTTGGATGCTGACACTGATGTTTTTCACAAAAATAATTACATGCGCTATACTATTAAAAAAAAACCCTTAAAACTACAGCATTGATCAATTTTGTGTCTGTAATTTTGTGCGCTATTGAACGTTTATTTTTACGATAATACTGTTACAAGTTTATTTGTAGTAGTTGAAAGTTAAAAAAAAAATGAGTGAAGAAGACATTCATTGATAAATATTTACAGCATAAATTTCGCAGATGAGAAAGTGTATGCTTTTATATTTAATAGGTTAAATCTCAATTTCTATTTTAATTATATGATATTTTTATTTAAAAAAAAAATTATGTTGAGTAATTTTCAACCATTTTTAGTTTATTATGTATTAGTTTTTCTGTGCTCTAATTGAATTTCTTTAAATACGAACAGTTATAAATGATTTTAGATTGTCTTGAAACATTTCACAGCTTTACAAGTGCTATTTAAAAACTATGATACAAACGATAGCATGATAAAATTATATTTTTCAAATATCTAAGTACTTATTGCTGTGCACTTTTTGCTGAAAGTCGTTTGAGAAATATCAAGACAGTTTATTACTTTTTAAAGAAAGTATTTTTATAATTTCCATTATTAATTAATGACTATATATTTTGTTTATTTTTTTTAATACAGTTATTTTTGAAGTGTTATAAATTGACGTATATTCCTTTGTCTTTTTCATAAATTTTATATTATATTTCCATGTAGATGAAAAAGTTCTAGGTAAGTTAATGGTGCATCTCTTTTTCCTATAAAAATAAGGCATGATGTTGTCGGGTTGCAACCATTATTTTTTTAATATGAGGTTTATATAAAAGAAACAATACAGAGAAAGATGCATGTGAATACTGGTTATACAATAAGGATGTATGCACCTTCATATATTATTGACAGTGGGCTCATTTTCAGATAAATAAAATTTTATCGTTTGAATCACATGCCATGTGCACATGACATAAATAATAATAATGATGCATGCATAATCGAATTATAAATTCATGTATCAAAAAATATATTATTACATTTTATCCTACTTTTCTTTCCTGATTTTTTTTCACTTTAAAGGTAAGTTGTGCTTTATATTGTTTGTACAGTAATTTTATTGGGAGATTGTTTTTATTTGTGCAAAGACTAGCCATGTTCTTATTTGCATAATTAAATCTATCTAACATCTTAATATTCTTAAAGTGTGTGCATTGTTTATATCTGTTCGAGTAGAATTATTTTTACACTCTAGTCTGCAAAAAAAAAAAAAAAAAAAAAAAAAAAAATTTGATAAATTTCTTAATATTTATTATGATATTTCTTATGCATTTCATGTAGGATATAAACAGTGCATTAAAACAAAATATCGTCTTAACTAAAGTGACTAATTTCCCCCCTTCTAATTTATTTTAAGACTTTTTATACATATTTCCAGTGTTTGTTTTTCCTATTTCCTCCCCACTTGCAAAAATATTTCGTTTGAGAGGGTCCAGTTTTCTAATATTTAAATAAATATTGAGATTTTTTTCATGCTTTTTCACTTTTATAAATGTAAAACACAATTTTGATTAGTTTATGGATAGACATTTATTTTAAATTTTTAGCATCTATATAAAAATATTCTCACATATAGTTGCTTTTATTATATTGCATTGTAGATAGGTTCATTTTTTTAATAATCTGATACTGTGCTCGTTTGTTTATTTTCGCATTTTTATAATTTAGGATATAAATTGTTTATAATGACTAAAAAGAGGTCACGTAAATTGACACAAGATCCATCTGTTGTGTTTAACTTTAAGTTTAGACCTGATGCAAAACAGGTAATGTCTTTTAAAACTAATATGGATTCTGAAACAATTGGTTTAGATTCTAATTCTTTTGAGATTTCATGTTTGAGTAGTTTAAAGGATTCTATTAACAGATATTCTAGATCTGTTGTTTCGGATGTTCAGAAATTAATTGATCCTATTTCAAATGAGAATAACCCAGAACTTATGGCAAAATTTAATTCCTATCAAAAAGAAATTGAATTAAAATTTAATATTTTAAGTGATTTGGTATGTAGTGTTCAATATGAGTGGACTGTTTTACAAAAAAATAACGACCAGTTACATAGGTTAAATGAGCTGTTGTTCGAAAAAGTAAGAACACTGAACTCGTCCAAACAGTCTATGCATAATGAGATAGCTATTCAATGCGACATTGATGAATCTAAATTGGATGAACCTCTTAATGTTATTAAAGATAAGGAATGTAATTCTAGTGGGAAAGATTTGGCCAAATTTTTAGATAAAGATGAATCTGAAACACACATAAATTCTGGTACAAATAACTCTGAATTATCAAAAGACAAAAATACTGATCTTATTTCAATACCGGATTACATCCTAAATTTATGTGAGCACAAAAATCAAGTTAGAGATCTATCTGACTGCACAAAAATAATTCTGTTGGGTCTTGATGACAATATAGGTATACCAGATATTATGATAGCTATAAATGAAAAGATTGGCAGTACCATTCCTTCCATTAACTTTGAAAGAAAGCATAAATTAAGACAGGGATTAAAATATAACTGGACAATTAGTGTTACATCATGGATAGCTGACCTCTTAATTCAACATGGAAAAGTAAATATTAATTCTGTTGACTACACTGTCAGGCCATTTATTAACATAAAACGTTGCTTTCATTGCCAACAAATTGGCCACCAGGCAAAATTTTGTGCATATGATTTGGCATGTGCTAATTGTGGTGAATCACACACTTCAGATAATTGTAAAAATGCTTCAAGATGCATTAACTGCATCGCACATAACCGTGCTTACAACAAGTTTTTCGACATAAATCACCCTGCTTTTTCCACTTGCTGTAATACATTTAAATTTTATTTCAAGCAAAAACAAGCTTTTAATCACTCTAAAATATAACGTAAATATTCAACACTTCTTCAGGTATGCTATTTCATGTATATTTAGTTATTTACATATTTTGTTGGTTACCTTCAGGTGATACTTGGATTTCTCCGCTCTTTTACACAGTCTTTTTTTACATCGTTAACCTTTTTATTCATAACACAAACATAAAGCATTAATAATTATTTTTTTTCAAACACTATTCTTTCGTAGATATATATTTTTCATATGGTGTACACATTTTAATACATTGTTATTTAAAGATTACTTTCAATCATTTCATGATTTACGTTTTTCGGGCATTGTTCATATCTCTGATTCTCTTTCATTCAACTGTTTCGTGAGCTCAGGAATAGATGAATGATTCGAAATTTCACATTTTTGATTTATTGATAGTTTTCTTCTGGTGGTTAAGCCCTAATTATCAGTAAGACTTCTGCGGTGAATCTTAAATGTTTGTTTGCACAATTTATTTTTCTTTACTTGTATCTTTCGTGATAGATAAAAAATTGCACATCTATTTTGTCTTAATTCGATGTAGCTACTCTATTTTTAGTAGGTCTGTGTAATTATCAATTGCACTTTTCTTTACACACAGTGTTAGTGCGAATGTTCACTAGTGTATCAATATTACAGTGGTGAAAGTTTTACAAAGTTCTTTTTCTTTTGATATACTTGTGGATATTTGCAACTGACTCACTTTTCATACAACTTCTCTTTGCATGCAGCAGTTACAATGTTTTTATACAAAGTTTTTTTTTACAATGGTAGTTTACAAAGGTATATATATTTTGCTGCATGCTTTGCAGAGGAAGTTATTCACATACATATACATTTACATATGCAATTGTTTAATTATTGGTCCTCTGTGAAGTTTTTTTTATAACATATTATTATCTTTAATACATAAGTCATTTCTTTACATTTTTTTGTTTTGATTATGGATGATTTAATCCAGTATTTTATACCTTCCCATTTGCACTATTCCATGTTTTTCCGTTTACCCATTTGAATTTCATTACTCTTTAAGCGTAATTTAGATAGATATATACAGTTTTTGCATAATATTTGTTTGTAATTAGATATCATTGGCATTCACTTCTCCACATTTCTTTATTTTCATTTGGGTATGCATGATATACATTAGTACTTCACACTACATTTACGATCATTAAAATTCCTTTTCAGCCAATGAATATTTACACATGTAGCGGAGCTTACTCCTTCTTTATTTAAAAAATTCTAGCAAGGTGCAAAATTTTATATACAGACTAAAATTCACACACTTATTTACTTTTATTCAATACTCATCCTTTTATAATTTGTACACAGTACTTCCACATAAAAAATACACTTTAGTCATTTTGTAAATAACGATGAGTGGTATACGACAGTCAAGGTGGTATTTAAAATTGTATACCTGTCAATGTTTTCACACTTCTGGTTCAAAGGATATGAAGTGAAGATAAATTGTAATTTTTTATAAGCAAAGAGGCTGTCATACGTTTGCTTTACTTGTTAATACATGTCTTTTATTGGTCTTTATACCAGTTCTATCTTAAATTGAAGTTACTTTATAGGTCTCCATATTACATTTCCACACATCTTTCCCACAGTTCTAAACTTTTTACACTTTTGCATGAAAGTTCAGTCTCTCCCACTTAACAGTAATTATTTTTGAATAAAAGTATTTTTGGGAAGATACCGAATTCTTTACGGAGATTTCTTCTCTCATGTTACACTAAAATCCCGTTTTAGATGTCAATATAATGCAACATTGATTTTAAATTTCAGATTTAACTTAATAAAAAAATTCATTAGTTTGGGTATTAAAAAAAAAGACAAAAATTAGAAGATATACATTTAGGAACGTTATCACATGGAAGTAAATGGTCAACGACAGTGTTTCAAAAAATTTATCCATATGTTGGTTGTCTAGCACTGCTTGAACTCTCATTTCAAATATAAGTTGGTAGTAAAACTTATTTTGTACATCCAAAAAAAAAAATGGTGGAAATTTCAAGTATTTCCTATTATTCATTATTATGGACATTTTTAATCCTTCTATTTACATTATGTTTTTGTTTATTTGTATATTATGTTTTGTGTTTAATTGCATTATATTACTCGAGTACTTTGCTATTATTATTGTATTGATCAATACACATATTTAATGTTCTTATTATAAACAATTTGGATTTTTTTTGCCAATTGGTAAGTGACCTGTGGACTTAGACCTGGTATTTTCTTTTATTTGTATGTGCACATTTTTGATACAGGTCCTTGTCTAAATAAGACAAATTGAAAAGTGATCACAAATTTTATTAATGAAGCTGCAGCTGTTTCTAAGTAGAAACAATATATGATGTCATTTGTATGACAAAATTTATGGTACCAATATATTTATATCATGATATATATATACTTTTATTTGGGATGGTTGCCTACTTAGAGAGAAGTTCAATTACTGTTTACTTTATTTAGTAAATGTTTAGTTTGTTTTCATGAACATTTTACACATTGTTACTTGTAAGAGCATATGAAAATTGATTTCTCTTCCTGCATGTACCTTTATAGATTTTTTTTTTCGCCTGTGAAAGGGGTGATATATGTGATGTAGAATCACATATAGTTTTCTTAAATTTTACATTTTTCTAAATTACAGTTAAGTCTAATTTTTAATTAAATATCTATTTTATCTTAAAGTTTTATTTCGATCCCACAATAACTTTCCGTTCAAAAGAAAAGAAAGAAAAACATCTAGCATCTGCTTTATTACTGATAAACGGCTGTCAGATAAAGAGAATTCATTAAGATGCGTATTTCACCCTTGCTGGAAACAAATAAAAAAAGAACAAAGATATGCTTTGCTTGCGGTCAGTAAAATCGCTTTTCTCTCTGCTTAATTGTGATTCTAACTTATTCGTTAGGTAATAATCTTTCCTTGTGCATGCCACATTATTGTGTCTTTCATAAATTCTCCCAAAACAGAGTCCTAACGTACGAATTGGCGCGAATTCTTTTTGGCGTATTTTTTTAGGACTGCCCATTTCTGGTTGCCCTGTATTAAATTCAAAATCATCTTAATTGTTTAAAGAGTAACAGAAAATTTCATGGTTATGATATCATTCACTTTTCATATGCTCCTTTTCGCCAATTCTGGATGCCAATGTGTGAATTCTGAATGAGAAAATTCAATTGCCTCTCTCTCGCTTCATGCACTCAGTCATGTAACAAAGGTCTCTTGAAAAATGGTTACAGGCACCATCCCTAATTATTTCAGTAAGAAATGATTTATTTTTTTATAACTCTACTTTAAATAAACAAAGTTCTCAAAAGGCATTTATTTTATTGATCACAGCCTACAACTCTAGCGAATGCATTATTTTTTTGAAAAGAACCTGGTCGCAATACTTTAAAATACAGATCTCCACTACACCCCCCCCCCCTCGTATTTTTTTTAATCGGATAAAACGTTTAAGACTAAAACCGGACAAACTAGCCGTCAGTACATATGAATTTAAAAAATCTTATTTCAGCACCTTATTCATGGAAATATTTTATCACAACAATGGTAAAAATTTCTATTTATTTTGAATGGTATCAGTTAGCCCACGTATTATACTCTTTTTCTGTAAGATTGACAGGAGGCTTGTATTATGCCGGAAACCAGTTTCACTAGTGGGCTAATAATAATAATAATAATAAATTCTTGATTATCACCTTTATTTTAAAAAGCTAAAATTCCCTTTGCTTTCACCATAATTCACCGCATTAAAAAAGAAGAGTTTCGTCTTTTCGAGGAAGTGTTGCCGATCAAAAAATATGAATTATAAAAAGAAAAACGCAAAATTTAAAAATGATTTACTGATTTATTAATGTTCTGAAAATTTTACTGATGAACTAACTGCAGTTTTCCATTCATATAATAGATCAAAATTCAACAGGAAGCTTTGTATTTAAAATTTTAAGCACTTCCACATCAACTTAAGATAATTGCAGAAGCAGTTCGAAACGCCGATATTATGCTTTGTCATTTGTAGTTCTAATAAAGATTTTTTTGACCAAGGTTACGTGTTTTAACCAAAGAATCTTGTTTATTATATTTTATGGTGCATTTGTCCTACATATATATATATGTTAGTGATTATTTTTATTTTTATCCAATCATATAATAATTATATTATGTGTGCATATGAAGTTTTAACCTGAAATACTATAAATACTACATGAAATATTATATAATACTATGATACCAACATCAAGCAGGGGATCGAAAACGGTATATTATGGATGATGAATACTATGTAGGTCAGTGTTGAATAATGTTTCTCAAACAGAGAAAAAATACGTAGGTTGTATTGGAAGAAGACTTTTCTTCATAAAAACTTGTTTGTTTCCAAAGCGCCGCGCAAGATGGCAGCACTATGAATGTCTTGTCCTGAGACGAAAAAGAATTCACTAAAAACATTCTACTGACGTCACATTTTCTGCAGAGCTGCTCTTACCTTTTCAGAAATGATTCTGAGCGGGTTTTGTTGACATTCTCGCAAACTGCAATAACGGAAGCAAAATTACTTTAAACTTTTAAAACTTTAAAATATAAAATTTAAGTTACTCTTCATCGTTTATTGTGTGTGTAAAAGTGATCATCTGGTGTAATTTTCTTCAAATCCATGTAAATTAAAAGAGGTTGTCAACCGAAACCAGAAGTCATCTTATTTGTTCTAAAGAACATAATATCTAATAAAATATTAATTCATTATTCTTCCAGCTGTACAGAAAGTTGCTTTAAGTGAAGAAAAAAAATATTATCTTCAAAGAAGACGCCTAGCAAGGTAGGCATCAATTTATGTACTTTTTATTGAACTAATATTTAACTGAATTCGAACTCACCCTTCAAGTTGATCCAAAAAAAAGTTTACAAGTAGAAGCATTTGAAACGTAATAATTGTAAAGCGAATATTTTTACCCAGTGTCGTTGACAGATGGCGCTAGTTGTCCTATAGTGGTTCTACGAGTAAGTAGTGTCAGTACACAGACACTTAGGAGCGACAGTTATGGCACGAAGTCTAGAAAAATGGTCTCGCATAGAGGTGCGAGGCGTAACTCGATTCTTATGGGACAAGAATGTGGCCGCATCTGAAATTCACAGACAAATCGTTGAACAAAAGCGTCATTTTTCTGCATGACAATGCAAGCTCCTTACATTTCGCCAGACTCAGGAATTGCTGCAAATGTTCAAGTGGGAGGTCTGGAATCACCCCTTATACAGCCCCGATTTGGCTCCAAGTGACTATTTCCTTTTTCCGGCGTTGAAGCGAAACTTATCCGGAACACAGTTCACCTCAGACGATGCAGTGAAAACAGCTGCCGAGAGATGGCTCAATGAGCAGGGCCCTGATTACTACCAAGACGGGATAAATAAGTTGGTCGAACGTTCTGACAAATACCTAAACAGGTTTGGTGACTATGTGGGAAAGTAAAGGACAGATGTGTCTCTTCCTTATCATTTGTATCTTGTTTCTATTGTTAATAAATAATTTTTCCTTTCCTTGTAAACTTTTTTTGGATCACCCCTCATATTTCAGACCAAACTCCGAAGCTCTATTTGGCTATATACTTTTAATTCTGTTGGAGAAATTTTATTTAACAACCATATAATTGATTATATTATATATACACATGAAGTTCCACAATGAAATACCACGTTCGTTCTCAATGGAAGTTGAAGCCAAAGTTGATTAATGTTTCACCAACGGAGAGAAAATTTTCTAAGCAAAGGACCGATATTCGGATCCTGCTTAGATACTTTTTATTCTGTTAAAGGAACTTCGTTTCGCTTCCACCAATAAGCATGTAAGTGTTCTTTTTACATTTTTAAATTAACAGTATTCCAATTTTTTCACTATTTTTGCTTTACAAATATAAATGATTAAAAAAAACTCTGATAATTTATACGTTTTTGTCTTTGACTCGGCTTCCCATAACTTTGGCTGTCGTACACGCCTACATGGAGTATTCTGCTGTATTTTACGTTTGGCAGTTTGGCAACATATGAAAATCGTCAGTTGGTTATTTGTAGGCGATCATAGCGGATCAGGCGATCATAGCGGAAGGTATAGGCGATCATACCTATGGTGTGCTCGCTGGATCCACATTCTTTCGTTAAAATGTAAATATAATTTGTAAATATTTTTGTATTTAAAAAATTTTAAGTAATATTAGATGTAGTATTTAAACCAGCGACCAAATGAGTATTTAAAAATACTCGCACTATTCGACAATTAGTTACACTCTTTCATAGAAGGCGGTGTGTGCACAAATCACTGCCGTGCCGCTTCAAGTCCACGCGTGTCCAAATAGGCCTATGACAAATTAAAGGATTATAATGGAAATTTTGAGGAAAAAAAACATAAATTGCTTTAAAAAAAATCAGACTTGATTTTGAACATGTCCATTGAATGCTTTTTGAGGAGTGTTTTAAAAATATTTTTAATTTAATACTCATTTAATTTTACTCGAAATAGTAAAGAAGTATGGATAATCAACCAACACTCTGTATCATAAAGTGTTTGACAACATTACAGATGTGCCTATTTGTGATCGTATACTGTAAAAAAATCTATAACGTTACTAACAGTTTTTTAGGCAACTGGGGTTCATAAACCTTCTTATGTAACGGCAACAGCAAAACGTCATATAACAAATACAGATTTACACTGAAAAAAATTCTGTAAGGTTACTAACATTTTTTCAAGAAGCTTGGAGTACGTAGAATATATTATGTAACTGCAACCCAGGTTACGGGAAAAATCTAAGTAAGATAGCTGCAATTTTAGAAGATTCGTTTGTAAAATTACAGATTTCTGTAGCTTTGAGTTTGAAGTTTTGTTTAAAATGAGTTTTGTAGATTTACATCTTTTCTTGTACGGTGTACAAATAAAATGTTAGTAAACATACAAATTTCGGTAACTTTACATTTATAGAATTACAGATTTTTCTTACAATGTTCTATGTTCCTGCTCCAAAGTAATGGATTGTAATGCAAGTTTTGAAGATGGAAAAATACATGGTTCACGTTCAAAAAAATCGTCGGGATTTTCACGATTAATATTGAGTGTTTATTAACGCCTCTTTTTAAGAAACTATATTTAGTTTTATACCTGTTTCATTATACAATTATTTGACATACAATAACAAGGAAAATATGCATAATATTCAACAACACTTTGTAAAATACAATATTCAACAACTCAGATGTGCCTAATTATGTTCCTGATATACAGGGTGGCCATAAAAAACTTTGCCGATATACGGAACTCTAGCGGCCATTCCGCTCAACCGATCGAAATGAAATTTCAGCTATAGCTATTCAGAAGTATGAGTTCGAGATTCTGTGAGCGACAACACAATGGCGCTCACGGTTACGGTTATAGTTACAGAAACTCAAAAAGTTCCAATGGCAACACCCTTTTTTTTAATCGCAAAATTCTCAGCGCATGCGAAAACCCTAAAGAGCGTTGGAACCGTACGTGTATCGCAAGAAACGGACATGTTATGCACGCACAAAAAATGTGTAATCAAAATAAATGTTTTAGTTTCTCCGCTCTGTATTGTAATCAGAGATTAGTGTACTGAGTCTATATCATATGCAAATTTCCTCCTAGCGCCCCAATCGAGTTTTTTCTATGGGGGGAAGGATTCCCAGAATGGTTTTTTGTGCGTGCATAAAATGTCTGTTTCTTGCGATACACGTACGGTTCCAACGCTCTTTAGGGTTTTCGCATGCGCTTAGCATTTTGCGATGAAAAAAATGGGTGTTGCCATTGGAAATTTTCGAGTTTCTGTAACTATAATCGTAACCATGAGCGCCATTGTGTTGTCGCTCACAGAATCTCGAGCTCATACCTCTGAATAGCTATATCTGAAATTTTATTGAGATCGGTTGAGCGGACTGGCCGTTAGAGCTCCGTATATCGGCAAAGTTTTTTATGACCACCCTGTATATTAAATAAAAACTAAAATTTTTATACATTATAGTAATTTTTCATTCCATATTTTTTATACGTCTAACTAGCTATAATAATTATTCAAAAAAATCAATAACAATTATTCATCTTTGAGAATTAAAAATCTCCTGTCACATTCCAAACGCAAAAAGTTTAAAAAACTAAAATGAAAGATGAATTAATCATATTCACGTTGTTTTAAAAGATCGAATCTTCTTTTGTCTCATGCAATTTGAAAAATGAAGAAAATGCTAATAAGGCACTTTCCCATGAATAAGTCAATTCACTTTGGAAGAAAGATGAAATGAAGCTGAAACAAAGAAACAGTTCATTTTACAAAGAGATCCTGGATATTTTTGCTTTGGGGAATTCTAGATGCTTCTGAAGAGTAGATCTTCCAAGAAATTCATTGTAATTGTTTCTTTAGAATTAGTGAATCGGATTTGAAAACGCATTGTTCTTTAGCTTGCTTTCATTCAATAAATAAATAAGTCATACTAGATTAAAATCTCTATCAATTAACTTTTAAAGTATAAGAAACGTATCATTTTAGTAAATTGTTTGCAAAATTAACTTTGAATATTTCTTACTTTTTTTAATAATCCCTAAGCAGTAATATAAATAAATGAAATTATAAATTTAATAAAAATTATTTATGCAAAAATGTTTTCACACTAAACTAAAATGAAAAAATATTATCAATCACGTTTATTTTGCTTTAAAATGTCGAATTTTCTTTTGTCTAATGAAGGTTGAAAAATGACAAAAATGCTAGTAAAACTTTTCCCCATGAATAAACCATTCGACTTTGGAAGAAAGATGAAATGAAGCTGAAACAAAGAAAGAGTTCATTTTACAAAGAGATCCGGGATATTTTTGCTTTGGGGAATTCTAGATGCTTCTGAAAAGTAGATCTTCTAAGAAATTCATTGTAATTGTTTCTTTAGAATTAGTGAATCGGGTTAGAAAACGCATTGTTCTTTAGCTTGCTTTCATTCAATAAATAAATAAGTTGTACTATATTAAAATCTCTATCAATTAACTTTTAAAGTATAAGAAAAGTATAATTTTACTAAATTATTTGCAAAATTAACTTTGAATATTTCTTACTTTTTTTATTAATCTCTAAGCAGTAATATAAATAACTGAAATTATAAATTCAATAAAAATTATTTATGCAAAAAGTTTTCACACTAAACTAAAATGAAAAAAAAAATATCAATCATATTTATTTTGCTTTAAAATGTCGAATTTTTTTTTGTCTAATGACGGTTGAAAAATGACGAAAATGCTAGTAAAACTTTTCCCCATGAATAAACCATTTGACTTTGGATGTGAGATCAATTGAAGATGAAACAAAGAAACAGTTCGATTTACAAAGAGATCCAGCATATTTTTTGGGAGTTATAGATGCTTCTGAAAAGTAAATCTTCCAAGAAATTCATCGCAATTGTTTCTTTAAACATAGATGACTGGATTCTATAACACATAGTTGTTTTAAATTGCTTTTATTAAATAAACAAATGAATCCTATGACATTAAAAGCTCTTTCAATTAATTTTCAAAGCATCGAAAATGTGTCATTTTACTAACATTTCCATGGTTGGTTTTAATTATTTTTTGCTTCTAGGCATAATGCTTATTATATATAATTATATGTAATCGAAATTATTATATGAAAAGAATCTTTTTTTCTATTGTTTCCAATATTTAAGTTCAAAACGGTTAAAAATAATTGTGCATGTTTTTTGTTGCAATAGTAATAACGATGTGAAAAGTTATTGTAAATGTTAAGAAAATAAATACTTCTTTTAGTTAGTGAAATTTAAAATTTTCATTGATTGATCCGTACAAGTCAAAGTCCTCAGAAAAAAACAACAAGTTTCAAAATTGTGTCAAAAGATACAAACAATTTCTGTGAAACAAAATACATATTAGTTAAACTTTTTTTACACAGTTAAATATTTGACATATAATTGATATTATTATATAAATAGATACCCGTTTTGAACGCAATTTAAGAAAATAGGACAAATGCTAGTAAAACTTTTCCCCATGAAGAAACTACTGTGCTTTGGATGTAAGATTAAGTGAAGCTGAAAGAAAAAAAACAGTTCATTTTATAAAGAGATCCGGGATATTTTTTCTTTGGGGAATTCTAGATGCTTCTGAAAATCAAATCTTCCAAAAAATTCATTGTAATTGTTTCTTTTGTAATAGAGGACTGAATTCTATAACGCATTGTTCTTCTAAATTGCTTTCATTTATTAACAAACAAGTAATATTATATTAAAAGTTCTTTCAATAAACTTTCAAAGTATGGGAAGTGTATCATTTTACTAAAATGTTTGCAAAATTAACTTTAAATAATTCGTGTTTTTTTTTCTTAATCTTTAAGTATTAATATATACTGCTGGCCACACAAAATGCAGCACCCGGAAAAAGCATGCAAATCATGTGAAATTTACAGCATGCGTTTGTGGTGATGAAATGTGCAAATCATTAGCATTGCAGCGCAGATGCACATCACGGGCGACCGTAGCACCACCCGCAAGTGTTACATAAGGAGATAACAAATTGGCGATTTGAAGTACGGCGATTGTTTTTTCGTGCGTTTTTTGTCGTAAGCTATTTATCTAAACATCATGGAAGACATCGAATGTTTTGACTAAGTTTCTCAATTCGACCGAGGAAGAATAATAGCCTATAGGAATTGTGGATTATCCTTTAGGGAAATCGGTTAACTTATTGGACGAAACCAAGCGACTATGATGTGGATCTGTAATCTCTGGATGCAGAATGGAATGACGGACCAACGGGGCCGATTGCACCCACGTCATTTCACCACTGCATGTGATAACAGGCGGTTTGTGCGCATGACAGTAATGAGTCGCGCAGCCACATCATGAACAATAACAGAACGCATCATTCGGTGTCAATTCATACCATTCGATGCCATTTGCAGCATAATGGAATTCCGCAAGGTTTCCATCGCTCCGTTTACCCTTGACTGCAAACCACAGGCGTTTGCGTCGCCAACAGTGCGCGGGACGAGGACATGAACAACAAAATGAAACGATATTGCATTTATTGAGGAATTCCGCTTCTGTCTGCAACATCGCGATAGTCGGATTCGAGTTTGGAGACACTGGGGTGAGAGGCTGCTGAACTGTTGCGTTATGCATCGCCACACTGGTCCTGCAACCGATATCATTGTTTGGGGTTGCATTGGATTTCACTGCCGCTCTTCTGTAGTACGCATAGCCGTTACACTGAACAACCAGCGCTACATCTCTGAGGTGTTAGAGCCCGTGGCCCGCCCATACATTCAGTGTTTGCCATCAGTTATATCACAGCAGGATAACGCACAGCCACACGTGTTACACAATGTTCAAGAGTACTTTTATATTCATCAGATTGATTTGCTTCCCTGCTTGCTCTCCCAATCTATCGCCAATCAAAAACGTGCCGTCCATGCTTGCACAACGACTGGCCTGGAATACACCACCGGCTACTACACCAGATCAACTTTGACTATGTGTGGAAGCCGCATGGACTACTATAGTCCTAGGAGACGTCCGAAGATTCTTTGATTCAATGCCGAAGCTTATGGCAATGGTTATAGCCAACAGTGATGGCTACACGAACTACTGATTTTGTCATCATCCACACGTCACAAGAGGCCGTAATTTTGATCGTTTGATCTTTGTACAACATTCTATCTGCCATTTAAATGTCTTTGTGATATCTCTGGTCCTTTTTTGTTTCCATTTTGTGTGGCCAGCTGTATACATAATTGTGATCATTATATAAACACCTTCTCCTCTTATTTTTAATATTTAATTTTAAAACGTTCAGCCTTAAATGTGCCTAATTTTCATTACAAAAAGATTTAATGGAAGGGAAAATAATTGTAAATTTCATATTCTTCCAATGAATGATTTGTTTTTAGATCGATATAAAATTTTATACCTTTCTTACATCAAAAAAATTTTCAATTTTCAATTTTTTATGAATATTTTCAGAGTACAAATCAAAAAAAAAAAATTAAATGTAACATTTTTCTGTTTTTTAGTTGTAGATAATACTGAATTTAGTATGTGGTAAAAAGTGATTTTGATTGTCATGCATAGTGTTTTAGTTACACTGCACACAGTATCGATATTCATCGTCTTGAATAATAGCGACTCAAAATTACATGATCACATTTCACATCACATAAGTTGTCTTATTATAAATGTCAAAATTAGCAAACTAATGGGAAAATTTTATTGCGGTTTTTTGTACATTTTTCTGAAAGGATTACAGAATAAAAATATGCATAACTTTTTTAGCTCACAGGCTATCATAGCCTGAGAGCTTATGTGCCCGCCCTTTCTGTATGTACGTTCGTACGTGCGTAACGCGATAACTCATGATAAAAATATCCGATCCACATGAAATTTTGTATATAGGTATATCCTGACAAGGTACTTCCCTGATTAGTTTTTGGAGTTCATTTGATATGTATAAGAGGGGGAACGGGGGGATCATGCCCCTTCCCTTAATAGATATAAATGGGTTTTTCATGCAGAATTAAGTTTTCGTTCAAAGTTTAGATATAGGATCATTCTGATGAGGCGATTCCGTGACTGATATTAGGGGTTCATTGAATAAGTATAAAAAGGGAGAAGGGGGTTTTTTAATGCCCCTCCCCTTAGTTTATATAAATGGGTTTTTCAAGCAGAATTGTCAGATATCGTTCAAATCTCTGAATAGTTTTGGAAGTTTAATGGTTAAGTATAAATAGGGGGATAACTCCTCTTAAATTATATAAATGCTAAATGGGTTTTTATTAAAAATTATCCGATTTGCTCTGAATTTTGGATATAGATTTTTTTATATGATAAAGCATGTCCTGGATAGTTTAGGAGGTTCAATGATTAAGTATAAAAAAGGGGAAATGGGAGAGCTGTTTCCCTTTCTTAATTTTTTTTTCGAACGGAATTAACCCTTGAAAATATAAGGCTGTAATGTACAATTAGTATGCGTAGCCTGTGAGCTCAATGCCATCAGTTTAACTTGGCAATATTCTTTTTATTTATGGTTTAAAGGTATTCAATCCCCTTAACTTTGAATAAGATTTAATCAAAAAATCCCATGACAATATTTATTTTTGTGACTTAAAAAACACTCATCACATTCCAAGTGCAAAAAAGATTCAATTAAAATGAAAGATGAATCAATAATTATTACGTTAATGCTATGTTATTTTTAAATCGCGAATCTTCTTTTGTCTCATGCAATTTCAAAAATGGGGAAGATGCTAGTATTACTTTTCCCCATAAATAAATCAGTTGACTTCCGATGTAAGATCATGTGAAACTGAAACAAAGAAACAGTTTGTTTTACAAAGATATTCGGGATATTTTTGCTTTTGGAAAATCTAGTTGCTTCTGAAAAGTAAATATTCCAAGGTATTCATTACAATTGTTTCTTTAGAAATAAAAGATAGGATACTAAAACGCATTAATCTTTTAGATTGATTTCATTTCATTCGCAAATAAGTCATACAATATCAAAATCTCTTTCAATTAACTTTCAAAGCATGAGAAATGAAGCATTTTATTAAAATGTTCACAATATTAGTTTTGAATATTTCTGTTTTTTTTTGTTTGTTTGTTTCTTTGTTTGTTTGTTTGTTTAACACCTGAGCATACTATATGAGGACCCCAGAAGCCAAGGGATTTAAGTGACAAAATTGAAAAAATTGAGTTAAGAGTACAGGGTATCTGGAAATATGCTTTTTTCATTTCAGGTAAAGAAATATAGGTCATTTTCTGATTATTTGAGGAGTTATAGAGATAAACCACTTTTTTCGAAAAACAAACAATATTGATTAATTATACATTTAAAGAAAATTGTACTCTGTTTTTTTAACAGTTATTGCAATGAGAGCTCAAAGATTAGAATGCAACAAGCAGATGTTTCCCGTTTCAATTTAGTCAATTGTTATTGATGTTCCAATTTAACATCAATTATCTTTAAACTCAATTTACTCCAAATCGACATTTTGTCACTTGTACCCCTTGGCTTCTGGGCTCCTCATATATAATCGAAATCACTCTATGGAAAGAACATCTTGTTCTATGGTTTTTTACACTTAATTACAAAACTGCTAGCCTTGAGATTAAATAATTTTCCTTGTAAAAAAACATTTATTGAAGAGAAAATATATTGTAAATTGTGTATTCTACCAACGAATAAATGTTTTTTTAATAAAGGAAAACTTATTATTTTTTATTTTTTTATCCCTTTCACACACACACCCTCCTCCAGAAAAATATGCTTCAAATTATATCCTATTCAGTCTTTATGTCGCATGTAGGAGGCACTTAAGAACATCCTTTAAATTAATTTAAATCCTTCCAGGATTGTTAAAATTAATTTTAAAACCTTATTACTAATACGTTCATATTTATAAGTATCGAAATTCTTCGTTTTGAAAATAAGTGACTCAAAGTTTCATTTTCGCATTTCACACCAAGAATTTTGTCTTATTAAAACTATCACAATTAGTAAACTTATGGAAATTTTTAGTGCTTTTTTTTTTTTTTTAGCATTTTGTTCAAAAATGTTTACGTAACCAAAATATGCATAAAAAATTTCGAAATTTTTTATCATTTAATTTTATTCTACCGCAATAAATTTGTATAATAAATATTTAAAAAAAAATATTACAATAATCATTTTTGTGTTTTAAAAATCTTTGGTCACATTCCAAGTACAAAAAAAATTAGATACTAAATTAGAATGAAATATGAATCAAACAAAGCTAAGTTAATACTTGATTGTTTTAACAGGGCAAAATTTCTTTTGTCTAATGCAATTTTAAAAATAACGAAAATGCTAGTAAGTCTTTCCCCCATGAATAAACCAATTAACTTTGGATGTCAGATCAAGTGAAGCGGAAACAAATAAACAGTTCATTTTACAAAGAGATCCGGGATATTTTTGCTTTGGGAATTCTAGATGCTTTTCTAAAAAGTTAATCTTCCAAGAAATTTATTGCAATAATTTCTTTAGAAGCAGTGGATCGGATTTTAAAACGCATTGTTCTTTAGATTATTTTCATTCAATAAACAAATAAGTCATACTAGTATATTAAATGCTCTAACAATTAACATTCAAAGCATAGGAAATGTATCATTCTACTAAATTGTTTTCTAAATTAGCTTTGAATATATCCTACTTTTTTGTTTAATCCCTAAGTAGTAATATAAATAATTGCAATTATAAATTCAATAAAAGATATTTATGTAAAAAAGTTTAAACACTAAATTAAAATAGAAAAAATAATCAATCATATTTATGTTAGATTAATTTATAAAACGATTTGTTCGTCGGTAAATCTTTCATAACAAATGTTAATTTTCCATGTGGGTGAAAAGAATCCAGGCCAGGATTCGAACCAGGATTGTATTGGCTGAAGCCGCCAATGCTCTTCCCACTGTGCCACCCGGGACGCGTTTTCAGAAAGAATCACGTTTTGAGCACCTTATCGCCAGAACAACGATTGGCGTGGAGATGAAGTCAATGCTACGCACCCTTTCTTGTTTGTGACGTCAAACGGCTAGCGAATAGCAACCCTTCCTTCTGCAAAGAGATCGCGTTTATTGTTCATTTGTTTTTCCGTAAATGTTATCAAGCAAAGACTATAATAAGAGGAAATGTTATTCATCGTTGTTTACGATTAAAACATAGTTTAAAACAAAGAGCTTTTTCAGATTAAAATGCTTTAAATTTCACAAAACATCTAAACATTGTTTTTTTCTTCAATTCAAAAATATCATTTCCTTAACCTCATGTTCGAAGAAATTGAGAAGTTAATTAAAAACAGTAGTAAAGATTCTCTTGTAATAAATATAATTCTATTAATCATAAGTTTTATGACACATTCGAACTTAGTTTACTTTGTGTTTGGCGATGCAGCTAGCTGAACGTTCTCGCTTTTGCCAACTCGCCAAGTCTGGTACTCAAAACGTGATTCTTTCTGAAAATGCATCCGGGACACGGGCACTGAAGGACTATTTCACTCCAAATAACTTTAACTATCATATAATCTGGTCAATACTATGGATCAACTCAACAGAATAAATCGAAGCTCGATATATGGAAACTGCAAAAAACGTTGCATACGAAATTATATTAGATTGATTTATAACACGATTTTTCAGTCGGTATACCAATTATAACATGTGTAAATTTTCCATGTGGGTGAAAAAAAAGTCTGTTGAGCTAATCCACAGTATCAGACCAGATTATATGATGGTCAGTGTTATTTGGGGCAAAATAGTCCTCCAGTATTCACGTCAGGGGCATATTCACAGTATCCGCAAAGAAACTCTTCGGGAGGGTTGAATTCTGATAGGGATTGGCCGACGTGTTTTCACGTAACTTGGCGATAATTATACTTAGCGTAGCGATAGACGCTTCCGTCGAGTTTGATTTTCTTCGGAGTCGAGTACAAAATAAACCGAGTACAAAGTAAAAATTTGTGTTTAAAAACTTTTAAAGAGTACAGCTTTCAGTAAGACACGTTCCATCCAATGCAATGCTGCAAGAGAAAAGTTACTTTGTACTCGGTTCGGAAGGAAATCAAACTCCTCGACGGAAGCATCTATCGCTCGCCAAGTATAATTATCGCCAAGTTACGTGAAAACGGGTCGGCCAATCCCTATCAGAATTCAACCCTCTCGAAGAGTTTCTTTGCGGATATTGTGAATATGCATTTCAGGGATGGCTCAGTTGGAAGAACATTGACGACTTCAGCCAATACATCCCTGGTTCAAATCCTGGCGAGGACTTTTTTCACCCTTATAATTGATATAGCTAATTGATAACACTATAAGTGATAAATTAATTTACACCTGTTATAATTGATATACCGACTGAAAAATCATGTTATAAATTAATGTAACATAATTTCGTATGTAACGTTTTCTGCAGTTTCCATATGTCGACCTTCAATTTATTCTGTTGAGCTGATCCATACTATCAGACCAGATTATATAATAGTTAAGGTTATTTGGGGTGAAATAGTAATCCAGTGTTTGTGTCCGGGATGGCTCAGTTGGAAGAGAATTGGTGACTTCAGCCAATGTATCCCTGGTTCGAATCCTGGCCCGAACATTTTTCACCCACATGGAAAATTTAGAAAAAAGTTTTTACTTTTTTCTATGTTGAAGAGAAATTATTTAGAGGCATTATTACTAGAGACATTATTTTAAGTTTTTTTTTTTCAAAAATCTTGATCAGGAAAGTGGTTTAAGACAATAATCCCTATTAGACTAAGTAATTTTTAATCTCAGATTCAGTTTAATATTTTACTCTAAAACCGCATTAATCAGTAATGTAAGTGTGCTTTTAAATTACTCATGGACTTATTTATTTCTAACAAATTTTATTTCGAGCATTGTCATTGAATCATATTTGATTAAATTTTGCGCAGCTTATAAAATTATTTGATTAACTGTAACTTAGTATTAAAAATTTCATATTGTTGAATTAGTGAACTAAATTACATCTTGTTCCTGTTTTGATTAAGCGATTGAAATGTGTTTCGAGATTAAATAAGTATTCTACTTATAATTAACCCTTTCCGGCCCACTACTCTTTAAAGTTGGAATTTAAAGAAAAAAAATAGGCAATCTATTTAGGACTAGAAGAGTACACAGAGTATTGTTTTGTAAAGATTGCACTAACCATTTAAATTATACAGCTGTTGCCGAAGTGGTAACCTCCCATAAGTAAAGCATTGATAAGCGCAGTGAGAAGAGCATTGCTGTGAAGCGCGTATTACAGTAAAACATTTTACATATTATTTAAAAACAATAGAGTTTGATCTCTATAGTGCTGCCATGTAGAAGTCATAAGAAAGATTTAAATTGGCCATTAGAGTAGTTTTTGAAATATTCACGGAGTTTTTGTGTCTCTAAACAGGGGGAACTTTAGGTGTTGCCAACCCGACAACACTGCGCGTTAAGAGGTTAATGGTTTAGGAGTAATTGCAATATCAAAATTGTATATCGGAATAATATATATCTTATTCATGAATATAATGAAAGAGTTTAGGGTAGGAATCGGTATGTAACAAAAATTAAGAGACTGCTCATATATTTCTATTTGATTTTATTTAAGGAGACAGTGCACCTTTATTTGATCGTGTATAACAAAATAGTGTATAACAAAATCATCGCAAAAAGATCTATTTCTGAAGTATAATAGTACCAAAACAGTTTTTTCTTATTAAAATATCATTTATGAAGTTTTTAATAAGTAAATAAAAAAGGTAAGTGTATTTATATACTTTAAATCTGTTTTTCCCAAAACTATTTTTTCAGCGTTTTTAGATTTTTGAAATGCCTTGATACTGTTTAGAATGAAGTTTTGTAAGTTTTTCTAAAAAAAATTAAATTTTAATTGTCAAAAGATGTGATTCTACTGGCATCTAAAATTAATGATATGTACTGAAAAAAAATTCTTCTAAATGTTTCGTTGCATATTTATATGAGCGCCTTATAAAAAATGCTTTATATAAGTGACACTGGAACAAATATCGCAAGTAAACCCGAGCATTAAATTCGGAAATTTCAGTAATCGATTCTTGAGCTATGTTTAGTATATTGACTACTGTAATTATTGATTATTTCTATTTCATATTGAATATTCACATATGAAACCAAAATGTAGCTTATCCTAATTACTCGACAACAGGTAAGGACACTCGACAAATCCATGTACTTTGTATAAAGATATCAAAGAATATTCAATGAGAAAAATTCTTTGAAATACAAATTAAACAATCTTCATTTCACACGATATCCAATTGTGACAAATTTTAAATAAACTTTAATTAAAATGACATATAACCAGTATACAAATTGTTAGAGTATATATCAATTTTTAAAATAGGCGATTCTACTAGCAACTAAAATTAATGATATGTAAAGGAAAAATTTCGTAGATAACTTTGAAGAGAAGTGTCAGTTAATTATGCGTTGCAGAATTGAATAAACATGGTTGCTTAACTTTTATGGAGTCAATTTTTGGAGGTTATGTGTCACATTTTTGAAAATAGCAATTATTTCACAAAATCCATTTCATTTACTCCTTTCATGTAACGAAGCACTGAATTATATTTAGTTCAAATATTAAATGAGTAATTAAATAAATACTTCCCGTGAAATTTAATTAAAAATAATAATAAAAATTAGCAAAAAATATTGTTTTTAAATTATAATTTCAGAAACCAAAAAGCACTATAAAAAAGGACTGTAGCATGTCTGGTGAAGTAAAAATTACCATCCACCTCGTCAAGTTAAATATAAAATGACATGTTCATGAAAAATATGAACACAGATAAAACGAAATGATGATTTCTTGAAACATTTTTTACTATATGAAAGCAACGCCCTATGAATTTTTAGATTTACGGTTGCAAAATATTTGTTAGATTTTTTTACATAAGTACATTTAGATAAAAAACATCATTATAGAAGAAGCACAGATACACATGTTGCATACCATGCTGGACATTTAACTTCATTATTATTTTCAATCTCATCGTTTATTCCTTCATAATTGTAATAAATAATCTTCATTTCAGACAATATACAATTATGAAAAGTCTACATTTATATGAACTTTAACTATTAACGTTACATGAATTGATATTTAAACAGCATAAAATTTGTTAGAATGAATATAAATTTTCAATAAATTCCTGTCGGCTTGCTTTTAAAGCTCAATTCAACAACAAAAAATAAAACTTGAATAGAGATAAACTCAGTTTTACAACTTTATTCGGCCGCTTTTGAAAATTTTTTAATTTAATTTTGCAGTAAGAACTGGTTTTAATAATGGATCTTAAGCGAAATTTGACTCAAATGCCCATTTTGACAGCATATTTTTAAATATAATATGATTTAATTAAAAAAAAATTGGCCAATATGTCACATTATATAGTTTCTAAATAAGAAAAAACTGTCAATAGAATGCGTTTGAAAAGAAAATTGAAATTAAAAAGGTATCATAACATAAGCAATTTGTTATTTGAATATATCATCATTTGAATATATCTTTTTAGATATGTTATTCTTTTATCAAAAACATACCAATACGTCACAATATATAATTTCTAAATAAGAAAAAATCGTCAATAGAATGCATTTGAAAGGAAAATTGAAATTAAGAAGGTGTCATAACATAAGCAATTTGTTATTTGAATATATCATTATTTGAATATATCTTTTTAAATATGTTATTCTTTTACCAAAAAACACACCAATACGTCACATTATATAGTTTCTAAATAAGAAAAAATTGTCAATAGAATGCGTTTGAAAGGAAAATTGAAATTAAAAAGGTGTCATAACATAAGCAATTTGTTATTTGAATATATCATCATTTGAATATATCTTATGAAATATGTTATTCTTTTATCAAAAAACATACCAATGCGGCTCATTGTACACTTCCAAAATAAGAGAACCTGTGAATTGGATGCGTTTGAAAGCAAAAATGGATTTAAAAAGGAGTTAGAAAAAAGCAATTTGTTATTTCAATACTTCCTCAATTTTTCAATTACGATCGCTTCAGGTACTTCTGTTCAAAAAATATATTTCGACAGCCTTTTTAATAATATACTCTTCCTTTATCAAAAAATTGGCCAATACGTCACATTATATAGTTCCTAAATAAGAGGACCAACCATTTGGAAGCGTTTAATATCTAAAGTGAATTTAAAAATGAGTGAGAATATAAGCTGTTTAGATTTGAGGTTTTCTATTTTTCTTTAATTTACTTTTGCTATAAGACTTGGTACTTTAAAAACCTTGTCATCATAAAAGTTGTAGATATTATTGAGAAGATGTAAAATAAATTTAATCCGATTTGATATTTTAAGAATTGACGAAGTTAAGTATGTTTTTCTTGTTTCACCCCTTTTTTTGTTTTATTTTTTTATTATCGAAAAGAGCTGGTTTTATCAAAAACATGTAATTACAAAAGTTTTTAGATAATTTTATAAACATTTATTAAACTTTAAATGGATTTTGTATGTTGAGAATTGACTAAGTTATGAATTTTTTCTTAAAAAACCCCTATATTTTCGCCCTTTGAGCCCATTTTAACTTTATTAAAAATCTGTCATGCATAAAATTTTTAAAGTGACATAATTTGATGATTTATCATAATGCAACATTCACAATGATTTTGAAATTGAGTCTCCAGATAAGAGGTCACACGAGTGTCTCAATGAAACGACATTGTAAAGTCACCTGGTGACTCGCCACAAAGCAGCAGTCCCAATGATCTGTCAGTGGAGTCACATATAGTAGTCATTTGAGACTCATAAAAGAGACGTATGGAATTTCCTATTTTTTGCTTCGTCGTAGTGACTGTGACTCTTGTGACCATGTGTGACCAGAATGAGATGATATATGGACTACCTGTTATGCAGGGATAGTAATTATTCGAATTATATTACTTCCTTTTGAATACTCGCATGAAAATTATCACTTGAAAATCCTTTGAAAATTAGCATTTTGGGACTCGTCCTTAAATTTTGCACACCAGTGTATATGTAGATAGATAGATAGATAAACTTTTTTATTGGTGGTGATTTTAGGGTCTAGGAACATCATTGGCGTAGATCTGTAATTTTATTTCAGAAATTCAACATGGGAATGATGCAAATAGGTAGCATTTCACTCAAAATATACTTAAAAGGCCGATTCTACAGGCATCTAAAATTCATGGTATGTACTGAAAAAAGTTTGTTCTAAATGCTTTGTTTCATACTTATATGAACCCCTTATTAAAAGAATATATGGAAGTAACTGTGGAAAAAATATTGCAAGTCATGCTGAACATCGAATTCAGAAATTTCAGTGATCAATATTTTAAGTATGTTTAGTAAATTGACTCCTAAAATTATTTATTACTTATAATCCATAGTGAATACTCACATATTAAACCAGAGTGTATCTTACCCTAATTACTTATTATTCCAGCAAATATTCTGTAGTGACGCTTGAGAAATCCGTGTACACTATATCAAGAAGTCAAAATATATTCAATGAGAAAAATTCTTTAAAAAATAAATTAAACAATCTTCATTTTACACGATATAAAATTATGACACATTTTCAATAAACTTTAATTGAAATGATAGATAAATAGTTTCAAATTGTAAGAGTAAATAACAATTTTCAAAAGAAGCGATTCTATTAGAATCTGAAATTAATGATATTTACTAAAAATAAATTGTACTAAGTGTTTAGATTCATATTTATATGAACACTTTATTTTAAAAAAAATGTTTTTAAAAGGAATAATGTAACATATATCACAAGTCATCTTCATCCCCAATTACGAAATTTTAATAATCAGTAATTGAAATATGTTAAGTAAATTGACTGCAGGAATCAAGGATTATTTCTAATCCATAGTGAATATTCAAACATTAAACCAAAGTGTAGTTTAGCCTAATTACTTATTATTCAAACAAACATACTGAAACGACGCTCGATAAATCCATGTACATTATGTCAATCTGTCAAAGCAAATTCAGTGAGAAAAATTCTTTGAAATAAAAATTAAACAATCTTCATTTCACACGATATTTATTTCTTCCACTTTCTCAATAAACGTTAATTAAAACGATACTTAAATAATTTACAAATTGTTAGAGAAATAACAATTTTTGAAAGAAGTGATTCTACTAACATCTAAAATAAATGATATGTAATGGAAAAATCTCGTAGATAATTTTGAAGATGAGTGTCAGGTAATTATGCGTTGCAGAATTGCATAAACAAACTAAATATAAGTGCTTAATTAATATGGCGTCAAGTTTTAGACATTATATGTCAAGTTTTTCAAAATTGCTATAATTTGACAAAATCCATTTACTCTTTTCATGTAACGAAACAATGAATTACATTTAGTTCAAATATTACATGAGTAATGAAATAAAAACTTTCCGTGAAATTTAATTTAAAAATAAATAAATAAAAATTAGCAAAAAAGTATTGTTTTCAAGTAATACATCCGAAAACTAGTCGTTGGGGGCCACCGTAATACTTACCCATCATCGATATGTATATGAAAATAAAACATATGAAAACTATTTATACAATGCATTGCAATTCATAAACAAAATTTAAATATTGTTAATATACATAGTAATGCTATATTAAACAACTGCCGATGTACCAATTTCGACAAATTACATAAAACGCCAAACTACTCAAGTAGAACCGAACTGCGTAAAAGAAACATCCTTATAACTCCAAAAATAATAAGTCTATTAACTAACAATTAACTGCGTCGGATTAAGCGTCTTATTTCCAATTAAAATATACTTCTGAATCGAAATTTGAATAAAATACAGGGTCATGAAAAATCGAAGAATGTGGAAAACAAGATTACAAATATCTCGGCAACTAATAATCCGATCGACTTTGTTCTATATGCAAAATGTGTGTTATTTTATTGCCTTTTACGTCCATTTCTTAGAACAAAAAATTTCGAAAATTTTTATGTACCTTTCATCAGAACGAATTTTTCGAGAGTCCGAAAAAAATAGTTCCGGATAATCGAGATTGCTGATATTAAATAGGGTTCGTCCCATTCTTACACACGAACTACATACAAAATTTCAAGTCTCTATCTCAATTTGTTCGTGAGATGGAGCGTTTAGAGACAGACAGACTGACAGACAGACAGACAGACGGACGGCAAATTTTTTTTTCTAAAAATATGTTTTTCGGAATCTTCACTATCTAAAACGTGTAAATCCGTCAAAAAAATTTTCCGATTTTCAAAACGATTGCAAGACTTATCCTATACTACGTATGACGGGTAAGTAATATAAAACCGTTATAAATAAAGATTATAGTCTTGTAAAATAAAAATTACTACGCATCTCTTGACAAAAATTATAAAATAACATGTTGAAACATTTAATGAAACACCTAAACAGAGATAGAAACAAATGATGAGTTTTTAAAAGTTTTTAACTATATGAAAAAAACAAATGAATTTTTAGATGTTTGGTTGCAAAACATTACTAGGTTTTCTTTTACGTAAGTACAATCATGTAAAAAAATACAATCATGCCAAAAAACAGTGAAACACAAATTCCAAATAATGCTGAGCATTTAATTTATTTATCTTTTACAATCTCATCATTTATTCCTTCATAATTGAAAACCAGTATACTCCGAAAACTTTGAATATTAGGGTTAAAAGCTCTGCTCCACAAATGGCTGTTTTCACCGTTAGATTTTATTAATTTTTTTTGTCTTGTTAAAACTCTCAAATTATCTCATTAATTAAGGTGAGGAAAGCAATAAAATTTATTGGTAGCAAACAGTCAATTGTTGTTGGAATCCCTTTAAAATTCCAACTTTTGTCATCTTTATAATTAAGTTAAATGTAAATAGTTCTTTAGTAAACATTATCATGTTAGCATATTATATATTATAGTTATCATATTATATTGTTCATCATATTATCAGATCATTGTCATTACTTTTAGTGACCTTAGTAAACATGCTACTGACGTTATTGAATGTTTTTAAACTATAGCAAGATTTGACACACCAGAACAAAAATTGGGTTTACATTAATATGTCCCTAATAATATTTCTGTAATATTCCGATGTTTGTAATCTTCACTGTTATGTTAAAGGTAAATAGGTCTTTAGAACCCTCTCACTGACAAGCCTGTGTTAATACGTTCATAAAGCTCCAGGTTTCCTATAATATGGCCCCGTCAGTGGCCGAGAGGTTCTGACCTCTCGTCTGGTAGACGGGTACTGGGTTTCATAGACGGGTACTGGGTTCGAACCCAATCGCGGCTGCCGGTCTAACCATTCGGAGTTTTCGTGGTTTTCTTCGAACCTTTCGTAAATACGGGTTAGGTTCCCTTAAAAAGACCCCCACGAAGAGCACTCCCCTCCTGGGCCAATATCCCTAGAGCAGATAATCGGCCGACACAAAATAAACCAAACCAACCTTCCCTGCAATGAGCAATATTTAAAGTAATATAAATCTAATAATTAAATAGATTTGTAATGCATTGTACAATGATTTATACTCTCAGGTTTCACATTCATATTTGTAATCAAGTATTTTTGTATAATGTTAAAAGGATCATGTTCTAACAGCTGTATATCCCTCTAAGCGTCTGGAACGTAATATTCCGTATAATAAGCTCAAGTTTTCACTGCAATATAAAGCAATATTTAAAATATTATAATTATATTGATTTAATGAATTTTCAATACATGGAAGAATGATTAATACTCTGGAGGATTACATTCATGCTTCTAATAAAGTTTTTTTTTTTTTTTTTTTTTTTTTTTTATAATGTTGAAAGAATCATTTTTTCTTAGCATTTAAAACAAATTGTTGAGAAAACAACATCACAATTTCACCCTTTTGCAAGACGCTTGGAGGGATATAAAAAAAAAAAATGACGAGAAAACAGCATTAAAAATTTGCCCTTTTGTAAGACTTTCAGTGGTTTAGTAAACATTATCATGTCAGAGATTTTTCATCATATTATCAGATCAATTGCATTACCTTAGTAAACATGTTACTGACGATATTGATTGTTTTTAACCTAGAGTAAGTTTTTATACACTAACACAAATACTGAGTTTACCTTAATATGTCCTAAATAACATTCTATAACAACACACGAAAAATTCATATCCATTATATCAAACTTTCAGAGAATTCGATCAAAAGCTTTCTTTAAATATAAATAAACAATCTTATTTCATACGATATTCAGTTACTGCAATTTTTCAATACAACTTTAACAACTTTTTAAATGAAAGTATTCGAAGTGTAGTTAACCGTAATTACTCATTTTCCAATAAACACTGTAACGACACTCTAGAAATCCATGTAAAATATTTTAAGCTGTCAAAGTGAATTCTTTGAAAGATAAATTAAACAATCTTCATATCATGCGATGTCCAATTATGACAACTTTTCAATGAAATTTAATTTAAATAACATATAAACAGTATACAAAATTTTTAGAGTAGCTATCGATTTCCAAAACAGGTGATACTACGGGCTTCTAAATTTAATTTTATGTACTGTAAAATTTTCGTAGATTATTTTGGAAAGGGGTTTCGAGTAATTATGCGTTGCAATAATGTATAAACAGAGTAAAAATGGGTGCTTAATTATTATGACGTCATTTTTTTATTATGTGTCACGTTTTAGAAAATAGCATTAATTTGACAAAATCCATTTACACCTTTCATTTAACGCAATGTTGAATTACATTTAGTTCAAATATTACATGTGTAATTAAATAAATACTTTCCATAAAATTTTATTAAAAATTTTTTTTAAATAAAAATTAGCAAAAACTATAGTTTTTAAATAATATTTTTAGGAATAGAAAACCATTATAATAAAAGGATTGTAGCATGTCCGATAAAATAAAAATTACCAACCATCCCTTCACGTTAAATATAAAATAACATCTAAACACAGATAGAAATAAATGATCAGTTATAATAGAATATGATTATGAGATCTAATTATTATAAAAGTTGAATTGTTGAAAAGTTTTTAACTGTATGAAAGCGAAGCCTTATGAATTTTAAGATAGTTGAATGCAAAACATTTACTAGATTTTTTTATGTAAGTACATTCAGATAAAAGCAGTTTTAAAGATATGCGGAAATAAAAATCGCAAGACATGCTGAGTATTTAATTTCCTCATATTTTTCAATCTCATAATTTATTCCTTGATAATTGAAAACGAATACAGTTTTCCAAAAGTTGGGATGGCAAGGATGTAAGCGCTGCGCAACAAACGGCTGATTTTCACCACTAAATTTTAGCCCTTTCGGATCTGGTGTACTAGTAGTAGTACATATATTTTCATCGAGTATTGTTTTGTCTTAACAATTACGAGGGTAATTCGGAAAGTAACCTCCTTTTATGGATTTTAAAAAATCTAATGAAAGGAAACATGTTTTATTACACACGTATGAAACACACGTTCTTCAGCTACATCTCAACATAACTACCATATAAATTAAAACAATTATCATAAAGGTAAATCAGCTTTGAAATTCCATCGTCACAGACTCCTGCCGCCGGCCTATTCAACTGCGATTATTTTTAAATTCAACTCGCACCACTCTTTCAATCCAAAGAATGTGAACATATGCTTTTATTCACACTGACAAATTCCGAATTGCTCTCGTAATATTCTACTTGACCGACTATTTTTAAAAACATATTTGGTAGTGCATTTATCAGAAAATTATATAGAAAAATATGTTAAAATTCTTTGGATTGAAAGAGTGGTGCGAATTGAATTTTAAAATAATCGCAATTGAATAGGCCGGCGGCAGAAGTCTGTGACGATGGAATTTCAAAGCTGATTTACCATTATGATAATTGTTTTAATTAATATGGCAATTATGTTGAGAAGTAGCTGAAGAACGTGTCTTTCATACGTAAGTAATAAAACATGTTTCCTTTCATTAGTTATTTTTAATTCATAAACGGAGGTTACTTTCCGAATTACCCTCGTATTTTGTTACCTTTTACATATAGAAATGATAGTATGTGTATATTCCTTTCTTATTATGACTTCATTTATATTTTCACCTTTAGTAATAATAATAATAATAAATTTTATTCAATTATCTTTGTACCGTTGATGATTCCTCAATTGTATACATACATTTCACTCTTTAAATTTAAAAAATAGGTTACTTTTCTGAACGAATTATGTGTGATAAAACACCCCAAAACCATTAGATAATAGTAATATCTGTTAAACTATGTTTTAGTTAGACTGTCTGACGTTCCTCTTAGCCCGCACAACTTTGAAGAAAGTCCGTAGTAGTTATAGCTGTCACCACCGATATTATTAGGTGATATTGGTCACCCACTGTGAGGATTGTGTAAATGAACACCAACGCTGTCAATTAACTAAATTAACAGTTTATTTATATTCTATATACACACTATAATACACTATATACAGTTACAACTCGGATATAGGTGATCCGGTTCAACATTAAATTAAATACAGTAAAAGGTTGGCTGTGTACTGTTCAAATTACACCTTCTCCCCCTCACTCCACACTTGTTAGATTCACTTTACCGGAGATCAATTCCGAATCTCCCGACACATGGGTTCTCAGCCTACGCTATTCGGCCCAGAGCACTACACACCGTTACGTCTGTATCCCTTGCTCTCAAGGTCCGAACTCCAGATACGAACTGCCAAAATCTCAAACAAAACCTGCCCTTCTCAAATCCCTGCTTTTCCCCAAGGTAAACCCCTTGCGGAGTTTTTCCATTGTACGCATTCCACGTTGTTTTCTTGATTCGTGGAATGTTTCTTATTTGGTCATCATTCACATACATCACTGACGGATGAACACGCCTCTCAGCAATCTTCTCTTTCTCACCTCACCACCTGCACATGATCATCTCTCAATAAACGCTTTAACAAAGAAAGAATGTCACATTGAAGCGTCAGTACACAGCCCATACAATACATAAAATATTAAGATAAAGAAATAACATAAATTCCAGTCCTGTAGCAGATATTTCCTCAGAACCTGACATAGACATTTTCCAAACGTCTCCAAAAACCATTCCTTACCCTATTGTCATATACATATGAGTTCAACAGTGCACAAAACAAGTGCATTCGTTGCATTTCAGACAATGAGATAATAATTAAACATCAGTAAGCCTATTTGGATTCTACGATTAACATTATTAAAGTAAAAACAATTTTATTATCGAAATGGAAAAAAAATTCTGACCCGAAAAAATTAATAGTATTCAATGCCTTATTAAATCTCTGAAATTATGTCATTCAATAAGATGAGGAAAATTATGAAAATTTAATAGCAGCAATGTGTCATTTGTTGCGCAGCATTTGCACCTTTGGAATATTCCAAAGTTCGGCATCTTCATTGTTAATTTAAATGTTTTCTTTCTTCCTACTTTTTGTTTATATTGTTTTTAGTGCATTGTTTGCTTCTTCTATTTATATTTACTGTTTTTTTTATTTCTTTATTTATTATTACTATTATTTCTGGCCTTGTTTTTCTTTCCTCTTGTTATGGGCTCTTCACTTATTAATCGTTCCATGCATCGGACACGTGTTGGTTTAGCTGATGACGAGCTATTATTGTTGTAGCTCGAAGCGCGTCCTGCTTAATTTTTCATTTTATGGTGATTTTACAAAGTTTTTTTTTTTTTTTTTTTTTACTTTATTTATCAATTTATCGCCAGTGATTTCGGTGTTTTTCACCAAAGATTGGATTTACACCCCAAATTGGATACGTCCCAAATAATATTCTATAACGAAAAAATTCGTGTGCAATTCTGTGAATTCCTATATAAAATTGTCAAAGTGAATTCAATGAGAAACATTCTTTGAAATATAAATAAACAATCTTGTTTCATATGCTATCTAATTATGACAATTTTTCAATACAACTTTTTCAACTTTTCAATTGAAAGTATTCGAAATTAATTACTAATTACATATTATTCCAACAAACATTCTTCAATGGCATTCGAAAAATTTCGTAAGTTATATCAAGTTGTCAAAGCAAATTTAACCAGAAGGATTCTTTGAATTATAAATTAAACAATCTTCATTCCACACAATATCCAATCATTCAGTACCAATTTTTCAATAAACTTTAATTAAAATGACAGTTAAATTGTTTAGAAATTGTTAGAGTAAATATCAATTTTTAAAATAGGTGATTTTACTTTCATCTAAAATTAATGATATGTACTGGAAAAATTCCGGAGATAATTTTGGAGAGGAGTTTCACATAATTATGAATTACAGAATATTATAAATAGAATATGCATGAGTGCTTAATTATACGTGACGTTTTTGAAAGTAGCAATATTTTGACAAAACGCATTTACTCCTTTTAGATAAGGTAGCTTTGAATTATATTTTGTGCAAAAATTCCATGTGTAATTAAATAAATACTTTCCATGAAATTTAATTAGATGTTTTTTTTAAAATAAGTATTAGCAAAAAACATTGTTTTTAAATACTATTTTCAGAAATATAAAACCATTATATAATAGGACAGCAACATGTCTGGTAAAATAAAAATTACCACGTATCAGTTTACTTTAAATATAAAATGACATGTTCATGAAAAACCTAAACACAGATAGAAAAAAATGTTGAGTTTTTGAAACATTTTAACTATATGAAATCGAAGCCCTGTGAATTTTTAGAAATCCGGTTGAAAAACATTTACTTTATTTTTCTCGTATGTACATCAAGATAAAAAAAAACTCAGTGTCGATTAAACACAGAAACACATACAGCAAAAGATGCATTTGCTATATGTTTATACATTTATATATGTTTATATGTGCTATAGCATTTAATTTCTTCATCATTTAAATTCTTGTCCTTCATTCCTAAATAATTGTAAGTCAAAGTACCCAGGTCGAAATTCATGCTGGTATCTGCTGGAGAAGCACCAAGTGCTATAACCCAACAAGTAAAATAGCATAAACTAGCATTTCACATTGCTGTTTCCAGCAGAATTTCCAGCAATTCATGGTGCGTATTGGCCCACTTTGCTGGAAATAAACATGAAATGCTTGCATGTTAGCTTGTCATGCTTTTGTTGTACAAGCTAGCGATATAGCATGTGATGCTAGCTAGCATAAAATAGCATAGAAATCTAGCAGACATAGCAATACCTAGCAATAACTAGCATATTTTTGTTGGTGGTACAAGCATAAATTTTGACCTGGGTAGTAAGTAATCTCAAAATGTAGGAAAATTCCAGGCAGATTATTATTATTCGCAGTTATTTTTGTCATCTTTACAGTTAAATTAAATAGTATTTTAACAAAAATTGCAATGTCAGGTTTTTTTTAATATTAACGCATCAATGTCAATATTGAATATTTTATAAGTGATATCACTTGCTAATTAAGCGTTGAAACCATCCGGGTGAGAAATGTCCAAGCAAGAGATCGAACCTGAAACCCTTTGAATAGCTCTATCGTTTAAGAGCCCATAATAGTCACAGAAAAAATACTCAAAAAGACCCGGATGATCATGTAAAATCTATGGGAGCGTTCTTTTCTAATATCTCGCTCAAATTTTAATATTTTTACATGATTTTTTTGTACAAGATAGCTGAGGATGATCCACAACCGGCCTAGTTTTCACTTTTTCAAATTTTGTTTCAGATTTTCTTTAAAAAATTACTTTAACTTTTGAAACCGGTTTAAACCGGTTCTGAAACTGAAACTATCGTAATATAAAAAATATATAACCAAAATCGAAAAAGTAAAAACTAGCCCGGTTGTGGATTGCCCTCAGCTATCTTGTGCAAAAAAATCATGCAAAAATATTAAAATTTGAGCGAGATATTAGAAAAGAACGTTCCCATAGACTTTACATGGTCATCCGGGTCTTTTTGAGTAATTTTTCTGTGACTATTGTGGGCTCTTAAGCTACGACTACGATGCCCATCTTGGCATTTTCTACTACCATATAATGGTATGGCATCACTGCAGTAGAAGCTGCTGGAATAACTTCATGAGCACATAATCCTAAGAGATAACATGAAACGCAAACAAATTAAGCACAAGTGAACAAAAATTCTAGGAGCGATTAAATGAAAAGGTACGAAACTCCCTAACTACCAAACCGATTGAAATATGAATATGCCCCTTTGGTATAAAGTAGTAAGGCATCGAGAGATGCGATTGGAATATCCGGTGTAGTTGTGAGCATCCGTGGTTACCCGTACATGAAGGGGGAGTAAAACAGACAACAAGTGAATTCCATCCAATTGACGCAGCAGTGCCTGTGAAGACACCATGACTTTCCCATTGCAAAATCCGACGATTAAAGAGTAGCAAGATGCTATTAGATTTCTTGCTGCATCAGACTTTGATCAGACATCTTGCTGCTTTTTAATCATCGGATTTTGGAATGGGAAAGTCAAGGAGTCTTCACAGGCACTGCTGCGTCAGTTGGACGGAACTCACTCGTTGTCTGCTTTACTCCCCCTTCATGCACGGGCAACCACGCACGCTCACAAATACACCGGATACTCCAATCGCATCTCTGGATTTCTCACTACTTTATTCAAAAGGGGCATATTCAGATTTTAATCGGTTTGGTAGTTAGAGAGTTTCGTACCTTTTCATTTGATCGCCCCTACAAAAAGGGTCGATGTACTAAAAAAATTTTAGTAATCCTTGTAATTACTAAGAAATTTTTAGTAATCCTACTCGGTTACAAGGCATCTGTAAGAATTACTAGAAAAAAGCTAGCAATGAATAGAGTTAATAGTTTTACATTTTTAATAGCTATTACTAAAACTCGCTTGGTGTGGCCTTGATAGCTTAGTGGTCATAGCATCGAACTCCAGGCTGAAAGTACCTGGGTTCGATGCTGGCCGACGCCAAATGTGCCCCGAATGTAAATAAAGGGATTATGAAAGTCTTGTCGTAGCAGTTACCATGGGTAATGATCTCGGAACTTCCCCTCCCCTTTAGAAACATGTCAAAATAGAGTAGGTAGCAATGTTTGGTGCTGCCATCTATTGCGGTTTTGCCGAAAATCTTCCGTTTCAGATGTCTGTCTTTTTACCCGCTGGATGCAGCTCTAAGGAAGCTCCTGCCCTTCGGGCACACGTAATGGTTAGTAAAAATAATGTTGGAGCTATTACTAAAATTTGCTTGGTGGCCCATACTAATAAGTTTTAAGTTAGTTATACAAAAAATTCTTTTGTTCAGTTTACAAAAGAAATGTGTGTTTCACTTGCAAAAAAATTGTTTGTAATGGTTACTAAAAAATTCCGTGGAATACAAATTTACTAAGAAATTTTTAGTAACCTCTTGAATTTTTTTTACAGTGTAGTACGTTTTTAATTAATTTTTCCAATTAATTTTCAGAAACAAAATACGCTTAAAATTATTGAATATTCAATACGCCATTTCGAATTCATTCCGCCAAGCGAAGAAACCAACAAGGTGAAAAATATCAAAGTCGGGGATCGAACTCGGAACACTTGGAATAGCGTTCAAATGTTTCATCATTTAAGCTGAAGAGGATACCCAGCTTGGCACTTTTCTCTCCCATATGTTGTTAAGGCTGCACTAGAGCTTGAGACATAACATGAGAAAAAAAAAACCCAGCATCGGTGAACGCATAAACAATTTTAATTAATTTTTCAAATGATTTTTCATCAAAAAACTTACGCTTGAAATTATTGTATATTTAATCAATATTGCAATATAAATCTTAAAAGTTCAATAAATATTCAATAATTTCAAGCATAATTCCATTGCTGGAAATTAACTGAAAAAATTATTTAAAATTTTACACAATGCCATTATTTCAAGCCCCTTTAGTAAAGTTACTACTGATGCCATTGATTATTTCTCAACTACAGTAAGGTTTCACATCCTGAAACAAGGATTGGTTTACTTTAAGGGTGTTCTTAAATCAAAAAGGACAACTTTATGTCATATGCTTTAATTTATTTTTGTTCGGAAATGCATGAAAATAGCAGGGATTGTTACTCAGAATCTAATTGCACTCAGTTTTCTGTTTTTAAAAAAAACGCAATACATCTTTCATAACAAGCCTTCAAAGTTGACGTGTTTTAGCACATTTCCCGACAAGAACTGAAAAACCGGCAAAAATGCAGGAGAAAAACTGATGATAACGTGATCGAAATAGCTTAGAGATGAATAGGTAATTTCGTTATCATGGAAAACTGAATTCGATCCGAAATCGCTACCATAGTCAGATATCACAATTTTATATCTTTTTGTTAAAAAAGAATTTGTAAATGTGTCAAAACGTTTTGCGCTTGTTGAGCGGAGCGGTTGAGTAATATGTACCATATGTACCATTAATATGTACCATTCTAATATGTACCATTCCTTAATATGTACCATTCCAAACAACATTCTGTAACGATGCATGAGAAATTCCTATCAATTATATCAAGTTTCCAATGTTAATTCAATCAAAAGCATTCCTTGAAATATGTATAAACAATCTTCATTTCATACACTGTAAAAACAAAATACCCAAATTGGGTATAAAGATTTTTGGGTACAGCATTGTTCCAATTTGGAAAATTCAGTTTGTAGCACAAAATCGTATTAAAAAAGTCTGATTTTTAATGACATTAAAACAATTCAAATTTCTTAGATAGTATATACATTATACCTCAGAAATTTTGATTAATTTAATGTTAATAAAGATCTGCTCTGTTTTGAACCATTTTAGGTTATCTATTTTGGTAACAATACTCTACCATTTTGGAATCTTTACTGTACAAATTTAAGAACATTACTATACCCAGAAATCTTTCAACCCAATTTGGGTCTTCAATTTTAACAGTGTATGATATTCAATTATGACAAGTTTTCACTAAACTTAAATTGAAATGACATTTAAAATGTATACCGACAACTAAAGTAAATATCAATTTTCAAAACAGACTATTTTACTGGCATTTAAAATTAATGACGTGGACTGTAAAATTTTTGTAAGTAATTATGCATTGCAGATTTGTATAAACAAAGTAAACATGAGTGCTTAATTACTGTGACTTCAATTTTAGTAAATTACGTCTCAAATTTTTGAAAAGATAATTAATTAACCAGGTAATTCCCTTGACTCCCCCCACTAAAAAAAATCTGTAGAAAAACTACAGCTTTTTGGCCCAAAATCTGTGGGAAATCCGAAGGTATTTGGCCCGTTTTGCAGATTTTTTTAAGAATATCTTTAAAAATTCTGCAGATATTTGAAAGATAAAGCTAAGTCTGCAGATTTTCTTAAAATTTCTGTAGAATTTCTGTAGAAAGTGGAGATTTCTTCAGATAATCTTAAGATTATTTTTAGTGGGGTCCTTTCATATAAAATAACATGAATTCATATTTATTCAAAATATTCTTTATATTATTAAATTGAGAAATGTTCCATCAAATTTAATTTAAAACCAGTTGAATGCAACAATCTCAAAACTTTCTTCTATTTTATGCAAGTTAATACTTCCTGAAAAATGCAGCATATCAGCGCCAGTTTAAACAAAAATCTAGTTAGCAACAATTTATACCAACTTATAATTGAACCTGTACTTTGGTGAAAATCCATGCATTAGTTCTTGAGATACAACTATTGCGAAATCGTGAAATATACAGCGTAGCAGTGCCATCTATAAAGGGGCATGCACCGAAAACTAAAAAATACTAATCAATATCAGGGACTACCTGAATGGGAAGTTTTAGAATATTTCGTATATTAGTTCGTGAGATAAAGCTATTGATAAAATCATGGATAATGGACCATGGCAGCGCCACCTTTTGAGCGATTAATACCAAAACGTAATCAGCACTATACTATGTAATACTACTACTAATGCTAAATCTAAAGTTCTATGAAAATTCATGCACGAGTTCTTATGATATAGCTATTGAAAAATTGTAAATAATTCAGCATAGCAGCGCCACCTTTTCACCTATGTGCATAAAAAATATCTGATTTAGATTATATCAATGTCTAAGGGAATCTAAAGTTTTGTAAAGTTATGTGCATTAATTCTTAAAGTAGAGCGCCTTCAAAATTTTTGCGAAATACAGACTGACAGACACACATTTTCTAAGAACATGCTTTTTGGATTCTGACCCACTAAAACGTGTAAATCCGTCAAAAAACGTATTTTGAAAAAAATACACGGATCTGATGCTTTCTCTTGTAAAGATACAAAATAGTAAAAATTTATTTAAAATGATTAAAAAAATTAAAATAATATTTTTACAAAAAACAAAATACTAAAAAAAATGTAATTTAACAAATTACAACGACAATTTGGAAAAAGATATTTTTAAAAACTAAAATTTTTAACACTTATAAATAAATTCTATATTTAAATTAATAATAATAATAAACATCATTTTTATGATGATCATAACGAATCATATATTACGTATGCCATGCATTAAACATTAATATTCCTAGATCAATAATAAAAAAAACAGCTGTTTACAATTACAGTTATACAACTTTCACTGTTTAAAATGTGCATTTCTATTGAATGGAGATAATCAGACTGACTTCTGAACGCCACATATTACATACGACATGGATTAACCAATTCATTGACTCATCACAAAGAAATTTTAAATGAAATTTCAGTTTTACAATTTTCGGAATTGCAAATATTTAAACATCTAAACATCGTACATTTTTAATTTTTACATCGTTGCGTAGAGAAGAAATGCACTTTGAAATGAAATTTGTTTGAAATCTTTATCACAATTTGTTTTTAAATTATTTTTAATTTTCAACATTGTTATTTTTGTTGTCACATTAAATATGGACGTTAAATATGGACCTATCAGAAAACGAATAAGCTGCGAAATTCAACCAATAAAAAGATTAAGATATACTTCAGATTTCCCAATTCTATACCGAAGACGACAACTAATTTCCAAGTAGTAAATAAAAAGACCGTAGCATCTTTGGTTAAAAAAAGTCATCAAGCATCACATCAAATGAAAGTGGCATATTGGTATAAATTCTAATCACAGATAGAAATAATTTATATTTTATTGAAATGTATTTAACTCAACGAAGGCGATGCAATTTTCAGATATGACGTCTGATTTCAAAACTCTTACTGACTACTAAATGATGTTTAGCTTTATTTTTACGTAAGTACACTGTAAAAAAAGTCAGATGTGTCTGAATAAATAAAAATGTACTGTAATCAGAAACGAAAATATACAGTATCCTCTTCTAACTCACGTAAGGTTTCGAAAAACGTCCCTTTACCTTTAAAAATCCCATAAAGCTACTTATTTTAGAAATTTAAATAAAAATTTATAAAAATTAATTTTTATTAGCTGCCCGTCCTTTTCGGAAACGTTTCTAAGTAGCTTTTACAGTACAATAATCACTTTTTTCAAATCAAAATATCACTTTTTTGGATTTTATCAATTCTCAAGTTAACATTTTCAGCTGCGTAACTGACTTTTTCATGCAATTGTAGCAAAACAATGTTAATTTTCATATTAATGTTAATACTGTTAAAATTGTGTGTTTGTCTATTAAACATGTTCTCTGAATATCAAAATATTTTCGGATGAATTAGTAGCATCCGAAAAAGTGTTATTTTGATTTGAGAAAAGTGATTATTGTACTGTAAAAGCTACTTAGAAACGTTTCCGAAAAGGACGGGCAGCTAATAAAAATTAATTTTTCTAAATTTTTATTTAAATTTCTAAAATAAATAGTTTTTTGGGATTTTTAAAGATAAAAGAACGGTTTTCGAAACCTTTGGTGAGTTAGAAGAGGTTACTGTATATTTTAATTTTTGATTACAGTACATTTTTATATATTCAGAAACATCTGACATTTTTTACAGTGTATCTTCAAATCAAAAACTGTAAAGATACACAGGGTGACCCATCTAAGACGTTATAGTCTTCGAGGGGAGATAGGGTACACCTAAAGGACAAAGAATCACATAGGAATGTCGGGTCGGAAAAGTCTTTCTCACCCAGTAAGGGCATTAGAAATGTTGCCAGTGGTTTACTTTTTTAAATTTCCGATTTCTTGATTGGCACTACTATTCTCAAATAGTAAATTTCACTTTGTTTTCAAATTAATTAATATGTCATTAAAGAAGGAAAAATTTATTATTTCAAAATAATGGTGCCATACAAGAAATCGGAATTATGAAAAGATAGCCCACTGGCAACTCTGCCATGGCCAAAGATTATCATTGTGCGTTCCAGCACTTTCAATGCAAAGTGGGGTACATTTTTAGTGTGTTCGTAATTATATAAATACATAGCAAAAATAATCATCCTTCAATCCATCCGTATGTATGTCCGTCTGTCTATCCGCTAATGCAAAATCTACCCAACTGAATCGTTTGAAATTTAAAAGTAGTAAAATTCACTTTGTTTTTAACTTAATATGTCATTAAAGAAGGAAAATTTTATAATTCCGAAATAGTAGTACTAATAAAGAAATCTGAATTAAAAACGACGTAGCACACAGACAACTCTGCTGCGGCAAAATATCAACTTTGTATGGTCAAGCCTTCTAAAGGCCCAGTATTTCCAATAAACTACTTTTTTAAATACAAATATCCTAAAGAGAAAATGACTTTTTACACACCATAAAAAACTTAAATTCGCGAAGCCTTTCAAAAGAACTGAGTTTTTTTTCGTCAGGCATAAAGAAGACGTGCGTCTACTATAACAGCAATAAAATGACTGAAAATGGAACTACTATGAATGTAGCGGCACGGTGTTCTGCCACTGCTTTTATGGTAGACGCACTTCTTCGTTTCGCCTGACAAAGAAAGACTCAATTCTTTAAAAGGGTCTGGTGAATTTAAGTTGTTCATGGTGTGTGTAGGAAGTTTTTTCTCTGTATATTAATTCATACCAGTTTTAACTAATTTTGACAAATTTCGTCATTGGTAATCCATTAGCAGTTATTGGTAATCTTAAAATTTCTCTTTATTCAATGACATATTAATTAAGCCGAAAAGAAGAAGAATTTTACCATTTAAGAAAAGCAAATCAAGAATTTTGGATTTTAAAAAAGTAGGCAACTATCACTGGCATCTCTGTCAATACGCCTACTGGGTCAGGAAAGTGTTTCCAACCTGATATTCCTATGTGATTCCGAATCGCCCAGATGTATCTTACCTATCTTCGAAATTTGCAAAGCCTTAGCAGGGACACCGTGTATAGAGATAACGGAAAAACGCATATCTCAAGTCATCCTGAGCATCGAATTTCGAAATTTGAAAAATGAATACTTGACATATATTTAGTAAACTGATTAATGGCGTTAGTGATTCTGTCTAAGTTATGCTGAATATCCGCTTACTACAAAAAAGGGTAATTTACCTTAAGGAGTTATTATTCCAACTAACATTCTGTAACGATGCAGGAAAATTCCATGTCATCATATTATCAGATCATTGTCATTACTTTAAGTGACCTTAGTAAACATGCTACTAACGTTATTGATTGCTTTTAAACTATAGCAAGTTTTTATACACAAAAACAAAGATCGGATTTACCTTAATACGCCCCAAATAATATTCTATAACGACACACGAAAAATTCATCTGCTTTATATCAAATTGTCAAAGTGAATTCAATCAGAAACATTCTTTCAAATATAAATAAACAATCTTATTTCATACGATATCCAATTATGGCGATTTTTCAATTTAATTTTTTCAAATTTTCAATTGAAAGTATTCGAAATGCAGTTAACCCTAATTACTTATTATTCCAATTCATCAGTGGCATTCGAAAAATTTCGTAAGTTATACCAAGTTGTCAAAGCAAACTCAATCAGAAGCATTCTTTGAAATATAAATAAACCATCTTCATTACATGCTGTATTAATTATGAAAATTTTACAACGAACCTTTAATTGAAATGACATTTATTTGTACACAAACTGTTAAATTAAATATCAATTTTCTAAAGATGTGATGCTACTGGCATCTAAAATTAATGATTTGTACAGGAAAAATTTGGCAGATAACATTGGAGAGGATTTTAAGGTACTTATGCGTTTTAGAGTTGTATCAACAAAATACACAGACGTGCATCTTTTCTATTATGTCGATTTTAGAAAATGGCATGTTATCTTTTTTTTTTTAATATAGCATTAAATAAACAGAAAATCTCATTTTGTTTTGCTTTCAGATAAAATAAAATGCAACTCTATTTAGTGCAAATATTACATGTATTATTAAATAAAGGAATATTCCATGAAACTTAATTAAAAAAACTGTTTGAAATAAAGATTTACAGGAAAATATTACCTTAAAATGATATTTTCAGAAATATAAAAGCAATAAATTATCATAGCAAGGACCATAACGTATCTATTAAAAATAACGCTAAATGTAAATGACACGCATGTATAAAATTGAAACAAAGATAGAAATTAAAAGATTATATGTGATTAGCAGTCTTCGCCCACTACGCCAGTCGGCTTCTCTAAATGAATCTTCAATCAAACGAAATACATCTTGTAAAGATAATACAAACCCCTTAATATCTAATCAAACATTCTTAATTTTAATATTAAGTGGTATCAAGGCTTTCCAACAATATATCACATGAGGGGTGTCGGCCAAATTCGGAAGAGTACCACCCGCGGGTAAAAAAAAAAGGAGAGTGGCGCTAGAGGTGTATAATTTGAAATAATGGTTAGAGAGCTTTTTAATAATGTATCATATGAGAGGTGTTGATAAAATTTTGAAAATTGTACTCCAGAGTTATCCTGTCACGCCTCCTCGGTATACAACCTTCTCCTCTTTTTGAAATTTTCATATATGATAAAGAATATTTATCAGAGGGTCCTTTAAAAATTAAATTAGTGATGATAAAAAGCTAAAATTAAAAAAAAAAAATTTCGAAAACTGCCCACGGTAAGGTGGGAGGTAAATTAGGGTGCTGGAAGAAAGGTTCATAATAGGAAAGAGTGGTCCAAGGGTTTTTCGATGATATATCACAAGACGGGTCCAAATAAAGTTTGGAATTTCTTGACCCCCACTTTGACCCCTTCCTCGGTGTTGTAAATTTAAAATTTACTGAATTACATCGTTAATTATTTCTTTCAATAGATTTGTTTTTTGCCATATCATACTTCTACTTAAAACGACAGTTGAGATGTGACAAATTATATAAATTTTTCAACACCGTTTTTATCCCTCTCAGGGAGGCAATTTCTAAAATTTCTGAAATAGCTGTTTAATTATTTTTTAGTATATTTATTTTCTGGAATTTTACGCTGATACCTTAAATAGCTGCTGGGATATAGGAAAATGTCATAGAATTTCACCCCCCCCCCGTTGCCCCCCTTGTTGGATGAATTTTCAAAGATTCATCACTTTTTTTCTTCTTCAATTTGCTTTTAAATTGATATGTGTGTCTTTCCGCAGTGGACTGTATTGAATTTTGAAAACAAGAGCTAATAAAAAAAATCATTTAGATATTCATTATTTTTTTTTCAGCTCAAAATAATTAAGAATCGAATATCTAGAACCTGGAAACTGACAGAAATATTTTTTTTGTTGGTTACTGTTATTCGTTTTGGTGTACTGCCATGTGGTGATTCGGCTTTACTTTATTTGGGATATAGATAGTTTGTCTTGATACATGTAACTCAAAATCTTTGCGACTTACAGGAAATTTTTTTCTAATAAAGTCGAAACACAAGATTGTTCAACAATTGCAATGTTTTTTCGTCGATTATATGCACCAGAAGAGTTTCTTTTTGTGAAGAAAAGAATTTTAACTACTTAATTAATCAATATTTCTGAAAAATACTTTCAAATAACCCTTTTTTTTACCTTCCTACCCTGTTCAAAATTTACTCAATCTTCATAAAAACATTTCACACCAGAATTATTATTTAAAACATTTTAATATATTTAATTAACTTATTACTTTGAAACTACTATTTAACTTTCTTTATAAAAAAAAGTTCTGGTTCGAATCGTATCAAACAAATTATAGTTATGGGTCGATTATACCCATTCAGGGTAGGAAGGATAAATATTTTACGGAAATTTTAATTATTTTATCACCGGTTTTTAAAATCAGAAATTTTTGCCTAATTGAATCAGAAAAATTCTCAGATTAAACAATGAAAATTTACAATAAAATGTACTAGTGTGAAAAATAAATAATGATTTTCAAAAACCCGCACGGAGTACGGGAAAATCAGGGAAGCGCTTAAAAATCTCTCTTTTCGAACTACAGTTGAGTCTCTATATAACGAAATCCACCGTTCCATTAAAAAATTCGTTATATAGAGAAATTCGATGTATAGAGAATAATGATAAAAATCGTATTTAATGTGTGAAATTTGAACAAATATTATTTTTGATCTTTTAAATTAAGAATTTGAAATGTTTAAAAGTAAATATTAACCCAACATTTTATTTCTAAATTATTTAAGCTAATTCAAAAAAGAACAGACATTTATTTGAAAGCTTAATAAAAATCAACTAAGGAAGATTAATTTCAGACGAAGAAATCTGTAATTTTTTGTTGTTTTGATTTTAAAGTTGTAACGCTCTCAAAAAAATGCTCAAAGTTTAGCAAGGAATGAAAAATTGTAGTTAACATTTCCCTTTATTTGAAGGCCTCTCTTATGTGCCTCTCATTGATTCCTCTCTTACATGTGTATCAATCCAACTGATACTGTTTTGAAAAATATGTGGAAAGGTGTTTGGGAAGTGGGATGAATTCGTTGGATTTAAAGAACAAGAAAAGAAGTAATAAAAAAAAGAAAAAAACTCAGCATTGACGATAAATCAAAAAAAAGAGATGGAAAATTGATTCCATATCATTTCGAAGCTTTTTAAAACTGAATAAATTAAGACCAATTTATGAAAAAATTCGTTATATGGAGATAGATATTTCGCTATATAGAGACTGTTTTTAGTGTAATCATACGAAAAGGGGACCGTTCCTATTAAAAATTCGCTACATAGAGAAATTCGATGCATGGAGTTTCGCTATAGAGAGACTCGACTGTACTACGAGAACAAAAACAGAGACGAACTAAAACGAGAACTCTAAATCCCTATGTACGCTGCAAAAAAAAAAAACACTACTCCAATTAAACAACGCGTGATAGAAACCCGCCTGTTCTATTTAAAACTCAGAAGAGAAACAAAAATAAGATACTCGAATCTTGAGATTGTGGCTTTAGTGTCAACATGTTTTGGGGGCACAGTACGTTTCTCAAAAAGTTGAAATATTCTATGCCCCTTTTTTCTTATTCTATTCGCAATTAAATTCAAAGTGAAAGGTACATTACCAAACAGTATATGTTACAGATTTTTATCACAGATTTTTCAGATCACTATTATTATTTAAAAAATCTTCAATAAGCTGACTACTGAAGTTATTGAATATTTCTAAACCATAGAAAATATTCAAATACAAAAACATATAATAATTTACCTTAAACTGAAAGTAGACATTTAAAATCACGAAATTGGGTAAAGAAATAGATTTTTTGCTTTCCAAGAATTATGGAAGGAGAAACTCAAATCTAGCTGATTCCAAAGAAAAAACCATTTTGATGCTTTTTTGTAGAGGTACAAGCTTTTATATTTGCAAAAATGTATATAATATGTATGTATATAAAACTGTATGTATATATATGCATGAGTGCATATATAATTGTACATAAAACTGTATGTGTATACAATTTGTGCACATTTCTAACATGTGAAACGTTGCATGAGCATCCCTAATAATCACATTCTTTTAAAACTTATACTTTGCATTCTCTGTACAATAATAAATAAATGTGAACATAAGTAATTCTATTTCAGGAATATTTTTAATGTTACAATTTGTGTAAATATGAAAATATATAGCTATTTTTTTTTTCACAAAACGAAGCATAATTATGAAAATATTTTTTTCTACTTATATAATCAGTGATTCCTTTGCAATTCATGCCACTTTTTTTTAACATATAAAATATATTTTATAAATAAATATTGTCGTATTTTATGCAAAAAATTGTTTATGGGAAATTCAAAAATATGAAAATTATTCGTAAATTTAAAAATATTACAAATGAACAGTTTAAAAAAGTTTTATTAATTTATCGCCAAATTTTGAACATAACTAATGTGAGCATGCCAATACTACATCTGCCAATTTTCAAATTAATTCCATTAAAATAAAAGGATATTTTTTTTTAATGTTCACTGTCCGCTCGGGGACAGTGAACCTTTATTTGAGCAAAAACGTCGCAAAAAGGCCTATTTCTATATAATAGTTCCAATAGTAGTTCCAATAATAGTTCCAATAGTAGTTCCAATAGTAGTTCCAATAGTAGTTCCAATAGTAGTTCCAATAATAGTTCCAATAGCTCCAATGGTATAATAGTTCCAAAAGAGTTTTTTCTTATTAAAATATCATTTATGAAGGTTTTGAGAAGTTAATAATAAACGTAAGTGTATTCATATACTTTAAATCTCTTTTTCTCGAAGCTAGTTTTTCAGCGTTTTTAGATTTTTGAAATGCTTCTTGCGACGTAATTTTTGATCAATATTTATGAAATTGAAAAGGAAGTATCCTGATATAGTTTAGAAATAAATTGTCTAACCTTTTTAAAAATTCGTCTTCAGTAAGATAGTCAAATTTGATTTTTTATTTATTAAAAGGCAAAACTTTGATGAAAATCGATATGGAATTAAGACAAAAATTTGTAAAATATTAACTATTCAAGATATTAATAAAATTTTACTCAAATTCGTTTATAATAGAGTTTTAAGTTATAAAAATGCAAAAGCAAGAAGATATCCCAAAAATTAAAACACGAGGAGTATTTAAAAATTTCGTTTAAAAATTTAATTTTTTTAAAAAATTAAACATTTTAAAAAGATTGAAAATTTTTTTGAAGGTGTTCTATATGCTTTTGGTGAAATGTATATATGCACAAATTTTCATATTGCTATGATGAAAATTAAAAAAAATAACGTCCACCGTCTCCTTTTATAGGTTACTATACTTGCTAATATCATATAATGACACCCGAAGTAGCCATGTAAATTATATGAAGCAGTCATCAAAAAACTGAATAAGAAACTTTCTTTCAAAGATAAATAAACATTCTGTAATAATGCCGAAAAAACTTATATCCGTTACATCAAGTTGTCAATGATAATTCAATCAGAAGTATTCCTTGTAATACACATAAACAATATTCATTTCATACGATATTTATGACAAATTTTCAATAAATGCATTTAACAATTAAAAGCACAATTACATTTAACAATATAAAATTAGTTAAATATCAATTTTCAAAAGATATGATTCTATTGACATCTGAAATTAATGATTTTTAGGCAAATTTTTCGCAGATAATGTTGAAGAAGCATTTCAGGTAATTATGTGTTGTACAATTGTATAAACAGAATGCAAAAAAGTGCTTAATTACTATAACGTCAATTTAAGGAAATGACATGTCTTTTTTTGGAAATAGCTTTAATTAAATAGAGAATCTCTTCACTCCTTTTAGATAAAATAACATGGAATTATATTTCATCCAACAATATTTCCTTTTTAAAAAAAGAGGAAATTTCTATAACACTTAATTTCAGAGAATTTAATTTAAAAAACTGTCAGGCTAGCTCTACTTATTTACAAGAAAAAAAAGAAGCCTCACATATCTAATTATAAAATTCTCGGAGCGGCGATCTTCTTTAAATATTTTTTATTTCTTCATAGACGGCATATTACACGCAGAACAGTACTCACATATAAACTATTTACAAAATAACTCTTTTTACATTTTGGAGTTGCACCCAACCAAAACAAGACATGAACTCGGAATAGAATTTTTTTAATAGAGCTAGTGTTGCCAGATTTTTTTAAACGAAAAATACCTCAGCTATATTTTTACTTCATCAAAGCTCATGTCACAAGACGCGAAACAGTCTTTTTTTTTTTTTTTTTTTTTTTTTTTTGGAACGGGTAGAATTTTCAGAAAGAATCACGTTTTGAGCACCAGCTTTGGCGAGTTGGCGAAAGCGAGCACGTTTAGCTAGCTGCATCACCAAATACAAAATAAACTAAGTTCAAATGTGTCATAAAACATATGATTAACAGAATTATATTTATTACAAGAGAATCTTTACTACTGTTTTTAATTAACTTCTCAATTTCTTTGAACATAGCGGTTAAGGAAATGATATTTTTGAATTGAGGAAAAAAAACTATGTTTTAGATGTTTTGTGAAACTCAAAGCATTTTAATCTGAAAAAACTCTTTGTTTTAAACTGTTTTAATCGTTAACAACGGTGAATAACATTTCCTCTTATTATAGTCTTTGCTTGATAACATTTACGGAAAAACAAATGAACAATAAAGGCGATTTCTTTGCAGAAGGAAGGGTTGCTATTCGCTAGTCGTTTGACGTCACAAACAAGAAAGGATGCGTAGCATTGACTTCATCTCCGCGCCAATCGTTGTTTTGGCTATAAGGTGCTCAAAACGTGATTCTTTCTGAAAATGCGAACGGGTAGGCGCGTGTTACAAAACTAATTATAAAAATGATATAATATGAAAAAATAGATTCAGAAATATAAAAAAACACAGTAAAATGATTATTAAGCATGTCTGGTAAAAAAAAAAAAGAAAAATCAGCATGCAAAACTTCACGCTAGATGTAAATGACATGCTGGTGTAAAATCTAAGTAGAGACAGAAACAATTGGAAAAAAATTTCACACGTTTTTATTTCTTTTTTTTTTTTTTTAAACCGTCATCCCAAAATATTTGAGAATAAAAGTACAGACAAATTTTTTTTTTTTTTTTTTTTTTTTTTTTTTTTTTTTTTTTTTACCTCGTATTTACTTTTAATTTATATTTCAGATATTTAAAAAAATAACTATTTTTTAAAGAATATTCACTTTAGGCTATTCATCATCTAATCTTAAAAAATATTTTTTTAAAACCTTATGCAAAGATGCAAACATATTTACAAGAATGCCTAAATTTGCACTCTTGTAAAAGCATTTACACAAAAAATAGTCTAAAATATAAGTTTTAAGTATGTTTATCAACATATAATATAAAAAATCACTTTAAAATGTCAAATTACTTATATATGCTATAAGTGATCTATTAAAATAAAATAAAATGGTAAAAAAAAATAATAATTTTACATGTTTCGTGTGCTCTGACGGCAACTTTTTCAAACGTAATTTTTCTTTATACATAGTGACAATATTTGCAATGAATTTGCCTCCATGGAGCTCCCTAAAATTTGGAAGGAAATGCTTCAAAGGATTTAAAAACAATAATAATATGTAATTTATCACGCATTCACAAAAATTTTATTCATTCTTAATTTTTCCAGTTTAGTTTACTATGCTCATGTTCACGTGATTTATGTTTTTCTGTTTATTTTTAAATTGAAGCTATTTTAGAGAATATTTTCATTTATAATTTTTTGTTTTTGAAAAAGTTGAGTACACAAAAATTAAATGTTTTTTTTTTTTTTTTTTTTTTTTTTTTTTTTTTTTTTTTTTTTTTTTTAATAGATCACTTATAGCATATAAAAATAGTTTGATATGTTTTTCAATATATATTTCTGTGAATCTGTTTATTCGAAAAACAGGCAAAATTGTTATCACATATATCGTATTAAAATACTAAAAAAATATCTACCACTTTAAATGAAGTTCCATTTAAATTTTGAAGTTATTTTAAGTTATATCAATGTTACAAAAATACAAATGTTTAAACGCATTATACTCTGACTCAAACTAATGATTAGAAAAGTGGATTAGTCATGTACAAGTAAACTCAATAGTACATGATTTGAGTGTTAACTATCAACTCAATAGTACATGATTATGAACTATCAACTCATGTACTATTGAGCAGATAGTACATGAAACACGAAAAATATTAATCATTTCCAGTTGTCAAAGAAAATTCGATCTGAAACTTTATTTAAAGGATAAATAAACAATATTTGTTTCATTTGACATCCAATTATGAAAACTTTTCAATAAACATTAATTGAAATGACATTTAAAGAGTATAAAATTTATTAAAACAGATATCAATTTGTTAAAGATGCGAATCTATAAGCAACGAAAATTAATGATATGTACTGGAAAAATTTCGGATCTTAGTGTTGGAGAGGAGTTTCGTTATTCGTTGAACACTTCTATAAACAAAACACACAAAAGTGCTTAATTACTGTAACGTCACTTTCCGGAAATCACGTATCACGTTTTTGAAAATAACATTAATTAAATAGAGAATTATCTTCCCCTATTTCAGATAAAATAACGTGGAATTAATTTTAGCGGAACCTTTACATGTTTTATTAAAAAGTAATGATCGATGAAATTTACTTAAAAAATTAATTGGAAATAAAAACTATCAAAAAATTATAATTTAAAAAGAATATATTCAGAATTACAAATCAAACAAGGTACAAGGACAGTTAAATATGTTTAGTAATAATAATAATAATAATTAAGAATGCTGAATTTTAATAATTAAAAAAAACCTAAAATTTTCATTGTAAATACACTGTAAAAAATCTTAGAAACGTTTCTGAATATATGGGGCAGCTACGGTGCCTGTAATTTTCAAAAACGTTTCTGAATATTTCGGAAACCTCTTTCTGCAATATTCAAAAACATTATTGACTATTTTAGAAATTTTAATGTTTGTCTAAAATTTCTAAAATAGGAAATAACGTTTCTGAATACTGCAGAAAGAAATTTTCGAAATACTCAGGAAATACTTTTTTATTTGAAAATCACACGCACCGTAGCTGCCCCATATATTCCGAAACGTTTCTGAAATTTTTTACAGTGTATTGAAATGAGAGTGAAACATACATTCATTTTACCTTGTTCATTAAAAAGTGGTTCTCATACCCTTTAACCCTTTTCGGTGCAGAGTAAATCTGTTTGAAATAATTTACTTACACCAGACTTTATAAACGAAATTGCTAGAAAATACGTTCATTTTTCAGGTATTTTATAACAGGAAATTTTTAATTACTTACACCAGACTTTATAAACGAATTTACTAGAAAATACGTTCATTTTTTAGGTATTTTACAACAGGAAATTTTTAATTACTGGCACCAGACTTTATAAAGGAATTTACTAGAAAATACGTTTATTTTTCAGGTATTTTATAACAGGAAATTTTTAATTACTTACACCAGACTTTATAAACGAATTTACTAGAAAATCTGTTCATTTTTCAGGAATTTTATAACATGAACATTTTAATTAAATATGTTTGGTGCCATTAAAATTAAAATTAGTTGTCCTTTTTTAAGGACACCGAGTTGGAAAGATTTAAAGATATGTGAAGACGTTTTAGGGGAACGCTACGAGTTTGGTTACCGGTACGTGGTACGTACAAATCAAGATTGGAAAAAGACGTTCTCCGTTCGATATACGGCCAAATCAGGGAAGTGGTAAATAATACTTCTAACAGTTTACAGAATTAATAATTACTCCATTCTAAACATAGCGAAAAAGTGCCAGTGTAGTATACTGCAAGATGTATCAAGAAAAGATGCTATAACAATCCTATGATAACAAGTTAAAACAAAAACAGATTTTGCGCACTTCAATGCAAGTTATTACACAAAAATTACGCATAATAATTCAACAGGTACCAGTAAACTTCTTCTACGATCATTTGTTAAGATGATCTTCCACGACTGCACTTCTAAATTTTTGTCTCTTTCAATTTAGCGCAATTTTTTCGTACTTTCTCACATACCAACTGTTGGCTAGATATCGTCTCTTAGGCTTTTCATCTAAAATTAAATTGTATCAGGCTTTTTAATCTAATAGTCATCACTCGGAAACATTTGTAACTTAGCTAATATTTATCTCACGCGAAAAACTCAACGAATGAAAAATGCGAACTCTAACATTCTCTGTGTGCTCTTCATAATGTAATGTTATAACTTAATTGTGTATGTCAGTGAGGTCACTCCCACGACACCTATATGTGCTTTCTCAATCCACCATTAAAGATGTGTTTTTAAGCTACAAATATTATATTTAATCTTCTGAAACTATGTTTATGGCTTCGTACACGCCTTTGTACTGAGTCACGGAATCCTTCAATTTTATGTTAAAAAAAAAAAATACAAGAAGCATTTTTACCTTCTTATTTTATTCAAAATTTCAGAAAGGTCATCACGAGAAGTAAAAGTCTCGAATACAAGCGTCGAAAGATATTTACGATTGTTTTTTGTGCTTGCAGCTATTACCAGCTGCCACCATAGCATGGTTCAATCGAAGCTCCAAATCTTGGAACGAGTTTACACCATATTATTTGAAAAAATGGTAATATGGTTCAACCAAAGTTCCAAATCTTGGAACAAGATTTCACCATCTTATGGTGGCAGCTACAAAGTACCAAATTTCGGTTCAAAGTAGCACAAAATTTTTAACAGTGTCGGAATATTATCAGGTAAGAAAATGAAGTGGCAATAATAAATGATTGACATATATTATTATTATTACACGAAGATAACCACAAGAAAAAAGGTTGAGACAAAATAAAAACTGGTCGTTAGAAACCTAATAATTACCCGTCATAGATATACATAACGTAAAACATGAAAATAAAATAACATGTAAAACTACAATGTAAAGCAGCAACTTTATAAAATGCATCGCAATTCCAAAATTAAATTAAAATGTATATTTAAATATTTTTTAAAATATAGTAATCCTCTATTACTGAATTGCGGTATTACTTGATTATCCTGTCGACACATTTCGACAATAAATGACGAAACTACTGGTAAATTATATAAAGTTTGTTTAAACTATTTATAAAATCCACCGCAATTCCAAAAGGAAATTTAAACGCATATTTAAATATTTTTATATAGTAATGTTCTATTACTGAATTGCTGTTATTACTTGATAATCCCTTCAACCCAATTCAACAAATTTTATAAATCACAAAACTACTCGTAAATTATATAAGTTGGAATAATTTTTTTTAAATAAAAAATATCTATTAGCGAAATGTTAATAAAAATACAAATACAACGTCCAATTAAAAATCACTTGATGACGTAACAACGCGTGTAACCCATTCAAATGAATGTGACATTTACGATAAACTGTTATTGGTATTTAATGTTATAGTTTGGTTATAGTTTTTTGGTCGTAGGTTGATTAAAAAGTTCCGAATTGCGTACAAGAAACCTCCTTATTACACCAAATATAATAATCCGATTACCTAATAGTTTACTGTGTTGGATTAACCGTCTCATTTGTAATGAAAATTTATATTTAAATTGAAATTTGATTGAAATACAGGGTCATAAAAAGTCGAAGAGTACGTAAAATAGAATTGTAAATATCTCAGCAACTAATAATCCGATAAACTTCATTCTATATGCAAAATTTATTTATTTTATTTTATTTTACATTCATTTCTTTAAAAAATATATATCCGAAAATTTTTATATATTATTCACCAGAAAGAATACTTCAAGAATCCAAAAAATAGTTGCGGATGATCAAGGTTACATATATTCGATAGACTTCTTCCTATTATTTCATATTAAGTATACACCAAATTTCAAGTCTTTATCTCAATTTGTTCGGAATATAGAGCGTTTACAAGCACACAAACAGACCGACAGACAGACTGCAATGTTTCTAAAAATATGTTTTTCAGTATCTCTAGTGTCTAAAACATTAAATCCGTCAATTTGCTTAAAAATGATGGCAAGACTTACCCTATACTTCGTATGATGGGTAAGTAATAAATGTAAAACCACGTTCTATTATTGGAAGGCAAAAATTTTAGTCGTATTATATCTGTGGCTTCAGATAATTACCAGGTAAGGCACATTTTTAATATTTTGAGTAATTAACGTTCAAAGTTTTCAAATGTATTTTTATCATTACTTTTATTAAAAAAAAATTAGAACTTAATAATTTTCACTACATTCAGTTAGGATATAAGAACATCTTTTTTTCCAAAATAGCTATTTTAGAAATGATTTTTATTAATTGAGAACGATTATTACTGTTTTTCAATTTTTAAATGAAAATTTATAGTCGCCCTATGACGGGAAGTATTCGATTTTTATTTTCTAGTACTATGGCAGACGAAAGAACTGTTTTAAAGTTACATTTTCCCAAATTAGCTCAATTTTTTTCAAAGATGTGCTTTACCTTGTTATTACCGGAAGTCACAGATATATTCTTTTAAAAGTTCTTTCCAGCATTTATATCGTACGAGAAAATTTTCCTTGAAAATAAAGTAGAAAAGATGATGATTCCTTTTAATGAATAACAATTTCGGTGTTATAAATTAGAGATCTGCGTTTTAAAGCAATGTATCTCTAGAGTTTTCAACTTTAACAACTTTTCCTAAACAATCCGCCTTTAAAATGAAGTACGACTGTATGTGAAAATATTTTCCTTTTCCAACTGTAATTATTTTCATTCTAAAGTTTGGTGAATAGATTACATAAAACAAATAATCTCTTTGATGCATAAAGGAGATTTTTATTTGAGACTGATTCTGCACTAAAAATCAAAGTGTTTAGTATAAAATGACAATACAAAATGAAAAAAAATAGAAAGATTTTTTCCAAATGCATTTAAGAGATTAAAAATATAAAAAAAGATACAAAGAATTTCAATAAGTAGTTAAAAAACAAAGAAAATTCATTGAAAAAATTGTTTAGACGAAATTATAATAAATGCAATGCTATCTATATAATAAATTTAAAATTTCTATGCGCTTTTTAACTGTTTATTTAAATTACCTGTATTTTTGTAATTGTTTTAATCAAGTATAATCAGACGTGATATCTTTTTTTTACTTTAAGTATTTAAGTGGTGATTTATTACTATAATAACAAGTTTTTTTTTATTATAATAAATCTAAAAATATGCCGTTTTCTTCGAAGACTCAAAAACTTTAGTGGTCCCATAAATTCATTTAAAAGTTCTTTCCGCCATTTATATCTCTTTAGAAAATTGTCCTTGAGAATAAAGCAGAAAAGATAATGATTTCTTTTAATGAATAGGAATTTAGGTGTTATAAATTAGAGATTTCCGTTTCAAAGCAACAATGTATCTCTAGAGTTTTCAGCTTTAAGAAATTTTCACAAACAATCCGCCTTTAAAATGAAGTACGACTGTACATGGAAATCTTTTCTATTTCCAAGTGTAATTATTTTAATTCTAAAGTTTAGTGAATAGATTAAATAAAAAAACAATCTTTTTGATGTATAGAGGAGATTTTATTTGAGAGTGATGCAACATTCAATATGAGAGTGTTTAATATAAAATGTCAATACATATAAAAAATAGCAACAATTTTTTCCCAAGTATATTTAAGGGATTCAAAAAATTACAAATATGCAAAAAATTTGAATAAATAGTTTAAAAGCACAGAAAAATCTGCGAAATAAATGCAGTATGATGCTGGACAGACATTTGGCAACATTTTTTCAAAAAATCAGATCAGTAGTTCCAGAGATTACTACCTACAATCAAACACAAAAGCGTGCCTTTTTATGACATTAGTGTAAATGAATGTGTCTTTTACGCTTTTGTATTCCAATAACGGCACAATTAACCAGAACTTTATTAGTTTAATTTTAATTAATGTTTCAATTAATCATCATCAGTGAAAATATACATGAAATTATTGAATATTTAATAAAACTTTATCACATTACTAGCAAAGCGTAGAATCAGCAGAATTAAAAGTCTAATCCGGGGATCGAACCTGGAACCCCTGAAAATCGCTTGTAGTGTTCAGATATTTAAGTTACGAGGTCGATGTCTAACTTGGAACTTCTCATCCACATCTGTTGGTAAGGCTGCAACAACGGCCCAAGATGGAAAGTCTACATGAGCACACAAACCTGTGGTATAACACGATGCGAAAATTAAAAAAAGCTGTGGTGAATATATATTTAATTATAAATGATATTTTAATTATAAGCAGTAAAATTACGCTTGTCTGTTTTACGCTTAACGAACAATGTGATATTATGCACTTATTAAATACTAGCTGTTACCCGTGACGTCGTTCACGTAGCATTAAAAAAGATAAACACTTTAATTTAACAAAACGTTTCATTAATAATAATTTAAAACATATATAACTAACACATGTCATATAGGAGGCTATGCAGCAGTTTTTCTTTCTAGGGGACTTAAAGAACTCCGCCAAATAAAAGGGAAATATGTTAGATAATATGAACAATCGCGAAAATGAAATTGCAACCACTTATACTGTAGAACAACTGTAACGCGCCCTAATTGTACTGAAATCATGTTGTAGTGCGTTTCAGAATTCCATATCAAAGAAAGAAAAATCATGTGTTAAACCTAGGTAATAAAAAAAAATATCCAACATTTCCATAATACATAATTTCGCCGGCCCATTGTTTTCTGCAGCTATGTATATGATCTATGTGTTTGTAAATATTCTAAATACTACGTTAAAACTTTGTTTAGTTAGAAAAAGTATAACGAAAATTGAAATTCACCTTTAGCAATTTCTAATAATAGACAGAAACGTACTTGAATTCTTTTGTACAATCCTGTATATTACGCGCAGATATTTAGATCGCATATTTAGATTAAATTATTCAAGCAAAACACCCGATTAAAATTATTGAATTCATATTTCCGGGAATCGCTATGCCACAGGTGACCATATATCCAGTTTAATGTATATTCCGATACATGATTTATTTAAATTCTACAAACATCTCTTATTATACCAAATGTAGCTGAACTTCAGGATGTACAAGTTTTCCTTAAAATACATACGATAATTGAAAAAGCTCTTCAGCAATCTTTTCTAATAGACCATACTTTGGATACAACATCTGAGATCTGGACACAGGTCCAAAATCTCTTACGCGTCTCTGTAAATGAACAACAAATGTGATGCAAATCATACATAACTGCAAGCATATTGTAGTAAATTTCAGTATTTATCATTGGATCGATTATCTCAGTATATTAATTTCATCATGTTTGAAATAGTGCAATGCAATTAAAAAAAGGTAGGAATATTTTTTCTCCGTAGACTATTATATTACTGAACATTTTTGTGTGATCTTGTAAATGAATGTTAAATCTTTTCACCCCGTTTTCTACAGAAATCCTGTTTTAGTGCACTTCAAAAACTGATATCAATTTCAATATTATTAAAATAACCTTAATAAAATAACATTATTAAAATACGCTGCAAATGGTTTTTCTTCACAGACTATGATATACTGAAATACTTTTGAGCTCCCTGTACTCACACTATAAGTACTACACTTAACATATTCGATAGTAACCATGTTCTTGTGAACCTTAAAAATGCATGTAAATTTCACTACATTTAAAATTATGTAACATTATGAAAATACACCTCAAATGATTTTTTCGCCCTAGACCATAATGTAAAGTCTCCTTTTGAGTGTTCCTGTGATTCAGCTATAATTGCTACCTGGTTCATTTTCAATGCCGCACATGCTATGGAAAATCTCAATAACATTTATTATTTTCGTATGAATCCCACTATATTTACTCAAGTTAAAACACGGACAAACAAACGGCAGTCCCCAGGCACTCGGCATTCGGTATACAGACAGGTTGAAGTCCTAAACACTTTTAGATCATGTTAGAAAGTGTCAAAAAGGGGGATAGTTTCCGAAAAACGAAAAAAAAAACAGTGTTCGGAAAAATCTACTACAAAACTGTGTTTTAGGTGGCATTTTTGTATAACTTGTACGTATATGCTTTGCATACCATAAAACTTTATAGAAATATATTATTAAAAAAATATATTTTTAAAAGTGACAACATATTTTTACTTTTTAAGAGCTAAAAAAATGTGGAATTAATATCTATTTACAAACCCGTTTCCAGTACACTTCGAACACATTATGCGAATTTGAGATATTGACTGAGGGAATGCATTTTCTCACCATTACATTAAATCTTTAGATTTTAAGCCCGAAAGTGCATTTTTAAAGGGATTTTTATTTATATTTTCAGAATTGTTTATAATTGAATTATTTATATTTTCACAATTTTAAGAATTAACACACAAAAATATTTTTTTTGATTAGTTGAGCTTTTCTTACGATAAAAAGTATTTTTTATTGATCATTAAATCATTTACGATATGGATAAATTTGCGTTATAAATTATTAACATTTTCTAGTCATTTAATATTTAACATTTAAAAAAACTTCTTTCATTTTAAAATTAAATATTTACATTAACTACGCTCAGACGATACACTTAATTTTCTTTAAATAATAACTTTTGATATCATAATTCAACCTCATATTTTTACAACATCAGAACATATTTATTTTATTTTTAATATGTGACGTCACAGTCGTCTCTTTTTAGCACTTACTCAAAATTACATTGTGTTATTAAAAATGAAAACTTGAAATTTTATACAACTGTGTTTCAAATATGACGTTACATTGATATTTTTAAAATTCTTAATGGAAAGTATTCCTATGACGTCACAATTGGTAAAAAGTTGAATTTTATGGCCTCTAACCGAAAGAAAGAAAATAGTTCATTTTTATTACGGATTAATATCTGGAAAAAACTATTAAAATATTTATATTCTTGTAAAATGTGAAGTTATATTCTTGTAAAGTCTTCTTAAAAGAAATTTTATGTAATCGTTCTGCTTGATATAAGAAGAAAAACAGTATTCTTCTGACGTCACAATTGGTAAAATTGCGGTTTTTAACCTCGAACCGAAAAACAGAATAGAGTAAATTTATTTATTTCATTTTGTTTTATCACGTGAAAATCTTTCAATTGAAAATTAATTACAGAAGAGAAATAATTATTCCGGTTTTTTTATTTTTTGGCAACAAAAAAAAAGAAAGATGATTAAATATTATGGAAAATTTTTCAATTTATTCTGCATGAAAAGTAGTGAAATATTGAATTATTAAGAAAAATATTTGAATAAAATAAATAAAAATTAGCCTATGTTCATTTCAGACCAATAATCTATCCATATACAAAAATTCAAACACATTAATCCATCCGTTTTGAAGCCAAGTTCATTCCAGTTTTCGGACACACTTTCACATTTATAATATATATAAGGATTCAATAATTTCAAGCACAGTTTCACTGCTGATAACTAATGAATTATAATTAAATATGCGTTCACCGCATGATGGCATGAGATATTATAAAAATGGCTATACGTAAGCGTTAAAAATGGAATCTTTTAAAATTTTGATGCAAATGTTTACATATTATGCTCAATGCTATGCATAATAATTACATGCATTTTGGTCTTAAATGCTTGTAAATAATAGCTTTCTACTATTTCTGTTTCATTTAAACTGCAATTGTATTAAGTATTATTTTACTCAATAATTGTAATATGATTGTCTTTGTGTAAGATAGATGAAGCACTAGTTAGAAAGTAAAGGCTTTATTTTTGATACATTAATAAATATTATAGATAAAGAATAGAAAATATAATAGAAAAAATAGATTTATAAATTGATTCTGGAGCTCCATCAGATTTGAAACTTTCGATTTTATCTCACTCATGTCTCTTGGGAAATTTAACAAGAGATAAAATGCAATTTTCAAAAGTTTGGAGAAATAAGATAACCGTAGTGACTTTAATTTGTCCTTAAAATAATGAAAAAACATATTGAATTCGATTATTGTATGTCAAACAATAAAGATTACAATGATAACTCCCTGACTCAGATCATGTTTTTTTCTGTCTGAGATAGCATCAAAATCAATCACTTTTATATTATTTATTTATAATTTAACGCGTTTAACCCTTCCGAGTCCTTTTTTAGATAAGATTACTTTTACATTAACACTAGCTATCCAACTAAATTAATTAGATTTTAATGATTATTTTTCATATGATCATCACTTCATTTTAATGATCGAATGATCGAATCATGTTAATGAAAAAGTCAGTTGTATTTTAATTTTATTCGTTTAAAATAAAAGAATCGTAAATGGTGCAAGTAGAATTAAGCAATATTTCTAAATGCCTAAACGTTAATGAAGTAACTAAGAACGTCATAGAGTAAATGCATAGACACATGCTAAAATTACTATATGTAAACAATAACGAAAGTATTTCTTTAAAACAAAGTAATACTCAATTAAATACATGTACTATTAATAGAACACCAGACCCAAAAGAGTTAAAATTACGGATTGTAAATTTTGCTGTTTAACAGAACCAATTCACAAAAATTCTCTTGACTAAATTATATCTTCCAACATAATTTTTCCTGAAACATTATTTATGTAATATTGTGCATTTTTGCCATTTCATAAAAAAATATTTTATAAATAAAATAACCGTGATTAAATTGTTTGTACAAAATTGTTGTTACAAAATTCTAGGATTTAAAAAAATCATGATTATAAATACAGTCGAGTCTCTCTATAACGAAACTCCATACATCGAATTTCCCTATATAACGAAGGTTTAGTAGGAACGGTTCCCTTTTCGCATGATTACATTAAAAACAGTCTCTATACAGCGAAATATCGATCTCCTAATAACGAATTTTTTCATAAATTGGTCTTAATTTACTCAGTTTTAAAAGGCTTCGAAATCATATGGAATCAATTTTCCATCACTTATTTTTGATTTATCGTCAGTACTGAGTTTTTTTTCTTTGTTATTTAAATCCAACAAATTCATCCCATCTCCCTCACACCTTTTCACATCCTTCTCAAAACAGAGTCAATTGGATTGATGCACATGTAAGAGAGGGATCAATGAGAGGCACGTAAGAGAGGCTTTCAAATGGATTAAAATGTTAACTACAATTTTTCATTCCTTGCTAAAATTTGAGCGCTTTTTTTTAGAGCGCAACTATTTTAAAATCAAAACAACAAAAAAATCACAGATTTCTTCGTCTGAAATTAATGCAAGTCTTCCTTATTTGATTTTCATTAAGCTTTCAAATAAATGTCTATTCTCTTTTTTGAAACAGCTTAAATAATTAAGAAATAAAATGTTAGGTCAATATTTACTTTTAAACATTTCAAATTCTTAATTCAAAAGATCAAAAATAATATTTCTTCAAATTTCACACATTAAATACGATTTTTAACATCATTCTCTATACATCGAATTTCTCTATATAACGAATTTTTTACTGGAACGGTGGATTTCGTTATATAAAGACTCGACTGTATATAGAAATCAGTTTGCCATCAAGCCTTTATTGTATACTATTACACTAATATCTGAATATTTTAGATGTATTCCTAACTAAGTAAATAGGTAACACGTATAATCTTCGTTCAATCCATCCCTCTGCCCGCATATAACAGAGCAAAAACTACCGAACAGAATCGTGGGAAATTTAAGGTACATAATTGTTGCATAATTTTGTCGAGTTATTTCGAATTTTATAAAAATCGGATGTATAGTTTACTTACAGCGACAATCAAAATTATTCTTTTACATTACGTGCGATGGGAAAAATAGAGCATTTTAATTCTGTTACACTCTTTCGAACGTAATAAAATCGATATGCATCTAAGAAGTATATACGAAAACATTTTGCACAATCTGTGATGCAAAGAATATTTATTATTAATTTACAGGGTTACTTAAAAGTATTCAATTACATAATGGTATACTGGGAAACATTGGTTGGTGTGCGTTTTAATAATGGTAAACTATTTCACATCTTATGAAATTGATAGACGTTGCTGTCGTTTACTATAAGCTACTTCCGGTATAATAGAAAGCAGATAATACTTACAGGGATAGACAAAAGATCTCTTATACTCTACTGTAGCCGAAGTACCGTATACTATCACACCAAAATCTGAATATTTTAAAAACTGCATTATAGCACGAAGGCACATCATTTGCTACATTTCACGAGCAATTTCCAACTGGTTTAAGTTGACACAGTTTTCCAAGTTAATTATTGCAATATCGACTTTAACCAAATGAAAAACAAAACTTTGGTATCAGAGATTAACTCAATATCGTCGTCTGTTGAAAATTCCAATGATGAATTTGTGAAAATTGCTGTATCGGGAAATAGGAGCAACAAATAAAATCGTGTTTTAAAACTTACTATGTAAGTCGAAGTTGTTGCAGATCTGCAACACGGCGATACAAAGGGTTAACAAAAATAGGTACTACTTGGTTATCCCGTCGACCAATTTCGGCAAATTATGCAAATCGCCAGACTAATAGCCAAATTATAGATATTGATATAATTTTTATTTTAAATAACGAAAAAAGAAATAATTAGAAAAATATTAATAAAAAACAAATACAAAGTCGACATAAAAGTCACTTAATGAAGTTTTAAACACGTGTATCAAATTTAATGTCATTGAATGTGACATTCACGATCTTCCATTATTGGCAATTAATCTTATAGTTTTGCGATAGTTTTTTGGTCGACGGGTTACACAAGTAGTACCGAAAAATAATAGTAACAAAACCTATAATATGGATGCTATTTGATACAGAAAACTGATTAGAATAAAAATATTTGCCTGTGAACCTATTATTATCGGTAAATGCATACAATTGTATATAAATATTGGCGAGTGATTCAGATTTCAAAATGCTATATTTTTCAAAATATGATTTTTTTGTCTTGCATAATTTAAAAAACTCATGAAGTAAATTTCAAAGCTCTATCTATAGATAAACCTATCGACTTTCTGTGTAGTAATTGCTGATTCTCAAACAAACGAAAAAGCTCATTTTTCAAACTTCATAAACTCTTTTGCTGCAAAAACTTTAAACCCTTTAAAAAAAAGAAGCTTTTTAGTTATAATAGTTTGGGATATTTCTTAAAACTGATTTATTTTTTAGATATTTATTAGTTTTTGAATAGCCCTTGTTCTTTTGTATGCATGGCATTAATGAACAAAAGTAGAAGATTTTTTTTTTGAAAGATCTCATATTATTTAAGGATTTATTTTATTTTAGAAAAATGTAAAAACTTGATAGATCTGACTTCTAAACTTTTTCTTTTTTGTTTAATTTAAAAATATAGGAAAGTCATTTATAAACAAGTAACATTTTTCTTAGAAATTCAGTTTTTTTTTCTTAAACTACATAACATGCTTTAAATTTGGAATTTGTGTTAGCAACAAAATGTTAAATATGAATGTTATTTAAAAAAATATGTCATTTTATTTTCTTATTAATTCGTTTTTGATGATAATTTGATTTATATTCAAAATCTTCGCCAACAATAAAATTTTTAATAAATTTGTAATACATTTTAAAAAGTACATTTATTGCACTTAAAAAAATGGTGATAATGAAACAAAGTTAACTTAATATTTTCTTTTTTTTCTAAACGATCTTTTTTAAATACGTTTTAAATCCTTTAAGTAAATTAGGTCAAATGTGGCAATCCCAAATCTTATGCAAGTTAATATTTCCTGAAAAGTCGTATTTTTGCATGTTAATACCTCCAAAGCCACCGGTAGGTAGTTTAAACCAAAATCTAGAAAGCAACAACTTATACCAACATATAACTTAATCTGAAGTTTGCCGTGCATTAGTTTTTGAAATGAAGATATTTAAATATTTTTAAAAAATCTGTATAACAGCGCCATACGTTTGGTAAATTTATTTATTGATTTTTTTTTCATGTACTAACGGAATTGTAAGTTTGATAAAAATCCATGCACTAATTCTTGGGGTACAACTATTGTGAAATCTTGAAAAAATATCATAGCAGCGCCATCTGTATTGTGATTTACACCAAAATCTAAACAACATCAATCTATATCAGGGACTAAAGTTTAAGAAAATTTCAGGCATTAGTTCTTCAGATAGAGCAATTTCAGTAGAGCTATTGTTCCAATACGTAATCAGCTCCATATTATATCAAATAGTGAATCTAAAATCCATGAACTAGATCTTGAAATATGGGTATTGTGGAAATTTTGATTAATGCAGCATTACAGTGCCACCAGTTGAGCAATATATACTAAAAGCTAATTAGATCTAGTTATTATCAAGGCCTAACAGAATCTAACGTTTTGTGAAATTCGTCCATTAGTTTTTGAGATAGAGCGCTCACAATTTTTTGTGATATAAAGGCTTACAGACATTTTGTAAAAACATGTTTATAGGGTTCTTTGATCCCTAAAACGTGTTAATCCGAGGAAAACAGGATTTCGAAAATTTTCTGGAATCCAATACTTTTTTTTGTAAAGACAGACGAAAGTAATAAGCACTATATGGCATCAATTTGGAATTGGTCTTAATTATCTTTTGCACCATATACTGGAATTTCCGCTAGTTGAGTTGTGGTACAGCTCACTGAAGCAAGCAATTTAATGCATTGGAAACTAAGTCTCAATTTACTTATTCTGTAAAACAATAACGCGCTTCTCATGCTTCTCACAGTAATTTTTTTAATAAATAAATCATGATTAAAAGGACTTTAACCCCAAAATTAAAATTTTTTTATGTGTCCCATATGCATTCCTTTATTCTTGAACATCATTATTTAGGAATAGTAATTTTGGCTTTATTTAATCGCATAAGTTATATTATAAGATACGAAGATTCATAAGAAGAAAAAGTGGTATTAAAACATAAAAATTAGGAAATTGCATGTAAAACATAGCAAATGAGGTGTGATAGTAATATAACGAAGTTTCAAAAATATTCCGATCTTGGAGTAATTATATAAAAATCTTTTGTATATTCCTATAAATACTATATGTTTTCACTTATACAAGAAATAACCTGTAGTAAATCTCTGCGACACATGTTAGTGTCGTATATGAGTAAAACACACCCAAACAATGTTTCCTACTACACATAATGCAATGGAATACTTCTGTGTGACATTATAAATTAATATCAAATCTTCTTTGCTCAAGATATTATACAGAATTTACATTTCAATGTACACTTTATAGATATATATCCATTTCATTATCTTCGAAAGAATGTAGCATTATTAAAATGCACTTGAAACTATTTTCCTATTCACTGTAATGTAACAAAATACTTTTAAATGTTCCTATTTTTGAACTGCAGATCCGATTTTCATAAAAATTTAAATAACTCGAAAAAATTATGCAAAAGTTATCTTTCAAATTTTAAAAGATTCGATTGGGTTATTTTTGCGTTGTTGTATACAGAAAGACAGGCGGAGATACTGAACAACGACAGTAGATGCTACGTACTTACATAATTACAAACGCACCTAAAAACAGTAGAACGTATGTATAAGTCACCGGTCTAAGGAGCTAATAAAAATTTGGTACTACTCTGTTATCCCGTCGACCGATTTCGCCAAATTATACAAATCGCCAAATAAATAGCCAAATTATACATATTGACGTAATTTTTATTTTAAATAATAAAAAACAAATAATTAGTAGAATATTAATAAAAATACATATAAAAAGTCGAAATAAAAATCACTTAATGACGTTTTAAAAACGCTTATCGTATTTAATGTCATTGAATTGACATTCACGATCATCCATTATTGGCATTTAATCTTATAATTTGGCGATAGTATTTTGGTCGACGGGATAACAGAGTACTACCGAAAATTTTAACTAATTTGCATTTCATGAAACATTCGTGAAAATTTTCATTTCGTTTCTTTTCGTTGCAGTTCGTGCAAAATTTCAAATTCTGTAACGTCATCGTGTCATATCATGTCTTAACAGTAATTCTGACATCCCATGTAATGCGAATTTATGAAAGACACTCGCTTCAGCATTATTTGTTGGATATCTCCACAGTTTGTTCTAATATTGTTACGTTTTTTACAAAAGCATTTAACAATGAATGGCATTTAAAAGTTTCATCTGAATGCATTTATTTAAAATTTTTTAAACAAAAATAGCGGATTGGAGTGGAATAAGAAAATTTTAATTTTTGATTGAATAAATGATTTGCAACGTCGCTGTAAAAAGTACGTTTCTTAAACTACACTGTAATAAAAAATCTGTGAAGGTACTAAACATTTTCTAGGAAACTGGGATTCCAAGAACTTTTCATGTAACGATAACAGGAAAGATTCATGTAATCGATTCTGAAACTTGAATTTTTGCTGTAATCGTTACAGGAAAAGTTCTTGGAATCCGAGTTTCCTAGAAAAGGTTTAGTACCTTTGCAGATTTTTTTTTTTTTTTTTTTTTTTTTTTTTTTTTTTTTTTTTTTTTACAGTGTACTAAAATTTACTATAATCACGTGCCAAAATACAGTGGCGGTCAAAAATTTTCGGACAGTTAGGTTTTTTATTATTTGTTTCCTACACTGTAAAAAAAAATCTGCAAAGGTACTAAGCCTTTTCTAGGAAACTGGGATTTCGAGAACTTTTCCTGTAACGGTAACAGCAAAAATTCAAGTTTCAGAATCGATTACATGAATTTTTCCTTTTGTCATTATATGAAAAGTTCTTGGAATCCCAGTTTCCTAGAAAAGGCTTAGTACCTTTGCAGATTTTTTTTACAGTGTAGAACGTTTCACCAAAAAAAAGTGAAAGTACTCCAAAAGTTAGGAAAACGCATATGACCTATGATCACATAATCATCTTGATTGCGTACCGAATACACTTGATGCAAAGGGGAGTAATTGGAATTTCTGGTATGGAAAAATTTTCAATCATTCATCTTTTTTTTTTTTTTTTTTTTTTTTTTTTTTTTTTCCTATCAATAAAGTGGGGTCTTTTGGCCGTCTTTGTTAATTAATCAATGTGAATAACAATTAAAATTCGAAAAAGAAAAGTTCAACAATTATTGTTTATAAATATCATTTCGTCACGAACGAAAATACTTGATAATCTCTTCCAAGTCATCCAGTAATTCGATAAGCGTTCTTTTACATTTATAAAACTAAATTTTAAAAATAAATTTTAAAATTTTAATGAAAAAATTATAAAAATAATATTTTACTAACTGCCCACGATTTTTAGAAGAGTTTTCAAATAGCTTGTACAATGACTTAGTCAATTCTGTCTACCCGATTTTTTTTCTTTGCTATCAGATCTCAACAAAATATCATCAGCTGCACAATTGGAATTGTGCAGCTGATGATATTTTATTGTTGATAGATTATTATATTATTTTGATATAATAATCTTATTAAATTATAAAAATATTGATATTATTTTATTATATTATTGATAGATTTTTTACAGTTGTAACACACTGTAAAAAAAAATCTGCAAAGGTTCTATACTTTATCTAGGAAACTGGAATTTCAAGAACTTTTCCTGTAACGGTAACAACAAAAACTCAAGTTTTAGAATTGGTTACATGGATTTTTCCTGTTATCGTTACATGAAAAGTTCTTGGAATCCCAGTTTCCTAGAAAATGTTTAGTACCTTTACAGATTTTTTTACAGTGTACGTATATGACTTATGACCACATAATCATTTTGATTGCGCACTGAAGACACTTGATGTAAAGGAAATTCATTGGAGTTTCGGGTGTGCAAAAGTTTCCGGTCATTCATCTTTTTTTTTTTTTTTTTTTTGCTATCAATAAATGGTTTTTCTGGCTGTCTTTGTTAATTAATCAACATGAATAACATAGTTAAAATTCAAAAATGAAGATTTCAACGATTATCGTTCATAAATATAATTTCGTCACGAACAAAAATACTTGATAATCTTTTCCAAGTCACCCAGTAATCCGATAAGCGTTCTTTTACATTTATAAAACTAAATTTTAGAAAGCAATTTTAAAATTTTAATGAAAAATTTATAAAAATAATATTTTACTAATTGCCCATCATTTTTAGAAGAGTTTTCATATAGCTTGTACAATAATTTAGTCAATTCTGTCTACCCGATTTTTTTTTCATTGCTATCAGATCTTAACAAAATATAATCAGCTGCACAATTGGAATTCAGCATGCAGTTGTAACAGAAAATTGTTCATCTTAACGTTAATGTTAAAGCTATTAACTCTACATGCAGAAGCGAGAGGGCGCAAGTGACAAAAATTTGACTTCGAGTTTTTTTTTTTTTTTTTTTTTTTTTTTTACACTGTTAAAATTAATGGTGACAAATTGCACCTTTTAAGGGTGAAAGGCTTGTTTCACTGGTGACACCCCTATGGGAGCCAAAATGGCACCTTTAATTAGGGAGAAAAGATGGCATTTTTAATCCGGGTGCCCAAAAATAAAAAATTTAAAAATATACAAACCGACTTTTGGCCCTCCATGGATTCGAACCCACAACGTCTGATTACAAGCTCAGCGCTCTAATCACTCGGGCATCAAGTTCGCGTTCAAAGTCTCCCTGAAATGTTCAAATGTCCTGAAATTCAAAGGTTGCTTTATATAATAAAGCTCGCCAAAAGCTAGCCGAGCGAAGTTCTAAACGAAATTGGGATAGCGTATAGCGGTGATAGTCATCGTAGGAAAAAATTGCAGTATTGATCCACCAGTGATAGCGAGTTGAAGGGCAAGGATACACGTCACAGAGTATGCGAAAATGACTAAGGGTTGAAAATCTTCCATCGGTATGCATTGCGCGGCACCCTAATTAGCGTAAAACACTCAACGGCACCCCAAACACATTTTCAAGCCCGCGGGTGTCAAATGGTAACACCTTTTCACCCCTGGGCACCAAATGCAACCGGTTTGTCACCGTTATTTTTAACAGTGTATGATTGACGTTCAATTTGATAATCAATAAAAATTGATAGAAGTGAAATAGGAAGTTGCCGCTTGTTTCATTGTGGTCTTTGAACACTAGAGTCCAATTTTCTTTAAATTTATAATTAATCAGTATTGATAATTATGAGATAAAAGATGTTTATCTCTACATTGTAAAAAAAATCTATAAAGTTACTAAATTTTTTTTAGAGTACTAGGATTCCTAGTGTTTCTTATGTAACGTAAAATCAAAAAATCTGTAAGGTTATTAATAATATTTTAGGAAACTGGGATTCCAAGAATTATTCATGTAACTGGAACCTAGGTTACAGAGAAAATTTTAGCAAAATAAGTGTAATTTTAGTAGACTCGTTTGTAATGTTACAGATTTTTGTAACTTTACAAAAATTAGTTTTGTAAATTTACATTTTTTCCTATACAGTGTACAGCTAAAATATTAGTAACCATACAGATTTCAGCAACTTTGCATCTGTAGGACTACAAATTTTTTTACAGTATCTTTTTTACAGAGCGCAGTACTTTATTAGAAAATATCTAACATTTTTTTACCTGAAGAGAAAAAAGCTTATTAAAAATTCACTTATATTTCCAGGTCGTCTATGTACTTAGATCAATTTTTTCAATTTTGTAATTTATACCCCTTGGCATCTGGGGTCCTCACGGGTTTTTTCAGTTAAATACATTTGCTGAACATGAAAATGTTTATTTCAGATCTCCTGAGACTTCATATTAACATATATATTTATTGCATTATTGAAAATTATTGCAAACTAATTTCAATAAATATGTTGTATTGTGATATCTCAAGTTATTAACTATAATTATAGCCTTTTTTTGCTTCATAATTTTCATATCAAAGGTGTCTTATACGTTCTTAACTCAGAGTAGTGATATCTTGCTACTTAAAAGGAAGTCTCCATACTTGGCATATTCAGAATTTCTTGAAAAAAATACTAATTAAACTACTCATGTAGGTTATAAAGGATCAATCAAATTTAGCGGCGGAATTACAATAGGAAATATGTAAAAAAATAAAATACTTTCGAATATTTGGCTTGAAAAGACCAAGTGGCGCGCGATTTGGCGAACAGTAATTTTCCGCACCAGAAGCAAACGATTTTAATGTAACTGAAAATTGTTTCTTAATAGATTTTTAAATGCATTTAAATTGTATTTAATGAATTTAACCATAAACAATGAGAAAGTTTAATATATTCTATATATATATATATATATATATATATATATATATATATATATATATATATATATATATATATATATGTATATTGTATTCCATATGTATATATGTATATTGTTTATTGCTGTAGTTATTTAATTTACCTCTCAAAAAAAATTATTTTCATAAATGAAAAATTCATACTGAGAAACAATAATTTCATAGATTCAAGCGTATTCAAAAATAAAAGTCAGCTGTTTCCATGGCAACAAAATTACAACAATAGTTAATTTAAATTATGAATTTCGTTTTAAATCGCAAATTTTGATGATTAAAGTTGAATATAAATACATATAAATATCGATGTAACAAAATTATACTTAAATCAAACTAAAACTGTCAAAACTAAAATTATTTAAATTAAATTTATCTAAACAAGTTGAGCATGACACTTTTTTCCCTTTAAATATATTTGATCTGAAAACGTATTTTTTGAAATTGCATTCTGTCGCCAACCGAGGATAAATCGCCAAATAACGAAATTTTCATTATTTTTTTACGGATACTGCTTGGAGGTTCCGACGAAATTTTTTTTTTTTATAAACATATATAGCCTCATGAGAAGAACATTCTGTTCTTTTTTCAGATTTTTCGGAGTATGCCCGTATGGAGACCTTCCTTGTTAGATTAAACAGTTCATATGTTTTTACGCGTGATATACTTTATGATACTTGTCAACAAAACTTACTTAAGGAATTTACAACAATTTTGGAAACGTACTTACTCTTAATACATCAATCGCTTTAAACCCTACATTATAAATTTCTGTGTGAAGTTTCAATTCAAATGCCTATTCAAATGTCGGTCCATACACAAACTTCAATCAAAATGTCCATGAAAATTTAATAAGGTTTGATCTTAATGACATTACATACTTACCAAGAATTTGTGATTTATTCCGAATCTAGCCTTTATTTACATAATTAATGTATTTAATATCTTCTATGCTCTATTTTATATAATTGTACATTTTTCAATACTTTTAGAAATAGTGGTGAATGTTTTTTAATGTATATATTTTTGTTTTTGAACTTTTATTTACTTGTAATGGTGTAAACTGTCTACACTTAAACAAAAAGCTGTAAAGTTACAAATATTTTTATTTGAAACTGAGATTCCTAAAATTTTTCATTTAACGGTAACAGCAAAAATTCATTTAACAGATTCAGTTACATGATGTTTTGTTGGACAAAATAAATTTTATCCATTCTTTGGATTGTTTTTTATTAGTTTTCGATCATTCGAAAGATACTGCAACAGTAATATGAGAAATGGAATAATCATTGTGCAATTTTTGAAGACGATGGCGATAATTATGATGATAAATTAGCCACTTATGATATTCTTACTGTTGTAACTAGTAAAAGAATTGGATATTAAGGAGCTGCTTCAAAATTCTAATGATGACTTCTATAATTAGTGATGATTGGTAAGTTTTTAAATTGCAAATGAGTGGTGTATTAAAGTATTTTTAAAAATGTGTACATATTTTGCATTTTTTTATATTTGCTCTTTTTTTTATTTTACAGTGTATATTTTGAAAAAAATTAGACTCGTGTATTATCCCTTCTATCACCACACACACACTTTGAAGCGAAAACTATGCCCAGATATTCTCGGCGTATATCGTACACGGCGTACACGTACGTATACGGTAATTCGATTTAATTTGATTCAGATTTATGATGGATTACATTAAATAAAGAAACTCATAAAATATTTTGAAATTTAAAACTGTTTTTAATTATTCAGAAAAATGTTTTCAATATCTTCCATTAAGTTAAATAATTTCATAATTTTCACATCTTATTCTCCAATTTAAAATTACTAAGGTGGTCTGGTGTAATAACGCCAGGCGGGATAATAACACCAAGTGCTAATATTTTGCATAATTATGAAATAATCTGGTAAATGACAGCCATGTGCTCTGCGCAGAAGGGTTTTGAGTCATGTAAATCGCAAAAAACAGCTTCAAGTTAATTTGTTTCATTTTTAGGTCTTATTGTTTTTTACAAGCAACTAAAATTAACGCTTGATCTAAAATTTGCGAAATACCTTTTGTGATGTGAAGACTATTTTTTTATCCGGAAATACTTTGTTAATTACATAAATTTGTAGTACATTTCATGGACTTTCAAAATGTTGTTGAAGATTTTGGATATCTTCTCGAAATAATTTGTAATTTAAAATGTACAGCGCAATAACTATAACGGGGTAATAACGCCAATCCTTGGCATTAATACCCCGGCTGGTTCCCTACAGTGGCCGAGCTACATACCGATTCAAATAAACACAGTTAAAACTGTGCAATGTTTCTAATAATTCTATTTAAGCGGTCCTTTTTAAGCAAAAAGAAGCTCACGGTCTGATATTCTTTTGCCTCATCCTTCCCCCCCCCCATACACACACCACACCTTTATTTTTCTTACACTTTCACAAAAAATTGAACATTTTCAATAGCTTAGAATGCAATTTGTCAATTTCTAAGTTTGTAGAGTTTGTATTTTTAGAATTAGGCAATCTACATGCAATTATTCCATCTTATTTCATAGTTTTGTTTGCATGGCGTTATTACCCATATAGGTGGGTAATAACGCCAAATAGCATTGGTCAAGAAATCACTCCATTACATTTTATGAATACATATATGTTAAATTATTTTTTTTATATAGATAGTCAATGAGTTGCTGTATCAAATCATATATTTGTTTGAAAAATACAAACTAAAACTGAGCCGTGAAAACTGGTAGAACCTTAACGTGGCGTTATTACCCCAGGGTACCTTACTAATGATAAAACAAGTGAAAGGATCGCTTTCGTCTCCAAAATTATATTGCTGTAATCATGGTTATCGTATAAAATTCTGACTATGCCATGCCATTATCAAAGTGATATCCTGCTCTAATATTCAATATCTTCTCTATATATGACGGAATTGCAAGATAGTTCTCGATATATTTTCCTGTAAAAAATTCATGGTTGTCACCTCTCTATATTACAGTTTACTGAATGAATTTTAAATTCAAATCTTTGTTTAAGAGTCGTTTGATAAATTCAGTTCAACTAAAACTATCATACAGTTTTATTAATCTGTGAACTTTAATAAAGTTACAAACTTATCGAAGCTTTTATAAAATATTTCGAATAACTTCTTCCTTAAAATAACTAGTACATCTAACGCATGTTCTCATTTTCTTAAAAGGGTTTTAAGTTTAAAAATTCTTTTTTACTTATAAAGAAGCGTTTAACGTTTTTTAACTAATTATAAAATGAATATTTTTTCACTTCTTATTGAATATATAAACAATCTTGAAATAGAAGAAAAGGGATTGTTTTCTTTTTCAAAATTATCTTACCATAGCCAAACTTATTTAACATACAAATCTTGCTACACTACAGGATTCGGACGGCTCACGTCATTTTCTAGGTGAAATATCAGTATTTTTCATAAGAAAATAAATCTTGTTAAAACGCAAAAGAAAAAATACTGTCTTATTTAAGGAGGGATTTTCTATAGGAAATTACTTGTACCGAAGAATTTCCTCTTCTGAAAATTATAGGGTCATTACTAATCTAATGTTTAACCATTAGTAAAACTGTAACCTTCTTTTTAAATATTCGATATCTCCTTTAAACATGACTGAACTTCACTATACTTCCAGAAAGATTAGAAAATGCGTGATTGTTCAAAATTTGCTTTTCCACTGCGTTTGAATTTACTGAATGAAATTCGAATCTTTATTTAAGTATCGAATCATAAACTCAATCCAACTGCAATTCTCATGCAATTTCAATAAAGTGTCAACTTTAACAAAGTTACAACTTGTCAAAGTTTTTATGACAGATTTCTTATCCCATCTTTATTAAAATAGCTATTACTTCTAAGTTTTTATTTCTTTAAAAATGTTTTAAGTTTGAAAGCTATGTTTACATATTCAGAATCATCTATTTTTTTATATAATTATAAAGATTAATAATCTTTCACGTCTTATTACTTAATATAAAAACAATCTTGGAATTTAAGAGAAAGGGTTGTTTTCTTCTTCAAAAGTATCTTAACATATCGAAATTAGTTGACGTACAAATCTTTTTGTGCAAAGGCTGACGTCATTTTTTAGGTGAAGTACCAATATTAAAAAATCATAATAATAAATCCAGTAAAATACAAAAATATTCGGCTTATGTAAGCAGGGGTTTTCTATAGGAAAATAATTATACTGAAGAATTTTCTTTTTTGGAAATTCTAAGGCCAGTACGAACCTTGTGTTTTTCTATTAGCAAAGTCATATGCCGCTCTTTAAATATTCGATATCTCCTTTACACATGACGAAATTTCAACATATTTCTCGACATATTTCACAAAAAAATTGTGATTGTAACTCTACGCTTTTTCATCTACATTAAAATTTACTGAACGAACTTTAAATTCAAATCTTTATTTAAGAGTCGATTCATAAACACAATTCAACTAAAACTATCATACAGTTTTAAAAACGTGTTAGCTTAAACAACGTTACAAACTTCCCAAAGCTTTCATGATAGATTTCATATTTCATCTTTATTAAAATAGGTATTACATTTAATCCCGTGTGCTCATTTCCCTAAAAATGTTTTAAATTTGAAAAATATTTTTACTTTGTAAGAAGGATTTTCCAGTTTTTTTTTTATTATTCAAGAAAATAATAATCTTTCATATTTTACTCATTAATTTAAAAATAATCTTGGGATAGAAGAGAAAGGGCTGTGTTCTGTTTCAAAGGTATCCTACCATAGCGATACTTAGTGTACAAATCTTGTTATACCATACTAATATCAAAATGATAAACCGCTCTTTAAATATTCGACATTTCCGTTTACACATTGTAGAATTTCATAATACTTCTTGGTTATTTACTATTCGCTTTTACCCCTACATTATAATTTACTGAGTTCATTTCGAATTCAAATCTTCATTTAAATGTCGATTCATAAACTCAATTCAATTAAAATTCCCGTGCAATTTTAATAAAGTGTGCACTTTAATAACGTTATAACTTGTTAAAGCTTTCATGACAGATTTTAAATCCCATCTTTATTAAAATAAGTAATGCATGTAATCCTATGTTAATAGGATTATGTCCATTTCCATAATCTCATTTTCCAATCTGGATGGAACTATTGCTGTTTATGTCTTTGTCTCTAAATTTTGTCTCATGTTTTTGTTAACATTTATGTTAACATTTTTTATAACAATCTTAACATTTTAACTTTAAATACTGCATTTAAATACTGTGTTCAACTGCATCTAATATTGCACAAAATCGCTATATGTTCAAATTTAATTAATTAATTTTAATTAGTGTAATCCTTCTTAAATTTATTAAATGATTGAATAAATTTTCTATAGGGGGAACTGGGACACATTGATACACCCCCTCTACTGCTCACAGAGCCATTGCAGGAAGTTTCACGACAGCTCCAAAAGGTGATGCTAGTGCATTCAACTACGTACAGAAAGTCTTGGAATGTTCAGTAGTTTGATGAAATGGAACGGGTGATTTATTGTTTTTGTAGGTCAAAAAGTAAATTTCAGTTGTACAATTGAAAGTTTATTATACAATTGTTCTAGTATTTTCAACAGAAAATAATAGTCTCCCTGGCAAGTAAATCTACTCTTTATCAGTTCCTCATTCTTTATTGTTAGATAAATTATGAAGTGTTGGATTTGAGACTCATTTTATTCAAAATGGCTGTATGGAGCACATTGATACAGTCTACCTTGGGACACATTGATACAACCTAAATCTTTTTCTAGTTCATTTTTTTCATTACCTTTTATTTTTTTACCATACACTCCTTAATCCAACCATTTTTTGCCAAAAATTTCGAAAAGTAGTTTTTATTGAAGTGAATTAGCTTTGATTTATTTATATTAGAACATTTTATAGTATTTTTGCAAATAGAAGACGTACGAACTTACCCAACATCTAGTGCTAGTAGAACTAACAAAAAAAAGGACGGCATCCTGGAAAATATCAAATTTATATCGATTCTCCAGAGAAAAAAGTATTTTCGACATGAGAAATGTTAAGTAAGAGAAACAAGCTGCAGAACAGCACAGGATAATTATATTATAAAGAGAATTTTTAATGTAATTATCATTTAATTTCTGTTCATAGACCGATTTATAAACAGAAAATCTGGTAATTATTTCACCTTTCCTAAGAAAGAAGATAATGCTGGGGTTGAAATGCCAGATATGACAAAGTTACCACAGCCAACAATCAGACTAGGAACAGCCAGAATATCAGGTCATTATACATTTCCTTTTGATTGCTTTAATATTGTTTACGAATAAATTGTGGGTGTTTTTATAAATAAATATAAAATGGTTTACTAACTACTTTTCTATGAAAAATATGCATTGGTGTTGTTTTCTCTCCATTTTTCCCAGACGTATCAAAGTGCCCATGAGTTGTATCAATCTGACCGGGGATGAGACACACTGATACAAATGACTTTTTTTGATTTTTTTTAAAAATTACATGCAAAAATAATCTATAAAACAACGATTGTACATTTTTTAAACACACTACACAAGTTTTACTGACACCACATGGAAAAATAGCTCGAAATTTCTGCTTTCTTGACACCAAAAAAAATTCTTAGGAAAAAACTGTATCAATGTGCCCCAGTTCCCCCTATAGTTTGTAAAATTCACAATAAGTTATTTAAAAAGACGATGAAGTTTTCATGCATTTATTTGGGATATAAAGGGTTAAATTATTTGTAAATAAAATTTAATTGAAGGATTCTTTCATTTCAAGAATAAGTTTGTTTTTCAAAAAATTATCTTAAAAATATTGAATGATTGCGGTAAAAAAGGAGCTTACCAAAAAGTTCAAGTTAAAAAAATTACTTATTATTTATTATTTATTATTATTTTACTATTTTTTAATTTAAATATTTGGCAATATTTTGCATATTTTTCTCTAATATAGATGAAAACTTGGATTACAAGGGTAAGATTTCTTTTCTTCATTAATATTATCTTACCACGGAAATATTTACCGTACAATTTATGATATACCGTACCATTATCAAAGTGTTATGCCGCTTTTTAAATGTTCGATATTTCCCTTTACACTTGTTAGAATTTCAAGATACTTCCTGCTTGTTCACCATTTGTTTTTACCACTATATCATGATTTACTCAGTGGATTTCGAATTCAAATATTTATTTAAATGTCGAATCATAAACTCAGTTTAACTAAAATCTCCACGCATATAATAATGTGTGAATTATAATAACGTTTCAGCTTGTCAGAACTTTCAGGCAGACTTTGAATCCCCTCTTTATTAAAGTAACTAACGCATCGAATCCCATGTTTTCATTTGCCTAACAATCGATTCTGCAATGAGGATTGGAATTTTGTTTTCTCTCTCTTTTTTTTTTTTTTTTTTTTTTTTTTTTTTTTTGTCTTTGTCGTTGAGTTTTTAGTGATTTTTTTTTTTTTTTTTTTTTTTTTTTTTGCATATGTTAATAAATTATTCTAACTTTGAATACTGCATTGAAATGCTGCATTTATCTTTATTGCATTGTACAAAACCGCTATATAATCAAATTTTATTAATGAATTTTAATTGGTAAAATCCTTCTAAAATTTATTAAATGATTGAGTAAAATTTTCTAATGTAGTTTGAAAATCCACGAAAAATGACTTAGGTAAATGATAACATTTTCATTCATTAATTTGTGTTAATATATTTGTAGATTAAAAGAAGATTACAAAGAAGATTACCTAAGTTTCACATAAAAAAAAAAAACCTAATTTACTCATTACTTTATTTATTATTTTTTACAGTTTTTTTAAATTTATATAAAATTCAGAATTATTTTGCATATTTTTCTCTAATTTGAATAAAAACTTCGAATACATGAGAAAGGTATCACTTCTTCGATGCTATCTTACCTCGGTAATATTTACCTTGCAATTTTTGATGTACCGTATCATTTCAAAGTGGCAAATCTGTTTCTAAATATTTGATACTTCCTTTTACACATGCTAAAATTTTATGACACTTTGTATTCGTCCGCTATTTACTTTCACCACTGTGTTACAGCTTACTGAGTGAATTATAATTGAAATCTTTATTTAAGTGTCGATTTATAAACTCAGTTAAACTAAAATTACCATACAATTTTAATAACGTGCGAACTTTAATTATGTTACAACTTGTCAGAGCTTTCATTACAGACTTATAATCTCCTCCTTATTAAAATAATTAATGCGTGTAATCATATGTTCCATAATGATCAATTCTCCAATCAGTCTGGAAATATTCCTTTTTTTGTTTTGACCTCTGAATTTTAACTCGCATTTTTTTTCTGTTATGCTAATAAATCAGTCTAAGTTTAAATTCTGTATTTAAATCCCATATTTTACTGTATAAAATATTGCAGAAAATCGCAATATGTTCAAATTTAATTAATTAATCTTAATTGACGACAAACCTTCTAAAATTTATTAAATGATTGAGTAAATATTCTAATGAAATTTGCAAAATTCCAGATGAATGATTTTTACAGAAGATGAAATTTTCATATATTAATTTGAAACATAAAGGGTTATATATATTAATATATTTGCAAATAAAATCTTAGTAGGCTGTCTTTTTCATTTAAATAATAAATTTGTTTAAAAAAATTTAACTTAAAATTTTGAAAGGTTACACTAAACAAAGAAAACTACAAAAAAAAATCAAATTTAAAAAGTAATTTTACTTATAACTTATTTTTATTATTATTTTGCAATTATTTTAATTAAAAAAGTCGGTAATATTTTGAATTATTTTCTCTAATACTCAGGAAGATATATATATACAGGAGAAGGCTTCTTTTCTTCTTAAATATTATCTTACCATGATAATACTTTCCTTACAACTCTTGATATACCATCCTATTATCAAAGTTATATACCACTCCTTAAATATTCGATATTTTCTTTTACACGTGGTAGAATTTAATGATACTTCAAGCTTGTTCGTCATATGTTTTTACTCCTACACGATAATGGAGTAATTTTTTTATTCTAATCTTTATCTAAGTGTCGATTGTGAAACTTAGTTAAACTGAAATTCTCATTCAATTTTATAATGTGTGAACTTTAATAATGTTACAAATTTGTGGGAGTTTTTATGTTGTTATGTTTTTTAATTACAGACTAAATGAAATATTTATTTTTCAAAATAGATGTAGGAAAAGCAATCAAACAATCTGATTCTTTTTTAATCCTGATGTCAACACTGATGGTACCATGAGCATGGAAGGATTAAGAAATGTTGGTCTCAATAAATAACTCCTGCCAATCGCTTAAGACTTATTTAAAAAATATATTTTAAGACTTACTTAAAAAAATATTTTAAGTAACATTTAGTCTGTTTTTAACTGTTTATATCCTATAGGTACTTTAAAGCACCATTAAAATAATTTCCTTTAAAATTATTTATTACATCGATTAGTAGTAATACAGTTTAAAATAAGTTATAAATACTTTACTTTATCTTGTTCCAGAAGACGTATTGGCCGCACAGTACAAAATTACTTTGAAGGGATGATTTCGTTTGCCTTTCCATTTTTTTCAACGCCCTTTATGTTGAAAGAGTAAGGAAGGAGAAGACGGGGAGGATTTCAGTACGGAAATATTTCTGTATTTCTATTGTAAGAATAGTAAATTTCTACATTTTCTAATTCTGTAAAATAGTAAAAAAAAAATTTAAATACAAATTTGGTTTCAGCTATAAATATTGAAAAAAATTCTTATAATTTAAAATTTGATTAGTTATTAGTTAGCAAAATCCTTCTAAAATTTAGTAAATGATTGTGTAAATCATTTAATATGATTCTAAAATTCACGAAAAATTATTTACAATGTAAAATGTTTATTAATTTATAATTTGGGACATACAGTGTTAATATCATGACATGTAAATTATTAGCATTACACTTTTTCATTTAAATAACCAATTTAATCTTTTTTAAAGAATTACCTTAAAATCTTTAACTAATTACATTGAGCAAAGAAAAAGTTTATAAAAACTTTGAAATTAAAAAAATATTTTTATTTATTACTTTGTATTTATTATTATTAGGCAGTTTTATTTAATTTAATAAACTTAATAATATTTCACATATTTTTCTTTAATTTCAAAGCCATTTTAGAATACGAGAGAAAAATTTGTTTTCTTTTCCAAAAATTATCTTACTATATTGATGATAAGTATGCCCTTATCAAAGTAATAAACTGCTAATGATGTGATATTTTCTTTTACACAACATATACTTTTACGAAATTTTATATATTTTCATTATTCGCTTGTATCTCTACAATGTAATTTATCAAGTAAATTTCGAATTCAAATCTTTATTTTAGTGTCAATTCCTAAACATTATTCAACTGAAATGATAATGCAATTTTAATAACGTGTACACATTAATAACATTACAGCTTGCCAAAGTTTTCATGACATATTTCGGACCCTCCCTTTATTAATATATCTAATCCCATGTTCTCATTGCCATAATGATTGATTTCCAAATGCAGCTCGAAATGCCCCTGGATTTTTTTTCTGTCAGTACCTTTGTCTTTGTACATTCACTTTTTTTTCGCATCTGTTAATAAATCATTCTAATTTGTTCAAATACTAGCGTTACGTCTTGTTCCACACAACGTACAGAAAATGATATCAAATTTAATAAAATCGATACATGATAATGTATTTTTTTTAAATTAAGATTGAATAATAAAAAGTAGCAGCAATTGTATTTTTAATTAAAGATTAAAAGAAATAAATATTGCTATTTTAAAAAAGAAGTAGAAAAGAAGTAGGGGAGACCGGGGTTAGTTGTGCCAGGGGCAAGTTGTGCCCTCCAGCTTCCTGACTGAGCCAATAGGTTGCAGCACCTGTCGCGTCATGTGAGTGAAGAGGTTGGTTGTCTCAATGTGCTGCGTATTTTTTTTGAAGTATAGCGTCTCGTTGTTTTTGAGATAAAAATATTTATCTTGTTTTCTATCGTAAAAGTAAATTTTGCGACCAACATTTGAATTGTCATTGCCACTACCGATACTGAGGTATAGAAACTTCCCTAACATTATTTGAATGCTTATATTTTGAGCTGTTATTTTGTTATTTCATTTGTTAATCATGCCAATATTTCGGAAATTAATGAATAAAGTTCAAAATTGCATAACGCGAGGCTAGTTGTGACAGTATCACATACTTACCCCAGCATAATCTTTAATGAACATTTTTATATTTCATTAAAAATGGTGCAAATTTACAACAGGGGTGTTGAAAAAGCTTTAGCTACTTTTGGAGATTATGAAAGGGATGCAATAGAAGTTAAATCCGGAAAGTGCAGCTTATGTGCAGCCCTTGATGTGTGAGTATATGGACAGCTCAAACAATTCTATAATCAGACTGTTTATAGATGGTTGAAATCGCATTCTGGAAGCACTGTGTCGATCTATGACATACCAGATTAAGTCAAAAAGTGACTGTATGAAAGGTCAAGCAGTGCATAAAAAATTACACCTAGGTTATTGAAAAAAAGGAGAAACAAGTATTGGATATCTCTTAAGTGACGAAAATTGCTTATACCTAGCTTGCTTGAAGCAATACAAACTTTCTAGACCCGGAGAAGACTGGGTGCAATGCATGACATGTAAAAGATGAGCACATGTCAAATGCACCCAAAATTAACCTTATTATATTTGTATCAACTGCAAATCAGATGCCGAAACAAGCGATTACAATGAGTGATTAAAAATATAGGATATAGGCCTACACATTGCAGTAGGCTCCCGGGTAAAAGTTCAATATGGCCAAAGATTAGTACTGGCTTACTTTTTATTTCTTTGCTGATTAAGACAGAGTTTTTCTTTTTATTGCTAAGTGTCTCTAAAAGTACCTTTATAAAGGATTAAGAGTTTACAAGTGTTAACAATTTAACTATTTTATTTTCATTTGATTTAAAATTTTATTAAAACAAGAAAGTGTTTTATTGTGTTAAGAAGGTTATCAATGAATAAATTTCATCTTCTGGATTTAACGTATCCCATTTAATGCCTTTCTTACATAATTTGTATATGTTACAATTTACTTGAATGCATCATATATATGTCACACTCTGCCCCAAGCATATCACGACTTGCCCCGTACCGGGGGTTAGTAGTGACAATTTCGAGGTTATGCAAAATTCATTTTGTGTTATGAAAAACGTTAGTAATTTTAATAGTATTTTTATAAATATGTTACGCAAGACTTACTCTAATGATCTGATACACTAAATGTTTCACTTCAGCTTAAATATTACGGCTAATATAAAAAAATATCAAAAATGTCACTACTAGCCTCCGTCTCCCCTAATATGAATTAAAAAAATGTCTAACTGACATTAATGATGCTACCATAAATATGGAAACGTTAGAAAGATTTAAGAAATATAACGATTTAATATCAATCGCAAAAGTCTGCAAAATATATATTTTAAATAACATAGTCTGTTTTTAATATATTTGCAGATAAAAATATAGCAGTAGACTTTTTCATGTAAGTAATAAATTTTAATTAAAATGTTTTTACCGAAAAAGTTTTCACTGAATATGTTGAATAAGGAAGGTCAGAAAATGTTTCAAATATAGAAACTAATATTAATCATTATTGGTTATTATTTAACCGTTTTTGTTTAAAAAATTCAATAATCCTTCAAATCTTATTCTCTAATTTTAAAGCAATCATTGAACATACTGTTAAAATTTTGAAACTATTGGTGCATCGTCACTCCACCACTTTTATAGAGTATCTGTATTTTGACCAATGAGAATGCTCCTTAATACAGTGAAGTAGTCGTTTTCTATGAAAGCGGTGGAGAGTCGATGCAGCAATAGTTTCAAATTTTTTAACAATTTATAAGAAAAATGTTTATTTTTTCTTACAAACTTATCTCATCATACCATTATCATAGTAGCAAACTCTTTTTTAAATATTCGACATTTCACACAAGACGGAAATTTATGATAGTTTATGTCTCTTCACCATTCTCTTTTATTCCATACATTATAATTTACTAAGCAAATTTCGAATTCAAATCTCTATTTGAATATCAATTCATAGATTTAGTTCAGCAATTCTCATAATGTATAAACTTTAATAACGTTGCAAACTTGTCAAAGCTATCATGACAGATTTCGAGTTCTCTCTTCATTAGTATATCTAATGCATCGAATCCCATGTTCACATTTCCTTAATGATCGATTTCCCAATGCATCTGGAAAAATTCTTAGATGTTTTCGCTGTTTATTTACTTGTCCTTGAAATTTTACATGCTTATTTTTACTTTGTGTCGCGTATGTTAATAAATCATTCTGATAAATTTAAATACTAGAGTTATATCTTTTTCAATGACAGTTACAGAAAATGATATATAATTCAATAAAATCGATATATGATAAAGCTAATTCTTTGCAATGGTTTTAGTAATGAAAAAATAGTAATATTTTATTAAAAAAGCAAATACAATTATTTTTAAAAAAAATGTAGCAAAATCAATCAAGGGATTTGAATCCTAAAAATACCGAATTGTTATCGCTGATGGTTAAGAAGTATTTGTCTGAAATTCTAATTCCTGCCAGTCGCTTACGACAACATAAAATATTGTCACTTTTAACCCTTTGTCGCGGCGACGTTAATTTAACCCTCTGAGCGACATTAAAAAGTGTAAAATTGTAATATTGTTTTCTCTGTATTTTCTTTTGAATGCTAAGAAAATATTCTTCTTCTAACATTTTAAATCAAGTAATAAAAATCATTCGTAAAGCATAGATTATGAAACACTTTCCAACTTTAAATCTATAACAAAACTTATTTAGGGAAGTAAGTTTACTACCTATAGCCAAATATGTATTCCAATACATTTGAACACCTCTGTATTTGATCTGTCCGTTGATATATTTGCAATATAATTAGGAAATTTGATTTAGCAAGAAAATGCCAGGTACGTTGAAATTCTTTGAGCAATTTGTACTAAAATATGCAAAAATTCTTAAATACTTTTGTTCAGCCCTGTAGTTTGCATAGTATCTTTATTACACGACGGTATTAAACTAAAATTTATTTAAAACCGAAACATTCTTAAACATTCTCAAAAATTATCATTTATAGGCGTCCACGTATCCAATTCTTTGCGTGGTCCTGTATATCCTTTTATCTATATTCTTCAAACATTTTTGAGTAAACTGAAAGCACTTCACCTTAAAAATGCATAACATATTTAAAAACCATCTTTAAGTAATTTAAGCTCAATTCAGTAACATTTTCGAGTTCTTTTGTGTAACCCTATACATTAACCACAGTATTTATATACACCATGTAATATGCATAGATTCAGGGAAACTTAAAAGCGCATATCACAATTGAAATGCATTTCATTCATCCCTCAGCCATCATCCGATACATATATAGTACTTCAGAAAGAATATACTATTTGAAATCTTTAGTGTGTCCCTGTAAATGCTATGCATTTCGTATTATGCATGATTCAGCGACGTAAATCAAATTTATTATGCATGAGATAGTTTAATATAATTAAAATATGTCACATACAATTCTCGCTTTTATCATTATGTAATTTAATTATTTTGTGTAGCCTTGTAAATAAATAATAGCTATTCTTTCCTCTGAATATTTTACAAAATGCATATTCTAGTGCACTTACCAAATGCATATAAATTTGAGTATGTTTGACAGGGTATAATACCTTTAAAATTCATTTGAAACGATTTTTTCCCATTTGCCATAATGTAAACGTAAGCTTTTGACTATCCATGTCGAGGTTAACGAAAAATGCAAGCTACAGCGGTACATTTCATGCATCTTTTATTTCAGACCGCTGAAGTCACGTGATATTCGAATGCACCAATGAAGGTGCACGAAAAGAGGTCAATCTAGCGGTTTGTAAAAAAAAGGCATTTGAGATGCACCGCGGTAGCCCGACTTTTTCGTTAACCTCGATCCATGTAAATAAATTAATCAAGGTAGGTACTTGATTTTTAATAGGATTCGTACTAGGGTAAACGTCAATAACATTCAAAAAATTCATTGCAATCCAAGTATATTTAAGAGAGTTAGAACGCGGACAGACAGACAAACCGAAACCATAAACACTTTTTTAACTTTGCTGGATAGCAAAAATGCATTTCATCTATCCAACAGTAATCATCGGATACATATACAATATTTGCAAAAGAATGTACTATTTTAAATATTTTGTGTGTCTCTATAAATGCTACGCACTTCGTATTATGGAAGACTATGTGGTATAACTTTAGCCTCAGTGACATAGATCAATTTTATTATTCATAAAATATTTTAATATAATTAAAATACGCCGTACACAATTTCCTCCTTTACCATTATGCAGTAAATTCTATTGCGTGTCCCTGTAACTGAATAATAGTTATTTTTTTCCTCGTATATTTTATAAAAAGCATACTCTAATGCAATTCGTAAATGCATATAAATTTTAATATGTTTGACAGGATGTAACAGCTTTAAAATTCATTGAAACGAAACTTTTCCTTAGGCCGTAATGTAATTGGAAATTTTGACTGTTCCTGTAAATAAACTTATGCTATAAACTGCATTTGAAATAGGATTCGTGTTATGGTAAACACAAATAACGTCCAAATTTTCAGGGCAATCGGAGCATATTTATGGGAGTTAGAGCACGGACAGACGGACAGACAAACCGAAATCAAAAACACTTTTCAACTTTGTTCGAAAGTGATAGAAAATCTAATTACAAATATGAATGTAATCATTGAAAGATTTCATTCTTCAATGCATTGAAAATCCAATAAATCTATCGAATTATATTATCTTAAATATTGCTTAGATTGCAGCGAAATCTGGTGGTAAGTGAACGTAATATTACATGCGAAACGGTTGGTTAAAACTGTTAATTTTAATGCTAATAATTTGTTTTAAAGTACATTTTATACATCGATTAGTAGAGAAACAGTTTAAAACGAATTAGATGTTTTACTTTTTCTTGTTCTAAAAGCACTATTAGTAGCACAAAAAAAATTAAAGTGGTGATTTCATTAACATTTTCATCTTTTTAGCTTTCTACATGTTGAAATATTAAGACGGGAGGATAGTTCCATTTGAAACAAATTGTTATGTTTCTATTATAAGAACATTATATTTGTACATTTTCTAATTCTACAAAATATTGTAAAAACATTTTCAATAAAAGATTCATTTTTCTAAATAATAAATATTGCACGAAATCCTTATCAATTAAAATTTTAGTCATTAATTTTAGTTTGCAAAATCCTTCAAAAATTTATTAAATAAATTAAAAGAAAATTGTAATTTTTTTTTTTACTTTTGTTTCAAAAATTCGCATAAAATGCTTAAAAAGATGATAGAGAAATATATTTAGAATGATAGATTTAGGAAATTTTTATGCATTAATTTGGGAAGTAAATTTTTAATATATTTTGTAGATAGAATTGTAGCAGAGGTTTTTTTTCATTTAAATAATCAATTTCTTTTAAAATATTTTTATATTTAAAATTTTGTCTGTTACATTTAACAAAAAATACTACAGAATGTTTCAAATTTAATAAATAGTTTTACTTACTATTTAATATTTATTATTTTAGAATTTTCGAATTTAGAAAAAATCGATAATGTTTCACATATTTTCTTTAATTTAAAATCAGTCTTGGAATACAAAAGAAAGGAATATTTTCGTCACCCAAATTATATTACCATACTTAATACTTACCTTACTATAATCAAAGTGATATACCACTCCTTAAATATTCGACATTTTCTTTTATAGGTGACAGAATCTAATGACACTTTCTGCTTATTCATCATTCGCTTTTATCCCTAAATAGTAAATGAGGGAATTTCAAATTCAAATCTTTATCTATGTGTCGATTCTTAAACATAGATCAAATGAAATTCTCATACAATTTTAATAATGTGTGAACTTTAATAGCATTACAAACTTGTCAAAGTTTTCATGGAAGATTTTGAAACCCATCTTTATTAAAATAACTAATGCATCTAATCCCATGTTCTCATTTCCATAATGACGATTTTCAATTGCTGTTGGAAATGTTCCTGAATATTTTCTCTGTTTCTCTCTTTCTCTCTGATTTTTTTTTTTTTTCACATTTGCTTTGTTTTTTTTTTGTGCATTAATAAAACTTCGGATAAGTTTAAATTACTACTGTTTAGTCCTGTTCGTAGCTACTTATCGAAAATTATGTAGAATTCATTGACATCGACACATGATTATTTTATCTGTTTGCTTTACGATTTTTACGATGAAAAACTTCGCATAATATACGGAATACTGGAGGCATTTTTGCCGATCCCACAGGGGAGAAAAATACGGGCTTCTGATTGGTCGAAAATTTTTGCTTTCCTTCATTTTTGAGTTTACGTTTATTTAATCATCAATTTCTGTTTCAAAAGCTTTTGAAAGCTGGATTTTCCTTCTGTTTTTAAATAGTTATTAATAAATAAAGAAATAGATAATTCGGAATTTATAATTAAAGAAGTTAATCAGGATGTTTAACAATTGTTCTGTATTACTTTTAGAAAATAATAAAAATAGAATTGTCATTTTTTCTTTATATTTTTTTAACATGATATGCTCGTATATACACAATCAGAACAATTTATTTAGAAACAACAGTATTTTCATTTTACGGTGTCAAACTCAATTGTTCTATATTACTTTAAAAAAATTGCAATTTCGTCTTATTATTATTATTTTAATGATTTACTCATATACGCTCCTAATACGTACATTAGAATTCAGGATGATCTATTTGCAAACAATTTTTTGACGAATCAGAAGCCCGTATTTTTTTCCCGTATGCTAGCTTTGGTGGGATCGGCAAAAATGCATACTGGTGGACTAATTTCATCTAAATAACTTTAATGATCACGCAATCTAGTCTGATACTTTGGATCGGCTCAACAGAATAAATCGTAGGTCAAATATATGGAACTGAAGAAAACGCTGCATAAGAAATTATATTAGATTAATTTATACCACGAATATTCAATCGGTAAAGGAAATATAACAGCTGTAAATTTCACAAGTGGGTTAAAAAAGTGCTCACCAGTATTCGAACCAGGGATGTATTTGCTTTATTATATTACCAGGGATTGTTTTGAAGACATCCTGGTTCGAACCCTTGCCTGGACATTTTTCACGCATATTCACAGTATCCGCAAAGAAACTCTTCGGGAGGGTTGAATTCTGATAGGGATTGGCCGACGCGTTTTCACGTAACTTGGCGATAATTATACTTGGCGTAGCGATAGACGCTTCCGTCGAGTTTGATTTCTTTCGGAGCCGAGTACAAAGTAATCCGAGTACAAAGTAAAAATTTGTGTTTAAAAACTTTTAAAGAGTACAGCTTTCAGTAAGACACGTTCCATCCAATGCAATGCTGCAAGAGAAAAGTTACTTTGTACTCGGTTCGGAAGGAAATCAAACTCCTCGACGGAAGCATCTATCGCTCGCCAAGTATAATTATCGTCAAGTTACGTGAAAACGCGTCAGCCAATCCCTATCAGAATTCAACCCTCTCGAAGAGTTTCTTTGCGGATACTGTGAATATGCATTTTTTCACAAGCTGTTATAAATCATTTACCGATTGAATATTCGTGGTATAAATTAATCTAATATAATTATTTTCATCAGCTTGAACAAAACTTAACATTATGAAAAGCATTTTAGTCTGAATCGCACTTCTGTACGACAAACATTTGATTTTATATTGAATTTTAAAATGTACCAGAGATTCTTATGACACTCTGTGGACAGCCTCTATTTCATATTTAACAATATGACTTTCACAAATGGTTCTATCTTTTTGATGATATTCATATCATGCACTCTTTCCATTCAAAACATTTTTACAATTCTGTGGTTTTTATTAAATATACACGAGAATTACTTCCAAATATTCCATTATATTCGAAAATTGTGTTGCCCAGAGAAAAGAACGTATAGCATATTTATCATAAAAAGATGCTTTCTCAAATTTAAATCGAAAAGTAAATTTGAATATATGCGCATGAATAAGTCATTTTAAGATGAAAATATGTCCATATTTAAATAAAGGGAGTATACTTACAGTGTAATAAATACTGGCTTACTATAAACTTGACTCAAGTGATAAACAAGAGATGAAAGTTTTGTTTCTATTGAATCAAAAATGTATATCCGATTTGGCAGTCACTTCTTGTTTAAGGAGTTAGGGACAAAAAAAATCTTCAAGTTTTCTAAAGAAAATTATTGCATTTTATTCCTGCTTGAATTGACGTTCAAATTATATTTCTATCTTAATTAAAGCGGAAATTATTGAATTTTTCATATTGGCTTGTTTTCAAAATCTAGTTTTCAAGCAATGGTTGTGATGTAAACAACTTCTTGTGAAAATGTGTTTTTCTTTATGAGTTTTTTCACCATTACTTCTATTTAAATTGTTAAAAGTCATGAACCGTTAATGATAAATGGTTCAAACTTGGAGCATGTCTCTTTTATTTCTTTTACTTTTCTTTTCTTTTAATTTTGATTCAGCATATTAAAAAAATATTCTTTAAAATATAATTTTTTAAGTTATGTCTTTTTCTAATTTTAATTTGAAATATTTATAACTTTTGTTTAAATTAATATTTTTTAAAATGTTGAATTAAAATTAAAGCTTATACATTTCTGTTTACTTAAATGTGAAAAAATTGAATTTCTACAAATAATATTTAGAGTTAAAACAATTTAAAATCATCCCACTTTTTTAATAAATATATAATCTTTTACTTTTAATAGAAATATATGAGAAGTTTTAACATGTGATTTTGTTTATAAATGATGGTTATCCATCACAAAAAACAATACAATTTTAACTCAAGAAATAAAAATTATTTTAAAACATGTTCCTTTATTCCTCTCATGTACATGGTAGCATGTATGCTACCACCAATGTTTCAAATTTATTGGATTTTTTAATTAGGAAATTCCAAATTCATATCATATATTTAAAAGTGCAATATTGTACCAATGGAGTTATGAATAAAAGTCAGGAAGGACAAAAAAAGGATTAAAACACAGGAAGAGACATATATTGTATCGTCTATTAGTTACGAATGAAATAACTGAGGAGGCAACCTCAAGAGAGTGATTATTATTTTAATGGGATCATAGTTTCTAATTACCACCAAGGCAAACTTCCACCAGTAAATTTTAATAGAAAATTTTGTCTTATTTAAGCACCTTACTGATAGAAAAATTCTCTCACAAATTTGGTAAAAAATATAGTTAGTTTTTACAATAGGCAGTTCGGCCAAGTATTTTAATATTTCTCCCTGGCACCGTCAGCAGATTGTCTAAGTTGTCACAATATGGCACAAACGCAGGATATGACTATCGCCGAAGCAGACTTCCATCAGTAAAAATGAATATCTGTTTTGATCATTATTTATGACGGAAATGTTTCATTATTAACACATTTAAATAAAGAGAAAATGTCTATTTAAATTTATTGATGGTAGTTTCCTCGGCGGTTATCAACCCTTAGCAAAAGCAGATACAGTCGAAGATTCACTATTTTAAGGATTTGTCACTTCCTCTTTATTAATAGTTCCATGTATTACCTTCTTTAATAAAAACACATTTTTTTACGAAATGTCTGTCTGTGCGTCTGTAAGTCTGTCAGTGTGTATGTGACGCATGACTGAAAAGAGTTACAATGCATTCGATTGAAAAATTACACTCCAAATTTTTCTTCAATTCTATATATATATCAATGAAAATCGGAATAGAAACCAAAGTTTTAGTATGCACATGTTCAAGTTAAAATGTATGACAATTAAAATCTAATAAATCATCAAGGTCTTTACTTAAAAAAAAAAAAAAAAAAAAAAAAAAAAAAAGACATATGTCGGTGGAATTATATATTCTATCTTAAGATTTGTATTCTACCTTATATTCTACCTTAGGATTTCTATAAAACAAATCTTGTATAATTATTTGATTTATACAAATAAAATATTGTTATTTGTATAAAACAAATCTTCCAGATAAATTCTACTTTTTAATTTATTGCAGTTAGATTTTTTTTTCTCGAAAATTGTGGGTATACATTAAATAATTAATAAATATTTCGATTGTAATTTTTTATTGAAAGCGCACTTCTGGGCCAGCGGTTCATAACCTGAGATACACATACCCATGGGGGAGGGGTACGTGGCGAGCCTCTTGGAGATACATGAAAATAATATGGGTGACGGCAGGAATCTCAAAAGTGGTTCTAAAGTCTTACAAATGTTAGAAACGATAATTTAATTTTTACCGATTTATTATATGACTAGGATAGGAAAATAACTAATGAAAAAATAAAATTTGTTTGCGTTATTTAGCACAAAAAAAGTTCCTATAGTTCACTCAGAATGATGTTTTTCCGCAGTCAAGAGGTTTCGGGTTCAAATCCCAGGACGGCTGGTAACTAATTGTATAAAAATAATTTTAAATTGTTTCAATTGAGCTAAGGAATACATTTTTCCCTTAAATTATTGCTATTTTATAAGTTTTTACTCGTTGCTGCCATGAAAATATTTCTCGTTAGTGGTTCTAATCAATTTTGTGACGGAGATGTGGGGCAGAAGTCCCAGTCTCCATGGGAAACCGTTTAGAAATCGTATCTAGTTGAGTGTAACAAATGAATGTGTGGAAGGGGCGTGTTTATGAGAAATTGTAGTACTCACAAATGAAAAGCCTAAGTGAAGTGTAACTGGAAGATAAAAGGTGCGAAATCGCTATTGATATTACATGATCATACATTTTCACCAATATAAACAGTGTCCCTATGTTTACAAGTATACTAATAACTGTACCAGTATCCTATAAATCGGGCAATTTAGATTTTAATTTGAATAACATTGTCTTTAATACATTCTGAATTTTAAAAGTTGTACTAATAATAATGGATTTATATAAATTAGGTATTTTTTGCGTTTTTTTATAATGAGTAATAGAAATAACTCATAGGATCACCTGAGACTTATGGAGATTGGTTAAAATTTCTTTGAAAAATGTTTTTCCAGAACGTATACTGTAACTATTAAATAACATTTCAAATCAGTAATTATTTTATATTTTTCTAATTGGATGTCTTAGAAGAGTAATTTTTATTAGTAGAGATACGTTTTTAAAACGAACGACTTAATGAGAGACAACATTCGCAAAATTAACATTTATATACTAAGCAGAAAGCATTACTTTTATGGTATATAGTAATTTTGATACGGTAATTGTTTAATTTTATTTCACACAAAATATCAAAGAAATTGAATTAACCCCTTGAGGGGCAAAGCACTTATGTTCCTAAAATGCTCAAATGATTGATTGACACCGGGATTCACAAACAAATTTATATCATAGAAAGTAAAAGCTGTTTTTCGCGTACATCGTTAAAAGCAAATTTTAATACTAAAATTCCGGTGCCAATGTGGCATAAGGGAATTTAAATTAAGTGGCATATATAATATACCGATGCCCTTCAAGAGGTTAACAGTCAGTTTCATTGTGAACTGTAATATTTTTATGATTAGCATGTGAAAAAAATTACTTTAGAGTGGCATGATATTTATGTATATAAGAAGCTTGCAGAGAGCTTGAAACAATGGCTATATCGGATTTTGTTATGTGGTATTAATGTATTATTTTATTAATTAAACTTCTGGTTTTAAACATATTTCACGATAACTTTATTTTTGGTATATTTCTTATGAATTTATAGTATAAAAAAAGAAAATGTTTTAAATTTCTATCATTCTCCATTCTAACCAAATATTATGCTAGATTTTTATACATGGTTCTATTTTATTATTCGATTTACACCATTAATTTTTTTATAAATAAAGGGTATAATATATTCATCTAGCACATATTGACAAAGTACTAATTATAGCGGAGCTTTAAACAAAAAAGTACCACAAACTGTATAAAACTCGTGTAATAGATACAAGTCTTGATGATACGTTAAAAGTAACAAAGGATAAGCGAAATACTATTCTAAATTTTTGGGCTGTATCGAATTTATAATAATTGTGATAATATTACATAATATGACTTTCATCATATTGATATGCATCATATGTTTCTTGTTGAATTCAAGTGGCTAAAAAGAAAGATGCTTTTAAAAAATTACTTGTAAGGGAGTGTCACTTTGTAACAAAGGCATTTTTGTCTAATAAATTATCTTTTGCATTGTAAAAACAAAATACCCAAATTGGGTTGAAAGATTTTTGGGTACAACATTGTTCCAATTTGAAAAGTTCAGTTTGTAGCACAAAAGCGTTTTAAAAAAGTCTGATTTTTAATGATATTAAAACAATTAAAATATCTTAGATAATATATACATTATACCTCAGAAATTTTGATTAATTTAATGGTACTAAAAATCAGCTCTGTTTAGAACCATTTTGGGTTATCTATTTTGAGAACAATGCTCTACCATTTTGGAATCCTTACTGTACCATTTTAGGAACATTACTATACCCAGAAATCTTTCAAATCAATTTGGGTCTTCAATTTTTACAGTGTGTGCTTTGAGTGAATTCTTGACGTTATTGATCTAACATTTGTGGCGCAAAAGCGACATCTGCACTTTATGCAACTCTAACTTTCCGAAGCATGTGTGACGCTCCGATTCTACAGTTAGCAATGGTTTGCTAGTTTTATGCAAATTTCTAGCTCAGTCTCTTCAGTCTGCAACATATATAAACTATGTGTGCAGGTGCAGGAGAGAAATATTATTCTCGTTCTATGTCCCTCGGATGCTTCATACCAGCTGAGATTAGCAATGGAGTTTTGAAATCACTTCGACAGTAATTTTGGGATTTCTCGCTCTTGTGGATTTCGGTAGGCATAAACAAAGCCGTGGTAAGCTATTATTAGAAATAAATTTACAGTTGAATTGATCTTATAAATGAAGATTTCAACAACAGCCATGGGTTGTTATTTTCAAGATAGCTAGAGAAATCCCCCACGTTTTATAGAGGACCAAGGTAGGTGCCGTACACATATTGGAAAGATGTCGTGAGTAAAACAAATCATTCTTCTTTATAGTAATTAGGTGTTATCAGTATGAACGCCTTTCTGAATTCAAGAATCTAGTTCTACTCTCCCGATACAGTTATAGTTAAAATAAAAGTGTTTTGGTTTTAAATGTGCAAGTATGATTCGAGGCGTTCTAGCCGGGGCTCTCATGAACTATCTGTTTACAATTTTAAAAAATATATTTTTTTCGGTTTTCTTTCTAAAACGGCATTTATATAACAACAATTATTATACACATTAAATTAATTTAAAATATATTTCTGATAATTTTTCAATTTCGATGTAATAAAAGTAATTGAAAAAACAATTTTGCAGCACAGTCGTTAAAACACCCAAATGTAAGCAATATGATCTAGAACACCTATTTCCAATCTCTTAAACATTTTACTTATGATAAAATAAATTAAACATGAAATTTCAATGATTTTTAAAACTTTACAAAAAGTTTGAAAAATGCTTATGCATTCGGTTTGTCTATCCTTTTGACCGCCTGACTGTCTGTCGTCTGGCCGTCAGTCCATCTGTACATCTATCTATGCTCTCACTCCAGTAAACATACTCGGGTTTTCATGCAATTGATAAAGTTTATAGGGTTACCAAAGCATGTTTGGTATTGCATATGAAATATGTAAGAATAATATTTTATTTACACGGACACTCCAAAGTGTTCAATTACATAATGGTGTATAGAGAAAAAGGATTTCGAGAATATTTTAATGACATTACGCTATTTCATATGCTATGAAACTGATATGAATGACTGAATTTCACTACGGTCATGTTAAAACCAGAGTATTCATAGCATTTTTTATTCATTGACAGGGGCACACAAAAGAAACCGATTACAGTACCAACCTTAGGTAATAATTGCTGGAGAGTTCGTTTTAAAATTTAGTATGTGCTTTTAAATTTAATTAGTTATTTGCGTATTATTCTTTATATATAAATCGTATACTTCATATACAGGACTGCACAAAAGTATTCGCATATCATTCTTCTTAGTAGAAATATTGCTGAAGGAGAATTTTTAACGGAAATATAATACATCGAATAAGTGAACGAAATTTAAAAATGAATTTTATTAAGAGGTATAAATTTGTATATCATATAGTGCTTCATAATATATGCCTATTGCATGATTTTTTCTCTTCCTTGTTATTTTTTTAAACACAAAAGTTGATTTAAAATCTATAAAAAAATAGCTCAAAAAGAAAATACAGAATAACGCGAAATCTTTATCAGTAAAAAATAAATAAATATTCCATTACGATTTTCCCAAGAGATATTCAGTTATATAAGAGATATTCGGTGATGAAATATAAACAATATTCATTTAATAAAAAACTCACTTTAAATCGAGGTATTAAAATTTGTATTCCAAGTACACAGAATTTGTTGAACTACGGATAAAATTACTTTACCAGCATTCTCTATACAAATTTACAGATTGTAAGTGGAGTATTTCCGGTTGAAAATCAATAAAAATTTCTATTTTATGTACAAACACATTTTAATAATCGCAGCTGAAGTGCCGTTTATGTAAATCATTAATTTACGTTTGCTTTGAAGTTATCCTAGAAATGATTTACTTTCAATCCTGCTAAATTTATTTCGATCATTCATTTACGTTTTAATTTACGTTTACAAAATGGGAAATCATTTCCTAAAGCAATAATCTTAATAAAGAAAATTTGATTCACACAATTTTATTAATAAACTGAAATTACATCATCTATTTCATTTTTATGTCAAAATATCTTCAAAAGGTGTATTTACATTATACATTGATTTAAAGGGAGACTATTTCTTTGACCTAAAGTTGGCCTGATTTTATTTTTCTGATATTGTCTTTGGACTTTTTGAATAATATTTATGGAGATTTCAATTTTTATGCGTAAAAAATAATAATAATATGCTGTATAATGAATTATATTAATACATTTTAATAACATTATGTTATTTCATATGTATTGAAACTGATATAAATCACTGAATTTCACTACGATCACGTGAAACCAGAGCATTCATAGCATTTTTTATTAAATTGCAGGAATACACAAAAAAAATTAGTTACAATACTGCCTTTCCATGATAATTGCTCGAGAGTATGTTTTAAAATTCGGTTTGCGCTTTTAATTTTAATTGGGAGGTATTTTCTTCGGTTACTCTTTATACATAAATTCTATACCTTATATACAAGACTGCACAAAAGTATTCGCATGTCATTATCCGTATTAGAGGAAGTCGTTGAAGGGGAATTTTTCAACTGAAATATATATATCTCTAAAATGAACTAAATTTTGGAATGCATTTTATTAAGAGATACACATTTTTTATCATATACATGACTGCTGAAAAGCTGGAATAGATTTTCGAATGTAGATGGGGAAGTTGAAATTCGGTTTTGAAATGCATTATTAATTTCCACATGATGAAAAGAGACGTAATATTTTAATTTTTTAAATAATGCAGCTGTTGAGTCTTGACACTATTACTTCTGAAAGATGATACTAGATGGTAGCACCAAAACTTTGTTCCTAATAATACGAGACTGTCAATAACTTTAATTAATTATTATTTCTCATTAATTGTAACTCTTTTGTGTTTGTAAATTCCTAATATGTTTTTTCATATATATATTTAGCATTTAATCATTTGTTTAATTCATCTTTTTAGATATATTGTATTTGTTATACGGCAGATTGTACTGCGGTCTAGTTTAGAACGAAATGTTCTGAATCTAAGTAAGTTTACGAAATCTTAATTCGAAGGATTCTATTAAAATCTCATTAAATCTCAAGTAATATTTTTATTTCTGTGAACAACTCATATTAGAAGGTCTATAATCAACACAAGTCTACAAATGTTTTTCAAGACATCAGTTATTTCACAACCGGCAATCTAATACCAAGAAGGGTACAGCATAAGTTTTTGAAGACGTCGAACAAAACCAGAGGATAGTACAAGGTACTTTATTTTATATTCTATTGAAATAAAAATCTCTCCTATATTAATTCAGTTTAAATCTCAACAGCAGGTTTGCTACATTATTCTGAATGCGTTGATTTATAATGTATGCCTGAAGCATGATTTTTTTTAAAAATACAAATGTTGATTTTAAATCTATAAAATTTAAAACAAAAAGAATAGCTCGAAATGTACTTTAATTAAAAATAGATATAAATACTCCATTACGACCAATAGATATTCAGTTATTTATCGTTCTGTGATTAAAAAATAAAAAAATTCAATTAATAAAACACTCATTTTTTATCAAGTATTAAAATTTTTATTTCAAGTGCACAGATCTTTTGAGCTATGAATAAAATTACTTTACGACATTCTCGCTACAAATTCTCAGGTTTCCATGTGAAGTACTTCCCCTCGAAAATCAACAATTTCGATTTTATGTACAAACACATTTTAATAATTCCCAACTAAAGTGCCGTTTATGTAAATCATTAATTTAACTTTGCATTCAAATTATCCGAGAAATGATTTACTTTCAATCTAGCTAATTTTATTTCGATCACTCAGTCATGTTTAATTTATGTTTGTAGAATGTGAAATCATTTCCTTCACCAATAATCTTAATAAAAGACTATTGATTCACACAATTTTATTAATAAACTGAAAATATGTCATTTATTTTACTTTCAAATCAAAAGAAATTCAAAGTATGTATTAACACCACGAATTGATTTAAAATGAAGCTCATTTTCTGTGTCCTGAAACTGGCCGGATTTTTAGGATATTTTTTAGTTGAAAAATAAATAAATACACAAATACCATCTTTGCACTTTTGTATAATACACTGGTGAAATAAATTAAGAGAATATGAATATTTTATGAAATTGCATGAAAAGAACTAAACTGAAGGAAAATCACTACTTCTAGATAAAAATGTAAATCTTGAACGGCAAATACGTACGCATATACGTGTGTGTAGGCAGGGCCAGCAGAAAAACAGGCTTTTGGATAATAAGACGAATTTTGAACTCTAGGACACCTCGGTAAATTTCTTGGTATTATCTATCGGCAATCGGTTAAATTCACATCGGAATAGAAAACAGAGTAAAAAATGAGATTATGGTATGAGACGACGAATTGTGGGGAGGCTAGAGGCAGGCCAATCGCAAGTCCAGATATGCAGAGAGTTTATTTTAACGCCCAGCGTTTTGTGTAATCAATGGAAACAGTTTCAGGATACTGAATCCATCGAGAGAAAGCCTGGGCAAGATCGTCCAAGAGCCACGACGGCCATACAAGATCGCCATTTGTCCATTTTAGCAAGGCGTAACAGAGGGACTACAGATTCTCAACTCGCTCGGGGATTTTATGCAGCCACAGAAACCAGTTTAACAAGAGTGACTGTTTCCAAAAGACTGAATGAGAGAGGGTTGTTTGCCAGAAGACCGCTGTTTGCGTACCGCTTATATCTATGAACAGGTGAGTCCGATTAGCATTGTGCAGGAAGCATAGTGATTGGAATATAGAGCAATGTGTCACCGTTCTGCTCACCGACGATTCTCGTTTTAGCCTAAACACCTATTCTCGCCATACTTTCCCATGAATAGAGTAAGGGGCCTTCTACCTACCCTCCAATGTCCGTGAAATCAACAATTATAGCAATGACGGTGTAATGGTCTGGACAGGCATCATGTTTGACAGCCGCACACCCCTCCACATCTTTGATAGAGGATCTTTGACAGGTGTAAGGCATAAGGATGATGTCAATGGGATTTTCAATGGGATTAATGTCGGTCGAATATGCTGGCCACACCATACGCGCAATCCCTTCACTCTCCAGGTAGTCATCGATGATGCCAGATCTATGGGAACGTGCGTTATCTTCCATTAAAACAAAAGTAGGGTCAACGGTTGCAGCGTACAATCTTACAATGAGTTCTAGGACTTCATCTCAATACCGGACAGCCGTCACAGAACTCAGTTTAAAGATGAGCAAATCGGAGCGGTATCCTAATGAAATCCCTGCCCATATCATTATGCTTCCACCTTGGAATGCATGATGTTCGGTGATGTTTCGGGGCTGATTGCGTGTTCATTGTTCACGCCATATCCTTATACGCTTGTCGTCTTGCTGCAGAGCAAATATTGACTCATCAGTAAACGTAACATTGCCCCAGTCTGACACAGTCAAATTGACATGTTTCGTACTTTGTACACTTTAATATATATACAGTTCATAGATGTACATTTTAATCGTACCCCTCTTGATTGGATGGATAGAAGAACACAAATTCGAGGTACCCGGGCGTACAGTCCACTCATATGTAATCTTTGGCTTACAGTATTTGCAGATATTGCCTTACCATTGGACGCTGTAACCATAGATGTCACACGTACGGAGGTCGCTCTGCGATTCCGCTTGGTTACAATAGCAATATATCGATCTTCCGCGAGAGTTGTAACTCTTGGGCGACCGACTACGGGCCTTCCGACAACTGTCTGTGTTGTTTGAAATTGTTTCATATACGTGAAATTACAGAATGATGAACGCCCAAGAAAAGAGCAACATCTGTGATCGACTGTTCTGCTTCAATGCTCCCCACAGCACGCCAGCGCTCAGAATCTTCCATTCGTCTTCTGCAAGTAATAGAAACACGTATGGCTTCAAAAAAATGTATGAAAGTTTTAAACACCTTCTATCAGCACTTACAAGCAACTTATGTAACCCTTCATAAAGCTAGCTTCTTATAAGACTGCCATTTTTGCATATTTCTTTACATGGAAGCGCGATTGGCTATTACCTAACATATTTGCATACTTCGATCTACCTCTGCGACGATTTGCATCCTCTTCAATTCTGATTGGCTTCAGGAAATTAGCATTTTCCTCTCCGTGCTTAACTTTTGGAAGTGAGTGTATATATATGAAGTTTTTAATAAGAGAAAAGCTACGCAGTTGTAAATTGTTCCTTTAAAAAAGATCGAGCATAGGTTGTTGCAGAAAAATGAATTTCTTATATGATTTTTTAAACGGATTAAATAAATTTTATGTTATTTTTTAAGTTTTATATTTTGCTCCAGAAGAAAAATGTGATAGTCGTTTCTAGTTAGATTTCATCCAAGACATTAAAACTAAGCCTGGATCGAAACCGAAACCGAATTTTGTGAATCTTCCTATTTTCGGCCTAAAACGAAAATGTACAAAAATCTTTTTAATTAATAATACATTATTAATTATGCATAAATATTACTTAATTATATATATATTCCAAGTTGACTCTCCGAATCTCTGATCATAGTTCTTTTTTTTTTCGTAAATAATAAAATATAATTAATTCAACAACGATATAGAATGACTTTCTGCTTATAGGAATTTCATGTAAATAGCAAATACTTTAAGTCTACTTATATTTATTAATCATTTATTATTATTTCTTTCAATGATCATTTTATATTAGAGTTATTTCAAAGAATGTTTGAAACACTTTTCTGGTTTCAAAGTAAACTTTTCCTATTACTGCCAAGTCTGCAGCGTTTAATGAGAACATGGAAAGCATTTTCTAAGTTTAATCATATAGGTATTGTTTTCTTTATAATTTTCAGTCATGGCTGATAATTATAAATAGCAAATAGTTTAATAGGAACAAATTAAGACTTTCCCATTGAAGACGGTACACCTAATATCAATGAGTAACGTTGAAAATTACGAATGGAAGAAATGAATTTTTAGACTACAGTTTTGCTTCAACTGTAATTTGGGCAATATTATTCTCGAAAACGACTTTTCGTCGAAACTTAGATTTTCGGCCAAGAACCAAAACAAAACCTATTTTTTAAAATAATTTACTAAAATATTAAATAATTAACACAGTAACTAATAATTGCTTGAGCGAAACGAAGGCTGATACGCAGCGCAATGTTATTTTTTGAACTTAAACGCTACGAACGATATAAAAATTAAATAAAAAATTTTTCGTCAAGCAAAACTCAAAAAATATTGGTCGGATTTCGATCCTTAATGTGCTAGAAGATAACTTTAAAGGTAACTTACTGAATGTACCTACTTTGAAAAGTAAATTCCATGTACTTTAAAAGTTATGTAAAAAAATTCTAATAAAAATAGATAATAGATATATCTGAGACATATCTGAATTCTTGTGCTGATCGCATTTTTGGAATACTTCTGTTGCCACGATCACAATATATATATAGATTCAAAACTACAAAAAACATTAATAAAGCTAAAACAAATTGAGATACAACTTTCAAATAAATTGCTTTTAAAAGTGCATTTTTTTTTCTTTACGACGGTGCAAAAATTCAAAATGTCTTATGTTTAGAATTTCAAAGCGTTACAGCGTCAAAAATTGTAAAACTGAAATATCTTTTAAAATTTGGTTATGATAAGTATATCTGTACGGGATATCCATCCAGGTATTTCTATTTTTGCATTTTTAGTCTTAGTCTTGGCGCAATATGTGCCTGAAGGGGTTGTGCACCATAAAACCCTATACAACCAACCAACCTTGTTTATGATTGGTACAGGAATATTAATTTTTAATCTATGGCGTACATATATATGAATCTGTTATTACGTAAGCCACATTTTTATGATTATATTAATGACGTTTTGTATTATTATTATTAGTTGTAGTAGTATAGTAGTAATATCATTCAGACTAACCCCTCAGAGGGAAGTCCTACTATAGTGACTAAAATATAAGATACTCAAAGTCTAATTCAGAGAAACTTACGTTTATCACAGTTTCTTTTTTCTATAAAAAAGCAGTTCAATCTTTTCCAAATAAGAAACAAAAATGTTTACAAACATCACACGATTCATATCAAAGCAAAATCGCATAAACTAATTATCTGGATATCAAAAGAATGTTTATCAGGATCTTTATTTGACAACTGGATAAATAAATGCCGCTTCATATAATTGTCACAGGAAATGCTTTCCAATAGAAGCAAAGTCGAAGTGGCATTTTAACCGAATAAATTTTGTACGAACAATTTATTTCAAAAGCATTTCAAGAGTGATATCGATATGAAATTTACTTATATGAAATTTATCCTTCTGTGACGAAATGTTCATAAATAAATTCAAATGGATCGTCTATAATTATTTTTATCTATTATAAAACTGAGCTGAGCAAATATGTAATGTATAATAATTTTAATAACATAAGTACAGTGAAATCTCCAAATAAGGGACACTCCGAATAAGGGACACCTCTATTTAAGGGACAAAAGTTCTGGTCCCAGTCTCTTAGTATAGGACCTGTAATGTATTTACCTCCGAATAAGGGACACTCGATTTAAGGGACACCTGAAAATGAAATTAAAGAACCTGGTTTTTGCATTTCAGATAATTAAATAGTCAAAGGTAAAAATTAAAATACAGATTTTTGTGAAATTATCATTGAGACAGATAGTCATGTTGATACATAGGCATAGAACACAACTGAGGAGTTTTTATTCACCCATAATTCAAATAAAGATATCAGTGTGTTTAATATCTATAGCTAAAAATTGAGAGACTGACTCTAAAGGAGAAGAAGAAATGAAATTTGCGAGACAAATAACAGATATTTTAAGATACAAAAAACAGTTGAATACCTTTTTTCATAAATACTGCTCATAATGAAAGACTAAAATTTGTAAGTATGGTAAATGAATACTTGAGAGATTTGCAGTGAAAAATTTAAATCGAAAAGCAATCACTTTTGATCGATTAATGCTTCAAGCAAGATTTTTTTTAAAAATGTTATTGTAATTTTTGAATGTACACAAATACTTATGTAAAAAACATAAATCAATAAATCTAAAATCATTTAATGCAGCAATTGATTGAAATTTTATATTAATTAATTCTCTTTTTCTTTTGTGTCTGATTAACGTAATTAAAAGCCTTTGGGTACATTTAAACTTCACGTTTAATGTTGGTTATCTTTTATGTCTTTTCTAAATGATTAAATTAAGAAAGTAAAAACTCCGAATAAGGGACACCTCTATTTAAGGGACAAAAATTCCAGTCCCATGGATTTCCCTTATTCGGAGGTTTCACTGTATTAGGCAATGGAACGTCCCATTATTAAAATATGACCTTTAAAAATTAATTACTTCAAATAACATAATCTGGTTTTCATAATTCTCTGTTTATAATCTTCTGCAGGTGTTCATTCAATAAAAGAAACGGTAATTTTTCAAAGTGGTTGTATCATAGTTTAAAGGAAAAGTACACCTTTAACACTAGAACCGCGGCGACGGGTCATTTTGACCCATATCATGTGCCAAGATGTCGATTCGAACCAGAAAACTCTTTATAAAATAAGCTAAATATAAGTTAAGTAAAAATAATTTCAATAAATTACTTAAACTGTTTTAAATGAAAATTCCGGTGAGAAATATTTTTATAAAACTTGAATGAATTTTCCCGTGGTTCTAGTGTTAACCGTTATAAAACATACAAAATTGCCATAAGATTAGCATTTTTTTAAGGTAATCCCTCAAGAAACAAAAACAATTTTGTGTATAGTAAGACATTATTGAACTATGTTTAAAAAATGTGATACATTATCATTTTTAAAAAAATCAATGAGTCAGTTTAAAATTGCTCGCATGATATTTTCATAAGATTTCTGATAAATTAAAGATAAAACTCGGAACTACAATTTAAACTAGAATATTTGTAATCGATTAAATACAGGATGTTTCAAAAAAAGTGGATAAATTGATATGACAAATCAGGCATACGACAAGGATAAAAAATCACACAGGAACATAGGGTCGCAAACTACTTATTGAGTCACAAATACAGGGTGTTTCTTTCTAGCTACAACCTGTTTGAAAGCAATAATTTCCAGAAAAATAATAACATCGTAATGAAAATGGAACGATATGTACCTAATTTTGAGCGAAATGTGATTACGTTACGAAAAGATCTGGAAAAACACATTGCTCAAGCAATCGATGATACCCTATAAACTGATGATCAGTTCAAAATGTGGGGTGCCAAGTGCGTATTGCTGGTGCGCATCAAGCAAACTTCTACCACTTTTAATTGGTGTTATCACATTTAAAACAAATGTGATAATGTCTATTAAATGTTTTATTATAATTTATTTCATTTTTCTGAAATTTGTTATCGTCAACCCAAATTGAGTTAGGATGAAACACCCTGTATTTGTGACTCAGCAAGGGGTTTGCGGCCCTATGTTCCAATGTGATCTTTTACCCTTGTCATGTCATGTCCTTTTTTCCTTAACTAAAATCAAACTACCAATAAATGTTTTGATATCTTTACGCAATTCAAGTTAAAGAAGAACTCACATGAGATAATTATCTAGTTGTCAGAAAATACATATCAGGAGTTTTATTTGACAGATAGATAAAGCTATTTTCCTTCTATAATTGTATAGCAGAGTGTTTTTCAATAAAATCAAACTCAAAATGACAGGATAAATTTAGCTCGAATAAATAAACAACTTCAAAGACAAATATTTCGAGTGCATTCCACAAATAAAATCAAATTAAAATCAGATGAATGGCGAAAATATTTGGAAAAATCATTTTATAATAGTATTTTATAATTCTTTGTTGTAAAATTTTACAAATAGCGCAAGCATCCTTAGTTAAAATATAAAAGTAAGTAATTGATTAATTTTCTCTTAATTTAATTTAAATATTTTTTTTGAGTCCGTAAAATGTCTGTCTTTATTTATTTATTTTTTACGAAAATCAAAGTAGGAATAAATGTTTTTATAACAGCATACAATTCATGTTAAAGTAAAAATCGCATGAAACGATTATCTAAGTTGTCGGAAAATATATATCATTTTTAATTGACAGCTAGATAAAGAATGTTTATTTCACATAATTGTATAGGAGAATATTTTTCCACAAAATCAAACTCGAAATGACGTTTCAGCAGAATAAGTTAAACATAAATATACAAACAACTTCAAAGCGAAATATTTCGAATGTATCGTCCAAATAAAATCAAAATATAGTCTTGTTAACGACAAAAATATTCGAAATTATTGTACCGGCTGTGTACTGGAATTTTCAAGGTGACATTCTTTCTTTGTTAAAATGAGAATTGACAGGTGATCATGTGCAGGTGGTGAAGTGAGAAAGAGAATATTGCCGAGAGACGTGTTCATCCGTCAGCGATGTATGTGAATGATGAGCAAACAAGGAACATGCCACGAATCAAGAAAGCAATGTGGAATGCGTCCAATGGAGAAACTCCACAGGGAGGTATACATTGGAGAAAACCAGTGATTGGAGAAGGGCAAGTCTTGTCTGAGATTTCAGCTGTTCGTATCTGGGCTCGTACCTAGAGAGCAGTGTAGGACAGAGGTCCTTGAAGAGAGTGCTCTGTATCGGAGAGCGTAGGCTGAGTTCGTATCTGGAGAGCAAGGGACACATACGTCCCGGTGTGTAGTGCTCTGAGCCGGATAGCGTAGGCTGAATATCCGTGTGTTGGGAGATTCGAAATTGATTTCCGATAAAGTTAATCTAACGTATATTGAGTGTGAGGGAGAACGTGTAATTTGAACAGTACACAGCCAACCTTTACTGTATTTAATTTAATGTTGAACCGGATCATCTAAATCTGAGTTATAATTGTAAATAATGTATTTAGTGTGTACATAGTGTATAAATAAATTGTTAATTCAGTTAATTGACAGCGTCAGTGTTCATTTACACAATCCTCATAGTGGGTGACCGATATCACCTATAAATATCGGTGGTGGCAGCTATAACTTCTACGGACATTCTTCAAAGTTGTGCGGGCTGAGAGGAACGTCCGACAAATTGATGGCAGCGTCGGGATAGAATCGCCTGAGACCAGTGACCAGCAAGCCGTGTTGCAGTGTGTTAGTGCCGGAGCCCGTGGAATTCTTGCGGGATAATGCCGGATCGCCGAGTGGAATTTTAGAGAAATAAAAACCAAGTGTTGAGCGGAACTAAAGTGTTGTGCCGTGTCAGTATTAGAGAGAACTGAACTAAGTGTTGTGCCATATTATCGCTAAATCGTGGAACTACCGGTGAATAGAAGAGTACCCCAGCAGATAAAGTATAAGGTAAGGTGTTTTGATCATTTCCTTCTGCTGACATCTCGAACCAAATGTTGCTGTTGTATAATTAATAATAATTTAAGTAAACTGGCTAGATAATTTATGTGCAATTAAATAATTATGTTCAGGTAGGTAGGAAATATTAATAACCATATTTACTATTGTTTTAAGGAAAGTTCATAATAATTTGACATAATATTGACTTTCTATATTCTTTTTTTACTAATAATGGTAGTGAACAAAATTAATGCATTGTGTTAACAGTAGTTGGAAGGAATAATTAAATTTACTTAAATTTAAATTATTGTTAAAGTAATATTTAAATGAAGCAATATTGTTTAAGTTTGAAGAGTTGATAACAACATTTGCTTAGAATTTTAATTGGCTAGAAGTAGTGAAAAAAAAAACTCACAGAGAGAAAAAAAAAAGGCTCAAAAGAGGGCCATAGTGAGAAAAAATGAAAGTGAAGATTTTGAGTATATTTTTTTTAAGTGTGAGAAACAGTATTGGATTTGGAAGTATTTTAGTGAGGATAATTGTAGAAATTTATATGTGCAATTCTTCTTTATGTGGATGTTTTTATTGACATCAATACTTTTAATCAATTTCAACGTATCAGTATTATTATGTAAATTGTATTATTATGTAAAATCAGTATTATTATGTAATCTAAGTGTATAAATTGGAATCTATATTGCATAGTAGTCAAATCGAATTACTGTTTTATTTTTTGTTTTATTGGAAGTAAATTGTGTGATATCAATGGTTGAGGAAAATTAGAGTATTCAGTAGGTTAATTATAAATGAAATACATTGATTATCTAAAGGGTATTAATTAGTATAATAAATGGAGGTATAACTGTACTAAGTTAGAAAGTTAGGAAATATTAATTTGGTAGGTGTAAATATTATTGTACTGTAGGGTGGTAATAACAATCGGAGAAGGTGTATGGCTTTCTTATTGAAACTAAAAAAAGTGGATCTTCAGGTGAGAGCCGAAGAATTGGGTGTTCAATTCGCAAAAGATGATACCAGAATTCAGCTTAGGAAAAAGTTAATGGACAGTGATGGGTATGACGAGGGGGTTATTAAGGAATTATCTGAAGCTATTAATGCAGGACGATTAGAGCGCGAAGAAAAGCAAGAAAAGTTAGAAAGAGAAAAATTAAGGATGGAACATGAATTAGAAATGGAGAGGCTAAGGGTTTAAGGATCGGCAAATAACATTAACGGGTATAGGGAATATAATAATGAAAGTAACATAGAAAAATTGCTCAAAAGTGTTAAAACTCTATCTATCAAAGTACCAGAAGGGACGGAGGGATGGAATTTATTTTTCAACAGTTTAGAAAGGGCATTGAAAATTAAAAATGTACCGGAAAACCAGCAGGCCGAAATTCTACTACATATGTTAGGAGATAAGGCGAATAATTTGTTAATTTATACCACTACGGAACAAATGGAGAATTATGAAGAATTAAAGGAGTTAGTCCTAAGGGAACATGAGCCGACACCGAAGGCGTGTTTGTAAAACTTTAAGAAGGCTAGGAGAAACCAGAACGAAACTCATGTATTATTTGTATCGTGTTTAATAGCGACATGGGAAAATTATTGTAAGATTAGAGGTGCTGACTCTTATGAAAAGGTCAACCAGTTAATAGTTACTGATAAGTTAGTAAGTACGTTAGATGAGGATACTGCATCATATATCGGGTTAACTCAGCAGGGTAAATGGTTAGAAGCTTCTAAAATGGCTAGAGAATGTGATCATTATTTTGACCATAAAAATAAGTCTTATACAGTTACGTATAAAAGTTTTAAAAGTAAAGATAGGTATGTAAACAATGAAAAAATGAGACCGAGGGAGGATAGTAAAGTTAGTAATAACTGGATGCAAAACGGAAGTAATGAGACTAATTCTTTTTCGGATAGGAAAATAGATTTTAAGAAACCTAGTGATGCTTCAGCTCCTAAATGCTTTAAATGTGGTTTGAGAGGTCATTACCAACGTTTTTGTAATAAAGTAAGTAATGAGGGAAATAATAACGGTAATAAAGGGCGAAAGCGGGTGTTCATATGATTGTGGTAAAAGGAAACAAAGAGTTACCTAATGAAGCTATTGTGGCAAGAATATCGGCAAAGGTCGAACAAAGAACTAATGTTATTGGTGAGAAATTAAATAAACTTTAGAAAATTGAAGTTAGTGTAAATGCACAAAAAGCAAAGGGATTGGTTTTTTCCGGATGTGAAATTAGTGTTATTCATAAAGATTTGGTACCGGAAGAGAAATTAAAAGGAGCGGGTAGTATTTATTTACAAGGATTATTTGGTGAGGCAGTTAAATCACCGTTGGTTAAGTTACCGTTAGCTATTCCGCAATTCGGACAAACTAATATAATTCATCAGGAAGTACTTTGCGCAGTCACCGATAATATTAATGAGCAAGTAATTTTACATCCCGAGGTGATTAATGAGTTGTCAGGTATCAACCGCGAGGAGCCACTGGTAGGGCCCCAAGAATTAGAAAATTCAGAAATTATTATAGATAACGCGAGTAAAAAGGAAGATGTGAGTAGCGATAGTTGTAATGTTTACGCAATAGAAGCGAGATCGCAAAATGTACAAAGCCAGAATCCAGAAAAAACGGAAGTGGAGAAAGAAGATAAAGCTATTGTTAGCAATTCAGATATGTTTAAGAAATCCCAATTGGAATGTAAAGAGTTAGAGAGAGCTTGGGAATTAGCTAAAACGGAAAAAGGGGATTATTATATTGTAAATGGCTTATTATATCACAAAGAGAAATTGGTAGGTGAAACTCTAGCGCAATTAGTAGTACCCAAGATAAGAAGGGAAGAAATCCTAAAATTAGCGCATACTTCGGTATTTGGAGGGCATCATGCAGCCAAGAAAACGTTACAGAGAATCAGGTATTCATTTTATTGGGAGGGGATGGCGAAAGAAACTAAACAATTTTGTGAATCATGTTTAGAGTGTCAACTGACTAGAGGGGTTAAAGTAAATGATAGAGCTCCTATTTCCCCAGTATCGCGGCCGAAACTCCATTTCAGGTAGTTAATGTTGATTTAATTGGGCCTATTGATCCTAAAAGTTCACAAGGGCATCAGTATGTACTAACTTTAATTGATCAACATACCAGATGGGCGAATGCGATCCCTCTAAAAATTTAACTGCTAAAACCGCGTGTGATGCGTTACTTCAAATATTTATGAGGACAGGAATTCCAAATATAATCGCCTGCGATAATGGAACCAATTTCACTGCCGACTTTACGAAAGAATTTGAGAAAAGGTTAGGCGCTAGTCCACGATTTTCGACTCTACAGTATTCACAGTCTAACGGTCTTATGGAACGTTTTAATCAGACACTTAAACGTATGTTACATGACACTATTAAGGAAGAAGGTAAAAGGTGGCATGAACAAATACCATTTATATTATGGGCGTATAGGGAAGTCCCAAATTCTACGACGGGAATCGCACCCTTCCAATTATTATATGGTAGAGCGCCGGAGGGTCCTTTATCGATTCTCAAGTCATCCTGGCCAGGAGAAAATAAGGGGGCGCAGTTAGATACTACGCCGATTCATGAGTATTTGAATAAACTTAGGGGACGCTTAGAAAGAGCCGCAAATGAGGCAAAATTATCGTCCGAGGTGCAACAAAATAGAATAGCGCATAATTATAATTTAAGGTAAAAAAAAAGTTTAAAGTAGGCGATAAAGTAATACTGTTAATCCCCGATTCAACTAATAAGTTATATTCTACGTGGCAAGGGCCGGCAATTATCGTCGAAAAACGAAACCAGCATTCGTTTATATTTGAGTTAGCCGACGGGAGTAAGAAGCATGTGCACCAAAATAAAATACGAGAATTTTTTCCTAAATGTAATATAGTTAATATTGTTTTCGAAGGAAATGAGGAATTTGGAGAAGTTGGGGAAATTCCTATTTTGAACCGGGATCAAGAGATAGAACGAGATATAGAGAGGTTTGAAATAAAAGGGTTGTCTAATAGTCAAGTCGAAGATATAAAATGCATTTTGAGGGAGAATAAAGAGGTTATCATACGAATTGATTATTTCCAGCTGCGCGAAAAATTGCCCAGGCCGGGGATCGAACCCGAATACTTGGCTTACAAGGCCAATGCTTTTATCTGTTAAGCTATCTGGGCCATAGCCGGCTGGGATTTCTCGCTCAAATAACCTTATTGGTCGTAACATCTGGTCTGTCATTTGAAACAGCTCACAGAATAAACGGCAGGTAATGGAACTCCATGTAACGATGGATTCGTAGATATACTATTATTTTTAACACAATCAAACACAATCAATCGCAAGCTATCTGGGCTATCGCCCAGATAGCTTAATAGGTAAAAGCATTGGCCTTGTAAGCCAAGTATTCGTGTTCGATCCCCGGCCTGGGCAATTTTTCGCTCAGCTGGAAATAATCAATTCGTATGATAACTTTACCAATCAGTTTGATTGTGTAAAAAATAATAGAATAAAGAGGTGTTTATGGGTCCTGTACGACCAGCGGAAGTAAGGGAGCATAGTTTTGATCTGAAACCGGGGGTGGCCAGGAAAAAGCCAAAGTTATATAGCGTACCGGTAGCATTCAAAGAGGAAGTACATAGGCAGATTCAGGTGTTATTAGAATTAAATCTAATCGAAGTGTCAAATGCTGAAATTAGTCATCCAGTTGTTTGCGTGGCGAAAAAAGACGCAACTGTTAGACTTTGTATAGATTATAGTGCTTTAAATTCGGTAACTCAGGTTCCAACCTTTCCGATGAAAGATTCACAGGAAATCATGTATACCGCAGGGGTGGCTAAATATTTATCTTCGATTGATCTATTGAGGGGTTATTGGCAAATTAAAATGGCTGAGGAGTGTAAACATTTGACAGATTTTACAACGCATAACGGAACTTATCAGTGGCGTACTATGCCTTTTGGATTATCAGGGGCGGTTGCTACGTTTTAGAAAGATATGAATGAGGTTCTTCAAGGTCATCGGAGGTATGCGGAAGCATATTTGATGATGTCGTCTTTTTCTCCGACACCTGGGAAGAGCACTGTGAGCATGTTAGGGCTGTCATTGAAGAGCTTAAAAATAGAAATTTTACGATTAGACTGGATAAATGTAAATTTGGAGAGAAACTGACTAAGTTTTTGGTCATGTAATTGGAGGTGGAACGCATGCACCTGATGAGGAGAAAATAGGTGCAATAAGGGATTTAAAAAGACCAAAAACTAAAAAGGAAGTTAGATCTGTTTTGGGATTAATGGGATTTTACCGATCTTATATTCCAAATTATGCCGAAATAGCTACACCTTTAACCGAATTAACCAGAGGGAAGGTTAAAAACACTGTGCCATGGGATAAAAGGACAGAAGAAGCATTTAGTACTCTTAAAGATGAGTTGTGTAAAGTGACAAGTTTGGCTACACTTTCCGTAGGCCGGGAATAACAGCTCCACGCCAATGCTTCCGACCTGGCAGTAGGATGTTGTCTTACTCAAAAAGATGAAAAGGGTCAGTTTAAACCGATAGCTTTTGCCAGTCAGAAATTGTCAGGGGCTCAGCGTGCTCAGCCGAGTATAGAGAAAGAACCTTGGAGTGTTTTCTTCGGGTTGCGAAAGTTTGAAAAGTGGACCTATGGATCTCAAATTGAGATCATTGCAGATCACAATCCATTAAAATTTCTCACTGAAACAATGCCAAGATCCCCCAAACTCACTAGATGGGCTCTTGCCTTGCAACGCTGGCATGATAGCATTTTATCTATTTATTTATAAATGATAGCATTTTAATTCATTAATTTGGGTTAATATATTTGTAGATAAAAATATTACAAAGACGATTACCTAAGTTTCACATAAAAAAACTATTATTTATTATTTTTTATTATTTTTTACAGTTTTTTAAATTTATATAAAATTCAGAATTATTTTGCATATTTTTCTCTAATTGGAATGAAATCTTCGAATACATGAGTAAGGTGTCTCTTCTTCGATATTATCTTACCTCGGTAATATTTACCTTGCAAATTTTGATGTACCGTATCATTTCAACGTGGCAAATCTGTTTCTAAATATTTGATACTTCCTTTTACACATGCTAAAATTTTATGACACTTTGTAATCGTCAGCTATTTACTTTCCCCATTGTGTTATAATTTACTGAGTGAATTGTAATTCAAATCTTTAGTGTCGATTTATAAACTCAATTAAACTAAAATTACCATACAATTTTAGTAACGTGTAAACCTTAATTATGTTACAACTTGTCAAAGCTTTCATTACAGACTTATAATCTCCTCCTTATTAAAATAATTAATGTATGTAATCCTATGTTCTCATTTCCAAAATCATCAATTCTCCAATCAGTCTGGAAATATTCCTTTTTATGTTTTGACCCCTGAATTTTAACTCGCATTTTTTTCTGTTATGCTAATAAATCATTCTAGGTTTAAATTCTGTATTTAAATCCCGTATTTTACTGTATAAAATATTGCAGAAAATCGCAATATGCTCAAATTTAATTAATTAATCTTAATTGACGAAAACCTTCTAAAATTTATTAAATGATTGAGTAAATTTTCTAATGAAGTTTGTAAAATTCCAGATGAATGATTTTTACAGAAGAAGAAATTTTCATGCATTAATTTGAAACATAAAGTGTTATATATATTAATATATTTGCAAATAAAACCTTAGTAGACTGTCTTTTTCATTTAAAAAATAAATTTGTTTAAAAAAATTTAACTTAAAATTTTGAACAGTTACACTAAACAAAGAAAAATACAAAAAAAAAAAAAATTTAAAAACTAATATTACTTTTAACTTATTTTTTATTATTATTTTGCAATTATTTTAATTAAAAAAGTCGGTAATATTTTGATTTTTTTTTCTCTAATATTAAGGAAGATATATATATACACAGGACAAGGTTTCTTTTCTTCTTAAATATTATCTTACCATGATAATACTTACCTTACAATTCTTTATATACCATCCTATTATCAAAGTTATATACCACTCCTTAAATATTCGATATTTTCTTTTACACGTGGTAGAATATAATGATATTTCCTGCTTGTTTGTCATTTGTTTTTACTCCTATACGATAATTGAGTAATTTTGGATTCTAATCTTTATCTAAATGTCCATTGTGAAACTTAGTTAAACTGAAATTCTCATTCAATTTTATAATGTGTGAACTTTAATAATGTTACAAATTTGTGGGAGTTTTTATGTTGTTATGTTTTTTAATTACAAACTAAATGAAATGAATATTTCTTTTTAAAAATTAGATGTAGGAATAGCAATCAAACAATCTGATTCTTTTTTAATCCTGATGGCAACACTGATGGAACGGAAGGATTAAGAAATGTTGGTCTCAATAAATAACTCCTGCCAATCGCTTAAGACTTATTTAAAAAATATATTTTAACACATACTTAAAAAAATATTTTAAGTAACATTTAGTCTGTTTTTAACTGTTTATATCCCATAGGTACTTTAAAGCACCATTAAAATAACCTGCTTTAAAATTATTTATTACATCGATTAGTAGTAATACAGTTTAAAATAAGTTATAAATACTTTACTTTATCTTGTTCCAGAAGACGTATTGGCCGCACAGTACAAAAATACTTTGAAGGGATGATTTTGTTTGCCTTTGCACTTTTTTCAGCGCCCTTTATGTTGAAAGAATAAGGAAGGAGAGGAGGGGGGGGATTTCAGTTCGGAAACATTTCTGTATTTCTATTGTAAGAATAGTAAATTTCTACATTTCCTAATTCTGCAAAACAGTAAAATAATTCTTAAACAGAAATTTTATTTGAGCTATAAATATTTTTAAAAAATTCTTATAACTTAAAATTTGATTAGTTATTAATTAACAAAATCCTTCCAAAATTTAGTAAATGATTGTGTAAATCTTTTAATATGATTCTAAAATTCACGAAAAAATATTTACAATGTAAAATGTTTATTAATTTATAATTTGGGGCATATAGTGTTAATATCATGACATGCAAATTATTAGCATTACACTTTTTCATTTAAATAACCAATTTGATTTTTTAAAAGAATTACCTTAAAATCTTTGACTAATTACATTGAGCAAAGAAAAGGGTTATAAAAACTTTCTAATTAAAAAAATATTTTTACTTATTACTTTGTAAGGTACCCTGGGGTAATAACGCCAGGCGGGGTAATAACGCCAAGTGCTTATATTTTGCATAATTATGAAATAACCAGTTTATTGACACCCATGTGCTCTGCACAGAAGGGTTCTGAGTCATAAAAATCGCAAAAAACAGCTTCAAGTTAATTTGTTTCATTTTTATGTCTTATTGTTTTTACAAACAACTAAAATTAACGCTTGATCTAAAATTTGCGAGATATGTTTTGTGATGTGAAGACTGTCTTTTTATCCGGAAATACTTTGTTAATTACATAAATTTGTAGTGCATTTCATGTACTTTTAAAATGTTGTTAAATATTTTGGATATCTTCTCGAGATAATTTGTAATTTAAAATGTACTGCGCAATAACTATAACGGGGTAATAACGCCAATCCTTGGCATTGATACCCAGGTTGATTCCCTACAGTGGCCGAGCTACATCCTAAATACTGATTCAAATAAACACAGTTAAAACTTTGCAAAGTTTCTCATATTTCTATTTAAGCGGTCCTTTTTAAGCAAAAAGAAGCTCACGGTCTGATATTCTTTGCCTCACCCCCCCCCCCTCCCACACCACACTTTTATTTTTCTTACACTTTCACAAAAAATTGAACATTTTCAATAGCTTAGAATGCAATTTGTCAATTTCTAAGTTTGTAGAGTTTGTATTTTTAGAATTTGGCTATCTACATGCAATTATTCCATCTTATTTCATAGTTTTGTTTGCATGGCGTTATTACCCATATAGGTGGGTAATAACGCCAAATAGCATTGGTCAAGAAAAAACGCTATTACATTTTATGAATACATATCTGTTAAATTATTTTATTTTATATAGATAGTCAATGAGTTGTTGTATCAGATCCTATATTTGTTTGAAAAATACAATCTAAAACTAAGCCGTGAAAATTGATAGAACCTTAACGTGGCGTTATTACCCCAGAGTACCTTATTTATTATTATTAGGCAGTTTTATTTTATTTAATAAACTTAATAATATTTCACATATTTTTCTTTAATTTCAAAGTAATTTTAGAATACGAGAGAAAAAGTTGTTTTCTTTTCCAAAAATTATCTTACTATACTGATAATAAGTATACCATTATCAAAGTGATAAACCGCTAATAATGTGATTATTTTCTTTTACACAAGATATACTTTTATGAAATTATATATATTTTCATTATTTGCTTTTACCTCTACAATATAATTTATCAAGTAAATTTCGAATTCAAATCTTTATTCGAGTGTCAATTCCTAAACATTATTCAACTGAAATGATCATGAAATTTTAATAACGTGTATACATTAATAACGTTACAACTTGCCAAAGCTTTTATTACATATTTCGAATCCTCTCTTTATAATGTATCTAATCCCATGTTCTCATTGCCATAATGATTGATTTCCAAATGCGGCTCGAAATGCCCCTGGAATTTTTCTCTGTCTGTACCTTTGTCTTTGTATATTCACTTTTATCGCATCTGTTAATAAATCATTCTAATTTCTTCAAATACTAGCGTTACATCTTGTTCCACACAACGTACAGAAAATGATATCAAATTTCAATAAAATCGATAATTGATAATGTATTTTTTTAAAATTGAGATTGAATAATAAAAATTAGCAGTAATTGTATTTTTAAATAAAGATTAAATGAAATAAACATTGCTATTTTAAAAGAGTAGGAGAAAAGAAGTAAGGGAGACCGGGGTTAGTTGTGCCAGGGGCAAGTTGTGCCATCCAGCTTCTTGACTGAGCCAATAGGTTGCAGCACCTATCGCGTCATGTGAGTGACGAGGTTGATTGTCTCAATGTGCTGCTTTTTTTAAGTATAGTGTCTCGTTGTTTTCGAGATAAACATATTTATCTTATTTTGTATCGTAAAAGTAAACTTTGCGACCTACATTTGAATTGTCATTGCCACTACCGATACTGAGGTATAGAAACTTCCCTAACATTATTTGAATGCTTATATTTTGAGCTGTTATTCATTGTATTTCATTTGTTAATCACGCCAACATTTCGGAAAATAATGAATTAAGTTCAAAATTGCATAACGCGGGGCTAGTTGTGACAGTATCACATACTTACCAAAGCATAATTTTTAATGAAGATTTTTATATTTCATTAAAAATGGTGCAAATTTACAAGAGGGGTGTTGAAAGAGCTTTAGCTACTTTAGTAGATTATGAAAGGAATGCAATAGAAGTTAAATCCGGAAAGTGCAGTTTATGTGCAGCCCCGTGATGTGTGAGTATATGGACAGCTCAAAAAATTCTATAATCAGACTGTATATGGATGATTGAAATCGCATTCTGGAAGCAATGTGTCAATCTATGACATACCAGGTTAAGTCAAAAAGTAACTGTATGGAAAGGTCAAGCAATGCATAAAAAATTATACCTAGGTTATTGAAAAAAAGAGAGAAACAAGTATTGGATATCTCTTAAAATGACGAAAATTGCTTATATCTAGTTTGCTTAAAGCAATACAAACTTTCTAGACCCGGAGAAAACTGGAAGAGGGGCACATGTCAAATGCACCAAAAATTAACCTTATTATATTTGTATCAACTGCAAATCAGATGCGGGAACAAGCGATTACTATGAGTGATTTAAAATATAGGATATAGGCCTACACATTGTAGTTGGCTGCCGCGTAAAAGATCAATATGGCCAAAGATTAGTATTGGCTTACTTTTTATTTCTTTGCTGATTAAGACAGAATTTTTTCTTTTTATTGCTAAGTGTCTCTAAAAGTATCTTTATAAAGGATTAAGAGTTTACAAGTGTTAACAATTTAACTATTTTATTTTCATTTGATTTAAAATTTTATTAAAACAAGAAAGTTCTTTATTGTGTTAAAGAATGTTATCAATGAATAAACTTCATCTTCTGTATTTTACGTATCCCATTTAACGCCTTTCTTACATAATTTGTATATGTTACAATGTACTTGTTGTATGCGTCAAATATATGTCACAACGTGCCCCAAGCATGTCACGACTTGCCCCGTACCGGGGGTTAGTAGTGACAAATTTCGAGGTTATGCAGAATTCATTTTGTGCTATGAAAAACGTTAATAATTTTAATAGTAGATTTATAAATATGTTACGCAAGACTTACTCTAATGATCTGATACACTAAATGTTTCACTTCAGCTCAAATCTTACGGCTAATATAAAAAATGTCGAAAATGCCACTACTAGCCCCGGTCTATCCTATTATGAATTTAAAAAAACGTCTAACTGACATTAATGATGCTACCATGAATATGGAAGCGTTAGAAATATTTAAGAAATATAACAATTTCATATCAATCGCAAAATACTGCAAAATATATATTTTAAATAACATATGGACTGTTTTTCATAAATTTACAGATAAAAATATAGCAGTAGACTTTTTCATGTTAGTAATAAATTTTACTTAAAATGTTTTTATCTAAAAAGTTTTCACTGAATATGTTGAACAAGGAAGGTTAGAAAATTTTTCAAATTTAGAAACTAATATTACTCATTATTTGTTATTATTTAACCGTTTTTGTTTAAAAAATTCAATAATCCTTCAAATCTTATTCTCTAATTTTAAAGCAATCATTGAATATACTGTAAAAATTTTGAAACTATAGCTGCATCGTCAATCCACCGCTTTTATAGAGTATCTGTATTTTGATCCAAAGAGAATGCTCCATAATACAGTGAAGTAGTCGTTTTCTATGAAAGCGGTGGAGAGACGATGCAGCAATAGTTTCAAATTCTTTAACAATTTATAAGAAAAAGGTTTATTTTTTCTTAGAAACTTATCTCATCATACCATTATCAAAATAGCAAACTCTTTTTTTTAAATATTCGACATTTCACACATGACAGAAATTTATGATATTTTATGTCTCTTCACCATTCACTTTTATTCCATACATTATAATTTACTAAGCAAATTTCAAATTCAAATCTCTATTTGAATATCAATTCATAGATTTAGTTCAGCAATTCTCATAATGTATAAACTTTAATAACGTTGCAAACTTGTCAAAGCTATCATGACAGATTTCGAGTTCTCTCTTCATTAGTATATCTAATGCATCGAATCCCATGTTCACATTTCCTTAATGATCGATTTCCCAATGCATCTGGAAAAATTCTTAGATGTTTTCGCTGTTTATTTACTTGTCCTTGAAATTTTACATGCTTATTTTTACTTTGTGTCGCGTATGTTAATAAATCATTCTGATAAATTTAAATACTAGAGTTATATCTTTTTCAATGACAGTTACAGAAAATGATATATAATTCAATAAAATCGATATATGATAAAGCTAATTCTTTGCAATGGTTTTAGTAATGAAAAAATAGTAATATTTTATTAAAAAAGCAAATACAATTATTTAAAAAAAAAATGTAGCAAAATCAATCAAGGGATTTGAATCCTTAAAATACCGAATTGTTATCGCTGAAGGTTAAGAAGTATTTGTCTGAAATTCTAATTCCTGCCAATCGCTTACGACAACATAAAATATTGTCACTTTTAACCCTTTGTCGCGGCGACGTTAATTTAACCCTCTGAGCGACATTAAAAAGTGTAAAATTGTAATATTGTTTTCTCTGTATTTTCTTTTGAATGCTAAGAAAATATTCTTCTTCTAACATTTTAAATCAAGTAATAAAAATCATTCGTAAAGCATAGATTATGAAACACTTTCCAACTTTAAATCTATAACAAAACTTATTTAGGGAAGTAAGTTTACTACCTATAGCCAAATATGTATTCCAATACATTTGAACACCTCTGTATTTGATCTGTCCGTTGATATATTTGCAATATAATTAGGAAATTTGATTTAGCAAGAAAATGCCAGGTACGTTGAAATTCTTTGAGCAATTTGTACTAAAATATGCAAAAATTCTTAAATACTTTTGTTCAGCCCTGTAGTTTGCATAGTATCTTTATTACACGACGGTATTAAACTAAAATTTATTTAAAACCGAAACATTCTTAAACATTCTCAAAAATTATCATTTATAGGCGTCCACGTATCCAATTCTTTGCGTGGTCCTGTATATCCTTTTATCTATATTCTTCAAACATTTTTGAGTAAACTGAAAGCACTTCACCTTAAAAATGCATAACATATTTAAAAACCATCTTTAAGTAATTTAAGCTCAATTCAGTAACATTTTCGAGTTCTTTTGTGTAACCCTATACATTAACCACAGTATTTATATACACCATGTAATATGCATAGATTCAGGGAAACTTAAAAGCGCATATCACAATTGAAATGCATTTCATCCATCCATCAGCCATCATCCGATACATATATAGTACTTCAGAAAGAATATACTATTTGAAATCTTTAGTGTGTCCCTGTAAATGCTATGCATTTCGTATTATGCATGATTCAGCGACGTAAATCAAATTTATTATGCATGAGATAGTTTAATATAATTAAAATATGTCACATACAATTCTCGCCTTTATCATTATGTAATTTAATTATTTTGTGTAGCCTTGTAAATAAATAATAACTATTCTTTCCTCTGAATATTTTACAAAATGCATATTCTAGTGCACTTACCAAATGCATATAAATTTGAGTATGTTTGACCGGGTATAATACCTTTAAAATTCATTTGAAACGATTTTTTCCCATTTGCCATAATGTAAACGTAAGCTTTTGACTATCCATGTCGAGGTTAACGAAAAATGCAAGCTACAGCGGTACATTTCATGCATCTTTTATTTCAGACCGCTGAAGTCACGTGATATTCGAATGCACCAATGAAGGTGCACGAAAAGAGGTCAATCTAGCGGTTTGTAAAAAAAAGGCATTTGAGATGCACCGCGGTAGCCCGACTTTTTCGTTAACCTCGATCCATGTAAATAAATTAATCAAGGTAGGTACTTGATTTTTAATAGGTTTCGTACTAGGGTAAACGTCAATAACATCCAAAAAATTCATTGCAATCCAAGTATATTTAAGAGAGTTAGAACGCGGACAGACAGACAATTCGAAACCATAAACTATTTTTCAACTTTGCTGGATAGCAAAAATGCATTTCATCTATCCAACAGTAATCATCGGATACATATACAATATTTGCAAAAGAATGTACTATTTTAAATATTTTGTGTGTCTCTATAAATGCTACGCACTTCGTATTATGGAAGACTATATGGTATAACTTTAGCCTCAGTGACATAGATCAATTTTATTATTCATAAAATATTTTAATATAATTAAAATACGCCGTACACAATTTCCTCCTTTACCATTATGCAGTAAATTCTATTGCGTGTCCCTGTAACTGAATAATAGTTATTTTTTTCCTCGTATATTTTATAAAAAGCATACTCTAATGCAATTCGTAAATGCATATAAATTTTAATGTGTTTGACAGGATGTAACAGCTTTAAAATTCATTGAAACGAAACTTTTCCTTAGGCCGTAATGTAATGGGAAATTTTGACTGTTCCTGTAAATAAACTTATGCTATGAACTGCATTTGAAATAGGATTCGTGTTATGGTAAACACAAATAACGTCCAAAATTTTCAGGGCAATCGGAGCATATTTATGGGAGTTAGAGCACGGACAGACGGACAGACAAACCGAAATCAAAAACACTTTTCAACTTTGTTCGAAAGTGATAGAAAATCTAATTACAAATATGAATGTAATCATTGAAAGATTTCATTCTTCAATGCATTGAAAATCCAATAAATCTATCGAATTATATTATCTTAAATATTGCTTAGATTGCAGCGAAATCTGGTGGTAAGTGAACGTAATATTACATGCGAAACGGTTGGTTAAAACTGTTAATTTTAATGCTAATAATTTGTTTTAAAGTACATTTATACATCGATTAGTAGAGAAACAGTTTAAAACGAATTAGATGTTTTACTTTTTCTTGTTCTAAAAGCACTATTAGTAGCACAAAAAAAATTAAAGTGGTGATTTCATTAACATTTTCATCTTTTTAGCTTTCTACATGTTGAAATATTAAGACGGGAGGATAGTTCCATTTGAAACAAATTTTTATGTTTCTATTATAAGAACATTATATTTGTACATTTTCTAATTCTACAAAATATTGTAAAAACATTTTCAATAAAAGATTCATTTTTCTAAATAATAAATATTGCACGAAATCCTTATCAATTAAAATTTTAGTCATTAATTTTAGTTTGCAAAATCCTTCAAAAATTTATTAAATAAATTAAAAGAAAATTGTAATTTTTTTTAAACTTTTGTTTCAAAAATTCGCATAAAATGCTTAAAAAGATGATAGAGAAATATATTTAGAATGATAGATTTAGGAAATTTTTATGCATTAATTTGGGAAGTAAATTTTTAATATATTTTGTAGATAGAATTGTAGCAGAGGTTTTTTTTCATTTAAATAATGAATTTCTTTTAAAATATTTTTATATTTAAAATTTTGTCTGTTACATTTAACAAAAAATACTACAGAATGTTTCAAATTTAATAAATAGTTTTACTTACTATTTAATATTTATTATTTTAGAATTTCGAATTTAGAAAAAATCGATAATGTTTCACATATTTTCTTTAATTTAAAATCAGTCTTGGAATACAAAAGAAAGGAATATTTTCGTCACCCAAATTATATTACCATACTTAATACTTACCTTACTATAATCAAAGTGATATACCACTCCTTAAATATTCGACATTTTCTTTTATAGGTGACAGAATCTAATGACATTTCCTGCTTATTCATCATTCGCTTTTATCCCTAAATAGTAAATGAGGGAATTTCAAATTCAAATCTTTATCTATGTGTCGATTCTTAAACATAGATCAACTGAAATTCTCATACAATTTTAATAATGTGTGAACTTTAATAGCATTACAAACTTGTCAAAGTTTTCATGGAAGATTTTGAAACCCATGTTTATTAAAATAACTAATGCATCTAATCCCATGTTCTCATTTCCATAATGACGATTTTCAATTGCTGTTGGAAATGTTCCTGAATATTTTCTCTGTTTCTCTCTTTCTCTCTGATTTTTTTTTTTCACATTTACTTTGTTTTTTTTCGTGCATTAATAAAACTTCGGATAAGTTTAAATTACTACTGTTTAGTCCTGTTCGTAGCTACTTATCGAAAATTATGTAGAATTTATTGACATCGATACATGATTATTTTATCTGTTTGCTTTACGATTTTTACGATGAAAAACTTCGCATAATATACGGAATACTGGAGGCATTTTTGCCGATCCCACAGGGGAGAAAAATACGGGCTTCTGATTGGTCGAAAATTTTTGCTTTCCTTCATTTTTGAGTTTACGTTTATTTAATCATCAATTTCTGTTTCAAAGGCTTTTGAAAGCTGGATTTTCCTTCTGTTTTTAAATAGTTATTAATAAATAAAGAAATAGATAATTCGGAATTTATAATTAAAGAAGTTAATCAGGATGTTTAACAATTGTTCTGTATTACTTTTAGAAAATAATAAAATAGAATTGTCATTTTTTCTTTATATTTTTTTAACATGATATGCTCGTATATACACAATCAGAACAATTTATTTAGAAACAACAATATTTTCATTTTACGGTGTCAAACTCAATTGTTCTATATTACTTTTAAAAAATTGCAATTTCGTCTTATTATTATTATTTTAATGATTTACCCATATACGCTTCTAATACGTACATTAGAATTCAGGATGATCTATTTGCAAACAATTTTTCGACGAATCAGAAGCCCGTATTTTTTTCCCGTATGCTAGCTTTGGTGGGATCGGCAAAAATGCATAGTGGAGGGCTAATTTCATTTAAATAACTTTAATGATCACGCAATCTGGTCTGATACTTTGGATCGGCTCAACAGAATAAATCGTAGGTCAAATATATGGAACTGAAGAAAACGCTGCATAAGAAATTATATTAGATTAATTTATACCACAAATATTCAATCGGTAAAGGAAATATAACAGCTGTAAATTTCACAAGTGGGTGAAAAAAATCCTGACCAGTATTCGAACCAGGGATGTATTTGCTTTATTATATTACCAGGGATTGTTTTGAAGACATCCTGGTTCGAACCCTTGCCTGGACATTTTTCACGCATATTCACAGTATCCGCAAAGAAACTCTTCGCGAGGGTTGAATTCTGATAGGGATTGGCCGACGCGTTTTCACGTAACTTGGCGATAATTATACTTGGCGTAGCGATAGACGCTTCCGTCGAGTTTGATTTCCTTCGGAGCCGAGTACAAAGAGTACAAAGTAAAAATTTGTGTTTAAAAACTTTTAAAGAGTACAGCTTTCAGTAAGACACGTTCCATCCAATGCAATGCTGCAAGAGAAAAGTTACTTTGTACTCGGTTCGGAAGGAAATCAAACTCCTCGACGGAAGCATCTATCGCTCGCCAAGTATAATTATCGTCAAGTTACGTGAAAACGCGTCAGCCAATCCCTATCAGAATTCAACCCTCTCGAAGAGTTTCTTTGCGGATACTGTGAAAATGCATTTTTCACAAGCTGTTATAAATCATTTACCGATTGAATATTCGTGGTATAAATTAATCTAATATAATTATTTTCATCAGCTTGAACAAAACTTAACATTATGAAAAGCATTTTAGTCTGAATCGCACTTCTGTACGACAAACATTTGATTTTATATTGAATTTTAAAATGTACCAGAGATTCTTATGACACTCTGTGGACAGCCTCTATTTCATATTTAACAATATGACTTTCACAAATGGTTCTATCTTTTTGATGATATTCATATCATGCATTTTTTCCATTCAAAACTTTTTTACAATGTTGTGGTTTTTATTAAATATACACGAGAATTACTTCCAAATATTCCATTATATTCGAAAATTGTGTTGCCCAGAGAAAAGAACGTATAGCATATTTATCATAAAAAGATGCTTTCACAATTTTAAATCGAAAAGTAAATTTGAATATATGCGCATTAATAAGTCATTTTCAGATGGAAATATGCCCATATTTAAATAAAGAGAGTATACTTACAGTGTAATAAATATTGGCTTACTATAAACTTGACTCAAGTGATAAATAAGAGATGAAATTTTTGCTTGTATTGAATCAAAAATATATATACGATTTGGCAGTCATTTCTTGTTTAAAGTGGTCTGGAACACAAATATCTCCAAATTTTTTAAAAACAAATAATTGCATAAAAAATTATTTCATTTTTTCTGCTTAAAATGACACTCAAATTATGTTTCTATCTAAATTGGAGTAGGAAATATTCAATTTTTCATTTCGGCTTGTTTTCAAAATATAACATTCAAGCAATGGTTGTGATGGAAAGAATTTCTTGTAAAAATGCGTTTTTCTTAATGATGGACTTTTCACCATTTCTCCTATTTAAATTGTTAAAAGTCCTGAAACTTTAATGATAAATGGTTCAAATTTGAAGCTTGTCTTTTTAAATTCAGTACTTTCTTTTACTTTAATTTTGATTCAGCAAATTAAAAATATTATTATTTAAAGTATATATATTTTTAAAGTTATGTCTTTTTTTTTCATTTGAAATATTTATAATTTTTTATTTAAATTAATATTTTCAAAAATGTTGAATCAAAATTAAAGCTTATACATTTCTGTTCTCTTAAATGTGAAAAAATTGAATTTCCAGAAAAATTATTTAGAGTTATAACAATTTAAAACTACCCCATTTTTTAAATAAATTTATAATCTTTAATTTTTAATAGAAATATACAAGAACTTTTAAGGATTTTGTTTACAAATAATATTATTATCCATCATGAAAATAATTAAAATTTTAACTCAAGAAATAACATTTATTTTAAATCCTTTAATTCTCTGTGTTCCTTTAATCCTCTCATGTACATGGTAGCATATATGCTGTTACCAATGTTTCAAATTTATTGGATTTTTTAATTAGGAAATTCCAAATTCATATCCTACATTTAAAAGTGCAACATTGTACTAACGAAGTTTTGAATAAAAACCAGGAGGGAGAAAAAAAAAAGGATTGAAAAACAGGAAGAGACATATAGTGTACTGTCTATTAGTTACGAATGTAATAATTGAGGAGGTAGCCTCAAAATAATGATTTTTTTTAATGGGATGAATAGTTTATTATTACCACCAAGGCAAACTTCCACCAGTAAAATTTAATAGAAAATTTCGTCTTATTTAAGCACCTTACTCATAGAAAAAATTTCTAACAAATATGGTAAAAAATTCAATGTGTATTTATTGTAGGAAATTCGACCAGATATTTTAATATTTCTCCCTGGCAGCGACAGCACGTTTTCTAAGTTCTCACAATATGACTTAAACTCGGAACATGACTAACGCCGAAGCAGACTGCCATCAGTAAAAATAAAAATCTGTTTTGATAATTATTTATGATGAAAATTTTTCATTAATAAGACATTTAAAAAAGGAGAAAAAATCTACTTAAATTTTACTGATGGCAGTTTTTCTCGGCAGTTATCAACCCTGGCGAAAGCGGTTACAGTTTACCTCTTTATCAATAATTCCATGTATTAACTTTATTTAATTGCAGACATACTTTATTTAAGTAAACGGAAAATTTTTACTGAAAATTTCTACACTACTGGCCGTTAAAATTGCTACACCATGAAGGCGACATGCTACAGACGTAAAATTCAAACGACAGGAAGTAGACGCTGTCATATGCAAATGATTAGCTTTCCAGCGCATTCTGACAAAGCAGGTGCCGGTAGCGACACCTACAATGTGTTTGAAATAGGACATTTTTCAGCCGGTTTCTCTCACAGAAATTGCATTTGAGCAGTGTTGCCTGGTGAAAAATTGTTGCGATGCCTCGCGTAAGAAGGCGAAATGCGTACCGGCATGTTTCTGACCTTGATGAAAGTCGAATTGTAGCCTACCGGGATTGCAATTTATCGTACCGCAGTATTGCTGCGCGCGTTGGTCGAGATCCAATGACTGTTCGCAGAATATAGAATCGATGAATTCCGGTAATAAAAAACGCCGAACGAGATATGAAACGCCCCCTATCACTAGCAGCAGAGAAGACAGGGATGTTATCCGTATGGCCGTAATGGATCGTTCAAGTACGTCACGAGCCCTGAGTCAAGAAATAAGGTCATTTGCAAGACAAGAAGTGTCTGCACGAACAGTTCAACGACGTTTGCAATAGCATGGACTATCAGCTCGCAGACCATGGCTGCGAGTTCCCTTGACGCTACGTTATAAACAGGAGTGCCTTCAATGGTGTGATCAAGGACGAGCCTGGGTGCACGAATGGCGAGGAGTTATTTTTTTAGATGAATCTAGGCTCTACTTGCAACATCATGATGGTCGCATTCGTTTTTGGCGGCATCGTGGTGAACGAACATTGGCAGCGGGCATTCGTCATCGTAATACTGGCCCATCACCTGCGTGATGGCATAGGATACACGTCTCCGTCATTTTTTGCTCGCATTGACAGCAATTTGAACAGTGCAAGTTACATTTCTGGTATTTTACGACCCATGGCTATACACTTTATTCGAGACCTACGAAACCAAACGTTTGAGCAAGATAATGCCCGACCGCATGTTTCCGGAACTGTACCGACCTTCCTTGATACGGAAAATGTTCGGCTGTTACCTTGGCCAGCATGTTTCCCAGATTTCTCACCAATGCAAAAAGTCTGGTCAATGATCGCCGAACGACTAGCTCATAACCATACGCCAGTCACTATGACTGATAAACTGTGGCATCGTGTTGAAGCTGCATGGGCATCTGTACATGCCATCCAATCTCTGTTTGACTCAATGCCCATGCGTATAAGTGCTTTTATTACTGTCCGAGGTGGATGTTCTCGGGTACTGATTTCTCAGGATCTATGCACCCACATTTCTTGAAAATTTAATCACTTGTTATTTCTATCATAAATATTTGTCCAATAAATATCATTTTGTTATCTGCATTTCTTCCTGGTGTAGCAATTTATGGCCAGTAGTGTAGTTTAAATTCAGATTTTCTCAATAATGGAATTTCTAGAACGTGTTTTACCATGAGTTTGAAGGTTGATCCTGTCATTCCCAGGGTATAGTGAGTTCCAGATATTGCTTAATTTCGAGAATAGGAATCAGACTGGAAAATGTAAACAGTAAATTTCGTTTTATCTAATAGCGAAATACCTTTATTAATTAAAACAAAAATTTCTTTTTTAAATTTTTAGTGTAATTACAGAATATTGCAATTAAGAAAAACAACTATATCGGGTACAGATGATAACAATAATAATGCCAATGGCATAAGAGAGTTAATAACACTGTTCGATGTATTCTGACAAATTTTCAGTTTTTCTGTATACATTGGATGTATCCTTTAAATGTGACGGAAATAAAAGAAAAAAAATTCAACATATTCTATCCACCTCCAATTTTAAAATATATTTTTTCGATTTTTGATTATTTGGATATTGCTATAAAATATCCTAACATTATGTAACGCTTTGTACACTGGTGTCCAAAAGTTAAGCATAACTGGTAATTAAGTAAGTAATGAAAGAAATATAAATTGAAATGTGGTGAAACTCCAGGTGTGTAAACAAAATAGTACACGTCATATATTTTCGCGAAGAGTTTTCCCCGAAATCGAACAGGGGGCAGTCAACAAATTGAAAAAGAACGAAGATCTTTTGGATAACTCTGTCAAAACTAATATAGCAAAAGCGTTCAAACTGCACATTATGATTAAGTGGCTTATTGTAATGTACTGTGTTTGTTTTTATAAGGATAACAAGTATACTCGTAGAGAAATTAAGGTTTTTATAAAAACAGTCCTAAGTTTTTTGCTTATAATTTGCAGAGTTCTTAATATAAAATAATGTTCTTTTCTGAAAATATGACAAACATCATTGTACACAATACCCTGTCATCAGAATTTAAAAGTAATAAAAATTGTATGAAAAATGAGTAGGTTTAGTAAATAATTTTTCATTGCGCATGCGTCAACGATATCAAAATTTCATTTGCATATTGTGTTAGCTAAATGTATAGAGCAACTTTTGTAAAAGTTTCAAAAACATAGCTTGAAAATTCTGAAAATAATCGTCTATAGAATCAACTCAAAATCCGTTATTCCTAAAAGGAAGCAAAGAAAGATTATTTATTTCGAAAGATTTTTTATTTTTATTTTTATTTTTATTTTTATTTTTATTTTTATTTTTATTTTTATTTTTATTTTTATTTTTATTTTTATTTATTTATTTATTTATTTATTGTTTTTTTTATTCCAAGATATTTCGCTTGGTGGGATATTTTTTATGCTCCTTCTGCTAGTAAGTTTTACAGAATTACTCTTATTGGGCCTAATAAAAGAAAAAAAAGCTAAAGATGACTCCTTATTACTTTCTTCTATCTTTACAAGAAGAAAATATTGTATTCGTGAAAATTTTCGAAATCCAGTTTTCGACGGATTGTTACACGTTTTAGGGATCAGAGAACCCTCAAAACACGTGTTTTACAAGATTTCTGTGTGTGAGTCTGTAAGTCTGTCAGTGTGTATGTGACTCATGACTAAAAGGAGTTACAATGCATTCGACTGAAATCTTACACTCGAGATTTGCTACATGCTACAGATATATCAATGAAAATCTCAACAGAAACCACAGTTTTAGTTTTCAAATCTTCAAGTTAAAATTTATGCCAAATAAAATCTAATAAATCACCAAGATGTATACTTTAAAAAAAACCCACATAATTCGGTGGAATAGTAAATGCCATCTTTAAAAAAATTGTATAAAACAAAACTTTAAAAAAAAATTCTACTTTTAAATTTATTGCAGTTAGATTTAATTTTTTTAATATACATATATATATATATATATATATTTAATCTGGAAAATTGAGGGTGTACATTGAATTATTAATAAATTTCGATTGTAAATTTTTATTGTAAGTGCGTTTCTAGGTCAGCGGTTCATTATCTGAGGTACACGTACCATTGGGAGTATGTGTCGAGCCTCTTGGAAGTACATGAAAATAACATCGGTAATGGCAGAAATCTCAAAAGAGGTTAGTAAAGTCTTACAAATATTAGAAATGACAATTTAATTCATATCAATTTATTATATGATTATGATAGGAAGATAACTAATGAAAAAAATAAAACATGTTTGCGTTATTAAGTTCACTTTGCGTTCTATAGCTCACTCAAAGAGATATTTTTCCGTAGTCAAGAGGTTTTGGGTTAATAACCCCGGATGACGGGAAACTAATTGCATAAAAATAATTTTAAATTGTTCAAATTGAGCTAGGAAATGCATTTTTCCTTTAAATAATTGCTATATTATAATTTTTACCCGTTGCTGCCATGAATATATTTTCCGTTAGTGGTTTTAAACTATTTTCTGCCAGATATGTGGGGCAGATGTCCTAGTCTCCTTGGGAAACCGTTTGAAAATCGTATCTGGTTGAGTGTAGCGTAGGTGTGGGGAGGGGGCGTGTTTATGAGAAATTGTAGTACTCAGAAATGAAAAGCCTAAATGAAGTGGAAGTGGAAGTTATAATGTGTGAAATCGCTATTCTAAGCGATGATGAAACATGATCATCCACTTTCACCAATATAAACACTTTCCCTAAGTTTATAAGCATACTAATATCCTATAAATTGGGAAGTTTGGATTTTAATTTGCATAGCATGGTCGTTAATGCATTCTGATTTTTAAAAGTTGTACCAATATTTATGGATTTAAATAAATTATATTATTTTTTTATTTGGAATTTTTTTATAATGAGTCATATAAATAACTCATAGCAACACCTGAGATTTATGAAGTTTGGTTCAAATTTCTCTGAAAAAAATTATTTTTTGAGAACTTATAAGGTAACCATTAAATAATATTTCAAATCATTATTTATTTTACATTTTTCTAATTGTATGTCTTAATAGAATATATTTTTGCTAATAGAGGTACGTTTTTTAATGGAATGACTTGATAAGAGTCAGCACTCACAGAATTAACATTTATATACTGACCAGAAAACATTACTTTTATGGTATATAGTAATTTTGAGACGGGTGATTGTTTTATTTTATTTCAGAAAAAGTATCAAAGAAATTGAATTAACAGTCAGTTTCTATGAGAACTGTAGTATTTTTAACGTGAGCGTGTGTAAAAAACTACTTTAGAGTTGCTTGATATTTGTGTATATAAGTAGCTTGCAAAAAATTTGAAACAGTGGCTATATCTGATTTTGTTACGTTATATTGTTTATTAAACTTCTGGTTTTAAACATATTTCACGATAACTTTATTTTTGATATATTTCTTATAGATTTTAAAGTATGAAAAAAGAAAAGTTTTTTAATTTCTATCACTCTCTATTCTAATCAAATATTACGCTAGGTTTTTATGCATGGTTTTATTTTATTATTCGATTTAAACCATTATACTTTTTAAATAAAGGGTATAATAGTACATTCCTCAAGTACAAATTGACAAAGTACTAATAAAAGGGCAGCTTGAAACAAAAAAGTGCCACAAACTGAATAAAATTCGTGTAATAGATATAAGTCTCGATGTTACGTTAAAAGTGACACAGAATAAGTGAAATACTACTCTAAATTTTTGGTCTGTATCGAACTTATAGTAATTGTGATAATATTACATAATATAACTTCATCATGTAGATATGCATCATATGTTTCCCGTTCAATTCAAGTAGCTAAAATAGAAGATGTCTTTAAAGAATAACTTGTGAGGGAGTGTCACTTTGTAATAAATACACTTTTGTGTTTTGAGTGAGTTCGTGACGTCACTGATATAACATTTGTGGAGCAAAATCGACATCTGTACTTTATGCAACTCTAACTTTCCCAAGCAAGTATGGCGCTCCGTGTCTACAGTTAGCTGTGGTTTGCAAGTTTCATGCAAAGTTCTAGCCCAATCTCTTCAGTCTTCAAGACGTAAAAGCTGTGAGTGCAGGTGCAGGAGAGAAAGATTTTGCTCGTTCTCCGTCTTTAGATGCTTTAGACCAGGTGAGATAAGCGATGGATTTTTGAAATCATTTTAACAGTAGTTTACATTTTTTTCGCTCTTGTGGATATGGGGAAAGCGTTACGATAAAAAATCCCGCATGTTTCGCAGAGGACTAATGAAGGTGCCTTAGACATATTATAAGGAGGTTGTCAGTAAAACAAATCACTCTTCGTTATAGTACTTAGATGTTATTTGTGTGAACGCCTTTCTGAATTCTCGAATCTAGCTCCACTCTCCCAGTACAATTATAGCTAAAACGAAAGTGTTTTGGTTTTAAATCTGCGAGTAAGCCTTGCTGCGGTCTAGCCGGTGCTTTCACAAACTATCTGTTTACAAATTAAAGAAATTATACTTCCGGTTTTCTTTCTATAAAGGCATTTGCATATAATCAGCAATTATTCTACACTTAATTTAGCATATGTACATATTAAATAAATTTGAAAGATATCTCTGATTAATTTTTTTTATTTCAATATAATAAAACTAATTGAAAAAACAATTTTTCAGCACAATCGTTACAAACTCCAAAAGTAAGCAATAGGATCCAGAACACCTATTTCCAATCTCTTAAACTTTTTACTTATGATAAAAAAAAATTAAAAATTCAGGATTCAATGATTTTTAACACTTTCCAAAAAAGTTAAAAAATGCTTAAGCATTCGGTTTGTCTATCCTTCTGTCCGTCTTACTGTCTGTAGTCTGGCAGTCAGTCCATCTGTTCATCTGTCCACCCTCTCACTCCAGTAAAATTTTATGCGGGTTTTATGCACCTGATAAGGCTTACTTAGGGTCACCAAATCATATTTGTTATTGCATATGAAATATGTACGAATAATGTTTCATTTACACGGACACTCCAAATTGTTCAATTACATTATGGTGTATGGAGAAAAATGATTTCGAAAATATTTTAATGACAATACGCTATTTCAAATTTATTGAAACTGATATGAATCACTGAATTTGAACAACGGTCAAGTTAAAACAGAGTATTCATAGCATTTTTTATTAATTGAACAGGGACACACAAAAGAAACCGATTATAGTATCGTCCTTAGGTAATAATTGCTGGAGAGTTCGTTTTAAAATTTAGTATGTGCTTTTAAATTTAATTAGTTATTTGCGTATTATTATTTATATATAAATTTTATACTAAATATACAGGACTTCACAAAAGTATTCGCATATCATTCTTATTAGTAGAAATATTGCTGAAGGAGAATTTTTAAAGGAAATATAATAAATCAAATAAATGAACGAAATTTAGAAATGAATTTTATTAAGAGGTATAAATTTGTATATCATATAGTGTTTCATATTATGTCTATTGCATGATTTTTTTCTTCCTTGTTATTTTTTTAAATACAAAAGATGATTTAAAATCTATAAAAATTAGCTCAAAAAGAAAATACAGTTCATCAAATGTTCATCAGAAAAAAATAAATGTAAATATTCCATTAAGATTTTCCCAAGAGATATTCTTTGATGAAATATAAACTGTATTAATTTAATAAAAAACTCACTTTAAATCGATGTATTAAAATTTGTATTTCAAGTATACAGAACTTGTTGAACTGAGGATAAAATTATTTTACCAGCATTCTCTATACAAATTTAAAGGTTGTAAGTGAAGTATTTCCCGTTGAAAATCAATAAAAATTTCTATTTTATGTACAAACACATTTTAATAATCGCAGCTGAAGTGCCGTTTATGTAAATCATTAATTTACCTTTGCTTTCAAGTTATTTTAGAAATGATTTACTTTCAATCCTGCTGAATTTATTTCGATCATTCATTCACGTTTAATTTACTTTTGCAGAATGTGAAATTATTTCCTCAAGCAATAATCTCAATAAAGAAAATTTGATTCACACAATTTTATTAATAAACTGAAATTACGTCATCTATTTTATTTTCACGTCAAAATATCTTCAAAAGGTGTATTTACATTATACATTGATTTAAAGGGAGACTGTTTCTTTGCCCTAAAATTGGCCTGATTTTATTTTTCGGATACTGTCTTTGGACATTTTGTATAATATTTATGGAGATTAATAATAATATGCTGTATAATGAATTATATTAATACATTTTAATAACATTATGTTATTTCATAAGTATTGAAACTGATATAAATCACTGAATTTCACTACGATCACGTTAAATCAGAGCATTCATAGCATTTTTTATTAAATTGCAGGAATACACAAAAGAAATCGGTTACAATACTGCCTTTCCGTGATAAAAGCTGGAGAGTAAGTTTTAAAATTCAGTATGCGCTTTTAATTTTAATTGGGATTTTTTTTTGTTGTTGTTACTCTTTATACATAAATTCTATACCTTATATACAGGACTGCACAAAAATATTCGCATATCATTATCCGTATTAGAGGAAGTCGTTGAAGGGGAATTTTTTAACTGAAATATTTCTATCTCTAAAATGAACTAAATTTTGGAATGCATTTTATTATGCATTTTTTATCAAATACATGACTGATGAAAAGCTGGAATAATTTTTCGAATGTAGATGGGGAAGTGGAAATTCGGTTTTGAAATGCATTATTCATTTCTATATGATGAAAAAAGACGTAATATTTTAATTTTTGAAATAATGCAGGTTCGCTACATTATTCTGAATGCGTTGGTTTATAATGTATGCCTGAAGCATGATTTTTTTAAATACAAATTTTGATTTTAAAACTATAAAATTTAACGCAAAAAAGATAGCTCGAAATGTACATCAATTAAAAATAGATGTAAATATTCCATTACGACCAATAGATATTCAGTTATTTATCGTTCTGTGATTAAATTATAAACAAAATCCATTTATTAAAACACTCATTTTTAATCAAAGTATTAACATTTTTATTTCAAGAGCACAGAACTTTTGAGCTATGAATAATATTATTTTACGACATTCTCGCTACAAATTCTCAGGTTTCCATGTGAAGTACTTCCCCTTGAAAATCAATAAAAATTTCGATTTTATGTACAAACACATTTTAATAATTCCCAACTAAAGTGCCGTTTATGTAAATCATTAATTTAACTTTGCATTCAAATTATCCGAGAAATGATTTACTTTCAATCTAGCTAAATTTATTTCGATCACTCAGTCATGTTTAATTTATGTTTGTAGAATGTGAAATCATTTCCTTCAGCAATAATCTTAATAAAAGACTATTGATTCACACAATTTTATTAATAAACTGAAAATATGTCATTTATTTTACTTTCAAATCAAAAGAAATTCAAAGTATGTATTAACACCACGAATTGATTTAAAATGAAGCTCATTTTCTGTGTCCTGAAACTGGCCGGATTTTTAGGATATTTTTTGGTTGAAAAATAAATAAATACACAAATACCATCTTTGCACTTTTGTATAATACACTGGTGAAATAAATTAAGAGAATATAAATATTTTATGAAATTGCATGAAAAGAACTAAACTGAAGGAAAATCACTACTTCTAGATAAAAATGTAAATCTTGAACGGCAAATACGTACGCATATACGTGTGTGTAGGCAGGGCCAGCAGAAAAACAGGCTTTTGGATAATAAGACGAATTTTGAACTCTAGGACACCTCGGTAAATTTCTTGGTATTATCTATCAGCAATCGGTTAAATTCACATCGGAATAGAAAACAGAGTAAAAAATGAGATTATGGTATGAGACGACGAATTGTGGGGAGGCTAGAGGCAGGCCAATCGCAAGTCCAGATATGCAGAGAGTTTATTTTAACGCCCAGCGTTTTGTGTAATCAATGGAAACAGTTTCAGGATACTGAATCCATCGAGAGAAAGCCTGGGCAAGATCGTCCAAGAGCCACGACGGCCATACAAGATCGCCATTTGTCCATTTTATCAAGGCGTAACAGAGGGACTACAGATTCTCAACTCGCTCGGGGATTTTATGCAGCCACAGAAACCAGTTTAACAAGAGTGTCTGTTTCCAAAAGACTGAATGAGAGAGGGTTGTTTGCCAGAAGACCGCTGTTTGCGTACCGCTTATATCTATGAACAGGTGAGTCCGATTAGCATTGTGCAGGAAGCATAGTGATTGGAATATAGAGCAATGTGTCACCGTTCTGCTCACCGACGAGTCCCGTTTTAGCCTAAACACCTATTCTCGCCATACTTTCCCATGAATAGAGTCAGGGGCCTTCTACCTACCCTCCAATGTCCGTGAAATCAACAATTATAGCAATGACGGTGTAATGGTCTGGGCAGGCATCATGTTTGACAGCCGCACACCCCTCCACATCTTTGATAGAGGATCTTTGACTGGTGTAAGGCATAGGGATGATGTCAATGGGATTTTTGATGGGATTAATCTCGGGCGAATATGCTGGCTACACCATACGTGCAATCCCTTCACTCTCCAGGTAGTCATCGACGATGCCACATCTATGGGAAAGTGCATTATCTTCCATTAAAGCAAAAGTAGGGCCAACGGTTGCAGCGTACAATCTCACAATGGGTTCCAGGACTTCATCTCAATACCGGACAGCCGTCACAGAACTCAGTTTAAAGATGTGCGAATCGGCGCGGTATCCTAATGAAATCCCTGCCCACATCATTATGCTTCCAACTCGGAATGCGTGATGTTCCGTGATGTGTTGGGGCGGATTGCGTGTTCCTTGTTCACGCCATATCTCTATACGCTTGTCATCTGGCTGCAGAGCTTGTCAATATTTGCTCTGCAGTAAACACAACGTTGCCCCAGTCTGACACAGTCAAATTGACATGTTTCGTACTTTGTACACTTTAATATATATACACTTTATAGATATACACTAATCGTACCCCTCTTGATTGGATGGATAAAAGAACACAAATTCGAGGTACCCGGGCGTACAGTCCACTCATATATAGTCTTTGGCTTACACTATTTGCAGATATTGCCTTACCATTGGACGCTGCAATCATAGATGTCACACGTGTGGAGGTCGCTCTGCGATTCCGCTTGGCTACAATAGCAATATATCGATCTTCCGCGGGGGTTGTAACCCTTGGGCGACCGACTAAGGGCCTTCCGACAACTGTCTGTGTGGTTTGAAATTGTTTCATATACGTGAATTTACAGAATGATGAACGCCGAAGAAAAGAGCAACATCTGTGATCGACTGTTCTGCTTCAATGCACCCCAGAGCACGCCAGCGCTCAAAATATTCCATTCGTCTTCTGAAAGTAATAGAAACACGTATGTCTTCAAAAGAAATTGTATGAAAGTTTTAAACACCTTCTATCAGCACTTACAAGCAACTTATGTAACCCTTCATAAAGCTAGCTTCTTATAAGACTGCCATTTTTGCATATTTCTTTACATGGAAGCGCGATTGGCAATTACCTAACATATTTGCATACTTCGATCTACCTCTGCGGAGATTTGCGTCCTCTTTAATTCTGATTGGCTTCAGGAAATTAGCACTTTCATCTCCGTACTGAATTTTTGGAAGTGAGTGTATATATATGAAGTTTTTAATAAGAGAAAAGCTACGCAGGTGTAAATTGTTCCTTTAAAAGAGATCGAGCACAGATTGTTGCATGAAAATTAATTTCTTATGTATTTTTTAAACGGATTAAATAAATTTTATGTTATTTAAGTTATCTAAAGGTAATATCTAAGCAAAAAGAGTTAAATCAAAAAAAGCCTTATGTTTTGCTTCAAAATTAAAATTTATAGTCGTTTCTAGTTAGATTTCATCCAAGATATTGAAACTAAGCCTGGATCGAAACCGAAACCGAATTTTATGAATCTTCCTATTTTCGGAATTAAAAGAAAACGAAAATGTACAAAAATCTTTCTAATTAATAATACATTATTAATTATGCATAAATATTACTTAATTATATATATATTCCAAGTTGACTCTCCGAATCTCTGATCATAGTTCTTTTTTTTCGTAAAAAATAAAATATAATTAATTCAACAACGATATAGAATGACTTTCTGCTTTTAAGAATTTCATGTAAATAGCAAATACTTTAAGTCTACTTATATTTATTAATCATTTATTATTATTTCTTTCAATGATCATTTTATATTAGAGTTATTTCAAAGTATGTTTGAAACACTTTTCCGATTTCAAAGTAAACTTTTCGTATTACTGCCAAGTCTGCAGCGTTTAATGAGAACATGGAAAGCATTTTCTAAGTTTAATCATATACGTATTGTTTTCTTTATAATTTTCAGTCATGGCTGATAATTATAAATAGCCAATAGTTTGATACGAACAAATTAAGACTTTCCCATTGAAGACTGTACACCTCATATCAATGAGTAACGTTGAAAATTACGAAAAGAAGAAATGAATTTTTAGACTACTGACAGTCTCGCTTCAACCATAATTTGGGCAACAACTTTTCGTCGAAACTTAAATTTTTGGCCAAGAACCAAAACAAAACCTAATTTTTAAAATAATTTACTAAAATATTAAATAATTAGCTAACACAGTAACTAATAATTGCTTGAGCGAAATGAAGGCTGATACACAGTGCAATGTTACTTTCTGAACTTAACCCTTTGCGGCGCAGTGGTTTCATAGATATACCACTTAATTTTAATTCCCAAACGCCATATTGGTACCGGAATATTGTTTCAAAAAATTACGGTTTATTGAATGGGTGAAATAGAGCGTTTTCCTATTTACAAATAAAGTTGTTTTCAAATTCCGGTGTCAGTCATTAATTTCAACACTTAAGCAATGAATTTGCCTTGCGCCGCAAACGGTTAAACGCTACGAACGATATAAAAAGTAAAGCAAAAATTTTTCTTCAAGCAAAACTCAAAAAACATTGGTCGGATTTCGATTCTTAATGTGCTAGAAGATACCTATAAAGGTACCTTTCTGAATGTACCTACTTTCAAAAATAAATCCCATGTGCTTTAAAAATTATGTAAAAAAAAAACTAATAAAAATAGATAATAGATATGTCTGAGACATATCTGAATTTTTGTAATAATCGCATTTTTAAAATACTTCTATTGCTACGATCACAAAAAATATATATATTAAAAACTACAAAAAACATTAATAAAGCTAAAACAAATTCAGATACAGCTTTCAAATAAATTGCATTTAAAAGTACATTTTTTTCTCTTTACGACGGTTCAAAAATTCAAAATGGCTCATGTTTAGAATTTCAAAACGTTAGAGCGTCAAAAATTGTAAAACTGAAATATCTTTTAAAATTTGTTTATGATTAGTATATCTGTACGGGATATCCATCCAGATATTTTCATTTTTGCACTTTTAGCCTTAGTCGTGGCGCAGCATATGCCTGAAGGGATTGAGCACCATAAAACCCTATACAAACAACCAACCTTGTTTATGATTGGTACAGGAATATTAATTTTTAATCCATGACGTACATATATATGAATCTGTTATTACGTAAGCCACATTTTTATGATTATTAGGATGAGCGAAGCGAATCCTCTACTAGGCCACTCAAGTTACACTTTGTCGTACACTTTATAAAAAAACTATTCAGTATTTTGATTTGAAATTAAACATAAGAATAAATTATGATTTGTAGATTTGCACAATGTTATTTTTTTAGAGAATAACCCTTAAAAAATATTATTTTAATAATTAATTTATTCTACATGTTTTTCTATTATAGACGCATTTTTGCAAATAAAAAATTGAACGCGTATCTTTTTATTTTCAGAAGGAAAATAAACCATGGGGTTAGTAATTATAGGTAGAATCATGATTAATTAATTAAATTAAATATATTTTCGTTATTCCGCCAAAATCGTTTGCAAATAAAAAATTGAACCCGTATCTTTTTATTTTAAGAAGGAAAATAAACCATGGGGTAAGTAATTATCGATAGAATCATGATTAATATATTAAATAAAATATATTTTCATTATTCTGCCAAATATTATTCACGCAGTTTATACTTACGGATTTTAAAAGAATTACATTATGATTTATTTATTAAGGTATTTACTTTGGTAAACTGGCAGCAAAAGAATCGTAAACAAGTAAAATTAATTCTTATATTTGGTATTTAAAGTGAATATTTTGTTAAGTTTCTTATGTTTGGTATCCGAGTCGTAAGATTGAAGAATAATTGAGATTGAAGAATAATTTAAGAATATTTTAATTGATTGAAGAATAATTTAATTGAATCAAATTATTACTGTTTCAGGTTAAAGGTGGTCAACTTGGATACAGTGGGAAAGTTATTAATTTCTCACAAGACATTATGGAATTTTGTACTTTATTACCCCATTCCATTATTTAAACCAGCCTTATATCATAAATAAAAAGTTCCGCAGAAATTCTTAGTTATTTGGATGAATTTACATTTCTAAAATTTAAATGTTCCAAAACATGAGCTAACGTTTTTGCTTAATAAAGATGCAAAAATAATATGAAAAAATTTGTTACATTCAAATATTTATCATATGAAATAATGCTTCGCGAATCCAAACAAAGCACGGCTTTTGCTAGTATTAATGAAGTTTTGTATTATTATTATTAGTTGTAGTAGTATAGTAGTAATATCATTTAGACTAACCCCTCAGGGGGAAGTCCTACTATAGTGACTAAAACATAAGATGCTCAAAGTCTAACTCAGAGAAACTTACGTTTATCACAGTTTCTTTTTTCTATAAAAAAGCAGTTCAATCTTTTCCTAATAAGAAACAAAAATGTTTACAAACATCACACGATTCATATCAAAGCAAAATCACATAAACTAATTATCTGGATGTCAAAAGAATGTTTATCAGGATCTTTATTTGACAACTGGATAAATAAATGCCGCTTCATATAATTGTCACAGAAAATGTTTTCCAATAGAAGCTAACTCGAAGTGGCATTTTAACCGAATAAATTTTGTACGAACAATTTATTTCAAAAGCATTTCAAGAGTGATATCGATATGAAATTTACTTATATGAAATTTATCCTTCTGTGACGAAATGTTGATATATATATTCAAATGGATCTTCTATAATTATTTTTATCTGTTATAAAACTGAGCTGAGCAAATATGTAATGTATAATAATTTTAATAACATAAGTATTAGACAATGAAACGTCCCATTATTAAAACATGACCAGGTGTTCATTCAATAAAAGAAACAATAAAGGTAATTTTTCAAAGTGGTTGTATCATAGTTTAAAGGAAAATTAGACCTTTAACACTAGAACCGCGGCGACAGGTCATTTTGACCCATATCATGCGCAAAGATGTCGATTCGAGCCAGAAAACTCTTTATAAAATACTCTAAACGTAAGTTGAGCAAAAATAATTTCGATAAATTACTTAAACAGTTTTAAATGAAAATTCCGGTGAGAAATATTTTTTATAAAACTTGAATGAATTTTCCCGTGGTTCTAGTGTTAACCGTTATAAAACATACAAAATTGCCATGAAATTAGCATTTTTTAAGGTAATCTCTCTAGAAACACAAACAATTTTGTGTATAGTAAGACAATATTGAACTATTTTTAAAAAATGTGATACATTATAATTTTTAAAAAATTCAATGAATCAGTTTAAAACTGCTCGCATGATATTTTCATAAGATTTCTGTTAAATTAAAGATAAAACTCGGAACTACAGTATAAACTAGAATATTTTTAATCGATTAAATACATAAGGAGTAAGTAACCTACATTTAGAAAAGTTGGAAAAACTATAAAATTTTACATGCATTCATTTTTATAATTTTTTTTTCACACTGAAGCAGTGCATTTTAAAGATGTCGCACACTGTCGAACAAAATAAAACTAATACGCGTCTATGAAGTATATACAAAAACATACATTCTGTACAATCAGTCGTGCAAAGCCTATTTGCTTCATATAACAGTATAGGATGTTTTTCATTAAAATCAAATTCAAAACGACATTTGAACAGAATAAATTTAGCTCGAATAAATATACAACTTCAAAAAGAAATATTTCGAACGCATCGTCCAAATAAAATTAAAATACAGTCAAGTGAATGACGAAAATATTCGAAAAGGGCCATTCATAATACAATTTATAATTCTTCGCTGCAAAGTTTTACAAATAGCGCAATGCATTCTTAGTTAAAATATAAATGGAGATATGGAGATAAACGATCAATTAAAGCCAAGTAGCATGGTAGTCAACACGCCTGTCTGTCACGCTATAAACATGCGTTCGACTCCAGACCGGGCAAGGTACACTCAGCAATACATCACTTCTGTTTCGGTAAAATGAGTACCAAGCTTCATGGTGAGTTAAGCACCGAGGTTTCTCGTGTTGGGATGACCAAACTGGGTCACATACTGCATAGCATCTCGTGGTTCAAGGTCAAATAATTAGAGTTTAGTGCTATATACCCTGATACTTCATGAATCGCGCAGCCGGAGAATTATTTTTGAGATAATCAATTTTATCTTAATTTAATTTATATACCTCAATTTCGGGTGCATAAGCCGCAGATAAAACAATTCTTTTTCGACTCAGAAACTTTTTTAAACGAATTGTAGCTTATTAGATCGCCGTAAATATTTGTCTTCAATCACTAAATAAGATTTCTGGGACCAAAAAGAATTGTTTGATATGCGGCTTATACACCCGAAATTACGGTAATGGATTATTTTTATTTATTTATTTATTTGATTACCTATTGATTTATTTATTTATTTTGATTGCGTAAAAAAGTCCTTTTTTCCTTAACTAAAATCAAACTACCAATAAATGTTTTGATATCTTTACACAATTCAAGTTAAAGAAAAACTCACATGAGATAATTATCTAGTTGTCAGAAAAGACATATCAGGAGTTTTATTTGACAGATAGATAAAGCTATTTTCCTTCTATAATTGTATAGTAGAATGTTTTTCAATAAAATCAAACTCGAAATGACGGTTCAACAGAATAAATCTAGCTCAAATAAATAAACAACTTCAAATAGAAATATTTCGAATGCATTCTACAAATAAATTCAAATTAAAATCAGTTGAATGGCGAAAATATTTGGAAAAATCATTTATAATAGTATTTTATAATTCTTTGTTGTAGAATTTTACAAATAGCGCAAGCATCATTAGTTTAAAAGTAAGTAATTGATTAATTTTCGCTTAATTTAATTTAAATATTTTTTTGAGTCCGTAAAATGTCTGTCTTTATTTATTTTTTTTTTTTTAGGAAAATCAAAGTAGGAAAAAATGTTTCTATAACAGCATACAATTCATGTTAAAGTAAAAATCGCATGAGACGATTACCTAAGTTGTCAGAAAATATATATCACTTTTAATTGACAGCTAGATAAAGAATGTTTGTTTCACATAATTGTATAGGAGAATATTTTTCCACAAAATCAAACTCGACATGACGTTTCAGCAGAATACGTTAAACATGAATATACAAACCACTTCAAAGCGAAATATTTCGAGTGCATCGTCCAAATAAAATCAAAATGCAGTCTTGTTAATGACAAAAATATTCGAAAAGTCCATTTAATAATAGTAGTTATGGTTATTTGTTACGAAAATTTGGAAACAATGCAATTCATCCTTTGCAAAAATATAAGTATTAGGAAATGATACATTACATTTTATTTCTGATATTTAATGTACCCATTTTTTTTTTTTGTAATCTGAATGTCACTTTTTCTGTGCAAGGACAAAACGCATAAGGGTTAATGATGTACGCTCTAAAAAAACTCTGTAATGTTCTGCAAAAGGTGATGGTATTCGAACAGGTAAAATGGTCGCTGTACACTAGGGTGGGCCGAAAAAAACTTTTTTTCGATTTTCGATAATGGCGGGTGCGGAAAAGTGGCCACTAGTGGCACTCAGTTCACACAAAAAATTTGAGATTTTTTGGACAATTCCTTACCCTGCCGCAAATGGCTTGAAGTTTTGCCAAAATGCTGATATTTGAATTTTTTTAGCAAAAAAAAAATTTAAATATTAAATTAAGTTTTTTTTATGTGGTATTTAGTTTAAAAGATGTATTTAATGTGCCAAATGTTTAAATAACCTCTAATTATGCATTAGTTTAGTGCTATGTTCTTTAAAAATGTACAGATTTTAACTTGTTTTGCGTTCCGTACCAACGCGAAACAACCGAGAACTCCTCACGTGGATGTCGTTGTTGCACGCCGAGTTTTATTCGCCTATGAAAATCGGCTGATTTAAAATACACATAGCAATTAAATAATGCATTATCAGAACTTATTTAAACATTAGATACGTTAAATATGCCTTTCCAAGTAAATACAGCCAAAATAAATTTAATTTAATATTTTAAAAGCTTTTCCTAAAAAAGTTCAAAAATCAGCATTTTGGCAAAATTTCAAGCCATTTGCGGCAGGGTAAGGAATTGTCCAAAAAATCTCAAATTTTTTGTGTGAACTGAGTGCCACCAGTGGCCACTTTTCCGCACCCGCCATTATCGAAAATCGAAAAAAAGTTTTTTTCGGCCCACCCTACTGTACACGGTTGCTCATAACGTCACCTGAGAATAATAAAGTTCTATCTGTGTTTTTCTAAAAAAAAATGACTTATCGATATAGATAGGTTCTGTTTATATCTATGAAACCATTTTTGCATCAAAATGATGGTATAAATAATTTACATATGTCTTTAAAATCATAATATGAGTAACTTAGCAATCATTGTGGGGTTTTTTCGTACATCTGAACCTGGACTACTATACGTAATCACGCTTCTTCTAAGTATTCTAATAAAATAGCAGCTGCTACAAAGCTACACCCTCACAAGAATCTCTATTACAGTTGCATTTAATAAAAAAAAGTTATTGGAAAGAAAAAAAATCGATCCAACTATTAAGGCAAAAATTATTATTTTTTTTCATTTTTTGACTGAATATTTAAAAATATTAATATAAAGCAAGCTCCAGAGTGTCAAGCATGTAAAATGAATTCATGTAAGCACATTTTATTGTAAAATATAACAATACAATATTTAAAAACCCAAATAAGGTACACAACATAAAATATCAGATTTTAGCTCAAAGCCTCACAACGAGATTTCATACTAGTTATGAGGTTGTCAGCAAATATTTATGGCAAAAAAGTTTACTCTTCCAAAATCGCGGCATGTAACTCCTGGCATATCCTGGGAGGGGGGGGGGTAACTGTGCAATGGCTGTTCCTAGACCATCCCAAACATGTTCAATAAGACTAAGTTCAGGAAACCTCGAGGGCCAGTTCATACGGCAAATATCCGTTCTTTCAAGAGAATCATTAGCAATGTGAGCCCTGTGTTGATTCATGTGATCGTCAATAAACTCAATAAACTTATATAACAGACAGTATAGTATACCTTTTTCAATCATAAATATTATTTAAAATCTCTTTCCAAACATCAAACCCTATTTCTGCAGGTGAGTCGAGAGCCGACTCATAAAATAGGTAAGTTGACTCAGAGTCGATTATGCGAAATGAGTCGAGAAGCTTATACGGGTGAAAGCTAGAGTAATGTCTATATATCGCTTGCAGACAGCCCTCATCGCCATCTTCTGGATGAAATTCGAACTATTTTAGCTAGAGTATTTTTTTAAATGTTAGTTTTCTAATAACAATACAGCTTAAAAAGGAGCTTTTTCTTAAACCTTTTATTTATTTATTTATTTATTAACGTTCAAAATAGGTCATTCATTTACTGGACACCCTCTATGTATAATTATTTGCAGTGAAACTATGCAAAAACTGTAAACCATCTTTGAATTACTAATTTTTGGGGGGAAAATGCCATACACTAATTAAATTAAAGAACAGGTATTTTTAATTATTATAATATAGTATAATAATGCCTTTTATATACGTCTGTTTAGTTTACCTACACTTAAAATTGAAAACAATGTACACTGCTCAAAACAATTAAAGGATATTGCAGTTTTAGGTGGATTTTGTATCTGGGAAACTTTTTAGCTGATTGATACATAGTCGACAGACATAGTAGGTTATATGAAAATAAATTACACATGTTTGGCAGAAAAAATGCATTTTATTGCGCATTTGTGTACAAAAGGAAAAAAACACAATTTGTGCATATGAGAAAAAAAGAATAAGAAAAGGTGTTTTCTTCAAAGAAAATAATTTTCAGTAGGGGATATGGTTTCCACGGGTGGCCAGCAACGTTGAACACCTTTGAGGCATGGACTCAATTAGTCTATTAATGACGAGTTGGGGTATTTTGCCCCACTCTTCCAAAAGAGCACTTTCCAGTTCTTGGAGAGTTTGTGGGGGTTGTTGGCGGCCAGAAACTCGTCTTCCTAGAGCGTCCCAAACGTTCCAAACGTTCCCAAAAGGAAATCCTCCACCAGGTTTGCACGATGTGTCCTGCAGTTATTGTAAATTAAAATGAAGTTATATCCGATTGCTGCAGCGTAAGGGACTACAATAGGTCTGAGGATCTCATCCCTATATCGTCGACCAGTCAGAGCTCCATCTCGAATGATGTACAGGTCAGTGCGTCCGTCAATGGAGATGCCACCATACACCAACACACCTCCACCGCCAAATCTGACACTTTCGTGCACGAACGCAGGATTATTCCTACTGCCACAATTCCTCCAGATGAAAATACGCCTATTATCCGGATGCACAGAAAAACGGGACTTCAGGAAACAGAATATTGCTCCATTCATTTCTCCTCCAGTTGACATGCTCGGTTGCCCACTCCCTGCTGTCGCGACGATGCCTTGATGTTAATCTAACACATGCCATTGGTCGACAAGCATACAGAAATACAGCATGGAACCGGTTTCGGACAGTCTGAGTGGTGCCTGTAGCCGAGCGAAGGTGTTGTTGGAGCAGAGTAGCGTTCATCTTTCGGTGTCTCCTAGCTTTTAACGCTAAATACCGATCTTCATTGGGCGTTGTTGCCCGTCTACGACCTTCCCTGGTCTTCGGCCTGCACATCCACTCTCCAAAAAAAGGTTCCAGATCCTGTAAATGACACTTTGTGACACTCCAATGGCTTGCGCTACTTCGGCTTGAGTTTGGCCCCCTTCTAACCTACCAACAATTCTCCAAGCTTCTGAATCTGTCAAATGACTTCGCTGAGACATCGTACTCATCGAAACAAAGCAATCACTGAATGCCGATCATCCTTGTCTTCATTCTCTTTTATCCAGTTGAAAGTCAAATTTCATTCGCTGCCGCTGAAGCGACGTTTTTGACGTCGAACTCAAAATTTGCATACTCCACAGTTTGAAAACCAGAAAAATTTGCATTTGTGATTCTCTTCTTCTATTTTCGGCAAAAAAAAATCGTTTATATCTTTATTTTATATAAAACTTCAAATATCCTTTAATTGTTTTGAGCAGTATATTCAAACCTATTATCTATATTATAAAGGCCAAACGTATCTGTGCTTAACGCATACGTCATTTTACGAATGGCAACACTTTCCCATGCAATTTGGTTTTGCAATTTTTCCTACTGCAATCTTTATGCATCTAAACATTTCAATTTTTACATCGGTGTATAGAGAAGAAAATGTACTTTTAAATGCAATTTGTTTGAAAGCTGTATCTTAATTTGTTTTTGAGATATTAATTTTTTTATAGTTTTTGTGCGAATTTTGTAATCGTGGCAAAAGTTATGTGCCACTTTCTCTTGTAATTGAAAAAAAAAAGAAATTAAAACTTTGTATGTAAATTCTGAGAAGATGAAAATGATGACAGGTTTAGATTTCACGTGAAATTTTATGATCGTGTCAATCTGACTTCTTTTTTCATTTTTACCAAGCATATACACCAACACTCCTCCACCGCCAAATCTGACACTTTCGTGCACGAACGCAGGATTATTCCTACTGCCACGGTCCCTCCAGATGAAAATACGCCTATTATCCGGATGCACAGAAAAACGGGACTTCAGAAAACAGAATATTGCTCCATTCATTTATCCTCAAGTTGACATGCGCGGTTGCCCACTCCCTACGGTCGCGACGATGCCTTGATGTTAATCTAACACATACCATCGGTCGACAAGCATACAGACCTATAGCATGGAACCGGTTTCGGACAGTCTGAGTGGTGCCTGTAGCCGAGCGAAGGTGTTGTTGGAGCAGAGTAGCGTTCATCTTTCGGTGTCTCCTAGCTTTTAACGCTAAATACCGATCTTCATTGGGCGTTGTTGCCCGTCTACGACCTTCCCTGGTCTTCGGCCTGCGCATCCACTCTCCAAAAAACGGTTCCAGATCCTGGAAATGACACTTTGTGACACTCCTATGGCTTGCGCTAATTCGGTTTGAGTTTGGCCCCCTTCTAACCTACCAACAATTCTCCAAGCTTCTGAATCTGTCAAATGACTTCGCTGAGACATCGTACTCATCGAAACAAAGCAATCACTGAATGCCGATCATCCTTGTCTTCATTCTCTTTTATCCAGTTGAAAGTCAAATTTCATTCGCTGCCGCTGAAGCGACGTTTTTGACGTCGAACTCAAAATTTGCATACTCCACAGTTTGAAAACCAGAAAAATTTGCATTTGTGATTCTCTTCTTCTATTTTCGGCAAAAAAAAATCGTTTATATCTTTATTTTATATAAAACTTCAAATATCCTTTAATTGTTTTGAGCAGTGTATTCAAACCTATTATCTATATTATAAAAGCCAAACGTATCTGTGCTTAACGCATACGTCATTTTACGAATGGCAACACTTTCCCATGCAATTTGGTTTTGCAATTTTTCCTACTGCAATATTTATGCATCTAAACATTTCAATTTTTACATCGGTGTATAGAGAAGAAAATGTACTTTTAAATGCAATTTGTTTGAAAGCTGTATCTTAATTTGTTTTTGAGATATTAATTTTTTTATAGTTTTTGTGCGAATTTTGTAATCGTGGCAAAAGTTATGTGCCACTTTCTCTTGCAATTGAAAAAAAAATGAAATTAAAACTTTGTATGTAAATTCTGAGAAGATGAAAATGATGACAGGTTTAGATTTCACGTGAAATTTTATGATCGTGTCAATCTGACTTCTTTTTTCATTTTTACCAAGCATATACACCAACACTCCTCCACCGCCAAATCTGACACTTTCGTGCACGAACGCAGGATTATTCCTACTGCCACGGTCCCTCCAGATGAAAATACGCCTATTATCCGGATGCACAGAAAAACGGGACTTCAGAAAACAGAATATTGCTCCATTCATTTCTCCTCCAGTTGACATGCGCGGTTGCCCACTCCCTGCGGTCGCGACGATGCCTTGATGTTAATCTAACACATACCATCGGTCGACAAGCATACAGACCTATAGCATGGAACCGGTTTCGGACAGTCTGAGTGCTGCCTGTAGCCGAGCGAAGGTGTTGTTGGAGCAGAGTAGCGTTCATCTTTCGGTGTCTCCTAGCTTTTAACGCTAAATACCGATCTTCATTGGGCGTTGTTGCCCGTCTACGACCTTCCCTGGTCTTCGGCCTGCGCATCCACTCTCCAAAAAACGGTTCCAGATCCTGGAAATGACACTTTGTGACACTCCAATGGCTTGCGCTACTTCGGCTTGAGTTTGGCCCCCTTCTAACCTACCAACAATTCTCCAAGCTTCTGAATCTGTCAAATGACTTCGCTGAGACATCGTACTCATCGAAACAAAGCAATCACTGAATGCCGATCATCCTTGTCTTCATTCTCTTTTATCCAGTTGAAAGTCAAATTTCATTCGCTGCCGCTGAAGCGACGTTTTTGACGTCGAACTCAAAATTTGCATACTCCACAGTTTGAAAACCAGAAAAATTTGCATTTGTGATTCTCTTCTTCTATTTTCGGCAAAAAAAATCGTTTATATCTTTATTTTATATAAAACTTCAAATATCCTTTAATTGTTTTGAGCAGTGTATTCAAACCTATTATCTATATTATAAAGGCCAAACGTATCTGTGCTTAACGCATACGTCATTTTACGATTGGCAACACTTTCCCATGCAATTTGGTTTTGCAATTTTTCCTACTGCAATCTTTATGCATCTAAACATTTCAATTTTTACATCGGTGTATAGAGAAGAAAATGTACTTTTAAATGCAATTTGTTTGAAAGCTGTATCTTAATTTGTTTTTGAGATATTAATTTTTTTATAGTTTTTGTGCGAATTTTGTAATTGTGGCAACAGTTATGTGCCACTTTCTCTTGCAATTGAAAAAAAAATGAAATTAAAACTTTGTATGTAAATTCTGAGAGGATGAAAATGATGACAGGTTTAAGATTTCACGTGAAATTTTATGATCGTGTCAATCTGACTTCTTTTTTCATTTTTACCAAGCATAAGAGCTTCAATTGATAACTTCATCATAATAACTTATCTTTATCATGTTTTACTTATTACATATGCTATTAAAGCTTATTTTTAATAATTTGAAAAACTGACTCTTACAGAAATGGTATTTTGTTAATTTTTGCCTAAAATAATAGTTCTTTTACTGTTATACTGACCAATATAAGATGCATTTTTTACTGCATCTAATTTTGTGCGTTGTTATAAATCAATGAAACAGTTCCTTCTAAAATATTTTCTTTCGTCGAAGTTCGACGCGTTCCACCTCGTATTAATAAAGATCACACAAGGATTAAAACATAACTATATGTATGTGTAAATGGGGATGGGCGGATTAATTTAAAATGATGCTATATATTGAGTCGATTTTAAAAATAAAACAAAAAATTGTTTATCACGTGATTTATTCTTTATTTTATATGTTGCTCATGTAATTGTCAAAAACATTTTTTCAAATAAAAGAAAACTTGAAATAACATATTAACCGAATATGTTTTAATCAAACACATTAAAAATGGGGGACTGGTGTGAATGAATGTAGATAGTAAATTCATTTTTATGGTGTTTTTAACAGTTTTTTTTCTGTCCATAAACAAATTTTAGTTATTAAAATTGATGTTTCTAGTACATTATCGAAAGGAAGTTAACAAACTCACGTATGTGGCAACTATTACGTTATCCTTTATGCAAAGATAACTCTATTACGTTAGCAGCGTATCTGGAACAGCAGTAATTGAATAAGGCTTAAAATAGATTTAAGAAATCATAACATTAAAATTATTCTGGAGTCTGCAAACGAAAAAAATTCAGACGTTTAAAAAAATCAAAAACACATTTATTCCACACAAAAAGAAATCTCAAAAAATTTAACTAAAAAAAACCGAAATTGCCAAAATACAAAAACAAAATATTTGCTTAATATTTACATTGAGTTAGAGTTACAGCGCGCAGGTGTAGATGCCATGAAATAAACAAACAAAATCTCTGAAGACATGACAGCAACTATAGTCTTGAATTCATCCAATATATGCATCCAAGTATTTATAATAATTCATTAAGAAACTGTACAAATACATTTGCAGTTGTATCCAATAATTTTTGAAATGAAATATTATATAACTGTAAGATTATTTAAATAAAAAATATTTTGTATTTTATTAACCTTCAAGTATATGGAGTGGTGCTAATTACTGGTGTTTGTGGATTGCGATATATGGAAAGGGTATTAGATAAAAAATAAAAAAATGCTTATTATGTGATCTATTTCTAAATGTTGTTTTATATAATTATCAAAGAACATTTTTAATTATCTTCAGTTAAATGAAAAATATTTTTTATTTAATTCGAAAAAAAATCGTACAGTAATAACATATATCTATATGTCTCTAATTAGTTCCCCTGTAGTTAAATTTGAGAATATAATTAAACTTTGCACCATTATGAAGTTTTTAATTTCTTAGAAATAATGTAACTTGTTTTAAGGTAAGTATGGGAGTGTGAAGCGAGGAGGGAGGCTATTTTCAAAAGATGCAATACATGGAGTGGATGTTAAATAAAAAAATGAAAATGGATTATAAGGTGTATTATTTATAAATTCTGTTTCATATAATTATCAAAAAAATTTTTTTTGAGTTAAAAAAAAAAGAAGAAAAAAAAATGAAATACCTTATCAACTGAGTACAGTTTACTTAAATAAATTTATATCTTTAAAACCAATTAATTCCAATACAACATTAAAAAAAAATCTAAATGTCCCGTAGGCGTCAAAAATATTCATAAATACATTCAATATAAGTATTTAAAATAATCTATGATGAAACTATCTAAATACAGCATTAATTCTATTCACTTATTTTCGGAAATGAAATATATAATTGTAAGACTAATTAATTTTTTAAAACATTCAGAAAAAATAGTACAGTAATATTATTTAAATATCTCTATCTAGTTCCCCCGCATTTAAAATTGAGAATATTTTTAAACATTTTTTTTTCATTTATGAAAATTTTAATTTAACCGAATTAATGCAAGACGTCTTCAGATATGTCTCTGTGTGAAAAAAATGGGGGTAGAGCAGGTTACATTTAAAAGGAGGTTATGTATAGAGTTGATTTAAAAAGAAAAAAATAAAATTATTTATCTCTTGCTTTATTCTACATACAGATAAATAAATGTTGTTTTATAATTGTCAAAGAATGTGTTTTTCTTTCATTTTTTTTAAATTTAAGTAAATCCGAAATAATGACATATTAACTGAATAAAGTTTTCTCGAATAAATTTGAATCTTCAAAACATAGTATTTCAAACAATTCATCGAAAAGAAAAGTAAAAATAATAACATAAGCGTATATTTATTCAAGAATGAATTTAAGAGTAGTGTTTATAATTATCAGTTGTGAAACCACACAAATATTTAAATACAGTCTGAGTTCTCAATGCTTAATTTATAAACTAAAGTGTCATATACTTGTTCTACTAATTAAACAAATATGGATATATGTATGTAATAAAAAAAATTCTCCGTAATACTAAATTACCTCGAACCAGTCGAACCTCGATTTAACGAATTGATTTGGACGCACAAATCCGTTCGTTAAATCTAAGCAATTCGTTAAATCGAATATCAATTTTTAGTATGGTATAAAAATATCAATACAAAATACCCTTAGATATACAGAAAAGAATGTTAATTGTTTACTACGAGCTTAAAAATTATAAGTTAGGAGATCAACTTTTAAATTATCTAAATTTCTTAATGTTATTTGCTTTTGAAATTTAATACATCATACATACATACATATTGGTACTTTGGAAAGAAATCCTTAATAGTGCTTTGTTTCGACTTTATAAAGTTCTTTGTCGATAACTCCGTAAGAACAACACCATTAACCTCATGAGAGAAAAAATAATTTTTTAAAGAGTTCAAGCTACAAATTGATTCTTGGAATATCACCTTCTTTATTTGAATTTCCGTTTCTTCATCATCTTGACTACTTTTAGAATTTTCATTCTCTTTCTGTTCAATAACGCAGGTACTAGCTCTACATATTTGTCATGTTTCTAGTTGAAAAAGGGAAAAGACTGCCTTTTGAATCCACCCAAAAATAAGAAAAAAATGTAACATTTGGATTTAGATGTGAAATATTCAAAGTTTTATGTGCAAAAAATTCAAAATTTTATCTGCGAATGCGAATTTTTTTACAATGATTGTTGTTCGTTAAATCAAAGCTAAAAGTTTGTTAAATCGGGGCATTTTAGCATCCTTTTTGTCGGGACAGAAAAAATATTCGTTAAATCGGAGAATTCGCTAAATCAAAGTACGTTAAATCGAGGCTCGAGTATTTCCAAATTTTTAAATTTAACTTTTCTCCTTACTTTTAAAATATCTTAATGTATTTACTTTACTTTTATAACTTTAAGCAACGCCTTCTTTATTTTATTTTATTCTAAAAAACATTAATCTGTCAAAAAATTATTTTTTTAATATCCCATTACTTAAATTTATTCTTTTACCCATTCGACTACCCACAATTCCTTTCAACTTGATGCTAGAACCCAGATTGCATCATATAAACTTCCGAGTGAACTAATAGGAATGATCTTTTTATTTTTTTAAGGGTTAAAATTTCGCATTGGTTAAAATTATATCTTTGTCTGATAAGTTTGAGACTGCAGTTAAATTTGAGAACATTGAGCCATTATGAAGATTTTAATTTCTTATAATTAGTTTAACTTATTTTAAGATATGACGTGTGTGTGTCAGGCGGTGAGTGGGAGGAAAACTACTATTAAAATATGCGATAAATGGAGTGGGTGTTAAATAAAAAATGAAAATGGATTATCACGTGCAATATTTATAAATTTAATTTTATAAAATTATCATAGGAGTTTTTTCAATAAAAGAAAATTTGAAATATCTTATTAACAGAATACAGTTTACTTAAACAAATTTATATCTTCAAAACTAATTACTTTAAATACACCATTGAAATGAAATCTATATCTCCCGTGGGCGTCAAATATATTTATAAATACACTCAAGATAAGTATTTAAAATAATCTATCATGAATCTATCCAAATACAGCTCCAGTTCTATTAATTAATTTTAGGAAATGAAATATCATATAATTGTAAGATTAATTAAGCAAAAAAATTTCTTTAATTCAGATAAAATAGTACGGTAATATTATTTAAAAATTTCAATTAATCAATTATTCGCATTTAAAATTGAGAATATTATAAAACATTGCGCTATTTATGAAGATTTTAATTTCTTCGAATTAATTCAACATGTTTTTACCCGTAAAGCATGGTGACGTCACGTGACGTCGATGTGAAGTCACAGTGACTAAAATGTGAAGTCGTTATGGCCATTTTAGAGCTTTTTTGTGACGTTTCACAAAGCGGTCACAATGTGACAAATTTGTGAAAAATGTGTCATTTGTGACTAATTTGACATTAACATTGTGACAAAACTGTGACAAAAGCGACGATATATAAATTGCCAGAAACATGTTTTTTAAAGTAAATAACATGTTTTGAAGGATATTTACAAATTTCTAAAGATTTTTAAGAAAACCACATCTCAATCACTATGTGACGTCACTGAGTGGTGACATTTTGGTCACAGATGTGATGTGACCAAAGTGACTCACAGTGACCATGCATGCTATTAGGGTATATATGTCTGTGTGTGAGAAAGACGGGGTTGGAGCAGATTACTTTTAAAAGAAGCTATGGGTTTAAAATGAAAAAATTATATATTTATCACTTGCTTTATTCTACAAACATATAAATAAATGTTGTTTTATAATTGCTAAACAATGTGTTTTTCTTTCCTTTTTTAAAATAAAAGTAAGACCGAAATAATGACGTGTTAACTGAATAAAGATTTTTCAAATAAATTTTAATCTTCAAAGCATAGTATTTCAAAAACTTCATTGAAAAGAAACCTAAAAATAATAACGTAAGCGACATATTTATACATGAAAGCATTTAAGAAGAGTGTCTATAAATGATCAGTTGTGAAACTACGCAAATACTGAAATACAGCATGAGTTCTTAATGCTAAATTTAGAAACTAAAGTGTCATGTGGTTGTTAGACTAGTTAAACAAATATAAATATATATATTTCTAAAGAAATTGCACACTAATAATATTTATCAGCGCTTAAATATCTTACTTAAGTAAAAATTTAGCTTTTTATAAAGCAATTAATTTCTTCGAATTCTCACAACTGGTTTTAAAGTAAGTGTGTGTTATGGGAATGGTTATTTCAAAATGGTTTTATATATTGAGTGGCTTTTATATGAATAAAGAGTATTATTTATAACCAGAGTTATTCAACATGTAAATATATAAATGTTATTTCATATAATTGTCAAAGGATGTGCTTCTCTCTCTTTTTTTTTCAATAGATGACAATCGAAATAACTTGTCAACTGATTTAAATTTATTGAAACAAATTAAAATCTTCAACAATAAGAATTACGAACACATCAAAATAATTTAAAGATTGGATAACATAAGTTAAGACAGACTTGAATGCATTTTTTAAAAATAAATAAAATTTATACACAAAAAATTAAAACACTAAAACATTTAAAAATACAAAAGTAAATGTTCGCCAATCCACACGCAAGGCCTTGTCAATACAAATAATAATTCATTGCACAACAAACATTGCAACAATTCAAGACAGTTTCAGTTAGTTATTATTTTTTAGAAAACGATAATATTCATTCGGGACAGCAGGTGCCTCATTCAGAGCTGGCGATCGTAAACAAGTAAACCAACCTTCGAGGAGAAATCTGCCGTGATGACTGTTACAACCTGATTTTAAGAGCACACACTAGTCAAGCGTTAAAAGCCGAGCGCTAATGAAAAGTCTATGGGGGCGTTCTTTTCGAATATCTCGCTCAAATTTTAATATTTTTACATGATTTTTTTGCACAAGATAGCTGAGGACGATCCACAACCAGCCTAGTTTTTACTTTTTCAGTTTTTATTTCAGATTTTCTTTTAACAATTACTTAAACTTTCGGAACCGGTTTAAACCGGTTCTGAAATTGAAACTATCGTAATATAAAAAATATATAAGCAAAATCGAAAAAGTAAAAACTAGGCCGGTTGTAGATCGCCCTCAGCTATCTTGTGGAAAAAAATCATGCAAAAATATTAAAATTTGAGCGAGATATTCGAAAAGAACGCCCCCATAGACTTTGCATTGTCATCCGGGTCTTTTTGAGTACTTTTTCTGTGACTATTGTGGGCTCTTAAGATACTGGGTTCCGCAAACTGCGGGATGTGTTTCCTTTGAACACAATGTTGGACAATTTTTGAATTTAAATTGCCGCTTTTTAGATCACTGGTATGTTCCCGCAGGCGAATTTCTACAAATCTGCCTGTTTCACCAATGCATACACTATCACAAACTCCACAGGGAATGACATAAACAACACCGGATAATACACGCCTGCGGCGCCTTGTACTGACGAGGCCTTGCGTGTAGCTTGTCAAAACGTTTACTTTTGTATTTTTAAATGTTTTTTAATGTTATAATTTTTTGTATATAAATTTTATTTATTTAAAAAAAATTTACTCCAGTATGTCATATTATTCAATCTTTTAATAGTTTTTAATAGTTTTTTTTTAATTCAGACGTTAAATGTATGTGTATTGACAATACGAAAACATCATTGAAATAAAATTTAAAGAGAATAACGTACATGAGAATCTACGGGTAATCCATTATCTTAAGTTTTATGTACAATAACAGAGCTAAGAAAATCCGAGATTTTGCTAAATACCAGACAAGTTATTGGGTTTACAACAGACTCTGTAAACTAACATCGTTAATTTTAATCAAGACTCTGTCAATTTATTTTTAATCATAATTTTATTTAGGTTTTACAGTTTGTAAATCACTCACACTTTAGTGATCTTAAAGAATTTTAACCCTTTATCTACGGACGGTACTTATAAGTGTCATTAAAATTAGTTGTACCAAAAAAATTAATACATCAATTAGTTGTAATACCGTTTAGAATGAGTTACAGATACATTACTTTATTTTGTTCTAAAGCATTATTTGATGCACAAAAGGATTTAAAAGGATGATTTCTTTTGTCTTTGTATCTTTTCAGCTTTTTTCGCGCTGAAGGAGGGGAATGGGGATTTTTCAATTCAGGAATACTTCTATCTTTATATGGTAAAAACATCATAAGGTACCCTGGGGTAATAACGCCAGGCGGGGTAATAACGCCAAGTGCTTATATTTTGCATAATTATGAAATAATCAGGTAAATGACACAATTGTGCTCTACGCAGAAGGGTTTTGAGTCATATAAATTGCAAAAAAAAAAGCTTCAAGTTAATTTGTTTCATTTTTAGGTCTTATTGTTTTTACAAGCAACTAAAATTAACGCTTGATCTAAAATTTGCGAGATAAGGTTTTTGATCTGAAGACGATATTTTTTATCCAGAAATACTTTGTTTATTACATAAATTTGTAGTGTATTTCATGTACTTTCCAATTGTTGTAGAAGATTTTGGATATCTTCTCGAGATAATATGTAGTTTAGGATTTACTGCGCAATAAGTATCCCGGGGTAATAACGCCAATCCTTGGCATTAATACCCTGGTTGATTCCCTACAGTGACCTAGCTACATCCTAAATACTGATTCAAATAAACACAGTTAAAACTGTGCAATGTTTCTAATAATTCTATTTAAGCGGTCCTTTTTAAGCAAAAAGAAGCTTACGGTCTGATATTCTTTTGCCTCATCCCCCCCCCCACACCGCACCTTTATTTTTCTTACACTTTCACAAAAAATTGAACATTTTCAATAGCTTAGAATGCAATTTGTCAATTTCTAAGTTTGCAGAGTTTGTATTTTTAGAATTGGGCAAACTACCAGCAATTATTTCATCTTATTTCATAGTTTTGTTTGCATGGCGTTGTTACCAATATATGTGGGTAATAACGCCAAATAGCATTGGTTAAGAAATCACGCCATTTCATTTTATGAATACATATCTGTTAAATTATTTTATTTTATATAGATAGTCAATGAGTTGCTGTATCAGATCCTATATTTGTTTGAAAAATACAATCTAAAATTAAGCCGTGAAAATTGGTTGAACCTTAACGTGGCGTTATTACCCCAGGGTACCTTATTTGTATATTTTACATTTCTACAAAGTACTAAGAAAACAATTTAAAATAAAAGATTTGAGTGGGGTTATAAATATTGCATGAAATTCCTGTAAATTCAAATTTTATTAATCCTTCAAAGATGTATTAAAGGACTATGTAAATCTCTTAATTTAGTTTAAACAATTTATGTAAAATGCTTTAGAATGTAAAATTTTCATGGATTCATAATTCGGTAATTGCTAATTTGAACGGGTGTATCATTTACTTTTTATTACACAATTTGTGTCTAGCCGTCGTGGAGATTGAACTTTAGATCTCTTGACAGCGGGAAGACATGTTGTTGATTGAATTATTGTTGCTGCTATTATTGAGAACAAAATATGTCTTTTATGATAATTTTGTCATTGTCGATAAAAAGCCCCACTAACGCCCAGGAGATGATTTCCCCCTTTCTGACTTAGTTTAAATAATAATAAACAATAATAAACTACATTTTATTTTTTGATATGTCTAATAAAATTGCAAAAGAATTTTAAAAGTGTGTATTTTGAATTGCAAGTTTTACATATATAAAAATATTTTAAAATAAATACATGGGAATCCCTACAAAGAATTAGACATACGATAAGGGAAATATCTGTGAAATGATGACCGAAAATCTCAATCCTATACATTTAACCGAGAATTAGCGTAAATGTACGCAGAGTCTCGATTTTTATTCTGTGTTTTTACAGAATCTTTTAATAGTGCAGGTGACACATTTATACGTGAATGGATTCAAGACGAATATTTATAATTATCGCTTTTGAAACTGTGCAAATATTCCAGTAGATCATCAGTTCTAATTACGAACTTTACAAAATAAAGTGTCATACTGTTAAACGAAAAATTAAATCTTAAAAAATAACAATAAATGCATATTTCGAACGAAATTATAAAGTAATAATATTTATTAGTCTCTAAATATTACATCAGCAAATAAATTCGAGGCTATATTTGTAAATAGTACTATTTATAAAGCTTGTTATTTCGCTGAATTAGCACAACTGATTTTTAAAGTAAATGCATATTTTGGGGGAGATATTCTTGATCGTTCTCAACAGGTGTATTTATAAATATTTGTTGTGAGACTATGCTGATATTGCAATACATCCTTATTTCTAATAACAAAATTTAGAAAATAAAGTGTCATTATGATTGAAAAAAGCTAATTGCATAAACAAAAAAAAATACATTTTTAGCTACATTGTACAGTAATAATAATTATTACTACCTGAATAGTTCACCTGCAGACCAAATCGAGAACGTATTTTTAAATTTTGCTATTTATGAAGAAATCAATTTCTGTAAATTACCACAACTTCACTGTAAAACATTTATGTAAATTTCTCCATAAAATTGGTGGCCTCCAATTTTATGGAGTGATTTTTTTTTCACTCGTATCTTTGTTAATTTATACATATGTTACTGGTGTAACATTACATATTAGTGTAATGTTACACCGGTTACATCAGTTATGCCGCCATAAAATTAGTGGAAGCTTGTTTGCCAACAATTTTATAGAGTAACGTTACACAAATGTTTTATTGTGTTGTTTTAAAGCAAATAGGTATTATGAGGGGAGAATACCATAAAGATGTGATATATTTTGAGGGGGTTTTAAATGAACAATTAAAATTGTTTTATTCGAGATGCAGATTAAAAAAATGTTTAACCCTCCAAGCGTCTTGCAAATGGGTAAAATTGTAATGCTGTTTTCTCTGCATTTTGATTTAAATGCTAATAAAATATGTTTCTTTCAATATTACATAAAAAATCTTACTTAGGAATATAAATGTAATCCTTGAGAGTCCTAATCATTCTTCAATGCTTTGAAAATTCATTAAATTTATAGAATTATAATATCTTAAACATTGCTTATATTGCAGTGAAACCTGGAGCTTAGTGTACGGAATTTTACGGGCCAAACGCTTAGAGGGTTAATATTACTGTCAATAATGTGTTTGCTTATTTTTTTCAGTAAAAGTAAACACGAAATGCAATGTCAATCCCATAATGTTTCTTCATACAAACTTAAGTCTTTAAAACTGAATATTATGAACACATCATTGAGATGAAATTTAAAAATAATAACGTAGGAGTCAGATATATCGTAATACATTTAGTATTCGTAAATACATTTCAGGAGAGTGTTTGTAGTTACATGTTTTGAGACTATAATAATTGAGACTTCAAATATTGCAATGTATCATCAGTTCTAATTCTTAAATTTAAACAAGTGGGAAAGTGTGATCGCAGATCGCACAGAGGGTTTCGTTTAATATCTCCTTGAAAACACTTTATCATTAAATTAACAAACGAAAAACAGTTTTTCGGCGCTGTTTTGTCTTTTCTTCGCCAATCGAGCGAACCAGAACAGAATATATAATTTTTCCTATAAATGCTGACTTGATCGCATTGATTTCTTGACTTATCTATTAGAATCTGCACTCTCAGCGAAGATACGCAAGTATATAAAATTATGGATAAAAGTAAAATATTGCAAAGTTTAACATAAATTTAAGGGAGACATAACTGCTCATCCGAGGCGGCTAGTAATTTAAATGAATAAGATGTATCTCTTTAATAAATGTCTTAATAATTAAATAAATTAAATAAATAAATTAAATAAATTAGATAAATAAATTAAATAAATTAAATAAATTAAATAAAAAAATTAATAGATTAAATAAATCTCTTTAATAATGTATCTCTTTAATAAATAAATAAAATATTTCACTTCGCGTGTCAAAATAGATCATAAATAGGATGAAAAAACCACGAGATTTATTTAATCTATTAATTTATCTTGCATACATGATACTTTTATTTAAATCCGCTTGCAACAATTAGAAGAAATGAAATTTCTATTTTGAAATTTACGCTATTGCAAATTTTTAAACTTGTAAAAATAACACATTTTCAACTTTTGCACCATCTTATTGGTAAAAAAAATGTACCTTTCAATGCAGTTTTTTTAAAGCTGTATCTCAAGTTATTTTTGAGATATTAATTTTTTTGTAGTTTTTAATAAAAAATTTCTAATTGTGGCAACAGAAATATTCTATTTCTTTTAAAAGGGAAGCAAATAGAGTAATTACAAGAGTGAAAACAACATAAAAAAAATAAACTGGTTACACTAAAATTAATAATTTAATTAAAATAATAGTCTTTTTCAAAATTTTATGATTTGTTGTGTAACAACTGGTATTCAGCTATAAGTACACGAAATTTTAACTCTCTGGCTTATGTAGTTTTTGTGTTTCGACTCTGTGACAGACAAACAGGCAGACAGACAGAAGACAGAGACGAATAGGGTTTTGTCAAATGAACGAAACCCTAAAAATAAAGTGTCATATGGTTGTAGGACTGATTAAATCTTTAAAAAAATGTAGTGTATATTTCTAATGAAATTATAAAATAACAATATTTATTTGTCTAAATATTTCATCAGCAGATAAACCCGAGAATAGGCTTTAAATTTTGCTATTTCTAAATCTATTAATTTCACCGAATTAGCAAAACTCGTTTTACAGTGCGCTTTATTGAGAAGATTACTTTAAAATGATAATATATTTTGAGCCGAATTTAAATGGACCAGGATAATTGGTTATAAAGTGCTTTATTCGACAAGTAGATAAATAAATTTTGCTTGATATAATTGTTAAAGGATGGGTTTGTTTATTCAAAAAAAGCAAACTTCAATTGACGTGTTGACCGAATAAAGTTTACTCAAACAAATTTAAATCTTCAAAACTGAGTATTTTAAACGCATTGTTGAAATGAAATCTAAAAATAAATTCGCGTAGGCGACGAGTATATTCGCGAATGTGCTCATCAGAAGTATTTACAAATATCTGCTGTGGAATTACGCAAATATTGTAATACATTCTGAGTACTAATTACTATATTTAGAAACTAAAGTGTCATTATGATTATAAAAACTAAGTACATAAATACAAAATACATTTCCTAGAACTAGTATAGTAATAATATGTATTAGTACATAAATAGCTCATCTGCAGTTAAAATTGAGAATACATTTTTAAATTGTTGTACAAAATCTTAATTTTTCAGGATTAGCACAATTTACTTTAAATGAAGTATGTGTTATTAGGGAAGATTACTTTAAATAGATAGCATATTTTGGGTAGATTTTATATGAGAAATAAAAATTGTTCATAAAGAGATTCACTAGAGAAATATATAAAGATATGTTCCTTCATATATTTTTCAAATAATGTATTTGTTTATTTTTTCAAAAAAGCAAACTTGAAATGACATGTTAACCGTATAAGGTTTACTAAAATAAACTTAATTTTTTAAGCCTAATTATTTCGAACACATCATTGAACTGAAATTTAAAAATAATATCGTAGGCGGCAGATATATTCGTAAATACATTCAAAGTGTATTTATAATTATCTGTGAGACTATGCAAATGTTGCAGTAAATGCTTAATTCTAGTTACCAAATTTAGAAACTAAAGTGTCGTATGGTTTCAGAACTAATTAAATCTTTAAATAAAACCTTTATATTTCTAACGAAATCGTACACCTATAATATTCTAAATATTTCAGCAAGAGGTAAAATCGAGAATATATTATTGAACTTATTATTTATGAAGATCTTAATTTCTCCAAATTAACAAAACTTGTTTTAAAATACGGGTGTATTATGTTGAAATAATATTGTAAAAGAATGCTATATTTTGAGTGGGTTTTAAATCAATAAAAAAAGAAAATAATTTATCAAGTTCTTTATTTGATAGATAGAAAAATAAATATTTCTTCTTATCATTGTCAACGAATATGTGTTTTTTTTTTTAATAAAAAAATAATAAAAGCTAATTTGAAACGACATGTCATCCGAAAAAAGTTCACTAAAGCAAAATTAAGACTTCAGTATTTCGAAATCAACTTTAAATGAAATCTAATATTCACAAACAGCTACAAATATATTAGTCAATGCATTCAATATGCGAATGTGAACAAATACTGACAAGAATTCGAACTCATCTTCAAATTTACTGGTGGAAGTTTTTAGAGTGGTAATCTTCGAATAAAAAAAAGGCAGTCATCTTGTGATAACTTCCTAGTTACTTAAAATGAAAGAAATAGAGAATATACTTTATGTCTCCACTTCTTTTTTTATATCTCCAGCAGTTCCACTTGCGAAGTCCTTCTGTTACGAATTCATCCATTCACCTATCTTTTATTTAGAAAGCTGAAGAATAAATTTATATTCTTAATTTTTTATTGATTGTGTAAATAGTTGGAAAACATCTGACATTTCACTTTATATTGAGATTTTTGTGGATAAGCAACAGTTTGGACAAAACTTTAATATTATTTTGTTCCTATATTCAATTATTGCTCATTTTCTTCTACAACCAAATTCTTTTGCATGTTCCTGTAAATGAATGCTAAGTTCTTTGCGTAGAAAAAAATTACCAAAGTTTACAGAAATAATATTAAAAATCTCATAAAAGAATAGAAAAAATTTCAAACTAAAAAGAACAATTTAAGAAACATATTGGAGAATTTCAGTATCTATAATTTGTCATTTAAATCCATTAATTAAAAGAGACATTTTCTTGCAACAAATGAAAAATTGAGATTGTTTGATTTGTCATAAGAAAGCATTATGGTGCAAAAAAAATATCCTGTATTTCCCGAACGAATGAAACAAACACAACAAGAAATTATACAGCTAAATTTAGAGACCTCATGAAGGTGCTTATTTAATTTCAAGGAAATCAGATGCTTTTTATGGCAGTTATCGCGTAACAGACAGACAAAAAAAAAACAGACGGACAGATTGACAGACGGAATAAAAAAAAAAATTCGTGTCTCCAAAGTTAGCCTTCACTGACGGGTCATTCCATGTCAATACAACCAGACCTCGTAACCCGACCCACAGGGATTTAGATGAAACTTTGTCTACACAGTAATTCTATCATGAAACGATTCCACCAGAAATTTTTCCTTCCCAGGCCTCGTAGTTTGTGAGATATGGAGGGGTCCAATTCTTGGGTTTTTTCTCAAATCACACATTTCTGAGTCTGTATTTTGAGATTGCAGTTCCATCTTCAAAAAATTGTTTCTCTGGATCTAAAGCATGAATCACGTTAAAACTATTACTGTAAGAATATAAAAAGATGCAGATTTTAATAAAAAATATTTAAAAAATGTACTTGTAATATTTAGGGAAAAAAAGTCAGCCAAAGTTGAGAATTATGGTTATTTTTCCAAATTTTTGTGACTTCACCAAAAAGGCTGTACACAAAAAGGCAAATGAAATTTCCAATTTCTTTTTGTTTTAATTAAAAGTTTACACTTTGGGTTTTTATCTATGAAATAAAAATGATGTCTTTCGCATGGCTTATGCAAAAATTTTGTGTACTTTCCAATTAGCCGGATGCGTGTTTTATTTTTACATATGTAGATATGCATAGATCTATATAAATACAGATGTATTATACATGTACATATGTATGTATATATACAGTATATTGATATACATATGTATAATACTGGTGCCTGTCTAACCGAAAAGTACCAAATTTTGCTTTGTCTTGAGAATCTGCACCAATTAAGAGGAAAAAAATCGGACTAAGTTTAGCTGTGGTGCTTAAATAATCACTGGAATTTCTATGAGTTATTGAATTTAATGTTATTTGATGCATGTTTTTTTATTTGCAAAGCTTATGCTTTTATGCTTAAGCTTTTTATGCTTTGTTTTTTTCTGATTAAATAAATCTGACTGTAATATGTCTCTTCATTAAATTTAGGGAATGGTCCATATATTTCATTTCGTTATTTAATAATGGGCATTTTTTGCTAATCTAAAGAATCTCTTACTTTTATTTTCAATAGTTAAACTCGAAACAGATTTTTTTTTGTACAGTGTAAACTAAATAATTTTTTCTCTTCACATTTCCATTCTTTCTTTTGAATGCTTATATATTAATTATTTGTGTTAAAAAATGTTCAAAACCTTGTATTTCCTTTCCTTGGGTGATTTTAATCAGTTTAAATATTTATATTGGCAAGTTTAAATACACAAATGTTTAACAGAACTTAAATTTGTTTCTATAGTCTGAAAGATTTAATTGCACCTGCCTTGTAACACCTTCTGATAAAGGCAGGGTAGTATTCGTTAGTGAAAGCAGATGTTTTGAAATCAATTTAATCAAATTATTGTCATTCTGTTGTTTCTTATCGTAGAAGAATGATCTAACTTTTACTGTGCTACTAAAAATATAGTCTGATTTTTACATATTTTATAGTTTGTGATATGTATAAATATTTGTTTGCCTTATTGTTTTAATATGGAGCTTGATATTAAACCTTCTACCAGTCTTCAGGCTTGCAGTATTGTAATATTAACTGGTTTAGAATGTCACAAAGTTAGGTATAAAAATAACAGAGAAACAGACTACATTGATAATCTCTGTGATTCAGAAAAAGAATTTTTATTACTTAGGACTAATGCGTTTATAAAATGAAAAATAAGTGAAAACCGTTTGATTACTATATGAGAGCATCACAGAATTTGGCTCTTAAGAAAATATGAATTTTATCAATATAAATGTGTAGATCCATTTAAGCGGCATAAAAAGCAAGTGAAAAAAGCAATTAGGACAGTTAACAGAGATTTATATACGGCCGAAAACGTAAACCAAAGATGAAAGTTATGGTTATTTTTCCGAAATTTTGTGACTTTATGAAAAAGGCTCTCTACAAAAAGGCAAATGAAATTTCCAATTTGTTTTTGTATCAAATAACATTAAATTCAATAACTCATAGAAACTGCAGTAATTATTTAAGTACCACAGCTAAACTTAGTGAGACTTTTTCCCCTTAATTGGTGCAGTTTTTCAAAACAGGGCAAAATTTGATAATTTTCGGTTAGACGGGCACCAGTGTTATAAATATATATATCAATATACTGTATATATACATACATATGTACATTTATAATATATCTGTATTTATATAGATCTATATATATGTGCATATGTAAAAAATTAAACAAGCATCCGGCTAATTGGAAAGTACCCAAAATTTTTGCATAAGACATGCGAAAGACATCATTTTTATTTCATAGATAGAAAGCCCGAAGTGTAAACTTTTATTTAAAGCAAAAAGAAATTAGAAATTTTATTTGCCTTTTTGTGTACAGCCTTTTTTGTGAAGTCACAAAAATGTGGAAAAATAACCATAACTCTCAACTTTGGCTGACTTTTTTATCCTAAACATTGCATCTAAATTTTTTAAATATTTTTTTTTAAATCTGCATCTTTTTATATTCTTACAGTGATGTTTTTAAGATGATTCTTGTTTTAGATCCAGAGAAACAATTTTTTGAAGATGGAATTGCAATCTCAAAATACAGACTCAGAAATGTGCGATTTGAGTAAAACCCAAGAATTGGACCCCCCATATATCACAAACTATGAGGTCTGGGAAGGAAACATTTCTGATAGAATCATTTCATAATAGAATTAGTGTGCACACAAAGTTTGATCCAAATCCCTGTGGGTCGGGTTACAAATGGGGGAAAAATTGGTTGAATTGACATGGAATGACCTTGACATTTCGGCAAAATAATTCGTATCTCCAAAGTAAACCTTCACTGACGTTTCGGCAAAAACGACAGCTTTTAACTTTGTTCCACAAAAATAATAATAATGTATTTCACCTCAGTTCATGTTATAAAATATTTCTGAAAGTAGCGTTTTAGTCGAAATTATAATAAATGAAATAATTCTAGGGTAGATGAATAACATTTAAGGAATGAAGATTGACTTTGAAACTGAGTCTTTCAAGTATTTCAGAATTAGATCGCCATATTTGAAACATAATATTTCACAACAAAATGAAAACATAGTTTCACCCACTTCTTTATCCTTCTCCATATATGTGGAGATCTATCTATTAATAATTCTCATATTAAATTAAACTGTTTATTTTTTTTTACTCTTTTGCGTCATTTTTTAATTGATTTTTTGCTTTTTTGAATGATTTTTGAAAACAAATTTTGGAAACGTTTGTGATGATTTTTTTCATAAAATAAAATATAATTTTTATCTGAGTTTGCAGACAATGCTTCAAGACAATGTGTCCAAGAAATTGAGAAATTTTCATATTTGTTTAACTTGTAACGGAATGATTAGTCTGGTGGTTGGATGAATACATAACTCGAGATATATAATTTAAAACCAGTATATTTAAACTGTTAGGGCTCAAGGGAAGGGGAGCTTTCAGTTCGTTAATTCCAACAACTAGTCACAATACTAAAAGATTAAACTCATAAATATACTCACAGCTCCGGCACTAGACTCAGTCGGGGCACTTCAAATAAACCTCTCAATTAGACTTCGGCTAAACTACTAGATAGAAGCTTTATTAGACAGCCCGTGGCTGTAACACACTCTTTATTGTCTAAAATACTCAACGTAACCAAATTATCTCTTACCAACGGCAAACTTCTCGAATAGCTCCGGTCTGAATGAACTAAGTCTGGCGGCTGGCGGCTCACTGCAAACTCCACTAGCTGGCTTGTGCCGCTACACACACTCCACTCACACTCAAACTCCAAGCTTTTATATGCTGCAAACTGAGATACTATAAATTTGCATATTGCTTCTAACCGCGACATAACTGCAGAAACCGAGGAAGACACACGCGCTCTAGAAAGTTAAAGTAAAAGAGAGGATAGATGTCGCTTCCACGCTACACATGTTAAATTATTGACGTCACGATCTCACAAAAATGCTAGAGTGTCTTTATCACAAAGGTCACTCCCTCACAAACTTAAATCCTTTACCATAAAACGTTTTGATGATTTGGATATCATACCCTTGTTTAAATGCTTTAAATTCGTGATTGTATGATTGAGGTTAATGACAATTAAAATGGTGTTTTCAGGGGATTTGCAATTTTAGAACTCTACATGTAAACCTAAAATACTAGTCTCTAAAGCATCATTTTCCGAAATGTTCAGTTTTCTGTCATCTAAAATGTCATTTTGTTTGTTTAAAACTAATCAGTGGATATTTATAGTATTTTTTTAGATTCGGGAACAAAAAGATGATAAATTCCATTAATATCATTTTTCACAGAATATTTGTTATAAAAATGCGCAAACATCACAAGGCGTTCTTTGGTGTATTTACAATGATATTAGTAAAGAAAAGTCACATTTCAGTAATTTTAAATTATTAACAAAGCAAAAACAATCATTTAAAATAAATTGAACGGTGTAACATTCATAGCTTAATTATTTTTTCCGTGTACTTTCAAATGGATAATTTTTATAAGAAATTCGTTTATCCATGCAAGCAAGATTTGTCTATCAACAGGGCAAATACACACCTGGAAAAAGAAATGTAAAAATTTTCCTTATTTATGACAGTAATTTTGAATGAAAAGGGCGTTTAAACAAAGTAAAAATTTCTATAATATTTTCTGGTGAGAGAGTCCCCGTTAGTAATCAGGTCATGCATTAACTTATATTTTTCCCCAGTTCTCCATAATTTGTGCATGTATACAGGAATACATTAAAGAAATGTTAAATTTCGGATGAATTTTAAATGTCCGCTGCAAAATATTTACGTAAAACTCACACTTAACAAATTTTATCAAGACTTCTGTTTTATCGAAAAAAGGAAAAGCTAGCTCGACTAAATAAAATAGTTTTTAGTTAAACGTTTTAATTTTATTAAATAAGACGAATTGCGTGAACCCATCCAGTTTCAACACGCTCTTACAGCATTACATTTACAGATATTTATATAATATAACATATCATTTTGTGATATTATTAAACATTGTAATATTCATAGATTACTAATTTTTCATTTATTTTTCAAGAGGAAAATTTTCTTAAAAAATTCGTTTATGCATTGAACTATTATTTTCTCCACAGTAGCTCAACTTTCCCCTAGAAATGCGTGTGTGCACAGGACTATTTTAAAGGAATGTTAAATTTCGGCTGAATTTTAAATGAGTTGTGCTTAAATGTTTACGTAAAGATTACACAGAATAAATTATATCAAGACTTTTGTTTTTAATGAAAGATGGAGAAAGTAGATCGCATAGATAAAGTAGCATTCAGCTTGACATTTTAATTTTATTAAATAAGATGATCAGGCGAAATCGTCACGTTTTCACATGCTCTTATAGTATTACATTTACACATACTTATGTAATATTGCGTATCATTTTGTGATATTGTTGAACATTACAATATTTATAGCCTACTAATTTTTCATCAATTTTCCAAGGGGAAAATTTTCTTAAAAAATTAGTTTATGCATGGAACTATTATTTTCTCGACAGTAGCGCAGTTCTTCCCTACAAATACGTGTGTGCATATGTCTATATTAAAGGAATGTTAAATTTTGGTTGAATTTTAAATGAATAGTGCATAAATGCTTACGTAAAGATCACACTTAATAAATTTTATCAATATTTCTTTTTTAACGAAAGAGGAAGAAACTAGATCGAAAAATAAAGTAGTTTTCAGCCTTGACATTTTAATTCTATTAAATAAGACGATTTGGGTGAAACCATTCAGTTTCCACACGCTTTTACTGCATTGCATTTACAGATATTTATATAATATTTCATATCATTTTGTGATATTGTTACACTTTGTAATAAACGGCTTTCCGAACGACCCAATATTTCAAATAAATTACACAGTGTAATATTTATAGCTTATTAATTTTTCATCTATTTTTCACTGGGAAAATTTTCTTTAGCAATTAGTTTAGGCATAGAACTATTATTTTCTCCTCAGTAGCGCATTTCTTCCCTTTAAATGCATCTGTGTATAGGACAAAATTAAATAATGTTAAATTTCGGTTGAATTTTAAATGAGTGTTGCATAATTGTTTATGTAAAGATTACATAGTGTAAATTGTATCAAGACTGTTTTAATGAAAGATGGAAAAACTATTTCGACTAAATAAAGTAGTTTTCAGCTGGATATTTTAATTTTCTTTTAGTAAATAAGATGGATTGGTGGAAAGCCATTCAGTTGCCACATGCTCTTGCAATATTGCAATTAAACATACTCTTACAGTATTACATAACATTTTATGATATTGTTTCCAAAATACATCAACTTCATAAACTAAAACAAGAAAGAAAAACATCCTGCGTCAAACATAGATTACAAACCCTATCCAACGAATTCAGAACACTGTGACAAACTGAACCATATTAATAAGTTCAAATATTATATCTAATTCAATCATACGGAAAATCACACCCTATGTGAAAATACAATTTCATTTAAAAATTCCCATTTAAAATCGAAAAATTAACCGAAATCTTTTATCAATACTTTTATATGATGTTTAGATTTGAATATAATCACTAGATGCCTGCAAACATTTCGTTCAGTTGAAAAGAGCATACCCCAGTTAAAAATTACCCTTCAGCCATTTCGGCTAATAAGGAGAGATGTATGCGAATATCTTTCTGCAGCCCTGTATACTGGGCAAAGAATTTATATACAACGATAACAATCAAAACAATAGTTAAATTTAACAGCACATACTGAATTTGAAAACACACTTCCAGCAATTACTGATCAAAGACAGTACCTATTATAATCTATTTCTTTCGTGTGTCCTTGTAGAAGAATAACAAATGATATGAATGGCCTATTATATCGTAAATTTCTTCTAATGAAATTCATTGATTTATATCAGCTTAAATGCATTTAAAATACAATTCTGTTGTTAAAATACCACAAACGATTTTCTCCCATATAAGAAAATGTAATGGAATTATTTTGAGTACCTCTATAGATAAATTTTTATGCTACACACTCCATATACAATATATGGCTATAGTATTATGCTACAAATTTCATATAAGAACACGATAAGCATCATTATCATTTATCACATCCATGAAAATTCGAGTACATTTACGTGAAAGTGTGGACAGAAGGACAGACAAACCGAAAGCACAAACTCTTTTCAACTTTGTTGGAAAGTTTAAAAAATATATTCATCTCATTAATTTATTCGTATAGACTTCAAATTAAAATAATCAGTATGAATATTTGTATATTTTACGTTAATAATTCAAAATATCTACAATTATTTACAAAACATCGAATTTTGCTGCTTACATTTATTGTCAAAGAAAATCATTTTTCCATAAAAGAAAACTCAAAAGGGTGTTTTAACTAAATAAAATTTTAGTTAGACGAATGCTAATTTCTCAAAGAATGTATTTTGAATGCATTCTTGATATGAAATCGAAATTTTGTTATGTTGAACTAGAAAGTATTTGAAAATTTATTGTAGAATTTCATTTATAACTCTTTGTTATGAAGTTGCATAAATAATAAAATAAGTTTTATATAACAAGTTAATAGTATAATAATTTTTTTTTGTTCTATTAACATAAATATTAAATACTGGAATTAGTTTTAGTAACATTAATTAAAGTGAAAAAAATTACTTTTTAAAATATGTGCAGTTTTATTAATATTATCTCTAGTCTCAAAAATTTCTATTTATTTAAAGTTTGTTTTAATCACAAAAATATCAAGGATATTTACATGCCTGATAAGAATGTTTATACATAACTTTAAGCACTTAGTTAATATATGCAGAAACGTTTAACGCTTTGTTACTAAGTGTTCCACAACATCGAACATTCAAATTAATTAGCTTATGAAATTATTAAAAAAAGTTCTTAAATACGTTAAACAGATTTATTATTTACATTTACAATTCAATTTAAATTACATAGAGCGGTTACACCTCAGACAGTTCATAATTTTCCGCTGGAATGAGTTATTTAAAACTTAAGTTTAAAAGAAATTTTAGCTGTTATATATTTATCTATTTATTTTACATTTTAAATTTTATTTTTTATTTATTTATTTTATTTTTAAATTTTATTTATTTATTTATTTATTTTATTTTTTAATTTTATTTATTTATTTATTTATTTTATTTTTTAATTTTATTTATTTATTTATTTATTTTATTTTTTAATTTTATTTATTTATTTATGTTAAATTTTAAATTTTGTTTATTTATTTTTAAAGACAAAAATAATTTCTTGCAAAAAATTTCTATTCAGATTTGTTGATTATATTTTAAACTACTCATTATTATCATTACAAATTTATTGTACAAGAAGCATACGTAGAATCGCTAAATAAATTCGAGGGGTATTATAAAACGCAGTGTCTAAGGTCTGTAATGCGACGTCAGGTATATGGTACATTGAGGATACAGTTTAATTCGAAGTAAGAAGTCTACTTATTTATTCATCTTGAATGTCTATCTTAAATAAATATATAAATACATTTACATACATTTTATACATTTGAGGGCTTTGGTTAGTTAACACATATTACTAACATGACTGAAGTAAGGATTAAGTTTAAACTCGTCGGTTAAATCATCCGCTCATCACACCTTCTGAAGATGTTTCACACTCTAAATATACTTACTCAGTACATAACCTGGAAATAAAAATATGCACATGGTTACAATTAAAAGAGAGTGGCTATACGATCGAAATGAAAAAAAAAGAGTAAACTCGAATAGGAACAATCACTTCTAAATTAATCATTTGACAAATTTTGGGGGGTAAGACTTTGTCCAGATTTCCAACTTGCAGCCCCATCGGTCATAAATACTTCCGCTTTCTTTTTACAAGTAAAATACAAAACTTTACAAATATCTCTCTGAAATTTTACATATAGTAGAAGATTCGTCTAAAAATTAGCCTTGTTATTTTTTTAACTTATACGTTTTATTTCAGAAATATTTCATTTATTAACTGTCCAATAAATTGACAACATAAAAGTTTATAAAGTTCAAAACATAAATTCTCTTGGCTATTTTTGGAAAAATAAATGACAGATTCATTATCACGGTACTGAACTGGTTTTGTTTTAATACATTAAATAAGTTCACTTGAAACTCATGAATACCAATTTAGTTCCTTTACATTCCCAGTTAATGAGATAACCACAGATTCCACATAACTGAAGGCAATACATTTCTGCTTTGATGTTTTCCAAGCAAACGGAACGTTACTAAAGTAAATTGTATAACCACTACTTGAATGACTTTTAGTAAGTTGACATCTGAATATGCATAAAAACTTGATGATTGTACAATAGACATGTGTATTTCAAAACTTTTAGTAGCAAAAGCATATTTCATAATATCTACGACTATTAACCAGTGTTTGTATGTATAACCATTATAAAATTGTGACATTACATTTTACAGAAAATCTAATATCTGGTCTTGGTCTATTTGACAAAAATCGTAGACATCCGATTAAAGGTCGGTATGGAAATTTTTTCATCAATTCATTATCTACAATTTCACTATACTTCACCCAGGTAAAATACAGCCAAATTTAAAATGCGATTTAACATAACTTTTAGGCAAATCATTATATGTTCATGCTAATCTTTAAATATAAGTTCTTTTAATGAATAAATAGTGAATCGGGAATTTGTTCAGAATTAACACCTAACAAATATTTCGTTAATTCTATTTCAATTCTCTAAGTTATTTTTCAACATGTTAGTTACGTATTGCATCATATTTTCATCTTTAGCAAATAAAAATAAATCCTCCATGTAAACTGCTATAATTGCATTACTTTTCAATTAAAAAAAATTAACATTATTTACACAATTTTGGAAAATTATAATTGTTTACCAAAAAAGAAATTTTAGAAAAGTTTTAAAGCATAAAAAAGACCTATTTTGAAAAAATTAAAAAAAAACTAAAAACACATCGACAGTGCTTAAAATACATTATTTTAAAATCTTCTAGCAAGGTAAATTTTTCATGTCCATAACCATTTACCATCATAATATTTTAACTCTATTTTTAAGCCAATAATTAAAAACTCGAAACATTTGAACCAGTTAATGTTTCATCTACCCTTAAGCCCCATTTTTGATATATTTTAAGATAGGTTATCATTACTGGTAGATTATCATAGATACAAGTTCATAAAAAATTATTTGTATCATTTATTATATTTTATGATGAATTTTTTCGACATATGTTATTGAAACTGTTGTGTTCTATATATAATTAAAAAAGAAACTGTTTTGTTCTATATATAATTAAAAAAGAAACTGTTGTAGCAAGTTTTGTAAAAGTCTTTTTAAATTACAAATCAAATGTTTAATCACAGACTTAAGACCAAAAAACATAAAAAGTAAGTATTTGTATGGGTGGGATTTCCAGATCAGAAATTTTACAGAAATGCTGAATTATAAATAAAAAAATGGAAAAGTTGTTTTTAAACGCGTTAAAAAAATTTAAATCAAGAAATTTTTGCATTTCATTTTATTTTGTTTGCATATCACAAATAAAAATATATCGGAAATTGCATGAAATCGTGGTAAATAAGATTTTGCATTTGTCCTATTTATGTTACTGAAACTGTTGTATTCGATATAAAATTGAAAATATGACTAAATTTTGCGGTTTTTAACCAGATACAATTTCTATTAAAAAGTACTGATATTAATTACTGAATTAAAAGTACTATTAAAAGTACTGATTTTTTAATGATTGGTACTACAAAAATTTAAAGATAAAAATTTCTTAAAAATTCAAAAAATTTCGCGCTTTTTTTTTTTTTTTTTTTTTTTTTTTTTTTATGTTTTATTTTTACAAGTATTGGATTCATGAAAATTTTTAAAATCAGATTACGACGGATTTACACATTTTAGGGATCAGAGAACATATATTTACAAAATGTTTGTCTGTGAGTCTGTCTGTCAGTATGTGACAAAAATTTTGTCAATGCTCCACTAGTCTCTTACGTTTTCAGCTCTATTCCGAAAACAAACAGTAAGTAATATCCCACAGTCTTTAAGAATATTGTGTTTTCTTCCGTTATTTTTTTTTTTATTTTTCTCTTATTAACTGTTTGGAAAATAGTTGTTGTCTTCGGTAAAGAAACAGGAAATCTGAAGTATATCTGAAACTTTATTTTGGTTAAATTCCGCAACTTATTTTATTTTATTCGTTTTCTCCTTGATCATTGTTTAATATCCAAAAATGGAATACTTCTTTTGCCACGATGACAAAAAAAGTAATAAAAATTTAAAAAATAATAATTTGAAAACAAATTGTGATACAGCTTTTAAACAAATTGCATTTAAAAGTACATTTGTTTCTCTATAAGACGGTGTAAAAATTCAAAATGTGTGATGTACTGAAATTTAAAAATTTGCAGTACCGAAAATTATGGAATTAAAATTTTATTTAAATTTTTTTCATGATGGTCAAGGAATATTAATGTTTAATCCATGTCGTATGTAATACCAGGTGTTCAGAAGTCAGTCTGATTAACTCCATCCAATAAAAATGGACATTTTAAACAGTTAATGTTGTCTATCTATAAACTACAGTTCTTTTATCATTGGTCTTGGAATATTAATGTTTAATGCATGATATATGTAATATAGAACTCGTTAGGATCATCATAAAAATAATGTTTATTATTAATTTAAATGTAGAATTTGTTTAAAATTTTAGTCTTTGAAAATATCATTTTTCAAATAGTTGTTATAATTTGTTAAATTACAAGTATTTTTTTTTTACATATTATTTTTCTTTGTTTTAATGAATGAAAGTTGAAAATTTTAAAGAAAATTCTTTCTGGGAAATTGAAAAAAGTGTCACATATTTTTTTTCATACATATATTTTACAGTATCAGTATTTTTTATATCTCCCCTTAAACTTTGATCTACGTACTTTACTTAAAAGTACCATAAAAAGTACTTATTATAGAATTCTTTTAATGCGTCGATTAGTTGTAATACTGTTTAACATGAGTTACAGAAACTTATCTTTATTTTGTTCCAAAAGCATTATTGGTTACACAAAACAAAAAATATTTTTAAAAGGACGATTTCTTTTGCTTTTATATCTTTTCAGCTTTCTTGACGCTGAGGGAGTAAGATGGGAATTTTTCAATTCGGAAATATTTCTGAATTTATATTGTAAAAACATCATATTTGTACATTTTATAATTCCTCAAAACACTAAGAAAATAATTAAAAATAAACGATTTGAATGGTGTTTATAAATATTGCAAAAAAAATCACTGTAAATTCAAATTTAATTAATCCTTCAAAATCCTTTACGCTATCAAAATCCTTTTAAAATTCATTAGATGATTATGTTAATCTTTTAATTTAGTTTAAAAAATTTACCTGAAATTCTTTAGAATATAAAATTTTCATGAATTCATAATTTTATAGATAAAGGATTAAATACGACAAAATTTTGCGTGTTTGAACTAGATACATTTTACACATCTAGATATAAACTACTGATATTTTAACTGGAAAATAATTCGACCCCTATTAATCCTCAAATAACGTTCATAAAAAAATAATGTACTTGGATAAAATATTAAATTTAAAAGTTTTTGAAAAGAAAATATTACTTCCTTAAATTGCAACTTTAATGTCATCAGCATGTGTTTATCATTCGATTGCTTTCAAATTTTTCTCTGTTTTAAAGATAGGTTTGAAAATTTTTCATAAGTTTTCAGTTCTACTCCGAAATCTCAAAATGCATTTGTTTCCGCTCAAAAAAAATTTTTTTATTGGAGTGTAAAAAGTTTATCCATTCGAGTGGATTTTAGTTCTGTTGTTCCATTTTTACTTTCTTCTATCTTTACAAGAAGAAAGTATTGGATTCATGAAAATTTTCGACTTCCGGTTTTCGACGGATTTATACGTTTTAGAAGGTCCTGAACACGTTTCGACTATTTTTAGAAAATGTCTGTCTGTGAGTCTGTCCGTCTGTCTGTCTGTCTGTCTGTGAGTCTGTCCGTCTGTCTGTCTGTCTGTCTGTCTGTCTGTCTGTCTGTCTGTCTGTCTGTATGTGACAAAAAATTTGTGGGCTCTCTATCTCAAGAACTAATGCTCGAAATTTAATAAAATTTTATATTCAGTTAGACCTTGATATGAATTAGTGCCTATTGGGTTTTGGTGAAAATTGAATAAACTCGGGTGCTTATGCAATCGTTAAAATTCTTTTACGATGACCAAAGCATGTTTTTGCTATTGCATATAAAGTATCTACCATTTATGGTTCATTTACTTGGACACTCAAAAGAATTGGATTACATTATGGTATATAGGGAAAAATCGTTTGGAGAGTATTTTAATGATATGACGCTATTTTAAATGTATTAAAACTGATAAAAATCACTAAATATCACTAAGATCATATTAAAACAGAATATTTATAGCATTTTTTTTAATTAACAAGGACGCGCAAAAAAAAAAAAAATCAGTTAGAGCTTATTAGTCTTTGCGCAATAGTTGCTGGAGAGCACGTTTTAAAATTCAGTATACGTTTTTAAATTTAAATAATTTTTTGCATATTACTCTTTATATAAAAATCTATACCTCACAAAACTATTCGCATACCATTCTCCTTATTAAAGTTAATTGATGAAAAAGAATTTTTCGAAATATATGTATATCCTTTATGAACTAAATATCGGGATGCATGTTCTTAATAGATACAAATTTCTATATCATATACAGTATATATATGTCTCTATATTATGCTACTAAAAATTTTTGAAATTTTTCCGATTGTAGATGGGAACAGCTGAAACTTGTGTTTGAAATGCGTTACAATTTTTCGTTTGGTGAAATGAGACGTAATATTTAATTTTTTCTTTAAACTGTGCTGTTTGTTACATTTTTATGAACGTGTTGGAAAAGACATCATAATCGATGTTTGATGTATGGATTTTTTCTTTTCTTTTTCTTTTATTTATTTATTTATTTTGCTGTATTTCAAAGAATGAAACTTCAAATTAAAAAAAAAATTTAGATTTAAACAACAAAGTTACCTATCACACTTTAAAATTAGTGTAAATGCAACACCCCCAGTTTTTAGCTGTTTCCGAAATAAGATAAATACAAAGCACCTACAGTAGTCGTCTGATTCGTTCGTCTGCCAGTCCGCATATAAAACTACCAAACCGAATTATCTGAAGTTAAATATATGAGGCCTTTAGACGCAAAGGAGAACAACTAACAAAAATTTGATTCGGAAAATTCAGTTCAAAGATATTTTACATTAAATTTGAGCATCAGTAGTCATTGACTGATATGAAATAGAAAATCTTAAAATTTAGTTTTAAACAATTTACGCAAAATGCTTTAGAATATAAAATTTTCATGATTCCATAATTTGGAAGATAAAGGTTTAAATATGACAAAATTTTGTGAGTTTGAACTAGATACATTTTCTATTAAAAACTACTGATATTTTACCAGAAAAAAATGGAACCCCTATTTATCTTCAAATAATTATCATAAAAATATAGTGTACTAGGATAAAATATAGTATAAAAAGGTTATTCATTCGAGTGGTTTTGTGTTCAGTTGTTCCATTTTTTTTAAACAGCATGATTTTGCAGGAAATACTTTTTTTCAAATCGAAAAAAATATCGTCACATATTAATTTTTTAACATTCAGAGCTTTATTGTGGTTTTTGAACTCCTATTTCAATAAATGTGAAAAAGGTAGAGTGAAATTTTCTTTAAATTTATAACTAATCAATATTGATTATTATTCGGCAAAAATGGTTGGTGTCTTGAACATAGCACGTACTTAGAAAATCACTTATATTTCATTAGCTAATTAGAAAAAAGCATATTTCCAAGTCATCTGTGCTTTTAGTTCATTTTTTTCAATTTTGTCACTTATACACCTTGGCTTCTAGATTCCTCATATATAATCGTTTAAAAAATTTTGTCAAGTTAGTTCAAATTATAAATTTTTAAATCAAAAGTTTAATAAATAGTATTAAAAGTTTTTTACATTTCATTAAATCCTATATTAAACAAATGCAGTGATATCTCGTGATAGGTAATGATGATTCTAGGTTGCTATGCCTAGAAATTCCATTAAATGTTATGCGACGTAATTAATGCAATGAATAACATTATAAGTAATGATTCTTAGGTTACGATAGTAATTATGGCATATTGAAGATAGAGTTATTCTATTTCCGATTTACTGAATTTTACACTTATAATCTTAAAACAAATTTATAGAAAACATACATACATCTGACATTGCAAACATAAAATGTAACTTATCAAATTTTGTAATGCATAAATCGAAGGAAATAGATCTTCAAGAAAATTGTGATGCCTTACAATAAGTGTTAAACAAAATAAATTACATAATACCAATAATATTAATATTTATGTAATTAGGATGAGTAACATTAGTTATTATGCATATTCACATAAGGTTGCTGCAAAATCTTAATATTTATGAAACTAGTTATATTACGACTACATATAATTTGTTGCGGTTTACATACAATTTCGGACTTATTTCCATTTTGCAATATGCATAGAAAATAAAATAAGATGTAAAATTTTTGGTTTAAAATGTTATTAACGCGTTGAAAGGAACTTTATCCATTTTTTTATTTCTAATTCAGCATTTATTGTAATACAAATATGTGACAGTTATTTGAAGAATCGAAGACTTAACGTCACAAAAACATTTATTTCACAAAACACAACAAACACACACAAAACATACCACGATTACAGATGAGATTTTAGGCATACATGCGAAGCATTCACCTTGGATAAGGTGTAGAACATTTTACATGTCAACGGTGCGACATGTTTTCAGTCGGGCTAACTCAGATCTCTCACTGGGGGGGGGGAAGAAAAATGTTCCGTGCAAGAAACCAATGAAAACAGCGCTCTTTGGGCTCTGGAAAAAATAGTGGAGTTGAGAGGTGCGTTACAAATATGCATTTTTATTTAAATCACAGCATATTCCTCCCAAAAATGAATCATTCATGCATGTTTTTTTTCAATCGCTGTGATTTTTTTTCTCTCAAAATCCCTGTTTTTTTCGCCCCTTGAGCCCACTTCTAAATTTATCAAAATTTTGTCATGTATATACTTTTTGCCCATTTTTAAGAAGTAATATAAACTTTAAACCGATTCGATATCTACTTTAATTAAGAAGTTAAGGCGTTTTTTCGGTTTTCATAAAAACGCCCCCTATTCCGACCCCCTTGGTCCGACTTTGCCCATTAACGAACTCAGCCAAGATTTTATCCCCATTGATTTTATGTACCAGTTTGGTGGAGATTGGTGAAGAATTATAGAAGTTATCGTGTTTATAAAAAAGTGAGACATATATATATATATATAGATAGATAGATAGATAGATAGATATATAAACTGGTGCGATTGCAATAGGTAGTATTTCTTACGAAATCTACCTAAAAAAATCCGCTACATACGCTTTGACATGCACTTAATTTAAAATATAATGCTTTAAGTATGAATCATATATGGCACGTGGTGCAATAAAGAGTTGAAGTCTGCCAAATATACAGGGTGTTTATAAAGTTCCGGACCCATTTAGATGTTTAATAACTCATAAAATAATAAAGATAGATTAAAATTGATAACATAAATGGTTAGATAGACTCAAAACGTTTCATGGCTCTTGTCAATGAACTTCCAAGTGTGCCCCCATCGTCGCACGGTGAATATCAAGTCGATAGTCATTTGCACGCCAGGTAGAGGCAAGCATGTCAGTATCCATTGACTATGGACTTGATATTCTCCGTGCGACGACGGGGGTGTGGTGAAGTTATCATCGGCCCGGGTGGTTTACCAAAGGATAGATTTCACACAAAAAAAACTCCGTACGTGACACTTATAAATTTAAGCACATTTATTAATGAGAGAGTTGAGACAGGGAAGTCCCCCGCATAGGGGGAGGGAATTCTCTGAGCTCCACCGAGCTACATCTTCACAATCTGGTGGTTATCAGTGAAGTGACGACATACCGTCATATCGCTTATCGCCAAGAGGTGTAAGAAGTTTTTCATACAAAGACTTTGGCGATAGAAAATTGGTAGACCACGCTTTCAGGGTACGCTAAAGATTTTGCGGTAGACTTCCCAGATATTTTCTCACACCCGCGAATGTCTTTTAGGGTTATAGAAATACTTTAAGTCTGGGAAGTAGACAGATAAGCAAGCCGTTACGTACATTGGACTTTTCTGACCAAAACTATGTTATCCAGATGGGCAATTGAACATATAACAAGGCGCAGTCAGCATAAACAGAAATAAAAAGTATTTCTAACTCTAGGCATTAATTGTGAGATTGAAAACAGGGATGGTGGAAGGCAGATGTTGCAAAATGTAACGGATAAAAGATTATGATGAGCCAAGCCCAGAATTTACTTTATTTTGTTAATAAGTGCGGTATCTGTCGGAAAGATGTTTTTCGAAGACACAGCAGAGATTCGTGAGAAAGGGAATTCTATTATTGTTTTCTACAGAGAGCCTCAAAAGATAAAAAGTTTTAACTTCTAATAATGGGACTTTGAAAGCTAAAAATTAACTATTAAATGTAGAATTAATTTAAACTAATGGGTTTATTAGTGAGAAGGGAAGTTAAAACAAATCTAAGAATTTATTAAGGGGAATTAATTACTGCATTTATGAAAGGGAAAAGATATGTAGCGATAATCTTCGCTACAGGGGGGCACACGTGGAAGTTCATTGACAAGGGTAATGAAACTTTTTGAGACTATCTAACCATTTATGTTATTAATTTTAATCTATGTTTATTATTTTATGAGTTATTAAACATTAGAATGGGTCTGGGACATTATAAACACCCTGTATTTTTAAACATTCCGTATACGGAACGCATATTTAAATTTTATCCATTTCTCATTACAAATTAGATATTGTTAAAGGTACTTTGTTCCATCTAACGTTTTAACTAGAGATATTCAATGGGACTGACTAACTACTACTTAATCAACGCATTTATGAAAATTCATTAAAAATATTTCCAATAGTTTTCAAACATTTTCCGAAAGTTCTTTTCCAAGACGTATTAACTATATTGACAGTTTATATTCAAAGATATATCTTGAAAGCAAATATTTTAATCTGAATAATCTTTTGTGTTCCGACCCAGACAAAAGTTGAAACATAAAGATTGCTTGGATTCCAAGATTTCTAGAATTTCTTGGGACTATTTGAAATTCAAATCAATATCTGTATGCCATTTATTTTAGTTAGCCATTTGCTCCAAATATTCTTGATAATTTCTCTCCCTTTCATAAAATTTAGTTTTATAGGATATTTGCATCAGTGTATTATCATCGCTTTCAATCTTTATATTTAAATATTCATTTTCTTCTTTTCAACTCTTGCGAAATAATGTAGCATGAGCATAAAGTAATGATAAGTATTCGAGCTTTTTCACTTTGAATAGAATTTCCCACAGGGGAGAAAGTTGAAAGAACTGTGAAAAGAACATTATGTTTATTAATATAAATGAAATATTTTAAAGGTTATTTTCAGAGATTTAAAAAAAGTACTGCTATACAATACAGAATGTTTTCTCTATGTTTGAGTGAAAAAGTGGGGTTACAGTAATTACATATTTTTACAATTTTTTGTAACCAATAAAATTAACCTTACTCTATAGACACTTTGAAGGACTTCGAGTGGATAACAATTTTACTGACCGTCTATAGAGGATTGTCTTACAATTAAGGAGCGTGCATATATAATATTATCATGGTAAGAGGAAAGGGTGGTTTTGCAAATGATATCGTAACTTATCTCTAGGGAAAGGTGGTGGTATAATTTCATATCAATATCTTTTTTTTTATCCAACCAAAATTTTCTCTCATTATTTATAACATGGTGTTTGATACAAAATAGTATAATATCTTTTTTTATCTATTGTGTATTTATATGAAAAAACAAAGACACTATTAAAATCACAAAATTATTATGAAATTATTTATTTCCAAAATATGGAATATCTCAACATTTTGTATTTCTATACTTCTTCATTTGTGTATGCATATATAATCGCTTCTAGAGAAACTATATGCGAAGTATCTTTGAAAGGATACTTATAATGTTTTATATTACTTGTATACATTATGCTTGTAAATATTACTATGAATAAAATGAATATTTTATAGTATTTTGTAGCATACCACCATTTTAAATTATAAATATCCAATGGGGCTAAAAACTACTAAATTAACGCATTTATGAAAATAAATTAAGAAAATATTTCCGATGGTTTTCTAAAATTTTCTCTTTTCTAAAAAGTATTAACCATATTAACAGTTTATATTCAAGGATATATTTTAAAAGCAAAGATCTTAATCTGAATAAATCTTTTGTGTTACTGCAAAGTCGAAACAAAAAGTCTGCTTAAATTCCAAAGATTTCCAGAACTTCCTGGGACTATTTGAAATTCAAATTCGAATGCCATTTACTTCAATTAGCCATTTTCTCAAAAATTTCTTATTAATTTCTCTCTCTTTCATAAAATCCAGTGATGATTATGAGATATTTGCATTAGTGTATTCTCATTGCTTTCAATCTTTATATTTAAATATTCATTTTCTTCTTTTACTCTACTGAAATAATGTAGCGTAAGCATAAATTAATGATAAGAATTTGAGTAGTTCCACGTGGAATAAAATTTCTTATAGGACAGAAATATGGAATAACTCTGAAAAGAACATTGTTTATTACCATAAATGTAAAATTGACAGTTTTTTTAACAGATTTAAAAAAAGAATATTATTGAATAGTCTCGATTAACCTAAGACAGATTATCTTTGTTGAAGATTAATCAGGACGATCAATAATAAATAACAAAAATAATGCATTAAACATAGATTATGAAACACTTTCCAACACTTTCTAAAATCTTTCAAAACGGTAGGAAAATAAGATTACGGTAAATAGCGCAATATGTATTCCTATACTTTTGAACAGCCCTGCATTTGACCTGTTGGTTGATATACAAACTATATAATAGGAAATTTAGTTTAGAAAAAAAATGCCTAGCACGTTGATATTTCTGTTTCAGCAATTTATATTAATAGGTGGAAACATACTTGAATACAAGTAGGGGGAACTGGGGTACATTGATACATGGGGCACATTGATACACCCCCTCTACCGCTCACAGGGTCATTACAGGAAGTTTCACAACAGCTCCAAAAGGTGATGCTAGTGTATTCAACTACATAAAGAAAATCTTGGAATGATTCAGCAGTTTGATGAAATGGGACGGGTGATTTATTGTTTTTGTTGTTCAAAAGTAAATTTGAGTTGTACAATTGAAATGCTATTATACAACTGTTCCAGTATTTTCAACAAAAATGAATACTCTCCCTGGTAAGTACTGCTACTCTTTATTAGTTCCTCATTATTTATTGTTAGATATATTGTGAAGTGTTGGATTTGAGACTCATTTTATTCAAAATCGCTGTATGGGGCGCATTGATACAATTTATGACGGGGCACATTGATACAGCCTAAATCCTTTAATAGTTCATATTTTCATTATCTTTTATTATTTTTTTTACCGTACACTCCTTAATCCAACGTTTTTTTCACGAAAAATTTCTAATATTAGTTTTTATTGAAGTGAAATAGCTCTAATTTCTTTATATTAGAGCATTTTATAGTATTTTTGAAAACAGAAGACGTAGGAACTTACCCAGCATCTAGTGCTAGTAGAACTAATAAAAGAAAAGGACGGCATTCTGGCAAATCTCGAATTTATATCGATTCTCCAGAGAAAAAAGTATTTTCGACATAAGAAATGTTAAGTAAGAGAAACAAACTGCAGAAACAGAAAATGATACTTATATTATAAACAGAATTTTTAATATAATTATCCTTTATTTTCTGTTTATGAACCTATTTATAAACAGAAAAACTGGTAATTATTTCATCTTTCATAAGAAAGAAGATAATGCTGGGGTTGAAGTGCTAGATATGACAAAGTTACCACAGCCAACAATCAGACAAGAAACAGACAGAACATCAAGTCATAATATATTTAATTTTGATTGCTTTAATATTGCTTAAAAATAAATTGTGGGTGATTTGAATTTTTATAAATAAATATAAAATGGTTTTCTAACTCATTTTTTATGAAAAATATGCATTGGTATTATTTTGTCGTCATTTTTCTTAAACGTATCAATCTGCCCCGGGGATGGGGCACATTGATACAAATGACTTTTTTTTTATTTTTTTAAAATTACATGCAAAAATACTACATAAAACAATGATTGTACATTTTTATAACATACTACACAAGTTTTGCTGTCACCTCATGGAAAAAAAACTTGAATTTTCTACTTTCTTGACACCAAAACAAATCTTAGAAAAAAACTGTATCAATGTACCCTAGTTCCCCCTACCTTTATTGCACAGAATTATTTATGTAAAAATTATTTTAAGCTAAATATTGAATCATTCAAATGACTTGAAATTTGGTATCTCGTCATAGTTAGAACAAGAGATTTGAAATATCTCGTCTAAATTGGTAATTTCCATTGATTAAATGAAATTTGGTTTCTTTGTTTGATTAATATGTAGATAGCCCTTCTAAGTACATTTTATGTGCAACATTTAAAATAAGGATTCATTTCTTGTCAACATGTACCCGAAAAGTTTTCCTACGATGTTTAATAAGTGGTTAGTCGGGGATGTTTCTTTTTTCTCACAACTGTATCGGATATGGCACGTGGTGCAATGAAGTTTTAAAGTTTTCCAAATATTTTTTCTTAAACATTCTGTATACGGAGCCCATATTTAAATTTTATAAATTTCTCATTACAAAATACCATATTTTTACTAAGATAGATATTGTTAAATGTATCTTGTTGCAGCCAACGTTATCATTAAAGATATTCAGGGAGACTAACTACTACTAAATTAACGGTTGTATAAAAATTAATTAAGAAAATATTTCCAAAAGTTTTCGAATATTTGTGAAATTCTCTTCCAAAACGTATTTACCCTATTGACAGTTTATTTTCAAAGAAATATCTTGAAATCAAAGGTTTTAATCTCAATAAATCATTTGTATTCCAGCCCAAACTAAAGTTGAACAAAATTGCTGCTTAGATTCCAAAGAGTTCTGGAACTTTCTGGGACTATTTGAAATTCAAATTAATATCTGAATGCCATTTATTTAAGCTAGCCATTTTCTTAAAAAATTCTTGATAATTAATTTTCCTTCCATAAAATTCATTGATGATTGTGAGATATTTCCATTAGTGTATTCTCATCGCTTTCGATTTTTATATTTAACTGTTCGTTTTCTTCTTTATAATTCTAGATAAAAATATTGTAACATAAGCATAAAGTAATGATAAGAATTCGACTCTAACAAAAACTTTGTTTATTAATATAAATGTAAAATTGTAAATAAAAAAACAGATTAAAAAAAGGATATCTTTAAACAATACAGGCGACTCTCGATTAACCGGAGTTCGGTTATCTGGCTTAAGGATTAACGAAGCCGATTAATAAAAAAGCCTCACATTTAAGAAATTATGAGGTCAATTTTATCGAATGAAAAAATGAACTTTCTACTGAGCCGAAAATAAACCAATCCTTGTATAACCACTGGTTTATACTTTTTAATTTATTTAGTCTATTATATTTATTTGAGATTGTTTACGATTTTTAACAATGTGTTACATTAATTAATGTTAAATTACTATTTTAGACATGATTGGCAAAGATAAACAAGATGAATCATAGGCAGTCTAATTTGGCGATCTACTTCATGGGCGGGATAATGTGCATGTACCCATATGTTTCTTATTTCTATGTTAGTCGGTCACTAATATCGCTAATAGATATTTTAAATCTTTTCGTTGCAAATAATTTTTTAACTAATGATATTCAATGGGCCTAACTACTTCTAAATTATAGCATTTATGAAAATTAGTTAAGAAAAAATTTAAAATAATTTCCTAACGTTTGTGAAATTTTCATCCAAAAGGTTTTAGGCATATTGACAGTATGTATTCAAAGACAGATCTTGAAAGCAAAGATTTTAAACATTTCAATAAATAATTTTATTTTACTTGATAGGTGTAACGAAAACTTATAAACAAATATTGACATGTTTGGGTTCCATCTTATAAGAACCGTAACCATAATAAAATATCATTTTATTTTATGATTACGGTTCTTATAAGATAGAACCGAAACAAGTCAATGTATGTTTTTAAGTCTTCGTTACAACTATGAAGTAAAATAAAATTATTTATTGAAATGTTTATATGTAAAAGGTGTATATCTTCCCAAGTAGCAATCCAATATTGGTCAAACGTTGCGCCAATATTTCACTTATTGGAAATATTACTAATAAAACACCAATATTGATTACATATTGGCATTTTACTGAAAATATTTCCAGTGAATTCCCAATATTGTATAAATGTTGGCGTTACATTGGAAATATTTCCAATGAATTCCCAATATTGTAAAAATTTTGATGTTACATTGGAAATATTTTCAATGTAACCCCAATATTTAAACAATATTGGCGTTTATTGGAAATATTTCCAATGAAACCCCGATATTGCCATAATATTGGCTGCAAATATCGGCTAAATAAGGAGAAAATGTAAACATATCAATATTGGATCAATATTTCATGCCAGTATTGCGCCAATGTGCCAATATTGCTCCAAGATGTAGCCAGTATTGACCCAATATTGTTTGGCTATCGGGATTAATATCAGATGATTTAAAAATCTAAAAGATTTAGTAACTTTTTATGCAAAGATTTTAATCTGAATAAATCTTTTGTGTTCCAGCCCAGACTAAAGTTGAAACAAAAAGACTGCTTGGATTCCAAAGATTTCTAGAACTTTCTGGGACTATTTGAAATTCAAATTAATATCCGAATGCCATTTATTTTAGTTAGCCATTTGTTCAAAATTTTCTTCATAATTTCTCTCTCTTTCATAAAATCCAGCGATGATTATGAGATATTTGCATTAGCGCATTCTCATTGCTTTCAATCTTTATTTAAATAATCACTATCTTCTTTTCAACTCTAGCGAAATAATGTAGCATAAGCGTAAAGTAATGATAAGAATTCGAGCATTTTCACTTTGAATATAATTTCCCACAGGGCAGAAAGCTGAAAAGACTCTGAAAAGAACATTATGTTTATTAATATAAATGTAAAATTGTAAGCTTATTTTTAAGAGATTTCTTTAAAAAAGTACTGTTAGACAATACAGAATTTTCATATTATGTTTCCTTGAAAAAGTGGGGTTACAGTAATTAAAAATTTTTACAATTTTTTGTAACCAATAAATTTTAAAAGAATATTTTCTTTCTCTTCTTACTCTGTAATCACTGAAAGATATTTCCGAGTTGATAACAGCTTTATTCTCCGTCTGTACATAATTGTTTTACGATTAAAGAGTCGTGCATATATGATATTATCATATTAAGAGGAAGGGGTGGTTTTGCAGATGATACCGTAAAATATCTCTAAATTAAGTTGATGGTATAATTTCATTTCGATGTCCTTTTATATCCAACCAAAATTTTCTCTCTTTATTTATAACATGGTCTTTGATACAAAATATTACATTATCTTTTTCTAATCTGTTATGTAATTTTACAAAAAAAAAATGAAGACATTATTATAATCACTAAATTATTATAAAATTATTTAATTCCCAAATATGGAATACCTCAACATTTTACATCTATACTTCTTCATATGCGTATGCACATATAATCACTGCTAGGGCAGCTATATGCGATGTATGTACTATACTTAAAATTTATTAACTTCTCTCCATTAAATAGATATTTTTATAGTATTTTGTAGCATACCACCATTTTAAACTAAATATATTCAATAGAGCTAACTAATACTAAATTAACACATTTATGAAAATAAATTAAGAAACTATTTCCGATAGTTTTCTGTGATATCTTCGAATAGTAGCACTCTCTGAATGTAGATGGCGCAACGATACCGTGATCTGTTTTGTGAGGCAATGCATGTTGGCCAAATAAAATCGGAGATGTAAGAATGTTTTTGTTTTTCGGATGCTGCGTGAGCGGCAATTGTATTATAGTGTAAATAAATGATGGAACTATAAAGGTTGTTTCCCTGGTGGAATTACAGTACAAGTAATTCGAACCCACACGATATTATAAAGTGGCGACGAGGATGGGATTATTTACCCATATTATTTTGTTAAGAAAAATATTGTGAAAAAAAAAGTAAACGCCGGGAAAAGAAATGGCTGTTGAAAAAGAAATTATTTCACTGGGTCGGCTAGAAGAATATGACTCAAAGGTTCCTTGGACTATTTATGTTGAGAAGATTAATTTTTATTTCTGTGCAAATAATATAAAGAATGAAGAAATGAAAAAGAATATTTTGCTTAGTTCTGTTGGTACGACAACATTTACGATTTTAAGAGACATTATTGTCCCGAAGACGTTAAAGGAGATAAAATATGAAGATCTTTTAAAAAATGCTAAAGAACATTTTTCTCTTTGTCCAAGTGAAATTGTGGAGAGATTCAAATTTCAGAAACGTCTTAGAAAGCATGGGGAAAGCATAGCTGAGTTTGTAAGAGAACTTAGAAGATAGTCTGAATTCTGTAATTTCGGAAACACCTTAAATGACCGCCTGCGTGACCAGCTTGTATTCGGAATACAAGATGAAAAGATACAACAAAAGCTGCTGGATTCTAAAGAATTAAATTTCCAGACTGCGGTGGAGATCGCAGAATCGTTTGAATCGGCTGAAGCCGGTGTGAAATAACTACATATAGGCGAAAGTACAGCTGTCAACCAAGTGCGCGCTAGAGTGGAGAAACCGAAACCAGAAAAGTTCTCTCACCCATCTAAGCCCAAAAAAGAAAAATTCGCATCTGAGAAACCATGTTTCAGATGTGCGAAACATCACAATCCTAAAATGTGCCCTTTCAAGAATGCAGAGTGCCATCTGTGCCATAAATTTGGCCACCTAAGAATTTGTTGTAGGAATCGTAAATTTATGATGAAAAATGATAAACAGAACAAAAACAGTAAAATTAAAACTGTTCAAGAGGAATATTGTTTTAATTGTGTGGACAACAACTCCATTAGTGTAACATGGCAAAAAAATGTAAAAATAAATGGTGTGAATGTTAAATTTGAAATTGACACCGGGGCGGCACATACTATAGTAAGTAAAAATGTGGCAGAAAAATTGTTCTCAGGTAAGCTACCTTTAATTACATCTAAAGTTAAGTTACAAACTTATAATAAAGATTTTTTAACTGTATTAGGTGAGTTAAAAGTAGATGTTTTTGTTGATGAATATTGTATACCTGATTTAAAAATGTTAGTTATTAAAGAGGAAGGTCCGAGTCTAATTGGAAAAACTTGGTTAAAAGCATCAAAATTATTTTGGCCTAATGTAAATATAATTAAAAGTGTTTCGAAAGATGATTTAATTAGAAATTTTCCAAATGTTTTTGCTGACGGGATCGGTACAATGAAAGGTCCTCCCGTTTCAATAAATTTGAAAAAAGATGCAAAACCAGTTTTTCTTAAGTCTCGACCTGTTCCGTTTGCTTTGAGAAGAGCTACTGATTTCGAATTGGAACGATTAACAAAAGAGGGTATTTTGAAACCTGTTGATCATTCAGATTGGGCTAGTCCTATAGTAATTGTTCCAAAACCAAATGGTACTGTTAGAATTTGTGGTGATTATAGAGCTACAGTAAATTCAAATACAGAAAATGATAATTATCCTCTTCCTAGGATGGAAGAATTATTCTCTAAATTGTCAGGTGGAAAATTCTTTACTGTTTTTGATTTAAAAGACAATTTACAACAACCTGTAGATAAGGAAAGTAGTAAATTTTTAACTATTAATACGCATAAAGGATTATTTAATGTTTTAAGATTAGCTTTTGGCGTAAAGTGTGCTCCTGGAATGTTCCAGAGAAAAATAGAGAATACATTAAAAAAATATGAGTATGTTGGTGTATTTTTAGATGATGTAATCATAAGTGCTAGGAATGAATCAGAACATTCTGAAAGAGTTGAAAGTGTTCTGAAATGCTCTTCTGAGCATGGTATAAGATTAAATAAGGAAAAATTAAAATTTATGGTTTCGGAAGTTTGCTATTTAGGACATAAAATTTCTCAGGAAGGAATTAGACCTATGCCAGAAAAAGTTAATGTTATTTTGAATGCACCTATTCCAAATAATGTGTCACAGTTGCGTTCATTTTTAGGCTTAATTTCTTATTATAGAAACTTCCTACCTAATATTTCAGATGTCTTAGAACCTTTACATAGATTATTAGATAATAATGTTAAGTGGACATGGTCAGAAAAGCATGATAAAGCATTTCAAAAAGTTAAAGAATTATTATGTACATCACCTGTTTTAGAATTATATGATGTGAACAAAGATATTGTTTTGAACTGTGATGCTTCAGAATATGGCATTGGTTCTGTATTAAGCCATATTATTGAGGGTAAAGAGAAACCCATAGCTTATGCTTCTAGAACTTTAAATAAAACTGAAAGAAATTATGCAATGATAGATAAAGAAGATTTATCTGTAATATTTGGTGTTACTAAATTTCACCAATATTTAGCTGATAAACAGTTTAAAATTATTACAGATCACAAACCTTTAATTAGATTGTTTGATCCTGTTAAAAAGGTACCTGATACATTATCACCTAGAATGCTGAGATGGTCGCTTATGTTAGCAGGATATGATTATACAATTGAGTATCGCGAAGGTAAAAATAATAAAAATGCGGACGCATTAAGTAGATTACCTCTCACAGAAACTGTAAATATAGTTAGTAATCCTGCTGAAGTAATGTTTGTTTCAAATAATAATGATTGGCCTGTTACTTCTAAAACGATTGCAAAGTGGACAACTGAAAATCCTGTAACTAAACAAATTTTAGAGTGGGTACTACATGGATGGCCTCGAAAGGTTAAAGCAGAAGAATATCAACCTTATTTTCGTAGAAGGGATGAAATTTCCTGTTTAAAAAATTGTTTATTATGGGGGCATAGAGTAATTGTGCCAGAGGAAGGTAGAGAATATATATTGAAATTGTTGCATTCTGTTCATCAGGGTATGTCTAGCATGAAAGCTAAAGCTAGAGGGGTGGTTTGGTGGCCAAACATGGATAAGGAAATTGAACAAATGGTAAATTCATGTAGTAGATGCCAAATGTGCGCGAGGGATAATCCAAAAATGAAACCCTTAGAATGGAAGTCTGAATTACCCTGGGAAAGGATTTACATAGATTATGCAGGTCCGTTTGAAGGGAATTTTTTTTAATAGTAGTTGATTCTTATACAAAATGGTTAGAAGTAGGAGTAGTGCCCAGGACCGATAGTAAAAATACTATTAGAGTACTAAGAAGAATTTTTGCGACATTTGGATTACCAGTAGAATTAGTCAGTGATAATGGATCCGCGTTCACAAGTGAGGAATTTGAGGAATTTCTTAAAAATAATGGAATTAAGCATGCACCTATTCCACCATATCATCCGTCGTCGAACGGACAGGCGGAAAGATACGTGCAAACTGTGAAAAATTGCCTTAGGAAATTGGATAAAAATGACATAACATTATCAATTGCACGACTTTTGTTAGAAAATCATTCAACTCCTCATTCGGTGACTGGTAAAACTCCTGCTGAATTAATGTTTGGAAGGCCAATTCGAACAGCCCTTCATTTAGTATTACCATCAAAACCTAAAATACAGCAACCCCTGCACAAATTTAAGCTTTATGAATTAGTTTTTGTTAAAAATTTTGGAAAGGGGGAGAAATGTGTAAAAGGAAAAATTATAAAATTATTAGGAAGTAGATGGGTTTTAGTAAATAGATGTGACGGAATAATGTGTAAGCGTCATGTAAATCAGTTGAGACGTAACAGAGAGATAAGTTACGAAAAATCTGAAAGAATTGAAGAAAATGACCACAATAACAAAAAAAATGTCAAAAAGATTTGAAAATATGGGTTATAGTGGTAAAAATTACAATGCTTATGATAATTATGAAAGGGTTAATAAAAACCGTTTTTCTGAGATTAATGGAAAAATAAAAGACCAACGTGATAATGAGAATATTATGGAACTAAACAAATCTCAGCCTTCACATGATATTGTAACAGGTACTGTTGTGAGTGATAAAAATGATGCTATGACAGATATATCTGTAAAGGACACTGTGACTAGAAATAATGATGAGGACTCGAAGAAAAGTGTTCCAGTTCGAAGAAGCAATAGACCAAGATTGCCTGTAGTTCGTTTGAACTATGAGGAGAGGGGTGTGATATCTTCGAATAGTAGCACTCTCTAAATGTAGATGGCGCAACGATACCGTGATCTGTTTTGTGAGGCAATGCATGTTGGCCAAATAAAATCGGAGATGTAAGAATGTTTTTGTTTTGCGTGAGCGGCAATTGTATTATAGTGTAAATAAATGATGGAACTATAGAGGTTGTTTCCCTGGTGGAATTACAGTACAAGTAATTCGAACCCATACGATATTATATTTTCAAATATTCGTGAAGTTCTCTTTCAAAAAGTATTAATCATATTGACAGTTTATATTCAAAGATATATCTTGAAAGCAAATATTTTAATCTGAATAAATCGTTTGTGTTCCATCCCAGATTAAAGATGAAACAAAAAGACTGCTTAGTGCTTATATCCCAATGATTTCTAGAACTTTCTGGGACTATTTGAAATTCAGATTAATTTCCGAATACCATTTATTTAAGTTATCTATTTGCTCAAAATTTTCTCTCTCTTTCATAAAATCCAGTAATGATTATCAGATACTTGCATTAGTATATTCTCATCGCTTTCAATCTTTATATTTAAATATTCATTTTCTTCATTTCAACTCTAGTGAAATAATGTAGTATAAGCACAAAGTAATGATAAGAATTCGAGGATTTTCACTTTGAATAGAATTTCCCGCAAGGGAGAAAAATGAAATAACTCTGAAAAGCACATTATCTTTATTAAAATAAATGTAAAATTGTAAGTTAAAAAAAATATTAAAAAGAAGGATATTGTTAAACAACACAGGCAACACTCGCTTAACCGGAAGCGAAACTGGGTTAAGAATTAACCAAGTCGATTAATAAAAAAGCCTCACATTTAAGAAATCATGGAGGTCAATCTTATCGAATGAAAAAAATAAACTTTGTACTGAGCCGGACATAAAGCAATCCTGGAATAATTCGAGTTTACAGTTTTTTAATTTATTTATTATATTTTATTTATTTGACCCTTTTTACTTTTTATACCAATGAGATATTTTAAATAATATTAAATTACTTTTTTTATATGACTGGCAACGATAAACAAGATAAGCCATCGGCATCCTCATTTGGCGATCTATTTCATAGCCCGGATAATGCCTATATACTTATATATTTTGTTATTTCTATGTTAACCAGTCGCCAATATCGCTAATATATATTTTAAATGTTTTTTGTTGCAATCAACGTATTAACTAACGATGTTCAATGGGACTGTCAATTACTAAATTAACACATTTATGAAAAATAGTTAAGAAGATATTTCCAATAGTTATCAAACATTTGTGAAGTTATCTTCCAAAAATTATTAACCATATTGACAGTTTACATTCAAAGACATATATCGTGAAAGCAATGATTTGAATCTAAATAAATATATTGTGTTCAAGCGCAGACTAAAGTTGAAACAAAGAGGCTGCATATATATTCAAAAGATTTTTAGAACTTCCTGTTACTATTTGAAAGTCAAATTAATATCCGAATGCCTTTTATTTAAGTTAGCCATTTGCTTAAAAATGTCTTGATAATTTCCCTCTTTTTCAGTAACCAGTGATGATTATGCGATAACCAGTGATGATTATGCGATATTTGCATTATTATATTCTCATCGCTTTCAATCTTTTTATTTAAGTATTCATTTTCTTCTTTTCAACTCTAGAGAAATAATATAGCATAAGCACAAATTAATGATAAGAATTCGAGCATTTTCACTTTGAATAGAATTTCCCACATGGTAGAAAATTGAAATAACTCTGAAGAGAACATTATGTTTCTCAACATAAATGAAGAGGTGTAGGTTTTTTAATAGGTTTGTTATAAAAAGGATATTGTTAAAGAATATAGGAGACTCCAGATTTGATTATCCGTGTAGCTGATTAATTGAGACGACTAAAAAAAATCGCCACACTTCAGAAATCTTGGGAGAAGAGTCAATTTTATCGAGTGACAAAAAAAAAGTATTTTTCTACTAAAGATTACGGTATTTCTGATTTTTAGTAAAAACTCTCAGAAGGTTTCAGCATTCTTAACTTCTCTTAGGAACTCGGACAAAAATCAGTGTAACAAAGGATTAACAATATTCAGCACTGTAATGTTACAAAGTTTGATGTGACGATGGTTTTGTGTTGCGTGTGACTAGAAGTTCACAAAAAGCAAAAAAATTTAATAATGTCCTGAAAGCGCTAATAAAAATCTTGTAATTCATAAAAAATTAAGTTACGGTGATACACCGGTAGATATTGAGGTGTTACTTAGAGTGAGACGATGAAAACATAGCTGCTAGAAGATTTATAGAACTTCTGGAGACTATTTGAAATTCAAATTAATATTCGAATGCCATTTATTTAAGTTAGCCATTTGCTCAAAATTTTCTTGATAATTTCGACCTCTTTCATAAAATCCAGTGATGATTAGGAGAAATTTGCTTTAATGTATTCTTATCGCTTTCAATGTTTATATTTAAATATTCCATTTCTTCTTTTCAACTCTGGCGAAATAATGGTGCATAAGCAAAAAGCATTGATAAAAATCCAGCATTTTCACTTTGAATAGATTTTCCCAGAGGGAGAATATTAAAATAACTCTGAAAAGAACATTATATTTATTATCATAAATACAAAATTGTAAGGTTTTTATAACAGATTTTAATAGAAGGGTATTGTTAAAGTATACAGGAAACTCTCGATTAACCGGGCTCGGATTATCCAAGTTTCGGATTAACCCAGACTATTAATAAAAAGCATCACGCAAAAAATAAATCAGGAGAAAAAGTTTTATTGAATGAAAAAAATGACATAAATCAATCCTAGTCCGACATAAATCAATCCTGATATTACTACTGGTTTATAATTTTTAATTAATTTATTATATTTTATTTATTTGTCATTGTTTACCATCTATAGCAATGTGATATATTAAATAATGTTAAATTAATTTTATAGACACGTCTGTCAACGATAAGCAAAATGGACCATTGGTAACCTCCTTTCACGATAGATTTCATGGCCTGGATAATGCGCATGTCACCATATATTTCGTTATTTCTATATAAGCCTGTCGTCAATCCCGCTAATAGATATTTTAAATGTTTTCGTTGAAACCGACGTTTTAACTAAAGATATTCAATGGGACTAACTATTACTAAATTAACGCATTCATGAAAATCAATTAAGAAAATATTTCTGATAGTTTTCAAACATTTGTAAAGTTTTCTTCCAAAAAGTATTAATTATATTGACAATTTATACTCAAAAATATATCTTGAAAGCAAAATTTTTAATCTGTATAAATCTTTTGTGTTCCGATCCAGGCTAAAGTTTAAACAAAAAGACTGTTTGGATTCCAACGATTTCTATGAACTTGAAGGAACTATTTGAATTTCAAACTAATATACGAACACCATTTATTTGCCATTTCTCAGAAATTTCTTGGTAATTTCTCTCTCTTTTATAAAATCCAATGATTATTATGAGATATTTGCATTAGTGTATTCTCATCGCTTTCAATCTCTATATTTAAATATTCATTTTCTTCTTTTCAACTCTAGAAAAATAATATAGCATGAGCATAGAGTAATGATAAGAATTCGAGCATTTTCTCTTTGAATATCATTTCCCACAGGGCAGAAAATTGAAATATCTCTGGAAAGTACATTATATTTATAAACATAGATGTAAAATTATAAAGGTTTTTTTTAAGCAGATTTAAAAAAGGAATATTGTTAGACAATAAAGGAGACTCTCGATTATCCGGAATATGATTATTCGAGTTTCGGATTAACCGAGACTTTTAATAAATAGGTTCACACTTCAGAAATAATGGGGGTCAATTTTATCAAGTGAATTAAATAAACTTTATACTGAGCCCGACATAAACCAATTGTGATATAATCTCTGATTTACAGTTTTTAATTAATTTATTATATTTTAATTATTTGACATTACTTACCTTTTTTATCAATGTTATACATTAAATAAAGTTAATTTACTGTTTTAGGCCCTGATTGGCAACGATAAACAAGATGGGCGAATGGCAACCTTATTTGGCGATCTATTTCATGGCCCGCAACTGTGGATGCACCCGTATGCTTGGTTGTTGCTATGTTAGACGGTTTTAAATCTTGCTGATAGATATTTTAAATGTATTTTTTTGAAACGAACGTTTTAATCAATGATATAATACTAAACTAATGAGAAAATATTTCCAATAATTTTGAAACATTTGTAAAGTTCTCTTCCATAAAAGTATTAACGTATTGACAGTTTATATTCAAAGACACGCCTTGCAAGCAAATATTTTAATCTGAATAAATCTTTTGCGTTCCTGTCCAGACTAAAGTGGAATCAAAAAGATTTCTTAGTTTCCAAAGATTTACAGAACTTTCTGGAGTTATTTGAAATTTAAATTAATATTCGAATGCCATTTGTTTAAGTTAGCCATTTGCTTAAATCTTTTTTGATAATTTCTCTCTCTTTCATAAAATCCAGTGATCATTATGAAATATTTGCATTAGTGTATTCTCATCGCTTTCAATTTTTATATTTAAATATTGTTTTTCTTTCTTTTAACTCAAGCGAAGTATTGTAGCATAACCATAAAGCAATTGTAAAAATTTAGCATTTTCACTTCGAATAGAATTTCTGATTGAATTTCTGATTCTTTTTGAATGGAATAACTCTTCAGAGAACATTATCAACCTAAATGTGAAATTGAAGGGGTCTTTAACAGATTAAAATAAAACGAATATTGATAGCTGATACAGGATACTCTCTATCAACCGTGATTGGATTATCCGAATTACGGCCTAACCGATGCGATTAATAAAAACCATCAAACTTAAGAAATCATGGGGGTCAATTTTATCGAAGGGAAAAAATGAATTTTATACTGTGCCCGACATGAACTAATCTTGTTATAATCTATTGTTTACAGTTTTTTAATTAATTTATTATATTTTATCTATTTGACATTATTTACCATTTTTAAAAAATGTTGCATATTATATCAAGTGAAATTACTATTTTAGGCTCTGATTGTCAACTATAAACAAGATCGGTAACCGAGATCTGCCATTGGCAACCTAAAGACTATTTATTTCACAGCCCGAATAATGCGCATGTACAAATATGTTCATTACTTCTATGCTGCCCGGTCGCCAATCTTGCTAATAGATATTATAAAAGTTTTTATTGCATCTAACGTTTTAACAAAAGTTATTGAATGGAAGTAATTACTACTAAATTAACCCATTTATGAAAAAAAGAAAATATTTCTGATAATTTTTGAATATTTGTGAAGTACTCTTCTTAAAGTATTAAACATATTGATAGTCTATTTTCAATGACATATTAGAAAAGCATCTGATTTTTATCTGAATAAATCGTTTATGTTCCATCCCAGAGTAAAGTTGAAACAAAAAGACTGTCTATGTCCAATGATTTCTAGAACTTTCTGGAACTATTTGAAATTCAAATTAATATCCTAATGCCATTTATTTATGTTAGCCATTTGCTAAAATTTTTTTTGATAATTTCTCTCTCTTTCATAAAATCCGGTGATGACCAATAGATATTTGCATTAGTGTATTCTCATCACCTTCAATCTTTATATTTAAATATTCATTTTCTTCTTTATATCTCTAGTAAAATATTGTAACATAAGCATAAATAAATGATAACAATTCGAGCATTTTAACTTAGGAAAGAAATTCCCATAGGGCAGAAAAATGAAATAACTCTGAAAAGAACATTATGTTTATTAACATAAATGTAAAATTGTAAGTATTTTTTAAACAGATTTAAAAAAGAATATTGTTAAACAATACAGGCGACTCTCGATTAACCGGAAGCATTTTATATGGATTAAGGATTAACCAAGCCGATTAATAAACAAGTAGGAAATTGCACGTGAAGCGTAGCAAATGAGGTGCGTTCGTACGATAATGAAGTTTTTAAAATATCACTCTCATATTTCAATCTCATAAAATTGTAAATAGTTAATTACAATTAAAATGCGCAACAAACAATGTTCTCTCTATACTCATTATGTAATAGAATACTTTTGTGTGGCCTTGTAAATCAATAACAAAAGTTCTTTGCACAACCGATTATGCAAAATCTATATTATAATATGTACTTTATGATGCATATCAATATTATTAAGTTCGAATGAGTGTAATATTATTAAAATGCATTTAAAACTTTTTTTTTCCATTGGCTGTAATGTAACGGAGTACTTTTGATTGTCCCTGTATTTGATCTATGTATCCTATTTTCAAAAAAATTTGAAATAACAAGACACAATTATGTAATAAGTATGTAATTTAAATTTCAAACGATTAAAATGCAATTGCAAGATTTTTCCCCATTGACTGTAATAGAACGGAATACTTTTGATCGTCCCTGTAATTGATCTATCCATCCGATTCTCATAAAATTTTAAATGGCTCGACAAAATTATGTAATAATTATGTATTTTAAATTTCAAAAGATTCGGTTGTGTAGTTTTTGCGTTGTTACATGCGGACAGACAGACAGACAGACAGACGGACGGACGGACTGAACGAAAAACTATAGACGCTACGTATTTACATAATTACGAACGCACCTAAAAAGCATTACATTTAAGAAATCATGGACATCAATTTTATCGAATGAAAAAAAATGAACTTTCTACTGAGCCGGACATAAACCAATCCTCGTATAACCACTGGTTTATATTTTTAAAATAATTTATTACATTTTATTTATTTATCATTGTTTACGATTTTTAACAATGTGATATATTAAATAATGTTAAATTACTGTTTTAGACATGATTGACAACGATAAAGAAGATGTGCCATTGGCAACTTCATTTGGCGATCTATTTTATGGCCTGGATAATAAACATGTGGCTATATGTTTCTTATTTCTATCTTAGCCGGTCAGCAATCTCGCTAAAATATATTTTTAATGTTTTTTGTTGCGACCCAATGTTTTAACTAAAGATATTCAATGGGACTAACTACTAGTAAATTAACGCAATTATAAAAATAAATTAGGAAAGTATTTCAGATAGTTTTCAAATATTCTTGAAAATCTCTTCTTAAAAGTATTAATTATATTGACAGTTTATTCTCAAAGATATATCTTGAAAGCAAAGATATGTCTTGAAAGCAAAGATTTTAATCTGAATAAGTATTTTGTGTTCAGGCCCAGACTAAAGTTGAAACAAAAAGACTGTTTAGAATCTAAAGATTTTTAGAAGTCCCTGAGACTATTTGAAATTCAAATTCATATTCGAATGCCATTTATCTAAGTTAGCCTTTTGCTCAAAATTTTCTCTATAATATATCTCTCTTCCATAAAATCCAGTGATGATTATGAGATATTTGCATTAGTGTATTCTCATCGCTTTCAATCTTCATATTTAGATATTCATTTTCTTCTTTTCAACTCTAGTAATGTAGCATAAGCATAAAGTAATAATAAGAATTCGAGCATTTTCACTTTGAATATAACTTCTCACAGGACAGAAAGTTGAAAGAACTCTGAAAATAACCTCATGTTTTTTAATATAAATGTAAAATTGTAAGGTTGTTTTTAAGAGATTTTTTTAAGTACTGTTAGACAATGCAGAATGATCACACTATGTTTCCATGAAAAAGTGGGGTTACAGTAATTACATTTTTTTACAATTTTTAGTAACCAATAAAGTTTAAAAGAATTTTTTTATCGCTTCAATAATGATTTACTCAATAGACTTTTTGAGGAATTTCCGAGTTAATATCAGCCTTACAGATCATCTATATATAATTGTCTTACAATTGAGGAGCCGTTTATACATAAAATTATCATTTTAAGAGTGGTTTTGTACATGATATCGTAATTTATGTCTCGGGGAAAGTGGTGGTATAATTTCATTTCGATGTCCTTTTTTATCCCACCAAAATGTTCTCTCTTTATTTATAACATGGTCTTTGATACAAAATATTACATTATCTTTTTCTAATCTGTTATTTAATTTTATAAAAAAAATGAAGACATTATTATACTCACTAAATTATTATAAAATTATTTAATTCCAAAATATGGAATACCTCAACATTTTACATCTATTCTTCTTCATATGTGTATGCACATATAATCACTACTAGGTTAACTATATGCGATGTATGTACTATACTTAAAATTTATCAACTTCTCACCATTAAATAGATATTTTTATAGTATTTTGTAGCATACCACCATTTTAAACTAAAGATATTCAATGAAGCTAACTATTACTAAATTAACGCATTTATGAAAATAAATTAAGAAAATATTTCCGATAGTTTTCAAACATTCGTGAAGTTCTCTTTCAAAAAGTATTAACCATATTGACAGTTTATATTCAAAGACGTATTCTGAAAGAAAAGATTTTAATCTGAATAAATCGTTTGTGTTCCATCCCAGATCAAAGATGAAACAAAAAGACTGCATAGTGCTTATATCCCAATAATTTCTAGAACTTTCTGGGACTATTTGTAATTCAGATTAATATCCGAATACCATTTATTTAAGTTATCTATTTGCTCAAAATTTTCTTGAAAATTTCTCTCTTTCATAAAATCTAGTAATGATTATCAGATATTTGTATTAGTGTATTCTCATCGCTTTCAATCTTTATATTTAAATATTCATTTTCTTCTTTTCATCTATAGTGAAATAATGTAGCATAAACACAAAGTAATGATAAGAATTCGAGCATTTTCACTTTGAATAGAATTTCCCACAAGGCAGAAAATTGAAGTAACTCTGAAAAGAACATTATATTTATTAAAATAAAATTCTAAGTTTTTTTTTAAAGAACAGATTAAAAAAAGTATATTCTTAAACAATACAGGCGACACTCGATTGATTACCTGGGTTAAGGATTAACCAAGCCGATTAATGAAAAAGCCTCACATTTAAAAAATCATGGGGGTCAATGTTATCGAATGAAAAAATAAACTTTCGATTGAGCCGGACATAAAGCAATCCTGGAATAACTTCTAGTTTACAGTTTTTTTAATTTATTTATTATTTTTTTTATTTGACTCTTTTTACTTTTTATACTAATGTGATATTTTAAATAATATTAAATAACTTTTTTTAGTTATGACTGGTAACGATAAGCAAGATAAGCCATTGGCATCCTCATTTGGAGATCTATTTCATAGTCCGAATAATGCCTATATACTCATATATTTTGTTATTTCTATGTTCACTAGTCGCCAATATCGCTAATATATATTTTAAATGTTTTTTGTTGCAATCAACGTTTTGACTAACGATATTCAATGGGACTATCAATTACTAAATTAACACATTTATGAAAAATAATTAAGAAGATATTTGCAATAGTTATCAAAAGTTTGTGAAGTTCTCTTCCAAAAATTATTAACCATATTGACAGTTTATATTCAATGGTATATCTTGAAAGGAAAGATTTTAATCTGAATAAATCTTTTGTGCTCCGGCCCAGACTAAAGTTGAAGCAAAATGTCTGTTTAGATTTCAAAGATTTCTAAAACTTCATAGGAATATTTGAAATTCAAATTAATATCCAAATGCCATTTATTTAAGTTAGCTATTTGCTTAAAATTTTCTTGATAATTTCTTCCTCTTTCATAAAATCTAATTTTATGAGATATTTGCATTAGTGTATTTCTTTTCAATTCTAGAGAAATAATATAATATATGCTCTCTTCCAAAAAGTATTATTCATATTAACAGTTTATACTTAAAGAGATATCTTGAAAGCAAAGATTTTAATGTGACTAAATCTTTTGCGTTCCTGCCCACACTGTAAAATAAAATTTGGATAATTACAAAATTTTTTCTAGTAGAATTGTATTCCAAGAACTTTTTATGTAACGGCAACAATAAAAATTCATGTAACAGATACAGATTTGCACTTTGAATCAAACAAATTTTAAGGTTACTAAGAGTTTTTTGGGAAATCGTATTCCAAGAACTTTTTAAGTGACGATAACGAGCATTATAGATAAAATTTTAGTAAAGTTACCAAAATTTTAGTAAATTCTTTTGTAAAGTTACAGATGGTTTTAGTTTTGCTTACAGGTTTTGTAGATTGACATCATTTTCTTGTACAGTGTACACATAAAATTTTAGTAAGCATAAGAGATTTCGGTTAATTTAGATTACTAAGGTTACAGATTTTTTTTACAGTGCAGACTAAAGTTGAAACAAAAAGACTTCTTAAATTCCAAAGATTTCTAGAAGTTCCTGTGACTATTTGAAATTCAAATTAATATCCAAATGCATTTATCTAAATTAGCCATTTGATCAGAATTTTCTTGATTATTTCTCTCTTTCATAAAATCCAGTAATGATTATGAGATATTTGTATTAGTGTATTCTCATATATTTCAGTCTCTATATTTAAATATTCGTTTTCTTCCTTTTACCTCTAATAGTTGTATAAGCTTAAAGTAATGATAAGAATTCGAGCATTTTCAATTCGATTAGAATTTCCCACAGGGCAGAATATTGAAATAGCTCTGAAAAGAACATTATGTTAATTAACATAAATCTAAAATTGCAAGATTTTTTGAAACAAAAAATTTTTTTAAAGGACATTGATAGACATTTAAGGAGACTCTCAATTAATCGGGATCGGGTAATCCGTGTGGTGGATTGATTGGGATGATTATAAAAAATAACCATACTTTAGAAATCATACGGGAAACAGACTTATTGAATGTAAAAAAAAATATTTTTTTTTTTCTACTAAAGTCTATAATTTTGCTGATTTAAAGAGAACTTTCTCAGAAGTTTTGATGAGTTTTAACTTCTTTGAAGATGTGAGACGAAAAGCAAAGTAACAAACGATTAACTAAGATTCGACACTGTAACGTTAAGAATTTTTAAGCACGGCTGAGGAATCGGAATTGGATACGTGGAGTCGAGTCCATTTTTTGATCAAATGAATCGGATTCACTAAAAAACGAAAGGACTCTGACTCCGACTCCATTTTTAGGTGCGTTCATAATTATGTAAATACGTTGCACCTATAGTTGTCGTTCAGTCCGTCCGTCTGTCTGTCCGTCTGTCTTTCTGTCCGCATATAACAACGCAAAACTACCCAACCGAATCTTTTGAAATTTAAAATATATAATTATTACATAATTTTGTCGAGTCATTTCAAATTTTATAAGAATCGGATGGATAGATCAATTACAGCGACGATCAAAAATATTCCATTACATTACGGTCAATGGGGAAAAATGTTTCGAATGCATTTTAATCGTTTGAAATTTAAAATACATACTTATTACATAATTTTGTCAAGTCATTTCAAATTTTTTTGAAAATAGGGTGCATAGATCAAATACAGGGACAATCAAAAATACTCCGTTACATTACAGTCAATGGAAAAAAAGTTTCAAATGCATTTTGATGATATTACACTCATTGCATATTTGCATAATCTGTTGTGCAAAGAACATTTGTTATTGATTTACAAGGCCACACAAAAGTATTCCATTACATAATGAGTATAGAGAGAACATTGTTTGGTGTGCATTTTAATTGTAATTAACTATTTACAATTTTATGAGATTGATATATGAGAGTGATACTTTTACAACTTCATTATCGTACGAACGCACCACATTTGCTACGCTTCACGTGCAACTTCCAACTTGTTTTTGCTGTTAGACGTTTTGTAGGGAAAGTAAATCAATTATATGTAATTTTAAATCCATAAAAGTAACTATTGTTTTTATTTATTATATCTTGCTACACAATGCACTAACCCGCGTATACAGTAGATGAAAACCGTTTTTAATAAAAACTCTAGTAGATTTCGAATTATTTACAAATTAGTTCTCATCTGATTTGGAGGAGACGAATTAACATCCAAATTCTTTCGATTTTCTCTTTTCAAGTCCACGGATTCGAAATAGCGGAGTTTCTGTTTTTTTTTCTTCTTTAGATTTCTATTGTTGGATATTTCAGGTTTGTAATACGCGAAATTCAAAAATTAGAAAACTGAAAATAGTTTTTTCAATTTTTCTGTCAAAGCTCTGAGAATTGAATTATCACCGAAATAGTGAAATTTTCGAATTATTTTTCTTGCGTTCGCTCATAATTTTAACCATGGGCAAGTGTATTAGCCAATACGGATATGGAGTATGAGTCGGAGTCAGAGTCGAAATCGTTAAAATTTAAGGAGTCGGACTCTGCCATTTTCCCCACCGACTAAGCAGGGCTGGTTTTAAGTGAGGATGATTTTGTGTTGTGTGTTACTCGCAATTTAAACTTATTCTACCAACAAGAAATTTGAGAATTTTTAAGCTATGTTTTTGAGACTTTTTCAAAAACTGCTCTATACATTTTGCAAATTCATTATGCAAATTATATTTTGATTGTACACACGCATGCGCAGTGAAACATTAGTTGAGAAATCTTCTTCTTTTTCATACAATATATATTATTTTTCAATTCTGATTACAGGGTATTGTGTACAATATTGTTTGCCATATTTTCGAAAAAGAATGTTAAGAGCTCAGTTTTTTTTATGTACAGTGCTCAAAAAATTATAAGCAAAATATTTCGCAAAATTTCAGGCTATTTTTATAAAATTATTAATTTCTCTTTGAGTATAAATGCTATCCACACAAAAATGAACACAGCGTGTTACTGTAAGCCACTTAGTAGCAATAATCTATAATTTGAATGCTTGTACAATAATCGTTTTGACAGCATATTCCAAAAGTTGTTTTTTTTTTCAATTTTTTGACTGTCTTCTATAGAGTTCAGGAAAGAAATCTTCACGGAAATGTATGACCTGTACTTTTATGAAACATACTTAGAGTTTCAGTATAATTCCTCATGTATTTGTCTATAGATATTTAACAAAACGTTAAAAATCGCTAATAGCTGGTTATCTTTGGCCATATAGTGTATGTTAACACACTTAGAGTTCCAAGATAAATCCTTATGTATTTTTCTGGATGTTTAACAAAATACCTCAAATCTCAAATGGCAGGTTATCTTGGTCCATATAGTGTACCTTTACCGTCGGAATAAGGTTTGTCGGTTAGGGAGTTTAAGAGTATAGAATATAACACACATTTTGTATTCTAAAACAAAAGTAATTTTATCAGAATTACGCTGTAGATAATTCTGTTTAAGCATTCATCCGCTTTTTTTTTTTTTTTTTTTTTTTTTTTTTTTTTTTTTTTTTGCACATTCAAAATTCCATATTTATTAACTTTTTCACAATTGGAGGGGGGGGGGGTTCGTGAAATTGTCACAATTTGTGAAAAAAACGGTCGAAGGTGTAAGAAGAAATGTGAAATCACACATTTTGATTAAAATAACAGCATTAGAAATCAGCACAATACATTTTGAACTTACTTTGAAATTGAAGTATTTTGTGTTCATAAAATAAAGAAGAGATTTAAAGCAAATATATTAATTTCCATTTCAAATTCGAAATTACTAGTGTATTCAGCTGCACTTCCATATTAGTATTTTATTACTATTGTATATTGTTTATGTTTTTTGTTGTAAAACTTAATCTTATTTCATACAAAATGCATTATTTTTTTTATTTATTCTTATGCTCACAAATATCTAACTCGTAGTTAAAATTTAAAAATAAAATTTAAAATATGGTCTATAACGAAGTGCTTTGTTTCTGAACTCAAGTATATATTTATGTAATATAGCGTGGCATGCGACAAGAGGGAGATACTATTTTATTACTATTGTACATTGTTTATGTTTTTTGTTGTAAAACTTAATCTTATTTCATCCAAAATGCATCATTTTTTTATTTATTCTTATGCTCACAAATATCTAACTCGTAGTTAAAATTTAAAAATAAAATTTAAAATATGGTCTATAACGAAGTGCTTTGTTTCTGAACTCAAGTATATATTTATGTAATATAGCGTGGCATGCGACAAGAGGGAGATACTATTTTATTACTATTGTACATTGTTTATGTTTTTTGTTGTAAAACTTAATCTTATTTCATCCAAAATGCATCATTTTTTTATTTATTCTTATGCTCACAAATATCTAACTCGTAGTTAAAATTTAAAAATAAAATTTAAAATATGGTCTATAACGAAGTGCTTTGTTTCTGAACTCAAGTATATATTTATGTAATATAGCGTGGCATGCGACAAGAGGGAGATACTATTTTATTACTATTGTACATTGTTTATGTTTTTTGTTGTAAAACTTAATCTTATTTCATCCAAAATGCATCATTTTTTTATTTATTCTTATGCTCACAAATATCTAACTCGTAGTTAAAATTTAAAAATAAAATTTAAAATATGGTCTATAACGAAGTGCTTTGTTTCTGAACTCAAGTATATATTTATGTAATATAGCGTGGCATGCGACAAGAGGGAGGGGATGGGATGGGATATGCTGAAGTGTGACACTTTGTGACAAAGGAGAGGGGGGGGAGTCAAAAATACTGAAAAAAGTGTGACATCATTTATGAACAAAATTTATCACTGAACAACATTTTCTAGAGAAAGTGTTTGGTTCTCCAACTTTTCTGTAATTTTGAAAACATAATTTGTGGAATACATTTTAAATATAAATTTTTATTTAAATGAGCTTTCAACGCATTTTCAGATAAAATTATCATAGAAATCTAATAATCTCCGAATTTTAATAACTATCAAAATGAGACAAGCTTTTATGGATTTAAATGCATCTTTATAAATATAACGAATGCATCTAACTTCAAAATTACTATTATAATTAAATTAAACTTTCGAATAAAAGGCAAAGCAATTCGCTTATCAAAATGTATTTATTATTATTTTTTTTTATTATTATTATTTTTTGTTCCACATTTTTACTATTTTTAGATATCTCTATTTAATTCAACATGCTTTTTGTATGCAAAAATGGGATTTTAAAATTGATTTTTCTCTCAACTCTTGGTGTGCTAGAATTATAAAAACATACCATTATAGAATTATATAAAAATATACCGCTAACATGGATTTTTATGCATTTAGAAATTAATTATAAATTAACCCTTTCCGTCGCACTACTCTTTAAAGTTGGAATTTAAAGGAAAAAATTAGGCAATATATTTAGGCCTAGAGGAGTACACAGGTATTGTTTTGTAAAGATTGCACTAACCATTTTAATTATACAGCTGTTGCCGAAGTGGTAATCTCCCATAAGTAAAGCATTGATAAGCGCAGTGAGAAGAGCATTGCTGTGAAGCACGTATTACAGTAAAACATTTTACCTATAATTTAAAAACAGTAGAATTTGATCTCTGTGGTGCTGCCATCTAGAACTCATAAGAAAGATTTAAAGTAGCCATTAGAGTAGTTTTTGAAGTATTCACGGAGTTTTTGTGTCTCTAAACAGGGGGAACTTTAGGTGTTGCCGACCCGGCAACACTGCGCGTTTAGAGGTTAATAAATTAAAATTAAGGCATTTCTTCATTAGCCAACCGCAAGTAATTCATCGCCAAACATTCTTTCTAATTAACCCTTTCGGGTCCGGTTTTTTTTCAAATTTTAGAAAATATACTGTTATGTTAATAACATTAACATTAGCTATTCAAATACATTAGTGTTTAACAAATATTTGATTGTCTGAAAGATAATAAATGTTGTTATTTTGCATACTATTCAATTGATATTTATATGACAATAGGCTGAGGAAGAATGTTTGGCGATGTCTTTAGAAAATAATGCATTACAATAAGTCTCAACTTACATTACAACTTTCTAATATTCTTTAAGTTTTATTACATATGATTTTTTCAGAAAAGTAACTTTTATTTTAAATTTAATAAATGAAATATCAAAGTGGAAAGTTTGAAAAAGAAAATAAAAAGTTTAAAATATAAGAATCGCAAACGGCACAAAGAGAATTAAGCAAGTAATAATAAATATTATTATTACTAAATGCCTTAACATAAATGAAGTCATATAGTAAATGCATAGACATAAACTAACTTTACTAAATATAAATTGTATCAAAATATTTCTTAAAACAAAAGACATGTACCATTAATGGTACACCAGACCCGAAAGGATTACAACTGTAAACGAGTTAGAGCAAAAATGAATTTAATTACGGTAAATTTATTTAATAATAAAACCCTCTTTAAAATGAATCAACAGGCTATAAAAGAGCAATAACGAAATACAGTCGACTCTCGTTAATTCGAAATCGGATAATTCGAATCTTCGCTTAATTCGAACTAAGCATGAAGTCCCGAAATTTTCAATGGCAGAATATCGTTAAAATTTTTCATAAATTTCATTAAAAATTTCATTAACCAACAACTATTTTTAACCGTTATTTTTTTTGTACCTAATTAAATGCTTGCAAATGCTTAGATTTAAATTTTGAGCTCAAATTCTAAATCGATGGGAGGGGTTAAGAAGCGCAAACTGAACAGTATTCAGGAGTTAAAATGATACCCTCCAAACCCCTCGAACACATTTCAATTTTCCGCTACTTAATTACTCACAACGATGCAGATTTTGAGCTCAAAATTTAAGTTTGAACTTTTACAAGCATTTAATTAGATAAAAAAAAATAACGGTTAAAAATAGTTGTAGGTTACTCTAAAGTCCTCCGTTCTCCGTACTCTAAAGTTCTCCGAAGTTTCCGTTCTCATTTAGAATTTGAACCTCGACTCACAGTTCAGTTAGGGCTGCTTAACCACTCCCAACGACTTAGATTTTGAGCTCAAAATTTAAGTTTATATCTAAGATTCTAAAAAAAATAATGAGATGCAAAAAATAACGGTAAAAAATAGTTGCTCGTTACTCCAAAGTCTAAAGCGCCCTCTATCGGCATTTTTTGAAATTTATCTTTATAATTTATTTTCAAGAAAATATTCACATAAAGAATAGTTTTAGTGAAAACCGCAAACGAATCGACCAATTTTTCTGTTTTTTATATTTATTTAAAATTTTGGACCCTAAACTTTAATGGCGCCTATCTCTTTTGGAAGACGTTTGGGACCCTTAGTTTCCTATTTAATATTGTTTGTCTTGATGTGTATTATCACGCCTTAAAGTTTGTACCATGAATTTAGAAACACCCTGTATAAGTGCAAGTGACGCGTTGAGGCTAAAACATCAGGAGGCCAATAATGGGCTTCTTTTTTATTTCAAAATTTCTTATTTACACCAGAAAATGCTTATAGGAACCGTCCACAAATGATGTCACGCTTATATGGGGGGGGGATGTAGGGGGTTCCAGAAATTGTGACAATTTGTGACAAGGAGGTGGGAGGGGGTAGGGAGAAATGTGACATCACACATTTTGGTTAAAATAAAAGCATTAAAATTCAGTAGATTAAATTATGAAGTATGAAGTTATTTTAAAATAAAAATATTTTGTGTTCCAAAAGATAAAATTTGAAGTCAAATATGTTAATTTTTATGTATGATTCCAAAATACTGTTGTTTTCAGTTGCTCCTTCCTATGAATATTTTATTACTGTTCCACAATTATTATTTTTTTGACGTAAACCTTTTGTTCTTATTTCATACAAAATGCGAATCTTTTTTATTGTTCATCTAAAAAATGTCATTAAAACACATAGTTTAAGAATAAAATTTGAAATGTGATCTAAATCGTTATGCTTTGTTTCTGAATTGAAAGTATATGTTTACGTAGCAAGATGTAAAATATGTTTACATAATATAGCTTGACATGTGACAAGAGGGAGGGGGAAGGAATAAAGTGAAGTGTGACACTTTGTGTCAAAGAAGGAAGGGGGGTAAAAAATATGGACAAAATGTGTGACATCATATATGGATGACCCCATAGTGTTTTTTTCTTTATTTAAGAAGAATGGAGCAGTGTGATCTTGTTAATGGATTACCTAGTTGCGCGGCAACTTAACATTCAGTCTATAGGTTAGGCGTGTTGTATGGGCATTAGAAAGTCTTAAAAAAGAAATATGTTTAAATGCGGCTGGTAGCCACAGAGATAAAAGATATAGCTATTACAATAAAAGTTAATAAAAATGTAACTAAAGAATAAAAAAAATGTTTTATGCATAAATTATAAGAATATAAGTGAGAAAAAAAAAGGAAGAAAATACACCCAGAAAAAGGAATTGATTAAAACTACAAAACATGTTTTGTTGAAAAAAATTTGGTTGTTTTAAGCGAATTTTTAGATAAAGTAAAAAATCGGTATGGTAGCTCAGACAAAAAATATTGCTGACACTCTTATAAAATTTTAAAAAGATTTCATCAATTTTATTTGAGTCTTGTAATTCTAACAAACTATTCTAACTCGATTTGTAATTCTAACAAAATTTTGTTGATTTTGCAAAATTTAAATTGGTGTACAGTAGCCATAACTTCCTCACTTAATTATGTTTAATTGACTTATATAGCTATAAAAGATTAACATAATTTTTGGATAATAAAAACTTTTCAAATTGAAACGGATTAATTACGTTATTATACATTTCGAAGGATTTTGTGGACAGAAAATTGCAAAAAATAAATAAATAAATAAATCTTTCTTTATTCAAAAAAAATCCATTGACCCATACTTAAACGAAAAGATTTGTTGGACCAAACAAATTTTTGTTGATTCAATAAAACTTTTTTCTGATTGTAAATAAAATTTTCATAAGTTCCTAAAAAGGCCAGGAGAAAAAACTACCAGTAGTTATCCAAACTGTAAAAAAAACTCTTTTCCGAGACCCTATATTTTAGTAAGAGTTTCAATTTTTTTTAAATAAGCCCGAAAAAGTCTATCTTAGACTTTCTGAGTTTGGAAGAGATCAATCATAAATTTTAAAAAAATTTTATAAAAGTAATTTTAAAATTTTATTAAAATTTTTGATAAAACGTTACGAAAATAACCGTCGCGAAAATGACGGATCGCCAATAATTCGTTCTATTATTAAAAGCATGCTTTCGTAAAGCCTACATCGGCACGTTTCTTTCTTCTGGTTCACATTCTATATAAAAATAAAACTTTATTTTAAGTTTTAAAATAATATTTATTTTTTATTTTTTAAGCATCTCGAAAATGACAAGCAATAATACGAATAGCATATAAACAAAAAAAAATGTTATCACTTACCTATTTTTTATTTTCTTCAAATTTTTTCTGCCACAAGTGCTTAATGTAGGTTTCCAATCAACAAAATGCTGTTAAAATAAATAGTAGCACCATCCTTTGACCATTTATGAAGTTATTTTCGCGTGTCACGAAAATGATGGATAGACTTGAATACATACAATTTAATTACTCATGCATGATAATTAACTTAAAATTAATTAAAAAAATATTTACCTTTGTAAACAAAATGATTTTTTTTTACAATAATTAGCATTTTTTTTTTATATTATTTTATTTTTGTTAGAAGAAAACGTACTTTATATACAAACTTTTGGTCCTAGATACTGTCACAAAAATGACATTTTTAAGGTTTAAAATTTTCTAAAAAATGATGAAATTGCAATAAAATCATATTTTTTGATTGATTGATTTTTAAAACAATAGTTCTAAAGAATAATAATAAAACTTTACATTATATTTGCTTCTAAACCAATAATAAAGGTCTGAAAGTTTCCGGTGCAATTGAACATTTTTGAAATAAAATAACTCCATTTCTATTTCTTATCATGCATTTTTTGTATTTGACAGATTTTCATGATTTGTGACAGTTTCTTCGTAATATTTGAATGCTTCTAATACTTGTAAACTTCTCAATATTCTAATTTCAAAACTTCGCTAATCCATTTGTGACAACTCCGACTGCCTAAATTAAATAATTACAGCCAGATATTCTACACAAAGAAATATCAATATGCCCATTGATTCCAATATTCTCGCAACTTTTTGGTTGGGAAGATTATAGACAGATAATCATTACTTAAAGAGAAAATTCTTCCAAAGTTTCGGATATGAAATTGAACATTTTTGAAACAAAATAACTTCAATTCTATATCTTATCAAGCATTTTTTGTATTTGACAGATTATTATGTTTTGTGACATTTTCTTCGTAATATTTGAATGCTTCTAATACTTGTAAACTTCTAAATATTCTAATTTCAAAACTTCGCTAATCCATTTGTGACAACTCCGACTGCCTAAATTAAATAATTACAGCTAGAGATTCTACACAAAGAAATATCAGTATGCCCATTGATTTCAATATTCTCGCAACTTTTTGGTTGGGAAGATTATAGACAGATAATCATTACTTAAAGAGAAAATTCTTCCAAAGTTTCGGATATGAAATTGAACATTTTTTAAATAAAATAACTCCATTTCTATTTCTTTTCATGCATTTTCTGTGTTTGACAGATATTTATGTTTTGTTAGTTTTTCTTCGTAATATTCGAATGCTTCCAATACTTGTAAACTTCGTAATAATCGAATTTCAAAATTTCGCTATTCTATTTGTGACAACTCCGACTGCCTAAATTAATTAATTACAGCCACAGCTGCTACACAAACAAATATCAATATGCCCATTTATTCTAATATTTTTGCAACTTTGTGGTTGGGAAGATTATAGACAGATAATCATTACTTAAAGAGAGAATTCTTTAAAGTTTCGGGTAGGAAATTGAACATTTTTGAAATAAAATAACTACATTTTCTATTTCTTGTCATGCATTTTCTGTGTTTGACAGATTTTCATGATTTGTGAGTTTTTCTTCGTAATATTCGAATGCTTCCAATACTTGTAAACTTCTTAATATTTTAATTTCAAAACTTCACAAATTTCACTCCATTTGTGACAACTCCGACTGCCTAAGTTAAATAATTATAGCCAGAGCTGCTACACAAAGAAATATCAATATGCCCATTGATTCTAATATTTTCCTAAAACAAAAAAAATTAGGCAAGCATTTGTCTTACATGCAAAAATTCAATTTCCTCAGAAAATCGGGGTATCGGGGCCCCGGATGCCTAAAGCTTCATTGGCAGCATCAGGATTAAGAAACTACTTTAACTCAAAAACCTTGGTTAGTTTTTCTTAGTTTAATTACATCATGATTCACAAAACAAGTACTCACATACATTAATATTATTTACATATTGTTCTGCACAGACGATTTCAAAACTGCATTCTTTTATCGTACTTCAAACAGTTCTTAAAAAAAAAAAAAAAAGTCAATCAACAAAAATGTTATTTTATAAGAGAATGTTCCGAGCATGCGTAACGCTTGCTTGTTTCTTAAAAAAAAAAAAAAAAAAAAAAAAAAAAAAAAAAAAAAAGTCAATCAACAAAAATGTTATTTTATAAGAGAATGTTCCGAGCATGCGTAACGCTTGCTTGTGAATGCGCAACTCTTTCAGCCGACAGCTTGTCGGAAAAAGGAGTATGAAATGTATTTTGAAATCCCAACACCATTGTTGCACTGCTTATTCTTTCACAATTTCAAAACATCTTAACTTTCTCGAATCTAAACGGATTTGTCTTTGCAAGTCAGATAATATAATATATCATCTGTAAGAATTTCATTTTCTTTAGAAGCTAAAATAATCCTAGATGATTTCTTAATCTTACTGCTTTTTGCTGAATTATATTTATCATCAATTTAATAAATTATATCTAACACTGTGACATTTTTCTAACCCCGGCTAATCCAAAACCCGGATAAACTGATCCCGATTAATCGAGTGTTTACTGTAGATCTATAGACATTAGGAAGTCAAACATTGAGCTCTTGATAGACCATTTAGGTCATGTAGGAGTAAACAAAATTCTTTTTAGGCGTTAATTAAATAAAAAAGCACACATGAAATAGTATTAGATAAATCTTCTTCATAGTTTTTATATGATACTTGCGATAATCAGACTATTATATGAATTTTTATATATTTTTTCAGAGAGTAAAAAAGATAATTTTTGTGGTAGAGAATTTTTTTTTATTTACAATTTAGATCTAAACAAAAAACACTCTTACATGTTAATTGAATTTTAATGCATATAGTTAGAAATAATAAAGGCATAAATCATTTGATAGCTTTCAAATGGTAATTACAATTATCCAACTATCTATATTATTTTTTTAAAGTACAAGATGAATGGCAGAAAAAAAAATCCATATATGTGACTTTTTTATGGATTTATTTTTGAAATATAAATTTCGCGATAAACCTTAACTATAAAAGTTTCTTTAATGTCAGGTAGAATTTGTGTAATTGCATTATCACAGTGTTATTCTATTTTATAATTAAAACAATACATCAATTTGATGGTACTTGGATTTTTATTCCATTTGTTTTGAATCACTCTGTATTTTAAAAGAGTAGTAAAGATTATTATTGCGATAGAGCACTTTCTTGTTTCACAATTTAATTCTACATAAGATTAAACATAATACTTCAATATGCATTAATTGAATTTAAATTCATATTGTTTAAAATAACACTATTTGCATAAACCAATAATATTTTTCAAAAGGTATTTACGATAATCGGAGTTTGAAGATTTTCAAACTCTCTGGCACATTCTTCTTAAAGAGAAATCTTAGAAACTGAGAATTTTAGCTGAATAAACCATTTGTGCTTCAGCCAGAGTAGAAACAAAAAGACAGCTTAAAATTCCAATGGATTCTGGGATTTCTCGAGCCTATTTTGAATTTCAAATTAATTCCTAACGCCATTTATTTAAGTTAGGCGTTTGCATTGCCTTCTGTTGATAGTTTATTCATATTTCATAAAATGTCATTTTATGAAACATTTGCTTTCTCTTCTTGAAGAAGCCATTATTTTCCAATATTTTATTTAATATTACTTAGTTATTGAAAGTTAATATTACATATTATTATTAATGTCTCTATTCTAAAAATAATTGTTATTTAATGAAACATTTGCTTTCTCTTCTTGAAGAAGCCATTATTTTCCAATCTTTTATTTAATATTACTTAGTTATTGAAAGTTAATATTACATATTAATATTAATGTCTCTATTCTAAAAATAACTGTTATTTTATGAAACATTTGCTTTCTCTTCTTGAAGAAGCCATTATTTTCCAATTTTTTAATTAATATTACTTAGTTATTGAAAGTTAATATTACATATTAATATTAATGTCTCTATTCTAAAAATAATTGTTAAATAGTTTTAAGAACTAAAACATGCCGCTTTTATATCAGGTCGAGCTAAAAAGTTTAAAATGGTTTTTTTTAGGTTGCATAGTCATGGTTTTCATATGTGTTTCAGTGATTGTTGTGTGTCTAAAATGTCAGGTGACTGTTAATTTTTCAAATTTCTTTTCATCTGTTTATGCGGCGTTTTTAAAGCGTTTTCAAAGATTCCGTTACATGCATATAGGTGAAGCTAATAAAAGCGTGTTAAAAAGAAACTCCCGCTGTCACCGCCGCTGACAATGAATTTTTCGTGACCGGAGTTTTTTCTTCGTTAATATTAAAAGATCTATTGCACACAAAAATATGATAATTGGTGGTGCTATACAAAAATCTTTGATAAATACACTGGTTTAGATAATTTTAAAATTGATTAATCATTTTAAGACATACTTAATGTTAAAGTTTATCAAAACAATTCCATTAAAAAAAAGTTTTATAGGAGCAAAAACAATTCATGGGAATTTAATTATTTTTAGGTCATTTTATATATTTGAATATCCCGATATGCAGACCGCATTTATTTATTTATTTTTTTTTTCATTTCAGTCATTTTTTGAGGATTTATTTTTATTTTAAGTTAAAACTTTTCAGCATTTCGAGCGATATTTTTTACATATTTCAGAAAAGAAAATTATTTAAACCTGTTGCCAACTAATAAAAAAGTTCAAAGAATAGGTTCCTCCAATTTAAAAATTATTGACACTTGACCATTATAAACAGAAAAAAAACTTTCCAATTAAATGAATATTACTTAATGAAAGCAGGAAAATATTGAAAATGACATAAACCTATATTTATCCGCAAATTTTAAACGAGAAAAAATGTAAAATTATAAGTACATCCCTATGCGTTAGAAGTCGTAAACGGTGAAAAATTTTCATCAGATTTAAAAAATAAAATCAGAGAATTCAAATAATAATATTTCTTTTCTAATTATAAAAATATTTTCGCGTGAATCCTTATATATAAAAAAACTACCGATTTGAAAATGGACCAACGAAAATCGTGTATTTACTGACAAGGGCGGAGACGGTACTGTCCCCAAATTTCGCCAAGAAGATAATTATTAAAGTTTTGATTACCAATTTAGATCATATAAGATCAAACAAAATACTTTCTCACAATATACTTTTCACCAAATACTTTCTTTAGAAGCATATAGTTTGAAATAATACTGGTATGAATCATTTAATAGTCTTCAAATGACGCTTGGGATAATTGGACTTGAAGGTTTTGAAACTCTGTGGCATTTTGTACACAAAGAGAAATCTCAGAAGCAGAGAATTTTAAGCTGTATAAATCATTTGTGTATCAGCACGAGCTGCAGTAGAAACAAAGAGAGCGCTTAAAGTTCCAAAGGATTCTGGAATATCTTGAGCCTACTTTGAATTTCAGATTAATTCCAAACCCTATTTATTTAAGTTTGACGTTTACATTGACTTCCTGAATAGTTCCTTCAAATTTCTTAAAAGGACATTTTATAAAATATTGGTTATGAATTCTTGAAAAAGAATTTATATTATTATATTTTAGTTAAATTTTATTACATAATTTTATAAATGATTTTGGGAGAATATTCATTTACCTTTAACTGATTTTAAACAAATATTATTACAAAGGTATTGCAAAAAATTTAAATGTTTAAATGTCAGTGAAATTTAATTTGTATTTAGATGAATGAGACATCCGAGGAGTGAAATTTGTATTTATATTTATTCGAATACCTAAAGTCAAATATTAAATTTAATTTGCAGGAACTATATTTAATATCGAATGTCAAATCTAATATCACATATGAATATTAATTTTATCAAATTTGCTACATTTCTTAATATACTCTTTTGTGACAGTAAAGAAGAAACTTTTTGTCAGAAAGTTCTTTTTCGCACACAAAGTAGCGTTTTTCTTATTAAAAATATCGTATAAAAATATCGCAGCCATATAATCTTTTAAATTTATAAGGGCATGCATAAAATATTTCTTAACATTATTTTTATAAAAAATGCGATATTTCCCAAATAGTATTTTTTGAAAAGAAATGTTACTTTTCTTGTAAATAATTTATGTAAAAATCTGTAATAACTTACTTATTTAACCAGTTTAATTGAAACAATAAATTTAAATTTATATCACTATTATGTACGTTGACTGTTACATTTTCAGGCAGAAAAGGTCTTCATTTCTAAGCAAATTGCCCTTAAGATATTATTTAGATTAATAGTACTGATAAAATTAGATTGAGATTGGTAATTAAGGTCTTGATTGCTAAATGCAGTCAATGACTAATATGGTCCTGATCTGGATTCAATGATCATATAGAATTAAACAAAATACTTTCAATTCTTTAAATTTAATTTAACAGCATATAGTTTGTAAAAATACTAATATAAACCATTTGATAGTCTTCAGACGGTATTTGCAATAATCTAACTTGATTATTATAAAACTCTGTGGCATATGGTATTCAAAGCGAAATCTCAGACGCAGAAATTTTGAAGCTGAATAAACCACTTCTGTTTCTTCACGAGCTGCAGTAGAAACAAAACGATAACTTAAAATTCCAATGAAATCTGGGATTTTTAGAGCCTACTTTGAATTTCAAATTAAATCCGAAAGCCATTTACTTAAGTTAGTTGTGTACATCGATTTTTCTTGATAGCTTCTCCATATTTTATAAAAGGACATTTTACAAAACACTTGCATTCTGTTCTTGAAGAAGACTTTATATTAGCCTCTTTAAGATAATTTAAGTTTGATTGCTTCATAATTATTTAGACTTTTTGCTCATGTTCAAAAAGTTTTAATTGGTTTTAAACAATTATTATTAAAAATATATCTTAAATTTTTTAAAATGTTTAAATGTCTGTGTAAATTGATTTGTATTTAGATGAAGGGGGGGGGGCATCCACGGAGATAAATTTCGATTTATATTCATTAAATTATTTACAGTTAAATGTTAAATTTATTTTGTCGAAAACATATTTAATACCGCATGTCAAAGTTAATATTGCATATGGATATCAATATTGTAAAATGTGCTAATTTTCCTAATATTCCCTTTTGGGACAGTAAAAAAGAAACTTTTTGTCATAATGATTCACACAGAGTAGCATTTCTCTAATTAACACGTTCGCTGCCGCTCACGCGAAAGCGCGTTATGTGGCACCAACGTTAAGGGCCCACTCACGCGCCAGCGCGTGATGTGGGGTGATGTCCAATAGCCAGTCACGTTCTGGCGCGGGAAAATCTTTCAATGATTCTTTGTTATAAAAAGTAAATCGGCTTCTGGGAAAAACCTATTTCACAGTGCGGCATTAACTATCATCACATCTTCACGTAAACGGCAGCGAACGTGTTAAAAATATTCTATGAAGAAATTCGCACAGGACGAAGCACAAAATGTTTCACATTGTTGTAATAAAAAATGTGAAATTTCCCTTACAATTTTTTTGAAAAGTAATAGGGTAACATCCCCAGTAATTGGCACATTAAGAATTTGTCGTTAAACTTACTTAAATTTTCATTACAAAGAAATAAGCTATTTACTTCGAAATATTTTTAAATCAAAGAATGCATATCTGTGCATCTATTTTACCCACTAAAAGCAAAAAAATTGAAAAAGTATTTTTATAAAAATATATTTATAAAAAGTTGCTGAAATCACCAGTAATTGGCACCTAGAGCACCAATGTATGACACCTTGTGATCCAGTAATTGGCATATGTTTATATTTAAAAAAATAAATTTACATTTCGCATTGGGTTTAATCGCTTTAAATTAATTTACTGTAGATGAAGATGCCATATTTCAGGTTTTTGAGTGTAAGAAATCAGCATATTAATCTGAAATGTGAACACTTTAAAACAATACAATATACTTACATTAATATCCAGTAATTGTCATGCTGTCCCCAGTAATTGTCACATGACGCTTTAATGGATTCCAATTACTGATAAAATTTATATTTTCAAATAAAAACAAATGATAAACAAAATTAGTCTATAATTTTAAAAATACTTCCAAAATAAATGGTTTAATCTCAAATTCCTTGCGAATTCCTTGTAATTGGAATAGGTGCCAATTACTCGGAACTAGCAAAATTGAAGCACCATTAATTGGCAACTACCATTAATTCAGAAATCCAAATATTTGTGTCGAAAATACTTTTACACAATTAAAGTAACCCTTTTTAACTAAACAAAACTGTTGTCAATTAAAATTTAAAATATATTATAAATCAGATAATAATGAATTGAAAAGCATGCTTTCCTTAAGCCAAAGAACAAGAATTTGCAACAAAATGGCTAATTTGATACAAGCCAGATTTGTTTCTCTTTCCTAGGCTCTATTGTCATCTTGTAAAGTAAATCAAAGTTATAATCTTTAACGTAAATGATCATATAACTGATATATGGTCTTGAATTTTTAAAAGACTGGATATAAATCTTTTTTTAGGACATGTTTGTAAAATGTGCCAATCACTGGTGCATGCCAATTACAGGGGATGTTACCCTATTACTTTTCTTTTAAATAATTTTCGTAAAAAGATTTAATAACTTATTTATTAAATGAGTTTAGCTGAAAAAATGAATTTAATTGCATATCACTATTACATAAGTTTTCTAATATATATTGAGGCAGCAAAGAAGATAATTATTAATATCTTGATTGCTAATTTAGATCATATAGGGTTAAATAAAATACTTTCTTAAGCATTAATTTAGTTTAAAAGCACATAGTTTTCAGTAATACTAGTATGAACCATTTGATAGTCTTCAAATGGTATTTGTGATAATCTGACTTGAAGATTTTGAAACTCTGTGGCATATTGCATTCAAAGAGAAATCTCAGAAGCAGAGATTTTAAGCTGTTTGAACCAATTGTGCTTCAGCTCGAGCTGCAGTAAAAACAAAAAGAGAGCTTAAAGTTCCAAAGGATTCTGGGATTTCTCGAGCCTACTTTGAATTTCAAATTAATTCCGAACGCCATTTATTTAAGTTAGGCATTTGCATTGACATTTCTTGATAGTTTCTTCGTGTTTCATAAAAGGGCGATTTATGAAACATTTACATTCTCTTCTTGAAGACGATTTATATTATAGTTTTTTGTTCAGTATAACTTTGTTTATCTATGTATCTACTGTCGAACTTCCTTTTAACAAAGTCTCTATTTAATGAAATTTTCTACTTAATGAAATTTTCTTCAGAGACTTGATATTGAACACCAATAACATGCAAATTGATCTTCATATTACGAAATATACATTCTACACAGGGAGTCCACTCTCAGTGGTTAACTTCTAAACCGTTAGTGGTGGACATAATAGTTCCAATCGCAAACATATTTTTCAAAGTATAGAAGTGTTTTTCGAGCGATTTATTAAAAAAATATATTTTTTTTTTTTCGATTTGCAATTCTTTTAATTAAAAAATTACCAAAATTAAATTTTTGTACGGTCTCCCGGTCCTATAAGTAATATTTAGTAAATTTTTACCACCACTCTAACAAATAAGACAAAACAAAATTCAATTATTTTAACCAACATAGAAGTTAATTAATAAAAACTAATAGAACCGCAAAACTTATAGGGTGGAAGCACCTTCAGTTAAATTGCTTTAAAAACATTTCTTTATCACATTTAAAACATTTTTGAAACAGGAACTATATGTCTGTGATAAATGGTTTAGGAATTAGCCTTTGGAAAGCAGTTGAAAATGGGCGCCCTTTATAATACTTTAAGCACTTAGTATACATTCCCTTAAAGTTTAGTCCAAATCATCCGTTTTCAGTAACAGAAAAGTGGTTTAAGTCATGAAATTTAAAGTTTCATAACTTGGTCACTATTAATGTTAGATAAATGGGACTTTTTTTGTATTGCTTTTTAGGATGATGGGAAATTTTTTACTAAATATCACCTATAGGAACGCGGGACCGTTTAAAAATTTAATTTTTGTAATTTTTTAACATCTTTTTTTTTAACCTAAATTGTTTAAAAAACAATTCTTCACCTATTTTAAAGCATTTTTTTTAACTGAAACTATATGGCTATGACTAGCGGTTTAAAAATTAGACATTGGCCACCGTTGAGAGTGGACACACTGTAGTGCAAAGTTTATTTAACTTTTGTCCGTGAACAACATTTAAATGGAGAGCTAAGTGTTGCCATGTTTGTCTTAATTCATTTCAGAGAATTGTGTGAAAATTAAATATTTTATATATTAAATCATTTTAAAAAGAGCCATCGTTACAACAGTTATTCCAAAGGATGATTCCAGTTTGACGAGAATGTTACAGATGAATTGATGATTATTATTATGATGATGATTGCAAAAAAGCTAATACCTGTCTGTATAACAGGATTCTAGAAGATGATTGCAGTTTGACGTGAATGTTACAGATGAATTGATGATTATGATTATGATGATGATTATGATGATGATGATTGCAAAAAAGCTAATAGCTGTCGATATAACGGGATTGCAGAAGATGATTCCAGTTTGACGAGAATCTTACAGATGAATTGATGATTTTTATTATGATTCTGATGATGATGATGATTTCAAAAAAGCTAATAGCTGTCGATATAACAGAATTCCAGAAGATGATTCAAGTTTGACGAAAATGTTACAGATGAATTGATGATTATGATGATGATTATGATAATGATGATGATGATGATTACAAAAAAAAACTAATAGCTGTCGATGTAACATGATTCCAGAAGATGATTCCAGTTTGACGTGAATGTTACAAATGAATTGTTCGGGTAGTTAGAGAAATGCGAAGATTTTTATAAACAACATATCTTTTTATAAATATATATAGGACAGTTGCACCATAAAATTTAATTAATAATAACACATTGCTCAGTGGTGCACAAAACAGGAATTTTAATATACATTAGTACATATTAAAATAAAATAAAGCTTTCGACGTTTCGCGCCGTCTTCTGCGGGCGTCTTCAGGAAAATATGAAATGGAAGGACTAGTTTTGCATCTTGTTCGAGAGATAATATTTCTACTAAATTAAAACTAAATGAATTAAAAATTTTTAATTCATTTAGTTTTAATTTAGTAGAAATATTATCTCTCGAACAAGATGCAAAACTAGTCCTTCCATTTCATACTTTCTTGAAGACGCCCGCAGAAGACGGCGCGAAACGTCGAAAGTTTTATTTTATTTTAATATGTACTAATGTATATTAAAATTCCTGTTTTGTGCACCACTGAGCAATGTGTTATTATTAACATATCTTTTTATAGGAAATGTGTACAAAGTAATATTACAGAATGTTTTAAAGTTAAGGTTTTGGAATACTTAGTAAAAAGAGAAAAATAAGTTTCCATTTTTGTTTCCCTCTGATAATCATATGTTTTTCAGACACTATTCTAATTAAATTGTGCTCATATGTCAAAATTGCGTAAAAAAAAGTTACTACTGGAATGAAAATACACTTTATCCAGTGTTCCATTTTATGAGTATTTTTAAGTACGTTCGTAATTATATAAATACATAGAACTTATAGTCGTCGTCCAGTTTGTCCGTCTGTCCGCATATAACAGAATAAAAACTACGCAACAAAATCATTTAAAATTTTAAATATTTAATTGTTTCTTAATTTCTTCAAATCATTTCAAATTTTATCAAAATGTGACGCATAGTTTAATTATAGGGACAATCAAAAGTATACCGTTACATCACGATCAATGGGAAAAATAGTTTCAAGTACATTTTAATGGTGTTACACTCTTACGAACATAATAAAATTGAAATTCATCTAATATATATATACTAAAATATACATTCTGTTCAATCTGTTGTGCCAAGCATATTTGTTATTCATTTACAGGGTTACACAAAAGTATTCCATTACATAATGGTGTAGTGCGAAACATTGTTTTGGGCGCGTTTTAATAACATTAAATTATATTACATTTTAAAAAATTGATAAACGTTCTGAAATTTACTACAAGTTACTTCTTTTATAATAGAAACAGGCAGTATTTGCAGGGACATAGAAAGGAATTTGGATGCTCTACTCTACCCCAATTAAAGTATATTATTACAAGAGCTGAATATTTTTAAAACTTCCTTAGAATACGAACGCACCTCATTTGCTACGCTTTATGTGCAATTTACAACTTGTTCATTATATGCAGTTGTGTTACAAATTCAATTTGAATTTGATTTGATTTCTGTTGAATTAATTTCCTTCATATAGAAGTGTTTAAGAGTAATGGTTAAATCTCGTTAAAACGGTATTTTAAAATTAATAATAAAAGTCTCAGGAGTCTTACTTTTTACCTGGTAGTGCAACTTAGCAACATGTCACATTTGATTTTTTTCTCAGTCCCTATAAATCACAATTGCTTAAAATTTTTAATGTAGACACCTTAATATCTCTTCTATTAAAAATAATTTTTTTATATTCTACATTGAAATTCTATATTTATTAATTTTAAAATACCGTTTTAACGAAATTTAACCATTACTCTTAAACACTTCTATATGAAGAAAATTAATTCAACAGAAATTAAATCAAATTCATAGATACCTTATTTTAAAGCAATTTATGCATTTATTTATTTAAAATTTAAATTGAAATTGAAATAATTGAAATAAAATCATTTTTATTAAAAAAATTGCCAATTATCAATAATCAATGTAATTAAAATTCTACATTTGAGGTATAAGTTGTTCTTAAACTTAAAATGAAGATATTTACCAAGTTTCATGCAAATTGCTTTATTATTTTTTGAGAAATGTTGCGCGCAGTCAAAGAAAAATTTAAATTTTAAATCAAAATTAAATATAAAAAATATATAATAAAAATTCAATATAGAATGTTAAAAAAATTATTTTAAATAGAAGATATATTAAGTTGTCTATATAAAAAGTTTTATGCATTTAAGTTTAATAGGGACTGAGCAAAAAAATCAAATGTATATGAAGCTAAATCGCACTACCAGGTAAAAAGTAAGACTCCTGAGACCCCTTAACAAAAAATTAACGGCATTATAAATATTAGCGATACTGTGTTCTGTGGACTAAGTGTTGATCTGAAAAGTCTCTCTTAGGCTATGAAATCAATTCAAAACAGTCGTTTTGCAGTTTTTTAATTGCAAACGACTCTTAAAATTTATGCTTTCAATTGTGAATTTGCATATATCATTCATTTACAGAAAACTCGTTTTTCTGCGCTGAAATGAATTGATACCTATAAACTGCATATTATTACATAATTATTATATAAAACTGATACTTCTCTATTATTCCGTCGACCAATTTTGCCAAATTATACAAATCGCCAAACTAATAGCCAAATTATACATATTGACATAATTTTTATTTTAAATAACGAAAAAACAAATAATTAGTGGAATATTAATAAAAATTCAAATTAAAAAAAACGAAATTAAAATCACTTAATAACATTTTAAACACGTGAATCTTATTTAATGTCATTGAATGTGACATTCACGATCATCCATGATTGGCATTTAATCTTATAGTTTGGCGATAATTTTTTGGTCGACGGGTTAATCTAGAAGTACCATAAAACTTGCACTCTAGATTAAAGTTTTAATGTCATTTTAAAAGTGATATTTCAAAATTTCCTGTATTTTGAAATTGGTTTTGCAGTTATTTAACAGCGAAATGTCTCGTAAAATTGAGGATTCTAATTGTAAATTTTCATATAGCATTCATTTAATACAAAAACTTGTTTTTCCGTTCGCTGAAATTAATTTAAGTCTAATAACTACGTAATACATAATAATTGTATAAAATTTGCACTCTAGATTAAAGTTTTTATGTCATTTTAACAGTGATGCGACAACATTTACTATATTTTGGAAACGGCTTTAAAAATTTTCATTTCAAGAATTCAGCTAGCTCACACACGCACAAAAAAAAGTTATATTTTTTTCTGCACAAAGAAATTTTTATTGAAATATAAAAGTTTATTCATTTCAATTTCTGAATTTTTTTTCTAGTTTTCAAGCTGTACTCTTAAGAAAAAGCAGAAAATGCTATAAAGTCCTTTTTTTAATAACGTTATTTTTACTAATACGTTTTCCTTTCTTTCGATTTCTTTTTTGGTTGTTGTTTCTTTTTTTATTGTTATTGCAGTGATTTTTGGGAGTTATTTTTCTTCGTTATTTCTTTAGGATTTTTTTCGTTTTTTATTTTTTTTTCAGTTGAAGTCTTAAAATAAACAATTTAGACAATTTAGAATTAACGAACAAAAATATCTATTTATTCAGTCAAAAATTAGACTAACGTAGCAATTTCTCTTTTTTCTATATTATTCAAAAGAATAAGCAAATAAATAAATAATATATAAAGCAAACATATTTATATTTTGGAGTTTACGACAAACTGAATAATTTCCCATTCTTTTGCATTACAAAGTAATTCAACATTTGTAATGCAAATATGTCTTTTATTTAAATCAGGGCAATTTTATTCTAAAAATGAATCGTTCATGTGCATATTACGTATCGTTTTTATTTTTAATACGTGAAAGAATTTAATAAAAAATATGTGATACACATTACAATCTCGGCAATGCATTTCTTCATAAAATGGCATACTCAGCATGAATCATCTTCATGTCGGAAAATATAATGGAAGAAATGCCATAAAATAAATGTCGTCTAAGATTCCATTCGCGAAATATGTATTTTAAATGAATATCATATAACTGAATATCTCATTGGTCAGATTTACAGTGGGAGCTGTAAATGACGTCACTACATTTTGCTTCGCTTTGAAATCTTTCCACGATTTCAAAAAGTATATTTAATTAAAACTTTTTATTAAAGGAAAGAGAAGGTGCGTCTTAAATGCAATATTGTTAAAATTTTTACATTCGGGTTGTTTTAATTTTTTTTTCTTTACAGCCGTGAATGACTCTTGAGAATTTCAAATCTATAAAAAACATTGTGAAACGTTACCTCCGATTTTAAAGGCAATCTATTCTCTGACCAATGAAGCCGTTCCATAGTCGTAATGGAGCGCTCTCATAGGTCAGATTTATAGTGGGAGCTGTAAATGAAGTCACTACATTTTACTTCGCTTTGAAATTTTTTCACGATTTCAAAAACAATATTTAACTAAAACTTTTTATTTAAGCAAACCGCGGGTGCGTTCTAAATTTCATTATAATCCCCACCCCCATCTATCAGATAGTTTTGCTATAGTTTTAAATGCAGATTTCTGTTGAATTTTTTTTTTTGTTAGATTTTTCCCTCTCCAATTTTAATCGCAGTATTTATCAAAATTGTTTCAGCCTAATGTGGCTATGATTGACCACAGTTGTTGTAATTTTTTATCATCCTTTAAAAATGCAAACACGTCATTTTGGCGGGCTATCTTCTAGTGATAATATAATAGAAGAAATGCCATAAAACAAATGTCGTCTAAGATTCCATTCACGAAATATGTATTTTAAATGAATATCATATAACTGAATATCCAACAGTTGGCCTTTTATATCAGTATAAATAGAAAATAAAACCTTACGTCAGCCATAGATTTTTAAATGCTTTTCAAAACTTCCAAAAAACTGTAAAAAATATTCACGGTTTTAAATTGTGGAAAAATGCGTAAATAAAGGAAATTTAGAAACGCTAGACACAGTTCAATGCCCAAATTTAGCGTTTAATGCCCATAATCGACAATGTATTCATTTTTTTTGAACAGCCGTGTATATCATTACATAGATTTGTCACACGTACCTTTGTTTTCTAAAATTTAATTCCGTTATAAAACATAAAACGCATTTTACATTTTTTAGCATTCACAGAATATGCATGATGAATTGAAATATTATAAACAGCCCTGTATATAGTCTACAAATATTTTTATACACATCACATATGAAGTTAAAATTTAATTCAAGTTGAAAACGTATAACACAACTAACCGCATCTTAAGGGAATCCGGAATACATAAATCTTCAAATTTTCGATAAAAAAAACTATAGCATTAAAAGTTTTTCTGTTTTTTATGCTTAAATTTCTGTTTAAATTATGTTTCTATCTTAAGCGGAAGGACCAATGTTAATTTTTTCATTGTAGTTTGTGTTCAATACTACTGTGTTCAATATTGTGTTCTAGCTTACAAGCAATGGTTGTCATGGAAACGACATCCTGTGAATATGCATTTTCCTTCATTTTAATAACTTCTCGGATTTAAATTGATATAACTCAAGAACCGTTAAGATAAAGCTTCAAACTTGGAACATGTCTTTTTTTTATTAGTTTACATTATTATTATTTTCTTTTTTTTAAGATAGTTAATTTGAATTTATGTTTATTTAAATTTATTTAAATTTTATTATTTCCTTTTTTTTAAATTTAAAAAATTTAAGTTTATGTTTAAGCTTATAAAAAAAATTAATGAGATGCAAAAAATAACGGTAAAAAATAATTGTTTGTTACTCCAAAGTCTAAAGCGCCCTCTCTTGGCATTTTTTGAAATTTATCTTTATAATTTATTTTCAAGACAATACTGACATAAAGAACAGTTTTAGTGAAAACCGCAAACGAATTGACCAATTTTTCTGTTTTTTATAATCATTTGAATTTTTGGACCCTAAACTTTAATGGCACCTATCTCCCTCGGAAAACGTTTGGGACCCTTAGTTTCTTATTTAATATTGTTTGTCTTGATGTGTACTATCACCCCTTAAAGTTTGTACCATGAATTTACAAACACCCTGTGTGTATATATATATATATATATATATATATATATATATATTATGTGAAAAGTATTATCATATAATTTTGTTTAGAAATGATGTGGTTACCAATCCTAAAATATTTTCAGAATTTAATCTCAATAAATAAAATATATTTTAAAATGTATCAAGGACACCCTTAAATGCTTTTTCAAATACTTTTTAGATCTGTAACCGAGTTTATTTAGTATTTCTTTTATTAACAAGTAAACGCTATGCATTTTGTATTCTGCAGAGAATATCATTAATACACGTCAATTATATTATGTTTAAAATAGTATCACATTCTTAAAACACAATGCGAAGGATTTTTCTCTATAGGTAATAATGTAACATAATTCTTTTGTGTATTCATGTAAATGAATGATAAATGCCATTCTCTCCATGTTCTACAGATGATTCTACCATGTCCTAAATTTTATTGCGCCTCAATAATGTATATCAATATCTTTCTTTTTTAGCCAATAAGCATCAGATCGAAGTTATGATTGTTTGAGATTTTTTTCTCCTGTTGTGAACAAGTGTAAACACCATGGTAGTGATTTCCATATTTATTTTGTTCCAAGAACGCTACACATGCGAAGGTTCTGCTCATTTATGAAATTCACCTTCATTTTTAAGCAGATATGATTAGGATTTAGTCTTATTCCGATAGAAAGAAATTGAACACCGTTTCCGCCTTTTTCTATAAAAACACCTAATATTTTATATAATGTTGTCTATTGTTTATTTAGTTGGATTTTCAAGGACTCACCAACACAGTTCATGTAAATGAATAATAAATGTCATGCTCTCCATGTTCTACAGATGGTTCTACCATGTCCTAAATTCTATTGCGCCTCAATAATGTATATCAATATCTTTCGTTTTTAGCCAATAAGCATCAGATCGAAGTTCTGATTGTTTGAGATTTTTGTCTCCTGTTGTGAACAAGTGTAAACACCATGGTAGTGATTTCCATATTTATTTTGTTCCAAGAACGCTACACATGCTAAGGTTCTGCTCATTTATGAAATTCACCTTCATTTTTAAGCAGATATGACTAGGATGTAGTGTTATTCCGATAGAAAGAAATTGAACACCGTTTCCGCCTTTTTCTATAAAAACACCTAATATTTTCTATAATGTTGTCCATTGTTTATTTAGTTGGATTTTCAAGGTCTCACCAACACAGTTCATGTAAATGAATGATAAATGTCATTCTCTCCATCTTCTGCAGATGGCTCTACCATGTCCTAAATTCAATTGCGCCTCAATAATGTATATCAATATCTTTCGTTTTTAGCCAATAAGCATCAGATTGAAGTTCTGATTGTTTGAGATTTCTGTCTCCTGTTGTGAACAAGTGTAAACACCATAGTAGTGATTTCCATATTTATTTTGTTCCAAGAACGCTACACATGCGAAGGTTCTGCTCATTTATGAAATTCACTTTCATTTTTAAGCAGATATGATTAGGATGTAGTCTTATTCCGATAGAAAGAAATTGAACACCGTTTCCAACTTTTTCTATAAAAACACCTAATATTTTCTATAATGTTGTCCATTGTTTATTTAGTTGGATTTTGAAGGACTCACCAACACAGTTCATGTAAATGAATGATAAATGTCATTCTCTCTATGTTTTACAGATGGTTCTACCATGTCCTAAATTCTTCTGCGCCTCAATAATGTATATCAATATCTTTCGTTTTTAGCCAATAAGCATCAGATTGAAGTTCTGATTGTTTGAGATTTCTGTCTCCTGTTGTGAACAAGTGTAAACACCATAGTAGTGATTTCCATATTTATTTTGTTCCAAGAACGCTACACATGCGAAGGTTCTGCTCATTTATGAAATTCACTTTCATTTTTAAGCAGATATGATTAGGATGTAGTCTTATTCCGATAGAAAGAAATTGAACACCGTTTCCAACTTTTTCTATAAAAACACCTAATATTTTCTATAATGTTGTCCATTGTTTATTTAGTTGGATTTTGAAGGACTCACCAACACAGTTCATGTAAATGAATGATAAATGTCATTCTCTCTATGTTTTACAGATGGTTCTACCATGTCCTAAATTCTTCTGCGCCTCAATAATGTATATCAATATCTTTCGTTTTTAGCCAATAAGCATCAGATTTAAGTTCTGATTTTTTGAGATTTCTGTCTCCTGTTGTGAACAAGTGTAAACATCATGGTAGTGATTTCCATATTTATTTTGTACCATGAACGCTACACATGCGAAGGTTCTGCTCATTTATGAAATTCACCTTCATTTTTAAGCAGATATGATTAGGCTGTAGTGTTTGTTATTCCGATAGAAAGAAATTAAACACCGTTTCCGCCTTTTTCTATAAAAACACCTAATATTTCCTATAATGTTTTCTATTGTTTATTTAGTTGGATTTTCAAGGACTCACCAACACAGTTCATGTAAATGAATAATAAATGTCATGCTCTCCATGTTCTACAGATGGTTCTACCATGTCCTAAATTTTCTGCGCCTCAATAATGTATATCAACATCTTTTGTTTTTAGCCAATAAGCATCAGATTGAAGTTCTGATTGTTTGAGATTTTTGTCTCCTGTTGTGAACAAGTGTAAACACCATGGTAGTGATTTCCATATTTATTTTGTTCCAAGAACGCTACACATGCGAAGGTTCTGCTCATTTATGAAATTCACTTTCATTTTTAAGCAGATATGATTAGGATGTAGTCTTATTCCGATAGAAAGAAATTGAACACCGTTTCCGCCTTTTTCTATAAAAACACCTAATATTTCCTATAGTGTTGTCTATTGTTTATTTAGTGGGATTTTCAAGGACTCACTAACACAGTTCATGTAAATAAATAATAAATGTCATGCTCTCCATGTTCTACAGATGGTTCTACCATGTCCTAAATTTTCTGCGCCTCAATAATGTATATCAACATCTTTTGTTTTTAGTCAATAAGCATCAGATTGAAGTTCTGATTGTTTGAGATTTTTGTCTCCTGTTGTGAACAAGTGTAAACACCATGGTAGTGATTTCCATATTTATTTTGTACCAAGAACGCTACACATGCTAAGGTTCTGCTCATTTATGAAATTCACCTTCATTTTTAAGCAGATATGATTAGGATGTAGTGTTATTCCGATAGAAAGAAATTGAACACCGTTTCCGCCTTTTTCTATAAAAACACCTAATATTTTCTATAATGTTGTCCATTGTTTATTTAGTTGGATTTTCAAGGACTCACCAACACAGTTCATGTAAATTAATGATAAATGTCATTCTCTCCATCTTCTGCAGATGGCTCTACCATGTCCTAAATTCAATTGCGCCTCAATAATGTATATCAATATCTTTCGTTTTTAGCCAATAAGCATCAGATTGAAGTTCTGATTGTTTGAGATTTTTGTCTCCTGTTGTGAACAAGTGTAAACACCATGGTAGTGACTTCCATATTTATTTTGTTCCAAGAACGCTACACATGCGAAGGTTCTGCTCATTTATGAAATTCACTTTCATTTTTAAGCAGATATGATTAGGATGTAGTCTTATTCCGATAGAAAGAAATTGAACACCGTTTCCGCCTTTTTCAATAAAAACACCTAATATTTCCTATAATGTTGTCTATTGTTTATTTAGTTGGATTTTCAAGGACTCACCAACACAGTTCATGTAAATGAATAATAAATGTCATGCTCTCCATGTTCTACAGATGGTTCTACCATGTCCTAAATTTTCTGCGCCTCAATAATGTATATCAACATCTTTTGTTTTTAGCCAATAAGCATCAGATTGAAGTTCTGATTGTTTGAGATTTTTGTCTCCTGTTGTTAACAAGTGTAAACACCTTGGTAGTGATTTCCATATTTATTTTGTTCCAAGAACGCTACACATGCTAAGGTTCTGCTCACTTATGAAATTCACCTTCATTTTTAAGCAGATATGATTAGGATGTAGTGTTATTCCGATAGAAAGAAATTGAACACCGTTTCCAACTTTTTCTATAAAAACACCTAATATTTTCTATAATGTTGTCCATTGTTTATTTAGTTGGATTTTCAAGGACTCACCAACACAGTTCATGTAAATGAATGATAAATGTCATTCTCTCTATGTTTTACAGATGGTTCTACCATGTCCTAAATTCTTCTGCGCCTCAATAATGTATATCAATATCTTTCGTTTTTAGCCAATAAGCATCAGATTTAAGTTCTGATTTTTTGAGATTTCTGTCTCCTGTTGTGAACAAGTGTAAACACCATGGTAGTGATTTCCATATTTATTTTGTACCAAGAACTCTACACATGCTAAGGTTCTGCTCATTTATAAAATTTACCTTCATTTTTAAGCAGATATGATTAGGATGAAGTGTTTGTTATTCCGATAGAAAGAAATTAAACACCGTTTCCGCCTTTTTCTTTAAAAACACCTAATATTTCCTATAATGTTGTCTATTGTTTATTTAGTTGGATTTTCAAAGACTCACCAACACAGAATCTATAGATCATTTATCATAGATATACAAGGAAAATCAAGAACATTTCCATGTTAGTGGAAATTGTTGAATGGGAATGTTAAACTTCACTGTACAAGACATTATGCATAAATGGGCTAATTTTTAGTATACGATGTATCACAAATACCTATATGTTGATAATACAGGGGTGAACATTTTTGCAACGTTTAATATACTAAATTACAAATTTGTTGAAAGGTATTTAATAAAATATTCTGGACGCATGATATTCCGTTCATGTTTTCACTTACATTTATTTTATTTTATCATTTCTTTCAATAAATAAATGGGATGAATTATGAAAACACCTTTGCATATACGTCAAGCTCGCTTCACAAGTTAAATAAGATTTATTTACAAATAATTCATTTTTATATATAAAAAATTAAGATTTTATTTAAAGAATGTGGAAAAATACTACTTTTTATACAAACTAAAATTTGAATGTTATTGATAGCAACTTGTTTTATTAAATTTAACATTTTACGTACTTTTTGCATTACACGTTAATTTAATATTTTAAGATTCAATAAATTTGAGAAATAGACTTTGAAATTACGCGTGAGAAGAATTCAACTATTCTTCGTATAAAAAATTATTTTATCTTTAAAGGATTTTTTTATTAGAATGAGAAAAGTATATTCGCTCCAGTGGTTTCGATATGAGGTATTCCATTTTTTGAAGAAAACACTTTCTCACAAATTAGAAAAATGTCACATATTGATTTTTTAATAATATCTTTTAAAATTGCATGCTTTGTTTTGTTATTTAATAGCGTTTTTATTTTTCCTTCAACTCATCTTTTTTAAAATTTTTTATTTCTTTACAATGGATATTTGCGGAATTTTTATGAAAAATCGGTACTTTCGGGGAAATTAAACACAAAAAAAAATCTCGTGTCTTTTTTTCTTTAAAGTAAAATAAATGAAAGGAAATGCAAAAACATTCATTTGTAGATAATTATAATGCAACGGAAGAACGTTTCCTTTTTTATATTCCACTTTTATTTTAATGAAAACATGCGTTTTTATTTAAATCAGTGCATATTTCTTTTTGTACGTATGGAATATCTTTCTTTTCACCAATGAAAATGCTCCGTAGTACAGTGAAATAATCGTTTTCTATAAAAAAACAGTGGAGTGACGATGCAGCAAAAGTTTCAAATTTTTAACAGTGTAGTTTTTTTAAAAAAATATGTTAGTGAGTGCGTAAAGTGTTCTAGTAGGCAACTGTTTTTTTTCTTTTAATAATTCATATCACTTGATACTCACCACTTTTTGAATAATAAAAATTCTGGTTATTTTTGCATTATTCAATCTGTCCTTAAATATTCCGAATATTTCTACTTATAAAAAAGTTATGAGAATGAAAATATTTGAGTATTTAACAAAGTAGCCCATTCAGAATTGGCGATGATGTTTATGTATGTCAAATTCAAATTATACATGACGCATATACACGTCAAATGCACCCAATTTTGAACATTTGCATGATGTTTATATACGTCAAGCTTGCTTAACACGATAATAAGGTTAATTGACGAATACGTCATTTTTATAGGTCAAAAATTAAGATTTTATTTAAAGAATGTGGATAAAAACTTTTTCACAATTAATATTTTAATGTCAATAATAACAAATTATTTTTTAAGTTTAACATTTTACATAACACATACGTTTTACATACTTCTTACATTACACATTAATTTAACGTTTTAACATTTAATAAATTTAAAAAATAGACGTTGAAATTCGTTATGAGAAGAATTCAACTATTCTTTGTATATAAAAAAAATGTTTTAGATTTAAAGGACTGTTTATTAGAATGAGAAAAGTATATTTGCTCCAGTGGTTCCGATATGAGGTATTCCATTTTTCGATGAAAACACATTCTCACAAATCAGAAAAATATCACATATTGTTTTTTTTATAATATCTTTTAAAATTGCATGCTTTTTTTGTTATTTAATTGGGTTTTTATTTTTCCCTCAACTCATCTTTCTTAAAATTGTTTATTTCTTTACAATGGATATTCGAGGAATTTATGAAAAATCAGTACTTTTAGAGGAATTAAACACACACAAGAGAAATCTGTTTTTTTTTAAGTAAAATAAATGTAAGGAAATGCAAAAACGTTTCATTTGTAGATAATCATAATGCAACGCAAGACCTTTTCCTTTTTTATTTTCCCCTTTTATTTTAATGGAAACATGCGTTTTTATTTAAATCAGTGCCTATCTCTTTTCTTACGTATATTTGCGAATCATTTTAATTTTCAAAGCATGAAACCATTTGCTAAAAATATGTGATTTTTACACGCCATCTAAGTGAGTTATTTTTTCATAAAATAGAAATTCAGCAAAAAACACGATACCCGTTATAATTTGCAAAAATAAGCATAATGGAAAATATAATGATTGGAAAGGTTTTAAGAAAATTGTTATATGAAATTTTACCCTCAAAAAATGTCGATAAATTTTAATAATTTAACAATCGATCTCTATATAAAAAAGCCTAAGTCATGTATTATAAAAGGATCTATTGCACTGTTTGATAGTACAACACACAATAAATTAGTCACATCAGTGTATAGTAGATGGTAAAATTTTTAATTAAAAATTACGTATTACTTACAATACAAAGTAGAATTAATTTCCTACAGTTTCGAACAATACATATTGTTCATCATCAGGGAAACATTAAGAAACAAAACCAACACGTTAAAATGTTTACATAATACCTATCAATTATCAAGTTTAAACCTATCTTCAAAGAAATCTTCATATTATTATTTAAGTTCTCCTATTTATCTATTTCATCATTAATAGTATATACTATTACTTCTTTTACATTGATGGAGGGGAATAATGAAACTATGTCAAAACTTCTTAAAATGTTATTATTATTGATTTGTTATATTATTATTGGTACTATTATTGATTTGTTATATTATTATTGGTATTGTTATTGATTTGTATTATTATTAATGATCAATTGACTGTCATCAACAGTTCCACGTTGGCCATTTCACTTTTTATGTACTAGGAAGCCATTTTGGCACTTGGCAAAGGTGATAAATCGTGGAATATTGTTCATTCGCAATTATTTCTTCTATAAGTCATTTGACTGTCATGAACAATTGTGTTTTTCATATTCATGAGGAACATTTTTCATCAAAAATAATTTTTGTGAATAAAACTACAAAAAAATAGTCGTAATCATGAAGTATTATTGGTGCTTTTAAGTTAGCCGAATGAAAATCTCATAGCATTTTTTAACTCTACAATGAACATATTTTTATTTTTAGCGTGTAAAAATAAAACAATACTTTGATGCAGAAAATAATTTCCGTAGTTTATGTTAATTTTCATTATTTTATTTAAAGATATCACTTAAAAATGAGAAAAAATACTCCTTTTTTCAATTAAAATTTCAATGTCAGTAAAAACAATTTTTTTGGACGTTGTCACATTTTATAAATTTGAAAAATAGACTTTCAATTTCTTTAAAAGTAGAATTCAACTATTTTTCCTATTCAAAAAAAAGTATTTGTTTCAATTTTAAAAGATTGAGGGAGATTTGGCGCCGGTTGGTTTTGTCTGTGGACCTCGTGATCAGGAAGCGAGTGCGTTAACCCTTGGGCAAAAGGCCAAGCCAGTTACTCGCAGGTAGTAACTCGCTTTATACTGATCGAGATCGTTACAGAGTATGCCCCCAGTGAGAAAGACGTATTACTGACGTCTGACCAGCGCTATGCACTCGTGATTGAATGCTGTCGTACGCATAGTGTAATGCGAGGACAGGCTTTGCGTTGAGAGATTTTGTTTGGTGCTGCCATCTGTTGATGATGAGGTGAGTTGATTGTTGTGCGCTGAAAGTTGATGATGAGAGAGAGAGAGAGTTGCGTGCGTGTCCAGGTTCAGCAATGAGGGAGATTTGGCACCGGTTGGTTTTGATCTGAGGACCTCGTGATCAGGAAGCGATTGCGTTAACCGTTGAGCAAAAGGCCAAGCCAGTTACTCGCAGGTAATAACTCGCATTATACTGATCGAGATCGTTACAAGATTATTTTTTGCTAGAACGAGGAAATTATATTCACAACAATGGTTTCGATATGAATTATTCTCATTTTTTGAAGAAAACACTTTCTAACAAATCAGAAAAATGTCACATATTGATTTTTTATTAATATCTTTTAAAATTGCATGTTTTGTTTTGTTATTTAATTGGGTTTTTATTTTTCCTTCAACTCATCTTTTTCATAACCGTTTGTTCATTTACAATTGATGAAAATGCTTTATTTATGAATAATCTGTAGTTTCGGAAAATTTAAACGCACATACAGAAAAAAATAATCTTTTTTTTTCCTTTAATGCAAAATAAATAAAATAAGAGGGGAAATTTTACTTTTATAAAATTATAATGCAACGAAAGATCTTTCCTTATTTTATTTCTCCTTTTAATTTAATGGAAATATCCATTTTTATTTAAACAAACAGTGCATATTTCTTTTAAAAAATAATCGCTTGCACGTATATTTTCCATTTTTTTTTTCAAACGCGAAACCATTGGCTAAAAATATGTGATGTTAATCCCCATCTAAGCAATTTACTTTCTCAAAAAATGTAAATTCCGCAAAAATTACGATACCGGTTAGATTTTGCGAAAATAAGCAAAACGGAAAATATAATAAATGAAAAAAAAAAAAAGATTTTCTTCTCAAAAGTTCTTGATAAATTCTTAACTGATTATAAAGTATTTCGAGGCGCAATTATTTAAGAATTAAAATATTTCGTATTTGAGAAACAATAATTATTAAAGAATGCCTAAATAACAAGTTCAGAGAATAATAATCACAATCTTTTGAGTACACGGTATTAAAAAGTTGTAATCACGGTATGTGTACTGGTGATTGGCATGATACGTTATTTTCCATTTGAATGAATCATTCGAGTAAATGCAAGATACCGTGAGTTGGTACAATTGTTTTTCTCATTCGTTTGTTTTATAAATACAGGTTGTAAATAAAACAACTTCCCTGGTAAATGTATCCCTAGCGACTTCACCCCTCAACCAATCAAACGAAAATTTCAGATTTAGTTACTTGAAGATATGCGCTCGAGATCTTAATGATTTAAAACAATAGAACTCTCACGGTTACGGTTACAGTGAAACAATTTCGAAACTTTTGAATAGCAACACCCTTTTTTCTGTGCAAATTCATCAGTACACTGAAAAACCATAAATGGAGTTGTAACAGTACACAGATGAATAAAATTACCAGTGCTATATTGTGATATTCAACCCTAATCAGTTCCTATATAAAGTAATATTCAGCAGTCTAAAACTAATGATTACATTTTTAGTTTCACTATATATATATATATATACAAACATATTTCAAAAACACAAATTTTAACTTTACAAAATTATTCAGTTTACAAGCGAAAACAAAATATCGGCTACTGAATAACGTTGTCATTGGTCCTTTACAATACTCTATTTTGCAAGTGCTTTATGCCAACAATTTTCATCGCACTTGTATAATTCCAACGCCATTAATGGTTTCTCAATGTGCTGAAGAATTTGCCATGAATAAAATAAAAGTTGGCATTTGAAAATTTCGAGTTTTTTTTCTTTGTAACCTTAACCGTGAGAGCTCTTCTGTTTTAAATCATCAAAGAATCGAATGCATACCTTCAAATAACTAAATTTGAAATTTATTTTTGACTAGTTGAGCGGTTAGGCCATAAAGAATTCATATATCGCGGAAGTTTTTTTTATGACCACCCTGTATATTTGCAATCATATTTTTTTATAATCACATTTTAATAATCACATTTTTAATATAAATTTAGATATTGTGCTAATTTTAGCCTATTTACCTTTTCATTTGCAACTAAATAATTGTACAAAACACTGTAACTGCTGTTTAATTATTTAAAAATAAGTTTTAAAATGTATTTCATAGATTCTTTATAGATGCAATCATATTGAACACATGTCGTCACCTGAGAATAATAATGTTCTATCTGTGTTTTCTAAAAAAATGACTTACCGATATAGAAACGTTCTATTTGTATCTATGTAGGCATTTCTGGATTAAAATATAGATAAATTATGCTTGTAAGCAATTATGTAAATCATATGTAACATCAATTTGATGCTAAAATGCCTTCATAGGTTCAAATAGAACCTATTTTTATCGATAAGTCTTTTTTTTTTCAAAAACACAGATAGAAGTTTATTATTCTTCGGTGACGATGCGTCAATTCGAGATTTTAAGAGAACACCATTTATGTCTTTAACAAAGGAAGTCAATTACGATGTTAATATTACTCAGTTTTTAAAATAATATGCATAATTATTTAAAAAATAGCATAATAATTAAATTACAACCTATTTTTGCATAATAAACATTTTCAAATTTTGTAATTTGTATTAATTTGTATACATAAACGTTGAATTATTTTGCTTTCATATTTATCTTATCCCTGCTTTTATTTTTATTTTACTTGAATATGTCTTATTTTACCATGATTAGAGGGCGTTTCAACAGATTTGTAACGAAATTGGAATTTTTATTACTCAATAATCGATCGTATCCTTTTCGAAATCTTTTTAAATGATGAGAAATAATGGTTTAAAAATCAAATATGCTAAATTAATGTTTAAATATTCTAAAATTGTAGGCAAGTTACGATAGTAAGATTTCTAGTTGAAATTACTGAAATATAATTACAAATATACTTGTAAACCAATAAACGATAAAAACAAATGAAGTATTATATACTACATTTATATATACTAGTTTTAATAGAAATATACTAGTTTTAATAGAATATTAGAAAAGTCCTCTATAGCATCCCTGCTGTATTTACTGAATAAAATTAGGATATAATGGCAAATCTTGTACAAAATGCTAGCATCGGACAAGAATCAATCATCTTTTAGGGGCCGAATCATTTGTCATATTGTCATATTGAATCATTTGTCATCACGTCTATATTGTACTAGCAGGGTGCATTTTAGCATCTTGAAATAGTTTATTTTATATAAAAATTGAAAATGCTGATGATGGTAAGGACCTTACCGAAAATACTTGATTCTTTGGCATAATTTCAGAAATATTAATCATCTTTTAGGTAGTGAATCATTTGTGAATTTTTATATTACATAATTAAGATTAAATTATAACATTCTGAATTAGGTTACTCAAAATGAAAATAGAAAATATTGATGATGACTACGAAAATAGTCGAAAATACTCAATTTTTAACACAATTTTAAACTGCATTAAATAATTTATTTAGTGAAACATCTGTATATTTTTATATTGTATAATTAAGATGAACTTTTTTATTCTTTGCTAATTTATTTTACGTCAAGATATTGTTGCAGATATTCAATGCTTAATGAAAGAACCCCGCCCCTCCCACTATTATTTTACCTATTATGCAATATCTATTCTAATGCAAATATCATTCATATTTAAATAAATTCACATTTCCTTCCAAATATAAATCATTCATGCTCATATTTGCTTTCCTTTTTAAAATGTGGAAGCATTTAATAAAAATATGTTATGCACGTTCCAATGTAAGAGATTTATTTTCCCATAAAATGTCATATTCAGCAAAAATCTTCATGAATCAAACAAAATGGAATATTAATGAATGTAATGGCATAAAAAATGAATGTCATTTGAAATTCTATTCGCAAAAGTTGTCGATAATATCTTAAAAGTATTGCATGTGTCGAGACAGAATTATTTGGTGATGAAATGCAAAAATGTTTTGTGTTTTAGAAAAAGTTTTTAAAAACAACTATTGCAATAAGCAATTTCTTGGGGATATTTTTAAATTACTATTAAATTTTAATATCTTTATTTAAATTTTCGAGCTTTTGAAACGTTTATACTTTTAAAAAACTAAGTTTAAAGTTGTTTAATGATTTTTCTCACTTATCTTTCCTACCCTGTTGAAAATAATCCAATTTTGATTAAAAACATTTGACACCAGAATTTTTATTTAAAGCTATTTTAACTATTTATTCAGCTCAGTTCTCTGATTTTTTGTTTAACTTAGTGTATAAAGAAATTTCTGGTTCAAATCAAATAAGATATACGATAGAAATGGGTCGATTCGATCCATTCAGGGTAGGAAGGTTAAAAAAAAAAATCCGTTGGAAAATGAGTTGTAAATAAACAATTGTTTCTAAGTTCTTAACAGTTAGTCACAAAGTTCTTAAATATGTTTTAAATATATAGTTAAAGCAATAGACCATTCGTACGACGATTTATTGACGATTTTGTAGCAAAATCGTTGCTTTTTTCAAGTATTACAAGTTTCTATATTTATGATTAAGAAATGTATAACCATATCTGCATATCAATGCAAATAAAAGAAAATAATTCCAAAAATAATATGTTTTAAATATATAGTTAAAGCAATAGACCATTCGTTCGGCGATTTATTGACGATTTTTAGTTGTTTGTCTTTTTCTATATTCATGATTAAGAAATGTATAACCATATCTGTATATCAATGCAAATGAAAGAAAATAATTCCAACAATAAAAATACATTTTATATATTGATAACGATATCATTAAGTTGGGGGGGGGGGACGTAGAAATTCCATGGATGATGATATATGACATCGTAAGAGGAGGATGGCATTCGAATTTAATAAAAGTTTAATAACGTTATGAATATAGAGCAATTCTTTTTTTTAATGCATAATTTGTTGTTGTTGTTGTTGTTAATTTGAATCATTTTAGAGGGATTAAAAATCAATGATGAATATTCTGAAACTAGGCAAACATAACCTTATTAAGGGATATTTACAAAATATAAAATAAAAAGCATATAACATTTTTGTTTGCAGATAATTGAACATCTAATCTAATGCAAATATGCATTTTTATTTAAATAAACTGAAATTTACTTCAAAAAATAAATAATTGATGCCCATATTTTTGAACTCTTTTCCTTTTTAAAATTCGAAAGCGTTTAATAAAAATATGTTATGCACGTTTCAATCCAAAAGATTTATTTTCTCATAAAATGTCAGATTCAGCAGAAATGTTCTTCATGAATCAAGCATAACGGAAAATATAATGAATGTAATGGCATAAAATAAAAAATGAGCGTCATTTGAAATTCTATTTGCGAAAGTTGTCGATTTTACCTAAAATAAGTATTGTTTTGACACGGAATTATTTGATGCGGAATAGCAAAAATGTTCTGATTAAAAGAAAATTTTTCGAAAAAACAATTTTTAGAATATTTGTTTGATTTTTACAAGTTGATTTCGATCAAAATTATTAATTTCTGTTTTTTTTTCATTAATAGGTAATTACAACATTTTTCTTTAAGTTTTCGCGCTTTTTAAACATTTATATTTCTTATAAAGTTAAAGAAAACTAAATTAAAAGTTGTTTCATGATTTTACTTAAAAGTTTTTTTTCTTCCTCTTTTGAAAAAATGTGTTTTAAATCAATAAATAATTGTTTAATGACTGCATTTTTAAATTATATTTAAATATACATTCAAAGATGTATAGCATTCATATGATGATTTATTGAAAACTTCTTAAGTCACACGGAATCTAAAAATCTATTTGCGAATGTACTCGATAATATCTGAAATAAATATTGTATGTGACGAAAGAGAATTATTTGATTGCAATTGCAAACGTGTACTTTTTAAAAAGCGTTTAAAAATAATCATTTTAATAAACACTTTTCTCGTGTTATCGTTAATATAAAGTTACAATACATTTATTTTTCATTTTTAGCTCTTTAAACATTTATATTTCTCATAAATTTTTAAAAATGAAGTTGAAAGTCATTTTATAATTTTTCCTCCTTTAAAAAACACTGCATTGGAAAATTTATCGTAACTAAATCGTAACTATTTCAAGAAAGTTGAAAAGTATTTGTGTGTTTCTCTGGCCGTCTGTCCATTTGCCTGTGCTCTAACTCTCGTAAATGTACTCTGATTGCCATGAAATTTTTGGAAGTTATTGAAATTTACTCTAGAACGTGAACTCTATTTTAAAGGAAGATTCTACCATGAAAAGTTTACTTACAGGGACAGTCAAAAATATTACTGCCTATCATAAAAAAACCTTTTCAAATGAATTTCAAAGCTGTAACACCCGGCCAAACTTTCTCAAATTTACATGCATTTATGAAATATACTAAAATAGGTATTCTGTAAAATATGCAGTGAAAAGAATAGTAATTATTCATTTACAGGGCCACGCAGAAGAATTCCATTACAGAATAATAAAGGGAGAATTTTTTGAGACAAACTTTGATTACGTTAAACAATTTCAAGCATAATAAAACTGATATGCGTCGTTGAGACTTAATATACGTTATTTCATGCATAATACAAAGTGCATAGCATTCACAGGGACACACAAAATATTTCAAATAGTGTATTCTTTTTGAAGTACTGTATATGTATCTGATAATGGCGGATGGATGAAATGCATTTTAATTATGACATGCGCTTTTAAGTTTCACTAAATATATGCATATCATATAGTGTGTATAAATGCTACAGTTACACAATTTAGATATAGAGGGTTATAGCTCGTAAAAGGTTACTGAATATGAGCATAATTTAAGTAATGTTATTTTTTAAGTAAGCTATGTATTTTTACGTTGAGCTGCATTCAGTTTACTAAGAAATACAAAGAAATGTTTGTAGATAAGGTAGTTTGTTAGTAATGTACAGGGTTACGTAAAGAATTGCATACATGATCGCCTATGGATGATAATTATGGAAATGTAATGTCAATAGTTTTAATAATATTTTAGTTTGAACTAAATGTTAGCTAAATACTTTTACGTAAAAAAGATACTAGGTACACTGTAAAAAAAATTCAAGAGGTTACTAAAATTTTTTTAGTAAATTTGTATTCCACAGAATTTTTTACTAACCATTACAAATTTTTTTTTGCAAGCGAAACAAGCATTTCTTTTGTAAACTAAACAAAAGAATTTTTTGTATAACTAACTTAAAAATTTTTAGTGTGAGCCACCAAGCAAATTTTAGTAATAGCTCCAAAATTATTTTTAATAACCATAACGTGGGCTCAAAGGGCAGGAGCTTCCTTCGAGCTGCATCCAGACTTCTGGAGCGGAAAATTTTCGGCAAAACCGCAATAGATGGCAGCACCAAACATTGCTACAGCTCCGTCAGGATATTCATAATCCCTTTATTAACGAGTACTTACACTGCATACATTCGGGACGTATTTGGCAGCGGCCAGTATCGAACCCGGGACCTTTTAGCCTGGAGTCCGTTACTATAACCACTATGCTATCAAGGCACACCAAGTGAGAGTTAGTAATAGCTATTAAAAATATAAAATTATTAACTCTTATTCGTTGCTAACTTTTTTCTAGTAATTCTTACAGATTTTCTAGTAACCAACTAAGATTTCTAAAAATTTTTTAGTAATTACAAGGATCACTAAAGTTTTTTTAGTAGATCGACACTTTTTTTTTTACAGTGTAAACTACAGGGCTGAACAAATGTATTCAAGTATGTTTCCGCCTATTAGTATTCTGAAAGAGAAGTTTTAACCCAGTAGACATTTTTTTATTAAGCTAAATTTCCCCAGTATACAGGGTGTCCACTCTCAACGGTGGTCAATGGCTAATTTCTAAACCGTTATTCATAGACATATTGTTCCAATTGCAAAAATGCTTTAAAAAAAGTAAAGAATTGTTTTTCAAACGATTTAGGTCAAAAAAGATTTTTATTAAAAATTTTTGAAAATTAACTTTTTATACGGTCCCCCGGTCCTATTAGTGATATTTAGTAAAAAATTTCCATCACCCTATCAAGCAATACAAAAAAGGTCCCATTCATCTAACATTAAAATTGGCCGAGTTATGAAGCTTTAAATTTCATGACTTATACCAATTTTCTGTAGCTGAAAACAAATGAGTTGAACTAAATTTTAAAAGAATGTATACTAAGTGCTTAAAGTATTATAAAGGGAGTTCATTTTCAACTGCTTTCCAATGGCTAATTCCTAAACCATTTTTCACAGACATGTAGTTCCTGTTTCAAAAATGTTTTAAATGTGATAAAGAAATGTTTTTAAAGCAATTTAACTGAAGGAGCTTCCACCGTATAAGTTTTACGGTTGTGTTAATTTTTATTAATCAACTTCTAGATTGGTTAAAATAGTTGAAGACGTGAACTTTAAAATTTTGTTTATCGAAAAAATAAAATTTTGGGAAATCGCGATTTTATTTTAAAAATTGTGTTATTTTGATAAGCTTTTATTTTGCTTAAAAATTTCGTACGCATGTTTCCATAGTTCAAAATTTCTATTCAAATTTTAACTCACTTCCAAATATCTGATCGAGGTTCAATTCGCACACTTATTTATATCCAACGACAATGTAATATTAATACAATTTTAGGTGCGTACTATTTATTTATTTTATAGGACTACACCTTTCAGGTTAAGTAATCTAATAAAATTTTAAATATATGTCATTTTGTAACGAATTGAGGACTATTGCTTTCCATAATGTAAATTAGTAACTGTTATTTTCTGTTAATATTTTTTAAATATCTTTAATACAAATTTTGCTTTAATATGTAATCATCAACATAAATTTAAAAATATTATTGTAAAAATTATTTTACTGTCAATGTTAAATTTCATATCTTGCGTTTATTTTTATTTCCAGTAAATTTGTGACTGACCCCTAATTTGCAGCAAAAAAGATGCTTCAACTTTAAACAGCTATTATTCGGTTAGTTTTAATCGCAGATGAATTGGATTTTTTTTTGTATTACTTGTTAGAGTAGAGGTAAAAAATTACTAAATATCATGTATAGGACCGGGGGATCGTATAAAAATTTAATTTTCGTAATTTTTTAATAAAAATTTCTTTTGACCTAAATAGCTTGAAAAACAATTCTTTACCTTTTTTAAAGTATTTTTGCAATTGAAACTATATGTCTATGACTAACGGTTTAACAATTTGCCATTGGCCACCGTTGAGAGTGGACACCTTGCACAGTGTACTTTAATCGACAGATCAAATACAGGACTGTCCAAAAGTATTGGAATACATATTTGGATGTGGACAGTAACATCCTATTTACCTACAAACGCATAAAACACTTTTTCAACACTAACTTGACATAAAAACCAACACTTCTGACTAAAATCGTTTTCGATTGTGCTCTTTCGATTTTACATGATTGTGTTCATTTTTAAAATTGTGTAATATAATAAGCGCCATTTTGAAAATATTTTGAAATTTTTTTATATGTGTTGTTATATAGTGTTCTAATTTGTAAAGTTTTGCAATGTGATGTTCATTTGGGGAAAATGTGTTGTGCAACACAGCACTACTTTAAGAAACTATTTTTCTCAACACAATAACAAAACTATTTTTATAACACATTTCCCGATAGCAATACTTTCCAACAAATTAAGAATATATTTCTAGAGAGCAATACTTTCGCAATATATTAAGAACACAGTCACAACACAAAACAAGCTTTACAACACAATTATGTGTTGTGAATTTGGGGAGAAAATGTGGTCTGAAATGTGTTTATTTCTGTGTTAGCGTTTGCAGTGTAAATAAAGAAGATTCCATGAAATGTTGGAAAGTGTTTCATAATCTATGCTTAACGCATGGTTTTTCTTATTTGTTACTCACAATTCAGCATTTATTTTAATGCAAATTGCATTCTTATTTAAATAAATTCAAATTTGCTTCCGAAAATAAATTATTAATACTCATATTTGCGATTCGTTTTCCTTTTTTAAATTGTAAAAGCATTTAATAAAAATATGATATGCACGTTTCGATGTAAGAGATTTGTTTTCTCATAAAATGTCAGATTCAGCAGAAATGTTCTTCATGAATCAAACAGAAGGGGAAATATAATGAATATAAAGGCATAGAATAAAAAAATGAGCGTCATTTGAAATTCTATTTGCGAAAGTTGTCGATATTACCTATAATACGTATTGTGCGTTTTGAGACCAAATTATTTGATGTAGAATAGCAAAAATTTTCTGTTTAAAAGAAAATTTTGAAAAAAGAATTATTAGAATATTTGTATGATTTTAAAAAGTCAATTTCGATCGAAATTATTAATTTCTATTTTCTTTCGCAAAATTGCATGCTTTGTTTTGTTATTTAATTGGGTTTTTAATTTTCCTTCAACTTATCTTTTTTAATATCGTTTATTTCTTTACAATGGATATTCGCAGAATTTATGAAAAATCGGTATTTTCAGAGAAATTAAACACACAAAGAAAAATCTGGGTTTTTTTTCTTTAAAGTAAAATAAATGAAAGGAAATGCAAAATCGTTTCATTTGTAGATAATTATAATGCAATGCAAGACCTTTCCGTTTTTTATTTTCCACTTTTATTTTAATGGAAACATGTGTTTTTATTTAAGTCAGTGCATGTTTCTTTTCTTAGGTATATTTGCGAACCATATTTATTTTTAAAACGTGAAACTATTTATTAAAAATATGTGAGATTAATCGCCATCTAAGCGATTTATTTCCTCATAAACTAGAAATTCACCAAAAATTAAGATACTGGTCAGATTTTGCGAAAATAAGCATAAAGGAAAATATAATAATTGAAAAGTTTTTTTTTATTTATATCAGATTTTACTTTTAAAAGATGTCGATAAATTTAAAATAATTATAAAGTATTTCTTGGCCCTATCATTTGATAATTTGCATATATCTATAAAAAAAAGGCCTAAGTCATGTGACTGTCATCCGGGTTGACCACTTCACTTTTTATATAATATGAAGCTATTTTGACAATTGTCAAAGGTGATAAGTTGTCGAATATTGTTCACTCACAATCACTTCATCTATAAGTCATTTGACTGCCATAAACACTTATGTTTTTCATATTCATGACGGCAATTTTTCATCAAACTAATTTTTTGTGAAAAAAACTACACAAAAATCATCCTGATCGTGAAGTATTCTTGGTACTTTTAAGTTAGCCGAATGAAAATCTCGCCAATAGCACTTTTTAACTCGCCAATTGACATATTTTTATTTTTCGCTTGTAAAATTAAAACACTTCTTTAATGCAGAAGACAACTGCCGTGATTTATGGTAATTTTCATTATTTTATTTAAAAATTTTATTTAAAGAATGTAAAAAATACTCCTTTTTTCAATTAAAATTTTAATGTCAGTAATAATATTTCGTAATAATATTTTTCGAATGTTTTAACATTTTATAAATTTGAAAAATAGACTTTCAATTTCTTTTAAAGTAGAATTCAACTATTCTTAGTATACAGAAAATATATATATTTGTTTCAGTTTTCAAGGATCTTTTTAATAGAGAGAGAAAATTATACTCACTCCAGTGGTTCCGATATGAGTTATTCCCATTTTTCGAAACGGCATTATTTCAAGGAAAACACTTTTTTAAAACATAGAAAAATGTCACATATTGATTTTTTTAAATTGCATGTTTTGTTTTGCCATTTAATTGGGTTTTTATTCTTCCTTCAACTCTTTTTTTTAATTGTTTATTTCTTTGCAATAGATAAAACTACGGAATTTATGTAAAATCGGTTCATTTGAAGAACTCACACAATATTATTTTTTCTTTAAAGTGAAATAAATAAAAGATATGCAATAAAGTTTCACTTGTAGATACTTTTAATGCAACGAAATATTGTTTCCTTCTGTTTTCCCCTTTTATTTTAATAGAAATATGCATTTTTATTTAAACCAGTTCATATTTTCTTTAAAAAACATAAGTCGCTCATAGGTATGTTCACGAATCTTTTTTATTTTCAAGACCTGAAACCATTTACTAAAATTATAGGATGTTAATTCCCATCTCAGCGATTTGTTTTCTCATAAAATGTGAATTCAGCAAAAGTTACGATACCAGTTTGATCACCAGAAAATAAGCAGTACAGAAAGTACAATGACAGAAATGCTGAAAAAATTCAATTATTGCTCGATTCTAACCATTTTTTAGAAAAGGACAATTCAGGTTGTTCTTAAGTATTTAATTATTGAATAACATTTAATCATTGAATAACCTGAATATTTCTACTTCAAAAAATGACGAGTATTAAGAAATCGGAATGTTAAACAAATTAGTAGTCCAATTGGAATTGACGATGATGTATATATATGTCAAAATCACTGAATTTTAACATTTACATGACGTATATACACGTCAAATTCCCCCGCATTTGAATTTTTGTGTGACGGTTATACACGTGTCAAACTCGATTAACAGATTAAACAAGTTTTATTTTTTTAAATATCATTTTTTGTATGTCAAAAATGAAGATTATATTTTAAGAATGTCGAAAAACACTACTTTTTTACAATTAAAATTTTCATGTCAATAATAGCAACTTATTTTTCTAACGTTTTAACATTTTAAAAATTTGAAAAATAGACTTTGAAATTCGTCATGAGAAGAATTCAACTATTATTCGCTTAGAAAAAAATGTCTTAGCTTTAAAGTATTTTTGATTAGAATGTAAAAAGCTTATTCACTCCAGTGATTTCGATATGAGTCATTCCCATTTTTCAAAGCAAACACTTTCTTAACACGTTGGAAATTGCATGTGAAGCGTAGCAAATGTGGTGCGTTCGTACGATAACGAAGTTTTAAAAATATTCAGATCTTGCTGATATAGTAGAACGTACTTCGGATACAGTATAGTAGTCGGAATCTTTGTGTTTCTGTAAATATGCAGAACATAAATTTTATTACACCTCAGCAACTTATATATTATTCATAAAATGTGAAATAGTTGAATATAATTAAAACACACCCCAAACAATGTTTCCTTTTATAGCATTATGTAACCGTTTACCGCATATTACTATCGATCTTTTTTTTTTTTTGAGAAATTTAATTTTGAAATCAGGGTTTTATTTTTTGGACACCCTGTATCTTTGTGAGTTGAAACATCCATTTATGAATATGCTAAAATCAAAATAATGTAATTATCTTAAGAGTTGTTTTAAATAAATATATATAATTAGATGCAAGACATTTTTGTTGCACATATTCAAAGCGTAAAAAATGGAGATTCCTTCATTTTACATCAAATTCAACATTTCTTCTTTTTTTCTTTTAATTGTCTTTTTTTTAATCCTTATATATATCATTTTTCTCGAAAATGAAAATGTACAATAAAAAAAAGTTTGATTTTAGTAGATTAAAAACTAATTAATAAATGTACTATATTGTCCCTTGTAGCGTCATACAAAAGGAGGAGTAAGATATATTAATATGGAAATACACAAATGGTTCGCTACCTTAAAGATGATTAATTCAATTTAAAATTATGTTAAAAAAATTAAGTGTTTTCTGCTATGACTTTAATCTTCTTCAGGAAATCCTGATGATGGCCGGATGCATATACGAAAATACTTGATTTTTTAAATATCAATTTAAACTGCATTAACCCTTATCGGTATTATGTAACTCTCCATGTGGCATTGATACGTTGCGGTATCTGTCTTGTAGCACGTATGAGGTTACCAGATCCTCCTGTTCGGAGCCAGTATCTCTTAGACAAAATATAAATTTGATACTAATTTTTTAAGCAACCCCTACGATTATCCTTTGGCAAAATGTGCAATAGTAAAAAGCTACACCCCCCTCTTTTATTATGAAATATATTACCCCAGTAGCCAAACAATATTGGGACAATATTGGCACATTGGAGCAATACTGGCATGAAATATTGCTCCAATATTGGGGGATGTTTATATTTTGCCCTTATTCAACCAATATTTGCAGCCAATTTTATGCCAATATTGGGGTTTCATTGGAAATATTGCCAATAAAATGCCAATATTGGTTAAATATTGGAATTTCATTAAAAATATTTCCGATGTAACGCCAATATTTGTACAATATTGGCGTTTTATTGGCAATATTTCCAATGAAATCCCAGTATTGGCATAATATTCGCTGCAAACATTGGCTAAATAAGGGCAAAATGTAAACATCCCAATATTGGGGCAATATTCGCGTTTTATTTGCAATATTTCCAATAAACGAAATATTGGCGCAACGTTGGACCAGTATTGGTTTGCTACTATAGAATTTTTAATAGAATATAAGAAAAGTCCTTTATAGCATCCCTGCGATATTTACTGAATAAAATTACAATATAATGGCGAATCTTGTAGAAAATGCTTGCACCTGGTAACAATTAATCTCCTTTTACGTGATGAATCATTTGTGTATGTCTATATTGTACATATTGTACTATTAAGAGCCCACACTACTAAGTGAAAAAGACTCGGATGATAATGTTAAGTCTATGGAGAGTGTTCTTTTCAAATATCTCTCTCAAATTTTAATATTCTTAGATGATTTTTTTTGCATGGGGTAGATGAGGACGATCTACAACCGGGCTTGTTTTTACTTTTTCAATTTTGGTTTAAGATTAAAAAAAAATGCTTTTATTTTCGAAACCGGTTTGATCTGGTTCTAAAATTGAAACTATCATAATATATAAAATACATAACCAAAATCGAAAAACTAAAACCTAGCCCGGTTGTAGATCGTCTTCATCTATCCTACGCAAAAAAAGTCATCTAAAAATATTGAAATTTGAGCGAGATATTTGAAAAAAACTCTCCCATAGACTTAACATTATTATCCGGGTCTTTTTATCTCAGAAGTGTGGGCTCTTAAGGTAATTTTAGCATCTTGTAATAGTATATTTTGTATGAAAAGGGAAAATGCTGATGAAGGTAAGAACGTTACCGAAAGTACTTGATTCTTCGACATAATTAAAAAATATATTAATTGTCTTTTAGGCAGTGAATCATTTGTGTATTTAAATATTGTACTATTAAAATAAATTTTAGCTTCCTTCAATAGTCTATTTCATGTGAAAATAGAAAATCCTTATTAAGGTTAAGAACATACCCGAAAGTACTTGACTCTTTGACATCATTTCAGAAATATTAATCATCATTTAGGTAGTGATTGATTTGTGAATTTTTATATTATATAATTAAAATTAAATTATAACAGTCTGAATTAGGTTACTCGAAATGAAAATAGGAAATATTGACGATGACTACGAAGACAGCCGAAAATACTCCATTTTCAATACCTTTTAACATTGCATTAATCAGTTTTATTTAGTGAATCATCTGTATGTTTTTATATTGTATATTAGTATGAATTTTTGTATTCTGGGCTAATTTATTTTATTTCAAGATACTTTTGTTAGCAGATGTTCAATGCTCAATGAAAGACCCCCTTCCCATCCCACCCCCTCTTTTCTTACCTATTATTTAACATCTATTCTAATGCAAATATACATTCATATTTAAATAAATTCACATTTCTTTAGAAATATAAATCATTCATGCTCATACACTGTAAAAAAAAAAGGGTCGATCTACTAAAAAAACTTTAGTAATCCTTGTAATTACTAAAAAATGTTTAGTAATCTTAGTCGGTTACTAGAAAATCTGTAAGAATTACTAGAAAAAAGTTAGCAACGAATAGAGTTAATAGTTTTATATTTTTAATAGCTATTACAAAAACGCACTTGGCGTGGCCTCGATAGCATAGTGGTTATAGTAACAGACTACAGGCTAAAAGGTCCCGGGTTCAATACTGGACAGTGCCAAGTGCGCCCGAATGTATGTAGTGTAAGTACTCTATAGTAAAGGGGTTATGAATTTCCCGTTGGAGCTGGTCGCAATGTTTGGTGCTGCCATCTATTGCGTTTTTGCCGAAAATCTATCGCTTCAGAAGTCTGGATGCAGCTCGAAGGAAGCTTCTGCCCTTCGGACGCACGTAATTGTTATTAAAAATAATTTTGGAGCTATTACTAAAATTTGCTTGGTGGCTCATACTAAAAAATTTTAAGTTAGTTATACAAAATATTCTTTTGTTCAGTTTACAAAAGAAATGCTTGTTTCACTTGCAAAAAAAAAGTTTGCAATGGTTACTAAAAAATTCTGTGGAATACAAATTTACTAAAAAATTTTTAGTAACCTCTTGAATTTTTTTTACAGTGTACGTGTGAACGTTTTTAAAATGCGAAAGCATTTAATAAAAATATGCTACGCACGTTCCAATGTAAGAGATTTATTTTCTCATAAAATGTCATATTCAGCAAAAATCTTCTTCATGAATCAAACAAAATGGAAATTTAATGAATGTAATGGCATAAAAAATTAATGTCATATGAAATTCTATTTGCAAATGTTGTCCATAATATTTAAAAAAAGTATTGTATGTTTCTAGACAGTATTATTTGGTGAGTAATTGCAAAAATGTTTTGTTTAAAAAAAACGTTTTTAAAAACAATTATTTCAGTAAGGAATTTCTAAGGGATATTTTTTAATTGCTTTTAAATTATAACATCTTTCTTTAAATTTTCGAGCTTTTTAAACGTGTATACTTCTTACTTTTTTTTAAACTAAATTTAAAGCTGTTTTATAATTTTTCCCATTTAAAAAAATATACGTTGAAAAATTAGTCGTAAATAAACGATTTTTTAATTACCACAAAGTTTTTAATTGTGTTTTAAATGTATAGTTAAAGCAATAGACTATTCGTACGATTGTTGACACTTTGTTTGTAAAATTATTGCTTTTTTCAGGTATTACGAGTTGTTTGTCTTTTACTATATTCATGATTAAAAATGTATAGCCATTGTGACGTTTTACGTCTTTCCTCTGGTTCCGATGTAAAAGGCAGCACGATGACTTCTCATTTTCATGACAATCATCTTTTTTATTTCAGCACACGACATTAACAATTACACTATAAAATTTGACAACTAAAACTTTACACACATAAAAATCAAACAAGTAAAACAAACGTTAAAATCATCTTTGAAAATCAGACACTGTAATCCAAAAGTCACTGTCCCATCCTTCCCCACTCTCTGCTTTCTCTTCGTTTCCAGCAGAAGATTGTACCACATCAGCGCCGTCTGGCAAACACAGAAGAAACAGTTCGGATTCAGATCAGAAAGTTAAGGTCACTTCTTGCGAAATCATGATCAGAAGTTATGTGCCATATGTGTGTGTCAGTTACTTGGGGTCGTCACACCGTATCTGTATATGAATAAAAATAAAATAAAATAATTCCAGCTGTAAAAATACATTTTATATATTGGTAATGATATCAATAGGTTGGGGGGAACGAGAAATGCCATAGGTCAGCAGTTTTCAAACTTTATTGTTACGCGATCAACTTGTAAACTGATATTTTCGCGACCCACCTATTATAAGGGTGTATATCCATATTAAAATTGTTGTATTACCTGTTTAAACTATCGCCTATCCTATCATACGAAAAAGGATATTTTTAAATAATATACAAAGCATACACCAACAATAAAAACAAGAAATAACAATCCACGTGTGTGGAAATGACATAATAATTTAAACAACACTCTAACTACTAAGATAAATAAATAATATATTTAATTATTATCAAAAGAGTACATTTTAGCCAGTGAAATGTCTGACACTGGTGATAAAGGGCATTTATTTTAAGGTTAATTTTAATGTAAAGTCACTTTCTACATGTAATTTGTTTCTGTACTTTGTTTCTTTTTTCAAAAAAAAAGTAAAAAAAAAACATATTTACACATTATGTGTAGAACCACACATTACGTATAGAATCACATCAAGGAATTCTAAGTTGATTTAGATGTATGTGGATATTCTGTTGGTACATTTATAAAGATGAAAATTGAGAATTATACCTAGTTTGTTCCACAGCCCACCAAAACACTCGCCACGACCCACCAAGTGTCGCGACCCATAGCCTGGGAACCGCTGTCATAGATGATGATGTATGAGATCGTAATGGGAGGAGAGTGTCCGAAGTTAATAAAAGGTTAGTAACGTTATGAATATACAGGAATTTGCTTAACTCTTTTGTTTTTTAATTGATAAAAATTCTTTTTCTTTTATTTTAAGTCATTTCAGAGGGATTAAAATCAAATATGCTGATTGAGATTGAATATGCTGAAACTAGGATAATGTAACCATATTAATGGGGTGTTTTACAAAAGATAAAATAAAAAGCATAATACATTTTTGTTTGCTGGTAATGAAATATCAATTCTAATGCAAGTATGCATTTTTATTTCAATAAACTGAAATTTACTTGCAAAAATAAATTCATGCTCATATTTTTGAAAGCTTTTCCTTTTTCAAAATTTGAAAGCGTTTAATAAAAATATGATACGCGCGTTTCAATCTAAGAGATTTATTTTGTTATAAAATGTCAGATTCAGCAAAAATCTTCTTCATGAATCAAGCAGCACGGGAAATATAATGAATGTAATGGCATAAAATAAAAAATGAATATCATCAGAAAATCTCTTTGCGAGAGTTGTCGATATTACATAAAATAAGTATTGTGGATTTTGAGACCGAATTATTTGATGTGGAATAGCAAAAATATTCTGTTTAAAAGAATACTTTGAGACCGAATTATTTGATGCGGAATACAATAATTTATCCTACAATATACCAAAAATATGGCATAATATCATAAAGTCTTAAAATTTTTATTTCCTTGCAATATTTTAATTTTTACTCACGTATAAGTGGCAACATTTTTAAAATTTTAATTCATTTAGATTTTAATTTAGTAGAAATATTATCTCTCGATCAAGATACAAACGTAGTCCTTCCATTATCATATTTTCCTGATACGCCCGCAGAACACGGCGCGAAACGTTGAAAGTTTTATTTTATTTTAAGTGTACAAATGTATATTAAAATTCCTGTTTTGTGCACCACTGAGCAATGTGCTGTTATTATTAGTTAAATTTTATGGTGCAACTGTCCTATATATATTTATAGAAAATAATCTTATTAAGCTCCATTCCTTTACTAATATTAGTTTTTCTTTCATTGTCTCTGTTATCAAGCAAACTTGTCTATTATTTTTCAGTGAATGTCTACGGCAGATTGACGAAATATTATAGATATCGCCAAGTTGGCGTCACTTTTGACGACTAATTTTGGTCACCAAATTTGACGATATATCGCCAAGTTGGTGACAAAGTTGGCGTTTGTTGGCGATGGTAACCCTTCCCTCTCTATGGTAACCCCCTTATATCTATAATGATACATTGAATGTTATTCCGTGGTTTTCTGGATTTTTCGAGAAGTTTGTGGAAATTTCCAGTGCATGCTACGAGCCTATATAAGGGGAGTGATACGAGCTGTTGTTGTTATTATTTATCAGTCAGTCATTGAGTGAACTACTAGGCGATTGTTTAAGCAAGGTTGTTTGAGTTTTATCTACGTTGTTTTGAATGTGATATAGTGTTGAGACATTGTATAAAGAGTCTCTGGGACCTATATCTGCACTTGTACGATAGATTTGAACAGTTATTTTTGATTATCTAGTAATATTTGCGAGTTTCGAAGACTCTGTTTTTCTGAAGATCTGTAAATAAATTCTTTTCTACTTTTCAAAGAGACAAGAGTTTGAAGTTGTCTAACCATAAGATCAAAAGAACCCTATATATGCAAGACTATTTTAAGAAACTATTTTCATCAACACTATTTACAACACTATTTACAACACTATTTCAACACAATAACAAAACTATTTTTAGAACACATTTCCAGATAGCAATACTTTCCAACATATTAAGAACACTATCACAACACAAAAAACACTTCACATCATATTAAAGTGTTGTGAATTTGGGGACAAAAAGTGTTTTGAAATGTGTTTACTTTAGTGCGAGCGCTTACAGTGTAAATAATGAGGTTTTTTAAAGATTGCAAATGGTGCTGCAAAGTGTTTCGTAATCAATGCTTGACGCATGGTTTTTCTTACTTGTTACTCACAATTCAGCAATTATTTTAAGGGATCTAGTACCTTTTTAACTCGTTGAAAATGAGTAAAAACATTGAAAGTTTGAATTAGTGTAACTCCTTTATTTTTTTTATGTATAAACATAAAATTTTGGACATTGATTAAAAAGATTATGTTTTTTAGTACAGTACCCTAGATACTGGCTAGTATTTTGTAGAATTTGTGTACTGCTGAATTTAAAACATCTCTTTATTTCACTCCGTAAGTCATTGCGCGCATGATATCTTGAGAACGTATGTATGGATTTTTATGGAATTTAATGCATATAAAAGGCATATATGTATTTTTAAAATGAACTACTCTTAAATCAAAATTATTTCAATAACTATAAAAAATCAATATTTTTGTTTAGAAAATCGAAAAATTATGTTTTTTTAATCAATAAAACTAGTTATAACTAAATTTTTTACCACTCTAAATACTTAAAAGTAGATCATTTTAAATACACATATCTGTTTAATAACTATATTTAATTTCATAATAATCCATGCATGCGTTCTCAAGATATCGTGCGTGCAATGACTTACAGAGTGAAAAAAAGAGATCTTTTAATTTCAATAATACACAAATTCTGCAAAAGACTAGTCAGTATCTAGTGGTATTATATTAAAAAGCATAATCTGTTTAATCAAAAGCCAAAATTTCATGTCTATACATAAAAAAAATAATGGAGATACGCTAATTTAAACCTTCAATGTTTTTGTTGGTTTTTCAACAATTTTTTAAGGTACAAGGCCCCTTAATGCAAATATGCATTCTTATTTAAATAAATTCAAATTTGCTTCCAAACATAAATCATTCATACTCATATTTGAGAATCGTTTTCCCTTTTTAAATTGTAAAAGCATTTAATAAAAATATGATACGCACTTTTCAATGTAAGAGATTTATTTTCTCATAAAATGTCAGATTCAGCAGAAATGTTCTTCATGAATAAAGCAGAATGGAAATATATAATGAATATGATGGCACAGAATAAAAAAATGAGCGTCATTTGAAATTCTATTTGCGAAAGTTGTCGATATTATACCTATAATACGAGTTGTGCGTTTTGAGACCGAATTATTTGACGCGATATAGCAAAATTTTTCTGTTTAAAAGAAAGTTTTAAAAAAAATTATCAGACTATTTGTATGGTTTTAAAAAGTAAATTTCGATTATGCATGGTTGTGTTCATTTTTAAAATTCTGTTATATTAAAGGTACCATTATGAAAATATTTCTAAATTGTTTTACAAGTGTTGTTTTAATAGGAAAGGTTTATAATGTGATGTTAATTTAGGGACAAAGTGTCATGCAGCAAAACAATATTTTAATAAACTATTTTCATCAACATTATTTATAGCACTATTTCAACACAATAACAAAACTATTTTAGAACACATTTCTAGATAGCAATACTTTCGCAACATATTTAGAACACAATCACAATACAATACATTTTTCAAAACACATTAATGTATTGTGAATTTGGGGACAAAAAGCGTTCTGAAATGTGTTTATTTTTGTGTGAGCGTAAGCAGTAACAAAGATTTCAGGAAATGTTGGAAAGAGTTTCATAATCAATGCTTAACACATAATTTTTCTTACTTGTTACCCACAATTCAGCATTTATTTTAATGCAAATATGCATTCTTATTTAAATAAATTTAAATTTGCCTCCAAAAATAAATCATTCATACTCATATTTCCGAATCCTTTTCATTTTTAAAATGTGAAAGCATTTAATAAAAATCCCATACGCACGTTTCAATGTAAGATTTATTTTCTCATAAAATGTCAGATTCAGCATAAATGTTCTTCATGAATCAAACAGAATGGAAAATATAATGAACATAATGGCATAGAATAAAAAAATGAGCGTCATTTGAAATTCTATTTGCGAAAGTTGTCGATATTACCTATAATACGAATTGTGCGTTTTGAGACCGAATTATTTGATGCAGAATAGCAAAAATGTTGTATTTAAAAGAAAGTTTTGAAAAAACAATTATTAGAATATTTGTGTGATTTAAAAAATCAATTTCGATCAAAAATTTTAATTCCTGTTTTTTTTATTATTATTAATAGGTAGTTAGAGTATTTTTCTTTACGTTTTCGAGCTTTTTAAACATTTATATTTATTATAAAATTTAAAACACTAAGTTGAAAGTTGTTTCATGCAAAAGTTTTTTTTTCCTTCCTCTTTTGAAAAATTGTGCTGAAAAACGTATTTTAAATCAATAAATAATTGTTTGATGGCTGCATTTTTAAAATTATATTTTAAATATAAATGAAATATGTATAACATTGATATAATGATTTATTAAAAACTTCTTAAGTCACACAGCTTTAACCAGGGAGAACACACTCTACTTTCCATTCAAGAGAGATTGCGACGGGCTTCATAGGCCAGGAATGGATCTTTGCGTAAGAAACCTGTAAAATAAATTTTACTAAGAATGTAATATTTATGTTCTCAATGTAGTAATTTAAAAAAATTAAATTTTTTTAACGGAATTTTTAAAAAAAAATTAATGCAAAAGAGAACCTGCATTAATTTCAATATTCCAAATACAGTATGCCCTAGAACTGAATATAGCAAATATTTTTGGTTCATACTTTAGTGCATGTTTTATTGGAATTTTTTTAACGAAAGTAACAATTTCTGATTATCAATCTATGGCCTTTACCTGCGGTCTATTCTGTTGAGCTGTCTAAATGGCAGGCCAGATGCTATGACGTATCAGGGGCGTAAATTGCTCACCGGTTGTCATCCCCAGTTAGCTTAAACGGTAAAGCATTTGTGTTGCAAGCCAAGTATCTGGGTTCGATTCTCTGCCGGGCAATTTTTTGCTCAGTTGGAAACATTTAATTCCTTAATCAGTAATCTTCATGAACATTTTACTTAAGATATGATACATAACATCTATCTAAGATTGCAGGCTAAATTCATTCGAATAAAGTCTAAATTGTCGAATACAGTTCGTATTAATATGTCAGTTCAAATATTAAATTCTAAAACGCAGTGAATCTTACTTAAAGCAATTAAATTAACTTCAGATTAAAAAAAAGACTATTTACATTTATTATTTACAAAAAAGTATATTAATTCTTACTCTCATTGAGAGTTCAATTTTTACCGAACAAGTCGGTTCCAAAACATTCTAGTCTGAAAACAAAAATCGTCTGACAAAGTAAAAACAAAAGATTCGTTGCCAACAGCAACGAACAGTAACAAAAATTGGTTTTCGAAGCCAAAGAGGCATTCGCAACACACTGCCCCCGGCCGAACATTTAGTTCAGCATCTAAATTAAATACTTTAAATATATAAGAATATACTTACATACTTGACATAAATTTCGGATAACATTCTTAAATAGCGATACAAAGAAATATAATAAGAAAACTTCTTTCTAAGAAAATAAAATAAAACATATGACATGAATGCAAATTAAACAATAATAAAGGTAAATAATAGCAAAAAGAAACATAACAGTTTTAGAGTTTTAGTGCCTATCAAGTTCATCAAGTCCAATTCTAAGTTATAAAAAATTTGCACTGGTCTTTTAAGATCGCCGTTTTCAGTCTTTAATACACATGATCTTATTCTTGAGTCACAATCATAGGTGAATTCTTTAACACGAACACACTTGCACATGTATTTGGGGAGCCTTTCATCATGAATTATCACTATAGCCTGAACTTTGAACTGAGATGACGAATTTATGTTTTTAACTTGAAAAATAGATTCAAGTTCTAAGAGGTATTTGTCTCTTCGCCTTTTCCAAAAGTGGTCAGTAATTTGTCGCTGGTATTTATGATTTTTCGCCAACAGATTCTTGTTAAATTTTTCTTGAGTACAAATTGGAAATCTAGAGGAAGGTAAAGACCTTAATCGTTTAGCAATCAAGAAATGACAGGAAGTTGATTCCTTTATTTGTTTTTCATTATTCTTGACGAGTTCATCAACAATCGTAATTAATCTCTTTTTTAAAGTCTTCTTTTGTTCAGTTAGCATCTCAATATCAGCATTATTAAAACTTTTGTTTCTTGCTTCCGAAGACTGGTATTTCTTATTTAAAATCTCGAAATTGTGTTCTAATGGTCTAATTTCCTTTTCCTTTTTGATTATTGTTTCTTTCAAATTTGTAACGTTAGTTTCAGTATCTTCACGGGGCTGGGTGTGTTCGGAAACTTTAGTTTCAGCATATTCTTTCGATGACTTCACATTTCTAAGTTCTACCTCATACTCTGATATAGTCATCTTCCTTTCATCAGTTTTTCTGTCTTTTTTCTTAATGACAGCTGACTTACTGAATTCCAAATTTCTTACTTCTTCGGCCAGTCTTCTCTTTTTTCCCTCAAGTGACTTGATCTCTTCTTCATAATGATGTATGCCAGTAATTTTTTTAGTTTTATCTTTTTCGACATTTTTCTTATCTTCTAATTTTCTTCTCAATTGATAAATTTCGGAAGTACATCTACTATGCTCACTTCTTATTTCTTCTTCTTGTTTCTGCATTCGTGATATAGAATTCTTCAAATCATCGCTTTCCTTCTCAGTAGAACTTAATTTCTCAACCAGTTCCACTAATGTTGATTTCAATAAGTCAGTATCATTGTCTGTAACTTTAATTTGAGTATAAGATGCATTTTTTGAGATTTTCAATTTATGTGGACTTTCGCTAAATGTTGTCTTAAAATTATTAACAGATCTTTGATAAGAAGTTGAACAGAATGCGATATTAGTAGATCTAATTTCACTATCTGATTCTAGACCAATAGTTGATCGAAGGAAACTACATACGGAGTAGAGCTTACTTTCAACGTTTCGGTTAGCTCCATCAAATTTTATGACTCGTGATTCCAAAGTCAGAAATTTGTCTTCTTCAAGGTTTAAATTAGATCTAAGTCTTTGAATTTCTTTCGTTGCATCCACAATTGATTTTTCTAAACTCAAGCGATATTCAAAAAGCATCTGTTCATTGGATAAGGATTCTTTAAGCGATGAATGATCCTGTTCTAGCTGTAATTTTAATTTATGTTCCATGTCAGGTAATTTTTGCTTGGTAGGCATCAGTTCTTTTCTCAAAGCTTCAGTAGATGCATCAGATTCTATAAGTTTTTTCTTTAATAATACAGTTTCATATCTCAATTCATTTTCTTTATCGTCATCTTCATCTTCATTGTGAAATGCTATCAATTCTGTAGTTTCTTGTTCTTTTATTTTCATTTCATTTTTCACTAACTTTAATTTGCTCTTCAAATTAGATACTCCTCTTTTCAATTCTTGAGATCTTTCTTCAGTTTGTTTTAAATCATTATTAAATTCCAAAATGGAAGACTGATTTTTACTATTCAAGCTTTCAAGAAAATTGATCTTATGATTTGCTTCATCAATCTGGATTTTCAGCTTAACATTTTCTCCTTCAGTAACTTTCAAATTTTCAATATTCATAGTACTGATTTTATCTTTAAGTTTTCTCACATTCATCCAAACATCTTCGAAAATTTCAGAAGCTGTTGCTGATAAATAATAGACTTCATTATCAAGATCTGATCCTGAAATTAGATCCTCAACATATAGGGAATTGTCTAGCATATTTTCAACACTTGGATGTTGATCGCGATATTTTTTAAGATGATGTTTAATTATGGCAGCCAAAATAAATGGTGAGCATGAAACGCCAAATGGTACACGAGTAAATCTTAAAATTTTGAAAAAGTTGTTAGGATCATTATCGAACCAAAGAAATTTAAGGAAATCGCGGTCTTCTTCTACTACGGAAATTTGGAGAAAGGTTTTTTTCGATATCTGCACAAAATGCAGTATTAAATTTCCTGAAATTAAGAATAATTTCTAATAAATTTGGATTCAAATTAGGGCCTCTGTACAGATAATCATTTAACGATTTGTTGTTTTCTTTTGAAGAAGCGTTGAATACTATTCTAACTTTAGTTGTGGATTTATCATTTCGCAAGACAGGGCGGTGCGGCATAAAATATCCGCTGTTTATAATTTTATTGGGGGATTCTTCTACTATGTTATTTAATTCCTCTTCAATTACAATTTCTTTATATTTCTGCAATAATTCTTTATTTTTGTGTAATTTTCTATTCAAGTTAAAAAATCTATGTCTAGCATTATTATAATTTCTACCAAAATCGCTTTTATCACCTTTCCATAACAATTTACTTTCATAACGGTGCTCAAGGAAATGCAAATTGTCTTCAAATTTTTTAATTAATTCTTTATCTAACTCTGAAATGTTTCCTTCTGTATTAATTCCTAATGCTTCTAACTCCCACAATGATTTTAAATCATTTTCAAAAAGTTTCATAACCCGAGTCGATAAGACACCAGCTTGATTACTATCGCTATTTTTGATTGAGTCAATTGTCCCACAAAGTAAATGTCCAAATAAATTTTCACACAAGAATAAGGATTTATTTATTGGATGTATTCTACCGTTAATCTGATATATATAATATGCATCTAATAAAATTTCAACATTATGATTATCAAAATCTTCCCATCTGTCAAGACGAAATTTAGAAAGTTTTCTCTTTATATTGACTAGCTAACCCGCCCGGCGTTGCCCGGGTCCGTATTAACAATATTAAACGAACTTGAAATTTGTATTATTTTATCATTAACTCGAAACTTGCAGAAATGCATTGTCAGAAATACGTGGCCACTGACTGTTGTTTTTTAAAAAGAACTAATCTATCGCTTCACCGGTAAAAAATATTAATTATTTTATCATATGTGTTTTAAATATCAATATAGAAAATTATTTTAACGTTTTGCTTGAAAATATAACATTCTTTTGTTAATATCTTAAAATCGTCTGCAGTCAGAAATCTATATTTTAGATTAATATTTACGAGTTGGCGCATTGCCAAGATTTGCTTCCTCTGGACCGAGTTGGCGCATTGCCAAGATTTGCTCCCCTGTGCCTCAATTATCCTCAGAATTCCTTTTATATATATAGATTGGAAGGGGAGGAATTTGTATCAAAGAATTCGTGATAATTGGAGTGACTAAAGCTTCCACAACTATACTACGTTTTTTGTCTTTCAAGTGAGTTAGTTTCAACTGAACGACATCATAACATCGTTCTTCAGACTTTTTCGAACCAAAAGTATATACAGTTAAATTTTCATTTCTAATGATTTCAAGTTTTAGTTTAGAAACTAAATTTTCTGTAACGAAGGTACGATGACTAGCAGAGTCAAACAAACAAAGTGCGATTTCGGAATTTTAACCTGTTTCTACCTTTACATGAATAGTTTGCAATATAACTTCCTTATTTAGATTATTTATATTACTATTACAGTGGGATACTGAGGATACAATGCTACTTTTCTGCTCTGATATTTCTGGTTTTTTATTTTGAGAATTGCAAAGTATTGCATTATGAAATGTTTTGCCACAAATTTTACAATTTTCATTTGAAAACTTACAAAAGCTGGAAATGTGAAATTTTCTAAAGCATTTAAAACATCTTCCCTCCCTTTTCAACTTTTCTCGCATTTCTGGAACGGTCAGCGACTTACAGTTCTCAGTATTATGATCATTTTTATTGCAAAAATTGCAGTTATTCTTAACATTTGTTGTTAATGCTGAGGTTGTTGGAACGCTTCTTTTATAAGTGTTAAAATTTTTCTTCTTAGGCTCATATTTATTTTCATGAATTGTTTTTTCAAAACCATTCAATTGTATAGTGGCTTCACGAGATTCGATTTCTTCTTTTAAAAAATTTATTAATTCAGTTACATCCCAGTCGGTACATTTAGTGCGCTTTCTTTTAAATTCCAGAGCAATATCAGATGGAATAATTTTAAGAATAATAGGACATACTAAATGTCCATATGAGCCTGATGCTACACCTAACGAATTCAGATTTCTTATTTGAATTTCGCACTCGTCATACAGTTCTCTTAGAGATTTAATGTTACTTGAATTTCTCACAGGTTTTAAATTAAGTAATTTAGTCATGTGACCGTTAATTACAAGGTCTTTACGACCAAAACGACTTGTCAATATCTCTATAGCATGATCATAATTTTCTTCAGTCAGCGAAAATCCTGCAATAGAATTCGCAGCACTTCCGCCTAAAAGTGACTTTAAATAGGAAAATTTATCAATTGGAGTTAAATGCTCATTGTCATCAATTGAGTTCGAAAATTGACTCCAAAATTCAAGCCATAAAGATGGATCACCATAAAACTTAGATATGTTAAGTTTTGGTAGTTTAACTATATTTTGATTTAAAGTTTTTTGACTTTTTAGTAGAGAACTATTCTTACTACTACTATCACTTTCATTATCTGATGCATCTTGCTTAGTTTCAGAAGTAACTGTATTATCGTTTATAAATTTGGAAATTTTAAATTTCCATTCAATTATATTTTCATTATAAGTTTCGGACTTTTCAATTTCCTTTTCAAATTCAGCATCAGGAACCAATGTCAACCAAACGAGGAACCAAACGAGTCGGTTCCAAAACATTCTAGTCTGAGAACAAAAATCGTCTGACAAAGTAAAAACAAAAGATTCGTTGCCAACAGCAACGAACAGTAACAAAAATTGGTTTTCGAAACCAAGGAGGCATTCGCAACAAGATATGCTAGAGAATGCTACTATAAATATATTATTTTAAAAATTATGGTAGAAACAACAATTATAATATATTGAGAATATTTGTATTCTCAATGTAGTTACATAAATTAATAATAAAAAAAATTAACGGAAATTTTTTTAAAATTTAAAGCAAAAGAGAACCTGCATTAATTTCAATATTCCAAATACAGTATGTCCTAGAACTGACTATAGCAAATATTTTTGGCTTGTACTTTAGTGCATGTTTTATTGAAATTTTCTGGACGAAAGTAACAATTTCTGATTATCTATCTATGGCCTTTACCTGCGGTCTATTCTGTTGAGCTGTCTAAATGGCAGACCAGATGCTATGACCTATCAGGGGCGTAAATTGCACACCGGTTGTCATCCCCAGTTAACTTAACTGTAAAGCATTTGTCTTGGAAGCCAAGTATCTGGTTTCGATTCTCTGCCGGGCCATTTTTTGCTCAGTTGGAAACATTTAATTCCTCAATCAGTAATCTTCATGAACATTTTACTTAAAATATGCTACAGAATGCTACTATAAATATACTATTTTAAAAATTATGGTAGCAATAACAATAATTTTCCTATTAAATGCGACCCCTTCCTAATCCTTTTAAGGTGATAGGAAGTATAAATGTACTTAATATTGATTACCAAATGCCTCAATAACACCGGAATTTTCAAAGAGAATTTTGAATTTGAATATACGTGAAGAAAGAAAGTTTTTACTTATTTTGAAACTAATTTGTTCGTAAAATCTGGTATCCTTCAATCATTTAGTAATTTTAGCAACTGAAATAATATGGCCTAGAAAGGATTAATTGAGAGAAATGTTAACCACTATTTTTTACATCTAATAAATTAAAAATATGGGTTAAAAACACCTTTTTGAAGCTAAAATATTCATAAAATTTAGTTTAAACATTTCTGCCATTATATAGTATAACATTGTAATTGAAAAAATTAGTGGTGTCAAATACCTTTAAGTGATGGATCAAGTAAACTCTTCTCCCAGTATTACATACGGACAAATCCATTAAGTGATTAATTCTGATATTTTTATATCTAGATTATGTGTTTACACATGCTGTTAAAATTTCAGATAAACAAATTTACGAAGAAAATTCAAACCAATTAAACAAAGGAATTCTGTAAAATATTAAGCATATAATTAAAAATAGTTATTTGAATCTCTTAAGAAAATCATTTTCTGAGATATCCTTCGCTTAATTACCCATTCGTTGATTTGGCCATATTTATCCGTTATCTTTACTGTGTGGAATTAAACGTTTGTGCATCGTTCCATATCATCTGTGAATTCTAAACCACTGACATGTTAAACTTCTCGTATTTAACCATATCTATATTATCTATAGGAATTCCAATTAAGCTGTTCCAATATCTAAATCCATTATAATTCAAATGTCTGCAATCTGACAAGGTGCATTATGCGGTAAATACGTTTAGAATCCTTTAATATTGCCTCAGCGTGAACTGTAAAAAATGTCAGATATTTCTGAATATGTAAAAATGTGCTGTAATCAAAAACGAAAATATACAGTGACCTCTTCTAACTCACCTAAGGTTTCGAAAAACGTTCCTTTACCTCTAAAAATCCCAGAAAGTTATTTTTTCGAAATTTAAATAAGAATTTATAAAAATTAATTTTTATTAGCTGCCCATCCATTTCGGAAACGTTTCTAAGTAGCTTTTACAGTACAATAATCACTTTTCTCAAATCAAAATATCACTTTTTCGGATACTATCAATTCTCAAATAAACATTTTCAGCTGCATAACTGATTTTGTGCATGCATTTGTAGCAAAATAATGTCAATTTTCATATTAAAGTTAATACTGTTAATATTGTATATTTGTCTATTAAATGTGGTCTCTGAATACCAAAATATTTTCGTATGAATTGGTAGCATCCGAAAAAGTGATATTTTGATTTGAGAAAGTGATTATTGTACTGTAAAAGCTACTTAGAAACGTTTCCGAAATGGACGGGCAGCTAATAAACATTACTTTTTATAAATTTTTCTTTAAATTTCGAAAACAAATAGCTTTCTGGGATTTTTAAAGGTAAAAGAACGGTTTTAGAAACCTTAGGTGAGTTAAAAGAGGTTACTGTATATTTTCGTTTTTGATTACAGTGCATTTTTTATATTCATAAACATCTGGCATTTTTTTACAGTGTAGTTGCTTCATTCTCTTTACGGTGTGAAAATATTTGATGTTGCTAAGATTTAAAATCTGCAATAAATATATTATTTTAAAAATTGTGGTAAAAACAACAATTTAAAGCAATCCCTGCTTGACTTTTGGTAGGGACGTAGAAAGTACATGTCTCACTTAATTTTATTACCAAATATCACAATGGCACTAGAATTTTTAAACAGCATTATCATACAATTATGCGTTTATTATATATAAAACTTAAACCAAGAAAACTGTGACACTTTCTGAATTTTGATTTTATAATCGAATAGTGAGAATGACACATAATCCATTACAAGGATTATTGAAAGTTCCCTTGCTTTTATAGTAATTAACGTGAAGAAGAAAAAAAAGATTTTATTTATTTTGAAACAAAGTTCTGCGTAGAACCTGGAATCATTCAGTCATTTAGCAATTTTAGCAACTGAAATAATATGCCCTAGAAAGGCTTAAACAAGCAAAATGTTAATTCTGATTTTTTTGTATTTAGATTATGTGTTTATACATGCTGTTAAAATTTCAAATAAACAAATTTTAAAAAAAATTCAAAACAATTGAACTAATAAAATTTGTAAAATACTCCTTCTGTCCCAAATTAGTTGCGACATTTGAATACTTTTGCACTGATTATTGATATTGATGGCTTTATGATTTTGTTTTAATTTTTTTCAGAGAGCTATACTATCAATCAACAACACCTGATATCCCCTTCGTCATTCCATAAATTATTTTTAAATTAGTTTTAAAAATACCGGTTCACACGTTTTTAAGCCACGTCCCATTTTGTCAAGATTTTTTAACAGTAATCATATAAAACTATCTTCAAGCTAATTAATCGTGAATTCATTTCCGAAATTTTCATTCCAAAGTACAGTCGACTCTCGTTAATTCGAAATCGGATAATTCGAATCCTTCTCTTAATTCGAACTAAACATGAAGTCCCAAAATTTTCAATGGCAGTATACCGTTAACAATTTTCATTAATTCGAACTCATTCTCTCTTGACTTCGTTTAATTCGAACTAACGAGAATTACGATTTTTCATTTTTCTTTTCTTTCTCACGGATTTCAGATCATTTGAATAACTTTCTTTCTTTGATTCTTGTGAAAATTGTTCCAAACGAGTATACATATAATCCAATGCATTTGATATCTACTTTCTTAGAGCCCCGTGTGTCCATCAGTAACGCTTTAAATTTTTTTTCCATTGTGCTTGTTTCTAATCTTTTAATTTGTTTATGTATTTATGCATTCTAATTTAATATTAAGTCATATTCTAATGATAACAGATGAAATAAATTTTCAAAACACTATAACATTAATTCCTTTGTAATAGTACCTTATTAAGCATGTTTTATTTCATATATTCCATAATTCGAACTTCGGATAATTTGAACATTTCTTGTGGTGCCGACGAGTTCGAATTAACGAGAGCCGACTGTATTTGAAAAGTATTTTTTAGCTTGAATATGCCGCAAACAATATCGAATTCTGTCGAATTTATTTTTTTCTACTTGGTTTAATGGTGGATGAAATATGGTCATACATTTTAGCAGCCTTGAGAATCCTTTGTGATATTAATTTAATTATAACAGCATATGATAATCTTCAATGTGATTGTCTTCTTTTTATTGGGGCATATTTGATTTTGCTCAGTGGCTGTGAAACATACTTTTTTTCTTCCGCATTTACATTTTTTTTTTTTTTTTTTGTAAATGTACATTGTAAATTTCCTCATACTTTATTTTTGACATCTTTGCTTGCTTCTGCAAACGGAATATGACGATGGGAATTAAATTTACTAGCTACAGCATTTATGGCGTTTTGGCTTAATTCACCATATTTGAAATATCGCTGCAAACATTCCACTACAGCATTGCACTCTAAATTATTAACCATTTCCTTCTTCAGGATATTTTCTAAATTATTATTTCTTATTTCAATTATTTCACGTTCGCATTAACATTTCTTCTGGCAACTAGTGCATGCCATTATATTCATTCTAGTATAGTTTTACTCGTGTCGATCTACTAAACTGCATCAAAAGTTATTTATGACTCCTCCTACTTGAAACGTAGCAACTATTTTGAGACAAACTTTTCAACTTAAATGTACAACAAATTTGGGACAGAGGGAGTATAAAGTATATAGTTAAAAATGTAGTATTAAATCTCTTAAGAGATACGCCTTAGCTTAGTTACACACCTGTTGAGTTATCCTTATCTATAAGTTATCTTTACTATGTGGAGTTAAACGTTTCTACATCGTTCCGCATCATCTGTGAATTCTAAACCAATGAATTGTTAAACTTCTCGTATTTAACCATATCTATACCCTAATAGCATGCATAGTCACAGTGACGTCACAGTAACGTCACTGTTAGTCACTTTGGTCACATCACATCTGTGACCAAAATGCCACCACTCGGTGACGTCACATTGTGACTGAGATATGACTTTCTTAAAAATCTTTAGAAATTTATAAATATCCTTCAAAACATGTTATTTACTTTAAAAAACATGTTTCTGACAATTTATATATCGTCGCTTTTGTCACAGTTTCGTCACAATGTTAATGTCAAATTAGTCACAAATGACACATTTTTCACAAATTTGTCACATTGTGACCACTTTGTAAAACGACACAAAAGAGCTCTAAAACGGCCATAACGACTTCACATTTTAGTCACTGTGACTTCACATCGAAGTCACGTGACGTCACATCGACAATCGATGGTCACAAAGTCACAATGTGACTTCACAACAACGTTGCAGTGACGTCACCATGCTTTACAGGTATTAATTATAGAAATTTCAATCAAGCCGTTCCAATATCTAAATCCAATAGAATTCAAATGTCTGCGATTTGACAAGGTGCATTAAGTGGAAAATACGTTCCAGAACCGTTTAATATTGCCTCAAAACGTGAAAATATTTGATGTTGAAAACATTTAAATCCTACAAAAAAGATATTATTTTAAAAAGTGTGGGTACTAACAACAATTTCATGCGACGCCTGGTTGACCCTTTATAGGGACGTAGAAAGTATACGCCCCACTTAATTTTATTACCAAATATCACAGTGGCACTAGAATTTTTAAATAGAGTTTTGTAGCGATTTGAACTTTGCAATAATTAACATGAAGAAGAAGAAAAAAGCTTTTACTTATTTTGAAACAAATTAGTTCGTCAAACCTGGAACCATTCAATCATTTATTAATTTTAGCAACTGAAATAATATACCCAGAAAGGGTTAAGTAAGCAATATATTAATTATGTTTTTTTGTGTCTAGATTATGTGTTTATATATGCTGTTAAAATATCAAATAAATAAATTTACGAAAAAAATTCAAATCAATTAATCAAACAAATCTTGTAAATATAATTTTTTTAACGTAATTTATATTATATCAGTATTTTATACAACTGACTTGTTGAACTTCTCGTATTTCTAAATCCAATAGAATTAAAATGTCTGCGATATGACAAGGTGCATTGAGCGGTAAATACGTTCCAGAATCCTTTAATGTTGCCTCACAGCGTGAAAATATGTAAAGTTTGCTAAAATTTAAAATCTACACAAATGTAAACGCACAATGTCTGCGCTCATGTTTTGTACAATGTTAATGCCAATATTTCAACATTTAAACAACAGTAAAATTTTACCGAATATCTAAAACACGAAGTATATAATAAAAAATATTTATTTTAATCTATTAAGAAAATCCTTTTATGAGATACTCATTCTCTTAGTTGACCATTCGTAGAGTTATTTTTATTTATCCGTTATTTTTTAGGTGCGTTCGTAATTTTGTAAATACGTAGCACCTATTGTTGTCGCTCAGTCCGTCCGTCGTCCGTTTGTCTGTCCGCATATAACAACGCAAAAACTACCCAACCGAATCGTTTGAAATTTAAAATACATAATTCTTATACAATTTTGTCGAGTCATTTCAAATTTTATGAAAATCGGATGGTTAGATCAATTACAGGGACAATCAAAATCATTCTGTTGAATTACGGTCAATGGGGGAAAAATTTTCAAATGCATTTTAATCGTTTGAAATTTAAAACGTATAATTATTACATAATTTTGTGGAGTCATTTCAAATGTTATAAAAATCGGATGCATAGATCAATTACAGGGACAATAAAAAGTATTTCGTAACATTATGATCAATGGGAAAAAAATTCAAATGCATTTTAATGGTGTTACACTCATTTGAACATAAAAGAATTGACATGAATTTATGAAGCATGTACTAAAATATACATTCTGTACAATCTGTGATGGAAAGAATATTTATTATTAAATCACAGGGCCACACAAATGTATTCCACTAAATATTGTTATACGTGGAAACATTGTTTACGGCGGGCTTTAATTATAATAAACTACTTCATATTTTATGAATAAGATATACGTTAATGAATTATAATAAAATTTACTCCCTGCATATTTACAGAAACACAAAGATTTCGACCACTATACTGTAGCCAAAGTACGGTCTACTATATCAGCAAGATCTGAATACTTTAAAACTTCGTTATCGTACGAACGCACCTCATTTGCTACGATTCACGTGCAATTTCCAACTTGTTTCTATATGGAATTAAATGTTTGTGCATCGTTCCATATCGTATGCGAATTCCAAACCACTGAATTGTTAAACTTCTCGTATTTAATCATATTTATATTAACTATAGGAATTCCAATCAAGCCGTTCCTATATCTAAATCCAATAGAATTTAAATGTCTGCGATCTGACTAGATGCATTAAGCGGTACATACGTTACAAAATCCTTTAATATTGCCTCAGGGTGATTTGATACAGCGTGAGAATATTTGAGGTTGCTAACATTTATATTCTATAATAAAGATATTATTTTAAAAATTGTGGTAGAAACAACAATTTGGTGTGACCCCTGCTTGACACTTTATAAGGTGGTAAAAAGTATATTCCCCACTTACTTTTATTAATAAATATCACAATGGCACTTGAATTTTTAAACAGAATTTTGTAACGATTTGAACTTTGTAATAATTAACGTGAAGAAGAAGAAAAATCCTTTTACTTATTTTTATACAAATTTCTGCATAAAACCTGGAGTCATTCAATCATTTTAGCAACTGAAATAATATAACCTAGAAAGTGTTAAATAAGCAAAATGTAAATTCTGTTTTTTGTGTCTAGATTATGTATTTATACCTGCTGTTAAAATTTCCAATAAACGAATTTATGAAGAAAGTTCAAATCAATTAAACAAATAAAATATCAAGTATATAATTAAAAATAATTATTTGAATATCTTAAGAGATATTACTTAGCTTTGTTACCCATTCGTTGAGTTATTCTTATTTATCCGTTATCTGTACTATGTGGAATTAAACGTTCGTCGTTCCGCATCATCTCTGAATTTAAACCATTGACTTGTTAAACTTCTCGTATTTAACCATGTCTATATTAACTATAGAAATTCCAATCAAGCCGTTTCAATATCTAAATCCAATAGAATTCAAATTTCTGCGATTTGGCACGGTGCATTAAGCGGTAAATACGTTCCAGAATCCTTTAATATTGCCTCAGCGTGAGTTGATACAGCGTGAAAATATTTGATGTCGCGAACATATAAATTCTATAATAAAGATATTATTTTAAAAATTACGGTAGAAACAACAATTTGATGCGATCTCAACTTGTCCCTGTATAAGGAGGTAGAAAGTATATGCCCCACTGAATTTTATTACCAAATGTCATGATGACAGTAGAATTTTTAAATAGAATTTTGTAACGATTTGAATTTTGTAGAAATTAACGTGAAGAAGAAGAAAAAAGCTTCTACTTATTTTTAAAAAAATTTGTTCGTTAAACCCGGAATCATTCTATCATTTATTTATTTTAGCAACTGAAGTAATACGCCCTAGAAAGAGTTAGATGAGCAAAATGTTCATTCCGATTTTTTTATGTCTAGATTATGTATTTGTACATGCTGTTAAAATTTCATATAAATAAATATAAGAAGAAAATTTCAATCAGTTAAATAAATGAAATTTGTAAAATATTAAGTGTATAATTAAAAATATGCATTTGAATCACCTAAGAAAGTCATTTTCTGAAATACTCCTTAGTTTACTTACCAAATCGTTGAGTTATCCTTATTTATTCGTATGTGAAATTAAACGTTTGTCCATCGTTCCACATCATCTGTGAATTCTAACCTCTGACTTGTTAAACTTCTCGTATTTAACCATGTCTATATTATCTACAGGAATTCCAATCAAGCCGTTCCAATATCTGATATCAATAGAATTCAAATGTCTGCCATCTGACAAAGTGCATTAAGCTGTAAATACGTTCCAGAATTCTTTAATATTACCTCAGAGCGAGTTGATACAGTGTGAAAATATTTGATTTTGCTAAAATTTAAAACCTACAAAAAATATATTATTTTAAAAATGGTGGTATAAACAACAGTTTGATGCGATACGTACTTGACCCTTTATATGGAAGTTCAAAGTACATGTGTAACGTTACATGCATGCTGAGTGTCATTTATAACGTTTGGTTGGTCGTGGTGGGAGTTAAATGCAGACATACTCAGTACTTAAGATAAAACAGCAAAGTTTATTAAAATGATGAGGGCTGAAGGGAAGTGGAGCAAGTCTTAATTTTACACAACTGAGAATACTATAAAAAGGCTAAACGCATACTCACAGGCTTCGGCCTAGCTCAATCGTGGCACCTTCTAATACTTCGCACTATCTCTTGGCTGAGCTTCTAGATAAAGCTTAATTAGACAGCCCGTGGCTGTGTGTAATTCTTTATTCACAAATAATCAAAATGAAACTACTATGAAGTTTCTTACCCCGGCCAACTCTCAAGTCAACTATCGAAACTCTTTTACACTTCACTGGAGGCCCGCTGCTACTTTCAATCGGCTAGCACTTCGCTGAACAATATCTCACTTCACTATCTAACGCCACAGATGCTCACACACTGGCTAACGCCACAGATGCTCTCTCGCTGGCTAATGCCAGAGACACTCTCCATTCACTCAAACCCAATCTTTTATATGCTGCAAACTGAGATACGTCACATTAACATATTACTAATAACCGCGAGCTAACTGCAGAATCCAAAAGAGCACACACACTCTAGAAAGTTAAAGTAAAAGAGAGGACAGATGTCGCTTTTACGCTTACACATGTTAAATTATTGACGTCACGATCTCAGAAATACTAAAGTGCCTTTATGACAAAGGTCACTCCCTCACACATGTTCCACTAAATTTTAATTTCCAGATGCCACAATGGAACTGAAATTTTTAAATACAGTTTTGTAACGATTTAAACTTTGTTAAAATTAACGTGAAGAAGGACAAAACAGCTTTTACTTATTTTGAAACAAATTTGTTCGTTAAACCCGGAATCATTCAATCATTTATTTATTTTAGAAACTGAAGTAATATGTCCTAGAAAGAGTTAAGTGAGCAAAATGTTAATTCGGATTTTTTTATGTCTAGATTATGTATTTATAAATGCTGTTAAAATTTCCAATAAAAAAATTTACGAACTAAAATTCCAGTCAGTTAAACAAATGAAATTTGTAAAATATTAAATGTATAATTAAAAATATTTATTTGAATCTCTTAAGAGATATTACTTAGCTTAGTTACCCATTTGTTGAGTTATCCTTATTTATCCGTCATCTTTACTGTGTGGAATTATGCCTATGCGCAGCGTTCCATATCATCTGTAAATTCTAAACCATTGACTTGTTAAACTTCTAATAATTAACCATGTCTATATTAACTATAGGAATTCCAATCAAGCCGTTTCAAAATCTAAATGCAATAGAATTCAAATGTCTGCGATTTGGCACGGTGCATTAAGCGGTAAATACGTTCCAGAATCCTTTAATATTTCCTCACAGTGAGAAAATATTTGATGTTGCTAACATTCAAATGGTATAATAAAGATATTATTTTAAAATATGTGGTAGAAACAACAATTTGATCCAACCCCTGCTTGACCCTTTATAAGGAGATAGAAAGTATACATCCCACTTAATTTTATTATTAAATGTCCGAATGACACAGAATTTTGTAATAATTAACGTGAAGAAGATGAAAAAAAGCTTTTACTTATTTTGAAACAAATTTGTTCGTTAAACCCGGAATCATTTAATCACTTACTAATTTTAACAACTAAATTTATATGCCCTAAAAAAGGGTTAAGTGAGCAAAATGTTAATTCTGGGTTTTTTTTATGTCTAGATTATGTATTTATCAATGCTGTTAAAATTTCAAATAATTAAATTTACGAAGAAAGCTCCAATCAGTTAAACAAATAACACTTATAAAATATTAAGTGTGCACTTAAAAATATGCGTTTGAATCTCTTAACAAAATCATTTAATGAAATACACCTTCGCTTTGTTACTCATTCATTGAGTTATTCCATATTTATCCTTTGTCTTTATTATGTGGAATTAAACGTTTGTGCTTCGTTCCACATCATCTGTGAATTCTAAATCATTGACTTGTTAAACTTCTCGTAATTAACCATGCCTGTATTAACTATAGGAATTCCAATCAAGCCGTTTCAATATCTAAATCCAATAGAATTCAAATGTCTGCGATTTGACAAGGTGCATTAAGAGGTAAATACGTTCCAGAATCCTATAATATTGCCTCAGCGTGAGTTAATACAGCGTGCAAATATTTGATTTTGCTAAAATTTAAAATGTACAATAAATATATTATTTTAAAAAATGTGGTAGAAGCAACAATTTGATACAATCCCCACTTGACTCTTTATAAGGAGGTAGAAAGTACATGCCCCACTTAATTTTATATACCAAAAGCCATAATTACACTAAAAATTTTAAATAGAATTTTGTAATAATGTACTGGAAGAAGAGGAAAAAAAAGCTTTTACTTATTTTGAGACAGATATCTGCGTAAAACCCGAAATCATTTAATCATTTAATAATTTTAGCAACTGAAATAATATGCCTTGGAAAGGGTTAAGTAAGCAAAATGTAATTCTGATTTTTTGTGTCTAGATTATGTCTTTATACATGCTGTTAAAATTTCAAATAAAAACTTTTAGAAGAAAAATCAAATCAATTAAACCAGTAAAATTTTTAAATATTAAGTATACAATTGAAAATATTTATTTGTATCTCTTAAGGGATATTCCTTAACTTATTTACCCATTTGTTGAGTTATCCTTATTTATCCGTTATCTTTACTATGTAGAATTAAACGTTTGTGCATCGTTCCACATCGTCTGTGATTTCTAAACCATTGACTTGTTACACGTCTCGTATTTAACCATATGTACATTAACTATAAGAATTCCAATCAAGTCGTTTCAATATCTAAATCCAATTGAATTCAAATGTCTGCGATCTGACAAGGTGCATTAAGCGGTAAGTACGTTCCCGAATCATTTAATATTGCCTCAGAGTTTGAAACTATTTGATGTTGATAACATTTAAATTCCACAATCAAGATATTTTTTAAAGTGTAGTAGAAACAACAATTTGATGCAATCCCTGCTTGACCCTTTATAAGGAGGCATAATGTAGACGAGGCATAATGTAGAAGTCTAGATTATGTATTTATACATGCAATTAAAATTTCAAATAAATAAATTTACGAAAAAAATTCCAATCAGTTAAACAAATGAAAAATAAAATATTATATGTATAATTAAAAATATTTATTTGAATCTCTTATGAAAATCCTTTTATGAAATACTCCTTCGCTTAGTTACCCACTAGTTGAGTTATCCTTATTTATCCGTTATCTTTACTATGTGGAATTAAACGTTTGTTCATCGTTCCACATCATCTGTGAATTCTAAACCAATGACTTGTTAAATTTCTCGTATTTAACCATGTATATACTAACTATAGGAACTCCAATCAAGCCGTTTCAATATCTAAATCCAATAGCATTCAGATTTCTGAGATTTGACAGGGTGCATTAAGCGGTAAATAAGTTACAGAATCCTTTAAGATTGCCTCACAGCGTAAAACTATTTGATGTTGCTAAAATTTAAAATCTACATAAATGTAAACTTATAACGTTCGCGCTTATCTTTTGTACAATGTTAATGTCAATATATTACCAACATTTAAAAATCAGTAAAATGCCTCTGCGTGAGTTGATACAGTAGGAAAATATTTAATGTTGCTAAAATTTAATATCTACAATAAATATATTATTTAAAAATATGTGGTAGAAACAACAATTTGATGCGATCCCTACTTGACCCTTTATAAGGAGGTAGAAAGTACATGTCCCACTTAATTTTGATTACCAGATGACACTATGACACAAAAATTTTTAAATAGAATTTCGTAACTATTTGAGTTCTGTAATAATGTAAGTGAAAAAGACGGAAAAAAGCTTTTACTTATTTTGAAACAATTTTTTACGTAGAACCTGGAATCATTCTATCATTTAGCAATTTTAGCAACTGAAATAATATGCCCCAGAAAGGTTTGAATAAACAAAATGTTAATTCTGATTTTTTATATATAGATTATGAGTTTATACATGCTGTTAAAATTTTAAATAAATAAATTTAAGAAGAAAATTCCAATCAGTTAAACAAATGAAACTTGTAAAATATTAAGTATATAATTAAAAATATTTATTTGAATCTCTTAAGTGATATTCCTTAGCTTAGTTACCCATTCGTTGAGTTATCCTTATTTATCCGTTATCTTTACTATGTGGAATTAAACGTTTGTGTATCGTTCCACATCATCTGTGGATTCTAAACCATTGACTTGTTAAACTTCTCGTATTTAACATTGTCTATATTAACTATAGGAATTCTAATCAAGCCGTTTCAATATCTAAATCCAATAAAATTCAAATGTCTGCAATTTCACATGGTGCATTAAGCAGTAAATACGTTCCAGAATCTTTTAATATTGCCTCAGAGTGTGGAAATATATGATGTTCCTAGCATTTAAATTTAAGAATAAAAATATATATTTTTTAAATTTTGGTAGAAAAAACAATTTGATGGAACCTCTTCTTGATCCTTTATAATTAGGTAGAAAGTATACGCTCCACTTAATTGTATTACCAAATATCACAATAACACTAGAATTTTTAAACAGAATTTTGTAAGGATTTGAATTTATAATAATAACTTAAAGAAGGAGAAAAAACTTTTAATTGTTTCGAAAAAAAGTTATGCGTAGGGCCTGGAATCATTCAATCCTTTAATAATTTTAGCAATTGAAATAACATACCCTTTAAAGTGTTAAGTGAGCAAAACATTAATTTTGATTTTTTGTGTCTAGATTATGTGCTTATATATCCTGATAAAATTTCAAATAAATAAATTTAATAAGAAAAATCTAATAGACTAAAAAAAGGAAATTTGCAAAATATTAAGTGCATAATTAAAACTATGTCTTTGTATTTCTCAAGAAAATCATTTTATGAAATGCTCCTTCGCTTAGTTAGCCGTTCGTTGAGTTATCCTTATTTATCCGTTATCTTTACTATGTGGAATTAAACGTTTGTTCATCGTTCCACATCATCTGTGAATTCTAAACCAATGACTTGTTAAATTTCTCCTATTTAACCATGTCTATACTAACTATAGGAACTCCAATCAAGCCGTTTCAATATCTAAATCCAATAATATTCAAATGTCTGAGATTTGACAGGGTGCATTAAGCGGTAAATAAGTTTCAGAATCCTTTAAGATTGCCTCACAGCGTAAAGCTATTTGATGTTGCTAAGATTTAAAATCTACATAAATGTAAACATATAATATTCGCTCTCATGTTTTGTACAATCTTGATGTCAATGAATTACCAACATTTAAAAATCAGCAAAATATCAGTAAATATTTAAAACCAAAAATGCTTTAAATTAACACAATGTTTTATATTCAAAATCAAATAAGCACAGCTGAATGCTAAAATTCACATATGTTAAGGAATTGATGCTGTTAATATCAGTTGAATGTGTAATAAATAAAATACAATTGATCGGTAGTTTTTCTGGTTTCCGGGATTGGAATGACGATTTAAAGTTTTTACTGGAGTGATGTTTAAAATTTTGATTAACACTTTTGCGGGTGGTTTCCTTAAAAAATTACAACTACTTTTTATTTTACTAGGCCCAGAATATTTAATAATTATTTTCAATTTTTACATATTTGGAAATAAGTGAGATTATATTTTCTAATAAATTCATTATAAATTCTTCGAGAGTCAGTCTATCTTTGCATAAATTTATAAACATAATTACTCCGCTTGGGAAAATTTTAAATAAACATACTATGTGAGCATTTAATTTTCTATTACACTTATTGGATGCGTTCGTAATTATGTCAATACGTAGCACCTGTAGTTGTCGTCCAATCCGTCATTCTGTCCGTCCGCATATAACAACGCAGAAACTACCCAATCGAATCATTTGAAATTTAAAATATATAATTATTACATAATTTTGTCGAGTTACTTGAGTTGCTTAAAATTTTATGAAAATCGGATGCATAGATCAATTACAGGAGCAATCAAAAATATTCCGCTACATTATGGTCAATGGTGAAAAAAGTTTTAAATGCATTTTAATGGTGACTCATTCGAACATAATAAAATTGATATGAATCTATGAAGTACATATTATAATATATATTTTGCACAAACTGGGGGGCAAAGAACAATGTTTATTGATGTACAAGGCCACACATAAGTATTTCATTACATAAAGGTATTGGGAGAACATTGTGCGCGTTTAAATTATATTAAACCGCTTCACATTTTGTGAATATGATATACGTTGCTGTGGTGTAATAAGAATGACTATTCCTGTATATTTACAGGGAAACAAAAAAGATTTCCACCATTACATTGTATCTTAAGTACTGTCTATTTTAATAGCAAGATCTGAATAATTTTAAAACATCGTTATCGTTAGAACGCACCTCATTGCTACACTTTACGTGCAATTCCCAACTTGTTCTATACTTATGATGAAATTATATGTAAGTCAGGTTTGTTTTTGTAGTTTACTAATTACATGTACATGAGACGTGAAATAATTTTATTCACTCAAAATATTTATTGACCTTCTTATGCATGTATCTTATTTAATTTATTCTTATTTAAAATGATTAAATATCCGCAGGCAATTTACAACCAACACAGAATGGAACGTGTTTTTTAATGCTATTTACTGTATTCTTCTCTGTTTATATCCTAAATGACAATCTATGAAAATGAGAGATAAATACAAATTTCTTTACATACGTTAAATATTTTTAGTGTATATTTATGGCTGAAAAATAACACTTTTTAATATTTCTACAGACTTCGGCTACAAAAATGATACAAAAATGACTTTCTCTATTGCCAAACACAGCGGTTCCCCACTCTTTTTTTATACAATCTACCTTCATGTGTATATATGCAGACACTTAGGATTGTTTTGACTCCATTAACTACTACGGATGTTTTAATCGATATTTTTAATAACATAATTTATCAACACATAGATGCATAGCTATGGAATTTACCAAAATCTGTTATTGTGTATAAAATATACATTTCTGATACATTTTAGATACAGTAGATAGAATGTAGTTTAAAATTGAATAATAAAATTGTCGTTTAAACTAGAAATAATTATTGTCCAACTGTTTTAATTAAAAAAGGTTTTGCTTGCACCCTCTGTTATAATTGCCAAGTTCAATAAGACAAGTTACTGTTGAATACATCGTGTAACAAAAAGTTAGTCTTAAATACTCTTAGATAGCAACTATTATCTTTTATGTGTTAATTGAGAAAAAGTTATTTCATACATAAGAGTAAAATTTTGCTGATTTCTTTTCTTCATTTAAAGCTGTAAAATAAGAACACAGTAGAAAAAAAAAGACATCGATAATGGTATCGTTAGAGAAGAGTGTGTGTGTGTCTTGAAGAATTGTAACGTATGAAACCGTAATAAAGGAGGGGCTTCAAATCTATCAAAATTGATCATATTTTATATGCATAGCAAAAAGAGTATAAAGAAAAATAGAGATAAAATATAGTGGCTGCGGAGGATTTATTTTTAAGTTTACCTTAAAATCTGCTACATTTGTGTGATTATACAAAAAAGAATGAAACGTTAAATAGAAAACTTTTAAGAAGAATTTTTAGTTCATAATATAATGAAATGGTACTATAGAATGCTTAAATATAAGCAGATCATTTTCGTTTAGAGAAAAAAATTACGACTAATGTCAACAAAATTTATTCCTGTTCCACGTGATAGTCTTCTTTGGACTGAATGAGGGCATTAACATTTGAACGAAAACGAGCATAATATAGCATACTGATTTTATGGCATACTGCATCTAAATCTATCTCTTTTTCCATTTGTATAGCCTCTGACGCCTTCCAGTAAAACTGACATGTTTTTTCCTAAAACAAGTCTTATTTAATAAACTTTTTTTACTATGTACGCAGTTACAAAATAAATAAATAATGATGTCTCTCTTAAAATTATTAACCAAAATTCAGTCTCCCACCTGATGGCTTTTATTTCAGTTCAACGTTGTCTACAAACTTTTCTCTTTTCGATACTGATAGTTGTTCGAGCAAACTTTGTTCACTTGAACTTGCCTTTTGTTTAATTGTTATCTGTATGATATTTCCAGTGACAATAACATAAAACGAAATTTATTTATTTAATAGCGAAATGATATTTGGGGAAATTCACATATGACACTTAGATAATTAACTGGCCAACTTTCTACTGAAGCATGGATTCTATACGCCGGTCATTATGTATTACCCTAAAATTACATTTTATCTTTCGCTTTCATTGACTGGTTAAAATGCTCGAATTATGTCTAAAACCACTTAACTACGAAATACGCTGTCAGATATCAAAATGGAATAACAAATAAATTGTGACGAAGTGTTGCAAACTTGAAGGAATTATCTCTAAATTAGTAGGTATTTTTAAAAGATATAATTGTTAGGCACGTATTTAGGTGAAAAATGTATTCCATTTTTGTAGAAATCAGTAACATTTCCTTATTTATTTTACTTCTGAAATATTTTTTTCTAAAAGAAATTAAAAATATTGCTTTCATATTTTACGTTTTATACTCACAAAACCTACCGATACTGACGAAAAACTCCCTTACCTTACTCCCTTACTCCCTTTGCACAGGAAATTATACCCTACTAGTTTAGTGGCCAGTCCAACGATAGTGGATAAAAACTTTATTCTTCACTTAAATTTGAAAAAACCGATAAAAGTGATTGACCATATGGAAGCGTTTAAAAGAGCAAAGTTCGGCTAGTTTGTGTTTTAATAAACACACTATTAGCATTAACAATATTTATGGGTAAATCTGGCTTTGCTGCAAATAAACTAGAAAAATTAAGGTTTTCATAAAACAAAATTTCAACAAATGTGCAATAAACCTGAGTAATTAATGTCTTCTGCACGCATTGAAAAAATATTAAAAATTAATAATTATTGCTATTTTATAGCAATTTGAAATTGAATTCCCCCGCAACGAAAAAAAGAAAGATTGTCATTTTTTCATTTTGTTGGCAAATTTCTGTCTCTGCTACCAAGCTATGAAGACATACCCGTCTCGGAGGGATTCCTTTGACAGTCTTTGGGGGGAAATTCCGGTTTGGCGGGCTATACGTTAGACATTGTTTTATTATATAGGGATATCATTGGTTCTTTGTTTAATTTAAAGCATCATTACATTATGTAAAAAAATGTATTACAGCGAAATATGTCTCAACTTTCTACTAAAACGCTTCGTTATGAAGTAAATTCATTTATTAGAAATTCATACAAATTCATGAAATTTTTATAATAATATATACATAATTAAATTGGAAATTAACCTAAAATAGAAACATTGGTATAATGTATTTTAATAAGAACAATAACTTTTATATTATGTAATGTAGATAGATGAGAAAAATTTAATTAGAATAATGTCTAGAAAAACACATAATAAACAGAGGTAAACAAAATGCAAAACCAAACGTATTTTTCTTGCTGTTTCAAATTCTTAACTAAACTTAAACTTTTTTTGTGCGGGCTTCTCTTAACTTTTTTTGCAGGCTTCTTAGGGGCTATGTATATATAACGTTATCAATTTACGGGGGAGGTGGATGGGCGTATGATATTAAAATATACCTCTAAGAACTGTGGGGGTTTGTTTATTTATATCGTTATCATTTTTGATCCAACCTATTTTTTTTTTTATATAATTGTAGCTTTTTCGTACTATCAAAGTAGTCATATTTTTTTACTCTATTTTTATGCAAATACAAATTTATTATTAAAATTCTTAAATTTTTATAAAGTTATGTAATCCAAAATATGAAATACCGTAATTTTTGGCATACATATCCTTCTGTCATAAGTGTATGAATATATCATACGCTGTTCGAATAATAAATTGCGAAGTGTCCTTGATCTAATACTTGTAATGTTTACTAGTAAATAAATGAAAAATAACGTTATTTATCTGTTCAGTTCAAAAGAATTTCTGTCTCCCCCCCCCCCTCCGTGCTGAGACATTATTACTGCTGAATCCATTACGTAACAAAAAAAATATTATTGGATATTTTTAACTAGTATTTTTTTTTCTTTTAAGTATTATTTAACATAGAGTTAATTCATTTGCAAGTGATAGTTTATCATCAAAGTGTCATTTTATTGACTTCTGTTCATCAGAATTATTAAAGTATAGGTACAAATAATGAATATATAAAAATATCGGTTTATCAATCCATATAATAAAAAATAATTAAAAATTAGAAAATTTTGTTATAAACGATATTATATACGAGCGAGCAAGGGTTAGAAAAAAGATAACGAATGATATCGTAAGAGAAAGAAGTATGTTATGGCTCACCATGGAAACCATGACAACACGTCAGCATTGGCGCGGTCACTTTTAGAACTTCGTTTAATCGTTTGGCAACAGTCTTATCTCGTTTGTTTCGTTGATATTCGAAAGTCAAATATTTTTATTATACAAAATCACTTTTATTTACCTATTTCTTCGGCTAAAATGACTATGGGTTTATTATTGTTAGTAATAATAGTTATTATTTTATGTATGTAAAATAATCTTACATATTATGGCTTTAATTCGCGTGATTCAGAATTATATATAGAATATATTTTTTTAATATATTTTCGAATGGTTCACAGTGTTTGATTTCGAGTAGTCCACAATTTAATAGCAATACTTTCAGTAACTGTCTATGGTCTCAGCCCTGATTCAAGATTTGTAGATATGTATATATTTATAAGGGTTCTTTTAGTACACTTTTCGTATCATTTGATTATTTTTGCATTTTTATTTGAATTCATTTATATTTACAGTTCTTAATCAAACATGGAGGTGGTATCAAAAATTAACAAAAAGTTGATAACGTATTTTATTCATAGCTCCTTACAAAAATTACTCTTTTCTTAAAAATGTTCGCACTAGTGTAAGTACTCGAATAATTGATCTGTAACATTTTAGTGAAACTGTAATCCCCTTCTTATTGTATCGAAGGTTTTTAGAATTTCACTTTTTCAGTGGAAATGATTAAATATGAAATTCTGTTCTTAAACAATCAACTCTCAATTCACACATCCAATGGCGCCAACTTATATGGGTCCATGGAGTGCGAGTCCAGCCAACAATTTGATCGCTCCGGCCACCAAATTTCAATGGATTTAACCCTTGGCTCTCCGTTGTGGAAACATCATCTTTACTTCCAAAATTTGTTTTTGGTACCAGTAATAAAGGAGAAGAAAATTTACCTTATTTAATCAGAGAATTTTTGAAATTGTCCACTTCAAGGAAATTTCTTTTAAAAAGGTGGTGCTGATTGAATAAAATTTGTGTAAGAGGCACCGGAGTCCGAAGGGTTAATTTCGTAGTTTATCTTTATTTTAATGATTTATTCACTGAAGTAAAATTTGGTCATCGTTCACAAAATAGTTTTGTTTACAAAATAGTAATAATATCAATTATACATTGAAAAATCTTTCAGTGGATGTATAGTTAAATTTCTTACCTATTTTGTCATTTGTCTTGATGTCTAGAATTGAAAAAGCACTTGGATGACTAAAATGCATGCTTTTCATGACATTTAGATTTTGCACTTTCAATAATTAGCAATTCTATTGTTATTCAAAATAAATATTAGTTTATTTATAAGGACACCTATAAGAATGTTATTTTATAAAAATTATTATAATTAAAAAAATTTATTGTAAAAAACATAATATTAATTTCGAATTTTGATCTTTAGTTATTCGTTCCTCCCCTCTCTTTCTGCACCTACATACACATTAAAAAGAGTGAAAATTATGTATGTTGATTTATTTAAAAATTTTCGAGCCCACGAAGTATCTTTGAAAAGTTGGCGCTTCTGCACATATCCATAGCAACAGATAGCTCTCCGTTTAATGTTGTGCACGCACGAAAATGGAATAAACTTTGTTATAAAGAATATATTTTTCAGATATTTTATATATAAAATATATTTTTTTCAGATTTTTTTAATATGTTTTCTTTTTAGGTGCGTTCGTAATTATGTAAATACGTAGTACCTATAGCCATCGTCCAGTCCGTCCATCTGTCCGCATATATCAGAGCAAAAACTAATCAATCAAATCATTCGAAATGCAAAATATATAGGTGTTGTATAATTTTGTGAGTCATTTCAAATTTTATGAAAATTGGATGCATAGCTTAACCCATTAGTGCCTGAATTATTTTTTTCGATAAAACTCAAATTTTGCATTTCCTCACCATTTTTAAAGCAAGAATAACTTTTATCTTAATTTTCCGAAGACTTTGTCTCGAGAACGAAAGTATTTATTTATATTCCTTTTTACTGGTGTGAAATGCGCTTATTTGAATTTTCTTAAAACTGTCCCAAAAATGGGACACTAGGCACTAATGGGTTAATGGCAGGGACAATCAAACACTTTCTGTTACATTACGGCCAATGGGAAAAAAATGAAATGCATTTTAATGGTGTTACACTCTATCCAACATAATAAAATTTATATGCACCTATGATGTATATACTAAAATATGCATTCTATACAATCTGTGATGCAAAGAATGTTTGTTATTAAATTACAGGGTTGCGCAAAAGTACTACATTGCATAACGGTATAGGGGGGAAACATTGTTTTGGGCACGTTGTGATAATATTAACCTCTTTCACATATAAAATTGATATACGTTGCAGAGGTTTACTACAAGTTATTTCATGTATAATAAAAAACACATAGTATTTACAGGGATACACGAAAAATTTAAGATACTCTACTGTATCCGAAGTAATGTATGCTAGTACACCGAGATCTGATTATTTTTAAAACTTCCTTAGAGTTCGAACGCATCTTATTCGCTACGCTTGATGTTCAATTTCGAACTTATTTTCTAAATGAGGTTTAAAAGCAAACTCCTGGTTTCACTTACTTTTGATAACTATTTTAGAAACTTTGAAGTTTAATTGCCAAAAATTCAAAAATCTGTAAAGGTATAATAATCTTCAATTTGAAATTCGCATAGGGATCATTCCACGTAAAATGAGAAAAATTTAAAAAAAGTCTTGGCCCCATGGTAACCGATTTTAATAAAATTCGATACATAGGTTTTATTCATATTCAAATAGAGCTCTGCAAAATATCTTGACAAAAAATAAATTATTTTAGCAGTTTTGGACTTTTAAAAAACTTGTGATGTAGAACGGCATGTGTCACTGCCTCCTCTACAATGCCTATTCACTGAGCAGACGACAAGCGTGAAACGTCATGAAGTGAAGGCGAAATCACTAACCCTACTGGTTCCACAATTGCCACGAAGCTCAGAACACGATCGTTGTCAGGGAAACCGCCTACACTACGTCACAAGCGAGAAGGCATTGTAGAGGAGGCAGTGCATGTGTGCAATCGTCTAATGTTGCAAGTTTAAAGCTCTGTATCTTGAAAAATATTTAACATAAATGAATTTGGCTTGCAATTTTATAATATCTGAATAACTATCTTTTTATTTATTTAGCAATAGCAATCCGGTAACAACGTAATTAATTTTAAATGGGTTGTTAAAATCGAAAATTTGTAAATTTTGAGAAAATTCGAAACATTATAAAAATTTAAAAATATGATAAAGCAAGTGTGAAATTGGTGCATGATACAGTATTACATATGAAGATTGAATTCCCCAAGTTTGATAATTATCATTTAATTCCTTCATCTTCAAAAAAACTTAGTAACTTTTTTTAAAAAATTACAAAATCGTATTTTTTCTCTTATTTATGCTCAAATAATGAATAAAGGACAGGTCCGGCATGAACAATATTGCACAGACATAAAGATTAATAAGTCCATAATATGCTTGAAATTTTTCAGTAGTGCTTTTTTATTTCTAACAATAAAAAAAATGTGTTCAAAAAGGTAGTTTTGTTACATTCCACGCAAAACGTCCCTTTAAATTTGCGCGCTTTTTTAAAAAAATGCACGATTTCAAGGCAATAAACAGTGCTGCCATCTATAAGATTTTGATATTACTAGATAATTAATTCTTCAAGTCTCATCGCTTTTAAAATAAGCGTGTAGCAAAAAATAAAAGAAAAGAAAGGCGAGAAGTAACGTTTGAATATTTAAAACTGTAATATTGTTTGATACTTTTATCTATAATATCAAATAATTTGAAAAGATATAAAAGTTTTCTTTCTTGTGTAAAAATGCAATAGAAATATTGCCTTTTCCCGTCAAATTTTTCCTTATTTATTTTTTTTTAGCATTAAGGACTCAAAAAGGCATACATGAAATTTTTTCCATTTAAAATACGTACTTTTATCTATAACGTCAAATAATTTGACACTTATAACAGATGTCCTTATTTTTTTATTAATAATAGAAGTATTGAATTTTATCCTTGAATTTTTTCCTTTTTTATTTTATTTTTATTAAGGAATAAAAAATCGAATCCTAAACTACGCCAATATTTTATTTATTATCCATTCTTACTTGAAAATAATTTATGATATAGTCTTTTCATTCCTAAAGCTAATAATCAAGATTGAAATTTCAAGCATGTAGACAAAACTCGATTTTGTATCAACTTTTAACGTGAGTATACATACTGCAATAAACTGTCCTGAAATCTATTATTTTTCATTTGCTCATTAATAAACATGTTGTACTTATATCCCAATTTTCATTCAAATCTGTGACATGGCAGCCACAGCTAATTTGTTCATTTTGTATGGAATGACCCATAGACTTTATGTAGAAAACTGATTATTTTATCATACAAATAAATATTAACATGAAAACCTTAATTCATTTTTAAAGGGAGCACAGTAAAAATTTTCCTAAAATTACCTATTTTAAAATGTCATTCGTAAATGACAAAGTGTGATAATCCCGGATCTAAATTACTTCAGAAAATACAGTCGAGTTATTTGCTTTGATCCTGCAATTACAAATTGCTGAATAAATTTTTGGACTTGTGTGTCATTTCAGAATATTTGTGCAGATCGAAAACTCATACAATATTAGCATGCTAAATTTAATAACTTTACTATCACGACCAGCTTGTATGACAGATTTCTAATTCCTCTTATCAAAAATAACGAGTGGAACTAATTTCGATGTCTCGTTCGTGGCATTATGGGTTTTCTATTGCAACTTAAATACCTGCATTCCTTCTTATTTTTAACTTATGTTTATGTGTTTTTCATTAATTTCGTATGAAATAACACATGTTTAACAGAAAAACTTGTTTTAATTTTGTTTTACATATTGCATTTGGCAGAAACATATGATTAAATTAAGAAAAAATATATTCGTTTTTAGGTGCGTTTGAAATTGAATGTAGTCCCTTTAATTGTCCTCAGTCCGTCCGTTTGTCTGTCCGAATACAAGAACGTAAAAACGACCAAACTTAATCGTTTGAAATTAAAATATATAACTATTAAATAATTTTGACGAGTCATTTCAAATTTTATGAACATCGGATGTATAGTTCAAATACAGGGTCAATCAAAAGTATTTCGTTTCATTGCGGTCAATCGAAAAAATAGTTTCAATTGCATTGTAAATGACCGAATACTATTTTCGAATATAATACAATCCATATGCATCTATACATATATACTAAAATGTGCGTTCTGTTCAAACTGTGATGCAAAATATATTTTTTGTTAATATATGGAGCCATACAAAATAATTCCTTTGCAAAATAGTATAAGGAGAAACATTGTTTAGAGCCATTTTAATTATACGTATTAAGCTATTTCACATTTTCTGAAATTGACATACTTTGCTGAGGTTTACTCCAAGTTAATACTGGTATAATACAAAGCATTTAGTATTTACAGGGACAAACAAAAGATTTCGGATACTGTACCGTATCCGAAGTATTGTGTATTTTCAAAACTTCGTTATAGTACGAACACACGTCAATTTTTACATCCGACGTGCAATTTCTGTCTTCTTTAAGTAAGGTTTAAAAACTAAATCCTGATTTCACTTGAATAGCTAATTTACAAATTTGAAGTTGAATTTTAAAAAAAAATATTCATCTTCTGAGATATAATAGTATTCAATCTGAAAGTTGTTAGAATTATATATCTGATTATTTTGCCATACAAATAAACATCACCATGAAAACTATATTTAATTTAAAGAGAGAATAGTAAAAATATTTCCCCTCATAGCATGCATGGTCACAGTGACGTCACAATGACGTCACTTTGCTCACATAACATCTGTGACCAAAATGCCACCACTCAGTGGCGTGACATTGTGACTGAGATGTGACTTTTTAAAAAATTTTTAGAAAATTACAAATATTCTTCAAAACATTTTATTTACTTTAAAAAACCTGTTTCTAGCAATTTAAATATCGTCGCTTTTTTCACAGTTTCGTCACAATGTTAATGTCAAAGTAGTCACAAATGACACATTTTTCAAAAAATTGTCACACCGTGACTTCACAAATTGGTCACAGTGTGACGTCACAAACGAGCTCTAAAACGGCCATAACGACTTCACTTTTTAGTCACTGTGATATCACATCGACAATCGATGGTCACAAAATCGCAATGTCACTTCACAACGACGTCGCAGTGACGTCACCATGCCTTATGGGTCCTAAAATTACGTTTTTTAAAATACCTTTCGTATATGACGTACTGTGATATACCTGGGTCTAATTTTTTTTTCAGAAAATGCTGTTGGATTATTTGCTTTGATTCTAAAATTGCAATTTGCTGAGTAAATTCTTGAATTGCAATATTTATTTGGGTGTTATCTTAGTATATTCGTGCAGATCAAACTCCTTTACAATATTAATAACATATGAAATTTAAAAACTTTACTAACACGACAAGCTTGCATGACAGATTTCAAATTCCTCTTTTTAAAAATAACCAGTAGAACTACTCTCGATAGTTCGTTAGGGGCGTTATTGATTTTCTTTTGCAAATTAAATTAAAGGCATCAAGAATTGTTGTTTTTGTTTTAAGCTCTGTTTGTGTGTTTTTAATTCACTCCATAAAAAAGAAACGTATGCTTTGTTAAATATCTTTTTTTCGCTCATATTGTATTTGGCATGAAAACACAATTAAAATAAAGAAAAGATATATTTCTGTCTACGTGTGTTTGTAATTATATAAATAAATAGCACTTATATTTGTCCTTCAATTCGTCCGTCTGACAGCATATACCAACGCAAAAACTAGCGAACTGTTTCGTTTAAAATTTAAAATGTATAATTATTACATAATTTTGTCGAATTATTTCAAATATTATGAAAATCAGATGTATAGTTTAATTACAGGGACAATCAAAATTATTCCGTTACATTACGGTCAGTTTGAAAAATAGTTTCAAGTGCATTTTAATTATATAAAACTCTTTCGAACCTAATACAATTCATATGCATCCATGAAATATATACCAATGTATGCATTCTGTTAAATTTGTGATGCAAAGAATATTTTTATTAATATGTAGGGCCACACAAAAGTACTCTACTAAATAACAGTATTAGGGAAGACATTATTTGGAACGCGTTTTAATATTATTAAACTATTTCAAATGTTATGAATTTGATGTACTTACAAATTACTTACAGATTACTTACAAATTACTTTTTTTGCAGGGATACAAAAGATTTTGGACACTGTATTGTATCCGAAGAACTGTGTATTATAAAAACTTCGTTATAGTACGTACGCACCTCATTTGCTACGTCTGGAGAGCAATTTCTGACTTGTTTAAGTAAGATTTAATAACAAAATCCTGGTTTCACTCACTTTGGATAGTTATTTGATAATCTTTGAAGATGAATTCCAAAAAATATTCATCTCTAAAGCTATAATAGTCTTTAATCTGAAAGTTGATTACACATATAAAAACTTATTATTTAATCATATAGATAAACATCACCATGAAAACTATATTTAAATGTTAAAAGAGAGCACAGTAAAAATATTTCTTAAAACTACATATTTTAAAATATCTTTAGCATATGACAAACTGTGATATCCTCGGATCGAAATTACTTCAGAAAATGCTGTTGGATTATTTGCTTTGAACCTGGAATTACCATTTGCTGGGTACAAACTGAAACATTTAGTTGCGGATCATTTTAGAATATTTGTGCAGATCGAACTCTCATACAATATTAATAGCTTGCGAAATTTAATAACTTTACTAACACGACAAAGTTGCATGACAGATTTCCAATTCCTCTTATTAAAATTAACCAGTGCAACTAATTTCGATGTCTCGTTAGTGGCATTATTGATTTTCTCAAGCAAATTAAATTCAGGGCTTCGAGTATTTCTGCTTACGTCTTAACTTATGTTTGTGTGTTCTTAATTCATAAACACATGTTCTAAAACACATGCTTTGTCGAAAGTCTTGTTTCATTTTGTTTATAATCCTATAGTATTTGGCATGAAAATAGAACTAAAATAAAGAAAATGATATTCGCTTTTAGGTGCATTCGTAACTACATAAAAACTTAGAACCTATAGTCTTCGTTTAGTCGGTTTACCTGTCCGCATATAACAACGCAAAAACTATCCAACCGAATCGCTTGAAATTTTAAATATATATTTATTATTACATAATTTTTTCGATTAAAATAACAAATAAAGCCTTTGTGCAAAAATGTTTAAAGATAGAAAACCAACGATTATAAATGCACAAATAAAGTAAAAAAAGGTAGCAAACAGCCGTTTCGAATATACTATGGGGATTCTTCATCAGTGCAAAACTCAGCGAGCTCGAAAAAGCAAAACTGAGCCAAATATTACTGAACCGAATATTTGTTTTGATCCTGGAATTGCAATTTGCTGAGTAAATTTCTGGACTGAAATATTTACTTGCGTGTCGTTTTGGAATATTTGTACAGATGGAACTCTCATTCAATAATAATAACATGCGAAATTTAATAGCTTTATTAAAACGACAATTTGCTCAGTTTTGCTTTTTCGAGCTCGCTGAGTTTCGCACTGATGAAGAATCTCCATAGTAGATTCGAAACGGCTGTTTGCTACCTTTTCTTACTTTATTTGTGCATTTATAACCGTTGTTTTTCTATCTTTAAATAATTTTATCGAGTCATTTTTAATTTTATAAATCTCGGGTGTATAATTCATTTACAGGGACAATCAATATTATTTCGTTAGATTGCGGTCAATGGGGAAAAAAGCTTTAAGTGCATTTTAGTGGTGTTACACTCTTTTCGAAATAAGAAACCTGATATGTGCCTATGAAATAATATACATAAATATACATAAATATACTATGATATACATTCCGAGCAAACCTTGGTGCAAATAATATTTGTTATACATTCACAGGGCTAAATAATTTTATTACATAATGATATAGGGGGAACCTTGCTTGGGGCGTTTAAATTGTATTAAACTATTTCAGGTTTTTTAAAATTGATGTACATTATTGAGGATTACTAGAAGTTAGTTTCTGTGTAATAGAAATCTGATAGTATTTACAAGGATACACAAACGATTTCAGATAGTCTACACTTTCCGTAGTACTGTAAACTATTATTACACCAAGATCTGAATATTTGAAAGAATTCCTTAAAGTACAAACGCATCTCATTTGTTACGCTTGACGTGCAATTTTCAACTTGTTTTCTGAGTAAGGTTTAAAAACAAAATCCTGGTTTCAGAAACTTTGGACAGTATTTTACAAACTTTGAAACTGAATTTAAAAAAATTATACATCTCTAGAGGTATTATAGTCTTCAATCTGAAAGTGGATAGACATATGTAGAAAACTTATTATTTTATTCTAAAAATAAACATAACCATGAAATGTATATTTAATTTAAAAAGGGTACGCAATAAAAATTCTCCTAAAATTACGTATTTTAAAATGCCTTACGTAAATGACAAATTGTGATATTACTGGTTCCAATTTACTTCAGAAAATGCTGTTGGAATATTTGCTTTCATCCTGGAATTGCAATTTGCTGAGTAAATTTCTGGACTGAAATATTTACTTGGATGTCATTTTGGTACATTTGTGTAGATCGAACTCTCATACAATATTAATAAAATGAGAAATTTAATAGCTTTACTAACACAACAAGCGTGCATGACAGATTTCGAATTCCTTTTTCTAAAAATAACCAGTGAAACTAATTTAGATGTGTCGTTGGCATAATCGATTTTCTATTGCGATTTTCTATTGCTTAAATTCAGGACATCGAACATTCCTGCTTAAGTTTTAACTTATGTTGTTGTGTTCTTATATCTTTTCGAATGAAATAACACATGCTTTGTAGAAAGTCTTGATATCTTTTTTTTCTACACATTGTTTTTGGCATGAAAATGCAATTAAAATAAAGAAAATGATATTCTTTTTTAGGTCCGTCCGTAATTATGTAAATACGTAGCACCTATAGTTGTGTTTCAGTCCGACCGTCCGTCTGTCCACATAGGGCCGTAGCAAAGGAGGCTCTATGGGCGGCTCAGCCCCCCTCCCTAAAATATTTTAACCCCCCCCCCATTGGAAAAGATTACAAGGTCACTCAATAAATTTCTGTTCCGAAAATTCAAATGAAATTCTATTCAAAAATCTAATTTAGTTTTGAAACTTTTTCACAGTTTTGCAGAATTACTAAATAGTATCTAAAATAAGTATTTCAACACTTCCTCATCCTATTTGTACATATGAAGATGACAACAGGTTTACTCTCAAAATTTTCATATCAAATTTTAAAAGTGAGTCATCATCATATACTTTTCTTAGCATAAAATGAAGATATTACAACAGCTTAATAAGAAACATAGTACCAACAATGTGAATATACAGCAATTTATCTTTCTGCTTCAGAGAGAAAGAAAAAAAGTACGACCCTCTCCCCTAAATTCTCTTGAGCCCCCCCCCCTATTGTTCACTCCTAGCTACGGCCCTGTGTCCACTTATAATAACGAAAAAACTAACCAACTTAATCGTTTGAAATTTAAAATATATATTTATTACATAAGTTTGTTGTGTCATTTCAAATTTTATCTAAATCGGAAGCATAGTTGAATCAAAAGTTTTCCATTACAGTATGGTCAAAGGGAAAGGCAGTTTCATGTGCACTTTAATGGTGTTACACTCTTTCTAAAATAATGCAATTCCTATACATCTATGAAATATATATGAAAATATGCATTATGTTGAATCAGTGGTAAAAAGAATGCTTTTTTATTAATATATAGGCCCATTCAAAAGTATACTATTACATAATAGTATAAAGGGAAATATTGTTTGTGGAGAGTTTTAAAAATAATTAACTATTTCACATTTTATGAAATTGGTATATATTGCTGAGGTTTACAACAAGTTACTTCCTGTATAACAGAAAGCATTTAGTACTTACAGGGACACACAAAAGATTTTGGATAGTCTATTGTATCCGAAGTACTGTGAATTATAAAAAAATTCGTTATTGAAGGAGTGGATCTTATTTGCTACGTCTGGCCTGCAATTTCCGAGTTGTTTAAGTAGGATTTAAAAACAAAATCCTTGTTTCATATACCTTAGATAGCTATTTTACAAACCTTGAAGTTGAATTTCAAAAACATTATTCATCTCTAGAGGTATAATAGTCTTCAATCTGAAATTTGATAGACATATGTAGAAAACTGATTATTTTGTCATACAAATAAATATCATTATGAAATCTATATTTAATTTGTAAGGAGAACAGAATAAAAATTTCCTTAAAATTACATATTTTAAAATTCTTTCGTATATGACAAATTGCGATAACCCCGCATTTAATTTACTTCAGAAAATGCTGTTGGATTATTTGTTTTGATCCTGGAATTACAATTTGCGGAGTAAATTTTTGAACTAAAATCTTTACTTGCGTGTCATTTGAGAACATTTGTGCTGATCGAAATTCTCATACAATATTTATATCATGCGAAATTTAATAACTTTACTAACACCTGACTAGCTTGCATGACAAATTTCAAATTTCTCTTACCAAAAATAACCAGTGGAACTAATTTGAATGTTTCGTTGTGGCATTATTGATTTTCTATTGGAACTTAAATTCAACGCATCAAGCATTTCTGCTTATGTTTGAACTTATATTTGTGTGTTCTTAATTCATTTCGTATGAAGTAACACATGCTTTGTAGAAAATCGTGTTTCATTTTTTTCTACATATTGTATTTGGCATGAAAAACATTTAACATGACAATTGAAATAAAGAAAAATGATATTCGTTTTGGTATGCGTTTGCAAATATGTAAATACGTAGCACCTATAGTTTTCGTTAAATCCGTCCGTCTGTAAGCATATAACAAAGCAAAACCTACCGAATCAAATTTTTTGAAATTTAAAATGCATAATTATTACATAATTTTGGCGAGTCATTTCAAATTTCAAAAAACTCTGATGTATAGTTCAATTACAGGTACAATCAAAAGCATTCTATACCTTTGCAGTCAATAGAGATAAAATTTTCAGTGCATTTTAATGTGTTAAACTCTTTTGAATAAAAAAATATGTATCTATGAAGTATATACTAAAATATACATTATGTACAATCTGTGGTGCAAAACATATTTCTTATTCATTTACAGGGCCACACAAAAGCATTTTATTATATAATGCTTTGGAGGAAAATTATTTCCGGACGTTTTAAATGTATTAATCTATTTTACATTTTATGAAATTGATGTACGTTATTTAGGATTAGTACAAGTTACTTCCTGTATAATATAGAGAAGATGACGTTCAATTTCCAACTTGTTTTTTAAGTAAGGTTTATAAACAAAATCCTGGTTTCACTTACTTTAGAAAACTATTTACAAACTGATTATTATAACATACAAATAAACGTCATCATGAAAACTATATTTAAATAAAAAAGAGAACGCAGTAAAATTTTTCCTGAAATTACATATTTTAAGATACCTTTCATATATCCCAAACTGTAATAGCCCCAGTTCAAATTTACTTCAGAAAATGCTGTTGGATTATTTGCTTTGATCCTGGAATTACAATTTACAGAGTAAATTTTTGGATTGAAATATTTACTTGCGGATCATTTTGGAATATTTGTACAAACCGAACTCTCATGCAATATTAATAACATGTGAAAATTAATAACTTTACTAACACAACAAGCGTGCATGATAGATTTCGAATTCTTCTTATTAAAAATAACCAGTGAACTAATTTCGATGTCTCATTAGCGGCATTATTAATTTTTTATTGCAACATAAAATGTTTTGGGCATTAAGCATTTTTGCTTATGTTTGTGTTCTTAATTTATTCCCTTGAAATAACACACGCTTTGTTGAAAATCTTGTTTTATTTTGTTTTTCCTTATATTATATTTGGCATGAAAAAAAATACAATAAAGGAAAAAAATATGCGTTTTAGGTGCATTTGTAAGTATGTAAATGCATAGCACCTATAGTTGATCTTCAATCCGTCCGACTGTCCGCATATAACAAGTCAAATACTACCTAACCGAATTATTTGAAATGTAAAATATAGAATTATTACATAAATGTGTCGAGTCTTTTAAAATTTTATGAAAATTCAATATATTATTCAACTACAGCGACAATCAACTGTATTCTGTTACATTACGGTCAGTAGGATAATTAGTTTCAAGTGCATTTAAATGATTTTACACTCTTTCGAACCTAATACAATTCTTATGCATCTATGAAATATGTGTGAAAATATGCATCCTGTTCAATCTGTGGTGCAAAGAATATTTTTTATTAATGTATAGGACCACAGAAAATATTCTAAAACATAACAGTAAAAGATGAAACAATGTTTGGAAAACGTTTTAATCATGATAAAGTATTTCACATTTTATGAAATTAATATACGATGCTGAGGTTTACTATAGGTTACTTCCTGTAGAATAGAAAGCATTTAGTGCTTACAAGGACACAAAAAATATTTCGGATATTGTATTATACCTGAAGTTCTGTGCATTTTAAAAACTTCGTCATAGTACGTACGCACCGCATTTGCTGCGTCTGAAGTGCAATTTCCTGCTTGTTTAAGTAAGGTTGAAAAACAAAATCCTGTTTTCACTTGAATTGCTAATTTGCAAGATTTGAAGTTGCATTAATATATATACAGGGTGATTCCAAATTTTTTTTACAATAAAAGAGGGGTGATAGTACACATCAAGACAAACAATATTAAATAGGAGACCAAGGGTCCAAAACGTTTTCCTAAGGAAATAGCCGCCATTAAAGTTTAGGGACCAAAATTTCAAATAAACATAAAAAACGGAAAAATGGGTCAATTGATTTGCGGTTTTCACTAAAATTATTCTTTATGTCGGCATTTTCTTGAAATTAAATTATAAAGATAAATTTCAAAAAATGCCGATAGAGGGCGCTTTAGACTTTGGAGTAACGTACAACTATTTTTTGCCGGTATTTTTTGCATCTCATTAAATGTTTTCGTAAGCTTAGACTCAAACTTAAATTTTGAGCTCAAAATCTGTAGTTGGGAGTAGTTAAGTAACACAAACTGAGCTGTGTTCAGAGGGTTCAAATTTCAAATGATTATAAAAAACGGAAAAATTGGTCGATTGATTTGCGGTTTTCACTAAAACTATTCTTTATTTAGGTATTTTCGTGAAAATAAATTATAAAGATAAACTTCCAAAAATGCCGATAGAGGGCGCTTTAGACTTTGGAGTAACGAAACACTCTTTTTTGGCGTTATTTTTTGCATCTTATTAAATGCTTTCGTAAGCTTAGACTTGAACTTAAATTTTGAGCTCAAAATCTGAATAGCTGGGAGTCGTTAAGTAGACAAACTTAGCCATGTTCAGAGGGTTAAAATTTCAAATTATTGTAAAAAAACTGAAAAAATTGGTCGATTCGTTTGCGGTTTTCGCTAAAACTAATTTTTACATCAGCAGTTTTCTTGATTAATCAGTGTTTTCTTAAAAATAATTTTTAAAGATGAATTTCAAAAAATGCCCATAGAGGGCGCCTTAGACTTTGGTGTAGCGTACAACTATTTTTAACTGTTATTTTTTTAATCTCATTAAATGCTTTCAAATGCATAGACTTAAATTTTGGGCTGAAATTCTGAATCGTTGGGAGTGTTTAAGTAGCGAAAAATAAAATTGTGTTCGAGGAGGAAAGAGGGTTAAATTTCAACTCCTGAACACACTTCAGTTTGCGCTTCTTAACTCCTCATAACGATTCAGGATTTGAGCTCAAAATTTAAGTTTAAATCTAAGCTTCCGAGAACATTTAAAATGCTTTTGCAAGCATTTAATTAGAACCAAAAAATAACGGTTAAAATGAATTGTTGGTTACTCTGAAGTTTAAGGCGACCTCTGACGTAATTTTTTGAGGTTTATCTTTAAAAATTATTTTCAAGAAGACACTGACTTAAAGAATAGTTTTATTTTAAACCGCAAACGAATCGACCAATTTTTCCATTTTTTTTTAGTTACTTTAAATTTAAACCTTCCCCTCTCCCTTGAACACAGTTCAGTTTGTGCTACTTAACCATTCCCTACTATTCAGATTTTGAGCTCAAAATTTAAGTTTAAGTCTAAGCTTCTGAAATCATTTAAAGAGATGCAAACAATTCGGCAAAAAATAGTTGTTCGTTACTCCAAAGTCTAAAGCGCCCTCTATCGGCATTTTTTGAAATTTATCTTTATAATTTATTTTCACGAAAATACCTAAATAAAGAATAGTTTTAGTGAAAACCGCAAATCAATCAACCAATTTTTCCGGGTTTTTATAATCATTTGAAATTTGAACCCTCTGAACACAGCTCAGTTTGTGTTACTTAACCACTCCCAACTACAGATTTTGAGCTCAAAATTTAAGTTTGAGTCTAAGCTTACGAAAACATTTAATGAGATGCAAAACATACCGGCAAAAAATAGTTGTTCGTTACTCCAAAGTCTAAAGCGCCCTCTATCGGCATTTTTTGAAATTTATCTTTATAATTTAATTTCAAGAAAATGCCGACATAAAGAATAATTTTAGTGAAAACCGCAAATAAATCGACCGATTTTTCCGTTTTTTATGTTTATTTGAAATTTTGGTCCCTAAACTTTAATAGCGGCTATCTCCTTAAGAAAACGTTTTGGACCCTTGGTCTCCTATTTAATATTGTTTGTCTTGATGTGTACTATCACCCCTCTTTTGTTGTAAAAAAAATTTGGAATCACCCTGTATGTATATATATATATTCATCTCCAGAGGTATAATAGTCTTTAGTCTGAAAGTTGATAGACATAAAAAGAAAACTGATTATTTTATCATTCAAATAAACATCACCTTGAAAACTATATTTAATTTAAAAAGAGAGCACAGTAATTTTTTCCCTATAATTACGCGTTTTAAAATTACTTTCGTATACGACAAACTTTGATATCTCCGGATCTCATTTACTTCAGAAAATGCTGTTGAAGTATTTGCTTTGACTCCAAAATTACAATTTTCTGAGTAAATTTTTTGACTGAAATTTATACTTGCGTGTCATTGCAGAGTATGTGTGGAGATCGAACTACCAATCAACACTAACAACATGCGAAATTTAATAACTTTATTTCCACGACAAGTTTACATGATAGATTTCGAATTCATCTTATTAAAAATAACATGTGGAACTAATTTCAATGTCTCGTTAGTGGCATTATGGATTTTCTGTTACAACATGAAATCTTTTGGGCATTAAGCTTTCCTGTTTAGGTCTTCATTTATGTTTTCATGTTCTTAATCCATTTTATATGAAGTAACATATGCTTTCTAAAAAATCTTGTTTCTTTCTGTTTTTCTAAATATTGTATTTGTCATCAAAATATAATTAATATAAAGAAAAATATATTCTTCTTTATCTGCATTCGCGATTATTTAAATACTTTGTACCTATAGTTATCCTTCAGTCCGTCTGTCTGTTCTAATATAACAACGCAAAAACTACCCAACAAAATCGATTGAAATTTAAATACATTTATTACATAATTTTATTGTGTCATTTCAAATTTTATGAAAATCAGATATATAGTTCGATTACAGGAATAATAAAAAATTTTCTGTAACATAACGGTCAATGGGAACGGTCAATATTCTGTAACATAACGGTCAATAGTTTTAAATGCATTTTAATGATGTTACACTCTTTCTCATAAAACAATTCATATGCATCTATGAAATATATACTAAAATATAGATTCCGTGGTCCGGAGAATACTCTTATATCAATATATAGGAACACACAAATATTCTATTACAAAATAGAATAAGGGTAAACATTGTTTCGAGAGCGTATCAATTATATTAAACTATTTCATATGTTATTAAATTAATGTCCGTTGCTGAGGTTTACTACAAGTTATTTTCTATATACTAGAGAGCATTTTGTATTTTTAGGGACACAAAAGATTTAGGGTACTGTATTATATCCGAAGTACTGTGCCTTTTTAAAGCTTCATTATAATATGAACGCACCTCATTTGCTACTCGTGGTGTGCATTTTCCCACATTTTTAAACAAAGTTTAAAAACAACTAGTCGTTGGGGGCCACCGTAATACTTAAACATAATGGATATGTATATGAAAATAAAACATGTGAAAGCTATTTGTACAATGCATTGCAATTCATAAACAAAATTTAAATATTCTTAATATACATAGTAATGTTCTATTAAAGAACTGCTGATTACCAATTTCGACAAATTATATAAAACGCCAAACTACTCAAGTAGTACCGAACTGCGTAAAAGAATCATCCTTATAATTCCAAAAAAACAACAATTCTATTAACTAACAATTAACTGCAGCGGATTAAGCGTCTCATTTCCAATTAAATTATACCTCTGAATTGAAATTTGAATGAAATACAGGGTCATGAATAATCGAAGAATGCGGAAAACAAGATTACAAATATCTCGACAACTAACAGTCCGATCGACTTTGTTCTATATGCAAAATGTGTGTTATTTTATTGCCTTTTACGTCCATGCCATAGAACAAAAAAATTCGAAAATTTTTATATACCTTTCATCAGAACGAATTTTTCGAGAATCCGAAAAAAATAGTTCCGGATAATCGAGGTTGCTGATATTAAATAAGCTTCGTCCCATTCTTACATACTAACTACATACAAAATTTCAAGTCTTTATCTCAATTTGTTCGGGAGTTAGAGCGTTTATAGACAGACAGACAGACGGCAAATTTTTTTTTCTAAAAATATGTTTTTCGGAATCTCCACTATCTAAAACGTATAAATCCGTCAAAATTATTTTTTCGATTTTCAAAACGATTGCAAGACTTACCCTATACTACGTATGATGGGTACGTAAAATAGATGTTTCACTTACTTAGGATTGCTATATTAGGAACTCTGGATTTCAATTAAAAAAAATTATTCATCTGTAGAAGTCTTCAATCTGAAAGCTGATAGACGCATGTAGAAAACTGATTATTTTATCATACAAATAAAAACCACAATGAAAACTATATTTAAATTAGAAAGAGATCACAGTAAACTATTTTCCTAAAATTACGTATTTTAAAATACCTTTCTAAATGACAAACAGTGATATTCTGGGATTTGATTTATTTCAGAAAATGCTGTTGGATTATTTGCTTTGATCGTAAAAATTACAATTTGCTGAGTAAATTTTTGGACTGAAATATTTACTTGCGTGTCATTTCAGAATATTTGTGCAGATCGAACTCTCAAACATTATTAATAAAATGCGAAATTTAATAACTTTACTAACTTGTATGACAGATTTCGAATTCCTCTAAATAAAAATAACGAATGGAACTAATTTCGATAGCTCGTTAGTGGCATTATTGATTTTCTATTGCAACTTTTCTGGGCACTGAACATTCTTGCTTATGTCTTCATTTATGCTTGTGTGTTCTTAATTTATTTCGTGTGAAATAACGCATGCTTTCATGAAAATCATGTTTTATTTTGTCTTGGCTCATATTGTATTTGGCATTCAATTTCAATTAAAATATAGGAACAAAATATTTGTTATTAAGAGAGATTTCCGTGATATGCGCTAAACTATTTTATAAAAACACTAACAATTTCAATAAAAACTATTATTTATTTATTTTATATTTATATTTATTTTTTAAATTTAATGTCACTTTTTTTAATTTATTTTGATTTTTTGTGCGTTTTCGACATTATCTAAAATAATGTTTCCAACTTGTTACATAGTGTTCATTTTGTATATGGATAATAAATAATCGAGTAGTACTTTCATAAGATTTATGGTTAGAATAGCGATTGCGTTTATTATTATTAGTAGTATTTTTTTATATTTTTCAACAATTAAGAATTTGTTACAAATACTACACCAGAAAGCGGCTGCACAAAAGATCGCCTCATCGAACTGATGGCTGAAATTTCAGCATTAGACAGAAGTCGATTGGCATATTAAAATGCAATGTGAGTGCCCAGTAATATCTTAAGGGGGCTCAGGGTTTGATCGATACGTAAAAACATGCAAACAGAGCTCTGGTTCCGAGTCCATATAGAAACAGAAGTATTCAATGTAATTAATTTAAACTTTCGGATATTTTAAAGGTATGTTTGTAGTGCTATGAAATTACAAAATGAAGTACTTCAATGTAATATAGTTAGAAATATAGCAAAATTTATGTAACACAATTTTCGAAAAAAAAATTATGTGTTATATCACCAACGCCAAGATATTTTAAAGTTTAATTTACATAAGAACCTAATTTTTGCTTTAAAATGATCCGGAAACTTTACTCTATTGCAGTTATGCACAAACTTTTTACCAGCAAATCGTTTGCCACCAGAATATTTGAAAAGTGTAGTTTCTTTTCTTTAATGGCAAAGTTTCTGTCATTACTATAAAAAAAATTATTCTGCATAAAAATAGTGGTATCACTGTGGCCCGCGGGCCAGAGGTTGTGCACCCCTGCTCTATAGAATGAATTAAGGATATAACAATCACTCAAAAACAACATTATTAAAAAAACTCTCAAATATGAAAATTTAAAAAACTCCTAAAAAATACAACTTTTTTTTCATTAAAAATACTTAAAATATTAAACTATCTAAACTATATTAATTCATTCTCTAGATAATGATGTTATATGCATGCAGAAAAAAAATTAAGCCATTCCATCAAATAGTTTTTTTTTAAATCTTGGTGTTTGTCGTCAAAATTCAAGTTTTGAGAAAACGCGACTTAAATTTGAAACTATATGGGTGCGGCTATGAAAGTGTTGATACATAAATGCTTATAACTCCTTTAAAAATGCAAATATTTTTATGCGGTTTTTTGCATTGAGTTAAGAATTATTTAAATAATCAAACTAGATCATAAAAAGAGAATCGGTTTTTTGAAAAGTTTTCAACCCCTGAGCCCCTACACCTGAAGACCCGATTTTAATCTTGATCGGATAATTTATCATCGCATTTTCCTGCAACCAAAGCTGTGAAAACATGAAAAACTGGTAGCAGAAAACCACAATGGTAAATGTATCTATCAGCCGCTAAAATCGGGTTTGCGGATGTTTCCCTCCGAGATATGACTTGCATGTCTGTTGCAGTTTATTATGCGAATCAATTTTGTACAGAATTCTATACATTCAGCCGTCAACTCGGTCAAGAGACGGTTTATGCAACTGTCTCCCTATCGATAAAATGAAAAGATTGTGAAATATAATACAGTACAAAGTTTAAAGTTCGTATACCCATAATTCGGAATTATCCATAATTCGATCTTTTCAGCGGCAGTATTCAATAGATTAAGGAAAAAACAAAATTGTTCAAAAAATAAGTTCTGTAACGAAGAAGCTTTATTACTGAATCTTAACTCATATCTATATACAGAACAAAAGAGAAAAATAATAACAAAATTGTAATTTAACAAATTACAATGACTATTTGGAAAATGAATTCTCAAAAGACTCAAATTTTAAACATTTATAAATAAACTAGCGGACCCGACAGACGTTGTACTGTCACCGACAGACGGATTCCTTCTTGGCACCGACTCCAGAAAATCAAATAAATGTACGTAAATATGGTAATATGCACGATAAACACTACGCTCTTAATTTAATTTCTTATTACAATTATGTAAGGAAATTATTTTTCACTCTTCAGTATTTTTTGAAGTCGGTTCAATTTTTGATAGAAAAGTTTATTTTTCTCTTTTTTGTTAAAAGTTAACGATTGTCTGAAGTCGTTTAATCAAAATTATAATACAGGAAATATTATTGTAAAGCATACACGTTTGTCAGGAGTGGGGTTCGAACACGCGATCTCTTTCTTCAAAAAGCTGAGCTTAAATCTGGCGCCTTAGACCGCTCGGACATTCCGTCCGCACTCTATTCATTGAATTTATTCAACACTTTTAATTAGCGAAAAATCACTAACTATTAGTTTTTGCCTAGTTACTAAAAAAGTACTGAATCAATTGCGACGAAATTTGAATCTAAACCATTTTCGAATCCACTGGAACGCACACACAAAATTTCATTAAAATCGGTCCAGTCGTTTAGGAGGAGTTCAGTGACATACACACGCACAGAAGATTTATATATATAAAGATTCTGAAATTAAATTAATAATAATAATAAACATCCTTTTTAGGATGATTATAACAAGTCATATATTACTTACGAAAATCATTAAACATTAATATTCCTAGACCAATGATTAAAAAACTGTAGAATAAAGATAGAAAACTTTAACTGTTAAAAATGTGCATTTTTATTTGATAGAATTAATCAGACTGACTTCTGGACGTATTTATATTTCGTACTACATGGATTAATAATAACATTAATATTCCTAGACCCATCCCCAAAAAAATTTAAATGAAATTTCAGTTTTACAACTTTCGGAACTGCAAATTTTTAAACTTCCATATATCGCTCATTTTAAATTTTTACACCGTTGTTTAGAGAAAAAATTCACTTTTTAATGAAATTTGTTTGAAGTCTCTATCACAATTTGTTTTTATATTATTATTTTTTTTAAAGATTTTATTACTCTTTATGTGATCGTGGCAATAGAAATATTCCATTAATCTTCGACCAACCAGAAAACAAATAATTAAAAAAAAACAGAAGTATTCCATTAAACTTGGACCAATCAAAAAACGAATAAAAAAAACAGAAGTATTCCATTAAACTTGGACCAATCAGAAAACGAATGAAATAAAAAAACAGGTATTCCACTTTTGGGCATTTAACTTGGACCAATCAGGAAACGAATAAAATTAAATAAGTTGTGAAATTCAACCAATAAAAATATTCAGATATACTTTAGATTTCCCAATTCCCTACAGAGAACAACAACATTTTTTTCCAAATAGCTAAAAACTTTTTAATGAAAAAACCTAAATTAATAAAGCAGACACTAACTGAAAAATTCAATAGTTAATTATTATTATTATTTTAAGCGTATGTTCCCTTAAATAAATGTTTATGATTTATTTTATCAAATGTTTGTTTAATATAGTATTAATAGTTGTTATGCATACAATTTTTACTGTATGAACGCAAGGCTATAGCTAGAAGTAAATAATAGGGAGAGGGGGCTCGAGACAGAAAGAAAGATCAGTGCATATTCACACTTTAGGTATAAAATGTTTCCTATTTAACTGTTGTTCTAACTTCATTTTGTGCGAAGAAAAGAATAGGATGATGAAAAATTTGAGTTTATAACAAGTGAAACATTAAAAATCATATTAGCTTCATATGAGCAAATCGGAGGTGCGAGTGTTGAAACACTTATTTTAGTTACAATTTGTATTTCTGAAAAATTGTGAAAGGGCCTCAAAGCTAAAATAGAATTTTAAACAGAGATTCATTCGGAATTTTTCGTGGGTAGTCTCAAAATGTTTTATGGGGGAGGGGACCCCAGCACATTTTTATCTACGGCCCTGTATAACGTCATGTTTTGCCTTTTAAGAAGTGAAATTTGTGTTTCTCTGTATTTTTAAAAGTAATATTTTGATAACCCAAATTTTGGAAAAATTCGAAGTTCGGAATTGGTAAATTCCGAGGATTTCGGACTTTGTGAAGTCTTGATGATTTTGGACTGTACCTTGAAAAGCATTAAAGAGTTCAAATAACGTTTTGATTTGAAATACACGTATTTTGAAAAACTTTAAGCTGTAATTTCATTTATTCTGTTATTTTAATTTTCTGTTTTCGTTTCTCGTGAACGTGCTTTGAAATCCTAAGCATTCATCTTCATCTGCATCATAAATTTCTCGAAATTGTCCGCCTATTCTTAAAATACTTAAAACCATCTGAATTTTAAAACGCCTATAATGATTATGTTATATTTCGCATTCTTGTGCCTAAATCGAGTCGGAAAAATTTAGAAATTCGGATAATTTATTAATTTGTCACCATGATTGTGTTGACCTCTTTGGTATGAGCATCTTTTACAGAATTTTTTATTCTTCATCAGTGGTTTTAAAGAAGAAATTTTTGCCCAATTGAATCACAAAAATGCTAAAAATACATAAGGCAAAATTTACTATAAAATTTTACTAGTGAGTATAATCATGGATTCTGAATACCCCAAGAAGCACGTATACAGGGCGCTCATTTACAAGGGATTAATATAATAAAATGTGATTAAAGTAGAACGTCATTTATCTGGATTCCGATAAACCGGATTGGACAATGATAAAAACAATGTCTATGTTCATCAAACTTTTGGAAGTTTTACAGGTGCCATCCAGGTAGTTCATTTGGACAATGTAAATGTAATTTTATCTTTATGCCGGAATATCTGGATTAGGGATATGCCTGATCCCTTCATTACACAAATGGATAAAACTGCAACACTTAATTATTTCAGTTTTAGATACATTTTCATCTATAAAAGACCATTATAGGCTCAACTAATTCGGAAACTTTTACATAACAATTTTTAGTTACTATTTCCCACAGAAAAAAAAAACATTATGGAAAATTATTACAAATATTCAATATTATTTTATAACATTGTTCATCGCTTGGAAAAATGTCATGCAACACAAAAAGTAATAAGTTATTTTAAGGAATCCCTACCTTTACAAAATGAATTACTAAGTACTTTTCTTATATAAGACAGAAGTGATATATCTTAATGTAATTTATTTAAGAAAAAGTTGTTGCATTATTTGCATTGATCCTCGAATTAAATAGGATGAGCAAATTTTGAACTGAAATCTTTATTTGAATGTTACTTAAGAAAATTTTGTTATGATCGAACTCTCGCACAATATTAATAACATACGAAATTTAATAACATTACTAACTTGACAAGCTTTCATTATGAATTTCGAATTCTTTTATTAAAAGTAACTTAATGCATCTAATTCATGTAAACATTATTATTCATTTTCTATTTTAACGGAAAATGTTTTGCATATTATATTACCTAATTTTAGTCTAATTTATATTTGCGCATCCTATATTTCTTTCTTTTAAAATATAGAAATTCTTGCTTTTTATTCTGCCCATATTGTATCCGGTATGGTTATTCTAAAACCCAAAAATAGTTAAGGAGATGCAAAGAAAGCGTTACTTTTAAAATTTTATTACTATTGTTGATATTAACAAAGAAAAGAGATGTCATTTTGCCAAGAAACTACACTTTAGTGTAAAAATGAAAAAAAAACTAATTAAGCAACAACTAGACGAGTATATTAAATCACATTTGCTCACGCATAAACTGTTTGCCCTCGTGTTCGCGTTATTGAGATATACAGGGTTAACACAAATAAATATCCATATTTTTATAATTTATTTATCCAAAACTATACATATATTATAATAATAGTCCAAGAGCTGAACGCACAAAACCCTAAGTCATCGAGTACAAAAAAATCCTTTATTTTAGGGAAGAGTAGTAATAGAGGAACCTAAGGATCCATGTCTACCGGAAGCGAATTGGTGCATACGCCAAACATTGCTATTACTAGTGGTTCACTCGCAGGTTTATCATTGTGTTTGCTGTACAATCAAAAGTATGAAAACACGGAAATTTGGGTGCAGGAAAACAGAATACTAAGTCTACGAGTGAACCACTAGTGGTATCAATTTTTGGCTTATACACCGCTTCGCTTCCGACAGACATGGATGAATATATTCCCCTATTACTAATCTTCCATAAAAAATGATTTTTCTTATGCCTGATGACTTAGGGTTTTGCGCGGTAGGCTCTTGGACTATATGTGATGTATGAAAATAAAGAAGATCATTGCAAGGTTTTTTTTACAAATGTTCGGTGTGCGAGCGACACAATAAACACCAGATCTTTAATCAAATTGTTTCCACGCATTCAGGCGTTTTACACAGTCAACTATTTTAATGAAGCATGTTCATAAAAGAGGGATATTCTAACATGGTATGATTTTTTTTTGTTACGTATATGTTTATAAGATTTGAAATTAATAATCATAACTAAATTATTTTAGACTGATTATATTTATGTAATTATATTACTTTAAATAATTCTTCAATTGCAGTGAAACCTGCAGTCTAGTGAACGGATATATCAAGTCGCGGCAGTAGGGAGGTTAATGGTGAATAAGTGCTTATTTTACCTAAAGAACTTCTAGATGATAATTAAAAGACAAATGGGTAAGTGTTATCGCAGATTGCACAGAGGATTTTGTTTAATATCTCCTTCAAAGCATTTTATCATTAAATTAACGAACCAAAAGTGGTTTTTCGGATTTCGGATTTATTTGCCAATTGCACCAACCACATCAGAATACTGAATTCTTCCCCTAAATGTTGCTTTGATTGCATAAATTTGCTGATTTCTCTATCAGTATCTACAGATTTAGTGAAGGTACGCAGTTATAAAGTTATGTATAAAAATAAAATGTTACAAAGCTTAGCATAAATTTAAGGGATATCAAACCGGTCACAAGAGTCGGCTATTAATTCAAATGAACAGGAATTTAATAAATAAAAAAAAATTACACATCGTATGTCAAAATAGATAATAAATATGATATACTATGATGAACTAAAAACAAATAAAAACGCTTTTTACGTATCAGTACAGAGAATGCGCACACATGCAAGAAATTAATGGAATTTTCTGGTCTTTATTATATTTCCGGGAAAGTTCCTGGACTTTCTTTTTAAAAATGACGAATAATTTAATATACAAAGACGAATTTTTCCGATAGTTTGAAAGTGTCGTGGTTGTTTATTTGAGTTTACACTTCGTACTTTTTCGTAAATGATTTTGATCCTTCCATTATAATATGCTGTTTAAATTTTGAACCGAAATATTTATCTGTTCATAACTTCAGAAAATTTGTTTAGATCGAATTCTCGTACAATATTAATAAGACACAAATTTTAATACTTTTGCTAGTTTTACAAGTTTTAGTGTCAGATTTCACATTCTTTCTTATTCGCTCTTGTATCCCTCCTACAATTTGTACAGGTTTGTTAGCATATTATTACTTTCTTCTATCTTTACAAGAAGAAAGTATTGGATTCATGAAAATTTTCGACTTCCGGTTTTCGACGGATTTATACGTTTTAGAAGGTCCTGAACACGTTTTGACTATTTTTAGAAAATTTCTGTCTGTGAGTCTGTCCGTCTGTCTGTCTGTCTGTCTGTCTGTCTGTCTGTATGTATGTCTGTATGTGACAAGAAATTTGTGTGCGCTCTATCTCAAGAACTAATGCTCGAAATGTCATAAAATTTTATATTCAGTTAGACCTTGATATGAATTAGTGCCTATTGGTTTTTGGTGAAAACTGGCCTGCAGGTGGCGCTGCTATACTACGTTTTTCATGATTTTCAAGATTGCTATATCTCAAGAACTAATGCACAGAATTTCACCAAATTTCAGATTCTGTGACCCCTTGATATACATAGACGCTGATTAAGTTTTGGTGTAAATTAGCCAGCAGGTGGCGCTGCTATGCCACGTTTTTCATGATTTTCCCGATAGCTATATCTCAAGAACAAATGCACAGAATTTCGCCAAACTTCAGATTCCGCGATACCTTGAGATACATAGCCACTGATAAGGTTTTGGTGTGGACTGCCCTATAGGTGGCGCTGCTATGCTACATTTTGCACGATTTTTGCGATAGCTATATTTCAAGAACTAATGCAGAGAACTTCATCAAATTTTAGATTCTGTTACACTAGAATATATAACATAATTAGACGTTGATTACATTTTGGTATTAACCTTGCAACAGGTGGTGCAGCTATGCTGCATTTTGCACGATTTTTCCGATAGCTATATCTCAACAACCAACGCACAGAATTTCATCAAACTTCAGATTTTGTTACAAAATGACATAGAACATAATTACATGATGATTACGTTTTGTTACAAATCCTTTGACTGATGGTGCTGCTGTGCTATATTTTACACGTTTTTTTTAAACTATCTATATCTTAAGAACTAATGCACAGAATTTCATCAAACATCAGATTATTTTACACCATAACATAATTAGACGCTTTTTTACGTTTTGGCATAAATTGTCCAAGATATGGTGTTGCTGTGCTACGTTTTGAAAATTTTTTGTTATAACTATATCTCAAGAACTAATGGACGAAATCCCATCAAATTTCAGATTCTGTTCAGAATCAATTCTGATTCAGATTAAATTTTCCGTTTTAGGTTTTTCGGATACCAGAATCTCATTAGGCTAGGTCAAATGTTCGAGGAGATTCAATAGTGGGTAACTTTGGGGTCACCACGTTTTTTAAAAAAAATATTAAAATGTACTTATGAGATAGAAGAAAGTTTTGGGATTGACACATCCAACTAGTTTTTCATTAGTTGTCCATCAAAAGTAGTGTAGAGTAAATCTTGCAATAGTTTTGAAAGTCGAAATTTTTTTTGACGGATTTACACATTTTAGACACTTTAGATTCCGAAAAGCAAATTTTAAGAAGAAAAATGTTGCCGTCCGTCCGTCTGTATGTATTTCTGTCTGTCTGTCTATAAACGCCCTATCTCCCGAACAAATTGAGATAGAAACTTCAAATTTTGTATGTACTTGGTATGTAAGAATAGGTCGAGGCCTATTTAACATCCGTAACCTCGATTATCCGGTACTAGTTTTTTCGGACTCGAAAAATTCATTCAAATGAAAAGCTATATAGAAATTTTCGATTTTTTTATTTTAAGGAGTGCATGTAAAAGGCAATAAAATAACACAGATTTTGCATCAAAAACGAATTTTATTGGATTATTAGTTGCCGAGATATTTGTAATTCTGTTTACCACATTCTTCGATGTTTCATGACCTGTATTTCATTCAAATTTCAATTTAAAGATATATTTTAATTGGAAATGAGACACTTAATCCGACGAAGAAAACTGATAGTCAATATTATTATTTTTGGAGCTATAAGGATGCTTCTTTTATGCAATTCGGTACTACTTAAGTAGTTTGGAGCTTTATACAATTTGTCGAAATTGGTTCATTAGCTATTCATGAATAGAGCATTACTATGTATATTAAAAATATTTATATATACATTTAAATTTTGTTTTGGAATTGCAAAGCATTTTATAAATAATTTACACATACTTTTTTCCATATATTATATTATGCATATCCATGATGGGTAAGTATTACGGTGGCCCACAACGATTAGTTTAATGCTGCATGATTATTAATATTATGTGTTTATTTTTTCTTTTCAATTTAAACTTACTAAATTCATAAATAACTTTGATTTCTTAATTATAAACTGCTAAGTAAATTTTGAACTGAAATCTATATCTCAATATCACTTCAGAAAATTTGTTCGGATCAAATTCTTGTACAGTATTAATAAGGCACGAATTTTAATATCCTTGCTAATTTAACAAGTTTTAAAGTCAGATTTCGATTTCTTTCTTATTAGCACTTGTATTCCTCTTAAAATTAGTGCAATTATTTTCGAGAATCGTTAGCATGATTATTATTTTTTCTAATGCTACATGCGTTATTAAAATTATGCGTTATTTTATCTTTAAGTTTACATTTTCGAAATTTATAAATAACTTTGATCCTTCAAATATAAGATGAAGTTAAATTTTAAAATTAAATCATTAGTGTAATATCACTTCAGAATATTTGTTCAGATCAAATTCTTATGTACTATTAATAACGCACGAATTTTAATATCTTTGTTAGTTGGACAAGCTTCCGTGTTAAATGTCAAATTCCTCTTATTAGTTCAACTATTTCTCTTATAATTAGTGAAGAAACTTTTGCGGCCTGTTAGCAAAATTATTGATTTTCTAATGCCACAGAATATGGTCAGGGTATTATACCTAGTGTGTTTTCTATAACCATCTAACCCTCTTTGCTCATACTTTACCGTTTGTCCAGAATAACTTAAAATTAGATACAGACAAAAAAAAATTTAACCGAACTAAATTTTAAAACTTATGTTAAATGACGTGAAGTGTGCTTTAAAATCAAAGAAAGAATGGAAATTTAAATTAACATTTCTTTTACGAACATTTTTATGAAATTGCAGACCAATAGCCTTTAGACACTCAGAGGAATATTCATAAATTATATTGATACTTTAATTATAATCGTCTGAGTAAATTTTGAACCGATATCTTCATTTGAACATTACTTCCAAAAATTTGTTTGCTGCTGATTCTCAAAGAATATTGATAAAACACAAATTTTAATAACTTTGCTAATTTGACCATTTTTTGTCAGATTTGGAATTCTTTAATAATTGGCACAGAAAATTTCCTGCATCTGTTCGTTAGCATGGTTATTGTTTTTTTATTTTGCAATTCAATATACTCTGTACTGTAAATTATGCTTAATATTTCATTTTAATTTCACAGTATTTTAATCAAACATTTTTGGAATTAAAACAAAATACTTTATCGAAAACTTCTGTTGGCCATAAGAAGTTTGAAACAGTAAAATTCTAATATGCTTACTATTTCATCATATACAAAGATGCAAACCTATTTTTTCGCACTACATATGCACACTACAATTTCTGACATAAAGAGAATGACAAATGCTAATCAAACGCACACGTGTTTTATAAAGTTAAAAATATTCGTCAGATTACACTAATTTACGCCATAGTAAGTCTTATTACGCCATATAGTTTGAAGTTATTAAAGGTATTCTATTAAAGAAAAACATATGGATATTTTCAGTAAAAAATAGTTGCATGTTAACCTAGGGTTAATATGGGAATTCTTATATACAGGGTGTTATTTTTTTTTAAACTGACACTATTTAGAGCTCTCTGTAGCTATTTTTAATAACCGGAACTGCTTTAAAAATTATAAGGGTACAAATGAAACCAAGGGAAAAAAGATTCCAAAAAAAAAATAGTTCCAATCACCAGTAAGGGCTATTCCATGTGATTTGTTATGATTGGTCGTTGAAAATGTTGTACAAAGAATGCAAGATGTGGTGCAAGAGAACGGTGATCACATTGACTATGGTCGAATTTCTTATCAGGACAGGGAATGTAATGAATAAAACATGGCATTTTATCCATATTATTAATTTTGTCCGTCTCTGATGTTTTTTTTTTCATGTACAGCGCCAAATTACCCGCTATCATCGGTCATTGGAACTACTTTTATTTATTTTTATTGAAATCTATTTTCCCATGTTTTTTTTAGCCCATTTATAAAATTTTGTGCCATACCAGTTATTAGGCGTATCATACCTACCGGCGCCTGGATTTAAAAAGAAACACCTTGTATAGTACTTAATCTCATAATGTTTTAGGAATCAATGAAATACACTTTTTTCATTTTTAAAAATACATTTTTGTCATTTGAAGGGCAAAAGAACAAAGTTGTGAAGGTTATTGCAGCACATTGTAAAGCAATCCTTAAAAATATTTCATTTGTATAATTAAACTTGTAGTCAGTACTACAATTTCTTGTTTTTAAAAGTTCATGTCACACTGGTAAAAATAACGCTTCAGAGATCTAGATAACTATTGAAATTTTTTCTGTAGACAAATTTTCACATCTTGCTTTCAATATAATTTAAAAATATAATAGCTTAAAAGACTTATAGTCAACAGAGTTAAAATGTGTCCAAGCGCGAACTCGAACCCCGGTCATCGACCCGGGCGTCGCGTCGGTGTGTTATACCGATGGCCCGGATTTGAAGCGCGGCTTGGACACGTTATCACTCTGAAGAAATTTGAATTTTAAATAATATTCAGGGAGTTTCTAGCACTGTTTTCTGCTTAGTATACGGTACTTTCTAAAAAATGTGAAAAATTATTTTTATTAAGAGAAATATTTCAAGAATTGTTGGGGCAAATCGATTGATAGTATATTTTTCCCATTTTCTGTGACGCCTTTTTTTATATATAATTCTAGCATGATAAACATTATACTAGAATAAATGTAAGATATGGGTGACTCAAACATCATTCGGAATTTCTGCTTGGAAGAAAAAGTCTTCACGAGGACGCTCAAACCTTTGCAAATGGCAAGTGGGGATGTCACATGACTATCTATGTGCTACTCTCTAGTCTTTACATTTCTCAGTCGGCATCACAATGAGTCAACAAGAAGTTCATCCCAACGTTGCACGATTAATTATCGATAAATTCCTCACAAAATAAAGCTTAACACCGGCTAAAATCTTACGTAAACTTACGTAGTTTGTGGAGGCATGCCCGAAGAAAACCCAAGTATATGATTGGTACCGTAAGTTTGTGGAAGGAAGAGCAAAATTTGGAAACACAATCCACACCCGCCGTCCATAAATAAATTTAACTGAGGACACAATTGGCACCGTTCTGGACATTCAAACGGGTGCTGTACACTACTGCCAGCCGCTAGGCGAAATAAACGTACACATCGGCGGAAAAAGATATAAATTACCAATTCGAGAAATGTTTCTTATGTTCATGTCAATATGCTCGTCCCCATACAGCAAATATGACTTGCGAAAAGTTGGAGGAAATGAATTTGACAACACTGGAACACACTCCTTATAGTCATAACTTAACACCCTGTCATTTTCACATATTTGGGGCTTTAAGGCGCAACACTAGTCACAGAAAAAGGCCCGGATGATAATGTAAAGTCTATGGGAGCATTCCTTTCAAATATCTCGCTCAAATTTTAATATTTTTACATTTTTCTTTTGTATAGGATAGCTGAGGCCTAGTTTTTACTTTTCAATTTTATTTCAGATTTTTTTTAAAAAATGCTTTAAATTAAAATCCGGTTTAAACCGGTTCCAAAATTCAAACTATCATAATATAAAAAATATATATGTAAAATCGAAAAAGTAAAAACTAGCCCGGTTGTAGATCGTCCTCAGTTATCCTATGAAAAAAAATCATGTAAAAATATCAAAATTTCAGCGAGATATTTGAAAATAACGCTCCCATAGGCCTTACATTATCATACGGGTCTTTTTCAGTTACTATTGTGGGGCCTTAAAAGAAACATTAGAAGGCGAACGAACGATTCGGCGATGATACTGCTTTTGAAACCTTCATGTGCAATTGAATGGAGACACTCACCTCTTTTTTCTATGATGACGACATCAAAAAACGTCCTGGCCGTTGAGAAAAATGGGTTTTAAAATCAAGACATTATCCAAAAAATGAATATCTATTTTTTTTCTATCATGTACTAATAAATTAAAAAAAAATAAGTCTATATTTGATTCACACTCATATTTAAAATAGTGGTATTCTTACAAAAACAAATTTTCACAAACATTATAAGAAAGCCGAATAATGTAGACTAAAATAATACAAAACTATATTTATTCGCAAACTACAAGTTAAATACAGGCACTATAAATGTAAAGTCATTGTTAAAACTCATTTAAGTTTAAATTATGAAAACTGTAGTTATACATCAGAAAAAAGTTGAATTTCAGGCCTAAAAATTCAGAGATTTAGTATATTTTTTATGCTATTTACATACGAAGTTGCATGCAAATTAGCCCTTTTTTGTGCTTCATTCAGTAGGAATAAGAGATATTCATGCAATCTTTTCAATCGCGTTTGTCTTGTCACTAATAGTAAAAACATTTCTCTACCTGCAAGTGAATAAATTTATAACCACACCCGTTGAATATTCAATATTGCTTATTTGGTACAAAAATACACTTTTACGTGAAAATCATTCATTTTTCAAAAAGAAAAAAAATACAATTTATTTGAACTGCAGGTCAATACAATATTTTAAACATTATTTATAGTTAAAAATATAGAAATATAATGAGTTTCAATAGAGAAAACGATATTTATATACTTTCTGATTTAAATACAGAAACTAAATGAATGATGCAATATATAAAGTGCATAGAAAATACATTTATCATTCCTTAATATTTAAACTTTGTTATTATCACAAAGCTGACATCTGGGTAGAATTAAGAGATCATTAAGTCTGTCTCTGAAGTTTATTTTTTATAATTTTGTTCACTAATAATTCGAAACAATAATTATTATAGTTGATGTCTGCGAGGTAAAATTGTAGTTAATAGTGCTAAAACTATATATATATAAGTAAAAGTTATCAGTGGCACTTTGCACTATGCGTTATTCAATCAAATTGCTTATAGCAACTTCTAGCAGCCAAGCTTCAAGAGTTATTCTTGAATCTCGAAAAATATACCAGATAAGAGAAAATAGTCGCTTATAAAGTTTCAGAGAAGTACGGTTTAGTATGAAAACACACCATGCATACCTGACTGCAAGGAATAACAGGCCAAGAATGAACAGTTCGTATATCGAAATTTCTAACACACACTGTAAAAAAAATCTGTAAAGTTATTTAAAGTTTTCTAAGAAATTGGGATACCTCGAGCTTTTTATGCAACGGCAGCAGCAAAAATTCATGCAACATATACAGATTTGCGCTGAAAATCAAAAAAATCTGTAAGGTTATAAAAAATTATTTAGGAAACTCGGATTCTAGATTTTTTTATGTCACGGCGACCCAGGTTACAGGTAAAATTTTAGTAAGATAACTGTAAGTTTAATAGTTTCGTTTGTAAAGTTACAGATTTCTGTAATTTTACAAAAATTAGTTTGGTGGATTTACATCTTTTCTTGTACAGTGTACAGATGAAATATTAGAAATCATACAGGCTTCGGCAACTTTACATCTGTAGGACTACAGATTTTTTTTTTTGCAGTGCAGTTGCAGTCCGGAAAGGTAAGAAAAAATTAACTTGTTTATTGGGCACATTTAACAGCCGCTGTCAATATGTAGTGTTCAAGCAGAAGCATTTTTTGATTATGTTTTATGACTATGGTATTATCTCCTTTCTCACTTTTTTCATGATATGACATATTTTAAAATCGCCCTCCCCCCTCCCCCCTTCCGAAAAAACAAACGATCACAGCACGGATAGTTTTTGTAAGAATGGTTGCCTTTGGTGACTGTTTTTATATTCTATTTTCATTATAATTGATTAATTTTAATAATTGATAATATTTCACTGGTACTGATTTTTTAATAAAAAAAAAATTTCAGTGTATTTATTTTTTTTTGCACATGTTGTTAAAGTACATGTAAAATATTTCTTATTTCAGAAAGGGCTGCTAGATATAATTAGAAAAAATAGTCTTCAGCAGTAGCGTTCATTTTCTCAAGATGTCTTTTTGCACTGTATCGGTACTGCTATAGAGGTTTGTAATTGATTATTTTTAATTTTTTTCGTATGTTTTTCGAAATTGGTATTCCTGACAGTACAGCTATGGCATGTAAACGGTGTTTTCAATAGCACGTAACATTTCTATAGTACGAACGTGATTTATACTACTATAGCTATCGACATTTAAAATAGGTATTAAAGTTAAAAATTAATGTTTGAAAGTACTTGTTTATTAGACAACATGCATTTAAAAAAAATAGATTAAATTTATTAATATGTAAAAGCCTTCTTCTCAATAACAACATACCATTAAAATACAATATATTTTAAGTATCAATCTAATTAATAATCCCGTAAAGCGTGTTGACGTCACTGCAACGTCGTTGTGAAGTCACATTGTGACTTTGTGACCTTCGATTGTCGATGTGACGTCACGTGACGTCGATGTGAAGTCACAGTGACTAAAATGTGAAGTCGTTATGGCCGTTTTAGAGCTCTTTTGTGACGTTTCACAAAGTGGTCACAATTTGACAAATTTGTGAAAAATGTGTCATTTATGACTAATTTGACATTAACATTGTGACGAAACTGTGACAAAAGCGGCGATATTTAAATTGCCAGAAACATGTTTTTTAAAGTAAATAACATGTTTTGAAGGGTATTTATAAATTTATAAAGGTTTTTAAGAAAGTCACATCTCAGTCACAATGTGACATCACTGATTGGTGACATTTTGGTCACAGATGTGATGTGACCAAAGTGACTCACAGTGACGTCACTGTGACCATGTTTGCTATTAGAGATGTATTTAAAAAAATAGATTAAATTTATTAATATGTGAAAGCTTTCTTTTCAATAACAACATTCCATTAAAATACAATATATTTTAAATATCAATCTAATTAATTATTTAAATTAAAGACTTTCCTGAGTACTAATTATAATATATATATATTTATTTATATATATTATTAAGCAAATGCTTTCCATAATCTATAAGCATTTGTGAAATTTTGATCCGAAAATTCTCAGGCATTGTGCTAGATTGTATATACAAAGACCAACCTGAAAACTAAAGATTTTAATCTGAATAAATCCTTTGTGTTCTCGCCGGTCTAGATGTACAAAGACTGTTTAACGTCCAAAACATTCTGAAATTTTCCAAGATTATTTGAAATTCAAATTATATCCGTTTGCCATTTGTTTAAGTTAGCCATTTGCTCAAACTTTTCTTGATAATTTCGCCATCTTTTATAAAACCTGTATTATAAGACATTTGCATTAGCACACTTTTCGTGAATAATGTTTATTTATTGTAATAAATATTTATTTATTCCGCTTATTAATTTCGTAAAACTGTATTAATAGAAAGTAAAGAAATTGGAAAGAATTGAAATTATTATATCTTAAAATTGAAGTTGTGATTACTCCCGAAAATGAGACAATTCTTGAATAAGAAATTCTATTTTGGGTTTGTTGTAGAATTATAAAAAATATGTTCTTCAAGACCATGGGTAGAATATATTTTTTTCTTTGTTTTAATAAATGTTTATATATTCCCCTTCCTAATTTTATCAAACTGCATTATTATAAAGAAAAGATATTGAAAATATTTTAAATTATTTTATCTTTAAATTTGAAGTTGTGATTATTCCGAAAAATTATACAATTATTGAATAAAAAATTTTATTTTTAGCTTCTAGTAAAATTTTAATAAATGTATGTTCTTCAAGCTCATGGGAAAAGATTATGGCTTTCGTTGTTTTTAACTTCAACATATTTGTCATACACCAGACTTAATGCAAATTCATCAAATTTGTTCCTCTGCTTCTAAATTCATTATTTTGGCGAGAAAATCAATTTTTTCGGTAACTTTAATTTTGACTTACTAAATGTATAGTCGACTCCGATTATTCAAATTCGTCGGGACCACATGAAATGTTCGAATTATCCAGAGTTCGAATTATGGAAAGTATGAAAGAAACATATTTAAAGTAGTAATATTACAAAGAAAATATTACAGTATTTTTTTCGGCTGTTATCAATAAAATATGAATTAATACTAAATTAAAAGCTATAAACACATAAACTAATTAAAGGATTAGAAACAAGCATAATGGAATAAGGGGTAAAAGTGCACCAAGAAGGTGGATATAAATTGCATTGGATGTATACTAGTTTCAGAATAATTCTGACAAAAATAAAAGAAAATTATATCAAGGATCTGATGTCCGTGATGATGTAAGGGAAAATGAAAAATCGGAATTCTGGTTAGTTTGGATTAAATGAAATCAAGGGTAAATGAGTTCAAATAAAGGAATTTTTTCACAGTCATTCTACCATTGAAAATTTCGGGACTTAATGTTTAGTTGGAATTATGTGAAGATTCGATTTCTCTTATTTCGAATTAACGAGAGCCGACTGTACCTAAAATAAAATGGGAGTAATTAAATCAAACATAATAAACATTTATTGGAATCACATTGTAAAAATCGCCATGAGGCATATTATACTCCCGACTCTCAACGAGGTCCAAACTCAAACCGTTCAATGAATGTCATCAAATATTTTTAATATGCTTCTTAAAAAACCTCTGATGAAAGAATAAAAATTCTGTAAAAGATGCTCATTCGAAAGAGGTTAACACAATCATGGTAACAGATATATAAAAATGGGAGTTTCTAATTTTTTCCAACTCGATTTAGGCGCAAGCATGCGAAATATAAAATAATCAATATATACATTTTAAAATTCAAATGGTTTTAATCGAAGTATTTTAAGAATTGGCGGACAATTTCGAGAAATGTATGATGCAGATGAAAATAAATAGTTTGGATTTGAAAGCACGTTCAAAAGAAATGAAAACGGAAAATTAAAATAAAAGAATAAATGAAATTACAACTTAAAGTTTTTCATAATACGTGTATTTCGAATCAATACGTTATTTTAATTCTTCAATGCTTTTCAAGGTACAGTCCGAAGTCCAAAGTCCAAAATCATCCAGACAAATTCCAAAATCCTCGTAACTTTGCCAACTTCGGATTTTCCTGAAATTTGTGTCATCAAAAATATTGCTTTTACAAATACAGAGAAACACAAATTTCCCTGCTTAAAAGGCAAAATATGACGTTATACAGGGCTGTAAATAAGGGGGTACTATGGACGACTCAGCCTTCTTCCCCTAAAACATTTTGAGACTACCCTGGAAAAATTCCAAAGTCACAAAATGAATTTATGTTCCAAAAATCCAAATGAATTTCTGTTCAAAAATCTAATTTAGTTTTGAGGCCCTTTCACAGTTTTTCAGAAATACTAAAGTGTAACTAAAATAAGTGTTTGAACACTCGCACCTCCAATTTGCACATATGAAGCTAACATGATTTTTAATCATTAATTATAAATAGAAGTTTTCATATAGTCCATTAAAAACATTTCAAAAATATGCATTAAAATATTTAATTGCTATGAAGGACGTTAAATATTGATAAAAACATTAAAAGATCTTAATAATTTTTACATGTTTCGATTGAATTTACTCAATCATCATCAGAAAAAGAAAATACAAATAAACACAAAGATGGAAAATGACAATAAACTATTACAAATGAAATTTAAAAAAAAAATTTAAAAATAAAAATCACGCGCGTTATATTTTAATTATGTATCACGTTGCTTATTTTTTTTATTGTTATAAGATAGGACAGGTGGTTATAATAATTATTATATTGGCATGACTCATTGCAGACATAAAATTTAATAGAGGTAAAACCGCATTATCTAGGCTAAATCAAATAGAAAACATAGATATTTTGTTTAATGAAAGTAGATTAATTTATAGGTCAGAATTTTATTTACAACTTTTTATTAGAGAGAGTATTGAAATTTACGTCAGTAGCTCAATGTTCTGCAATGATTCCTTGTCATTTCAAATCCCAAATATTTGGATTGTATTGTTAAATAATTTAAAAATTAAGCAACGTGATACATAATTAAAATATAACGCGCGAGATTTTTATTTTAAATTTTTTTTTAAATTTCATTTGTAATAGTTTATTGTCATTTTCCATCTTTGTGTTTATTTGTATTTTATTTTTTCTGATGATGATTGAGTAAATTCAATCGAAACATGTAAAAATTATTAAGATCTTTTAATGTTTTTATTAATATTTGACGTCCTTTATAGCAATTAAATATTTTAATGCATACTTTTGAAATGATTTTTAATGTTTCAATTGTTATATACTCGAATTTTTGATCATCCTATTCTTTTTTTTTTTGCATAAAATGAAGTTATAACAACAGTTTAATAGGAAACATTTTATACCTACAGTGTGAATATTCACTGATTTTTTTTTCTGCCTCGAGTCCCCCCTATTATTTAATTCTGGCCCTCCGTTATACATTAAAAATTGTATTTATAACAACTATTAATACTATATTAAACAATCATTTGATTAAATAAATCATAAAAAATAAAAGAAATATATTTATTTAAGGTAACATACAATTAAAATAATAATAATTATTAACTATTGAACTTTTCAGTTAGTGTCTGCTTTATTAACTTAGGTTTTTTTATTAAGAAGTTTATCTTTTACTCTCTTGATAGACACGAGTTAAAATTCAGTAATACAGCTTCTTCGTTATAAAACGTTTTTTTTTGTTGTTGTTTAACAGTTTTGTTTATTCGTACTTTTGTTGAATACTGCCTCTGAAAAGATCGAATTATGGATAATTTTGAATTATGGGTATACGAACATTAGACTTTGTACTGTAGCATATTTCACAAACTTTTTATTTTATACATAGGGAGACAGTTGCACAAACCATCTCCTGACCGAGTTGACGGCTGAATTTATAGAATTCTGTACAAAATTGATTCGCATATTAAAAAGCAACAGAAATGAAAGTCATAGCTTGGTTGGAAACATCCGTAAACATGATTTTAGTGGCTGATAGACATTTTTACCCTTGTGTTTTTCTGTTTCCCTTTTTTCAGGTTTTCAAATCTTTGGATGCAGAAAAATGCGACGATAAACTATCTGGTCAAAAACTAAAATCGGTCTTCAGGTGTTTTCCATTAAGATATTACTAAGCACTCACATTGCATTATAATATGCCAATCTATTTCTGTCCAGTTATGAAATTTCAGCCATGAATTCGATGAAGTGTTATTCTCTGCAGCCGCTTCCTGGTGTAGCATTTGTCACAATTTCGTAATTGTTAAAAATTATAAAAAAAACTACTAACAATAACAACTAGTCGTTGGGGGCCACCGTAATACTTACCCATCATGGATATGTATATGAAAATAAAACATGTGAAACTATTTATACAATTCATTGCAATTCATAAACAAAATTTAAATATTGTTAATATACATAGTAATGCTCTATTAAAGAACTGCTGATGTACCAATTTCGACAAATTATATAAAACGCCAAACTACTCAAGTAGTACCGAACTGCGTAAAAGAAACATCCTTATAACTCCAAAAATAATAATTCTATTAACTAACAATTAACTGCGTCGGATTAAGCGTCTCATTTCCAATTAAAATATACTTCTGAATTGAAATTTGAATGAAATACAGGGTCATGAAAAATCGAAGTATGTGGAAAACAAGATTACAAATATCTCAGCAACTAATAATCCGATCGACTTCGTTCTATATGCAAAATGTGTGTTATTCTATTGCCTTTTATTTCCATTCCTTAGAATAAAACAATTCGAAAATGTTTATGTACCTTTCATCAGAATTTTTCGAGAGTCCGAAAAAAATAGTTCCGGATAATCGAGGTTGCTGATATTAAATAGGGTTCGTCCCATTCTTACATACTAACTACATACAAAATTTCAAGTCTCTATCTCAATTTGTTCGGGAGATAGAGCTTTTACAGACAGACAGACAGACGGACGGACGGACGGACGGACGGACGGCAAAAAAAATTTTCTAAAAATATGCTTTTCGGAATCTCCACTATCTAAAACGTGTAAATCCGTCAAAAAAAATTCTATTTTCAAAACGATCGCAAGACTTACCCTATAATAATTTACCCTACGTATGATGGGTAAGTAATAAACTCAATCGTTATTCTAATCACAAATCTTCTGAAACTACCACCGGATTAATTTTTTATCCATATACAAAATCAACGCTATGTTGCTAGTTGGAAAAAACAGTATTTTAGATATGTGCAAAAAATCAAAATAAATAAATAAATTATATTAAATTTAAAAAATATAAATAAAAAAAAAATTTTACTTTTTAAAGAAATTGTTAGTGCTACATAACACAGTTTAGTGCATTTCATCGAAATCTATTTTAAAATCCTTCATTTGGATTGTATTTTAATGCCAAATACAACATGGGCCAAAACAAAATAAAATAAGATTTTCAATAAATCAGGCATTATTTCATACGAAAAAAAAATTAGAACACACAAGCATAAATTAAGACATATACAGGAATGTAGAAAATCAATAATGCCACTAACAAGACATCGAAATTAGTTCCACTCTTTTTTTTTTAATACGAGAAATTCGAAATTCGTCATACAAGTTTGTCATTTTAGTAAAGTTATTAAATTCCGCATGCTATTAATATTGTTTGAGAGTTCGATCTGCGCAAATAACGCCAAAATGACACACAAGTAAATATTACAGTCCAAAAATTTACTCAGCAAATTGTAATTTTACGATCAAAGCAAATAATCCAACAGCATTTGCTGAAATAAATCAGATGCGAGGATATCACTGTTTGTCATTTACGAAAGGTATTTTAAAATGCGTAGTTTTAGGAAAATTGTTTACTGTGCTCTCTTTCTAAATTAAATATAGTTTTCACGATGATGTTTATTTGTATGATAAAATAATCAGTTTTCTACATACGTCTACCGACTTTCAGATTGAAGATGTCTAGAGATTAATAAATTCTTTAAATGCAAATATATCTTTCTTAAAATAGCAATCCAAAGTAAGTGAAACCAGGATTTTTTTAAACCTTACTTAAACAAGTCGAAAAATGCATACCATGAGTAGCAAATGAGGTGCGTTCTTATTATAATGACTTTTTTAAAATACAGAGCACTTCCAATACTATACAGTATCTGAAATCTTTTTTGGGTCCTTGTATGCACTTTATGCTTTCTATTCTACAAATAGTAACTTATAGCAAAGCTCAGCATCGTATATTAATTGCATAAAATGTGAATTATTTTATAATAATTAAAACGCTCTCAAAACAATGTTTTCCCTTTAATGTTATGTAATAGAATATTTTCTGTGGACCTATACAGGGTGTCCACTCTCAACGGTGGCCAATGGCTAATTTCTAAACAGTTAGTCTTAGACATATAGTTCCAATTGCAAAAATGCTTTAAAAAAGATAAATATTTTTTTCTTTAAGTGATTTAGGCCAAAAACAATTCTTATCAAAAAATTACGAAAATTAAATTTCTATACGGTCCCCCGGTGCTATAAGTGATATTTAGTAAAAATTTCCCAATACTTTAACAAGCAATACAGAAAAGGTCCCATTCATCTAACATTAAAATTGACCGAGTTATGAAACTTTAATTTCATGACTTAAACCACTTTTCTATAGCTCAAAACGGATGAGTTCGACTAAGCTTTAAGGGAACGTACAGTAAGTGCTTAAAGTATTATAAAGGGCGTCCATTTCAACGCTGTCCAAAGGCTAATTCCTAAACCATTTATCACAGACATATTTTCCAATTACAAAAATGTTTTAAATGAGATAAATAAATATTTTTAAAGCGATTTAACTGAAGGTGCTGTCACTGTATAAGTTTTACGGTAGTGTTATTTTAATTAATTAAATTCTAGATTGGTTGTTAAATAATTGAAAACATGAATTTCAAAATTCTCTTTATAAAGAAAATCAAATTTGGGGAAATCGCTAAAAACCTTTAAATGCGTCCATTGGTTTTCATTATAAATTTGGAGATTGTAGTGTTACAATAGTGCAGAATTGTATAGACTGATAGAGTAACCAAAAGCGATAAAGACGAGTTTTGAAATTCACATCCTTAATTTTATTTTTACATATGTTTTATTTTGTAAGCAAATGAAGCTGTTCTTTTCGTGATTTTATTTTTAAAAGGTATGTTATTTTAATAAACTTTTATTTTAATCGTAACGTTCGTATGTAAGTTTTCATAGTTCAAAACTTTTATTCAAATTTTAATTTACTTCCAAATATCCGATCGAGGTTCAAATCGCATACTTATTTATATCCAATGACAATGTAATATTAATACGATTTTAGGTGCGTACCATTTATTTATTTTATACGAATACATCAAATTCTATTAGGTTAAGTAATCTAATGGAATTTTAAATATGTATCATTTTGTAATGAATTGTGACTGTTACTTTTCATAATTTATTTTTAAAAAATTTCTGTTATTTTTTTTTACTTATATTTTACCACAAATTGTATATTTTGCTTTACTATGTAAACATCAACATAAATTCAAAAACAATATTGCAAAAATTATTTTACTCTCATTGTTTAAAGTTAAATTTTCTATCTGTCGTTTATTTTTTTTTCCAGTAAACTTGTGACTGACCCCTATTTTGCAGCAAAAAAGATGCTTCAACTTTAAACAGCTATTACTCGGTCAGTTTTAATCGCAGAGGAATGGGACTTTTTTTGTCCTTCTTGTTAGAGTAGTGTTAAAAATTTACTAAATATCACTTATAGGACCGGGGGACCGTATAAAAATTTAATTTTCGTAATTTTTTAGTAAAAATGCTTTTTGACCTAAATCACTTCAAAAATACTTCTTTACTTTTTTTAAAGCATTTTTGTAAATGGAACTATATGTCTATGACTAACGGTTTAGAAATTAGCCATTGGCCACCGTTGAGAGTGGACACCCTGTATATTAGCAAAATATGTTCAAGAAAACATTCAAGAAAATGTTCAAGAAAGTGCACCTAGAAGGTGAATATCAAATGCATTATAAGTATACTAGTTTCAGAACAATTCTGACAAAAATGAAAGAATATTATTTCAAGGATCAGATGCCTGTGATGATGTAAGGGAAAATGAAAAATCGGAATTTTGGTTGGTTTGAATTAAATGAAATCAAGGGAAAATGAGTTTGAAAAAGGTGAAAATTTTTAGCATTATTCTGCCATAGAAAATTTCTGGACTTACTGTTTAGCTCGAATTATGTGAAGATTCGATTGATCCGATTTCGAATTAACGAGAGCCAACTGTAACTGAAATAAAATGGGGGTAATTAAATGAAAAATAATAAAAATTTGTTGAAATCACAGTGCAAACATCGCTATGAAGCATATTTCCAACTCTCAAATGTGGTCTAAACGCAAACCGTTCAATGAATGTCATCAAATATTTTTAATATGCTTTATGAAACAAAGTGTACAAATCTTAAATAATTAACAGAAATCGAAAATGTTTAAAAATAAATTAATAATGAAAGGAAAATATAGCGTAATAATGATATTAGGATTTTTATATGACCATTTTTCGGGAATTACCGAATTTCTTGATTAACAAACTCATCTAAGTTATCTTACAGTAAGAAGTACACTGTTAAAAATCTTGCAGCATTTTGTACAGTCATTTCACCGTTTTCTGAAAAACCAGTAACATAACCGTAATTTAACTCTATCCTGACCATAAAATTGTTAACAATAAGTTCAGAATAACGTAAAAAGACGGTTGTTTTACTTTTTTGTAGAAAACGGTCAAATGACTGGATAAAATGCTGCAGATTTTTAACAGTGTAGGAAGAAAGTAACTTACTCTGAAAAAGTACAGCGTCTAGAAGACATAGTGTGGAAAAAGACCGCAAAATAATAATATAAAATTGTATCCCATAAATTTATGACGATTCTGTGACAATATGCGAATACGAGCGCCATCTTATATTTATAGTTTTCAACATTTACTTTTTGAAAATAAAGGGCTACACTCGTATCTGTATAGTGTCACAGCATCAGCACTGTTGGAGATTTACGGAATGCAAGGTTCCAACGAGTAAAAATTTCAAGCGACAAAAATCACCTGCGTTTTTCCGTTTTCTAAGCATTTCATTGTCTGAAGTAATTTATTTCATTTTTCATTATTGGGTGAAAAAAGTCCGGGCCAGGATTCGAACCAGGGATGTATTGGCTGAAGCCGCCAATGCTCTGCCAACTGAGCTATCCCGTACACGAACACTGGAGGACTATCTCACCCAATTAACCTCAACGATCACGATTAACGATCATTAATCTAATTTCATTGACTGTTCGAGAAAAGGCTTTACCATTATCCGGATTTCCAAGCATCTGATTGGCTGTTACTGACGACTCGCTCAAAGACGCTCAGACACAATTCAATTACTTGCTTTCCGAGCATCTTCCCAGGAGTCATAGGATAACATGGAGACGCCTGGAAATCAATTTGTTTCTTCGTATTTTTCGTGTGTGCTAAGCATGTATTTTCCCCAAAAAATTTCTTCAAAAAATTACAAGTGCATAATACATGATATTTGAATTTCACACCAATTCATTGACATCTTTTTAGTCATTGGTCACCCAACGAAAACGTTTGAAATTGTTTATTTAAATTTTCGAAATAGTGAAACCTTACATTATAAATAATGTGCCATTTCAACAGTAAATTTCTTAGATTTTTACAATATATATCTTTCAAAATGTTTGTGTGAATTTTTTTACATTTTTAATGAGATATTAATTAAAAGGATGAAATTATATTAACAAGTCGTAAATGTCACGTCAAACGTAGCGAATGAGGTGCGTTCGTACTATAACGAAGTTTTTAAAACATTCAGTTATTGGTGTAAATGTAAACCGTACTTCGAATACAGTATAATGCATGAATTGTTTTGTATGTCCCTGTCAATACTATCTGCTTTCTTTTATAAAATAAGTAACTTGTAGTGAACCTCAGCAACTTGTATTAATTTCAACGAATGCGAAATAGCTTAATATAATTAAAATGCGCCCCAAACAATGTTTTCCTCGACACCATTATATATTGGAATACATTTCTGTGGTCCTGTAAATTTAAAACAAATATTCTTTGCCCCACATATTGTACAGAATGTGCATTTCAGTATATATTTCTTCGGTGCATATCAATTTTATTATTTTCGAAAAAGTATAACAACACTAAAGAACATTTGAAACTATTTTTTTTCCTTTAGCCATAGTGTAGCGGAATACTTCTGACTGTTCCTGTAACTTAAAAATACATTCGATTTTTTTCAAATATAAAATAAGTCGACAAAATTATGCCACAGTTATGTATTTGACATTTCAAAAGATTCTTTATGTTAATTTTTCCATTGTTATAGGCGGAAAGACAGCGAGACGGATGGACTGAACAAGGATTATATGTGCTTCGTATTTACATAATTATAAATCAACCTAAAAATGCGCAAAAATAACTTAAAATACCGTATTTATTTCATTTAAATTTTTTCTATAATAGAAATATTTTAAGCTGATTTCGTTGGAAATCGAAATATTGAATCTCATCGTTTATTTATCAACCTATCGATTGACAGTCAAACCTCGTTAACATGAACATGCTTAACGTGAATTACTGTTAACATGAGTTGTTTTCACAGTCCTCTATAAAGACGAATACAAAGATTTGATACTGATAACATGAACAAAATTTTGTTTTCCCTTGAGTTGTTAAGGAGGTTCGTCTATATTTTGTTCCATGGTAATATCTGAAACATTGAATCTGACCAAATTAGGATAATGTATTGTTTTCGCAGTCCCCTATAAAAACGAATACAAAGGTTTGATACTGATAACATGAATTACTGTTAACATGAACAAAATTTTGATTTTCCTTGAGTTGTTAAGGAGGTTCGACTGTATTTTATCCCATGGTAATATCTGAAACATTGAATCTGATCAAATTAGGATAATGTATTGTTTTCACACTCCCCTATAAAGACGAATACAAAGGTTTGATACTAATAACATGAATTACTGTTAACATGAACAAAATTTTGATTTTTCTTGAGTTGTTAAGAAGGTTCGACTGTATTTTATTCCATAGTAATATCTGAAACATTGAATTTGATCAAATTAGGATAATGTATTGTTTTCACAGTCCCCTATAAAGACGAATACAAAGATTTGATACTGATAACATGAATTACTGTTAACATGAATAAAATTTTGATTTCCCTTGAGTTGTTAAGGAGGTTCGACTGTATTTTATTCCATGGTAATATCTGAAACATTGAATCTGATCAAATTAGGATAATGTATTGTTTTCGCAGTCCCCTATAAAGACGAATACAAAGATTTGACACTGATAACATGAATTACTGTTAACATGAACAAAATTTTCATTTCCCTTGAGTTGTTAAGGAGGTTCGACAGTATTTTATTCCATGGTAATATCTGAAACATTGAATTTGATGAAAATATCTGATCAAATTAGTATAATGCATTGATATTTTAAGTAATTATTTTTTATATATGATATTTTAAGTATTCTAATATGTAGACCGTATAGTACAGGGTGGTCATAAAAAAACTTTGCTGATATACAGAGCTCTAGCGGCTAGTCCGCTCAACCGATCGAAATGAAATTTCAGATATAGCTATTCAGAGGTATGAGCTCCAGATTCTGTGAACGACAAAAAAATGGCGCTCACGGTTACGGTTATAGTTACAGAAACTCGAAAATTTCCAATAGCAACACCCATTTTTTTTCATCGCAAAACGCTCTGCGCATGCGAAAACCCCAAAGAGCGTTGGAACCGTATGTGTATCGCAAGAAACGGACATGTTATGCACGCACAAAAAACCATTCTGGGAATCCTCCCCCCCATAGAAAAAACTCGATTGGGGCGCAAGGAGGAAATTTGCATGTGACACAGAGTCAGTACACTGATCTCTGATTACAATAGAGATCGGAGAATCTAAAACTTTTATTTAATTACACATTTTCCACATGGGTGCCATCACAGGCAATTACACATTGCATGGTGATGGCACCCATGTGGAAAATGTGTAATCAAAATAAAAGTTTTAGTTTCTCCGATCTGTAGTATAATCAAAGATTAGTGTACTGACTCTGTGTCACATGCAAATCTCCTCCTTGCGCCCCAATCGAGTTTTTTCTATGGGGGGAAGGGTTCACAGAAATGTTTTTTGTGCGTGCATAACATGTCCGTTTCTTGCGATACACGTAAGGTTCCAACGCTCTTTACGGTTTTCGCATGCGCTGAGCATTTTGCGATGAAAAAAAATGGGTGTTGTCATTGGAAATTTTTGAGTTTCTGTGACTATAACCGTAACCGTGAGCGTCATTTTGTTGCCGTTCACAGAATCTCGAGCTCATACCTCTGAATAGCTACATCTGAAATTTTATCTCGATCGGTTGAGCGGACTGGCCGCTAGAGCTCCATATATCGGCAAAGTTTTTTTATGACCACCCTGTACTTTTACAGAAACCATTTACATAAAATAATTCCGATGCATTATGGTCCAATGTTCCATAGTTATATTGGAATACAGTCGTTTGTAAAGAATTATTGATGAAATTTTAATAATATGAAAACTGGTAGAATTATTCAAACAGAAATTTTGTTTGTTGTCTGTAGCAAAAATAAAGAAAATAGTTTTTTATGATGAAAAAATTTCAAATAAAATATTTTTTAATTACATCTGTAAATTAAATTGAAGTTTTAAAAATAATATCAGAAATTAAAATAAATCTTCGTTCAGACTTTATCATATGTTTCCCTGTTTAATTTATAAGATACCATACACTGAAAAAAAAGCTACAGCAGAGTTTTAATGCTGCAGAGATTCTAGAAAATGTCCGTAAAAACGGACTTTATACCTAAATCAACTGACTTTGTCATTACATTAACGGTTTTTGCCTGTAAAACACTAGAAAATACGGAAGTTGACCATTTATGTGAAAAAGTGACATATTCCGTAAATTTATAGGATAATTCACGGTAAAATACCGTAAATTTACATTTTTTACAGTGTATGCAGTATGAAAATTTTTCTCAACAATTTTTAAAACAAAGATATCTTCGTACGAAGACGCACTGAAAGTAGGCAACTGATAAGAATCATCTACTAAATTATGCACTATTATTATTACTTTTTATTACCAGTAACATCAAAATGCGCTACTAATGGGATATCTACCTTTATATTCTAACTCACTGTACTTGATAAAAACAAAGGACACCACCATCAACATTAAAAGTGTATTTCTTTTTCAAAATTGTAATTTTAAATTTCACATTATCATTAATTATAAATGCTATAAAATTTGCTAGATCCCCTTCAAAATTAAAATCAATTTTAACAACTAGAATTGACCCCATTGATAAATTTGACCGATCAGGTGTTTTTATCATTCCATTTCTTAAAGAAGGTAGTTATAAGAATTATTATAATGGCATGACTCAAAGAAAATTCAACGTAAGATGTAAAGAACACATTGCAGACATAAAATTTAATACGAGTAAAACCGCATTATCAAGGCTAAATCAAATAGAAAACATAGATATATTTTTTTAATGAAAGTAGATTAATTTATAGGTCAGATTTTTATTTGCAACTTTTTATTAGGGAGAGTATTGAAATTTACGTCAGAAGCTCAATGGTCTGCAACGATCCCTTGTCATTTCAAATCCCAAATATTTGGATTGAACTGTTAAATAATTTAAAAATTAAGCAACGTGATACATAATTAAAATATAACGCGCGCGATTTTTATTTTTTAAAAAAATAAAAAAAAATTAAATTTCATTTGTAATAGTTTATTGTCATTTTCCATCTTTGTGTTTATTTGTATTTTGTTTTTCTGATGATGATTGAGTAAATTCAATCGAGACATGTAAAAATTATTAAGATCTTTTAATGTTTTTATTAGTATTTGACGTCCTTTATAGCAATTAAATATTTTAATGCATATTTTTGAATTTCACAATATCAGTCTGATTTCAAAACATTTCGGTATTTCCTAAATTTGAAAAATGGATTTTAAAAATTGCACAACTGAATTAATATTTTTAAATTCGGCTATTTCTCGAAAAGAATTTAGGATATTTATTTCCGCTCAAAATAAATTTTTACTGAAATAAAAAATAAAGTTTATTTATTCGAACGCTTTTATGTTTATTTCTTTTATTTTCGAAAACTATAACTTTAAAGAAAATCTTTTCCTATATTGAGGAAAATTGTAGTGTTATTACTTCTTTAATAAAGTCCTTTGTACATTTTTTTCACCTTGCGATGTTATATTTTGTATCACACTTTTTTGTTGTTGTTATTATTATTATTGTTTTGTGCATTTTCAGTTTTTTGTTTTTTGTTTTCCAATCGTAAAGTATGTAAAAGAATAAGTTTAAGAGAAAGCATAATATAACTTAAATTTAAGTGAAAAGATTTATAATCATAAAACATTTGGTGTACATTTACCGGATTTAAATATTCTCTAAGAAAGATAATAAAAAGTTCACATTTTAACATCATTGAAAATTTCTCATAACTAAAAGAAAAGAAAAGGAACTTTAAAAGATTCAGTTTTAATGGAATAAGATTACTTTTAAAAGACCATTATAAATACATTGAATTATCTGGTTTTAGTATCTGATGCTGAATATCAAAAATAGTTTCTTTTTTAGTAACTTTTTTAAGCATTATGTAACATTTATTAAATATTAACAGATTTTTTCCACTTAGCTGCTTGTGATATGGTTTCAACATTTTGTTTTCTGTTTCTTTTCAGAATTCAATATTTGTTTTAATGTAAGCAAATGAATCATTAATTCGTCTTCTATTTCGGAAAAAATTATATTAAACGCATGAAAATATTATATGTGTATAAATATATATGTATATGTATATACGATACGCATTTCTGCTTGTGTTTCTCTCGACATGTTCTTTTTCTCTTACATTTCATTATTTCTTAAAACTCCATATTAAATCAAAATTGCAACATAATTTTTTTCATAAATCAAGCTTAGCAAAAATAAAAATGAGGAGACTTTTATTACAATAAATATCATCTAGAATTTATTTGTTAAAAACTGGGGCAATGTTACATTATCTGAAGTAAAAATCACATGGTTCATGGCAGTTAATTCTATGGACAAATAAGAATATACCGGATATTCTGATAAGCACTGACTGTTTTTAGAATTTATTAATTTACAAATGGTGACAGTTTTAAATGAATTCTTTCAGAAGCGAGGGATTATCACAGATATAAGAGTTTTTATTTTACAACAATTCTCCGTTTTATTACTGAATACATGTGATAGATGGCGCCATAAGAAATATAGATTTAATCAAGTGCAAAATCCAGTAATTATGCGAACGAAGGAAATGAACCACATGGAGTGTCTGTCACTCACCAAAACAATCTTCTTCCAAGGATCCCGACTCTGAACTCAGTCAATATATTGCCATACATTAATACAATTAAAAACTACTTTTTCCATATACGGCGACGAATAACGATAAGGTAATATGGAAAGATGTCAGAATAGAACTCTAAGAACAAGACTCTATTGGACGATGAGACTCACTCCGCATCTTTAATTTCCTTCGTTCGCATTAAGACTGAGCGGTTTCAGTTACATTCTTTGTTGAGCATTTATTCTTTGCAGTGTTATCTATCGTTGCTGTTTTGAACTATAACCAGTAATCGCAGTAAAAAACCTACTGGCATCTTGCATAATCTTCTTACAACTATTTTTTTATAACTATCACCATTTACATGTTAGTAAATTCTAAAAAAAGTCATTTCATTTTATGGTTGCTGGTATACTTACTATCCTTTTAAAAATAGTTATTTCTTTTAATCTTTAGTTGTTTATGAGTTATATTTTATATTTTGTGAAACAAATACTTGCAATCTTTTAATATTTCTAATGGTAAAATTCTAATTATTAACATTATACGAAATTTTGTTGCAACATAAATTCAATGAATTGTGGAAAAAGACTCCATCTATATTCTTTCTCATTTTGCACGTCAGAAAACTGCGTTCCTAACGTAATATAGAAACTATTCGGAAGCTGGCACTTTTAACTCAGCTTTTCTAAATTTGAAGATCAACTAAAAAATATATCAAATAAACACTTTAACTTTCAGCTATTTCTCGAATATAAAATATGCATATAATCTCCCTTAAAAATAAAAAATAAAGTTTCAATGAATTACAAAAAATAAATTATTCGCGAAATTTTGTGATTGATTTTTATATTCTTGAAACAACATTAGTCTAAAGAAAATATTTTCTGCTAGCAACATCAAATAATGAATTATTGTTTTTTCAATAAATTTTCATTTTACAAAAATGGATTAATTTCCGCTTCAAAAAAAAGTTTCAATGAAATACAAAAAAAGAGATTATTCCCGAGATTTTGTGATAGTTGTTGTATTCTCGAAATTTCATTAGTCAAAAGAAAGTCACTTCTGCTAGCATCAGCAAATATTGCATTATTGTTTTTTCAATAGCATTTCCGTTGCAAATATGAATTCATTTCCGTTTCAAAGAAAAAGTTTCAATGACCTTCAAAAAGAAGTTATTTGTGATATTTTCTGATTGGTTGTTCTAATCTCGAAACATCATTGCTTTAAAGATCTTTTCTGCTAACAATACCAAATATGGTATTCTTTTTTTTCAATAAAATTTCCTTTTGCAAATATAGATTTATTTCCGTATCAAAATATTGGTTTAATGAAATACAAAAAAGAGGTTATTCACGGCATTGTGTGATTACTTGTTCTATTCTCGAAACATCTGTAATTTAAAGAAAATCATTTCTGCTAGCAACAGCGTATATGGCATTACTGATTTTTACTTTGCAAATGTGGATTCATTTTCTCTTCAGAAAAAGTTTCAATAAAATACACAGGAGAGGTTATTCGCGGCATTTTGTGATTAGTTGTTCTATTCTCGAAACATCATTATTCAACAGAAAATCATTTTTGCTAGCAACAGTAAATATGGCAATATTATCTTTTTGATAAATTTTCTTTCCAAATGTGGATTCATTTCCTCTTCTGAAAAAGAGCTCCAATTAAATACAAAAAAGAGGTTATTCGCGACATTTTGTGATTAGTTTGTCTATTCTCCAAACATCATTACACTAGATCACTCTACCAGGGAGCCAACCAAGAAATGGCAAAGGCATGAACCCCTGGAAGAAAATCCCTCTCCGCCATCCATAGACACAATCACAAGCAAACAGTGACAGAATAGCAACGACAATATATAGATATATTAAAAAAAATTAATTAGTTAAATAAATTAAAATATATATATATATAAATAATAATAATAAATAAATAAATAAATAAATAAATAAAATAAAATAAACAATACAATACAATAGAATAAAATGAATGAATAAAGATAACAAAGACACCCTATTAACCAAAACGGAGCAAAATACATAGTAAATAATAAATAATGAAGTGTAACAGAATTATACGTCAATAAAACAAATGTCGAGGTAGTTAACAGACTTTTAACGTCATTTTGGGTTACAAATGACGAGGAAAAATAAATTCTAAAGCAACAAAAATAAATAAATAAATAAATAAATATACATATATACATATATAACAATAAAAATAATAATAATAAATATATTTAGAACTACACATACACAGATAAACCACACACAAATCCATAAGAACAAAAATTCAAAATGGACTGGAAAAACAAAAGTTCTAAATTGTTTGTCTGTACCAAATGTGGCTCAAAAATCCTCTATCAAAATTTATATTTAATAAAAGAATATAGTTTATTCAGTTCGTTATATATAGCACAAAGTCTATTATAGTTTGAGCTAGATAATAATACATTTTGAAGGTTCCAAGATAAAGTTTTATTACGGATAAAAGTAAAACAAAATGGCATTAATGGACATTTCCCAAATAAGTAATGTCTCACGTCTCCAATACTACCGCAGTTACATTTGTCACTAGATCTTTTACCAATTTTATGTAAATAATAAGGAAAGGCACCATGGGAGGAAATGAAATAAGCAGATACACGAGAATAACAGAGAAAAATGACGTCAGTCTTGCGTAGTACCGAATAGGTATCCCTACCTTTCAAACTCATTTCCCAGTTATTCTGCCATACTGTGACTATATTATTTTTAAAATGACGCTTAATATATGAAAGAGGAACAGGGATATCCAATACTTCGTCAAATACATTTTCTAAAATGACGGATTTTGCTAAGTAATCTGCTCTTTCATTACCACGCAATCCAATGTGTGATTTTATCCAACCCAAATGAAAAACTTTGCTGCTAAAAAGCCTAAAATTAAAGAATATATTATAAATCAATTTATCGGTGGGGAAAAGATTGGAAAGCGCATGAATTGAAGAAAGACTGTCAGAATAAATATGAAATTCAGTATGCTCCGATTTACAACACCATTCAACAGCTTGATCCAAAGCAGAAAGTTCGGCTTGATAGACTGTGTTATAACTGTTTAATTTAAAACGTTTTTCACAAATTACAATTCCATTTAAATACACAACAAAGGCACATCCGACACCGCCATCAATCTTTGAACCGTCCGTATAAATAGTTGCATGTTTAAAAGTCGGCTCTCTGCTGATTACAGGATTTGAAAATTTAACTGAATGATGACAAGCAAAGAAAGGATAATCATAGGTACGAATACGATTTGCAATTTTCTCTTTAGCAATATAATTGCCATCTATCCATGTAAAACCATCAAGATTTACAACACTGTAGTACGTGGACATTTGATCGAGTTCCAACTGAATCGGAGGAATACCTGAGAGCACACAGAGTGCATCAGTTGATATAGTTCGATAAACACGTATAATCGATAATAGACACAGCCTCTGACAAGATGACAGACGCTGGATACCATGATAACGTAAATCTCGAAACCAAATCTCATATCCATACGAAATTTGTTTCTTAATAACCGTGTGGTACCATATCTTCATATAGTCTAATGGCAAGCCCCTGTGTCTAATACGGGCTTTAGTCATAGCACATGAAAAGTCTCTAACTTTGTCACGTATTAAGTCCAAGTGGTCAAGCCAACGAAAATTACTGTCCAATAAAAAGCCCAAGTAGGAAACATTATCTTTTACTGAAATACTAATGCCAGAAAGCTTAAAAATTGGACGACGTTTTTTAAGAGTTTTGCTTCCAAAAAGCATTGTCGATGACTTTTCCGGGCTTATTTGAAGACCCACAATATCACAAGCCTCCTTAAAATGTCTAATACTAATATTAATTATATCCTCTAGAGCAGCACGGGTATCAGCACCCTCAACAACGGCAGAGTCATCAGCGTACGAAACAATCTGCTTGCGATAACGCTTGTAATATTTCAGAATTCTGTCAGCCACAATCAACCAAAGAAGAGGGCCAACACAAGATCCTTGTGGACATCCACGAAAAGCACGGAACCATCTGGTACCTCTGGCAAACTTAAATCCAATCAGTCTTCGACTAATATAATTTTTTAAAATGTCTTTCAAATAATCAGGAATAGGTAGGTGAGTAATAAGTTCATCTAGTATATTCCAATCAATCAAGTCAAAAGCACTCACTATATCAAAACTTATCAAAGCACAGTATTGATGATCCTTTAGAGTTTCACTGACGAAGTTTTTAATCGCTAACAAAGCTGTATTAGTGCTTCTCTGTTCACGAAAACCATGCTGCGATTCATCTAAAAAAAAGGAAGACTCCAATAAAGTAGTAGTACGGACTTTAATTATGCGCTCCAAGACTTTAGCCAAAATAGGCAACAACGTAATAGGACGGTAGGACTTAGACATATTAGCTGGTCGGTTGCGTTTGCGAAAGAATATCACTATGCCCTTCTTCCAACAACTGGGAAAATGAGCGAATTTCAGACAAGTATTAAAAATCTTCAGCATGAATGAAGTGAAATTTTTACAAATATTCTTAACCACTATGGCATCAATATCATCAAAACCAGGAGCTTTATTATTACCCTGCTTTTGGAGAACATAAAATAACTCTTTCTTACTGATAGGTAAAAAATCATCACCACTGACATATACAGATGAACTAACAAAATCATGAATTGAAGAAGGCAAGGTAGTTGTACCAAAGTGATCATTCATAAGACTCTCAGCTACATCATCATAATTTGCAAAGACATGGGATTGCTCAAGAGTAGTAAACATCAGGTCCTTCTGTGATTGTTTCTTCTTAGAAAGATGTCGATAAAGACTTCCATATGCATTGTCTGTATTTTCACAAAATTTTAACCAAGCATTACGCTTAGCCAGTCTTAAATTTTTCTTGTACAAGCGACGAGCTGTAGTATAAGTATCCTTGTATGCAATGTTATCAGAGTTTTTCATGTAACGTTTATAAAGAGCATTGACTTTATTACGTTCGGAACGTAAATCTTTATCAAACCACTTAAAAGTCGGCCTGTGATACAAAGGACCTCTTCTAAAACATTTGCACATAATATCTTGTATAAGCAGAGAAAAGTCGTCAACCCACTGATCAAGAGCATCTTGATTTAAAACCCTATCAAGTGCATAATTAAGTTGAGGTAGATGTCTCGAGAAAATTGCATTAAATTTTGACATACTCTTATTCTTAGTCTTAAATCTGGAGAAAGTCAGAACAACTGGCTTCAAGCAAAGTGAAACACAGATATAGCGATGATCGCTATAAGAAAAATGATCAGTGTCAACTTTCCAGTCATCCAAAAAAGGCAATAAGTCAGATCCAAGTAAAGTCAGGTCAGGACGACCACGTCTGTCATCTTGAACATAAGTATGATGAGAATCCGGAGAATTTACAATAGTCAAATTGGATATCATCAAATATTCCTGAAAAACTTCAGTTCGATCATTCTCTCTGCTGTAGCCAAATGACAAAAATGGCACGTTAAAGTCGCCACCGATGATTACTTTAGAAAAATCAGGAAAATGATGACACCATTCTCTCAAATCATGTTCAATTGGCTTTGAAGGGGCACAATACACAGAACCAATGACTAAGGTGCCGCGATCAACTGTAATGTTAATAAAAACACTGTTATTCAAACACAAACTTTTCACACATGCATAGCCAGACGATGAACAAATGATTGCAGCAGTACAAGATAAAGATAAAAAGCATAGCCAACCAGGAGGAAGACCAACCAAAGAATTGTCTTTTATATATGGATCCTGGCACAAAGCAAAAGAAATATTAAAATCCTCCATGTAATGAAACAAAGAATTAGATGCTTCAGCACAATGATGCATATTAATCTGAACAAAAGACAAATCAGAGTCAGTGTCATCCAAAGCCGAGGCAACTATCACAATCTTTTACTCAATAAGTTAGCGCGATAAGACTTGAAACTGGGACAATCTGGACTATCAGCTCTATGCGAGGCATCAACATCAGTATCCGAAATAAAAAGACAATTGCCACACGCAATTTCAGCCACTTTACAATCTCTAATATTGTGTAGGCCAGCACACTTTACACATTTCATATCATTTTCACATTTAGAAGCTCTGTGACCAAACGATTGGCATTTAAAACAACGAATAATAGGTATAAAATTGACCAAACGATAGCTTTCCATGTCTATGCATATTCGACGTCTACTAATTAAAGCCTCGAAGGACTTCTTCATAACCCCCACCAGCCAATTCACCTTACCAGATTTTGTAGGAATTTTTTTAATTATTTCAAAGCCTTCCCCAACATCTTCTGCCTCATTGGAGTCAACACCTTCCAAAGCCCTCCCAAGCGATGTACAAACCATATCTTCCTCCACAGTAGGGTCAACATTAAGAATCAAAACACGATCTAAGCGACGCTTGGGAACTGTTATCCTAACTTTCTCCTTTAAATTCACAATGGCATCCAACCTTTCTCGAATTTTAACAGAGTCAGCCTTAGATTTCAACTTAAATATAAGTTGTCCGGCCTTAGTAACAACAACGTCCTCAGGAACAGGAATTTCAACATCTGTACGACAAGCATTCCTAATCTCCCTTTTAATATCATCAATTTGTTCATCACCTGAAGATGAGACGACAACAGAATAACCCGGCTCAGCCAAATGCTTAGCCGGCGGATCCATAGGACGCGAAGGAAAAGCAGAATGACCAGATGAGCGCGAAAATCTCTCGGCCAAAGCTTCATAAGCCTTAGAATTCGTAACCAAAGTCTTAAGTTTAACCTCACTTGCCACATAATCACGATGCGTCTTAACAAGACTTAGACCTATAAAATCAAAACATTTTCTCGTAATAGACATAACATCAGCCGTAAATTTCGCACTTTTATTCCGCCTATCCTCAAATAACTCATATAAAAAAGAGTGCACCCTGTTAACAGTAGCAGGAAACTCAAGATCCACAGTATCATCAAAAAGAGACTTCAAAGTAGTTTCCAGATCCGTCTTCTTCTGAGATCCCATTACAAGAAAATCACAGCAAAATACTCGCTTACAACAATATTAATTATCGAAAACTCCTAAAAGAATCGAAATAAGCGTCAACAGAAGCGCACGGTGATAAACACGTCGAACTGAAGACAACTCCTCAAAAACGAATCTCCAATTCAGAAAAAAGCTACAAACTTCTGCCAATCAATGCAAAAATACACTCCAAAACGGAAGTCAACTCCATAAAAACGAATCTCCAATTCAGAAAAAAGCTACAAACTCCCTCCGCCAATCAACGCAAAAATGCACTCCATAAAAATGAATCTCCAATTCAGAAAAAAGCTACAAACTCCCTCCGGAGCCAGAAACAACTCAGCACAGTACAAAATGCAAGATGGCGAAGTAAACAGAAGCGAAACGGAAAACGCCCACTTACTGGGGGGAAAAATAATAATTAGAGCACAATAAAGTAATAAAAATTAAGAAATTTAATAGAAAGTAAGGTAAGAGACTATTACGATTAATAAAAATAAAAATTAACTGAAAATATGTATAGATACTAAAAAATAAGCAGCATAATGTTGCGAAAGAACTTAGAAAATGTTAGCGGGAATATGAAAAATACAAACTCCGTTAAGCATGGAGATATTATGCAAAATAACTAAAATAAATAGATAGAAATGCAAAGAAAAAGAAAAAGGTAACTATGCATGCATTACTAAGTTTATAAAGTGAATAATTACCACAAATACACTTGAAATATCGGGAGCTGTGAAAACACGTCAACACTTCACGGAGACGGATGAGAGACCACTAAAACATCATTACACTAAAGAAAATCATTTCTGCTAGCATCAGCAAATATTGCATCATTGTTTTTTCAGTAAAATTTTCTTTGCAAATATGAATTAACTTCCGCTTCTAAAAAAATTTTCAGTGACTTTCAAAAAAGAAGTTATTCCTGATATTTTGTGATTAATTCTTCTATTCTTGAAACATCATTATTCAAAAGATATTTTTCTCCTAGCAACAACAAATATGGCATTATTGTTTTTTCAATATAATTTCCTTTGCAAATTTGGATTCATTTCTTCTTAAAAAAAAGCTTCAATGAACAACAACCAAAAAAAAAAAAAAGATTACTCAAGAGATTTTATTATTAGTTTGTCTATTCTCGAAGTAACATTAATCTAAAAAAATCTTTTCTACTAGCAACAGCTACTATGACATTATTGTTTTTTCAATAATGTCCTTTGAAGTTTATGGAATCTTGTTCTTTTATAATTTTTTCCTCGCATATTCTTCGTTTGTTTCAGATTTTCTTTTTATTAACATCTTCATGAAGCCTGAAAATTCTTTATGACTTAGATTTGTCTGACTTGGCTGTATTTTTATTCTCGTAAACAAACCATGCTTAGACTTTCCTTGTAAACCATATAACTCAAAATAAATAAAAACCAAAGTTTTTTTTTTATTGTTTATTGTAATCACAATTAGATATCTATATATAAACACTGCAGTAAATTACACCAGACAGTATTTAAAATTCTGTATGTAAAAAGAGATTGCTTGTCATACTTGGTTCTCATAAAAGTTTTCCCCACCTTCTAAATGAAAGAGGCAGGAAATATCACTAACGCATCAATGAAATTTTTCGAAATTCTAATTTTCTATATTTTTTCCTCTCGCTTAAAACTATATTCTCTCATTTTTCAATTTATTTCCTCGACATCGTTCCTGCCTAAGTCTTTGACAAAGGAATACATCCACTTTCTATAATTATTCTTTATGAAATCTTGCGTTTTTTTAATAATTTCCAGATTTTTCAGATTCCTACTGTCACTTTTTCTATTCGGAACTTCTTTCCTGTAACTTCATTGACTGCAGAATATGCAAGCCAAATCCGACAGTTACACCCAGAAAAAAGTTTTGTTGAATCAACAAAAATTTGTTTGGTCCAACAAATCTTTTCGTTTAAATATGGGTCTGTGAATTTTCATCTCCCACAATTTTCATCTGAAATGCATAATAACGTCATTAAACCGTCTTAATTTGAAAAACTTTTATTATCCAAAAATTATGTTAATCCTTAATAGCTGCATAACTCAATTAAACAAAATTACGTGAGAGAGTTATGGCTACTGCACATCAATTTAAATTTTACAAAAACAACAAAACTTTATTTCAAGTACAAATTAAAAACACAAGACTTTGGTAAGACTCGAATAAAATTGATGTAATTTGGTTAAAATTTTCTTAGAGTGTTAACATTTTTTGTTTTGTTTTGTTTGAGCAATAAAACCGATTTTTTACTTTAACTAAAAATTCGCAATAATTACGAACAAAACTAATAAGGGTCCAGCTTATCCGAATGACCAAAAAGAAGGGAAAGAAACGGGAGCATTGCGAATCTAATTGGAAATCCATAATCTCCAACATTGCTTCATCGGCCCTTGGGGACGATATTATTTAAATATTTCTTTACCAAGAATGATTCTTCAACGCTCGGATATTTTAAAGAAATTTTTTGTTAAATACGTAACTATTTTTATTGATTATTATAAGTACAGTAGATTCGGACCCCGTTAATCCAGATCGATTTGGTCACTTTTTTTTCAAGTTTGAGAAGCGATTGGCTAATTTCCATTACATTTACTTGTTTCATCGTCATATTCTGAATGAAAAAAAAACTTTTTCTGAAATCTTTTCGGAAGTACTAAACAAAGAAAACATTTTTACTGTCTGTAAATGTTCAATACGTTTAACATAATTGTGATTTTCTATAAGTATGTTTTATTTTAATTCATTGTTTTCTAATTCTCCGGATAATCCGGATTTTCGATAATCCGGATTTTCGATAATCCGGATTGCGTCTGGTCCCAATTAATCCGAATTATCGGAGTTTAACTGTAATACAATTCTCGCTCTTTCAATATTTCCTATTCTATGAGAATTTCGTTTCTTATTACAATTTTACACTAAGCAGAAAACATTAAGTGAAGCTTTTATAAATTAAACACATCGAAAGACACATATATACAATGAATGTCGTCTTAATTCCTATTTGTGGAACATTTCAAAAGTATTAATATGCACAGTAATACGACTGACAAAGCAAACTTTTTTTTATTACTTTTTGAAAACAGAAAACTTTCACATGAGTTTTGACAACATTTCCAAGAGACGTATACAACAAAATGTATTCTTTTTAAAAAATGGTAACGAACTGAATATTAAAGTAGTTTCATGAGGGGGCCCTGCTTTAATAATCAAGTAAAGAGTGTTTTCCAGAAAGTGGTTAACATTGTTTCAAGTAACAGTAATCAATTTGCCTGCTGACAGATGATTTGTATATTTAGTGTTTTCATCATGAATGGACTTAAGACCCCACACTACTGGCTGAAAAAGACACGTATGATAATGTTAAGTCTATGGGAGTGTTCTTTTCATGTATCTTTCTCAAATTTTTATAATTTTACATGATTTTTTTTTTCATAGGATAGCTAAGGGCGATCTACAACCGGACTTGTTGTTACTTTTTCTATTTTGGTTATATATTTTTTATATTATGTTAATTTCAATTTCAGAACCGGTTCTAACCGGTTTGGAAAGTTAAAGTAATTAAAAAAAAATCTGAAATCTAAATTGAAAAAGTAAAAACAAGCCCGGTTGTAGATCGTCCTCCGCTATCCTATGTAAAACAAATCATGCAAAACTATTAAAATTTGAGCGAGATATTTGAAAAGAACACCCCAATAGACTTAATATTATCATTTGGGTCTTTTTCAGCCAGTAGTGTGGACTTTCAAGCCGAAACAACTTTTGTAAGCTTTGCAAAATACCATTTGTTTGTAGTGCGAAGAGTGCATTCTATGAGTGCACAATTTCGCGTAATGAACCTTCTGAACGCATGAACTGGCCTCCAGGGATATGAGATCTCACGTCAATGGATTATTTTTTATGGGAATGTGTGAAGTCGCGGTCGAAAAAACACATACATTACATTGGACTAGTAAAAAATTGAAAATCGCCGATCCCTGCTGCTTCATAAACTGGTTGAAGATCTTACTTACAGATTGTATTTAATTCGAGCCAGAGGCTCTATCCATATACATAACATCCTTTTTAAACATTTAACTGATCAAAATTTTTGAAAAAAGCTTTCAAATAATGCCTATTTTTTCTGTCTTTTACAAAATTTATTTTCTTTTAGCATCGGTTTTTCAAAACAGAAATTATTGCCTAATTGAATCAGAAGCATGCTCGGATTAAGTAATGCAAACTTTATGATAAAAATTAAAATGATGAAAATAATAATATATGATTGGAATCTGGGTGCCCGTACATGGTCTAAGCAAATCGTGATTGGCAAAAAACATGTTGCCTGTATGAACTACAGACCAATCAGGGTAGTGGTAAAAAAATAATGACACAAATAAATTATTTAATTTAATCAATATCATGGTCATTAGCATTATTTTTAAGTGTTTTATTTCATTTGAAATTTTTACACTTCTAAAAAGCAACATTAATATCCAGTCCATATAGTTTTGGGAAAATGCATATTCTGCCCTACTAACTCCACTCTAAACCATCACAATCACTCAATAATTTGAATGGAAACAGCTGAGTAATAATAATGTCCACCAGTTAATGCTACAATTAAATTTTAGTTATAAGGTATAAAAATTTAAATCTGTATAAAAATCGCGACAAATTTTAAAATGTTCAATACAAACATCGAATATTGAAACCCTATTCTTTTTTTACGAAATTTGTATATTCAGATAACAAAATGGGTAATAATTTGGGCAGAAAATGTAGGAATTGCACGTGTTTCCTGACGTTAAGTTATTTTTTAATAATTATAAAGCAGATAAAAATTTAGATAGTTTAATTGCTGTAGAATTAGTTTGACAGTATACTGTTCAAGTGAGAACAAACACATTTAGTACTTTGTGTTACAAAAATATTAAGCTACCTATTGAGGCTGGAAGAAAGTAGTTTCGGTACATTTACATCAGACTCAAAACAAGCATTATTTCAAATTTTCATTTATATAAAACTAATTTTTGTCTTTCAGTAGCTTTACTATTTAAAGACTGGTTTCGATATAAATTTTCATTTGTATTGAACTTAGGTGAGCTTGATTAATTAGCTTGATCTGCCATCATGTATCAAAATGTATCCATTCACATATTTACAAAAAATGTATAATAAATTAGGAATTCAGATGTTTTCTTTTGTAGTCTTTGGCATTCATATAGGTGTTTCCAGAGTACTTTTAATTCACCTCCATTTAAAAAAATTACCGAGATATAACAATTTTAAATTCTATTCATGCCATTCTAAAACACGAGAATTCATTAAAAATAAACAATTCTTCCATAGTCGTGTTTAATTTATGAATTTTAGTTAACATGATTTCTCGTAAATTTACTTTGATTGTTGTAACTGGTAATCAGTATTGCAACTGGCATTTTATAAACAAATATATCGTCGTATCGTTAAATGACGTCGTATTTAAAAGAATGAATACATTAGTATTCATAAAATATTGGATACCCGCATGAACCACATACATTCATGGGCACATGAATATGGTTTCCACCGCAATAAAACGAAGTTCGCCAACTTCGCCAAGTTTTGTAATAGTTGGGGGAGTTTGGTGACAAAATATGTCTCCACAAAGAAACCAATTAGGCTACAATAGTCTTCTTTTTACGAAATTCTCATTCAAATTCACCATTTACAAATTTTCTTCTACAATCATGTTTCACATTTTTTCATTTCAAATTTTACAGTAAAATTAGCTTAATTCTGTAAACCATGAAACAGACAAGTAGTTTTTAGCATCCTCACCATTTATAGGTTTGAAAGATTTTGTATACTTGCGATAGACTTTACTGCACTTGTTTTCTTAAATATCATAACAAAACTTATAACAAACATAATAGATAACGGTAAGAATGTGATTTAAAAGTCAACGTGTTTGGACCCAGTTCTATGAACAGAAAAAATACCAAATTCACATCAACGGAATTTAAATAATTTTACAATATGTTAAAATAATGAATATTTGTAATAGTCGTATACAAAGCATTTCGTAAAATTTGTACTTGTCGCAGTGTTCTTGTTTTGTTTTTCTGGAAGAAAAGGACACAATTTTTAACTTTTTTTTAACAGTCTGTACCTGTTAGCTTGAAAGGAAATGTTTACTGAAGTATTAAACATTTTCCTTTTTACTTTCGTATTTTTCAGTTGATATCTTTAACTTCATATCGAATTAATTTGTAGAAAATCACAACTGAAAACATAGAAAAAAGCATTCTTACGATAATGTCTTTTTCACATGGGTGTCGCCTTATAGTACTGTATTTTCGGGTGTGTTTTTATTATTTTGACTTTTTTTCTTAAGAAAACATACAACATACTTTATTTTCAGTTTAATTAAATAGCATCTAAAACAAAGATATGCACTTACCATCAAATTAACATTTTATACATCAAATACCATCCAGAATTAAGTAACCCCAAAAAATATACATAAACATATTTTTTTCTTATAGACTTGCAACTTGACAAGAATCTTATTCGCCATTTTTTCTATTTATTCTAGAGTTGGCAGAAAATATACGTTAAATCAGTGTTTCTGTTCTTTCAAAAATAAATCACATCTCTACGTGTGTTTCGAAAATTATTTATTTAAAATACGTGAAAGTATTTATTAAAGATATATGTAATACATATCTTTATCCATGTGAACTTTTTACATTGCATATTTCATTTTTTCTTATAACTTAATATTAATAAAAAAAAGATACTTGTATGTTTTTTCATAAATGAAACACAACCAACGCTACAAAAATGTTTGGGCTATTGTATGTAATGTCATCTGCAACAGTATGTATCAAAAATGGTGATTATTCTAGCAATATGAATCCCGTACTTTCTGATAGTTATTTGTATTAAAAAAATTACTCTATTTGAAACATTTAAAAAATTTTTAATATACTGTTTACTTTATTCCTAAGTAATGCATGAGTTATGATTTTATATAAAAAACTAAATTCCCACCTTTTAGATGAAAACAATGGGGTACATACATCCAAAAAAAAAAAAATATTAAATAAAAAAAATATAAAAAGTTAGCTTTCAGAACTTTAGCATATACTAAATTTCCAGAATGTATTTAAAAGATCTTGGGTTAAAGATATTAATTAAAATTAAATTAAAGAGTCGTCAATTCAATTTAGCTGTGTACAGGGGATAGTTGTGTTAAAATGGAAACTTTTATAGGAACATAAAAGTTTTCTTTTTTGATAGATTTTCCCTATATACATTTTATTAAAAAACCTTATAGTGTTCAAAATTAATTTCTGCAAATACAGAAAACTGAGCATTATTCATTGAATAATAACGCCTTTTAACATGTATGTTATCTTGCGATTCCATTTCAGTTTTGTAATGATTTTTTACATTTTTTATAATTTCAAATTTTTTTTGTAAAAGATAATGATTAAACACGTTGTGTTTTCCCTGAAATTAAATAATCTTTTAAAAATAATAATTATTTTATTCTGAATATAAGAGTAATTTTCCTTTGTCAATAGTTTTATGAATTACTTACAGTCAAACATTGCATAAAATATTGACTACATTTCACTTCCTTACTTCTGACATTATTGCATAATTTTATTTTATTTTGAACGTAGTATTATTTTTAATGCAGGCATACCACATTATTAAATGATTTCGTGCATTCTGCCGAAAACAAATGCTTTATACGTGGATATTTCAAAGACTTTTTTAAAATACGTGAAAGCATTTATTAAAGATATATTTAGTGCACGTCCCTCTGTTTTATTTTGTCTGAATATTTCATTTGCTCTTATAATTTCATGTTGAGCAAAAATCTTCACGTATTTTTTCAGTATATCAAACGGAGCGAAGACTATAAAGATGTAAGGCACACACATATAATGAATGCCACATTTAATTCTTTTTCTCAAAAACAATATGGATGTTAACATATTAAAATAAGGTCCATGTAATTTTTTTTATCAACTGAAATGTCTAATTCTGTGAACAAACGATAACGATTAATATATTTATGATATAATTTAATATGCTTATTTCTTAAAATATTTTTATGTCACATTTTAGTTTTTATAAAACACATTCTTACTTCAAATATCATTTCAAAGAATTTTGTTTTAGTTAAAAATCATTATAGATATTATCTTAATAAATTTGTCTCCTTGAATGATAAATCTTTTATGAATTCCATTTTAGTTTTTCTGTAAAAAATAATTATTTCTGAGAATATTGTTCTGGTAATATATTAACCATGCATTGTTTTCTAAATATAAATTTGTTTATGAATTATATTTTATGGTTTGCCTTCTACAGTTATTCCAGATAACAAGGTCCTGACTACCAGCTGACATAAATATCAGTTTTATGAATTTTAATTCATTTTGTGACTTGGATTTTAAATTCTGTAACGCGATTGCTCGGATATGTAAATAATTCAGTGATATTACACTGTAAAAAAATCCGTTAAAATCAACGGCAAAAACTGCTGGCAGCAGTTTTTCCCATAAAAATTGCAGTACAAATAGATGTAATAAAAATATTACATCTTATTTAACTGAAATTTTCCAAGGAAAACTGCTGACGTATTTGAATGTTCATCATAAAAATCCCGCCTAATCTCATGATTTACAGTCGACTCTCGTTAATTCGAACTCGTCGGAACACAAGAAATGTTCGAATTATCCGAAGTTCGAATTATGGAAAATATGAAATAAAAACATGCTTAAAATGGTGCTATTACAAAGGAATTAATGTTATAGTATTTTTTAAATATATTTCGTCTGTTATCATTAGAATATGACTTAATAATAAATTAGAATGTATAAATACATAAACTAATTAAATGATTAGAAACGAGCATAATGGAAGAAAAATTTGAGGTGTCACTGATGGTCAGACGGGGCACTAAAAAAGTGGATATCAAATGCATTGGATTATATGTATACTCGTTCGCAACAATTTTCACAAAAAAAAAAAGTTATTCAAATTATCTGAAATCCGTGAGAACGAAAAGAAAATTAAAAAATCTGAATTCTCATTAGTTCGAATTAACCGAAGTCAAGAGAAAATGAGTTCGAATTAGTGAAAGTTTTTAGCGTTCTTCTGCCATTGAAAATTTCGAGACTCCATGTTTAGTTCGAATTAAGCGAATATTCGAATTATCCGATTTCGAATTAACGAGAGTCGACTGTAAATTCTTTTTCTTTTCACAAATTTTATGTTATTACTTCATATGGGCACCGAACACGCTTATGTCAAATTTATTCCTAACTCTTGGTAGAAAGTGCCGGCAAATTAATTAATTTAAAAATGTATGATTTTTGCTATTTTTTTTAAAGATAGGACAAGAGGGAAAAGATTAACATTATTTAAACTATCTATCTATTGTCAGGTATCGTAATTATGACCAGGGTGTAATTGTGACAATCACCATGACTGAGAAATCTGTGTATGGTAAAAATTTGTTTGACGTATACACTATACAGAATAGCCGTTAAATTTACGGCACAGCTATGTTACCAGCAGTTTTTTGCCGTAAAAATTGCTATAAAATTAGATGTAATGAAAAAAATACATCTAATTTTAATGAAATTTTTACGGAAAAATCTGCTGGAAACATTTCTGTTAGCAGTTTTTGCGGTAAATTTAAAGGATTTTTTTTACAGTGTAGATCAGGGTAGGCAAATCTTTTTGTTGCCGCGTGCCCAATTTCATCAAAAAAATATTTTACGTGAACATGACGTGCGAACTAAACAACAAATTTTTGTAGGTGAAAACATGATGGTTTAAAATTACTTTTTTCTTTTGAGATTTAAAAAATATGAAAAACGGACATGCAGGTATTACATTATAATAATTATGGAAACAAATATATTTTACTGAGTAATAAAGAAAAATGTGATGATTTGATTGCTGTTGTTGCATCTTCATATAAGGTTAATTTTAATGCAAACGGATTTATCTGACAAGTGCTTTCAGTTCGAGTTTTGATGTTATTTATTTGTGAATGTAGTGCTTTTATGTAATCTCACTTTATTTTAATTTTGAGCCATAGCAATGCCGTGCCGAAAGTGGCACGAATGACATAGGTTCGCCATCGCTAATGTGGATGTTAACTTTATAATATATTTTTCATTTTAAATATTCATTATCTCTCGTCTGAAGCATTTTTGAGATCCAATTAACAATTTGAACAAAATCTACTAATTTTTTTTTATAAACAGATTTGTCAGTTTGGTGTTCAATTGGTTTTAATTACCCTTAAACAAATGTGTGTAGTCAAGTATAAAGAAGAAATACATTGGTCATAATTTTTCCACTATTGGTCTTAATTGCCCCATACTTTTGTGATTCTGAGTTTTTTTATGAGGTAATTATAACCACCTTTTAACATAATAAAAAGTGTGGCTATCAGAATTAAAACTTTTAACCCCTTGAGGGGCGGTGGTTTCACAGATATACCACTTAATTTTAATTCCCAAAAGCCACATTCGCACCGGAATTTTTTTAAATAAAATTACGGTTTATTGAATGCGTGAAGTATAGCGTTTTCTTATTTACAAATAAAGTTGTTTTCAAATTCCGGTGTCAGTCATTAATTTCAATACTTAAGCAATGAATTTGTCCCGCAAAGGGTTAAGAAGTGTTCTTAAATGGTCAAAGTTACTTCCTATGTACTAAAAACCCGACTTTTCAAAATATAAAAAAAAGTAAAAAATTAACAATAAACTAATAAAAATTTTCCAATTATTAAACCTTGACATAAAAAAAATATTTGGGAAAATACATATTCGAGGTTACTATACTCGGAGTATCGATGTGTTGTATTACAAATAAGTAACTATTGAACAAAGCATTAAATTATCATCTGAATATTTCTAAGCGCCTCCAAGCTTGTTATGTTCATAAAGGCAATATTTCCCTTTAAAACATCGATAAAATATTTTCATAGAGAAACACATTTCGATATTTCCTTTAGAGTGCTATTTATTTAAATTAGTCACTTAACGCAGCTTTTAAATTATTGAAACAGTGATTTATTTTTAAATTAACGAAATTTGTTTCGGTCGTTCAAATGCGTTCCGAAATTTATTTTTATCTTTAAGCGCGAACATCAATTAAATAAATTTTACGTTGTCAAGTAATATCTACTTAAATTGCGATACATTATGCTTTACTGGTGTTATTGATTTTGTACCGAGCATGAAATATCAGAAATTAAAATACATATTTATAAAGAATTAAAACAAAATATTTTTTTTATAAATTATTGAGTTTTATAGAGGGCCTTTAAAGGGTATGCTGAGAATTAGTTAAGAGCAATAAACTCCACTCTTACAAAATGCCAAAAGGGGTCGTATAACAGCTTTAAATATAGCATATATCGAATGAATTATTCAGTTTATCTCTCTTACATGTACATCCCAATTTGTGATAGTCATTATTATCTGGTACGGTTTGGAATTTTGGTCATTTTTGTAAAAACGTAATACGTATATTGAAGAAGGCAAAACAAATTTGTGTTACGTGTCAGGATTGTCGCATCGCATTTTTGGTCATTTGTTTTAGAGCATAACACGCATATTGAAAAAGATAAAACAATTTTGATGAAGTTTGGAGTTATCACATCGCATTTTGGTCATTTGTGTAAGAAAATGATACGCATAGTAAAGAAGATAAAATAATTTTGCTACAGTTCGGAACAGTTACATCGAATTTTCGACATTTGAGTAAGAATGTAACACGTACATTGAAGAAAAAAAAAAACAATTTTGCTAAGGTTCGGAATTGTCGCATCCAATTTTTGACATTTGAGTAAGAATATAACACGTACATTGAAGAAGAAAAACAATTTTGCTACGGTCCTGAATTGTCACATCGCATTTTTTTGGACATTTGTTTAAGAACATTAAACGCTTATTGAAGAAGATAAAATAATTTTGCTACAGTTTGGAATAGTCACATCACATTTTTAATCATTTGTATAAGAATATAACACGTATATTGAAGAAGACAAAACAATTTTTCTACAGTCTGGAACTGTCACATCGTATTTTTGGACATTTGTGTAACAACATATCACGCATATTAAAGAACATAAAAATACGTGTGGCACTCGGGGACTGCCGCAGTAAAGCTATTGCATAGCATTTTTTATCAACTTATGCAATTATAATTATTTATTTATTTTTTATTTATGCAGTTTTTTTTTTTTTTTTTTTTTTTTTTTTTTTTTTTTTTTTTGTCTTTGATATTAATTCAAGTTTTTTCTTTTTCTTTGATATTAATTTAAGTTACACTTTTTGAGCGTGACGACCGATAAGAAAACATTTTTTTCTTTTATTGAATAAATGAGAAGCCTGCCGAAGTGCCTAAGTCTGCCGAACTGAAACGTCGTTAGCCGGAATGTTGGGTTTTTTTTTTCTCGTTACGGAATTTCTAGATTCGGTCGCCGCGCTCAAAGCCCGCGATAAAAGCTATGCAATAGCTTGAAAACCATTTCTTTTAAAAGACATTATAAAATTATTGGCATTTATTTTTTTAACAGCAGAATTTTCATCATAATTTAATGCCAGTTTTATAAAATAGTTCAAAAATGGTAGAAATAACACAGTATAATAAGAATATAAATATATTTAACATTCAATGAAATATGAACGATTGTATGAAATAAATTTAAATGCGCATGCACAAATTATACTAAACAAATTGAGGATTTTGAAGTCAACTGTACAGAGTTAGTCATATAAAAAGACCAATGGAATAATTTTGATTTCAATAAAAAAAAAAATTTTTAAATCAAATGGGTTCATATCTCCTATACAGGGTGTCGCTATACAAATGCTTTATGCTAGGGAACGATAGAACATATCAAGACGAGTAATAGTAAATAAGAAACCAAGGGTCCCAAACGTTTTCCAAAGGGGATAGCCGCCATTAAAGTTTGGGGTCCAAAATTTCAAATACACATAAAAGACGGAAAAATTGGTCGACTGATTTGCGGTTTTCACTAAAATTATTCTTTATGTTGGTATTTTCTTGAAAATAAATTATAAAGATAAATTTCGAAAAATGCCGATAGAGGGCGCTTTAGACTTTGAAGTAATGAAAAACTATTTTTTGCATCTCATTAAATGGTTTCGTAAGCTTAGACTTAAACTTAAATTTTGAGCTCAAAATCTGAATAGTTGGAAGCGGTTAAGTAGCACAAACTTAACTGTGTTCAGAGGGTTTAAATTTCAAATGATTATAAAAAACGGAAAAATTAGTCGATTGATTTGCGGTTAGCGGGACTAGCGTATATACCATTTGTTTAGGGACACCCTGTATATATGAGCAAATTTTCACCTTCTTTAGCACTGACGACCTTAAGCTATATGCTGCCGAAATGGTTTGCTTGTAATTTAATAAAAGTAGTACTTGTAGCGTTGTTTACTTTTATATTCCTAAAATATTAGTTTAACTGGAAAACCAGTACTATGACTTAAAACTCACTTACAATAATTATTGTTAACATACAGTCCAAGGTAATCGAAATATTTCGTATGACCCTGTAAATGAACGAAGATTTCTATGTACAACATATATTTTACCAAACCTCTTCTAACACACCACAGAAAATCATACGTATCAATTTCAACATTTTTATATCGATAAACATTATTAAAATTCATCGCAATGAATATTTTCCCATAGAGTATAGACCGTAATTATATAAGTGTCCTATTGATAAGCGATAAATACAATACATTTCTATTTCAATTACAAAATCTTCATAAACGTGTATCAGTTCCATGACAATTCAAATACATTTACAGAAATTAGAAAATGGACAGACAGACAAACAAGTCCAATTCATAAGCACTTTTCAACTATGTTGCAATTGTTAAAAAAGGAATTCATGAATTTCAACTTTTACATCGGGATAATTTCTAATTCACTTCGCTGAATGGCTTCATTTTTTGGTAATTGAAAGTAAAATCACTGAGGGAATCTAAATATGGTGCGTGTATGTGGGATATTCGTATTGAAAATTTCAAAGTTTTTTATAGCTAAACACTTTTATTTTTTTAATATCTATAATGTAAGGAGACACAAATACACAATTTAATAACACCTTTCTGGATTCTCTAAAGAATTTTGATGATTAAAATACATGAAATACTTTATCTGTCTCATTTTTGTTCGTGAAAAGTTGGGGGGGGGGAGAGAGCTTTAACATTAATCAGCTTGTTGATAGGTCTAATTATACTATTGTAATTTTTATTAAATTTTTTAAGTAAGTATGAAATCAAAATACTTTCTTAAAATTAAGGACAATGTACTTACTAATACGTTAGTTAGAACTCTGTAACAATCATAAATAGTTAAAAACTACTACTGTGGCAGCAACACCAATCACCCTTTGCTCAAACTTGTCATGTACGTTCACTTTTTAGGTCCACTCGTATGTATATAAATACCTAGTAACTATAGTCGCAGTTCAGTGCGCCCGTCTATATGTCCGCCTGTCTGTCTGTTCGTACACAACAACTATAACAACGCAACGACTACTCAATTGAAAAGATTGAAATTTTAAATATATAATTGTTGCATAATTTTGTCGGATCATTTCAAATTTTATCAAAATAGAATGCTTAGTTCACTTACAGGGACAATAAAAAATATTCTTTTTCAATGCGTCCGATGGGAAAAAAATGTTTCAAGTGCATTTTAATGATGTTACAATTTTTCAATCATACTAAAATTTATATACATCTATGAACTATATACTAAAACATACATGCTGTACAATTTGTGGTGCAAGGAATATTTGTTATTCCTTTACAGGACCACATAAACGTATACAATTATATAATGGCATAGAAGGAAACATTGTTTGGGGCGGGTTTTAATTATATTAAACTGTTTCACATTTTCTAAAATTGATATACAGTCGAACTTGGATAATTCGAAGTTCAAGGGACCAAAAGAAAATTTCGAAATATCCAAAAATTCGAATTAAATATATTCGCTCAAAAGGAAGCGATAAATAAAAAAATGATTAACTCCACAAAGAAATATTTAACACTTAAACATTACCTAAGGATACTGCTACATTTTTTTCTCATTTAATCAAACACTTTTTGCTAGCTTAATTATTCACCACATTTAAGAAAAACAATCAAATATTTTTGATTGCTTTTTCGAATGCAAACTTTGAGTCATAGCATATGGTTCAACTTATCAATTGACACAAAAATAGAATCTTTTACATTGGACTGACTTTCAAAAAAGCGTCAAAGTTCATGTACATTCACCATAGCTTCTAAGCAACTAGGTAAGGGCTTCTCTTGTAGTTCCTTGTTCTGTTTGTTCCTTGTTCTGTTTGTTCCTTGTTCTGTAGTTCCCTGTTCTGTCCCTCCTCAACTTGATTGTTCTCCGCCAGTTGAGCAACAATGTTCGCATCAGTTAACTTGCCGCACACAGCCACACGTTGACGTAGTCTTCATACAAGATTGATGGATTAGATTTTACATCTTTCCAATTATGAGTTTTGCCAAGTAGAAAGGCAATTAAAATAAACTACTTGAACCTGTCTCAATATTTACCGGAAAATTTGAAGGCAATTCTACGAAAAATTCGAATTATCCAAGCTAAAATTCGAAATATCCACATTTTTTTAACATTATTTTAATACAGAATTCTAGGGACTAACCAAAAAATTCGAATTATCCAGAATTTCGAATTAAACAAGTTCGAATTATTCAAGTTTCACTATACCTTGCAGAGGTTTATTGAAGGTTACATCCTATTTAAAAGACAGTAGATAGTATTTACAGGAACACAGAAAAGATTACAGATACTTACACAGTATCCGAAGTATTGTATACTTATTCAGCAATATCAAAATATATTTAAATCTCCGTTATTAAATCTGCGTAACGTACCTCATTTGTTAAGTTTGAAGTGTACGTTCTGACTTGTTAGTTTTCGAACCATTTTTATGGTTCGTATTTGCTCGGAATAATGTTTTCTAAACCAGAGATATCTTCCATAAACAATCTATATCTAAATATTAAGATTCTTAAAAAGTTTAGATAAATAAGAGATATAAATTATGTCATTAAAATGAAAAATAAATATTAATGGATTTTCAAATGAATTCCAGCGTAGCTGTCTATCTCAAAAAAAAGTCTCATTCCATCTAGCTTTGGAGTTTGATAATAAATTAAAAAAATATTTTCACCTAATAAAACTTAGTTTGCATCTGAAATTCACAGAAAACGGATTGCCGTACTTTCAAAACAAAAATACAACAAATTTAATAAAGAATTCATGTAGCTAATAAAATATTGAATATAAGCCTTTTACATAAGTTATAATTCTTCGATTACAAAGACATTCTCTGGAATATTTTACAAAATATTTCACATTCCTGACATCATTCATCAATAGTTTTACAAATCCGATATTTCCCCGAAGAGCGGTGATACATACAAAGAATCGTATAACAAATAAACCATTTTCATTCTTGCGAATGACTCGATGAAAACATGATAACTCAAAGTCTAAAAAGACTGTCTAAGATATCCGAAGAGGAAATATTTGAAATTCTAATAAAGTTAGAAAAATTCCTTTTGTAATATATTTAATGTCGTTTGATGACTAGAAAATGACATACCTATTTTTAATAATACAAAGGTAAATGTAATACCTTTTATATAATTCCTTATGAGAAATTTAAAAAGTTTTTTAAAAATATTGTCAAAGATTAGTGGTCAAAGAAAAACAATAGAAGAATATTCTTAGAAGTTAACTTTATTTATCGGATTTTTAGGTGCGATCGTAATTATATAAATACGGAAAACCTTTAGCCGTCGTTTAGTCCGTCCGTCTGTCTGTCCATCTGTCTGTCTGCCCATCCTCATACAGGGCAAAACTACGCAACCGAAGAAAAACATTAGACGAATATTCTTCGTTTGCACGCCGAATTAATACAGCAATGTAATTATAATTTTCTTTTTTCTATATTACAGCTTCAAATGCTTTAATTTACGCATACAAATTTAGATAATAACAAATATTTCTGCAGTTTTTGTTTCGCTGTTTTCATTTCAGTGTTCACATTTTGGGACATGATTTTTGATTGACAGCCTATGCAAATATAACAATTTATTTTTCGCTACATGCTATTGTACATTGTTCTTTAGTACTTTCTGGAATTCCAAAAACATTTAGATTCCTAGCGGAAAAATGCAAGTAATATAGAGAAAACGATAAAAGCAAGTAATATACGTTTTATGCAAATTAGTGGATTTACATATTCCTTATACCTATGGTAAATGCTTAAACATAAATATTTTTTTTTCAAAAGTTTAAATCAACTTATATTTTATAGGAAAAATAAGTACATCGTTATTATGGTGGAAAATATATGTTTTGTATTACAAATAATACGATGTTCCCATTTGGGAACATTGGCGTTTAAACGGTAAATTTAATTTATTGGATTTTTAGGTGCGTTCGTAATTATGAAAATTCGAATCACCTATATTCGTTGTTTAGTTGTCTCTCTGTCTTTCTGCCCATCCTCAAACAGAGAAAAAACTACTCAACCGAATCGTTTGAAATTTAAAATATTAAATTGTTGCATAATTTTGTTATGTCATTTTCTGAAAAGGACGTTTTTGAAATTCTAATAAAGTTAGAAAAATTCCTTTTGTAATATATTTAATGTCGTTCGAAAACTAGAAAATGACATATCTATTTTTAATACAATGAAAGTAAATACAATTAGATTTAAACAATTACTTAAAAATGTTTTATTTAAAACATTCTGTATTTATCCGAACAAAAATGTTAGAACAATATTTTTAGACGTTAAAATAATTTATCAAATTTTTATTTTTATGTTATATCTCATTTTAATTGAAACATATGTTTGAATTGAAATTTGAATGAAATACAGGGTCGTGAATAATTGCAGAGTGTTCAAAATAGGATTACAAATATCTTGGCAACTAACTATCTGAACAACTTCATTCTTTATGCAAAATTTATATATATTTTTTATATTCTTTTACATGATTTTCTTTAAGAAATCGAAATTTTTTATATACATAAAATCAGAACGAATAATTCGAGTGTCCGAAAAGAATAGTTCCGGATAATCAAGTTTACTTACATTAAGAAGGTTACTTTATGTTATTACATACTAAATACTCATGAGATTTTAAGTCTCCGTCTATTTTTTAGGAGATAAAACGTTTACGGACAGACACACAGACAGACGGACTTCATTTTTTTTTCTAAAAATATGTTTTTCGGAATCTCCAGTGTCTGAAACGTGTAAATCCGCGTTTCCACGTAAATCCGCAAAATCGAAAAAACAATTTTCGATTTCAAACCGATTGCACTCGAATTATTATGAAGATCATTATTTGCTTGTGTAGCTCGGCTAAGTGAATTTATCCACACTGTTAAAAATAAATCTGTGAATTCACGGGGAAACTACCGGCAGCAAAGTAGCCGAACTTTTACCGTTCCGTTAGTAGATTTTCCGTTGTGGGAAATACAAGAAAGGAAAACTCTGTTTGAAGAAGCAGTAACTTTCCGTTACAAAGTTTGATTTTTAATAATGATAATTTAATATAATTTTTAAAATTAATAAATCGATTAATCGTCAAAGAATTCGAAATTACCAAGTGATTTTAATCTGCTATGTTACTTTATTTAATTATTATTATTTTGTATAATTTGGTTCACGCCGCCCTGAGGATCGAACTCAGGACCTCTTGATCGCAGAACAGATCCTTGCGAACTGAGCCAAAGTTGCTAATGCTGGGGTGTACAAAGTATGTCTTTTATGAGTTAGTGGGAAAATCTGTTGTGCTTTTTAAAGATTTCCTTTCAAATATATTCCTTAGAATACTTGTAAACGGTTTATTTTATTTTATTTTAGACTGATGCATAATACTTAGTATTTTTTAAAATCAATTTTAATTTTTTAAATACTTTAATTTTATTTATTTATTTTTGAATGAATGAATAAAAAAAAGTTTTTATTAACAACTTTTTTTTGCAAAAAAAAGTATAGATAGTACACTATTTATTTATTTATTTTGTGGCTAATTAATTAAAAGATTTTTTAATAAGAAATAAGAGAAAAATAAACAGAAAAAATGTAATTTAAAAGGGATTTTTTATGTTTTCATTAATCCATGGAGCCAGTGGGACCTGAGCCCACAATCTGCGCTCGCGGGCGATTAGCGGTGTGGTACCTTGACCACTCGGCCATGGAGTCCCCTACACAACCCCTACACACAGAGTGTCTCCGTTTTTTGTTTCTATTTCCATCCGTTTCATTATTTTCAGGAAATGTGGTAGAATTTTGTGATTTGTAACGGAAAATGCTTTTTTGTTGTGAAAAGGGGCCTTTTCTGTGAAATTTAGAGAAAAAATGCTCGTGAATTTCAGAATTTTTTTTAACAGTGCATTCGAGAATCATCAACTTCTGTAACTTGAATAGCTATTTTTGGACAAAGACTTCCGATCCCCCCATGCACACTGGTGTTGCCACGGCTCTTCTTTAAAAACTCTCTAAATTTTTGTAACACATAGCATTTTATCAGTGTGATTTTGATTACGTAATTTTCGAAAGTGAAGTATCTTTGCCTGTGAAGTATTTCATAGCAGCTGGGGTCAAATTGAAGCACTTTGAGAAAACATATTTACGTTTTAAGAATTAAAATACTGGTTTTATCATTAAAAAATTATATTATTTCTATCATTATTTCATCATTTCTGTTTTACCATCCATTCTTAAAAAACTTTATAAGAAAATACACTATGAGTTCATTATTGTGGAATAATACACAATCCAAGCAAAAAAGAAATGTCGTTATTCAAGAAGCAAATTGGGTTCCTAACGGTTAATATAATTTTATTTCTTTGTTTATCCGTTAAGTTCCGTACTTAATTGGAAATTGTTTATTTATATTTCTTCAAAATTATTAAAATTATTTTACGCACAAATTAACAAATTTCCATTTTTTAAGCTATTTAAAAAGATTTAAGTAAGCCACCTTTAAATAAGCCACAAAGCTTTTCTTTAAAATACATTTTTATAAAGAGAAAGTGTTGAATTGAGTGTAAAGTAAGTTTGCATATCATTTAATTAATACAAAAACGAAAGTTCATCGGATTTTACAACAGACGATATTCTTGTCAAATTTTAAAATTTTGTATTTTAATTTCCATTTTTTTCCTATTCATAAGAAAATGACATCAAAAAGATACACATATCTGTTTTATTATTATTATTATTATTACTTATAATAGAAATGGATTACTTCTGTTGCCACAATTACAAAAATGATATTAAAAACTACAAAAAAATAATAACTCAAAACTAAGTTAAAATACTGTTTTCAAACATATTGCATTTAAAAGTACATTTTTTGCTAAATGACGGTGTAAAAATTAAAAATATGTGGTTTTAGAAGTTTTAAAATTCTCAGTAGCAAAAATTAAAAAAAAAATTTCATTTCAAATTTCAAAGTGTTACCCTTTGCAAAGTGACGTATTCGTTACGCACATATAAGTATGGCCTTTATAATATAGATATAACGCCCTCTATATTTTCGACATAGTCCCATGTCCCTACTATGTAGTTAACCTGCAAACTGTTAGGCCGTGGATCATTTCTATGTTGATGAGACCATATGTTGGTGAATCATGGCAAGAGAAAAATATTTCAAACTAAGAGAAAAATATTTCAAATTTTCAAACTAAATTTCTTTATTTAAACTATGTTAATTAAATAAACTATTGCATTAAGAACTTGTTAAAAGTGAACTAAAATGAGCACAGCTCATATCCGCCTCTAAGGCACACAAACACAAAAACTTTCTTAAAAACACTCATCTCCATCAAACTCTTGAAAAAACAATTCTCATAAGTGCTATTCCATTGATGCTACCATCACTATTGCCATGCTAGTGCTACACTATCTCACCAACAGCTTGGCCTTTAAATACTATCAAAAATGAAATCAGTTAAAGTCAAAGTCAACTTGATTAATTACAGTTACAGTCAGACACAAAAATTATGCAAAAACTAAAGCCAGTTTAACTGGACACACCCACTTACCATGTCAAAGCTACAGTTAATTATTTACAAGTCCAGCATTGCAGAGTTTCTAAACCAGCAGTGGCAACAATCATTTGTTTACGTTTGACAACCTGTCACATCACTGCAAGTTGCAGGTAACACTTGCAAATACATTTGCTTTAATAAATATATTGCATAATTTATGTTAAGGAAACTTTAGCTGTTATACTTTAAATCTTTTATTCAAAACAGTTTATGAAACTTCATTAAATTTATAAAAGCACTTTGAAAATAAATAGCATGTTTTAAGTAAACAAACATCTTTTAAAAACATGCATGCTAATTGGTTATGGAGAGAACTGGGAAAACTAATTGGGATAAAACATTTTTTTCTACTTTATTATATTTGCATTTACTCTACTTTATAATTATAATGAAAAATGGTTAGAAAAAATTTTAATTAAACATAACACAAACCGTCCAACCATTCAATCGATATATTTTTCGCATCTCAAATGAATGTATTGAATGGTTATACGGTTTGCATGATAACTACATAGTAGAGTCCCGGACTATGCCGAAAATATAGAAGGTATTATATTTAAAGTAATAGGTTGTTGCCTGGTGCAATATGATAAAGTTAAAATTATTTTCAACGTTAGAACAACAGACATGTAGTTTTTAGCATTCTCACCATTTACAGGTTGGGAAGATTTTGTATTTTTACGATAGACTTTACTAGATTTGTTTTCTTATATCATAACAAAATTCATAATCGATAATGGTAGGAATATGATTTAAAAGTCAACGTTTTTGGACCCAATATTATGAACAGAAAAACACCAAATTTACGTCAATGGAACTTAAATAATTTTACTGTATGTTAAAATAAAGAATATTTATTTTAATCGTGTACAAAGCATTTCGTAATATTTTTACATGTCATAGTGTTCTTGTTTTTTGTGTTTTTTTCTTTTCTGGAAGAAAGGGACACAATTTTCAATTTTTGAATTTTTTGGATGAAAACTATGTGTACCTGTCAACTTGAGAGGAAATATTCACTGACGTATTAAAAGTTTCCCTTTTTACTTTGGTACTTTTCAGTTGATATCTTTCACTTCTTATCGAATCAATTTGTATAAATTCATTATTGAAAACATACAAAAACGCATTTTTACGATAATGTCATTTTCACATGCGTGTCACCTTAGAGTACTGTATTTTCGTGTTTGTCTTTATTATTTTGATTTAATTTTTTCTCTTATATATTATACAACATACTTTATTTTCAGCTTAATTAAAAAGCATCTGAAAAAAATATATGCACTTACCATCAAATTAACATTTTATACGTCAATTATCATCAAGAATTATGTAACCCAAAAAATATATGTAGACATTTTCTTTCTTATAGACTTGCAATTTAACAGAAGAATTTTATTCGCGATATTTTTCTATTTATTGTAAAGTTGGCAGAAGATATACGTTAAATAAGTGTTTCTATTCTTTCAAAAATAAATCACATCTCTACGTGTGTTTCGAAAATTATTTATTTAAAATACGTGAAAGTATTTATTAAAGACATATGTAATGCATATCTTTATCCATTTGAATTTTTTACACTGCATATTTCATTTTCTTTTTTATAACTTAATATTGATAAAAAAATTCTCGTATGTTTTTTCATAAAGGAAACACAACCAACACTACAAAAATGTGGTAGGTGTTGCATGTAATGAATATCATCTGCAACAGTATTTGTTGAAAATGGTGATTATTCTAGTATATAAAATATGAATCCCGTACTTTCAAATAGTTATAGGTATTTAAAAATGACTGTGTTTGAAACATTTAAATAAACATTAATATATTGTTTACTTTATTCCTAAATAGTGTATGAGTTATGATTTTATATAAAAAAAGCTAAAATCCCACCTTTAGATTTAAACAATGCGGTACATCCATCCAAAAAATACAAAAAGTTATCTTTCAGAACATCAGTATATATCAAATTTCCAGAATGTGTTTAATAGATCCTGTATAAAATATATTAAATAAAGTTAAATCAAAGAGTCTGCAATTTAATTTAGCTGTTTTATAGAGGAAAGTTGTGTTGAAATGGAAAATTTTACGGGAACTTAATTTGTTTTTTGATAGATTTTCTCAATATACCTTTTATTTAAAAAAAAATTATAGTGTTCGAAATTCACTTCTGCAAATACAGAAAACTGAACACTATCCATTGCCTAATAATACTTTTTTAACATGTATGCTATCTTGTGATGCCATTTCCCTTTTTTATACAATTTTTAAATTTTATGATGATTTTTTACATTTTTTATAATTTAAAATTTTTTTGTAAACGGCAATTATTTAATATGTTTTATTTTCATTAAAATTAAATAATATTTTACTAATAATAATTATTTTATTTGAATATCTGAGTTACTTTCCTCTGTCAATTATTTTATTAATTATTTACAGTCAAACATTGCATAAAATATTGACAACATTTTACTTCTATACTTCTGACATTATTTCACAATTTTATTTTATTTTCAACGCAGTATTCTTTTTAATGCAGGCATTGCATATTATTTAAATAATTTCGTACATCTTGTCGAAAATAAATGCTTTATACGTGAATATTTTGAAAACTTTTTTTTTAAATACGTGAAAGCATTTATTAAAGATATATTTAATGCACGTCCCTCTGTTTTATTTTGTCTGAATATTTCATTTTCTTTGATAATTTCGTGTTGAGCAAAAATCTTCACGTACTTTTTCAGTATATCAAACAGAGCGAAGACTATAAAGATGTAAGACACATGCATGCAGTGATGGTAACCTCGTCAACTTGATTTTCCCTCAAAAATTCCCACATCGGCCTGATTTTCCCCTCACAATTAAGCTTGCCGGTGCTGCCTTCAGTCCGAAAACTTTCGAGCAACATTATTTCCTATATTATCCCTCTTCTTTTGTAATTTTAAACATTCAAAAAAGGTTTTTCAAGGAAATATATAGTAAAAATAAACAATTGAAAACTTTCGAAAGATTTTTCTTATTTTATTGTAAAGCAGGATAATCACTTGAGAATCAACATAAAAAAAAGTTACTTGATTTACATAAACTAAGCACATTCTTTCAACGATCAATAATAAATTGAAACTTTTATTATTATTTTTTTTTTATAATTTTAATATGTCTGCTAGAAAAAAGTGCGTTACATCTATTGACATATTGTTTTTTAAATGTCGTATAAGTTGTATTATCTCTTTGAAAAATATATTTCTTTCTTCAAGGATTCACTCTTAAATAGCAAAAAATAATTTTACAATATATATTAGGCATAGATAATTCAAGACCTTTTTTTTCTTAAACAATTTTAGTTCGATTCTATGGCTTTCCCCGATATATGAATGCAGAATAACGTAGGAAAAAAATTTGTCTTTGATTCTCTACCTCCGTCCGTTGTAAATGATTGTATTCAGCATCAAAACAGATATCTCTGCTGTGGCAGAGATCATCCAACATATATGACCAATCCTTCATACTATGAAGAATTAAGAATTATGCACAGTAATTTCATCAGCAAAAATGTTATTTCGCTTATTTCGGTGAAAAAACTTGCTGTGGAAGTAAAATCTCAAAAACGTCGAAATTTCCCACAAAAGTACAAAAATTCCCTTTTTCCCACAGACCTCTGTTTTCCCCACAAAAAGAGAAATTTCCCACGAGTTACCATCACTGCATGCATGTAATGAATGCAATCTTGAAGTATATTTCTCAAAAAACAATGCTGGTGTTAGCATCTTAAAATACACTGAAAAAAAAATGAAATACTCAGAAATGAGTACATCGATGTAATCATATTGAATTGAGTAGTTTGGATCAAAAATGATCACATTGCTTTCTCAATTTTGAAACATCACATGTTATCAAATCCAAACTAACGATAATTTTGTACCCTGTAGTGGTTTATTTCATTTATGATGGCATAAAAGATGCTTATTAATGTAATCAAGAAATTATACACAGTATTTTGAAATAATTTAAAAGTGCTTGAAAATAGTGTTCTTGTCACAAAAATATTCGATTTGGGTATTTTGCAAATAATTTTTGCTATTTTTCTTCATAAATAATGAATTAAACTTTTATTGTTAATAATTTTGAGCAAGAAATAAATGTCAGTATATTTTTACCTTAATTTATAAATTAAGGGGGCATATGATAGCGATTTACATTTGAACCCAACCATGGAATCAAAAATGAGTACATGTGTTTCTTAGATTTGAATACATTTGGATCGGAGCTATTTTGAGTATGTGAAGTACTTACAATTGAGTACTTTTCACACAATTTTGAGAAACCATTTTTTACAGTGTAAGGTTCATGTAATTTTTTTAATCAAATTAAATATCTAATTCTGAGAACAAACGATAACGAGTAACATATTTATGATATAATTTAATATGCTTATTTCTTAAAATAGTTTTATGTCACATTTTAATGTTTATATAACACATTCTTACTTCGAGTATCATTTCAAAGAATTTTGTCTTTGTTAAAAGTTCTTATAGATATTATCTTAATAAATTTGTCTCCTTAAATGATAAATATTTTTATGAAGTTCATTTCAGTTTTTCTGTCAAAAATAATTATTTCTGAGAATAATGTTCTGGCAATATATTAAACATACATTGTTTTCTAAATATAAAGTTGTTTATTAATTATATTTTATGGTTTGCCTTCTACAGTTATTCCAGATAACAAGGTCCTGATTCTCAGCTGATAAAAATATCGATTTTATGAATTTATTTACTATTTTAATTTATATCGTGACTTGAATTTTAAATTCTGTGTTGTGATCGGATGTGTAAAAAAATCAATCAAATTTAGACTGTAAAAATTTAACGGCAAAAACTGATGGCAGCAAAATTGTAGTAAAATTGTAAAAACCGTCAAAATTGTAGTAAAATTAGATGTAATAAAACATTTACATGTTATTTAACGGCAAATTTTCCGCCGAAAACTGCTGCCTCATTGAATGTTCATCAAACAAATCACGCCTAATTTAATGATTTAAATCCTCTTTTTTTAAACTCTTGGTAGATAGTGCCGGCAAAATAATTTATTCAAAAATGTTTGATTTTTGCTGTGTTTATTTGTTAAGATATGAGAAGAGGGAAAATAATAACATTATTCAAACTATCTATCTATTGTCAGGTAGGGTAATTATGACCAAGGGTTAATTGTAACCATCACCATGATTGAAAAAACTGTATATGATAAAATTTTATTTCACGGGTACACTGTACAGAATGTACGGTAAATTTACGGCGCAGCTATGTTGCCATCAGTTGAAAACAGATTGAAACAATGTGGTACATTTATCCAAAAATAAAAAAATGAAATAAATAAAATAACGTTAGCTTTCAGAACTTCAGTATATCGTAAATTTCCAGAAAGTGTTTAAAAGATCCTGGATAAAAAATTTTAATTAAAATTAAATTAAAGAGTCTTCAATTCAATTTATGTGCTTTACAAGTGAAATATGTGTTGAAATGGAAAATTTTATGGGAACTTAAAAGTTTTCTTTTTTGATAGATTTTCACTACATACCTTTTATTAAGAAAAATGTAGTGTTCAAATTTCATTTCAGGAAATACAAAAATATGAGCACTAATCATTGCCTAATCTTTTAAAAATAATTATTATTTTATTCTGAATATCAGAGTAATTTTCCTTTGTCAATTATCTTATTAATTACTTACAGTCAAACATTGCATGAAATATTGACAACATTTCACTTCCATACTTCTGACGTCATTCCATAATATAATTTTATTTTCAACGCCGTATTCGTTATATTGCAGACATACCATATTATTTAAATAATTTCATGCATTCTGCCGAAAATAAATGCTTTATACGTGTACATTTCAAATACTTTTTTAAAATACGTGAAAGCATTTATTAAAGATATATTTAATGCACGTCCTTCTGTTTTATTTTGTCTGAATATTTCATTTTCTCTTATAATTTCATGTTGAACAAAAATGTTCACGTATTTTTTCAGTATATCAAACGGAGCGAAGACTATAAATATGTAAGGCACACACATATAATGAATGCCACATTTAATTCTTTTCCTCAAAAACAATATGGGTGTTAACATATTAAAATAAGGTCCATTTATTTTTTTTATCAAGTGAAATGTCTAATTCTGTGAACAAACGATAACGATTAATATATTTATGAATTAATTTAATATGCTTATTTCTTAAAACAATTTTATGTCACATTTTAGTTTTTATAAAACACATTCTTACTTCAAATATCATTATAAAGAATTTTGTTTTAGTTAAAAAAAACCTTATAGATATTATTTTAATAAATTTGTCTCCTTGAATGATAAATCTTTTATGAATTTCATTTTAGTTTTTCTGTAAAAAATAATTATTTCTGAGAATATTTTTCTGGTAATATATTAACCATGCATTGTTTTCTAAATATAAAGTTGTTCATAAATTATATTTTATGGTTCGCTTCCTACAGTTATTCCAGATAATAAGACCCTGACTACCAGCTGAAATAAATATCAGTTTTATGAATTTTAATTCATTTTGTGACTTGGATTTTAAATTCTGTAACGCGATTGCTCGGATATGTAAATAATTCAGTGATGTTACACTGTAAAAAGATCCGTTAAAATCAACAACAAAAACTGTTGACAGCAGTTTTTTCCCATAAAAATTGCAGTACAAATAGTAATAAAAATATTCCATCTTATTTCTGAAAATTTCCCTGCGAAAACTGCTGGCGTATTTGAATGCTCACCATAAAAATCACGCCTAATCTCATGATTTTAATTCTTTTTTTTCACTAATTTTATGTTATTAATTGAGGACCCCAGAAGCCAAGGGGCATAAGTGACAAAATTAAAAAAAATGAGTTAAGTGCACAGAGTATCTGGAAATATTTGTTTTTTTCATTTCAGGTAAAGAAATATAGGTCATTTTCTGATTATTTGGGGAGTTATAGAGATAAACCACTTTTTTCGAAAAACAAACAATATTGATTAAATATACATTTAAAGAAAATTGTACTCTATTTTTTTAACAGTTATTGAAATGAGAGTTCAAAGATTAGAATGCAACAAGGAGATGCTTCCTATTTCAAATTAGTCAATTCTTATTGATGTTCCAATTTAACATCAATTATCTTTAAACTCAATTTACTCCAAATCGACATTTTGTCACTTGTACCCCTTGGCTTCTGGGCTCATCATTTCATATGGGCACCAACACGTTTATATCAAATTTATTCCTAACTCCTGGTAGAAAGTGCCGGCAAATTAATTAATTTAAAAATGTATGATTTTTGCTATTTTTTTAAAGATAGGACAAGAGGGAAAAAATTAACGTTATTTAAACTATCTATCTATTGTCAGGGTAGGGTAATGATGACAAAGGGGCAATTGTGACCATCACCATTATTGAGAAAACTGCGTATGGTAGAATTTTGTTTCACGGATACACTGTAAAAAATATACGTTAAATATACGGCGCAGCTATGTTGCCAGCACTTTTTTGCCGTAAAAATTGCTATAAAATTAGATGTAATGAAAAAAATACATCTAATTTTAATGACATTTTTACGGAAGAAACTGCTGGAAACATTTCTGTTAGCAGTTTTTGCGGTAAATTTAAAGGATTTTTTTTACAGTGTAGATCAGGGTTGGCAAATCTTTTTGTTGCCGCGTGCCAAATTTCATCAAAAAATATTTTACATGAACATGACGTGCGAATTAAAAAACAAATTTTTGCAGGTGAAAACATGATGGTTTAAAATTACTTTTTTATTTTGAGATTTAAAAAATATGAAAAACGGACATGCAGGTACTACATTATAATAATTATGGAAACAAATATATTTTAGTGAGTAATAATGAAAAATGTGATGATTTGATTGCTGTTGTTGCATCTTCATATAAGGTTAATTTTAATGCAAACGGATTTATCTGACAAGTGGTTTCAGTTCTAGTTTTGATGTTATTTATTTGTGAAAGCAGTGCTTTTATATAATCTCACTTAATTTTGATTCTGAGCCGTGCTGGTGTAGATGTTAACTTCATAACGTATTTTTCATTTTAAATATTCCTTATCATTAGTCTGAAGCATTTTTGAGATCCAATTAACAATTGGAACAAAATCTACTAAAATTTTTCATAAACAGATTTGGCAGTTTGATGTTCAATTGGTTTTAACTACCCTTAACCCCTTGAAGGGCACCGGTATATTATATATACCACTTAATTTTAATTCCCTTATGCCACATTGGCAACGGAATTTTAGTATTAACATTTGCTTTTTACAATGTACGCGAAAAACATCTTTTATTTTCTATCATATAAATTTGTTTGTGAATTCCGGTGTCAATCAATCATTTGAACATTTTATGAACATAAGTGCTTTGCCCTTCAATGGGTTAAATAAATGTGTGTAGTCAAGTATAAAGAAGAAATACATTGGTCGTAATTTACCCACTATTGGTCTTAATTGTCCCATACTTTTGTGATTCTGAGTTTTTTTATGAGGTAATTATAACCACCTTTTAACATAATAAAAAGGGTGGCTATCAGAATTAAAACTTTTAAGAGGTGTTCTTAAATGATCAAAGTTACTTCCTACGTACTAAAAACATCACTTTTCCAAATAGAAAAAAAAAGTTTAAAAAAAAATCATGAAAATGTACAAAATGGTCATAATTACGCATCTTGACCATACCATTTCTAAAATCATTTCGTAACAAGTCTGAAAAAATAAAAATAGTCATTCAATCTAATAAACATTTTTAATTATAAACCTGGAATAACATTAAAAAAATTACTTGGAAAAATACTTATTCTAGGTTACTATATTCGGAGTATCGATGTTTTGTGTTACAAATAAGTTGATCAAAGCATTAAATTATCATCGGAATATTTCTAAGCGCCTCCAAGCTTGTTATCTTCATAAAGGCAATATTTCCCTTTAAAACATCGATAAAATAATTTCATAGAGAAACACATTTCGATATTTCCTTTAGAGTGCTATTTATTTAAATTAGTCACTTAACGTCGCTTTTAAATTATTGGAACAGTGATTTATTTTTAAATTAACGAAATTTGTTTCGGCCGTTCAAATGCGTTCCGAAATTTGTTTTTATCTTTAAGCGCGAACATCAATTAAATAAATTTTACGTTGTCAAGTAATATCTACTTAAATTGCGATACATTATGCTTTACTGGTGTTATTGATTTTGTACCGAGCATGAAATATCCGAAATTAAAATACATATTTATAGAGAATTAAAACAAAATATATGTTTTATAAATTATTGAGGTTTATAGAGGGCATTTAAAGGGGATAATGAGAATTAAATAAGAGCAATAAACTTCCCTCATACAAAATCCCTGTCGGCTGGGCCTATAGGCGGAGGTAGATTTCCAAGAGTGCTCATTTCAACAATATATATATATATATATATATATATATATATATATATATATATATATATATATATATATATATGATTAGAGATAAACCCAGTTTAATAACTTCATTTGGCCGTTTATGAAAAAAATTTTATTTCATTTTTCTGCAAAAACTGATTTTATCAGAATCATCTTAAGAAAAATTCAGCTCAAATGCCCATTTTGACAACATATTTTGAAATAAATTCTGAATTAATTTCAAAAAATCGACCAAAACAGTACATTATACAGTTCCTAAATAAAAAGAAACTGCCAGTTGAATGCATTTGAGAAAAAAATTTAATTTAAAAATGAGTCATAAAATAACCGATTTGTTGTTTGAATACATCCTTAATTCTTTAATCATGATTGCTTCGGAAAATTTTGTGCGAAATACTCACTTTGACAGCATTTTAAAAAATATATTCTATCTTTATCAAAAAACTGGTCAATGCGTCACAGTATATAGTTCCTAAATAAGAGGATCTGTAAATTGGATGCGTTTGAGAGCGAAAATGGATTTTAAAACGAGTCATAAAAAACGCAATTTGCTATGTGAAAACTTCCTTAAATTTTCAAATCACGAAGACTTCGGGAAATTCTGTTCAAAATACCCTTTTTTGAAATATATTCCGTCTTTATGAAAAAACTGACCAACGCATCACGTTATATAGTTCCTAAATAAGAGGATCTGTAAATTGGATGCGTTTGAGAACAAAAATGGATTTAAAAACGAGTCAGAAAAAAACGCAATTTCTTATTTGAATACTTCCTTCAATTTTCAGTCCCGATGACTTTCGGAAATTCTGTCCAAAATACCCTTTTTGGTAGCCTTTTTTGAAATATATTCTGTCTTTATCAGAACATTGACCAGTGCGTCACTTTATACAGTTTCTAAATAAGAGGATCTACCATTTGGATGCGTTTAAAATCAAAAATGAATATAAAAATGAGTCAGAATATAAGCAGTTTGGATTTGAGGTTTTTTCTCCAACTCCTATTTTTGTTTAATTTCTTTTTGCTATACGAATTGGTCCTATGAAAAACTTGTCAATATAAAAGTTGTAGATATTTTTGAGAAGATGTAAAATAAATTTAATCAGATTTGATATCGTAAAAATTGACGAAGTTATGGATTTTTCTCTTTTTCACCGCCCTTTTTCTTTTCGTTTTTAATTTTTTTCATGGGTAAAAGTTGATCCTATCAAAAACTTGTAAAGCAAAAGTTTTAGATAATTTTAAGAACATTTACAAAAAATTTAGTTGGACTTGATATCTTGAAAATTGACGAAGTTATGAATTTTTTTCTCTCAAAACCTCTGTTTTTTTCGCCCTTTGAGCCCACTTCTAAATTTATCAAAAATCTGTCATGCATAAACTTTTGGCCCATTTTTAAGAAGTAATATAAACTTTAAACCGATTCGATATCTACTTTAATAAAGAAGTTATGGCGTTTTTTCGGTTTTCACAAAAACGTCCCCTTTTCTGACCCCCTTGGTCTGATTTTGCCCATTAACGAACCTAGCCGAGATTTTATCCCCTTTGATTTTATGTACCAGTTTGGTGGAGATTGGTGAAGAATTATAGAAGTTATCGTGTCCGTAAAAAAGTGAGATATATATATAGATAGACAGATAGATAGATAAACTGGTGCGATTGTAATAGGTAGTATTTCACTAATAATAACACATTGCTCAGTGGTGCACAAAATAGGAATTTTAATATACATTAGTACACATTAAAATAAACTAAAACTTTCGACGTTTCGCGCCGTCTTCTGCGGGCGTCTTCAGGAAAATATGAAATGGAAGGACTACGTTTGCATCTTGTTCGAGAGATAATATTGCTACTAAATTAAAAACTAAATGAATTAAAATTTTAAAAATGTTGCCAATTACACGTGAGTAAAATTAAAATATTGCAAGGAAATAAAAATTTTACAATTTTAAAATTATTTACAATTTTAATTTTTTCAAATTTTAAAATTTTTATTTCCTTGCAATATTTTAATTTTACTCACGTGTAATTGGCAACATTTTTAAAATTTTAATTCATTTAGTTTTTAATTTAGTAGAAATATTATCTCTCGAACAAGATGCAAACGTAGTCCTTCCATTTCATATTTTCCTGAAGACGCCCGCAGAAGACGGCGCGAAACGTCGAAAGTTTTAGTTTATTTTAATGTGTACTAATGTATATTAAAATTCCTGTTTTGTGCACCACTGAGCAATGTGTTATTATTAGTCAAATTTTATGGTGCAATTGTCCTATATATATTTAGGTAGTATTTCATACGAAATCTACCTAAAATGCCAAAAAGTTCGTATAACAGCTTTAAATATAGCATATATCGAATGAATTATTCAGTTTATCAGTCTTACATGTACATCCCAAGTTTAATGTGTGTAATGTCATTATTATCTGGTACGGTTTAGAATTTTGGTCATTTTTGTAAAAACGTAATACGTATATTGAAGAAGGCAAAACAATTTTGTTACGTGTCAGGATTGTCGCATCGCATTTTTGGTCATTTGTTTTAGAGCATAACACGCATATTGAAGAAGATAAAACAATTTTGATGAAGTTTGGCGTTATCACATCGCATTTTGGTCATTTGTGTAAGAAAATAATACGCATAGTTGAAGATAAAGTAATTTTGCTACAGTTCGGAACTGTTACATCAAATTTTGTGTAAGAATGTAACACGTACATTGAAGAAAAAAAACAATTTTGCTACGGTTAGGAATTGTCGCATCCAATTTTTGACATTTAAGTAAGAATATAACACGTACATTAAGAAGAAAAATAATTTTGCTGCGGTCCTGAATTGTCACATCGCATTTTTTGGACATTTGTTTAAGAACATTAAACGCTTATTGAAGAAGATAAAATAGTTTTGCTAAAGCTTGGAATAGTCATATCGCATTTTTGATCATTTGTGTAAGAATATAACGCATATATAGAAGAAGACAAAACAATTTTTGTACGGTCTGGAACTGTCGCATCGTATTTTTGGACATTTGTGTAAGAACATTCATGTATATTCATATCATGTATATTAAAGAACATAAAAATAGGTGTGGCACTCGGGGACTGCCGCGGTAAAGCTATTGCGTTGCATTTTTATCAACTTATGCAATTATAATTATTTATTTATTTTTTACTTATGCAGGTTTTTTTTTTTTTTTTTTTTTTTTTTTTGTCTTTGATATTAATTCAAGTTTTTTCTTTTTCTTTGATATTAATTCAAGTTACACTTTTTGAGCGTGATGACCGATAAGAAAACAATATTTTTTCTTTTATTGAATAAATGAGAAGTCTGCCGAACTGAAACGAGGTTAGCCGGAGAGTTAGTTTTTTTTTCTCGTTACGGAATTTCTAGATTCGGTCGGCGCACTAAAAGCCCGCGATAAAAGCTATGCAATAGCTTAAAAACCATTTCTTTTAAAAGACATTATAAAATTATTGGCGTTTATTTTTTGAACAGCAGAATTTTCATCATAGTTTAATGCCAGTTTTATAAAATAGTACAAAAATGGTAGAAATAACACAGCATAATAAGAATATAAATATAGTTAACATTCAATGAAATATGAACGATTGTATGAAATAAATTTAAATGCGCATGCACAAATTATACTAAACAAATTGAGAATTTTGAAGTCAACTGTACAGAGTTAGTCATATAAAAAGACCAATGGAATAATTTTGATTTCAATAAAACAATTTTTTTAAAAAATCAAATGGGTTCATATCTCCTATACAGGGTGTCCCTAAACAAATGGTATATATGCTAGAGAATGATAGAACACATCAAGACGAGTAATAGTAAATAGGAAACCAAGGGTCCCAAACCTTTTCCAAAGGGGATAGCCGCCATTAACCACTTAACCGGCGAAGGGTACGGGGAAACAGTGCTTTTACCCCCGACTTATCTCGGGGCAGACGGTGAAGTGGTTAAAGTTTGGGGTCCAAAATTTCAAATACACATAAAAGACGGGAAATTGGTCGATTGATTTGCGGTTTTCAGTAAAATTATTCTTTACTAGCTGACCCGCCCGGCGTTGCTCGGGTTCGTATTAACAATATTAAACGAACTTAAAAATTTGTATGATTTTATCATTAACTCGAAGCATGCAGAAATGCATTGTCTGAAATACGTGGCAGTTGAGTGAGAGAAAAATCGGTTTAAAAAAGAACTAATATTAAGCTCTAAAAATACTTAAAATGAGCAATGAGAAACGCGGGAGGGAACATGTATCCAACGATTGCGTTATTTTCGTGTTAGAGTGTTGATATTTACTCGTAAAAATCACTGTTAGGTCACGTAACTAATTTTTTTTTTAGATAGAAGTCCCAAGTGAAATATTTTGAATTTCAAACTAATTATATCACTCTTAAATCCGACTATACCGTGAATGAAATCGATGCTCGATGATAAAAGGTTGGTATATAGTATTATAATTTCAGAGCCATTTAACAAAGGTAAGTGCATATTTTTAATCAGAACATGGGTAATGTTCACTCTGTGGACAAATTTCTAACTGTAAACTTTTGTACCGTAACCATAACCTTTCTGTAACCTAACTGCGACTTAACAGTACCCTACCGTAACTTAAATATAACATAAATGTAACCGAACCGTCACTTTATTGCAACCTATCCTTATTCTAACCATAACATAAATGCAATTTAACTTTAACCTAACTTTAAATTAACCGTGATCTAACTGTAACTTAACGTGAAATTAAATAAAATCAAAGACTTACCTTAATGTAATTGCAACCTAATTGCAACCCAAATGTTGCCTAACCATATATTGGGTTCATGTCCATGGAAATCATTTTGTCTTGTTCGGATCTTGGTTATGATTCATTAGAATATTTTCGTCGGGTTCAGATTTGGTTCGATTCAGATTTCAGGTATTTTTTGAAATTCGATTTAAAATGTTCGTGTCGGATTCAGGTCTATGGAAATTATTTTGCCTTGCTCGGATTCAGTTATGGTTCTGTGAAATATTTTTGTCGGGAACAGATGTGGTTCAATTCAGATTTCGGCGTTTTTTTTCAAATGGTATTTTTGGGTTCAGGTCTTCCTGTGTGTCTACGGAAATTTCTCTGTCTGATTCGAATAAAGACATGCTGCACTGGAATATTTTTGTCAAGTTCAGACTTGGTTTAACTCAGATGTCGGCTTTTATTTCAAATGTAATTTTTGGGTTCGGGTTCTCTTGCGTGTAACTTGCATGTAACATAAGAATGCAATGTAAAATAACATGCTTCAATGGAATATTTTTGTCAAGTTCATATTTAATTCATTTCAGATTTCGAGATTTTTTTCAAAGAATTTTTTTAGGTTCAGATTCGGTTAATGTGCATGGAAATTTTTTGTCTTGTTCGGATCCGGTTAATGTTCTTTGGAATATTTTTGTCAAGTTCAGATTTGGTTCGATTCAAATTTCAGGTATTTTTTTTTTCAAACAGAATTTTTAGGTTCGGATCTCGTTGATGTTCACGGAAATTTCATGCATGATTTTAAAAGATCAATATATTTTATATATTGACATGGAATTATTAATATGTTGTTAATAAACATAAACATTTTTCATCTAAGTTATGAAGAATTAAAAAGTTCTGAATAAAAAGAAAACTTTTAGTAATCATACAGTTTTTAGTTCAAATCAAAGGTTTCAATATTTTATTTAATTTTATTTTAACATTTAATTATTTCTAATTTTCCAATTTCAATTATTATAAAAGCAAACATTTATTTTAATAAATAATATGATAGAAAATAAACGTTTTAATAAATTAATATTTCTACGTAAAATATGCTTTAGCTGTAATTCATTTCTTTCAATTCGTCTTATTAATACAAAATTCCTTCCTCGTGTTTTTGTTTGAGAAATTTTGTTGAAAATTTCAGCGATAAATGGTTTCATATTGCAAACCAATTTTTTTTCTGATTGCTTCACCTCCACCTATATTTTTTCCTCCATGGCGTACAGCAGCTGTGATAAAAAAAAAATCCTCATTTAAACTGACAGTTTGCCAGTCTATGAATTTTAAAGGTCTATCCCAGTTTTTTTAATTATTTCTGCGAAAATTTTATGCAACCAATCAACCATAAGAAAATGAAAGGAAAAACAGGAAAAAAAGGCGATTTTTTATGAGAGTGAGCTTTGGAATTAAATTAATAACTCCGTTAATAAATAGAATTTTGAAATTCTGAGCTTCAGGTGCATCAGGAGAGATATTGGGCTACTCTCATAAAAATTTTGAACTTCTTACGTCCCATAGATTTTGCTAGCCGTCGCAGACACACAGACACACAGACACATACACAGACAGACAGAGCGTTTTGTTCTTTTATTAGTATAGATGTTGGTATTTTCTTGAAAATAAATTATAAAGATAAATTTCGAAAAATGCCCATAGAGGGCGCTTTAGACTTTGAAGTAATTAAAAACTATTTTTTGCCGTGATTTTTTGCATCTCATTAAATGGTTTCGTAAGCTTAGACTTAAACTTAAATTTTGAGCTCAAAATCTGAATAGTTGGAAGCGGTTAAGTAGCACAAACTTAACTGTGTTCAGAGGGTTTAAATTGCAAATGATTATAAAAAACGGAAAAATTAGTCGATTGATTTGCGGTTAGCGGGACTAGCGTATATACCATTTGTTTAGGGACACCCTGCCCTGTATATATGAGAAAATTTCCACTTTCCTTAGCACTGACGACCTTAAGCAATATACTACCGAAATGGTTTGCTTGTAATTTAATATAATTAGTACTTGTAACGTTGTTTACTTTTATATTCCTAAAATATTAGTTTAACTGGAAAACCAGTACTATGGCTTAAAACTCACTTCCAACAATTATTGTTAACATACAGTCCAAGGTAATCGAAATATTTCGTATGACCCTGTAAATGAACGAAGATTTCTTTGTACAACATATATTTTACCAAACCTCTTCTAACACACCATAGAAAATCATACGTATCAATTTCAACATTTTTAAATCGATAAACATTATTAAAATACATCGCAATCAATATTTTCTCATAGAGTATAGACCGTAATTATAAAAGTGTCCTTGATAAGCCATAAATACAATACATTTCAATTTCAATTACAAAATCCTCATAAACGTGTATCAATTCCATGGCAATTCAAATACATTTACAGAAATTAGAAAACGGACAGACAGACAAACAAATCCAATTCATAAACACTTTTCAACTATGTTGGAAGTGTTAAAAAAGGAATTCATGAATTTCAAATTTTACATCGGGATAATTTCTAATTCACTTCGCTGAATAGCTTCATTTTTTGGTAATTGAAAGTAAAATCACTGAGGGAATCTAAATATGGTGCGTGCATGTGGGATATTCGTATTGAAAATTTCAAAGTTTTTTAGAGCTAAACACTTTTATTTTTTAATATCTATAATGTAAGGAGACGCAATACAGAATTGAGTAACACCTTTCTGGAATTTCTAAAGAATTTTGTGGATTAAAATATATAAATACTTTACCTGTCACATTTTTTTTCCATGAAGGGAGGAGGAGCTTTAATGTTAATCAGCCTGTCGATAGGTCTAATTATACTGTTGTAGTCGATTGACATGGCTCAGTTATGTATAGTAACAAAAATATTTATTAATTATATTTACAAATCAAATTGTTACATGACACGCTCGGAAAGGTAAGTAGCAGAGCTGACTAAAAGGCGTGCTTGCTGGACGGAAGCTCCGAGCGTAGTGACGTTAGACGACGCTATCGAGAGCGCTTGCCTCGTCGGCAAGGGTTGCCAGGAGGAGACTGGTTTTGCCAGCAGGGGAGCTAGATTTGGCACATGCAGCCACACACTCCCCCCGCAATATTACACATCATTCTTTTAACCGGGCCGGGAAACGCACAGTTCGTCCCGACCGAGTAACGGTGGGTTTTGTTTGTGTTTGAAGTGGTACAGAGTCTGATACACTAGGAGTGGGAATGTCAGATGCCAGAAAAGCTGGCTTAATCCTATCGATGGAAATGGTGGTTTGACGTCCATTGAAGTCTATTATGAAAGTTTTTTCACGTTTGTCTATCACCTTAAATGGGCCATCATAGGGATTTTGTAAAGGTTTTTTCACACCGTCATATCTGACGAACACATGCGAACGGTCTATTAGATGTGGGTGAATAAAAATTGATTGAGTCCCATGTCTGGATGCAGGTGTTGGACGAATGTCCCTAAAATGCTGCTTTAGACATTCAACAAGTTGCTGCGGTGATGCATCAGTTTAAGTGTGGACGAAAATTTCACCAGGAAGCCGAAGAGTTGTGCCGTAGACAAGGTCCGCTGCTGTCGCCTGGATGTCCTCTTTGAACACCGAGCGGAAACCAAGTAAGATGGTGGGCAATGCTGCAGTCCACTGGTCAGTGCTATGTGCTTTCGAGGCGGCTTTCAGTGTGCGGTGAAATTCTTCGATCAGGCCGTTAGCTTGTGAGTGATATGGGGAAGACCTAATCCGTTTTATTCCCAAGAAATGGGACAGATTTTGAAAAAGTACACTTTCGAATTGCCTTCCTTGGTCTGTTGTGATATGGGAAGGGCAACCGAACCTGATAATCCATTGGTTGTAGAAAACTGTAGCTACTGTGTGAGCACTGATATCTGGAATAGCCACAGCTTCTGGCCATCTTGTGAATCTGTCTATCATGGTAAGACAGTAGGAGTTACCCTGGGAAGGTGGAAGCGGGCCAACGAGGTCAAGATGGACATGATCAAATCTCTTAGATTGGCTAGGGAATGAACCCAATGGGGATTTAGTATGCCTGTTAACCTTAGCTTTCTGGCAAGGAATACATTGTCTTGCCCAAGTTGCACAATCTTTATTAATCGAAGGCCAAATAAATCTTGTTCTCCCCAACCGAGTTGTACTCCTGATTCAAGGATGAGACAAATTATGTAATTGGGAAAAAATTTGTTTTCGTAGAGAGATAGGAATGTATGGTCTGGCAACGCCAGTAGAAAAATCACAATACATAGGAGTTGTATGACCAGGTAAGGTTACTTTTTTTAGTTCCAAATTTTGTGGTTTATCAAGTAAATTTTGTAATTCAGGGTCATTTATTTGTAATTGTGAAATTTCATCAACGTCAATAGGATTTGGCATAGCGATTGAAGCGATTCTAGAAAGAGTGTCTGCAGTGACATTTTCCGATCCTTTTATATGTTGGATGTCGGTTGTGAACTGAGATATAAAATCCAGTTGTCTAGACTGCCTTGGCGAATGCTTATCAGTGCGCTGCTGGAAAGCGAATGTTAAGGGCTTGTGATCGGTAAAAAGTGTGAAACATCTCGCTTCAAGCATGTGGCGAAAATGTTTAATACCAGCATATGCTGCAAGTAGTTCTCTATCGTATGCACTGTAAGCACGTTCAGCTGGGGAAAGTTTGCGGGAAAAAAACCCAAGGGGTTGCAGTTCGTTTTCAACTAATTGTGATAAAGCTCCACCAATTGCAAAATCTGAAGCATCTACTTGCAAGACTAGGTTAGCATCTGGTTTTGGATGAGCTAAAAGGGTTGCATTTACAATTAATTCTTTACATTTTTTAAATTCTCTGTCAGCCTCAACCGACCACTCAATTTTCGTTTTGTCATTTTTCTTAGCACCTTTTAAATAGTTACTAAGGACAGTTTGATGTTTTGCAACGTTTGGCAGAAACCGACGAAAAAAATTCAAAAATCCAAGGAATCTTTGAAGATCTTTGATAGTTTGAGGTTGTGGATAATTTAATATGGGTGCAACCTTATCAGGGAGGGGTTTTGTGCCATGTTGTGAAACAAGGCGGCCTAAAAAGGAAATTTCCGTAACACCAAATAAGCATTTTGAGGCATTAATCGTAAGTCCATATGCATTTAGTCTTTCAAATAGTATACGTAAATGGTTTTTGTGTTCGGCCTCATCTTGGCTAAAAATGAGCACATCATCAAAATAGACAAAACAAAAGGGTAAATCTCCCAGAATTTCATTCAAGAATCTTTGAAACGTTTGTGCAGCATTACACAATCCAAAATTTAAAAAAGGGAATTCGAAAAGACCAAACGGTGTAATGACTGCTGTTTTTGGTATGTGATCGGGATGTACAGGGATATGAAATTAAGCTCTCACAATATCAATTTTAGAAAATATTCGTTTTCCATGAAGAGCATTTGAAAAATCTTGAATATGAGGAATTGGATACCTGTCTGGTGTAGTGCATGCATTTAATTTTCTATAATATCCCACAGGGCGGATGCTACCACAACTTTTAGTAACTACATGTATTGGCGAAGACCATGGTGATTTAGAGGGTCTACATATGCCCTGATCAATCATATATTGAAATTCTCTTTTAACTGATTCATATAGTTTGGGATTTAATCGTCTCGGCTTACTGTGAACTGGTGGTCCAGTGGTTTCGATATAGTGTACAGCATTATGTGGCACTGATTCGTGTTTAGAATTTATTTTTGTAAGATTGGGATAGTCTGTTAAAAGTTTATGATATTCTGAATTGCCGGAAATAAGTTTGACAGAGTTTTCAGACTGTTGTGCAAATGTCCCAATTTGTGAAAGTTTTGTCACACTATCAGTGAGCCTACGACGTTTAAGGTCAACAAGAAGGCCAAAATTTTCTAGAAAATCAGCTCCAATAATCGGCAATGGTACATTTGCTATTAGGAATTTCCAATCAAAACTACGCCTTAACCCTAAGTCCACATTGAGTAATTTTGTGCCAAATGTTGATATTTTAGTATTATTTGCAGCAAAGAGTTCTAATGAATCTGGCTGTAAGTTTTTAGCATTTTTAGGGGGAGGGATACACGAAACATCAGATCCGGAATCAACGAGGAATTTAAAATGCGATTTCTTATCAAAAACATATAGGCGACACGATTTAAGGGCTGTCGGCGTTGAAGTCGCCGAAATTTGAATGTCGATAGCCGACTTTAGTTTTCCGATTGTTCTTTTACTTATTTACAGGGCTCCTGACATTTGCGCGCTTTTTTGCCGTAGGTTTGATGATAATAACAAAATTCGTCAGATCTGGATTGCCGATGCGGCGATTTGAAATGTCGCCCACGTGACTGATTTCTCGAACGTGAACATGAACGCGACCGCGACAATCTTTCAACTTTCTGACTTAACGCCGCAATTTCCGCGCGGACGGGCGGATATTTCGTTAAGCGGCGAGTCGGCAGCAAGCGCCGATTTACCGTGCGAGCTTTCACCGATCGCGTACACACTACTCGAGTCGGAACGTACTTCGGCAATTTTGTCGGCCATTTTAGCTAGGTTTTCCAACGATTCGGAACTTAATGCCAAAATACTCTGCATATCGGCTGGAAGTCTCTGAAACCATAAATTTTTTAAAAAATCGTCCGTAATCGAATTTTTGGCAAGCTATTGCATCTTTCTTAGTAAGTGGGAGGGCTTTTCATCTCCTAACTGTAATTCCGAAAGCAATTTTTTTATTTGTTTGCTTTCGGATTCGGAAAATTCTTGAATTAACCTATCCTTTAGCGTTTTATACTTATCGGTTGATGGGGGGTTTAATAAAATGTCGGACACTGCAGACAATGTTTCCGGATCGATCGCTGCGACGATATTATTATATTTCGTCGCATCGACAGTAATTCCGGATAGATCGAAATTACTTTCGGATTGAGCAAACCAAAGTTTGATGTTAGTTTTCCAAAGAGGCGGTAATTTGACGCCTAATTGTGCAACTTGGACGTTATTCGAGCTATTACTTATATCGTCGGGCATACTGTCCCCCAAAATGTTAAATGATATAAAATACAAATTAATATTTGAACAAATAAATTTTGAATAAAAGATATTAATTTAGCATTGGGTACAATTCCTAACCAAACCAGAGGAGAAATGAAACATGCATCTTACCTTCTTTCATCTCGGCGTAGCACGTGGTCCGGCTGCTGAAGATCGTCTTTCTCATTACAACATCGGAGAAGTGCGTGCAGCTTTTACGGGTCACCACTGTTGTAGTCGATTGACATGGCTCAGTTATGTATAGTAACAAAAATATTTATTAATTATATTTACAAATCAAATTATTACATGACACGCTCGGAAAGGTAAGTAGCAGAGCTGACTAAAAGGCGTGCTTGCTGGACGGAAGCTCCGAGCGTAGTGACGTTAGACGACGCTATCGAGAGCGCTTGCCTCGTCGGCAAGGGTTGCCAGGAGGAGACTGGTTTTGCCAGCAGGGGAGCTAGATTTGGCACATGCAGCCACATTACTATTGTAATTTTTATTAAAATTTTTAAGTAAGTATGAAATCAAAATACTTTCTTAAAATTAAGGACAATGTACCTACTAATACATTAGTTAGAACTCTGTAACAATCATAAATAGTTAAAAATTACTACTGTGGGAGCAACACATCACCCTTTTCTCAAACTTGTCATGTACATTCTGTTTTTAGGCGCACTCGTATGTATATAAATACCTAGTAACTATAGTCGCCGTTCAGTGTGCCCGTCTATATATCCGCCTGTCTATCTGTTCGTACACATCATTTATAACAACGCAAAGACTACCCAATAGAAAAGATTGAAATTTAAAATATATAATTGTTGCATAATTGTTGTTGTACAATTTGTGGTGCAAGGAATATTTGTTATTCATTTACAGGATCATATAAACGTATACAATTATATAATGGCATATAAGGAAACATTGTTTGGGGCGTGTTTTAATTATATTAAACTGCTTCACATTTTCTAAAATTTATATACAGTCGAACTTGGATAATTCGAAGTTCAAGGGACCAAAAGAAAATTTCGAAATATCCAAAAATTCGAATTAAATATATTCGCTCAAAAAGAAGAGATAAATAAAAAATGATCAACTCCACAAAGAAATATTTAACACATAAACATTACCTAAGGATACTGCTACATTTTTTTCTCATTTAATCAAACATTTTTTACCAGCTTAATTATTCACCACATTTAAGAAAATCAATCAAATATTTCTGATTGCTTTTTCGACTGCAAACTTTGGGTCATAGCATATGGTTACAACTTAACAATTGACACAAAAATAGAATCTTTTACACTGGACTGACTTTCAAAAAAGCGTCGAAGTTAATGTACATTCACCATAAATTCTAAGGAACTAGGTAAGGGCTCTTGTAGGTAAGGGCTCTTCTCTTGTAGTTCCTTGTTCTGTTTATCTTCAGATAGTCCGTCCTCAACTTGATTGTTCTCCGCCAGTTGAGCAACAATGTTCGCATCAGTTAACTTGCCGCACACAGCCACATTTAGGTCCACGTTGACGTAGTCTTCATACAAGATTGGTGGATTAGATTTTACATCTTTCCAATTATGAATTTTGCCAAGTAGAAAGACAATTAAAATAAACTACTTGAACCTGTCTCAATATTTACCGGAAAATTTGAAGGCAATTCTACGAAAAATTCGAATTATCCAAACTAAAATTCGAAATATCCACATTTTTTAACATTTTTTTAATACAGAATTCTAGGGACCAAGCAAAAAATTCGAATAATCTGAATATATTTATTCAGAATTTCGAATTAAACAAGTTCGAATTATCCAGGTTTCACTGTACCTTGCAGAGGTTTATTGAAGGTTACATCCTGTTTAAAAGAAAGTAGATAGTATTTACAGGAACACAGAAAAGATTACAGATACTTACACAGTTTCCGAAGTATTGTATACTGAATCAGCAATATCAAAATACATTTAAATCTTCGTTATAGTACGAACGCGCCTCATTTGTTGAGTTTGAAGTGTACTTTCTGACTTGTTAGTTTTTGCAGCGGTCTAGATCAGATATATGGTTCGTATTTGCTCGGAAAAATGTTTTCTAAACCAGAGATATCTTCCATAAACAATCTATATATAAATATTAAGATTCTTGAAAAATTTAGATAACTAAGAGATATAAATTATGTCACTAAAATGAAAAATAAATATTAAAGGATTTTCAAATGAATTCCAGCGTAGCTGTCTATCGCAAGAAAAGTCTCATTCCATCTAGCTTTGGAGTTTGATAATAAATTTAAAAAAAATATTTTCACCGAATTACATATTTATTAAGTCGGCCATATAGATCGTTAAAACTTAGTTTGCATCTGAAATTCACAAAATAAAGATACAAAGAAATTAACAAAACAAAAATACAACAAATTTAATAAAGAATTCATGTAGCTAATAAAATATTAAATATAAGCCTTTTACATAAGTTATAATTCTTCGATTACAAAGACATTCTCTGGAATATTTTACGAAATATTTCACATTCCTGACATCATTCATCAATAGTTTTCACAAATCCGATATTTCCTCCAAAGAGCGGTGATACGTACAAAGAATCTTATGACAAATAAACCATTTTTATTCTTGCGAATGACTCGATGAAAACATGATAACTCAAAGTCTAAAAAGACTGTCTAAGATATCCGAAGAGGAAATATTTGAAATTCTAATAAAGATAGAAAAATTCCTTTTGTAATATATTTAATGTCGTTTGATGACTAGAAAATGACATATCTATTTTTAATAATACAAAGGTAAATGTAATATCTTTTAAATAATTAATTATGAGAAATTTAAAAAGTTTTATTTAAAACATTGTCAAAGATTAGTGGTCAAGGAAAAACATTAAAAGAATATCTTAGAAGTTAACTTTATTTATCGGATTTTTCGGTGCGTTTGTAATTATGTAAATACGAAGAACCTATAGTCGCCGTTTAGTCCGTGCGTCTGTCTATCCATCTGTCTGTCTGCCCATCCTCATACAGGGCAAAACTACGCAACCGAAGAAAAAAAATAGAAGAATATTCTTAGAAGTTAACCGTTTGTACGCCGAATTAATATGGCAATGTAGTTATAATTTTCTTTTTTCTATATTACAGCTTCAAATGCTTTAATTTATGCATACAAAATTAGAAAATAACAAAAAAAAATATTTCTGCAGTTTTTGTTTGGCTGTTTTCATTTCAGTGTTCACATTTTGGGACATGATTTTTGATTGAAAACCTATGCAAATATAACAAATTATTTTTCGCTACATGCTATTGTATATTGTTCTTTAGTACTTTCTGGAATTCCAAAAACATTTAGATTCCTAGCGGAAAAAATGCAAGTAATATAGAGAAAACGATAAAAGCAAATAATATATGCTTTATGCAAATTAATGGATTTACATATTCCTTATAATTATGGTAAATGCTTAAACATAAATATTTTTTTTTCAAAAGTTTAAATCAACTTATATTTTATAGGAAAAATAAGCACATCGTTATTATGTTGGAAAATATATGTTTTGTATTACAAATAATACGATGTTCCCATTGGGGAACATTGGCGTTTAAACAGTTAATTTAATTTATTCGATTTTTAGGTGCGTTCGTAATTATGAAAATTCGAGGCGCCTATATTCATCGTTTAGTCTGTCTGTCTGTCTGCCCATCCTCATACAGAGAAAAAACTACTCAACCGAATCGTTTGCAATTTAAAATAGTAAATTGTTGGATAGTTTTGTTGAGTCGTTTTCTGAAAATAACGTTTTTGAAATTCTAATAAAGTTAGAAAAATTCCTTTCGTAATATATTTAATGTCGTTCGAAAACTAGAAAATGACATATCTATTTTCAATACAATGAAAGTAAATACATTAGTTTTAAACAATACCTTAAAAATATTTTATTTAAAACGTTCTGTATTTATCCGAACAAAAATGTCAGAAGTATATTCTTAGACGTTAACATAATTTATCAAAATTTTATTTTTATGTTATATCTCATTTTAATTGAAATATATGTTTGAATTGAAATTTGAATAAAATACAGGGTCGTGAATAATTGCAGAGTGTTCAAAATAGGATTACAAATATCTCGGCAACTAATTATCTAACCAACTTCATTATTTATGCAAAATTTATGTATTTTTTTATATTCTTTTAGCAGATTTTCTTTAAAAAATCGAAATTTTTTATATACATACCATCAGAACGAATAATTCGAGTGTCCGAAAAGAATAGTTCCGGATAATCAAGGTTACTTATATTAAGAAGGTTACTTTATATTATTACACACTAAATACTCATGAGATTTTAAATCTCCATCTATTTCTTAGGAGATAAAACGTTTACGGACAGATACACAGACAGACGGACTTCATTTTTTTTTTCTAAAAATATGTTTTTCGGAATGTCCAGTGTCTGAAACGTGTAAACCCGCCAAAAAAAATTAATTTCAATAATTATTTATTTTAGTTTTTTACGTTTATTGTATTTGTAATTATCCATTTATATTCTGAAGATGACTCAATGAAAATGATTTGAAACGGTAATTTTTAATATATTTTAAACTAGCTGATCCGCCCGGCGTTGCACGGTTCCGACATAATAATATTAAAGGAACATGAAATTTGTGATTTTATCTCTAACTCGAAATATGTGAAATTACGTTGTCTGAAATACACGGCTACTGACTGTGTGAAAAATTGGTTTAAAAAATGAACAAATAATATTTATCGGTAAAAATGTTCAAAAGGACAGCAATTTGAAACGGGAGAGGAACTACTCAAGTAATAATTAGAATTCTGAAAATCTCAATGTCAGATACATCAGGAGAGACTTTGGGGTACTTTCAAGAAAGTTTTGAGCCTAGAGTGCCCTAGATTTTGCTAGCCATCGCACAAAAACTTACATGCACATGACAGTGCGTTTAGTTATTTTATTAGTGTAGGTTACTGTGGCTATTTAAAATAATTCCTTTACTGCTAATTCATTAGTTTTATAGTTTTTGCATTTTTTACATGCAATTTAAAAATAGATGACGATGATGCGTACAAAAATCTGTAATACTGCACACTTTTCGACAAAATTGACAAAAAACCGATGCTAAACGCACAAAAAATCGTTAAAAACCACATCGAAAATCGTACTGAAAATCGCAATGAAAAAAATCACTGAAAATGAAAAGTCATACCAGACAAAATTTATTAAATTATGCTTTGAAACAATTTTATTTTTATGATTCTGAAAATGTAAGGAAATACTAAAAATCTCAATAAAAATTCGTTAAATGTTCCAAAAATCGCCGCACGAATTCCGAATAAACTTTATTGAACAGAGAGAAAAAAAAATACTATATTGAGTGAAAAAAAATGAAACCGTATTCCTTTCACAAATATGGAAAAATCGCCTCGAAACATAAAAAGAGCGCTAAAAATCGCCTAAAAATTAAATAAAAAAATTCTAATCAAAAAATCAAAAATCGGGCTTCGAGGTGCAAAACTACATGATTAGAGGTACCTTATCTCCAAATTTTGTAACTCTACATGCAGTGGTCTCTCCAGAGCAGCGCTGACACACACACACACTTCTCTCTTTATTATTATAGATTACTGTGAATATACTAATTAATAACTTTATTGCTGATTTATTAATCTTATGTTTTTTGCTTTTCCTACATTGAATTCAAGAATAGATAAGATCGTGATGCATACAAAAATCTATAATTTTGACAAAAATGACAAAAAATCGATGCTAAACGCACAAATAAGTAAAAAAATCGCTAAAAATCATATCAAAAATCGCATTGAAAATTGCATTAAAAATCACTGAAATTGAAAAATCATAGCAGACAAAATTTAGTTCATTAGGCTAAAAGTTTGTATCAATTTTGTTTTTATCATTGTCAAAAAAGCCGCAAAATGCGAAAAAACACTAAAAAACGCATTAAAAATTCGCTAAAAACTCAAAAATCGCCACACGAATTCCGAATAAACTTTATTGAAAAGAGAAACACAAATTACTAAATTGAGTGAAAAGAATGAAACCGTGTTCCTTTCACTTATATGGAAAAATCGCCTCGAAACATAAAAAGAGCGCTAAAAATCGCCTAAAAATTTAAATTTAAAAATTTAATCAAAAAATCAAAAATCTGGCTTCGAGGTGCAAAACTACATGTATAGAGGTACCTTCCCTCCAAATTTTGTAACTCTACATGCAACAGCGGTCTCTTCAGAACAGCGCTGACACACAAACATACTTCTCTCTTTATTATTATAGATTACTGTGAATATACTAATTAATAACAGGCTGAAAGTTTGAATTAATTTTGTTTTTATCATTGTCAAAAAATAGCCGCAAAATGCGAAAAAACATTAAAAATCGCATTAAAAAATTCGCTAAAAATTCAAAAATCGCCGCACGAATTCCGAATAAACTTTATTGAAAAGAAAAAACCGTATTCCTTTCAAAAATATGGAAAAATCGCCTCGAAACAAAAAAAGACCGCTAAAAATCGCCTAAAACTAGCTGATTAGAGGTACCTTATCTCCAAATTTTGTAACTCTACATGCAGCGGTCTCTTCAGAACAGCGCTGACACACACACACATATCTCACATTGTCTCTTTATTATTATAGATTGCTGTGAAATTACTAATTAATAACTTTATTACTGATTTATTAATTTTATGTTTTTTGCTTTTCTTACATGCAATTCCTGAATAGATAAGATCATGATGCATTCAAAAATCTATAATTTTGAGAAAAATGACAAAAAATCGATGTTAAACACGCAAAAAATCAAAAAACCGCTAAAAATCCCATCAAAAATGACATTGAAAATTGCATTAAAAATCACTGAAATTGAAAAATCATAGCAGACAATGTAGTAGGTACATTTTCTCCAAATTTTGTAACTCTACATGCAGCGGTCTCTTCGGAACAGCGCTGACACACAAACATACTTGTCTCTTTATTATTATAGATGTTTTTTCCATTAAAGTGACGTCTTATAAGGAGAAAAAATATTTATGAGTTCTTACTATTTGTTGTAGAATATATATTATTATTATTGTGATAAAGTTATTAATGCACGTAATGAAGACCTACTGCTTTTATTTTTCACGTTGAGATCAAGTCCAATGAATTGGAGTAACACTTATTTTTTCCGTGTTATATGGCTGCATGTGACAATAAAATTAAAATTTGTTCTTCCGAAACAAAAAAAAATCGATTGAGCTATTATAACAAAATTTATTTTATCATTTTTACTTTTTACAAAAAAATAATAATATAAAGAAAGTTTCAGAATGTAAGGCAGATAAAATGAATTAATTTCAGCCCATTTTATTGTTAAATATAACAATACAATATTTAAAGCCTCCAATTGTTTATATACTGTACACGCCATAATTCATCAAATTGTAGCTGAAAATTTGAAATTTAATTTTTTAAATATTTTCTTCATTATTAGATCGATAGATAGGTTTCAAATTTATTTTCATAAAAATGGAAGAAAAATTGCAGTGAAGATTTGAAAGAAAACATTTATACATATAACTGTTTTTTTTCCTTACTTATGTAAAGAATGATCACACCATGCTTCCCATATCAATGAGCATAATTCTACACTGTTAAAAGTGAAGGTGACAAACCGGCGCCATTTGGGACCCGGAGTTGAAAAGTCCCTAGGGTCGATTGGAACCCTAAGGTGCCATAGGGGCTTGGATATGTGGTTGCAGTGCCGTCAGGTCTCTTACTGAGTGATTGGAACTAAATAAGGTGCCATGCACTTCGTATTGGCAGCAATGTGGCGCCTCATCGGGTGACTGGAAGCATGCGCATGCGCTGTGACGTGTGTCTTTCTGTTTTCTGTGACGGCACGTAAAATCTATGGCTATGAGTGAATGAAGGTGAGCTCGATGGCCGAGAAGTTAGAACGCTGAGCTTGTAATCAGACGTTGTGAGTTAGCATCCTTCGACGGCCAATAGTCGGTTTGTACATTTTTTAATTTTTTATTATTGGACACTCTGGATTAAGGGTGCCATCTTTTCACCCTAATTAAAGGTGTCATTCTGGCTCCTTTAGGGGTGTCACCAGTGAGACAAGCCTTACACCCTTAAAAGGTGCAATGTGTCACCATTAGTTTTAACAGTGTAGACTTATTTATGTAACTGTTAAAATCTTTTTGAGACCTTTATTATTCCATAGTCAAATATTTATCTTTTCATACAATCGTCAATAAATATAAATTTTTGAATGAAAGTTAATCAAAATGACATTTCAACTGAATAGATTTTGTTAGAATAAGAACTAGTTTTCAAAAGGCAGTACTTTCAAAACATCCTCGAACTGAAATCTAAAACTCATTAAGCGGGAAGCAAAATATTGGTAGACGCATTGCATAAACGGATCAGTGACTTCGTTATGAATTTGGGTAAAATGAGCATTCAGTTCAATAAGACTGATTTTAGGAGTTGAAAATGTCATTTTTTAAAATAGTACAATAAAAAAAATCAATATCTGCTTTTCATTTAGAGTTATAGATTATAAAACATCATAAATGGAATTTCTAGTAAAGTATATTTTAAAATAAAAATAAATATGTATTAATTAAACATATCTAGGGTAATAAAAATAACTATAGAGTAAAGAATCAATACAGGTACTTTTTTTAACACACAATAAAAGCGATTTTATGTTCACGGTTTTTTTTGGTTTTGTTTTTGTTTTATTATTATTATTCAGTGTCATCAATATTCCATCTTTTTTATACACTTATTGAGCATGCATTTTACGTGTGCATTTTAGTGTACACGTTTTAGCTAGAGTATTTTAACAAATCATGGTGTTTTTTCTCAGAATCTTTTGTTTTAAACTTTATTTTAATCTGCGTTATTTTCATTAGAGTGTCTTTATAAATGCAACTGTGAAGGCATTATTTCCCCACTAATATTGCGCTGATTGGGAGTTACAGACATAAAACAGAAGAAGCTTCGGTCTTTTTAGCATAAAGTGAAAGAAGAGCTGTAGTACTGCTTAGGTCATTTTGGCATAAAATAAAAAGCAATATCGCTAGGGTCTTTTTGGCATAGAATTAAAGAAGCGCTATCGCGGTGCTTAGAATTTTTCGACCAAGTTTTTTCAAAACCTCCTAGGAAAGAAATGGTAGAAGAAAGGGAAGAAGAAGGTATTTGTTTAGTATGTACATAATATGCTGCTTTTTAGATTTTTCGACAGTGTAATTAGCGACAATTTTTTCAAAATCCTCTGAATTTTAAACGGTAAAGCGAAGGAGATAAGGAAGGTGCTTCTTTAGTGTGTACGTATAGTTGTTTAATGGGATTACAGGAATGTCGTAAATAGAAATCTGCTCTACGGTCCCATAGAACGAGCCAAAACAACATATATATCAAAGGACGATGTTCAAAGTTTAATCATCGTACTTTTTGCGGATTTCGCTTTAGTAATATTTAAATTTCCTAATACAAATATTTGATAGCTTGACATTTTATCTTTTTCTGATATTTCTAACTATTTAGGGCTCCTTGAATAGTTTAATATTTCATACTGGAGCCACATCGATTGTTTCAATGTACATTGAACGTGAAAATGCTTTGGTTTGACAGTTTCCAGTAAGAGTATGCCATAGTTTTCGATTTCGGTATTAAACACGTTTATGATTAAGTATTAGAAATTATTTATTTTCTGTCGACATGTTTGGAATAGCTCCTAACTAACTAACTAATACTATTTTTTATTATAGAAGACTGGCGTTTTCAGTTTGCTGATAGCTTCGCCATGTCACCAAAAACTCCTTATTGGAAAATAAAGCAACATTATACCTCTCCTTACAGAAAAGAAACACTACACCAACAAAGACCATGTGACCAATAGGAAATGACTTAAGAAGTGTTCAGTTCAACAACCATCCAGAAAAAGTGATAATCGCAATCGTCAATCGTCGGTGGAGACGGAAATTATGGAACGATGTGTAAGGGCATACAAACAGATAAAGCCAAGATTAGAAATTTTAGTCCAAGCGATGACGAACTGGATTCCACTACCAGGAAATACATACTAGTGTAAGTATTTTTAGATGAGTAACAAATAAGAAAAAATTAAATTAGTGATGATTGTGGGCTAAAAAATGTAATTACTTCTATGTCGTTTCTCTTTTGCTTATGAAGGCACTCTCGTTGCTAGCATCTCTTACGATAGACATGCAATTATCTGAAAGGAAATGACGTAATAGTGAAAATTATTCACGATGCTAATATTTTGAGCTTAAAACTCCGCTTGGTGCACTAACATTGTTATGTAATTGTTTGCATTTCAACAAGCTAAGAGGTTATCGGGAAAATAATGGATTTAAAAACACAGTTTTTTTTTCAGGCTGCTTAAAAATACTGTCATCAAAGGGCAGTCTCTGGTGTAATTTTTTTCAGGCCGGTATTCTCCTTTTATTGACATCATGTGCTTTCTGAGAACTTTTAACGATCTCTATTTTTTTTGCTCACGTAATTGATAACCAACAAGGTGATTGTCATTTCTTTTATTTGTTGTCAAATTATTGATACTTGTTATTATATAGCATTCTTACTATGGAAGATTATTTTATTTACTGTCAACAAGTGTAGATGTGAATATTATTATTAAGATATGTAAAAGTGCAGATCTAGGTGAAGATATCAGTGTATATATCTATAAGTGCAAGCGTATAGGTGTAAGTGTACATATTTTGTACAGTGCAGATGTATATGTGTGAGCGTGAGATGTAAGTGTTAGTTGACAATTTATGGATTAGTAATCTTAATGATGCAGGTGTATGTTTCAGTATATAGATGTAGATATGTAAGCCTACAGATTTTAATACAACTTTAAATATATATGTGTATATGTGTTAATGTGGACACTGATGAGCAGATGTATATGAAAGATAAAAGTGTTTGATGCAGGAGTATTTAATGTGCAAATGTATATATATATGTCACGTTAATTTGATAAATTGGATAATTATTATAATAGCCTGTTATTATTAATAATAACCACGTCTTTTGATAAATTTGATAAATGTTCCACATTAATCAAATTTACCGGTTATTATTTATAATTAACGATGAAGTTCGGTCAGTAAGATTAACTTATCGTAGTATCGAATATATACATTACAAAAATATGCACTATCATAATTGTTTGAATATAATAACAAAAATAATTGTTAAGAGATAATACTAATACTCAGTCAAAAGAAGTGTTCAAGTAATAAGATGACAAATACTATACAATTTAAAATATTATTTTTATAACTGCTGAATGAAATCAAAAAAAATTTCAAACACTGAAACAGTCAAAGAAATAATTATACAGTTTAGTATTGCACAACTTTTCTCAACGAATATTTAGAAAAAAATGCATACAAAGTAAAAATATTAAGCTAAACGAGTTGAATTTATTTTATTTACCAAACTTTATTGATAATTGTTAATAATAACTTGTTAATTTGATAAATTCTCAGAAATCTATAGTATTAACCAGTTTATTTGGATATCATTTGGTTATTATTACCGATTATAACCGATTAATGAAATTGACCGTAAGATATATGTTAATGTTAAAGAGCAGACCTTCTTTTCAAGTGAATTCATCTATTAAAATAAAATCTAAAAGTGTTTTTATGTTAATTACTGAGACGCATTAGAAGAATTCATCCATTTATATTTCATCTTTTAATCTCTTAAAATAAAATTGATAAAGGATTTATTATTTTATCGATTTGCACCATAAGGATAGCAACTGATTTTTTAAGAAAGGCACTAACTCTTATATTTTTGCCTATGTCTCTTTGAATTTTTTTTGCGTGTGTATGTGCGTGCAGTAAAATTTTCAATTGTTTTAAGATAGAAAAAAAGGTATTGTTACTCAAATTTTTTCTCGTAGGAATTTGTATCAGAATTTCGCATAATGCAATTTTACTTCAAATTCTTAGTATAAAATATTTTTCCTGTATGCATACGCTTTAAAATCTAACAATACCATTCTTTTCGAAAGTCTAAACCAAAAAATGTTTCCCTCTAAACATTTAACTGAATTAGTGATATAAGCTTTATCCTCTTGTGCAAGAAAAGATAATTCATTTCAACAATTACAAATTTATCCGCAATCAATTCAAGAATTCAATTTTAAAGAAACAGTGCATCTCTGGCATTTTCATTGATTTGAAATTTGAGAAACTAATCATGTCATATAATAGGGTGGTATAATACCCTTGCGTGAAAATCTTTCTTATCCACAGCAGTATGTATTGTAACTGTAATTATTTAACTTCTGTGATGAGGAGAATTTTATTTAAATAAATATCCGCAGGAGGAATTTTTACCTAAATATATTTTTTTATACAGGAAGCAGGGCTGCCAACTTCTACGCCTTTTTAAATCATATAAACATGTTCGGAACCACATTTTCTTTTTAGTAAAATATATGTCAAATATATTCATTGTTATGTAGTACAATAAATATTGTCAATTATTAAATAAAATTTCTGATTCAAATATATTTATTTGACTTTAAATAGGCGTAGAAGTTGCAGTCATGAGAAAGAGATTATACTGACATTATTGAAGGTTTTCCCTTGTTAATTTTACAAAAAACATATTAATGGATTTACACTATTTTTGAACAAGCATTAATAGATAAACAATTTTGTATTTGGAAACTAAACAATCTATGAAGCCAAAGTTACAATTTTCAGGGGAACATGTCTTTGTATATATAATTTCAATGAAATGTATGATGATTTAGAGAAATCTACAAAATACCAAATTTGTTTTGTTCGAAATGTTATTCTATCATTTAAAGAATTGTAACTAAATACCATAATGCTGGATATTTGACTGATTTTGAAGAATGGAAGTCTGATTTTGCATGAAAATTTAATCGTCCTCATAAGTATTATCGCGTATCTAGTATTATAAAAACATTATACAAGCAACTTGAACAGTATCGTTTAGCATTATACAATAACCTACCTGTGTTAATTAAGTCATCAATAGAGTCTTGTTAACGAAGGCATGTAATTAAATTAAATGTTCTGATCTCGAAGATTATTGATGATAAAATTAAGACATTATAGTATCAGAAAAAGATTTCTTTCCAGATTTTTTCAAAATGTTTATCTAAATGAATTCTACAAAAAATTGCTTTAGAAGATGAAATTTTATTAAAAAATCAACCATCCTGTGTTGTATCTCTTCCATAATTTCAAAAAAATTAAGAAATAGAAATTTATAAATTTTAAAAATCACCTTATATACCATACTAATTTTTTTTACTATATAGGAAAGTGTGTATTATAACTTAGTAAGTTACACATGAAAAGTATTTCTTCTAATTTGTGAATGCGAAAGTTGTCCATTATACCTTAGAACTATTTAAAATTGCCTGAACGATTTGCTTAAAAACTCTTTATCTAACTGAATTCCACAGGAAAAGCTTTCAAATCATTCTGTTTTACAAATACTAACTCATTTTAGTATTACATATTTATCTACGATCCATGTTGGAATTTGATTTTAAAGAAACAATGGAATCTCTGGAGTCTTCCGTCACTTTCAAATCTAAGAAATTAATCCTATCGTAAAATGAGGTATATTTTATCGTGAAAATCTTTACCTTTCTCAACAGTAAATATTCGATTTCTAAGGTTCAGGGAAATTCACTTAAATAAGTAATCTCTACGGGCATTGCAGCTAAAAGCAGTTTTCCAACTTAAATAGAAAATAGTGATGCTTTATACACATTAAGTTTCAAAACTACATATTTTGACGAAAACATTTAAATATATAAATATATATAATTCTTTTTGCTTGAAATGTTATATTCGTATTGTTATTTTTAACACTTCACAAATATGTTGAAAAAAGATTACCATTTTGTTTTGTCTGTATTTTAACTTGCATAAATATACTCTGATTGCTACAAATTTACATAGGTTATGCTTTAAAATGTTTGTATTAAACTTCTAATGTAGATTCACAAATTCACAAAACTTGCGTTACAAAATAAAGCTCTCCGGAAATCCTTATTTGAGACTCAAAGAATTAAAGATTTCTTGTATCATCACGTGGTATATCTTTTCTATTAGATCTAACAAAACAAATTAACAAATGAAAATGTAATACTTTTAAAAATCACCTCCTGCACTATACTATTTACCAATTCTATTTTTTTAGTATATGAGAATGTGTAATATATACTAGTTAGCTACACATGAAAAATATTTCTTAAAATATATAAATGCGAACGTTTTTCATTATTCCGAACAATTTCTTTAAATTACCTTAAGATTTTCTTCAAAACTCTTTATCTAATTGAATTCCATACAAAATTTTTTAGAAGATTAAGTGCTAAAGGATTCCACCATCATGTGATGAATCTATTCCGTTAAATCTGAAAAAAATAACAAGTCAAGATCAATAAATTTTATAATCATAAAAAGACATAGTACTACTTCTCTATTATATTTTTTACTATATAGGAATACGTATTATAACATTTTTAGTTAAGCATAAAACGTTATTTCTTCTAATTTATAAATGCGAAAGTTGTCTTTTATACCGTAAAATTTCTTAAAATTGCCGAACAAAACTGAATTTCACTGAAACGTTTTAAAATCTCTCTGTGGTTGAAATACTAACTCATTTTAGAATTACAAATTTATCTACGATCCATGTCAGAATTTGATTTTAAAGAAACAGTGGAATCTCTGGAGTCCTCCCTCACTTTCAAATCTATGAAACTAATCCTATAATAAAATGAGGTATATCTTATCGCGAAAATCTTTCCCAGTCTCAACAGTAATTATTCGATTTATGTGGTTCAGGGAAATTCATTTAAATTACTAATCTCGTCGGGAATTTTTCAACTCAAAGATATTTTCCAACTGTAACAGAAAATATAAAGTGATGCTTTACACACATTACATTTCCAAACTATCTATTTAGAGAAAAACATTTAAATATAAATATTTCTTTTTGCTTGAAATGTGATATTGTATTGCTATTTTTAACACTTTTCAAGTATGTTGAAAAGTGTTTATTAATTAGTTTTTTCGGAGTCTGTTTTTTCTGCTTTAACTCGCATAAATATACTCGAAATGATACAAATTTATGTATGTTATTATGGTTTTAAATGATTGTATAAATATTCTAACAGTTTCAAAAATTCACGAAACTTGCCTCAGGAAATCACTATTTGAGACTTAAAGAGTTAAGTATTTCTTGTATATTTACGTGATATATATTTTCCATAAAATCTAAAAAAAATAACAAATGAAAATTTATAAATGTTAAAAATAAACACATACTATTATTTAACTATTGCATTTTTTATATCATACGAATGTGTATTATAACTTGGTAAATGACACACGAAAAGTATTTCCTCTATTATGTAAATGCGAAAGTACCCTTATATTGTTGAGTTTCTTAAAATTTCCCGAAAAAAATTGCCTCAAACTCTTTATCTAACTGAATTGCACAGAAAAGCTGTCAAATCTCTCTGTCGTTGAAATACTAACTCATTTTAAAATTAAAAAATTATCTGTGATCCGTGTCAGAATTTGATTTTAAACAAACAATGCAATCTCAGGATTTTGCCATCACTTTCAAATCTTAGAAAATAATTCTAGCATAAAATGAGGTATATCTTATCCTAAAAATCTGTCCCGGTCTCAAAAGTAATTATTCGATTTCTATGGTTCAGAAAAGCTCTTTCAAATTAGTTATCTCTTAGAACATTTCAGCCTAAACTTGATTTCAAGGTTAAACAAAAAATACAAAGTAATACATTACACACATTACATTTCAAAACTGTATATTTAGACATAAATATTTAAATATATATATATATATATATATATATACATACACTGGTGTGCAAAATTTAAGGACGAGTCCCAAAATACCAATTTTCAAGGGATTTTCAAAGGATAATTATTACATGAGTATTCAAAAGGAAGTAATATAATTCTAATAATTACTATATCTGCATAACAGCTAGTCCACATAACATCTCATTAAGGTCACACATGGTCACAAGAATCACAGTCACTACGTCAAAACAAAAAATAGGAAATTCTTTACGCTCTTTTATGAGTCTCAAATGACTTCTATATGTGACTCTACTGACAGGTCATTGTGACTGCTGCTTTGGGGCGAGTCACCAGGTGACTTTACAATGTCGTTTCATTGACACTCTCGTGTGAACTCTCATCTGGACATATAATTTCAAAGTCATTGTGAACGTTGCATTATGATAAATTGCGAAATAATGTCTAATTAAAGTCACATGGTGACTTTTCACCACTTTTCACAGTGGTTACTTCACAGCAGGGTCTCTATCACCATTTGACAAAGTCCGGTGACAGAAAGTCACCATGTGATTTTAATGTGATATTAGTTGCTGATTTATCATAATACAACATTCACAATGACTTTGAAATTGAGTCTCCGAATGACAGTCACAGGAGAGTTTCAATAAAACGACATTGTATGGTCACTGGTGACTCGACACAAAGCAGCAGTCGCAGTGACCTGTCAGTGGAGTCACATATAGTAGTCATTTGAGACTCATAAAAGAGACGTGTGGAACTTCCTATTTTTTGTTTCGCCGTAGTGACTGTGACACTTGTGACCATGTGTGACCAAAATGAGATGTTATATGGACTCGCTGTTATGCAGGGATAGTAATTATTTTAATTATATTATTTCCTTTTGAATATTCGCGTGAAAATTATCGTTTGAAAATCCCTTGAAAGTTGGCGTTTTGGGACTCGTCCTTAAATTTTGCACACCAGTATATTGCACACAAATATATATATATATATATGTATACATATATATATATATTTGTGTGTGTGTGTGTGTGTATACGCTGATGGCGCTGACGGCGATTGAAGGCCAGGTGATTAATGCTGAGTGAAGCGTCGACCTGGCCTTCAATCGCCGTCAGCGCCACCTACTGTTTGAGATGCGAAATAAAATAAAAAATCACGGTAAAAAACTCCTGACATTATACATAACCCTCCTGCAAAATATTTTTAAATAGCTGTCACCGTTTGCAAGTTATTGAATTTTAAAATCCATCAGTCATTTTTGGGACACCCGGTATATATGTATATATATATATATATATATACAGTGAAACCTCTGAATAAGGGACACCCATGGGACTGAAATTTTTGTACCTTAAATAGAGGTGTTCCTTATTTGGAGTTTTTACTTTTTTTAAATTAATCGTTTAGAAAAAACATAAAAAATAACCAAAAATTAAAGGCGAAGTTTAAATATACCCAAAGGCATTAATCAGACACAAAAGAAAAAGAGAATTAATTTAAATTTTATTCAATTACTACATTAAATGATTTGTAGAGTTATTGATTTATATTTTTCACGTAAGCATTTGTGTACATGCAAAAATTACAATAACATTTAAAAGAATCTTTCTTGAAGTACTAATCGATCAAAAGTGATTGTTTTTCAGATTTCAATTTTTTACTACAAACCTCCCAAATGTTCATTTACCATACTTAAATATTTTTGTGATTCATTATGATCAGTATTTACGAAAAAGGTATTCAACTGTTTTATGTTTCTTAAAGCATGTGTTAAGTTCTTCATCTCAGAAATTTCCTTTTTTCTTCTCCTTTGAAGACATCCTCACAATTTTCAGCAATAGGGATAAACGCAATATCTCTATTTGAATTATGGGTGAATAAAGCTCCTCTATTTTATTGTATGGCTTTGTATCAACATATCTCAAGGATAATTTCACAAAAATCTGTATTTTAATTTTCGTTATAGAATACTTCATAATCTCAAATGCAAAAACCAACTTCTTTAATTTCATTTTCAGGTGTCCCTTAAATCGAGTGTCCCTTACTCGGAGGTAAATACATTACAGGTGGTATACTAAGGGACTGGGACCAGAACTTTTCTCCTCTAAATAGTGTCCCTTATTCGGACTATCCCTTATTTGGATATTTCGCTGTATATATTTACTTTTTCTTGAAATGTGACATTTTTGTTATAATTTTTAACACTTTTCAAGTATGTTCACATGTGTTTATTAATTTGTTTCTGTACTTTAACTCGCATAAATATACTCGGATTGCTAAAAATTTTATATATATGATTTTATGGTTTAAAATGATTGTATGAATCTTCTTACTTAGTTTAAAAAATTCACGAAAACTTCCTTTAAAGGAAATCGTTGTTTGAGACGTTGTTTGATTAGACGTTGTCATGTAATATCTGGTGATAATTCTTTTCAATTTAGACCTAAAAAAATTAACAAATAAAAATTTATAAATTTTAAATATCACATAATACACCATACTACTATTAATCAATTGCACTTTTATTACGCAGGAATGTGCATTAAAATATAATATGTCACACATGAAAAACTTTTTTTCTGATATCTAAAGAAAAGTTTTGTATAATACCGTAATATAGTCTTATAATTGCCCAAACGATTTGCCTCAAAACTCTTTACCTAACTGAATTCTACAGAAAAGCTTTACCAATCACTCTATGGTTCAAAGACTAATTCATTTTAGAATTACAAATCTATCCGCGATCAATGTCAGAGTTTTATTTTATAGTAACAGTGGAATCTCTGGAGTCTTCCGTCACTTTCAAATCTAAGAAACTAATCCTATCGCAAAATGAGGTTGATTTTATCACGTAATTTTTTCCCAGTCTCAATAATAATTATTAGATTTCTGTGGTTCAGAAATCTAATAATTATTATATTTTTAGTGGCGGAGAAATTCATTTAAATTCTCCGAGTATTTCAGCCCAAAGCTGTTTTTTAACTTAAACATTGAATATAAAATGATGATTTACAGACATTACATTTCAAAACCAATTTTTCTGACAAAAAATTTTAAATACATGTATATATATGTGCTTCTTTTTGCTTGAATTGTGATATTTGTATTGCTATTTTTAGCACTTTTTGAAATTACATTGGAAAGTGTTTATTAATTTGTTTGGTCTGAGTCTGTACTTTAACTTGAATAAATATACTCGTTTCCAACAAATTTATATAGGTTATGGTTTAAAATGATTCGTTAAATAAATTCACGAAACTTGCTTTAGAAAATAAAATTATCAGAAAATCATTATTTGAGACTTAAATAAATTGAGGATTTCTTATGTCATCACGTCGTATATCTTTTCCATTAAAACAAAAAGAAAAAAATTAACAAACGAAAATTTATAAATTTTAAAAATTACCTCATGTACCATGCTACTATTTACCTATTGTATTTTTTTTTTATTTTATAAAAATGTGAATTACAACATAGTAAGTTACACATAAAAAATAATTCTTCTATTATGAAAATACGAAAGTTTCCATTATATTGTAGAATATCTTAAAATTGCCTGAGCGATTTGCTTAAAAACTCTTTATGTAGCTGAATTGTACAGAAAAGTTTTCAAATCTCTCTGTGGTTGAAATACTAATTCATTTTAGAATTACAAATTTATCTGCGATCCGTGACAGAATTTGATTTTAAAGAAATAATAGAATCTCTGGAGTTCTTCCGTCACTGTCAAATCTAAGAAACGAATCCTATAATAAAACGACGTAGATCTTATCGTGAAAATATTTCTCCGTCTCAACAGTAATTATCTGATTTCTATGGTTCAGAGAAATTCATTTAAATTAGTAATCTCTTCCGTCGTTTCAACTCAAAGCTCTTTTCCAACTTAAATAGAAAATAATGATGCTTTACTCACATTAAGTTTCAAAACTGTCTATTTAAACAAAAACATTTAAATGTATAAATATATATATATATTTCTTTTTGCTTGAAATGTTACATTTTATTACTATTTTTAACACTATTTGTTTTGTCTGTGCTCACTCAAATATACTCTACAAAATCATAACTCACATAAATATACCCTGATTGCTACAAATTTACATAGGTTATTATGCTTAAAATGATTGTTTAAAATTTCTAATGTAGTTTCAAAAATTCAAGAAAATTGCTTGAGACGATGAAATTTTCAGGAAGTCATTATTTGAGATTAAAAGAGTTAAGAATTTCTTGTATCGTCACGTGGTATATCTGTTCTATTAAATCTAACTTAAAAAAATAACAAATGAAAATTTGTTATTTTTAAAAATCCCCTCATGCACCATACTACTATTGTATATTTTTAGTACATGGGAATGTGTATTAAAAAGTAATTAGCTACACATAAAAATATTTCTTAAAATACATAAATGCGAATTTTTTTAACTATACCGTACAATCTCTTTAAATTGCCCGAAGATTTTCTTCAAGACTCTTTTTCTAATTGAATTCCTAACAAAAATATCTTTAGAAGATGAAATGCTTAAATGATTCTACCATTATGTGATGCATTTTTCCATTAAATCTGAAAAAAAATATTAACAACTGCGGATCGATAATTTTTAAAATCATCAAATACACCACAGTACTATTTTCTCTATTGTATTTTTTTACTATATAGGATTACGTATTATAACTTTTTTAGTTAAGCATGAAAGCATTCTTCCAATGTGTAAATACGAAAGTTGTCCATTATACCGTATAATATATTAAAATTGCCTAAACAAAACTGCTTCAAAACTCTTTATATAACTGATTTTAACTAAAAAGCTGTCACATCTCTCTGTGGTTGAAATACTAACTCATTTTAGAATTACAAATTTATCTGCGATCCATGTCAGAATTTGATTTCAAAGAAACAATGGAATCTCTGGAGTTCTTCCGTCACTTTCAAATCTAAGGAACTAATCCTATCGTAAAATGAGGTAAATATTATCGCGAAAGTCTTTCCCAGTCTCAGCCGTAATTATTCGATTTCTATGGTTAAGGGAAATTCACTTAAATTGCTAATCTCTTCGGGCATTGCAGTTCAAAGCTGTTTTCCAACTTTAACAGAAAATATAAAGTAATGCTTTACACACATTACATTTCAAAAGTGCCTATTTAAACAAAAACATTTAATTATTTCTTTGCTTGAAATGTGATATTTGTATTTCTCTTTCTAACATTTTTTCAAGTACATTAAAAAGTGTTTATTTTGTTGGAGTGTGTGCTTTAACTCGCATAAATATACTCTGATTGCTACAAATTTACATAGGTTATTATGCTTTAAAATGATTGTTTAAAACTTCTAATGTAGTTTAAAAAATTCACGAAAATTGCTTTAGAAGATGAAATTTTCAGGAAGTCATTATTTGAGACTAAAAATGTTAAGGATTTCTTGTATTATCGAAATTGCCGTCCGTTCGTCTGTTTGTGTGTGCGTCTGTGTGCTTGTCCGTCTGTCTATGTGTGTGTGTGTATGTGACTTTCCGTCTGTCTGTCTGTGATGCGTGTAAACGCTCTAGCTCCCGAAAAAATGAGATAGAGACTTAAAATTTGGCATGTGCTTACATGGAAGGTCTCCAAACTGCGCACACTCAGATTTTTTTCAGAAAAAAAATACCAATTAAACTACTCATGTATGTAATAAAGGATCAGTGAAAATTAGCGTCGGAATTACAGATGAAAAAGTGTAAAAAAAATATTTTCTAATATTTGGCGTGAAAAGAAAAAAGTGTCGCACGATTTGGCGAGAAGCACTTTTCTCCGCCAAAAGCAAACAATTTTAATGCAACTCAAAACTTTTGGATATTTAGAATCCGTGTAAATGAATTTAAACATAAATGAATTTAAACATAAACAATGAACGAGTTTAGTATATTAAATATATATATATATATATAATAAATTGCAAATACATACATCTTATTTGTTGCTGTAGTTATTTAATTTACCTCTGGGAAAAATATTTTCATAGATGAAAAACTCTTATTCAGTAAAATTATTTTCATAAATTTAAGCGTATTCAAAAATAATAAGTTGGAAATTGCACGTGAAGCGTAGCAAATGAGGTGCGTTAGTACGATAACGAAGTTTTAAAATATTTAGATCTTGCTGATATAGTACAGCGTATTTTGGATACAGTATAGTGGTCGAAATCTTTGTGTTCCTGTAAATGTGCAGCGAGTAATTTTTATTACACCTCAGCAACGTATGTCTTATTCCTAAAATGTGAAGTAGTTTAATATAATTAAAACACGCCCTAAACAATGTTTTCCCGTATAACATTATTTAGTGGAATACATTTGTGTGACCCTGTAATTTAATAATAAATATTCTTTGCATCGCAGATTGTACAGAATATATATTTTAGTACATACTTCATAGATTCATGTTAATTCTATTATGTTCAAATTAGTGTAACACCATTAAAATGCATTTGAAACTTTTTTCCCATTGATCGTAATGTAACGGAATACTTTTGATTGTCCCTGTAATTGGTCTAAGTATCCGATTTTCATAACATTTGAAATGACTTGACAAAATTATGTAATAATTATAGGTTTTAAATTTCAAACGATTAAAATGCATTTGAAACATTTTTTCCCCATTGACCGTAATATAACGGAATCCTTTTGATTGTCCCTGTAATTGATCTATCCATCCGATTTTCATAAAATTTGAAATGACTCGTCAAAATTATGTAATAATTATGTATTTTAAATTTCAAACGATTCGGTTGGGTAGTTTTTGCGTAGTTATATGCGGACGGACAGAAAGACAGACGGACGGACGGACTGAGCGACAACAATACACTGTAAATAAAAAAGTGTCGATCTACTAAAAAAACTTTAGTGATCCTTGTAATTACTAAAAAATTTTTAGTAATCTTAGTCGGTTACAAGAAAATCTGTAAGAATTACTAGAAAAAAGTTAGCAGCGAATAGAGTTAATAATTTTATATTTTTTAATATCTATTACTAAAACTCACTTGGTGTGGCCTTGATAGCATAGTGGTTATAGTAACAGACTCCAGGCTAAAAGGTCCCGGGTTCGATACTGGCCAATGCCAAATACGCCCCGAATATATGTAGTGTAAGTACTCGTTAATAAAGGGATTATGACTATACTGTCGGAGCAGTAGCAATGTTTGGTGCTGCCATCTAATGCGGTTTTGCCGAAAATCTTCCGCTCCAGAAGTCTGAATGCAGCTCGAAGGAAACTCCTGCCCTTCGAGCCCACGCAATAATTATTAAAAATATTTTTGGAGCTATTACTAAAATTTACTTGGTGGCTCATACTAAAAATTTTTAAGTTATACAAAAAATTCTTTTGTTTAGTTTACAAAAGAAATGCTTGTTTCGCTTGCAAAAAAAAAAATAGTAATGGTTACTAAAAAATTCTGTAGAATACAAATTTACTAAAAAAATTTTAGTAACCTCTAGAATTTTTTTTACAGTGTAGGTGCTACGTATTTACTTAATTAAGAACGCACCTAAAAAGAGATGTTTCCATGGCAACAAAATCGAATTGACAATGCTCAAATGAACTTTGAACTTGAGACAATATTAATGAATTTAAATTTCAATTTAAATTTAAATCTGAAATTTTGATGGTTAAATTTGAATATAAATACATATAAATATAAATATAACAAAATTATATTTAAAACAAACTAAAGCTGACAAAACAAAGATATATAGTTTATCTAAACACGTTGAACATAAAACTTTTTTCCTTTAAAATGTATTTGACATAAAAAAAAAACATTTTTTGAATTTGCTTTTCATCGCCAACGGATGATAAATCGCCAAATAACGAAATTTTCAATAATTTTTTACGGACAGGGTTCGGAGGTTCCGCCGAAATTTTTTTTTATAAACGTATATATACTCATGAGAAGAGCTTTCTGTAATTTTTTCAGATTTTTCGGAGTATGCCCGTACGGAGACCTTCCTTGTTAGTATGTAAAAATGAAAAAAAGTCTATTTACTATCACTAACCTCGATTATCCGAAAAAAAGTTTTTAGACTCTCGAAATATTCGTTCTGATGAAAGGAACAAAAAAAGTAACGATTTTTTCATTTTAAGGAATAACACACAAAAACATAAAAAACACAATAAAAGCACACACAGTAAAACACAATAAAAAACATAAATTTCGCATAAAACGAGACCTCTAGCGTATAATTCATTTCCGAGATTTTTATTTGTCACCATATTTTCCACATTTTTTTCATCCCCATTCTTCGATTTTTCATCACAATGTATTTCATTCAAATTTCAATTCAAAGTTATATTTTAATTGGAAATGAGACTCTTAATTCAAAGCAGTGAACAGTTAGTTAATATAACTATCATTTTTGAGTTTTAAGGATGCTTCTTTTACGCAATTCGGTGATTAATCCGTCTATCAAAAATTGTCGCCAAAGTGTAAGATTAAGTGACAATAACGGCTTATCATAAATGTCACATGTTATATGTGTTTATTACGGCATCAAGTAGTTTGTAATTTGTTTTTTTTTATTTGCAGTATTATTAAATTTTGACTAATTTACTTGTTCTTTTGTTATCTAAAAACTGTCAATTTGTACAATTTGTAATTAATTTGGCGAAATGGATCAACGGGATAATCAAGTAGTACCCACAATTCCATAATAGAGCATTGCTATGTATTAAAAATATTTAAATATGCATTTAATTATTTTTAATTGCGATGCATTTCATATACAGTTTACGTATGTTTTATTTATATATATAATGGCCCGATTATCCATCATGGGTAAGTATTACGGCGGCCCCCAAAGTCTAGTTTTAAAGGCTAGTTTTAGTTCAACATGAACAGTTAACATTCCTTTTTCTAATTTGTAAATGCTGAAATTTTCCATTGTACCGTTGCATTTCATAGAAAATCTTACAGATCTCTCTGTGGTTGAAATACTATCTCATTTTAGAATTGCAAACTTATCTGCGATCAGTATCAGAATTTGATTTTTAAAAAAAACAATGGAATCTCTGGAGTTTTTCGTCATTTTAAAATCAAGGAAACTAATTCTATCATAAAATGAGGTATATCTTACCGTGACAATTTTTCCAATGTGAAATACAAGTTTTCCATTATACCGCAAGATTTCTTTAAATTGCCTGTACGAATTGCATTAAAACACTTTATCTAAGTGAAATCCAGAGAAAAGATGACAAATCTCTCTGTGGTTGAAATTCTAACGCATTTTAGAATTACACATTTTCCTACGATCCATGTCAGAATTTGATTTTATAGAAACAATGGAATATCTTAAGTTTTCCGTCACTTTCAAATCTACGAAACTAATCCTATCATAAAATGAGGTATGTCTCATCGTGAAAATCTCCCCTAATCTCGACAGTTATTATTCGATTTCTATGTTTCAGAGAAATTCCTTTAAATTAGTGATCTCTTCCGGCATTGCATCACAAATCCGTTTTCCAACTTTAACAGAAAATATAAAGTGATGTTTTATACACATTACATTTCAAAACTACACTGTTAAAAATAAAGGTGACGAACCGGTAACGTTTGACGCCCAGGGGTGAAAAGGTTAAATCACTTGGCACCAGCGGGCTTGAAAATGTGTTTGGGGTGCCATTGAGTGTTTCACGCTAATTAAGGTGCCGCGCAATGCATACCGTTGGAAGATTTTCACCCCTTAGTCATTTGCGCATGCTCTGTAGCGTGTATCCTTGCATTTCAGCTCGCTGTCACTGGTGGATCAACACAGCAATTTTTTCCTACGATGACAATCACCACTTTACGCTATCCCAATTTTGTTTAGAGCTTCGGATGGCTAACTTTTGGCGAGCATTTTTATTATAAAGCAACCTTTGAATTTCAGGACATATGAACATTTCAGGGAGACTTTGAAGATGATCTTGATGGCCGAGTGGATAGGTCGCTGAGCTTCTAATCAGACGTTCTGTGTTCGAATCCATCCAGGGCCGAATGTCGGTTAGTATATTTTTTATCATTGGGCACTCTGGATTAAGGGTGCCATATTTTCACCCTAATTAAAGGTGCTAATTTGGCTCCTTTAGGGGTGTCACTAGTGAGAGAAGCCTTTCACCCTTAAAAGGGTCAATGTGTCATCATTAGTTTTAACAGTGTATCTATTTAGAAAAAACATTTGAATATATTATATATATAATCCGTCACTTTCAAATTTAAGAAACTGATCCTATTATAAAAAAAGGTATGTGTTATCTAAACATCTTTCCCAGTCTCATCAGTGATTATTCGATTTCTATGGTTCAGAGAGATTCATTTAAATTAGTAATCTCTTCGGGCGTTTCAGACCAAAGCTGCTTTCCAACTCAAAAAAAGGGTATAAAATGGTGTTTTATACACATTTTAAAATTATCGACTTAAGTAGAAATTTTTAAGTAGGATTTTGCTTCGATAGAAATATGATATTTGTTTTGCCTTTTGAGACTTTTCCAATATAGTTGAAAAGTAAATATGATTTGGGTTAGTCTATCTGTCTGTTTGTCTTCTTTGATTAATTTAAATCGCATAAATATCCATGGATTGCTATACATTGAGGTAAGTCAGAGTGGTGCGTGGTCAGCGGAAAAGGCGTTTTTTAAAAAGAGGAATCTGTGAGTATTTTCGCATAGAAAATACGTCTAATAATATAAATAAATTAAAAAAGACGAAATGACTCCTGGACGAATGAATGGAAGCCAAGGTTTGATCTCCATGACAACCGCTAGCCGTCTAGACAAGAGTGGTTTCATTTATCTCGTCTGCCGTTGCGCAATTTTTATTTGTAGAAATGATTTTGGCGTCAGATGGATCCATGATTCTGTTGAAAAACCTGATTCTATACTATTCGGACTAAAAACGAAGTTTATTCGGTGTATATAATTCATTCGGAGCTGGTGTCTTCTAGTTGTACGTTTGTGGACAAATCATTCGATTCATTCTATGGACTAAACTATTACATTCACAGTATTTCTTATTCGAAGATTCTGACTTTGATGATATACGAAATAAATATGTTTTTTTATAATAGCTCAAGCCCAAATTTCCTTCCAGTTGTACTGTCCTTTTTTGGCAGATGCGTAAGTAACCGTCAAACCATTTTAATATTCTAGTTATCTCGTTAGGTTTAATTTAAATTCTGTCTTTCGTGGTTTTAAATTCGAAATTCAGAACTTTAAAAATTTATTCTTATTCGCATGTGTCATTCTATTAATTTCTTATTCTATTAATTTCTCTAATAATATTAATAAATTTAAAAAGATGAAATGACTCCTGGACGAATGAAAAGAAGCCAAGGTTTGATCTCCATGACAACCACTAGCCGTCTAGACAAGAGTGGTTTCATTTATCTCGTCTGTCGTTGCGCAATTTCTTAGTCCATTAATTTCTCTATTAATATTAATTTCTTCTAAAAAATTCTTTTATCCAACTCCTTAACCCCTTTGTGACGGGAGCCTTTTACAAAATTTTAATGTTTTGTTACCAATTTTTAAAAGCAGAAATTTGTGTCGCATTAAATCTAGAAAGTGCTAATATTAAATAAGGCAAACCTTACAGTACATTTTTATTGGTGGAGATAAACAAGGATCCTTAACACTAGAACCAAGGAGACGGGTCTTTTCGACCCGTACTCAGTGAAAGGTTCTCGATTCGAACCAGATAAGTCTTCTAAAAATAATTTACATAAAAGTTTCACAAAAGTTATTTAAAAATAAATATGTTAAATAGACTTAAACAAAAAATCTCATGTGAATTATTTCTATAAAACTTGGGTAAAATTTCCAGCGGTTATAGTGTTAAGCCGTTTTGCGTCCGCAAGGAGTAACAAAATACTCATGTTTAACAACTTTTTGGCTTTGCTTTTCCGTGACCGTATGCCACACTTGACGGAGACGAAAACACAATTGACTAACACCTCTCTGGATTTTCTAAAGAATTTTGTGGATCAAAATATCTGTCTCATTTTTTCCGTGAAGGGGGAGAAGAAAGCTTTAACATTGTTCAGCCCGTCGGTAGGTCTAATTATACTACTTTAATTTTTATTAAAATTTTTAGGTAAGTATGAAATCCAAATACGTCCTTAAAATTAACTAAAATGTATTTACTAATACATTAGTTAGAACTCTGTAACAATCATAAATACTTAAAAATTACTCCCGTGGTAGCAACACCAGGCAGCATTTGCTTAAACTTATCATGTACGTTTTCTTTTTAGGTGCATTCATATTGATATAAATACGTAGTTACTGTAGTCGCCCTTCAGTCCTTCCATCCATTTGTCCGTCTGTCTGTCAGCATATAACAATGGAAAAACTACCCAATCAAATCGATTGGAATTTTAAATATATAATTGTGCATAATATTGTCGAATCATTTCAAATTTTGTGAAAATTGGATGCATAGTTCAATTACAGGTACAACAAAAAATATTCTGTTTCAATACCTCCAGTGGAAAAAAAGTAGTTTCAAGTGTATTTTAATGATGTTACTTTTTTTCAATCATACTAAAATTTATGTAAGTCTATGAGGCCTATACTAAAACATACATTCTGTACAATTTGTGTCGCCAGGAATATTTGTTATTCATTTACAAGGCTACACAAACGTGTACAATTACATAATTGGCAGATAAGGAAACATTGTTTGGGGCGTGTTATAATTATATTAAATTATTTCCCATTTTCTAAAATTGATATACCTTGCTGAGGTTTATTAAAGTTTAGATCATCTTTGAAAGAAAGTAGATAGTATTTACAGGAACACACAAAATATTTCCGATACTTACATAGTATCCGAAGTATTATATACAGCAATATATAATACATAATACAGCAATATATAAATATATTTAAAACTTCGTTACCGTACGAACGCACCTCATTTGTTACGTTTGAAGTGTACTTTCTACACTTGTTAGTTTTCGCAGCCGTCTTCGTTTGAAGATAAGATATATGGGTTGTATTTTCTCGGAATAATGTTTTTTAAACCAGAAATATGTTCCACAAATAATCTATATGTAAATATTAATATTCATAAATAGTTTAGATAAGTAAGAGATATAAATTATGTCATTATATTGAGAAATAAATATTAAACGATTTTCAAATAAATTCCTGCGTAGCTGTCTACCTCAAGAAAACTCTCATTTCATCTAGTGTTGGAGTTTGTTATAAATTAAAAAAAAATATTTTCACAAAAGTACATTTATATTAAGTCGTCAAACTAGATCGTAAGAACTTAGTTTGCTTCTGAAATTCACAGAGACCGGTTTCCCGTGCTTTCAAAACAAAAACAGAACGAATTTAACAAAGAATTCATGTAGCTAATAAAAATATTGAATAAGCCTCTTCCATAAGTTATAATTATTTGATTACAGAGACATTCTTTGGAATATTTTACGAAATATTTCCCATTCTCGACATCATTCATCAATAGTTTTACAAATCCGATATTTCCCCAAAGAGCGGTGATACGTACAAAGAATCTTATGACAAATAAACCATTTATATTCTTGCGAATGTCTCCATGAAAGCATGATAACTCAAAGTCTAAAAAGACTGTCTAACATATCCAAAGACGAAATATTTGAAATTCTAATAAAGTTAGAAAAATTTGTAATATATTTAAAATGCCGTTAGAAAACTAGAAAATCTATTTTTAATAATACAAATGTGAATGTAATATCCTTTAAATAATTACTTTTGAGAAAATAAAAATGTTTTATTTAAAACATTGTGTATTGAACCGGAAAAAACATTAGAAGAATATTCTTAGAGGTTAAAATAGTTTATCGGATTTCGAGGTGCGTTCGTAATTATGTAAATACGAAGCACCTATAGTCGTCGTTTAGTCCGTCCATCTGTCCGTCTGCCCATCCTCATATAGAACAAAAACTACTCAATTGAATGGTTTAAAATTTAAAATTCTAAATTGTCAAGTAATTTTGTTAAATCATTTTTTGAAAAGGAAAATTTTGAAATTCTAATAAAATTAAAAAAATTCCTTTGTAATGTATTTAATGTTGTTTGAAAACTAGAAAATGACACGTGTTTTGTTTTAAGCATTCTGTGTTGAACCAAAGAAAAATGTTAGAACAATATTCTTAGAAATTAACATAATATATATATATATATTTATTTTTATGTTCTATCTCATTTCAATTGAATTATATGTTTAAGTTGAAATTTGAATAAAATACAGGGTCATGAATAATTGAAGAGTGTGGAAAATAGGATTATAAATATCTCGGCAACTAATTATCTGACCAACTTCATTCTTTATGTAAAATTTATATTTTTCTTATGTTCTTTTGCAAGATTTCCTTAAAAAATCGGAAATTTTTATATACATATCATCAGAACGAATAATTCGAGGGTAGGAAAAGAACAGATCAGATTATTCCAGGTTACTTATATTAAAAAGGTTATTTTATATTATTACATACTAAGTATACACCAAATTTTAAGTCTCCATCTAAATTTTTTAGTAGATAGAACGTGTAAAGACAGACACACAGACAGACAGACTGCTTTTTTAAAAAAAATATGTTTTTCGGAATTTTCAGTGTTTGAAACGTGTAAAACCGTCGAATTTTTTTGTTGTTGTTGTTTCAAAACGACTGCATGACTTACCTTATGCTATGTATGATGGATAAGTAACACACTATCATCTCTTCATATGTAACTGAATTCCGAAGCATATTGGTCAATTCGCTTGCGGGTTTCGTTGAAACTATTCTTTGTGTCAGTATTTTCTTGAAAGTAAATTTTAAAGATAAAGTTGAAAAAATACCGACAGAGGGCGATTTAAACTATAGAGTAACGAACAACTATATTTTACTTTTATATTTGCCTCTTATTAAATGTTTTTAAAAAAATAGACTTAAATTTTGAGCTCAAAATCTAAATCTTTGGGAGTGGTTAAGCAGCGCAAACTGAACTGTGTTCAGGACTTAAAATTTGAACTCCCCTGATCTCAATTCAATTATACCCTATCTTGGTGTCATAGACTACGCAAAATCTACTACCCCCTTCACTTAAAGTAAACAAATAAATTATTCATAACAAACGAGCAATTTCTCTACACAAATTAAAAAGAATAACTTCATGTACGCACGTAGTGTGCAATATGAATGAAGGTTGACACATAGAAAATGATACACGCATGACTATAGTGATGAATCACAAAAACTGCTCGTAAGAGTTCCTATCAGCAACGTTGCTGACTTCACACAGCCAGCGGAGGGTGTTGCGAACATTAGTGATTACCCTAGACATTTCCTACTCGATATTACCTGCTACGTCGGCAATCTTTGCAACCTGGTCGTTGTCGGAGTCAATGGGGGTTATGTAAACAAGATTCTTCATATGGCGACAGATCAAGAACTCTAGGCACGAGAGATCAGGCAAGCGTGTCGGCCATTTTATTAACCAACTTGTCCAATCCATCGCTCTGGATATGCTATATCTAATGTATTTCGCCCATCCGCGTAGACATATGTAGGATCTCCGTCATGTTAGAACCGAATACCACCCTTTATGTTGGCTGGAACACTTTGCAGTAGAACAGGAAGCACCTCTTGCAGGAATACCAGATACGTACCACGGTCGAGGCGTATTTGGTGGAGGTACGACCAATTGAATCATGAAATGATCCTGGATAATTTCGGGCCACACATTGACGCAGAAACGCCGTTTATATCAATGAGGCCGGGTGGTGTGTAGGTTCGTGTACGCTCAGTTATGTGCATAGCACCCATTGAAAATGTCTTCCCGATTGAAACTGCATTCAGGTGAATAGTACGTGTGTGTCAAAATCTGGTTGCGCATCTAACTGTTGGTAGAACCATCATGAAATATCAACGTGTGGCTGATGGATGATTGCTTTCAAGGCATGTACACGCTGTGCAAGATAGGGTCGAAGGCCTTCGGCTCCTAATACTTTCCAAACCGTCATCTGGCTCGCCTTTGTGGTAGTGGATACAGCTAACGTGCTTGTCTCCGGTTGCTCCTCAAATTAACGAAACACATGTTCTTCAAGGTCCTGTGTAGTCGCGCTCCTGATACGTCCAGTGTTGTCCAACCCGCAAACAAACGAACTGGTTTCTCTAAGACGCCGATGCAAGTATTCAAAAGTTTTTCGGTCCATCAAGCGTCTCGTAGGGATTCGCTCCCGGTACAATTGCCGGGTCTCCAGAGCTTTCCAATCCGCAGCACTATAAATGAAACGCATATCAACTATTTCGTGATTAGTGTAGCTGTACATCCTGACAGCCGCCAAAAACGAAAACACGATGAGTGCAAATTACCCCCAGTTTTATTGCACTTTTCACACAGCGCCATATGGAGATTACATCCTTCTGTACTACACATCTCCGGCCAGTTTTATGACACGGACCGTCACAACGTAATGGCTACTTAACTGTAAAGTATTTCGAGTTATTTTGTGAGGAGAACTTGCTCATGTCTGTTATGATTAATTTTTTATTTAATTTTGTCATATTTCTCTCATTTATTTTACGTATAGTGGGTCGTCGTTTTTCCCTGGTAGAAGACGCCGAATTGGGGAATAACCGAATTGTGTTCGGGAGGTGGGGAGAGTTCCAAATTTAAATTCTTGAACATAGTTCACTTTGTGCTGCTTAATTAATCTCAACGATTTAGATTTTGAGCTCAAAATTTAAGTTTAATCCCGAGCTTTTGAAAACATTTAATAAATGAAAAGTAACGGTTAAAAATATTTTCTCTTTACTCCAGAGTCTAAAGCGCCCTCTATCGACAACTTTTGAAATTTATCTTTCAATTTTACTTCCTAGAAAGTATTTATATAAAGAGTAGTTTTAGTGCAAACTGCAAACGAATCGACCAATTTTTCCCTTTTTTATAATCATTAGAAATTTTGGAACCAAAACTTTAATTGCGTCTATTTACTTCGGAAGACATTTGATTTCCTTAGTTTTCCATTTAATGTTGTTTGTCTGAATTTGTACTAACACCTCTTAAAGTTTTGCCCAATAATTTAGATTCACCCTGTATTAATTCCCTGTTTCATAATTTGCGAAGTTTATTGAAAATAATAAAGAGCTCTTATTTGAGCGATTACAGCCCAAACAAATGAGTAATGATGAAAATTCCCGAATGAAGAAAAAATAGTTTTGAAAGACGAATACGAAGGCTATACAACACAGAATTGTCAAATTCTTTTAAAAAGGTGATTAAAACATGAATAAAAAGAAAAATAATTTTGTGTACGCAGTCGAATAAGAAGAAGAAATGATGCGATTTTCATTAGTAATGTTTATATATATATATATACATGATATGCAGTTGCTATAGTTGATATTAATAGTATATCACATTTTAAAAAATATACATAAAAATGCTTGAACTATTTTTTGTTCTTTTTCAACCGGTTATTCGTTTTCGTGTACTGACAAGTGGTAAACTGGCCCTGCTTTTATTCAGATGTAGGTAGTTTATCATGATGCTTGAAAATCTAGAATTTATGAATTACAAAATAATTTTGCTCTAATAAAGTGAAAGCATGAGTTTGTTAAATAATTATTAGCTTTTCACGTCGATTATGTACACCAGAAATGTTTATTTTTGTATGAAAGAGAATTTAAAAAATCCCTCTTTTCAAATTGCTACCACTACTAAATAAAATAAAAGAAGAATGCTAAATCATTCTAAACTGAAAGAGACACAACTCCAAGTAACCAACGCGTGACAGAAACTCATATCCGCCTCTTTTGTTCAAAACTGAAATAAAAGGGAAAAGTTGGAACATTGAAATTGTGGTATAAATGTCAATATATATATATTTTTTTTTGCTGGCACTGTGCAAGAGTACGGTAACTATAATGTATGGTTAATCCTTTTTTTATTAGGTTATTTCTTATTGTCCGCCTATACCCATAAAAACATTAACTGATGTGCTGATATCTAAATAATGTAGTAAACAATACGACACAAAAGAACAAAAACATCTTTGGGCTGAGACATGTAGTTTATTGGCTCCACATGGATAAGATTATTGGTACAACTATATACATCGGTTAGGCTGATTTTGAATTTTGAAAGGATTGTAGATTGAATTTTGATTCCTGGTTTCTTCATTAAAACGAATTTAGAAAAACAACACGCCCAGCAGATTCCAGTGTTATGCTATTGTTCTCCGAGGCTATTTCTTGGTGACTTCTACTATTGATTTACAATGTCCGTTATCTTGGCTATTTTAGAAAAAGGCTTTAAAGAGATTTCTTTATTATTTAGATTCATTTGCTTGTCATTTAGATTTCTTCTCTCCAAAAAGATTGCTAAAATTGGTAAATTTGTCTTGCAGCCATTTGTGAATACCACTTCTTTTCTTGTTCGGAAGGTCAACAACTTTATTAGGTGCTAGAAAGAATGTAAAATACATAAAAATACGCATATATATACATATATATATAATCAGAACACGCAATTATTTTAATGTTCTAACAATATAATTGTATGCATTTCTGACCTTCATCAAATATAAAGAAAACCTTTGTCGTTCGAATAGTTTATATTAATACAATTCACCGTCCCGCAATTGCAACTTTTACGTCTTTAAAGGTTTTATTCAGATGTGCAGCGCATTTCGGGTGCGGGATCAGAAGATATTGCATGCAGTAAGTCTTATTGACGAAAGGATTTTTAAAATAATTCAATTATTGCATTATTTTTGTGGTTCAAAACACCTAAACTCAAGTACTATATTTCTTTATCCTTCTCAAGCATGTTTTTCGAAACAGAAATACGTAGCTTTATTCACTCAGATAAAATTTGAAATATTCTAATATTAAAAATTTTCTCCAAATAGTTTTTTTTTTGTATTTTAGTATAAATGAAAATTTTAAATATTCACAGTTTGTTTGAAAACATCTACGGTTCCGAGCAATGTCTGGCGGATCAACCAGTATATATATATATGGGACTGAAGATTCTACTTTGGATTCGATTATATTCAATTTAATTTATTTTTTCCGTGATTCAATGTTTTAATTTGTATTAAATTTATTGGTTTATTTATATATTTATGCATTCTGATGAATCTTCTATGATTCTGCATATTTCGAATATTCCTTATCATTCATTTTTTCATGTTCTACTGATATATGTTGTTTTACACCTAATCGTTATATAATAATGATATATATATATATATATATATATATATATATATATATATATATATATATATATATATATACTATATATATATATTTAAAAAATCTATTCTTTATGCGAACTTTTTGTTTTTCAAACTTGTGTTGTCAGCAAATTACATCATATTAACGGTAAAATAAAATAAAAAGAATATTACCAAGTTAAACTGATGGCATTGAGCCCACAGGCTACGCATACCAATTGTACATTACAGCCTTATATTTTCAAGGGTTAATTCCGTTCGAAAAAAAAATAAGAAGGGGGGAACAGCTCCCCCCTTTCCCATTTTTATACTTAATCATTGAAGCCTCTACACTGATAAGGGACATACTTTATCATATAAAAAATACATATCCAAAATTCAGAGCAAATCGGAAAATTCTTAATAAAAATCCATTTATATAATTTAAGAGGAGTTATCCCCCTCTTTTATGTACTTAACCATTAAACTTCCAAAACTATTCAGAGATTTCAGCGAAATCTTACAATTCTGCTTGAAAAACCCATTTATAGAAATTAAGGGTAGGGGCATTAGAACCCCCATTTCCCCTGTTTATATTTATCCAATGAACACCTAATATCAATCACGGAAGCGCTTCATCAGAATGATCCTTTTTCCCTCTTATACATTTCGAATAAACTCAAAAAACTAATCAGGGAAGCGCCTTATTAGAATATACTTATATACAAAATTTCAAGTGGATGGGATATTTTTATCATGAGTTATCACGTTACGCATGCACGCACGTACACACGAACGAACGAACGTACACACATACAGAACAGGCGGGCACATAAGCTCTCAGGCTATGATAGCCTGTGAGCTAAAAACTACAAAAAATCAGTTAAAAATATATTTTTAAAATTCTGTCAACTTCTGATGGGTTTCCTTCCTTTTTTTACAAGAGTGGTTATGAAATCCATGATATACACACCTTCTCATAGATTTATAGTTTCTCAATTTTTATTTATCCTGTTTGTTTACTTATCTATTTATTTATTGTTTTCCTATAATATTTTTGCATTTGTGTTTTCAGTTTTACTGTACATTGCATATATAAATATATGTGTATAAGATCATTGTGCATTAATACAATCCTCAAAATGCGATACCGTTCTGTACATAAAATCTGAATGCAAGCAATGTATATAAAAGCTATATAATGACACATCCGGATGTAATCAACAAATCGCGAAATTTCTATAGCTAAGACTTTTCATAAAAATATTCCATTAAAATTTTTACCCTTCATTATATTTTGCCACCATAATCTCTAAATGCGGCGATAAATTTTGAAAAATGTTCATATTTTTTTCTTTTTTTAACTTTTCCGATCAAATAAAATCGAGGGCTACGGTGTGTGCTTCATTTATGCCATGTTTTAAAATTAGAATTTTATAACATTGTACGCATGTAGGTAACTTGTTTTCTTCAGAGGCATATTAGCGAAAAATTAAAAACCGAATACCTTAAATGCGCTGAGAGTTTTAAGACATTAAATAAGATAATATTATATAGTATATTTTCATACATTGCGGTAAAAGAAAGTTTAGAGAAGATATTGTGTTTAATTAGCAGTGTTCATATAATAAATTAACGATCCAAATAGCAAAATACACACTACATATTTATTAAGTCGTCAAAATAAATCGTTAGAACTTAGTTTACATCTGAACTTCACAGAGAACGGATTCCCGTGCTTTCAAAATAAAAATGCAACGACTTTATTAAAGAATGCATGTAGCTAATAAAAATAATGAATAAGCCCCTTACATAAGTTATAATTCTTCGATTACAAAAGCAGTCTTAGGAATATTTTATGAAATATTTCCCATTCTTGGCATCATTCATCAATAGTTTGTACAAATCCGATATTTCCCCGAAGAGCGGTGATACGTACAAACAATCTTATGACGAATAAACCATTTATATTCTTGCGAATGTCTCGATGAAAATATAACTGAAAGTCTAAAAAGACTGTCTAAGATATCCAAAGAGAAATGTTTTAAATTCTAATAAAGTTACAAAAAATTCATTTTTTTAATGTCCAGGAAATTGTAGATAACCACAATCACAAGTATAATGCCTTCATATATAATTTACTTTACTAAAAATATCAATTATAGGCATTAGTTTTAGATCTTTTAAAAAAATCTCGAAAATAATTTTATATATCATAAAATACATTGTCACTATCACAATAAAAGTGTAGTAAACAAAAAAGTTTGTATAATCCGAAAGTTAAAACTGATAATGTTTTCGTCCTTTCTAGGACATCTTCAGTCAGCGTAAGTGGAAATCATTTTCTCCACATTAATCAGGGAAACTCTCGAAATCCTTACTTCAAAAGAAAAATCATGTAATGATATGGCACATGCAGCCATTGACCCCAGATGGGTTAAGATGCATGGCGAAAAAGAAGGGAAAAACAGAAAGAAAAACGGAAAACTTGAGGATTTGCACGGTATATAAAGCTCAAGAGAAAATGATTTCTACTTACGCTGACTGAAGACGTCCTAGAAAGGACGAAAACGTTATCAGTTTTAACTTTCGGATTATACAAACTTTTTTGTTTACTACACTTTCATTGTGATAGTGACAATGTATTTTATGATATATAAAATTATTTTCGAGATTTTTTTAAAAGATCAAAAACTAATGCCTATAATTGGTATTTTTAGTAAAGTAAATTTTATGTAATGTCTTTTGAAGACTAGAAAGTAACATATCTATTTTTAATAATACAAAGGTAAGCGTATTATATTTTAGGAAATCACTTTTCATAAAATTAAAATGTTTCATTTAAAACATTGTGTACTGAATCGAAGAAAAACATTAGAAATATTTGTAGAAATTAACTTAAATTATCAGATTTTCAGGTGTATTCTGTATTATATAAATATGAATTAGTCCGTCCGTTTGTCAATATTCTTATTCGCATATAACACAATAAAAACTACTCAGCCGAATCGTTTGAAATTTAAAATAGATAATTTTTGCATAACTTTCTCGATTTATTTCAAATTTTATGAAAATCGTATGCATAGTTTAATTATAGGGACAATCAAATGTATTCCGTTACCTGATGGTCAATGCAAAAAATAGTTTCAAGTGTATTTTAATGGTGCTACACTCTTTCGAAGATAATAAAATTTATATGCATCTATGAAATATATATTAAAATATACATTCTGTACAATCTGTGGTGCAAAGAATATTTTTTAGGAATTTACACAAAAGCATTCCATTGCATAATGATAAAGAGGGAAACATTGTTTGGGGTACATTTTAATGATACTAAACTATTTCGAAATATATTTCGAAAACTATATTATGAAATTCATATACGTTGCTGAGGTTTAATACAAGTTACTTCCTGTATAATAGAAATCAGGTAGTAATTACAGGAATACAAATAAGTTGGAAATTGCACGTGAAGGGAAGCAAATGAGATGCGTTCGTACGATAACGAAGTTTTAAAAATATCACTCTCATATATCAATCTCATAAAACTGTAAATAATTACAATTAAAATGCGCACCAAACAATGTTCTCCCTATACCATTATGCATGGAATACTTTTGTGTGGCCTTGTAAATCAATAACAAATATTGTTTGTACCACAGATTATGCAAAATGTATATTATAATATCTACTTTATAGATTCATATCAATTTTATTGCGTTCGAATGAGTGTAACACCATTAAAATGTATTTGAAACATTTTAACCGTAATGTAACGGAATATTTTTGATTGTCCTTGTATTTGAACTATGCGTCCGATTTTGATAAAATTTGAAATAACTTGGCAAAATTATGTAATAATTATGTATTTAAAATTTCAAACGATTAAAATGCATTTGAAACTTTTTTCCCTATTGACCGTAATATAACGGAATCCTTTTGATTGTCCCTGTAATTGATCTATGCATCCGATTTTCTTAAAATTTGAAATGACTCGACAAAATTATGTAATAATAATATATTTTAAATTTCAAACGATTCTTTTGGGTAGTTTTAGCGTTGTTATGTGCGGACGGACAGACAGACGGACTGAACAACAACAATAGGTGCTACGTATATACATAATTACGAACGCACCTAAAAAGATTTCGAATAGTCTTCTGTAGCCGAAGTACTGTATACCATTATAAAAAAATCTCAATATTTTAAAAACTTCTTTATAGTACAAACGCACCTCATTTGTTACGTTTGACGAGCAATTTCCAACTTGTTTCAACTAGTTATGGAGCTTGTTAATAAATTTTTTAACTGTTTTCACCAAACTACATATTTATTAAGTCGTCAAAATAGACCGTTAGAACTTAGTTTGCATCTGAAATTCACTGAGAACGAATTCCCGTGCTTTCAAAACAAAAATACAACGAATTTAATGAAGAAGTAATGTAGCTAATAAAAATATTGAATAAGACTCTTGCATACGTTATAATTCTTCGATTACAAAGACATTCTTAGGAATATTTTATCAGATATTTTACATTCCTGGCATCATTCATGAAATTCATATGAAATGATTATGAAATCAATTACAAATCTGAATACAAATCTGAATTACAAATCTGATATTTCCCCGATGAGCAGTAATACCTACAAAGAATCATATGACAAATAAACCATTTATATTCTTCCAAATGTCTCGATGAAAACATGGTAACTCAAAGTCTAAAAATACTGTCTAAATTATCCGAAGACGAAATATTTGAAGTTCTAATAAAGTTAGAAAATTTCTTTTTGTAATGTATTTAAAATGACATATCTATATTTAATAAGATAAAGGTAAATGTAATATCATTTAACTAACTACTTTTGAGAAAATTAAAATGTTTTATTTAAAACATTGTGCACTGAAACACAGAAAAATTTTAGAAGAATATTCTTAGAAGTTAACTTAATTTTATAGAAGTTTTACTTAGAAGTTAAGTTTATTCAATTTTTGCGTTCGTAATTATGTAAATACGATGCACCTACAGTCTTTGTTCAGCCCGTACATTCGTCTATCTGTCTGTCCGTGCGTAAATAACAGAGCAAAAACTACGCATCGAATCGTTTGAAATTTAAAATATTAAATTGTTGCATGATTTCATGAAAATCGGATGTATAGTTTCATTAAAGTGTTAATCATGCGGCATGTTTTTGCTGGGCAATATCTTTTCCCAAAAAGGAATTTCTTATATAATTAATCCATTTGTAAATATTAACATACGTAAATCGCATAGCTAAAAAGGAAACAATAATTAAACAATTTCCAAATAAATTTCTGTGTGCCTGTCTATATCTAGAAATGTGTTATTTCATATAACTGTGGAGTCTGTTAATAAATTTTAGAAATGCTTTCACAGAAGTATATTTTTATGAAGGCTTCAAAGAGACCATTAGAACTTAGTTTGCATCTGAAACGCACGCAGAACACATTTCCTGTGCTTTCAAAATAAAAATACAACGAATTTGATAAAGAATGCAGGCAGCTAATAAAAATATTGGATAAGCCTCTTACATAAATTATAATTCTTCGATTACAAAGACATTCTTTGGAATATTTTATGAAATATTTCCTATTCCTGACATCATTCATCAATAGTTTTACAAATCCGATATTTCCCCAAAGAGTGGTGATACGTACAAAGAATCGTATGACAAATAAACCATTTATATTCTTGCGAATGTATCGATGAAAACATGATAACTCAAAGTCTAAAAAGACTGTCTAAGCTATCCGAAGAGGAAATATTTGAAATTCTAATAAAGTTAGAAAAACTCCTTTTGTAATATATTTAATGTTGTTTTAAAACTAGGAAAAGACATATCTATTTTTAATAATACAAAGGCTTTTAAATAATTACTTTTGAGGAAAATAAAATGTTTTATTTGAAATATTGCGTATTTAACCGAAGAAAAACATTAGATTAATATTCTTAGAAGCTAACTTAATTTATCGGATTTTTAGGTGCGTTCGTAATTATCTAAATACGAAACACCTATACTCGTAGTTCAGTCCGTCCGTTTGTCTAACCATCTGTCTGTCCGTCTGTCTGTATGCCCATCCTCATACAGAGCAAAAACTTCTCAACCGAATCGTTTGAAATTTAACATATTAAATTTTTGAGTAATTTCTTGAGTCCTTTTCTGAAGAGTAATTTTTCGAAATTTTAATAAAGTTAGAAAATTTCCTTTCGTAATATATTTAATGTAATGACATATCTATTTTTAATACAATGAAGGTAAATACAATCAGTTTTAAATACAATTAGTTTTAAGGTTTAATTACTTAAAATGTTTTATTTAAAACATTCTGTATAGAATCGAAGAAAAATGTTAGAAGAATATTCTTAGAAGTTAACATAATTTGTCAAATTTTTATTTTTATGTTATATCTCATTGCAAGTGAAACATATATTTGAATTCAAATTCGAATGAAATACAGGGTCATCAATAATTGAAAAATGTGGAAAATAGGATTATAAATGTGTCGGCAACTAATCATCTGACCAACATCATTCTTTATGAAAAATTTATATATTTTTTATAATCTTTTACAAGATTTCCTTTAAAAAAATCGAAAAATTTTATATACATATCATCAGAACGAATAATTGGAGGATCCGAAAAGAATAATTTCGGATAATCAAGGTTACTTATATTAAAAAGGTTACCTTATATTATTACATATTTAGTATACACCAAATTTTTTAGGAGATATAACGTGTCCGATCAGACACAGAGACAGACGGACTGCATTTTTTTTTTAAATATGTTTTTCTTAATCTTCAGTGTCTGAAACGTGTAAATCCGTCAAAAATTTTTTTTTCGATTTCAAAACAATTCCATGACTTACCTTGTGGTATGTATGATGGGTAAGTAATACACTATCACCTCTTCTATGTAAGTGGATTCCGAAGCATTATGGTTGATTCGTCTGCGGGTTTCACTAAAACTATTGTTTGTGCCAGTATTTTCTTAAAAGTAAATTTTAAAGATAAAATTCAAAAAATACCGACTGAGGGCGATTTAAAATTTAGAGTAACTAACAACTATTTTTTACCTTTATATTTGCATCTTATTAAATGTTTTCAAAAATTCAGACTTAAATTTTGAGCTCAAAATCTAAATCCTTGGGAGTGGTTAAGTAGCGCAAACTGAACTGTGTTCAGGACATGAAAATTGAACTCCCCAACTGCTGAAATCATTTCAGTTATACCCTATCTTGGTGTCGTAGACTAGATAAAATCTACTACCCCTTCACGTAAAGTAAACAAGAGAGGGATGACAAAATTAAACAAAAAAATTATTCATAACAAACGAGCAATTTCTCTACGCAAAATAAAAAGAAAAAATTGATGTACGCACGTAGTGTTCATTATGAATGAAGGTTGACACATAGAAATTAATTAAACACACATGACGTTCATGATGAATAGCAAAAACTGCTCATAAGATTTCCTACCAGCAACGTTACAGACCTCACACCACGATTGGAGGGTGTTGCGAACATTAGTGATTACCTCCGACATCTCCTACTCGATATTACTGCTACGACGGCTATCTTTGCAAACAGGTCGTCGTCGGGGTCTATTTGGCTTATGTAAACAAGATTCTTCATATGGCGCCAGAGGAAGAAGTTTAGGCAGGAGAGATCAGGTGAGCGTGTTGGCCATTTCATTGACCAACACGTCCAATACATTGGATACAGCATATGCAGAGTTATGGATTCATCGCTCTGCATATGCAAGGCACATCCGCGCAGAGATATGTAGGATCTCCGTCATGTTTAGAACCGCATACCACCCTTTATGTTTTCTGAAACACTTTGCATAGAACTGAAAGCACCTTTGCAGGAATTACAGATACGTACCGCCGTCCAGGCGTCTTGGCAGGAAGTACGGCCAATTGATAATCAAATGATCGTGGATAATTCCGGGCCACACATTGACATTGAAACGCCGTTTATATGAATGAGGCCGGGTGGTTTTTAGGTTCGTGTATGCCCATTTATGTGAATTGCGAGCAATGAAAATGCCTTCTCGATTGAAACTGCATTCAGGTGACTAGTACGTGTGTGTCAAAATCTCGTTTCGCAACTATATGTTGGTAGAACCATCATGAAATATCAACGTGTGGCTGATGGATGATTGCTTTCAAGGCATGTACAAGCTGTGCAAGATAGGTTCGAAGGCCTTCGGCTCCTAATACTTTCCGAACCGCCATCTGGCTCGCCTTTGTGGTAGTGGATACAGCTAACGTGCTTGTCTCTGGTTTCTCCTCAAATTCACGAAACACATGTTCTTCAAGTTCCTGTGTAGTCGCGCTCCTGATACGTCCAGTGTTGTCCAACCCGCAAACAAACGAACCGGTTTCTCCAAAACGCCGATGCAAGTGTTCAAAAGTTTTTCGGTCCGTCAAGCGTGTCTCGTAAGGATTTGCTCCCGGTACAATTGCCGGGTCTCCAGAGCTTTCCAATCCGCAGCGCTATAAATGAAATGCATATCAACTGTTTCGTGATTAGTGTAGCTGTACATCCTGACAGCCGCCAAAAACGAAAACACGATGAGTGCAAATTACCCCCAGTTTTATTGCACTTTTCACACAGCGCCATATGGAGATTACATCCTTCTGTACTACACATCTCCGGCCAGTTTTATGACACGGACCGTCACAACGTAATTGCTACTTAACTGTAAATTATTTCTAGTTATTTTGTGAGGAGAAATTGCTCATGTTTGTTATGAATAATTTTTTATTAAATTTTGTCATATTTCTCTCATTTATTTTACGTATAGTGGGTCGTAGTTTCTCCCTGGTAGAAGACATCAAATCGGGGAATAACCGAATTGTGTTCGTGAGGGGGGTTGGAGAGATCCAAATTTTAATTCTTGAACATAGTTCTGTTTGCGCTGCTTAATTAAACTCAACGATTTAGATTTTGAGCTCAAAATTTAAGTTTAATCCTGAGCTTTTGAAAACATTTAATAAATGAAAAGTAACGGTTAAAAATATTTTCTCGTTACTCCAGTGTCTAAAGCGCCCTCTATCGACAACTTTTGAAATTTATCTTTAAATTTTACTTTCTAGAAACTACTGATATAGTAAACTACTGAGTAGTTTTAGTGAAAACTTCAAACGAATCGACCAATTTTTCCTTTTTTATAATCATTTGAAATTTTGGAACCAGAACTTTAATTGCGTCTATTTACTTCGGAAGACATTTGAGACCCTTAGTTTTCCATTTAATGTTGTTTGTCTTAATTTGTACTAACACCCCTTAAAGTTTTGCCCAATAATTTAGATTCACCCTGTATTAATTCCCTGTTTCATAACTTGCGCTCACGACTTCAAACAGTTATGGCTGAAAATTATAAACTGTGAAGATTATTGAAAATCATAAAGAGTTCTTATTTGAGCGGATACAGCCCAAACAAATGAGTAATGATGAAAATTCCCGAATGAAGAAATAATAGTTTTGAAAGACGAATACGAAGGCTGTACAACACAGAATTGTCAAATTCTTTTAAAAAGGTGATTAAAACATGAATAAAAAGAAAAATAATTTTGTGTATGCAGTCGAATAATAAGAAGAAATGGTGCGATTTTCATTAGTAATGTTTATATATATATATATGTACATGATATGAAGTTGCTATAGTTGATATTAATAGTATGTCACATTTTAAAAAAATATATATAAAAGTGCTTGAACACTTTTTTGTTCTTTTTGGACAGGTTATTCGTTTTCGTGTACTGACAAGTGGTAAACTGGCCCTACTTTTATTCAGATGTAGGTAGTTTATCATGATGCTTGAAAATCTAGAATTTATGACTTACAAAATCATTTTGCTCTAATAAAATCAAAGCATGAGTTTGTTAAATAATTATTAGCTTTTCACGTCGATTATGTACACCAGAAATGTTTATTTTTGTATAAAAGAGAATTTAAAAAATCCCTCTTTTCAAATTGCTACCACTACTAAATAAAATAAAAGAAGAACTCTAAATCATTCTAAACTGAAAGAGACACAACTCCAAGTAACCAACGCGTGATAGAAACTCATACCCGCCTCTTTTGTTCAAAACTGGAAAAAAAGGGAAAAGTTGGAACATTGAAATTGTGGTATAAATGTCTTTTTTTTTTTTTTTTTTTTTTTTTTTTTTTTTTTTTTTTTTTTGCTGGTACTGTGCAAAAGTACGGTAACTATAATGTGTGGTGAATTCTTTTTTTTTATTAGGTTATTTCCTATTGTCCGCCTATACCTATCAAAACATTAACTATTATCTACTGATATCTAAATAATGTAAACAATACGATACAAAAGAAAAACACATCTTTGGGCTGGGACATGTAGTTTATTGGCGCCACATGGATAATATTATTGGTATAACTATATACATCGGTTAGGCTGATGTTGAATTTTGAAAGGATTGTAGATTGAATTTTGATTCCTGGTTTCTTCATTAAAACGAATTTAGAAAAACAACACGCCCAGCAGATTCCAGTGTTATGCTATTGTTCTCAGAGGCTATTTCTTGGTGACTTCTACTATTGATTTAAAATGTCCGTATCTTGGCTATTTTAGAAAAAGGCTTTAAAGAGATTTGTTTATTATTTAGATTCATTTTCTTGTTATTTAGATATCTTCTCTCCAAAAAGCTTGCTAAAATTGGTAAATTTGTCTTGCAGCCATTTGTGAATACCACTTCTTTTCTTGTTCGGAAGGTCAACAATTTTATCAGGTGCTAGAAAAAAAAGTAAAATACATAAAAATACGCATATATATGTAATCAGAACACTCAATTATTTTAATGTTCTAACACTATAATTGTACGCATTTCTGACCTTCATCAAATATAAAGAAAACCTTTGTCGTTTTACTAGTTTGTATTAACACAATTCCCCTTTTCGCAATCAGAACTTTTATATTTTCTAAGAGCTTATTCACATGTGCAGCGCACGTCGCGTGCGGGCTCTGAAGATATTGCAAGCAGAAGGTTTCAATGACGAAAGGAATTTTAAAATAATTCAATTATTGCATTATGTTTGTGGTTCAAAACAGCCAAACTCAACGACTATATTTCTTTATCCTTTTCAAGCATGTTTTTCGAAACAGAAATACGTACCTGAGAGCACTCAGATAAAATTTGAAAATTTTTATATATTTAAAATATTCGCCAGATAAAATTTTTATTTATTTATTTATTTATTTATTTTTATTTTTTTGTATTTTAGTATAAATGGAGATTTTAAATATTCACAATTTCTTTGAAAACATCTATATTCTTGGGCAATTCCGGGCGGATCGGCCAGTATGTATATGTATATATATATATAGGCCTGAAGATTCTACTTTGGATTCGATTATATTCAATTTAATTTATTTTTTCTATATTTCAATGTTTTAATTTGTATTAAATTTAATGGTTTACTTATATATATGGATTCTGATGAACTTACTATGGTTCTGCATATTTCAAACATTCCTTTTAATTCATTTTTTCATGTTCTATTGATATATAATGTTTTACAATTAATCGCTGTATATGTATATATATAGAAAGAGAGATACACAGCTCAAAACAATTAAAGGATATTTGAAGTTTTATATAAAATAAAGATATAAACGAAATTTTTTTGCCGAAAATAGAAGAAAAGAATCACAAATGCAAATTTTTCTGGTTTTCAAACTGTGGAGAATGCAAATTTTGAGTTTGACGTCAAAAACGTCGCTTCAGCGGCAGCGAATGAAATTTGATTTTCAACTGGATAAAAGAGAATAAAGACAAGGATGATCGGCATTCAGTGATTGCTTTGTTTCGATGAGTACGATGTCTCAGCGAAGTCTCTTGACAGATTCAGAAGTTTGGAGAATTGTTGGTAGGTTAGAACGGGGCCAAACTCAAGCCGAAGTAGCGCAAGCCATTGGAGTGTCACAAAGTGTCATTTTCAGGATCTGGAACCATTTTTTGGAGAGTGGATGTGCAGGCCGAAGACCAGGGCAAGGTCGTAGACGGGCAACAACGCCCAATGAAGATCGGTATTTAGCGTTAACAGCTCGGAGACACCGAAACATGAACGCTACTCTTCTCCAACAACACCTTCGCTCGGCTACAGGCACCACGATTTCAACTCAGACTGCTCGAAACCGGCTCCATGCTGTAGGTCTGTATGCTCGCCGACCGATGGTATGTGTTAGATTAACATCAAGGCATCGTCGCGACCGCAGGGAGTGGGCAACCGAGCATGTCAACTGGAGGAGAAATGAATGGAGCAATATTCTGTTTTCTGACGAATCCCATTTTTCTGTGCATCCGGATAATAGGCGTATTTTCATCTGGAGGGACCGTGGCAGTAGGAATAACCCTGCGTTCGTGCACGAAAGTGTCAGATTTGGCGGTGGAGGAATGTTGGTGTATGGTGGCATCTCCATTGACGGGCGCACTGACCTCTACATCATTCGAGATGGAGCTCTGACTGGTCGCCGATATAGGGATGAGATCCTCAGACCTATTGTAGTCCCTTACGCTGCAGCAATCGGAGATAACTTCATTTTAATGGACGATAACTGCAGGTCACATCGTGCAAACCTGGTGGAGGATTTTCTTTTCGAGGAAGGAATCGTTCGAATGGAATGGCCAGCGTGTTCTCCAGACATGAATCCAATCGAGCACGTTTGGGACGCACTAGGAAGACCAGTTTCTGGCCTCCAACAACCCCCACAAACTCTCCAAGAACTCGAAAGAGCTCTTCTGGAAGAGTGAGGCAGAATACCCCAACTCGTCATTAATAGCTTCATTAAGTCCATGCCTCAAAGGTGTTCAACGTTGCTGGCCGCCCGTGGAAACCATACCCCCTACTGAAAATGATTTTCTTTGAAGAAAACACCTTTTCTTACTCTTTTTTTCTCATATGCACAAATTGTGTTTTTTTCCTTTTGTACACAAATGCGCAATAAAATGCATTTTTTTCTGCCAAACATGTGTAATTTATTCTCATGTAACCTACTATGTCTGTCGACCATGTATCAATCAGCTAAAAAGTTTCCCAGATACAAAATCCACCTAAAACTACAATATCCTTTAACTGTTTTGAGCAGTGTAGATAGATAGATATTTAAAAATTCCATTCTTTATGCGAACTTTTTTTTTCGAAGTAACTTTGTGTTGCGAGCATTTTACACCATATTAAAGGTAAAAAACTACAATAAAAGCAGATAAAAAATAAATTTTTAAAATTCTGTCAACTTCTGAAGATTTTCCTTCTTTTTTTACAAGAGTGGTTATAAAACCCATGATATACGTATACCCACGATATCTTATAAATTTATGGTTTCTATATTTTATTTATCCTGTTTGTTTACTTATCTATTTATTTATTGTTATCCTATAATATTTTTGCATTTGTACATACCTCATTTGCATTTGCATAAATACAAACCTCAAAATGCGATACTGTTCTGTACATAAAATCTGAATGCAAAAAAATTTACATAAAAGCTACATAATGAAACATCCGAATGTAATCAGCAAATTGCAAAATTTCTACATTTAAGAGTTTTTCTAAAAAAATTCCATTTAAATTTACACTCTTCATTATTCCTTGCCACCATAATCTCTAAATTCGGCGATAAATCTTGAAAATTGTTCATATTTTTTCTTTTTTTAACTTTTCAGATCAAATAAAATCAAGGGCTATGACATGTGTTTCATTTATCTGAAATGTTAAGTTCAGAAAAAGTGATATGTTTTAGAATTAGAATTGTATAACAATGTACGCAGTAGGTAATTTGTTTTCTTCCAAGGCATATTAGCGAAAAAGTAAAACCTGAATACCTCAAATGCACTGAGACTTTTAAGACATTAACTAAGATAATATTATATGGTATATTTTCATACATTGCGGTAAAAGAAAGTTTAGAGCAGATATTGTGTTTAATTAGCAGTGTTCATATAATAAATTAGTAATTCAAACATGGATTTTAACAGTACATTCCTTTAAGCCTTTACTTAATATGTGTTTTTTTTTAATGATCCAAATAGCAAAATACGTGTCTTTAAAACTTTTAATTAAAAAATAGCGTAAGAACGGTGGTTTATTTCGAGACTGATAATACTGACAAACGATTTCGGGAATAGCAATACATTCATACTGTGCAAATTCTGAAAAATCATGTATAGATTGAAAACACTTTAATAATATAATACTTACCTTGGCGACCAGTTTGGTCTCACTTTATTATATATTAAGAATTAAATCATACTGATTTTATTCATAATTTATTTTAATTGTTCAAAATTTTTGCCAAATTTAAAGATTCTTTTAGAAAAGTAGGTACAGATGTCATATACGTACCACATTTTCGCGATTGCAACAAAATGACAGTTATATGCCACACATGGCAAACCGGTCATTGTTGTTTCTTTATTAATATACTGTTAATTTCTTTTTACTGTCTTCTTTAATATGATATATTTTTTCTATAATTATTAATTAAATTATATAGTTATTAACTAATTAGAATTTAATATTTAAATTACACTAATTTTCAGAGAGTTCTTTTTCTATTTATTATTATTTTTAATTTTTACAAAGAATTAATTGAATTATGAAAAGGTAATTTTTCATGTCTTTACTTTAAGGAAATGGTATCATAATCATAGTTACCTGCATGTTCATATTTCCTTGCGTTCTTTACAACAACATTAGGTGTAATAGTCTCAAATTTAACAACTACATGATCGCCTTGATAGTTGTATTCTTTCTTTTCAAGCACTTTTTCGTGCTTGAAAAGAAAAAAGCTTCGGTCGCGAGTTGTTTCACGAGTTGTTCAGTTAACGGTCATTGTTGTTTCTTTATTAATATACTGTTAATTTCTTTTTACTGTCTTCTTTAATATGATATATTTTTTCTATAATTATTAATTAAATTATATAGTTATTAACTAATTAGCATTTAATATTTAAATTACACTAATTTTCAGAGAGTTCTTTTTCTATTTATTATTATTTTTAATTTTCACAAAGAATTAATTCATATTATGAAAAGGTAATTTTTCATGTCTTTACTTTTAAGGAAATGATATCATAATCATAGTTACCTGCATGTTGATAATTCCTTGCGTTCTTTACAACAACATTAGGTGTAATAGTCTCAAATTTAACAACTATATGATCGCCTTGATAGTTGTATTCTTTCTTTTCAAGCACTTTTTTCGTTACATATTTAACTTTAGGAAATAAAGTTTCGTAATCGTAGTCGGATCCATCGCCATTATTCATTTCTTTCTTTACAGCAGCATTTGGTGTTATAGGCTCAACATCAGAAATATCATCTACATGATCGTCCCCATAGTTGTATTTTTTCTTTTCAAGTCCTTTTTTCGTCACATATTTAACTTTAGGAAATAAACTTTCGTAATCGTAGTCGGATCCATCCTCATTATTCATTTCTGTCTTTAAAGCAACACTTGGTGTTATAGGCTCAACATTAGCAGTAACATCTACGTGATCGTCTTCATAATTGCATTCTTTCTTTTCAAGTCCTTTTTTGGTCACATATTTAACTTTAGGAAATAAACTTTCGTAACCGTAGTCGGATCCATCCTCATTATTCATTTCTTTCTTTACAGCAACTCTTGGTGTTATAGGCTCAACCTTAGCAATAACATCTACATGATCGCCTTCATAGTTGCATTCTTTCTTTTTAAGTCCTTTTTTCGTCACATATTTAACTTTAGGAAATAAACTTTCGTAATCGTAGTCGGATCCATCCTCATTATTCATTTCTTTCTTTACAGCAACACTTGGTGTTATAGGCTCAACATTGGCAATAACATCTACGTGATCGTCTTCATAATTGTATTCTTTCTTTTCAAGTCCTTTTTTCGTCACATATTTAACTTTAGGAAATAAACTTTCGTAATCGTAGTCGGATCCATCCTCATTATTCATTTCTTTCTTTACAGCAACTCTTGGTGTTATAGGCTCAACCTTAGCAATAACATCTACATGATCGCCTTCATAGTTGCATTCTTTCTTTTTAAGTCCTTTTTTCGTCACATAATTAACTTTAGGAAATAAACTTTCGTAATCGTAGTCGGATCCATCCTCATTATTCATTTCTTTCTTTACAGCAACACTTGGTGTTATAGGCTCAACATCGGCAATAACATCTACGTGATCGTCTTCATAATTGTATTCTTTCTTTTCAAGTCCTTTTTTCGTCACATATTTAACTTTAGGAAATAAACTTTCATAATCGTAGTCGGATCCATTCTCATTATTCATTTCTTTCTTTACAGCAACACTTGGTGTTATAGGCTCAACATTAGCAATAAGATCTACATGATCACGTTCATAGTTGTACTCTTTCTTTTCAACTACATCACCAACGCTTGCCTTTGCTTTTTTAACTTTACGAAATATTCTTCCATAATGATCGTCATCGACATCTTCATGATTCTTTTCTCTTTTTTTAACAACGTTAGCAATTACTCGCTTAAATTTCGTGAAAATATTCCCATGTTCACCTTCATGGTTGTTTTCTTTTTTTTCTACTAGATTGCTCTTTACAAATTTAACTTTAGCGAAAATACTTTCGTAGTCATAATCACTTGCATCTTCCTTTTTCATGATCTTTTCGGAAGCAGATGCTGTAGTATCCATTTTTCACAAAAGTTACTAATATTCGGTAATATATATACACCTTTTAGCAGCTTTTAAAGGTTAAGAAGTGTTATGCAATTCACAGTTTCTCTATGAGCACTTACATTGTTGCAAAGAATTATTGTATGAATATTTTTATATTTTGCATTGTTTACAGTACATCTGGCAATAATGTTGGATTGTTAAAATATGCATTTTTAAAATTTGCAATGTAAATTATGCATTGTTGTCAAAAAGAGCAATATATTGTTGAAGAAAATAAATGATGTTGCATGAGATATGCTTATATTAAAGAAACAAGATTAATAATATAACAAGATAATTCGTGATAATGCTTTCGTGTGGTCTTGTATATATTTTATAGAATTCATACAGCCCACGTAATAGACCAAAAATATTTTAAATGTAAAAAGTTCTTAAGAGCGGTCAAAGGAATTTCTAGTGCTATATCCCACGATGGGTGTCAAGAAAATCTGAAAAGTGTCCTTGGAAATAGATTGCGGCGGAAAATGATATAAGAGAAATCATACAATGAAAGACTGGTTCAAGTACTTTCGGATGATATGCCTCATTATAAGTGTCTGAAAAAGATTAATAAATCAGTTCCCACCCCAAGGGGTTTGGAATAAGGGGATAGTAATTAATAAACACATGCGCGACGTTAAATGCAAAACAATTGGAGTATTACAAAGTAATCAGTGAAGAACTTTCGTAGATTTAATAGTTTGAAGAAATGAAGATATACATTTCTACAAATACATCACATGACGTGTGTCAGAAAAAAGTATCCGGAAGTATTGTCTGAAAATGGTAAAAAAGTATTTCCTGACATGAGAGGGATTTAAGAGAGAGAGAATATTAAGTATACAAAAACACGCGCATAATAAATTTCAACAGAAGTGAAGAATTACAAAGTAATCTGTGAAAAACTTTCGGAGATTTAAGGTTTTGTGAAATTGAACATTTGTATTTTTTTTATAGATTGCGTGGCAGTGGAATGTTTATTTATTTGTAGTTGTTTCTTTAATTTGTTCTGAAAATTACGTTTTTAATAGGGGGCAGCGCAAATAATATGAGATACATCATAATGTGAAAGAGTGATTTATAAGTTTTAATTGATGTGTCCAATTATAGGTATCGGAAAAATATAATGAAACCCAACCCCCTAGAAGAATCAGAATATGAGGATATTAAATAATAAAAATATGCACGTCTTTCAATGCAAAACAATTGGAGAATTTAAAAGCATTCAGTGAAGAGCTTTATGATATTTAACAGCTTCAACAAAGGAATATTTACATTTCTGATGATACATCAGATGATGGGCTTCGTAGGTAAAGGTAAAAAAATATCTGTATAAATATATAGCTAGCATTAATATGGTATTAACTAAGGTGATGTACAATTCATTTAAATCAAAAAATGTCTAAGTTAACACTGAGATTAAAGAAGTTCAAAGTTATGTGTACCTTGGACAGGAAATATTATCCGATAATAGTATCATGTTGCAGATAATATAACTGTTTAATAGTATGGGCGCGGATCTGATTTTTTTTTTTTCATAAATTTCAAATAGGGGAGAATGTAATAATCAGTATTTCTTCAGAAATCTAACCTCAAACAAATGAAAAACGATAGTAACGCTTTATTTGCATAATATAATGAATTTTCCATGAGATATATTTTCTAAACTTTATAATAAAACAGCTTAAAAGCAATATTAGTTAATAAAATCGAATTACACAGCAATAAATTATTTTTCAATTTTCATCTGAATTGTAATATATTTCATAAATTTATTACATTTGTTTTGTACTAAAATGTAGATATTTTTACTTGGCATTAAATAATCAATTATAACATGTACGTTGTCCTTTAATATTTAAGGGAAATATTTTGATATCAATAGTTATTTATTATAATGCATACATTAATGATTATGATAAGTTGTTTGCGGTATAAAAATATATTTTACAATACTTTATTATTCATAAATTCATTTATTTAGTCTCCAGCATTATGAATAAACATAAAGCTGGCTAAAAACTCCCACTATCTTGAATAAATTGTGTAAAAGTTTTCTTAATTTTGATAAATGGTATTTCAGAAACATTCAATTAAAATATTTATTAAAAGTATGTACTGAAGAAATATTTAAAAGAAATACACTCATATCATTACTTTTGTAACTTTTTTAATTGTATAAAATGCTGATACAAAAATGTATTAGAATTTAAAAAATTAAAATTTGTAAAAAAAATAGATTAAATATGTAAAATTGTGTGTTTAAGTAAACAATGGTAGTTCAATGCATATCAGTCCAAATATCATTCGAATTACAAAACTGTTGTTACACCTTTCGGGACCAAATTTTCTTTTCTTTTTTTTTTTATTTTTTTTTATTTTTAGAAAAAATTATTTTTATGTTAATAACATTAATACTTGCTATCCAAATAGATTATTAAACGCTTCACGAATATTCCATTTTTAGCTTACAGGCTATCATAGCTTGAGAGCCTGTGCCCACCCGTTCTGTATGTATGTCCGCTCGTGCGTAACGCGATAACTCCTGATAAAAATATCCGATCCACTTGAAATTTTATATATATGTATATCCTGATAAGGCGCTTCCCTGATAAGTTTATGGAGTTCATTCGATATGTATAAGAGGGAGAACGGGGGCTCCCCATAACTGATATAAATGGGTTTTTCATGCAGAATTATAAGTTTTCGTTCAAATTTTAGACATAGGACCATTCTGATGAGCCTCCGTGTTTGGTATTAGGTGTTCATTGGATAAGTATAAACAGGGGGAACGGGGGTTCTAATGCCCCTCCCCTTAATTTATTTAAATGGGTTTTTCATGCAGAATTATCAGATTTCGTTCAAATCTCTGAATAATTTTGGAAGTTTAATGGTTAAATATAAAAGAGGGGGACAACTCCTCTTAAATTACATAAATGGGTTTTTATTAAGAATTTTCCGATTTGCTCTGAATTTTGGATATAGATTTTTTATATGATAAAGCATGTTCCTGATTAGTTTAGGGGGTTCAATGATTAAGTATAATAAAAAGAATATTGCCCAGTTAAACTGAAGGCATTGAGCTCACAGGCTACGCATACTAATTGTACATTACAGCCTTATATTTTCAAGGGTTAATTCTGTTCGAAAAACAAATTAAGTAGGGGAAACAGCTCTCTCCTTTCTCCTTTTTTATACCTAATCATTGAACCTCCTAAACTATCAAGGACAAGCTTTATCATAAAAAAAATCTATATCCAAAATTCAGAGCAAATCGGATAATTCTTAATAAAAACCCATTTAGCATTTATATAATTTAAGAGAAGTTATTCCCCTCTTTTATACTTAACCATTAAACTTCCAAAACTATTCAGAGATTTGAACGAAATCTGACAATTCTGCTTGAAAAATCCATTTATACAAGTTAAGGGGAGGGGCATTAGAACCCCCGTGCCCTCTGTTTATACTTATTTAATGAACACCTAATAACAGTCATGGAATCGCCTCATCAGAATGATCCTATATCTAAATTTTGAACGAAAACTGTTAATTCTGCATGAAAATCTCGTTTATATCAATTAAGGGGTGGGGCATGAGCCCCCCGTTCTCCCTCTTATACATATCGAATGAACTCCCAAAACTAATCAGGGAAGCGCTTTATCAGGATATACCTATATATAAAATTTCAAGTGGATCCGATATTTTTATCATGAGTTATCGCGTTACGCACGAACGAACGTACGAACGTACGAACATACATACAGAACGGACGGGCACATAAGCTCTCAGGCTATGATAGCCTGTGAGCTAAAAAGGAGGAAAGGGTTAGCTGTTTCTGCTCCTTTAATTTTTTTAACAGAATTAACCCTTGAAAATATAAGGCTGTAATGTACAATTAGTATGCGTAGCCTGTGAGCTCAATGCCAAGAGTTTAACTGGGCAATATCCTTTTCATTTCCTTTTCTATTTAGAGTCCACGGCATTCGGGTCTTAAGTAAGGTATTTTGACGCTACTCTTGGCCGCTTTCCAGCAACAGCTCTGTCGCGCGAGAGAGTCTTAATATTCGGCACGTGAGGTCACCGACGGAGATGGGCCGCTCATTGCGGCAGTTATAAACAAGTAAATTGTTTGGTTTAGAATCAGGCACTGACACAGGACTGGCTTGATAACGATTTTCCATAAATTTTCGCTTTTCAGATCGCTTTTCGCCTCGAATGGTCTGTAAATTACACAGAAACAACGACAAGTCAGTGCATGTTTTTTTTCTTATATCAATTAGATATATTTTATTACACAAGGACAGCACAACAACATCCACACTGTTAAAACTAATGGTGACACATTGCACCTTTTAGGGGTGAAAGGCTTGTCTCACTGGTGACACCCCTAAAGGAGCCAGAATGACACCTTTATTTAGGGTGAAAAGATGGCACCCTTAATCCAGAGTGTCCAATAATAAAAAATTAAAAAATATACAAATCGACTTTTGGCCGTCGAAGGATTCGAACTCACAACGTCTGATTACAAGCTCAGCGTTCTAACCGGTCGGCCATCGAGCTCACTTTCATTTACTCATAGCCATAGATTTTACTTGTCGTCACAGAAAACAGAAAGACACACGTCACAGTGCATGCGCATGGTTCCAGACACCCGATGAGGTGCCACATTGCTGCCAATACGAAGTGTATGGCACCTTATTTAGCTCCAATCACACAGTAAGAGACCTGTCGGCACTGCAACCACATATCCAAGCCCCTATGGCACCCTAGGGTTCCAAATGCCCCGGGTTCCAATGGACCCTAGGGCCTTTTCCCCTCCGAGTCCCAAATGGCACCGGTTTGTCACCTTCACTTTTAACAGTGGAGGACTGGCTTGATAACGATTTCCCATAAATTTTCGCTTTTCAGTACGTTGTCCAGATTCACGTTTAAACTCAACATTCGATACAGAAGTTAACATCGTTATAAAATAATCTATATCAGATTTAAATAAAATCTACTCCGAACGGAATATGTGTTTTTTGGATGCTATCTATTCTCAAGTAAATGTATTTTTTTCTGTTCAACAAGTATGTTTTCAAACAAACATAATACATTAACACCATTGACATTAAGATAATACAAAATGATTCTAAATTCATGATACAAATTTTAAGGATGGTTATAGGACACAGTTTTCATCAATCACCACAGATAATCATTTATTTTATAGGAATATATGGGCACAAGTGAAGCGTTGTGGGACCAACGGCAGAGGGCCAACTAAGCCCTTCTTTTTATTTCAAGATTCCTCATTCAGATTGGCATGTTTCAACTCATTTTCATGCAGTCATCTTAAGAATGTAAATATAAAATTACAAATACAAAGAACGTGAAAAACTGGAATAAATAATTATTGAATTTAAATTAAACGAGGTAGGGTAACACCCCCAGTAATTGGCATGCACCAGTGATTGGCACATTTTACAAACATGTCCTAAAATAAGATTTATATCCAGTCTTTTAAAAATTCAAGGCCATATATCAGTTATATGCTCATTTACGTTAAAGATTATAACTTTGATTTATTTTACAAGATGACAATAGAGCCTAGGAAAGATAAACAATTATGGCTTGTATCAAATTAGCCATTTTTGTTGCAAATTCTTCTTCTTTGGCTTAAGGAAGGCATGCTTTTCAATTCATTATTATCTGATTTGTAATATATTTTAAATTTTAATTGACAACAGTTTTGTTTAGTTAAAAAGAGTTACTTTAATTGTGTAAAAGTATTTTCGACACAAATGTTTGGATTTCTGAATTAATGGTAGATGCCAATTAATGGTGCTTCAATTTTTCTAGTTCCAATTAATTGGCACCTATTCCAATTACAAGGAATTCGCAAGGAATTTGAGATTAAACCATTTATTTTGGAAGTACTTTTAAAATTATAGACTAATTTTGTTTATCATTTGTTTTTATTTGAAAATATAAATTTTATCAGTCATTGGAATCCATTAAAGCGTCATGTGACAATTACTGGGGACAGCATGACAATTACTGGGTATTAATGTAAGTATATTGTATTATTTTAAAGTGTTCACATTTCAGACTAATATGCTGATTTCTTACTCTCAAAAACCTGAAATATGGCATCTTCATCTACAGAAAACTAATTTAAAGCGATTAAACCCAATGCAAAATGTAAAGTTTTTTTTTATTATAAACATATGCCAGTTACTGGGTCACAAGGTGTCATACATTGGTGCTCTAGGTGCCAATTACTGGTGATTTCAGCAACTTTTTATAAATATATTTTTATAAAAATACTTTTTCAATTTTTTTTGCTTTTAGTGGGCAAAATAGATGCACAAATATGCATTCTTTGATTTAAAAATATTTCCAAGTAAATAGCTTATTTCTTTGTAATGAAAATTTAAGTAAGTTTAACGAAAAATTCTTAATGTGCCAATTACTAGGGATGTTACCCTAGAACCCGCCGAATTTTGGCGAAAGAAAATACTTAAGAAGGAATTGTTTCATTACTTTATAATAAATCAACAAAATTAGTTACAATGAAAAAATGCATGTAATATTGGCTAGTCAAATTCGCAAACAAATGATATTTAACCTAAATTTTACAAAATACTATTTCTGTAAAACTAAGGTGTAGAAATTATTAAAAATAAAGTTTAATCGTACACTGTAAAAAAAAGGGTCGATCTACTAAAAAAACTTTAGTGATCCTTGTAATTACTAAAAAATTTTTAGTAATCTTAGTCGGTTACAAGAAAATCTGTAAGAATTACTAGAAAAAAGTTAGCAACGAAGAGAGTTAATAGTTTTATATTTTTAATAATTATTACTAAAACTCACTTGGTGTGGCCTTGATAGCATAGTGGTTATAGTAACGGACGCCAGACTAAAAGGTCCCGCGTTCGATACTGGCCACCGCCAAATACACCCCGAATGTATGTAGTGTAAGTACTCGTTAGTAAAGGTATTATGAAAATCCTGTCGGGGCAGTTAGCAATGATTGGTGCTGCCATCTATTGCAGTTTTGCCGAAAATCTTCCGCTTCAGAAGTCTGGATGCAGCTCGAAGGAACCTCCTGCCCTTCGGGCGCACGTAATAGTTATTAAAAATAATTTTGGAGCTATTACTAAAATTTGCTTGGTGGTTCATACTAAAAATTTTTAAGTTAGTTATACAAAAAATTCTATTGTTCAGTTTACAAAAGAAATGCTTGTTTCACTTGCAAAAAAAAAAGTTTGTAATGGTTACTAAAAAATTCTGTGGAATACAAATTTACTAAAAAATTTTTAGTAACCTCTTGAATTTTTTCCTACAGTGTACATCTAAGCAGCAAAATATAATAAATATATGTTATTATGATATATTTATCGATTAAGGTTCTCATGCTTGGTATTCAAATATGAAAAATAGCAAAAGTTATTCCACTTTGATTCAGTCATAGAAACTTTTCCTTGTGAATCCTAAACTCGACAGGAATTTGCCATCTCAAAATTTACATATGCACCTCTCATATCTGTATTTACCTTTTTTAAAAAACGTATATTAATTTGATCATTTTAAAATCTTTTAATTTAAAACATACAGTGCCGAATGCTATTAGTTAGAAAAAGATACTTTTAAGTGTAACTGAAATTTATATTTCTGCTATTTATATTCTTTGAAGTGTAAATGTAATTTTCTGAAAAAATCTTCATGCAATAAATACTATAGACAATATTCCTATGACGTCACATAGGTAAAACGAACTCGAATTATTGCCAAAATCTTTATTTGCTTGTCTAGCTAGGCGCAGGGAATTTATCCGATCGAGAATCATCAACTTCTATACCTTAAATCCCTATTTTTGGACAGAGACTTCCGATCACACTGGTGTTATCACGGCTCTTCTATAAAGGCTTTCTATTTTGACAGGTGATTGCTTTGGGGCCTATAGCTACTACGGTTTTCGCCTCGAATGATCTGTAAATTACACAGAAATAACGACAAGTCAGTACATGTTTTTTTTCTTATATCAATTAGATATATTTTATTACACAGGGACAGCCCAACAACATCCACACTGTTAAAACTAATGGTGACACATTGCACCTTTTAGGAGTGAAAGGCTTGTCTCACTGGTGACACTCCTAAAGGAGCCAGAATGACACCTTTAATTAGGGTGAAAAGATGGCACCCTTAATCCAGAGTGTCCAATAATAAAAAATTAAAAAATATACAAACCGACTTTTGGCCGTCGAAGGATTCGAACTCACAGCGTCTGATTACAAGCTCAGCGTTCTAACCGCTCGGCCATCGAGCTCACCTTCATTTACCCATAGCCACAGATTTTACTTGCCGTCACAGAAAATAGAAAGACACACGTCACAGCGCATGCGCATGGTTCCAGTCACCCGATGAGGTGCCACATTCCTACCAATACGAAGTGTATGGCACCTTATTTAGCTCCAATCACCCAGTAAGAGACCTGTCGGCACTGCAACCACATATCCAAGCCCCTATGGCACCCTAGGGTTCCAAATGTCCCGGGTTCCAATGGACCCTAGAGCCTTTTCACCTCCGGGTCCTAAATGGCACTGGTTTGTCACCTTCACTTTTAACAGTGCATGTCTTATCAAAATTCGAAACCGACTCCTCGGCGTGGCAAGATCACCTTCTGATATCCGCTACTGATCACGCCACTGGGGCGACAAGACACTCTAAATTTTTTCAACACATAGCATTTTATCAGTGTGTGATTTTGATTACGTTAATTTCGAAAGTGAAGTATCTTCACCTTTGAAGTATTTCATAGCATCTGGGGTCAAATTGACGCACTTCGACTAAACATATTTCAGTTTTAAGAATTAAAATACACGTTTAATCATAATAAAATTATGTTATGTCTATCCGTTAAAGTATTTCTGATTACCATCCATTTTTAAACAACATTATAGAAAAGTACACTATGATGTCATTATAGTGGAATAATACATAAACCAAGAAAAAAGTAATGCCGTTATTAAAGAAGCAAATTAGGTACCTAACGGTTATATGCATTATTTTTTTTGTTTATTATAGCTCCGTGCTTTACCAAATTAACTCACGAATTATAAAATTTTTATTCTTTCAGCTATATAAAATGATTTAAGTAATAGCGGAGAAAATAAGCCACACAAATATTCTTTAAAATACGTCTTTAGAAAGAGAAAGTGTTGTATCGAGTATAAAGTAAGTTTTCATTAAACTAAAAATCATTTAATTAATAAACTAAAACGAAACATCATCAGGTTTTACAACAGCCGATATTCTTGTCGAATTTTAAAATTTTGTATTTTAATTAAATGTCTTATTTTTCTTATGTCTGTCACTTATCTGCTTTTTTTTTTTACTTTTAATAGAAATGGTTTACTTCTGTTGCCACAATTACAAAAATGCTATTAAAAACTACAAAAAATTAATAACTCAAAAGTAAGTTAAAACACTGTTTTCAAACAAACTGCATTTAAAAGTACATTATTTTTTTCGCTAAATGACGGTGTAAAAATTAAAAATGTGTGATGTTTAGAAGTTTAAAAATTCTCAGTAGCAAAAATTGCAGAACCTAAATTTCATTTCAAATTTCTAAGTGTTGCAATTTGCAAAGTGACGTATGCGTTACGCACACATACGTTTGGCCTTTATAATATAGATATAACGTCATCTATATTTTCGACCATGTCCCTACAGCCCCACCAGTGGCCGCGAGGTTCTGACCTCCAAACTGGTAGACGGTAGGTGCTGGGTTCGAACCCAATCGCGACCGTCGGCCTAACCGTTCGAAGTTTTCCGTGGTTTTCTTCGAACCTTGCGTAAATACGGGTTAAGTTCCCTTAGAAAGACCCCCACGGAGGGCAACCCGCCCCATAAGGCCTATATCCCATGGCGTAGATAATCGGCCGACAAAAATACACCAAAAAATACACCATGTCCCTACAATGTAGCTATCCTACAAACCGTCCTACCATTCAATCCATATGTTTTCCGCATCTGAAGTATATGTATTGAATCGTTAGACGGTTTGCATGATAATTACATGTTAGGTACACGGACTATGTCGAAAATATGGATAGGTAATATATTTAATTCAATTACATTAGGTATTCAGTTATATTGTATTAGCCCGTAAAGCATGGTGACGTCACTGCAACGTCGTTGTGAAGTCACATTGTTACTTTGTGACCATCGATTGTCGATGTGACGTCGCGTGACGTCGGCAAGTGAAGTCACAGTGACTAAAATGTGAAGTCGTTATGGCCGTTTTAGAGCTCTTTTGTGACGTTTCACAAAGTGGTCACAATGTGACAAATTTGTGAAAAATGTGTCATTTGTGACTAATTTGACATTAACATTGTGACGAAACTGTGACAAAAGCGACGATATTTAAATTGCCGGAAACATGTTTTTTTAAAGTAAATAACATGTTTTGAAGGATATATATAAATTTCTAAAGATTTTTAAGAAAGTCACATCTCAGTCACAATGTGACTTCACAGAGTGGTGGCATTTTGGTCACAGATGTGATGTGACCAAAGTGACTCACAGTGACGTCACTGAGATGTAACTGTGACGTCACTGTGACTATGCATGCTATTAGGGAGGTATTATATTTAATTAAATTTATTTTAGCTTTTCACGTTTATTGTATTTGTAATTTTCTATTTATACTCTGACGATGACTCAATGAAAATAAGTTGAAACGGCAATTTTTAATATATTTTAAATGTTTTATTATTAAAGTGACGTCTTATAAGCAAAAAAAAAAATTTATAAGTTCTTACCTTAATATACATATTATTATTATTATGATATAGTTATTAATGGACATAATCATAAACTTACTGCTTTTATATTTCACATTGAGACCAAGAACAGTCCAAACAATGGAATAATACTTATTTTTTTCGTTTCATAGGGCTGCATTTGACAATAAAATTAAAATTTTTTCTTCTGAAACAAAAAAAAAAAGAATTGTTGAAGCTATTATAACAAAATTTACTTTTATTATTTTTAATGATTATTTAAAAATTATGATTATTTAAAAATTATGATTATTTAAATGTAAAAAAAGTTTCAGAATGTTAGGCGGATAAAATAAATTAATTTCAGCCCATTTTATATAATAGAATATTTTAAAACCCCAAATGCCACGCCAGAAAAAATCAAATTGTAGCTGAAAATTTTAAATGTATTTTTTTTTAATATTTTCTCCATAACTAGATCGATACATAAATTTCAAATTTATGTCATATAACCTTTTTTTTTTTTTTTGCTTTATTTAGTTAATAATATCAGCAACATGCTGCTTTCCATGCCAATGGGCATAATTCTAGAGTTATTTATGTAACTGTTAAAAACTTTTTGAGACCTTTATTATTCCGAAGTCAAATAAATGTGTTTCATACAATCGTCAATAAATATAAATTTTTTAATGAAAGTTAATCGAAACGACGTTTCAACTGAATAGATTTTGTTTAAATGAATACTAGTTTTCAAAAGGCAGTACTTCGAAAACATCATCGAACTGAAATCTAAAACTCATTAAGCGGGAAGCAAAATATTGGTAGACGCATTTCATAAACGCATCAGTGACTTCGTTATGAATTTGTGTAAAATGAGCATTTAGTTCAATAAGACTGGTTTTAGGAATTGAAATGTCATTTTTTTTAAAAGTACATTTTTAAAAATCAATATTTACTTTTCATTTAAAGTTATGAAACATAAAAAAATGTAAATGGAATTTCTTATAAAATATATTTTAAAGTAAAAATCAATATGTATTAATTAAACATATCTAGTGTAATAAAAATAAAAAAAGAGTAAAGAATCATTACAGATACTTTTTTAAACACACAATAAAAGCGATTTCATGTTCACGGTTTCTTTTATTTAATTATTCCGTGTTATCAACATCCCATTTTTTTATTTATTTATTGAGCACCAATTTACGTATTTTAGCTAGTGTTTTGATAAATCATAGAGTTTTTTCTCAGAACCTTTTGTTATTTTTTTATTTTAATCTGCGTTATTTTCAGCAGAGTGTTTTTATAAACATGATGGTGAAAATATGATTTTCCCACTAATGTTGCACTGATTGGGACTTTATGCAAATATAAAAAAGAAGAAGCGTTGGCCTTTTTGGCACAAAGTGAAAGAATTGCTATCGCACGCTTATGTCATTTCGGTATGAAATAAAAGAAGCACTATGTAAAAGTGCAGATGCAGGTGAAGATGTCAATGTATATATGTATATTTGCAAGCATACAGGTGTAATTGTAAAAATTTTGTACAGTACAGATGTATATGCGTGAGCGTGAGATGTATTTATAATTGACAATTTTTAGGTCCGTAATCTTAATGATGCAGGTGTATGTTTCAGTATGTAGATGTATATATGTAAGCCTGCAGATCTTAATATAGCTTTAAATGCATATGTTTATGTGTGTTAATGTAGACACTCATGAGTAGATGTAAATGAAACAGTAAAAGTGTAGATGCAGGGGTATTTAATGTGCAAATGTGTATATATGTTATGGATAATTTGATAAATTGGGTAATTATTCATAATAGCCGGTTATTATTAGTAATAACCACGCCTTTTGTTAGGAAATCACGCGATCAGCAATGAACAGTGTAGAAAAAAGAGAAAAAGAGAAAAGAGACATTGAGTTGAATTGACATTTTAATACTTTTTTTTATTTGCACGCTCGTATGCGATTGTCTCATGTAAAAAGAAATTGTGAAAAACAAAATTTTGATGTATTTTGTGGCAACAGCCTGTTTTCTAATTTGAAAAGATAAGTAAAAGGGTATAAATTAAAAAGGTTGTTGGTCTTTTTCCATATAAGTTTTATTGCTTTAGACTTAGTGTTTTTACTCACCGTAGGTGCTGTGATTCATCGCAGCAATACGAGTTACTAAAGGTACTAAATGTGAGTAACATTTTCCATTAAAAATTTAAAGTTTATCGAAAGATATTAAATAGTAAAAATTAGAGTCGTAGAGGTAACAATTACTATCGTGTTACGATTAGTATATTGTCCATACATAAAATTAAAGGCGTCCGCTACAGGATCGAGTTTAAACAAATATATTTATCAGATTCATTTTAAAAGTATTAATAAAGTTTAAATGAAATAAAGACTTCCAAAATGTTTAAATCGATTAAAGGTTTTAAAAGAGAAGATTTAATCTTTTTGGCTGAGCAATTAGGTGAGAAAGTATCGTCAACGGCTACTCTTTCAACGCTTAAGGATCTAATTTTGAATTCTAAAGATTACAAAACCGATCCAGAATTTGTACAAAACGTTTTAGAAAATGCCATTTCCGAAAGAAAGGAAAAAGAAAAACTCGAAGTACAAGCAAAGAAAGAAGCTGAAGCTGCAGAATTACAAGCAAGGAAAGAAGCTGCAGAATTACAAGCAAAGAAAGAAGCTGCAGAATTACAAGCAAAGATTGAATGCGAAAAGTTAAAATTGGCACATGAATTAGAGTTGGCGAAACTTCAATTGCCAGTAAACAGCCAAGGTGAAGTTCTTAATCCAGTTATCGATACTTATGGAATGAGAAGAAAGTTTACATTACCAAAATTAGAGTTCAGAAAGTTTGGCGGTGAAATCATAGACTGGTTACGGTTTTGGTGTCAATTTAGACAAATTGATGAAGATACAGAAATTGCGCCAGAAGACAAATTTCAGTATCTCGTGCAAGCAACAATTGCCGGCTCCCGTGCAAGAGAAGTGGTAGAGAGCTTTCCGCCAAGTGGTGTAAACTACGCCAAAGCAATTGAGAGTTTGAAAACCCGCTTTGGTAGAGAAGATATATTAGTAGAAGTATATGTGAGAGAATTACTCAAATTGATAATATCAGTACAAACGAAGGGAAAGTTCTCGTTGACATCCTTATATGATAAGTTGGAATCATATTTACGGGCTTTAGATACCTTAGGTGTTACAACTGACAAGTGCGCATCGATCTTATATCCACTAGTAGAATCCTGTTTTCCAGCAGAATTTCTAAAGGCATGGAATCGTTCGAACATATCAACGGAGAAAACGGAGGCGCAGGACAGATTAAATAGTCTTATGCAGTTTTTGAAAACTGAAGTAGAAGGTGAAGAGAGAGTGTCACTTGCAGAAGCTGGTTTTGGTTTAGGTAAGAATGAAGATCGTAAATATGTCGCCAAAAAGAATCACATTAATTTTGAACATAAAACTAATAAAACTTCGACAGCGGCAGGTCTGTTGACTACCTCTTCCGTAACAGAGAAAAAATTAACCTGCATTTTTTGTCAGGGAAAACATGCAAGTTCGGAATGCTTTTCTGCTAGAAAATTAAGCCTGACAGAAATACAAAAAATCGCCAAAGAGAAGAGATGCTGTTTCGTATGCTTAGTACCAGAACATACCGCTAAAAGATGCCGCGCGATGATAAAATGCATTATTTGCAATAAGCGCCATGTGCCATTACTGTGCGATCAACGTAAATCGTCCGGTAAAGAAACTCAAGAAGGAGCTGAAGAGAAATTTAAAAAAGATGAATTGAATTTGACAAATGTTAGTAAGAAAAGCGCCAAGGTGTTCTTGCAGACTTTGAAGGTGAAGCTAGTTTCAGAAAGTAAACAAAAAATTGTTCGTATATTACTAGATTCAGCATCACAAAAATCGTACATACTAAAAAGTGTAGCAGAAGAAATGAATTACAAGCCTATTCGGCAAGAAAAGATAATCCATTCTTTGTTTGGCGGTATTACTACTCAAGAATGCCAACACAACTGTTACAAAATAAGAATGAGAGATTTAAGCGAAAACTTCCGGTGCAATTTTGAAGTACGAGATCAAGTTAGCATATGCGGAGACATTCAACCTGTTACACAGGGGCCATGGTTAGAAGAATTAAAGGAAAGTGGCATCATGTTAAGCGATGTGAGTCAATGTTGTGGTGCCATAGAAGTTTTAATCGGAGCTGATGTTATGGGGAAAATGTTAACTGGACAAAGAAAAATATTGTCATCTGGTTTAGTTGCAGTGGAAACGTATCTTGGATGGACATTAATGGGAAAAGTACCATGTGAAGAGGAATGTTCATCTGAAAACTTGGCGATGACAGTAACATCGATGTTTGTGAAAGAAGCAGATATTTCAAATCTATGGAGGCTTGATTTAATTGGAATTGCAGATCCTATAGAGAAGTCAAAAGAAGAGATAGATCGCCAAACTAAGGACTATTTCTTAGAAACAATACAGGTAAACGATGAAAATCGTTACGAAGTTTGCCTTCCTTGGGCTTATGACGCAGCAACACTTCCAGATAACTTTAATTTGGCGATGAAACGTTTAGAAAATACCACCTCCAAGTTAATCGCTAAGAACATGTTTCAACAATACGAAAATGTCTTTAAGGATTGGATGAACGAAGGGATTATAGAAGAAGTTCCTTCTTGCGAAACGAAATTGTACGGTAATTATTTGCCGCACCATCCAGTCATAAAAGAGAGTAGTACCACAACTCCGATTCGTCCTGTATTTGATGCGTCAGCAAGATTCGCGAATCATCCATCTCTGAATCAATGTCTACAATGCGGACCCAACTTGATTGAGCTAATTCCAGATGTTCTTCTACGCTTTCGAGAAAGAAAGCTTGGTTTAATTGCAGATATTAAGAAAGCTTTTTTACAAATCAGCATTTGTGAAAAAGATCGAAATTTTCTACGTTTTTTATGGTGGAAGGACTTAAAAGAATAAAATTAATGATCTTCAGGCATACCCGAGTTGTATTTGGTGTGAAATGCAGTCCATTTCTTCTTTCATCAGTCATCGAATATCACATCCGAAGGACTCCAGATTTTGCTGAAAATTTTAAAGATAGACTGTTGCATAGCTTTTATGTTGATAATGTCGTAACCAGTGTAAACAGCGAAGAAGAATTGAAAAAATTTATCGAAGATTCTAAGACGCTTATGGCGAGAGGTAGTTTTGATCTCAGACAGTGGGAGTACACAGGTGATCGCCAAGAAGCGCCAAACACGAATGAAACCAACGTTTTAGGTCTCATTTGGAAGAAGGATACCGACATGTTAAAGATCAACTTAAGTTGGTTACAAGATTTCGGCACAGAAAAGATCACTAAACGCAGTATGTTATCAGCTGTGCATAAAATATTTGATCCATTTGGTTTTACGTCGCCAGTCACGATTTGTCCGAAAATAATGTTGCAAAGAGCCTGGAAATTAGGTTTCAAATGGGATGAAGAGATAACTGGTGAGTTACGTAAAGAATTTTTACTGTGGTTCAAAGAATTATCAGTTTTGAAAGATATGGAGATTCCAAGATACATGAAAATGACTCCAGGAAACATAGAAGCGTGTTCACTTCACACATTTGTAGATGGAAGTAAAGATGCTTACGCAACAGTTATATTCCTGAGAATAGAAATTGAAAGCCAAGTCGAGTTAGTTTTCATTGCAGCCAAATCAAGAGTCGCGCCTTTGAAGAATGTCACGATACCTAGAATGGAATTATTGGCGGCAACTATGGGAGCTCGTTTGGCGCAAACTATTGTAGATGCTCTCGGTTGGGAAAAAATGAAGAAGTATTATTGGAGCGATTCATCCACAGTACTCGCTTGGATATCCAGAGATGACAATTGGTCAGTATTTGTACGAAATCGAGTTCTAGAGATCAGAAGACTAAGCAGTCCTTCATCATGGCTGTATGTGCCAAGTGATAAAAATCCTGCAGACCTGCCAACTCGCGGATGTAAGGCCGGACAGCTAGCTGCCAGAAGATGGTGGGAGGGTCCAGCTTGGCTGAGACATTCAACAGAGTTTGGAAAACATCCGATCTCTACTGACCAAGACTATGATGAAGACGAAATTCGGAAGGAACGAATAAAGTCAGTTTCCATGATAACGAATTCTGGCGTTAAACAAGATAGTTGGTATTACAGATATTTCTCCAGTTATGTAAAAATCGTACGGATGGTTGCATGGATATTACGTTTCAGGCATAACTGCAAAAGTGCAGAAGTGAAAAGAGAAGGAGAACTGACGTCATCTGAGTTTAAGGAAGCTGAATTGAAGCTCTACGCATGGTTCAGAAAGAAGCATTTTTTCCCGAGAATGATAACAGATTGCGTACTTTACAGACATGGAAGGATGAACAAGATATAATTAGACTACGCAACAAAATAACGAACAGAAAAGACAGTGAAGATTTCCTGAAACCTATAGTCCTGCCAGCAAAACATGAAGTTGTAAAACGGCTCATTTATCATGTTCATGTAAAACATTGTCACGCTGGACTACAGATCCTACTTAATTTATTGAGAGAGAAATTCTGGATACTTAATGGTCGTAGAAATGTAAAACAAGTGTTAGCACAGTGTGTTGTGTGCAAACGATTCAGTGGGAAAAGTTTATGGAGAGATAGTGCGCCACTACCGGAAAATAGAATAAAGGATGCTAACGTGTTTCAAATTACAGGAGTAGACATGGCAGGTCCGTTATACTTGAAGAAAATGCAAAAAAGTTGGATACTGATATTTTCCTGTGCAATATACAGAGCGGTGCATTTAGAGTTAGTGACCGCTGCTTCGACAGAGGCATTTTTAATGGGACTCAGGCGATTCATAGCACGGAGAGGAAGCTGTGCTGTCATTTATTCCGATAACGGCACGAACTTCACTGGATCAGCTAATTTATTGAGAGGCCTAGACTGGTCACGGATACAGAAATACAGCTCTGTCAATGCCATTGATTGGAAATTTAATCCACCAACCGCGGCGTGGTGGGGCGGCTTTTGAGAAAGATTTATCAGAATAATGAAAGATCTCCTCAAAAGAGTATTAGGTCATGCTTACCTCACCTATGAAGAAATGAACACAATTTTGACAGATGTGGAAAGTGTAATAAATGCAAGACCGTTAACATACCTGTCGGAAGACGCAACAATGAAACCTATCTCCCCATCTATGTTTCTACAAAGTATAGAAGAATGCAGTCTCCCAGACCTGGATATTGTGGAACAAAAATCATTAAGTAAGAGATTGAAATATCGGCAGTCATTGCAAAAGGAGTTAAAAGATCGCTTCAGGTCCGAATATTTAGGTGCATTAATTGAACGAGCAAAGAAGAAACACCAAGAGCAAATTATAGCTGTCAATGATGTTGTATTGATCGGATAAGATAACAAAAAGCGAATTGATTGGCCTTTAGGTCGAATCACTAAACTTATACCTGGTAGAGACAAGAAAGTTCGACTCGTAAGAGTTCAAACATCACAACATGAGCTTTTACGACCTATACAAAGAATATATCCACTAGAGATAGCTACGCCCACTGACTGTCCGAAACCAAAGACTGTCCACAACCAAGTGAAAATACTGAACAAAGCTACAATTTTGGATGCATCCTCAAGCAAGGAATCAGACAGCAGAGCTGGAAGGCTCCTGAAAATTCCCGAAAGACTGATTTTATAACAAGTGACTTTGATCAATTCCTCTAAGTTTAGAATTAGTTCTGATTATACAAGATAATCAGAAGGTGGGAGGATGTTAGGAAATCACGCGATCAGCAATGAATAGTGTAGAAAAAAGAGAAAAAGAGAAAAGAGACATTGAGTTGAATTGACATTTTAATACTTTGTTTTATTTGCACGCTCGTATGCGATTGTCTCATGTAAAAAGAAATTGTGAAAAACAAAATTTTGATGTATTTTGTGGCAACAGCCTGTTTTCTAATTTGAAAAGATAGATAAATTAAAAAGGTTGTTGGTGCTTTATACTTGTTATTATAATTATATGTTAGTGTTGTAGCGTACCGTTGAAGTCTTCCAAGATGAATACAGCGAAATACTTGCATGTAGTTTATTCACACATATATTATTATAGACAGGTTACACATAACAAAGACGCGACACAACAATTTATAAATACCAGTTTGAGCCCTTGTTCTAGGTTAATTTTGGTTACAGTTAAAGTTCTTGACCAGGTCACGTTACAGTTAATGTCATTATACCACATCTCCCTTTCTTTAAAGATTCATTTTCTGCGGAGGACGAACGACTCGTCCACTTCTGGTGGTATATAGATTCTGGTTCCTTTTTGGAGACGTAGAATTATTTTTACCATTGTTACAGGATGGATGAGGATTCTGACAGCTTGGCTTGGTTGGACTAGGAACACTCTGTGGTATTGGTAACTCATTACGAGAATCGTCTGATTCGAGGTCATCCACATCATCATCCTCTGGTTGGAAGTTAGTTGATGGGACAAGATGCATTCTGTTTCGTCGATATAGCTTTTTCCCAGATTTGACAATATACGATCGTGGAGAATCTAATCTCTTCTGAACTATACCAGTAGCTCTCTTGTCCGTGATCCATACTCCATCTCCAACATAGAGATTTTTGAGGTCTCGTACTCCGTGACTTTTGTCATAGTTGTCTTGTTGCCGTTCTATTCTCTTCTCTTCCTTTCTTTGAAGTTCATCCCTGTTTTCAATTTTTGGCTCTAGTTGAGATCTTGCAATTGGCAGAGTTGTCCTTATACGACGATTCATAAGAAGTTCTGCGGGACTGAGGCCATTTTCTAATGGTGTTGCTCTATATGCCATTAATGCAAGGTAAGGATCTTCAACTTTTTTGAGTCGCAATTTGATGGTTTTTACAGAAGATTCAATGAAACCATTGCTTTGTGGGTACCTAGGACTTGATGTGATATGATGAAATCCGTAAAACTTTGAGAATTTTGAAAATTCAGATGAGTTAATTGGCTCAAATTGAGGACCATTATCAGATCTGACGACATTAGGAATCCCATGTCTGGCAAAGATTGATTTGCAGTGGAGAATTACTTCCTCGGAAGTTAATCTTTCCAGTCTTGCGATTTCTGGATATCGTGAGAAATAATCGGTCACGATCAAGTACCAAGATCCATTAAGTTTAAAAAGATCCATTCCGACTGTTTCCTATGGTCTTTCAGGAAATTCGGTAGGGATAAGAGATTCATGGCGATTAGTGGCCTCCTTGATGCATGATGTGCAATTCTTTATCATTTCTTCAATTTCTTTATTAATTCCAGGCCAATATACCGATGATCTTGCTCTCGCACGACATTTCGTAATTCCCAAATGTCCCTCATGAATTTGGTGAAGAACCTTTCTTCGATCATTTGCAGGAATGATGATTCGACAGCCCTTCATTATGAGTCCATCTTGGATCGATATTTCATATCTATGATTCCAATAAGGTAAACAGCTTGGCTCTAAATGTTTTCTTGATGGCCAAACGTTGAGGATTAAATTTTTTAACTCTTTGCATGTTGCATCCGACTGTTGTGATTGGCGCAATTCTTCTAATCTGTTGCATGAAGCGGGTAATGTGGATATTATCATACGAATATATGCATCAATTTCTTCTTCCAACTCTTCATCCTTTTCTCTTGTTTCTTGAGGTTGTCTTGATAAGGCATCAGCTGCATAAAGTTTCTTTCCTGGTATGTGGAATATGGAATAAGAATATCGCATCATCCTCATCTTCAACCTTTGTAACCGTGGAGATAAGTCTTCGAGGTTTTTCTTTGAGAAGATTGGAATTAGAGGTTTGTGGTCTGTTTCTAATCTAAAGTGAGTTCCAGTGAGATAATCCCGAAATTTCTCGCAACTCCATGCTAGAGCAAGTGCCTCTTTTTCTATTTGAGCATATCTCTTTTCAGTAGGAGTAAGAGTTCTTGATGCATATGCAACGACAGAGATTTCTCCGTTCTCTTGTTCTTGCCTCAAGGTGGCTCCAATTCCATAAGAAGAAGCGTCTGTAGTGACAATTGAAGTTTTCTGTGGATTATAAACTTTTAAAACTGGTTGAGATGTTAAGACATTCTTCCACTTTTGAAATGCTTGTTTTTGAGGTTCGTCCCAGACAAACTCATTCTTTTGACTTAACATGGATGTTAACGGTGCAAAAATTTCTGCAAAATTTGGAACAAATCTGGCTAGAAAATTTGCCATGCCTAACATCTGCTTTAATTCCTTTTTATTCTTTGGTGGTGGATATTCTTTTACTGCTCTAACTTTCTCTTCGTCAGGATGAATCCCCTTGTCATCAATAATATGCCCCAAGAATTTAATTCTCTTGACTGAAAACTTACATTTCTTTTCATTTAGAGTAATGCCAGCTTCCTTAAGTTTATTTAGAACAATTTTCAATGTTTGGTCATGTTCAGATTGATCTTTTCCCCACACTAAGATGTCGTCCATATGACAAATAGTACCTGGAATATTTTCTAGCAGCTGTGACATTCTGCGTTGAAAATGTTCTGGAGCAGATGAGATTCCAAAAGGCAATCTTAAAAATCGGTATCTTCCAAAGGGAGTGATGAAAGTCGTGAGATATGACGAAGATTCATCAAGCGGAATCTGCCAAAAGCCAGAATTAGCATCTAACTTCGAAAAAATTGTAGCACCTGTAAGAAGATTTAATGAATATTCCACTGAAGGCAATGGATGAAATTCCCTTTCCACATATTTGTTTAGTTGGACAAGATCAACACATAAGCGAACAGTTCCGTCACTTTTAGGAACGATAACGACTGGTGAACACCATTCCGTTGGTTTCGTCACAGGAACTATAACTTTTTGGTCAATCATCTTCTTAATTTCCATTTCAGTTTTCTTCAGCAGCGGAATAGGTATCCTTCGTGGAGTTGAAATAGCAAACGGGACAGAATTCGGCTTAAGCTTAATAGTATAACAACCTTTCAGTAGCCCCAGGCCATTGAATAATTCAGGGTAATCTTGCTTTGGATTTACTGCGTTAATTTCTAGAATGTTTGGTCCTAAACCAAAAGCTAGTATTGCAGGCTTTCCCAACAAATAATTCTGTAATCCTTCAATTACATGGATTTCTTCAGTTATTTTCTTTTCCTTGTATTGGATTTCTTCAATAAGTTTTCCCTTGTGTTTTAGTATTTTCCCATCAGGACCGCAAAGCTTTTTGTCTGGTTTTAAAATTTTTGAACCCTTTAAGATTGGTGATGTAGCTGGAATAACAGTGTGATCTGCTCCACTATCTATTTTGAAACGAATGGTTTTACCTCTTATTTGAATAGGAACTGACCATAATGAATCATTACTACTATTCGAGCGGGTTTCCCTAATTGTTCCTAAGAAAGAAATTTCAGATTTACTTTCATTTTTCCTACAAACACGAGCAAAATGCCCTACTTTGGAACATTTCAAACATTTGGCGTCTTTTGCTGGACACACTTTTCTATTATGCATAGACTTACCGCACCATTTGCAAAGGTCAAAAGATTTTGTATATTCTTTTTTCCCATTATTCCTTTTATCAGTTTCTTTAAACTGTGGATTTTGACTGGTAATCCCTTTCTTAAAATTTAGCTTTGTTTTTCTTATACTCGAAACTCTATGTACAGAAGCATTATTAGAAGTAAGAATCTCTTGTTGCTTTTTAATTGATTCCGATAACCTAACTTTATCTATGGCTTTGCTCAAAGAAAGGTCTGGATCCAATTGTAATTTCTCACTTAATGATTTATCTCTAATACCAACAACTATTCTATCGCGTATTAGTTCATCATGAAGAACTCCGTAATCGCAATGTTCAGCTAACGAATAAAGTGAAGTTATAAAATCATTTACACTTTCCCCTTCGTTTTGAATGCGTTGATTAAACTGTGCGCGTTCAAAAATTGTGTTTTTCTTTACGATAAATGGTCGTCAAAATGCTTCATAACAATATTATATTTCTGTTGGTCATCTTCTGACAAATTAAAAGACACAAAAATATCTTCTGCTTTATCACCCATGAGATAAATAAGAGAATTTACTTGTTCTATCTCTGATTGATTTTTTAAACCTGAAGCGAATCGATATCTTTCGAAACGTTGCTTCCATTTTAGCCAAAGTGCTGGCCGTGAAAAACTAAATGATTCTGGCGGTGTAACCTGATAACAATTTCTAAATTCTAACTCTTTTTCTTTTTCTTTAGACATTTTACATAATAATAAAATAAATAAAAATGTGTCGTATAACTATGCAAGAAAAAGGAAACTTCTTACTTTAAGCTTGGATCCGTTTTCAAAATATCACTGTATTAAACATCTTTTTTTCCAGCTGCCACCATGCTTTATACTTGTTATTATAATTATATGTTAGTGTTGTAGCGTACCGTTGAAGGCTTCCAAGATGAATACAGCGAAATACTTGCATGTAGTTTATTCACACATATATTATTATAGACAGGTTACACATAACAAAGACGCGACACAACAATTTATAAATACCAGTTTGAGCCCTTGTTCTAGGTTAATTTTGGTTACAGTTAAAGTTCTTGACCAGGTCACGTTACAGTTAATGTCATTATACCACAGTTGGTCTTTTTCCATATAAGTTTTATTGCTTTAGACTTAGTGTTTTTACTCACCGTAGGTGCTGTGATTCATCGCAGCAATACGAGTTACTAAAGGTACTAAATGTGAGTAACATTTTCCATTAAAAATTTAAAGTTTATCGAAAGATATTAAATAGTAAAAATTAGAGTCGTAGAGGTAACAATTACTATCGTGTTACGATTAGTATATTGTCCATACACCTTTTGATAAATTTCATAAATGTTCCATATTAATCAAATTTACCTGTTATTATTTATAATTACTGATGAAGTTCGGTCAGTAAGAAGAATTAATCGTAATACCGAATATATACATTACACAAATATGCTCTATCATAATTGTTTGAATCTAATAACAAAAATAATTGTTAAGATACAATACTCAAGAAATAGAAGTATTCAAGTAATAAGATGCCAAAGACTAAACAATTTAAAATAATTATTTTTATAATTATTAAATGAAATAGACAAAAATTTTAAACACTGAAATATTAAAAGAATTAATTATACAGCTTAGTACTGCACAAGTTTTAGCTACGAATATTTAGAAAAATACATACAAAATAAAACTCTTAAGCTAATCGAGTTGAAATTTATTATGTTTACCAAACTTGGTTGGTAATTATTAATAATAACTGGTTAATTTGATACATTTTCAGAAACTTATCATAATAACCGGTTTATTTGGATATCATTTGGTTACGATTAATAATAACCGATTAATTAAATTGACCGTAACATACATATTAATCTTAAAGAGCAGATCTTTTCAGATGAATTCATCAATTAAAATAAAATCTAAAAGGATTTTTTATGTTAATTACTGAGACTCATTAGTAGAATTCATTCATATATTATTGATCCCTTAATCTCTTAAAATAAAATTGAAAAGGGATTTATTATTTCATTGATTTCCATAACAATGATAGCAACTGATTATTTAAGAAAGGCACTAACTCTTATACTTTTGCTTATGTCTGTTTGAATTTTTTTTCACATAAGAATTTGTATCAGAATATTGTATGATGCAATTTTACTTCACATTTTTAATATAAAACTTTTTCCTGTAAGCACAATCTTTTAAAATAGCAAATAAAGCCTTTGTGCAAAACTATTTAAAGATAAAAAACCACCGATTATAAATGTACAAATAATGTATGAAAAGATAGTAAACAGCTATTTCGAATCTACTATCGAGATTCATCTTCAGCGCAAAACTGAGCGAGCTAAAAAAAAGCAAAGAGACAGAGAAACACAGGCTTATATACCCGCTACAGGAACGATCCCGTCGAAAGAAAAGCAACCAATCAGAAGAAAGCAGCATGAAGAACTGTATAGACAAGTAGAGACATCTACCGGAGAATAAACAAAACTAAAACTAAAAAGCGAAAAAGAAAAGAGCTTTAAATTAAAGATTTCCAAATGCTTGGAAAATGAGTGCTTGATAAGGAGTACTTGATCCTTTGTCAATCAAGTTATTAAGCACACCTTATATTCCAAGCATTTGAAAATCTTTAATTCAAAGATTTTTTTTCGCGTTTTAGTTTTTTTTCGTTCTACTTTAGATATCTCTACTTGTCTACCCAGTTGTTCGAGATGTTTGTTCTCACTGGTTCCGTTCCCATAACGGGTATATAAGCCTGCGTTTCTCTGTCTATTTGCTCAGTTTTGCTTTTTTTAGCTCACTGAGTTTTGCACTGATGAAGAATCTCGATAGTAGATTCGAAACAGCTGTTTGTTATCTTATCATTAATTATTTGTGCATTTATAATCGTTGGTTTTCTAACTTTAAACATAAGCTTTTAAATTTAACAATACCGTTCTTTTCGAAAGTCTAAACCAAATCTCTCCTTTCCCTTAAACATTTAACTGAATTCGTAAGATAAGCTTTATCCTCTTGTGCAAGAAAAGATAATTTATTACAACAATTGCAAATTTATCTGCAATTAATCCAAGAATTGAATTTTAAAGTAACAGTGTATCCTTGGCATTTTCATTGAATTGAAATTTCATAAACTAATCCTGTCAAATAATGACGTGCTATATCCTTGCATCAAAATCTTTCTTATTCCCAGCACTGTTTATTGTAACTGTAATTATTTTACTTCTGTGACTAGGAGAATTTTATTTAAATAAATTTCCTCAGGAGGAATTTCTGTCTAAATGTATTTCTGGATAAAAAAGATATTACACTGCCATTATTGAAGGTTCTCGTTTGCTAATTTTACTAAAAAGTATTAATGGATTTACACTATTTTTGAAGAAGTATTAATAGATAACAATTTTTGTATTTTGAAACCAGGCACACTACGAAGTTAAACATTTAACTTGTCTTAGTCCCAGAGAGAACCTGTATTTGCATACATAATTTCAATGAAAATTATGATATATTAGCGTAATCTCTGAATTACCGAATTTGTTTTGTTCGAAATGTTAATCGATCACATAAAGAATTAAAACTAAATACCTTTCGCTAATAAACAACATGGAACGAGACTTCCATAATCGAACAAGTAGCTTAACTATATGTACGATATCGGTGACTGAAATTAAAATTCTCTTTTATCACTTTTCGATGTGTCATTCCATGTTACACAAACAAAAGTTAGTTTAAAAAAAATTAAATATTTTCTTGTTGTTGGAGTCATGTGTGACAATCAGATTTCAACTTGGGACGAAAAAAGCTCTATGTTTGACTGATTGAGAAGAATGCAACTCTCGTTCTGCATGAAAAATTTAATCAGCGTCATAAATATTACCACATATCTAGTATTATAGAAACATTATAAAAACATTTTAGAAACAACTTGAACATCATTATTTAGAGACACAACATAGCCTATCTGTGCTAATTAAATCATCAACAGAATCTTGTTTGCGAAAGAATGCAATGAAAGTGTTCGTTCTGACTTCTGCGTGGATGATTTTTAACAAAAAATGTCAGCAATATGTTCTTTGTGTCTCAATAATTAATTTTAAGAATAAAATGTACATAATTTTAAGTTTTGAGATACAGCGTGATATCAAATATACTGAAGATTTTTAAAAAGTACAGCAAGAAAGCGGTATCAACTTTTAAATCTATTCTTGCTAACAATTTGTGTCTTTATTAGTCCAGAAGCAGATCAAAGCAGTAATGACTCCACACAGTGCGCATGCGTTGGAGGACGAAAACATTATTAGTTTTCATTGTCTTACAAGTTGCGATATTGTTGATTATTTTATAAATATACATAAATTACTAAGTAAGTTTTTTCAAATTGTACAAAATCACTTTTAAATTTTGTTATAATCAATTTGTGGGCATCAAAAATACCGTTCACGTGATGCTTTTGATCATTGCTACATAGACATTAAATGTCACGCTGGTCAAAATTGGACATGTCAATCAGGAAGATGAAATCTGAACAGAAGGCTGATATTTTCCGACGCATGCCCCAGTTTGTGGGGTCATTATTCCTCAGATCCACTAGTATTATTCTTACTTATTCATAAATCACTGATAGATGGTGAAGTATTTTTTCAGGCAATAAGAAAGTTTGAAGCAATCGTTCATTTTCAAATCGCAAGCCAACTTTTTCACATTTCAACATCCATATTGAATTAAGAGTAAAACCTCATTCAACTTCGATGCATTTTTGTATGGGTCGTTGAGAATTGAAGTGAACTATCTCACAATTTTATGAAAGATTAGTTTAAATTGTCAAAATATTAAATGCTATGCATCGATTCGCTATGTACTAAATTTTATTAATTTCGCTATATACTAAATTTCATTAAACTAATCAAGTGATATTGAGGTGATCAAATCATCTGTAATGACATAAAAATTTAAATATTGAAAACCATCGTATTTATTTATGAGTAAATGAAAAATAATAGATTTCAAGACTGTATTTTTAAATATAAAAACTTCTATCAAATTTAATACACAATCGAAGTTTTGTGTGCATGCTTGAAATTTTAATTATAATTATTAGCTTTAGGAACGGTAAGACTGTATTGAAAATTATTTAGAATTAAGAAAGAACAAAAAGTAACAGATTAGCGTAATTTAGCAATTTTATTTTATTCTGTAATTTAAAAAAATAAATAATAACAAATTTTCAGAGGAAAATGAAATATTTCTATCACTCATTTGAACATGAAGGAAACGTTTTACAGCTTTAAATTTATTGTGTCATAATTAAGGGTATGTATTTTAAATATCGGAACTTTCATTCTTGCTTTTTATTCCTTAATGATAAAAACAGTAAATATCAAAAACTTTTGATAGAAGAATATTTAATATTTCTGTCACTTCTTTTGACAAGAAAAAAATCTTTTAAAACTTTTAAATTATTTTATATTAAATTTAAAAGTGTATAGTTTAAATATAGAAATTTTATCCTTGTTTTCGGAATTTTTTTGCCTCCAGAACCTTTTACATTTGAGTAGAAAAAAGATTTAATTGAAAAAAAATTATATAATAATTCTAAATCCAGACGTGGAAAAGTAGATGTCAGCACTCGTTTTTTACGCTGGAAATTCTTCAATATTTTAAAAAGCGCACGCAAGTCGGATAGCCCTTGAAATGAAACAAATTTGAACATTTTGAGTCCATTTTTGTTATGGTAGGAATCAAAAGGTAATCTTGAATTTTCTTTTTGTACATCATAGACTTATTGATCCTTCTGACTGTGCAATAATGTTAATGAAGACCTTATTCTTTTTCCACATTTATAAGAGAAAAATTTACAATTTTATATATATTTTTAAAGTTTCTAAATTTTTTTTAAGATGTACGATATAAATTGAAACTTTCAAACTTAAAGGATTCTATCTTCATATGTAATACTATAACAGGCATCAATTTCACACATCTTTTTTAATTACTTTGATTATTATAGCGTTTCTAATTTTATCATAATTCCCAAATTTCTAATATTTGTAATATATTTAAGATTAATCATGGTATTTTCAGAGTATTATTACTCAATAAATATGAAAATAGTTTTTTAAACTTTATAATATTATAAACAGTTTTCAAAATACAGAATTTCAAACTTGGAATTGCACGCTTGCAATAATATATCGTAAGATTTTAAATGCCCAGAGCTGCTAAAATATTTAGTTTCCGTCATGTTTTCCAGAATTTCTCTATTTGAATATAAATTGAACATATGTATCAAATTTTATTAAAATCGGTTACAATGTTACCATGAGTTTTTCAAAAATTTTGCTCATTTTACATGGAATGACCCATTGCTGTTACATAGCTTTACCACCTTTTTTGCATACCATCCATCCAAATCAATCAAGTAGATCAGTCATTTTGGCACTGTCAAATTAAAGATCCATATACTTCCTGAGTAACTCGTTACTTTAAAAATGGTATCTTGAAAAAGACTTGACAAAATATTTTTACAACTTTTTAAATGAAGTTTACTCAATATCGCAGCTGACATGTCTTATCTAATTGGATTCTCAACGCCAGTATATGTTAGTTTAATACTTTTGCAGTTTAAGACAACACAGAGCCATACGGAATGTTGCCAGATGGGCTTCTTTTTTTTAATTCAAATCCTTGCTTGGCACCGATTTTTTTAATAGTAAAATGCGCCTTTTTTAATGCTATGTTAATTAAGGCAAAAAGAAAGGGAAATATACAATTTCAAAATAGTGGTGCCAATCAGGATATCTGAATTGAAAAATAGTAGCCTTCCGGGAAACACTGGCCATACGTCGGTGACATTTTGCATTAAAATAATAAAGCATACAAAACAAATTTCTAGAACTCACGCATGAATCTCTGGCAAGAATAACTTTGTTAGGTGGGGGGGCTCAAGTTTAAATTACGTCTCCCCATGTGATTACTTGAGGTATCTTTCAATGGTGGCACTCCTCTAAGTCTAAAAGAAAGAAAATTTTTCTAATTTAAAAGTAGCAAATTGAATAAGAAATCCTCAATTCTCAGTCTGTTTTGCTGCAATATATTTGTTCGTTATTCTTTTTAAAAACCTGTAAGTTCATTTATCCTTTTATGAACCGACGTTTTTTAAAACCAGAAATACAACATTAATGTGTATGTTTTCAGATTTATTTTTCATGAGGTATCTTTCAATGATGGCACTCCTCTAATTCTAAAAGAAAGAAAAATTTTATTATTTAAAAGTAGCAAATTGAATAAGAAATCCTCAATTCTCAGTGAATTTTGCTGCAATATATTTGTTTGTTATTCTTTTTTAAAACCTGTAAGTTCATTTATGCTTTTATGAACCGACGTTTTTTCAAACCAGAAATACAACATTATTTTTGTATGTTTTCAGATTTCTATGACGTTGAGAGATTGGGAAGAGGGGGGAGCGGGGACGTTTTAGATCAGATATAGTTCTATATTTTTATTGTAGGAACATTATATTTGTACATTTCCTAATCCTGCAAAATATTAAATTAAATTAAACAAAAGATTACAATGAAGTTAATTATTGCACAAACCCCCTATGAATACAAATTTAATTAATTCATTTTAATTGAAAAATTACTTCTAAAATTTATGAAATGACTATGTAATAGTCACAGTCATAGTCCTCTTGCGTAGTTTAAAAAAATGCTTACGAAGACGAGGTTATTTGCAAATATCATTCAGTTAAAGATTTCTTGTATCATCACGTAATATAGGTTTTCTATTAAATCTAAAAGAAATAAAATAATAAATAAAAATCTATAAGTATAAAAAATCCCCTAATACACCATACTACAATTTACTTATTGTATTTTATAAATATATAAGAATGTGTATTATAAATTAGTAAATTACGCATGAAAAATATTTCTTCCTATATATAAATGTGAAAGTCTTCTCTTATACCATAGAATTTCTTTAAATTGTCTGAACGTTTTCCTTCAAATCTTTTATCTAACTGAATTCCACACAAAAATTGCTTTAGAAGAGGAAATTGTTTAAGGATACCACCATCATGTGGTATATCTTTTCCATTAAATCTAAAAGAAAAAAATAACAAATGAAAATCTATAAATTATAAAGTCACAAAATACACCATAGTACAATTTCTATATAGGAATAAGTATTAAACTTTTTAGTTACACATTAAACATTACTTCTTCTAATTTGCAAAAGCGAAACATTTCCATTATACCATAGAATTTCTTAAAATTGCCCGAACGACTTGCTTTAAAAGTCTTTATCTAACTGAATTCCACATAAAAGCTTTCAAATCTCTCTCTGGTTGAAATTCTAACTCATTTTAGAATTACAAACTTATCTGCGATCCATGTCAGAATTGGATTTTAAACAAACAATGGAATCTCTGGAGTTTTCCGTCACTTTCAAATCTAACAAACTAATCCTATCATAAAATGAGGTATATTTTATCGCGAAAATCTTTCCCAATCTCAACAGTAATTATTCGAATTTTATGGTTCAGGGAAATTCATTTAACGCCGAATCCACAAAAAAACGGACATGAGGATGAAAATTTAAATTTCTTTAAATATGATTGAAATTTTGCTTATTAACTGTTAAGAGTGTACTATTTCATATTTTATCAAAAAAGAATTAAATTTTTGTCATTAACATACTTATTTTAATTAATAAAGTGACACTATGACTTTGTCAAATAGACTGCGGCAAAAACCTTTACATTTCATGGTCTCGTACAGCTGAACAAACATTCTGAAAATCTCCAATTTTGGATATATATGATCTGACAGCTATTATTGAGAGTTTTGTCTACAGAGAAGTGTGCACTAATCTTCATTACAAAAGGTAAGCATATTTAATTACTCTTAATTATTATGTCACACCCGCAACAAAAATTTACATTTATATCTCTACAGAAAAATATTTTTGATTTAAAGTTATGAAACTTTATATTCAAAAATAGTTTATTAAGATACTTTGAATTACAGACACAAAAGAAATTAATTAATATTTTAATCATAATTATTGAGCGTTGCGGGCGTGACATGTCCCTGTTGCGGGTGTGATATTTATTTAAAGTCACACCCGCAACTTCTATTAAAATTGATTACAAATGTATATTTGAACAAATTATATGTAAATTTATAAAAGAATAATATGCTAGAAAACATGTACTTGGCAGCTTTAACTATACCCTTTGATTTAATAGAGGGAATTCCAGTTAATAAATAAAAATAAAAATTTGCATCATCTGAGCATGTGACACTGTGTGCACTTGATTTATTCAGTTAGGATTGATAAAATTGTTGCTTTACTACAAGAAAATAATTTTATTAGTGATATATGATTAAGAAATTAATTTGAAAGGTAAGATTTTTATAGAAATTAAAAAAAAAAGAAAATTACGAAACAATATTTTAGCAATTTTCTTTAAATTTGTTAATTTTGTTTTGTTTTTTATATACATTTTTTAAATTTTGTTATTTGATAGTATTTATCTAACATATATATTTTTAGTTTTTCAAAATAAGTAAATCAATATTAGGGGAATATTTTTTTTCTCTTTTAATTCAAATTAAATAAAAAGTAGAAGTGAGAATAATAGAAACTGTTAAAATGTTTATACTGTTAGCATAAAATGTATATAGTCAGTTTGAAATTAACCATAATTTAACATAATTAATTTAATGTAAGATTAGAAATTTCAAGGGATAAATGTTAAAAATTTGTTAAGCTTATATTTTTGGACTGGAAGTGCTATATTTATTCAGTTTATGCATTAATTTCTTCTCTTTTGCAGAGAATGAAGAGTACAGAAAGATCACGATATCATCGAAAAAAGATTAAGGAAACCCATTTTAAATATGAAGGATATCTACAACAAGAGAAAGAAAGAGACAAAGCAAGAGACAAAGCAAGGAGAGAAAAGAAGAGACTATTTTTAAAAAATCATGGTAAAGGATGGCAATCCTTTTGCATTTCATTTCATGGTAAAGGAGTTGTCGAGGGGGTTGGTGCAGTTGCCAAGAAAATTGTAACATTAGCAACACTCTGCAACTATAAATTCAGCTTCAGATTTTGCCATGTGTGTAGAAAAAGTCCTAAAAAATATAAAAGAACTTTGCTGCATGTGAAATTTCAGAAGATATTGTGAAAATGCTTCATGAATGCTGGCACCAAGCACAATCGGAGCTCAACATTCAATCGATACATCATGTTGTTTTTATTGACGACATTAAAAAAGTGAAAACTTTGATGGACAAATAAGACATGGATGGTGACGATATAGAATTAGAATGTTTGAAAAAATGTAAGAAAACGTACATATTTGGTCCAGTCAGTCAGATGCATCCTAGGAAAAAAAAAAGAGCATTTTTGTTTAAAAAAAAAAAAGCTACCACCACCAAAAATTATAAATTCAAGATTGGAAATGATTTTTTTTTTATATTTTCCTCTCTAGATATTATAAAATTTAATATTGATTAATTCTTTAATTAAAAAAATCTGCCTTGAAAATATTTGTGTATGTCATTATTTTATTGGCCATACAAGTCACACCCGCAACGGGGCGTCACACCCGCAACGGAAACTTTGACTATTTTCTACAAAAGCAAGAATTGAGTAAGTAATTTAATTTTTTCATAGAATAATTATTTAAGTATTACTGTCTAATATATAAAAATATCAATTCACTCAGTTGTCATAATTCACAGAGTTTTGCATTTTTGCACTGAAAGATGAAAATGCATGTCCTTTTTATGTCACACCCGCAACAGGTGGAAATTATTTTTTTTTATAAATAAATGATACATAGAACAATTTTCAGATTTGGATAAATGTATGTGTAAGTGGTCTACATTGAAATTCGTACAAATTGAGACCAATGCTCAAAAATATTTTTGCTGGTGACTAAATAAAGTTGTGTAAATGTCACACCCGCAACTATGGATTGGGCGTTAAATTAGCAATCTCTTCGGGCATTGCAAATCTAAGCTACATTTTAACTTAAACACAGAAAGAAAAATGCTGTTTTACACACATTTCAAAACTATAGAGTTTTGTAGAAACTTTAAAATAACATATATGAAAAACATATAACATAAATACAGTCGACTCTCGTTAATTCGAAATCGGATAATTCGAATCTTCGCTTAATTCGAACTAAACATGAAGTCCCAAAATTTTCAATGGCAGAATAATGTTAAAAACTTTCACTAATTCGAACTCGTTTTCTCTCGACTTCGATTAATTCGAACTAACGAGAATCCCGAATTTTCCTTTTTCTTTTCTTTCTCATGGATTTCAGATCATTTGAAAAACTTTCTTTCTTTGATTTTTGAGAAAATTGTTCCGAACGATTATACATATAATCCAATGTATTTGATATCCACTTTCTTAGTGCCCCGTTTGTCCATTAGTGACATCTCAATTTTTTCTTCCATTGTGCTTGTTTCTAATCATTTAATTAATGTATTTATACATTCTAATTTATTATTAAGTCATATTCTAATGATAACAGACGAAATATATTTAAAAACACTACAACATTAATTCCTTTGTAATAATACCATATTAAGCATGTTTTCATTTCATATTTTCCGTAATTCGAACTTCGGATAATTCGAACTTTTCTTGTGGTCCCGACGAGTTCGAATTAACGAGAGTCGACTGTACACATTTTTCACTCTGTTGGTCTACGCTTACTTAGTAATGTGATATTTCACGTATTAAAATATTCAATAATTTCAAGCGTAATTTCACTGATGAACATGAATTGAAAAATTAATTAAAAATTTATATGTGATTGCCAATACTGGGCTTGTTCGTATCTCATGTTACGCCACAGGACTGTGGGCTCATGAAGACTATTCCATCTTGTGCTGTAGTTGCAGCCTTATATGTGGGTGAATGCTGCTACGCTGGGTTCGTTCCTCGTAGCTTAAATGGTAGAGCAGTTGGAGCGCCATTCCAAAGGATCAGGGTTCGACTCCCGGCCAGGGCCTGACTAAGGCAGGGGCATGCGGGCATTTGCCCCCCCCCCCCAAGGACAGATATAAGTTTTTCATTAAAAGAGTGTCAAATGATAAAAAAGTGACCAAAATACTTTTTTTTTCAATTTTAAGGGTTTCTCTTCTCCTACCCCTTCTGTTTCTGTAACCAATGCCTCCATAAGGCCTCACATTTATCCTCATATTCCTGTAATCGAAAAAAAACTGTATTCTATAATTTCTTAAAGCTGTCTTTCTACTGCTATTATGTATGTAGATGTGAATAGTACTTGGTACGAAATTTATGTACTCACACAATAGTTATGAATTTCAATTTTATTAGTCACTTCAGTATAATTTACGAAACATAGAAGGGGGCCCCCTAATAATATTTGCTCCAGGGCCCCCCACTGTCTAAGTCGGGCCCTTCTCCCGGCTTGGACATTTTTCACTCTGTTGGTCTACGCTTAGTAAGAAGTGTGATAATTCACGTAATAAATATTGAAAATAACGTTTTGTGTTACATTTGAGCACTTTCGCTTATAGTTGAGAAGTACGTATGACAACAAGTAGCCATTTTCCTTGCTCTATTTCGCATAAATATGAGTAAACAGGGATGGAATTAAGATATCCTTCTATAGTAAAAAAAACTAGCCTTAAAAGGAATGACTCCTGGAATGATGCTGATGTGGAAGATTTCCGGAACTAACGAATCCGGGTTGTCCACTCCTTCCATGAGTCGAATAGACCAATCAGGAAAGGACTCCGTCTATGCATCGCCGTATGGGTTACCATAAAGAGAGGAAAGGTTACCATCGCCAACAATCGCCAAATCTGTCGCCAACTTGGCGATATATCGCCAAATTTGGCGACCAAAATTAGTTGCCAAAAGTGACGCCAACTTGGCGATAACTGTAATATTTCGCCAAATTTTTAATTTCTTTACAACACCGGTCGTTTGATACATCATTTGAGAGGTTTGCAACTGCTTATTCATATAATGGATGTCTTGTGTGTTATCCCCCATTCTGCTCCCCAGGGGGGACACATTTTTAATTTCTTTACAACACCAGTCGTGTTACACAAGATTTGAAATATGTGCAACTGCTTATTCATATTATGGATATCTTGTGTGTAACCCCCCCCCCCTCTGCCCTCAGAGGGGGCGCATTTTGTAATTTCTTTACAACACAAATTGTGTGACACATCATTTGAAAGGTCTGCAACTGTTTATCTAGACACACGGCAGTGTGTCAGCCAAGTTCAAAAAGTAAAAGTCGACACACCGGCCGTGGGTTATATTACCCGAACCATTACGGGCCATTTTTGACCCCTCAATAACTTAAATTCTATTTGACCTACACAATTTCAATTTTTTGTGTAGTGTAAGACCATCTTCTAATTTCCGAATCCTATAAATTTTTTAAAACTAGTCGTTGGGGGCCACCGTAATACTTACCCATCATGGATATGTATATGAAAATAAAACATGTGAAAACTATTTATACAATGCATTGCAATTCATAAACAAAATTTAAATATTGTTAATATACATAGTAATGCTTTATTAAAGAACTGCTGATGTACCAATTTCCACAAATTATATAAAACGCCAAACTATTCAAGTAATACCGAACTGCGTAAAAGAAACATCCTTATAACTCCAAAAATAATAATTCTATCAACTAACAATTAACTGCGTCGGATTAAGCGTCTCATTTCCAATTGAAATATACTTCTGAATTGAAATTTGAATGAAATACAGGGTCATGAAAAATCGGATAATGTGGAAAACAAGATTACAAATATCTCGGCAACTAATAATCCGATCGACTTCGTTCTATATGCAAAATCTGTGTTATTTTATTGCCTTTTACGTCCATTCCTTAGAACAAAAAAATTCGAAAATTTTTATATACCTTTCATCAGAACGAATTTTTCGAGAGTCCGAAAAAAATAGTTCCGGATAATCGAGGTTGCTAATATTAAATAGGGTTCGTCCCATTCTTACATACTAACTACATACAAAATTTCAAGTCTCTATCTCAATTTGTTCGGGAGATAGAGCGTTTACAGACAGACAGACAGACAGACAGACAGACAGACAGACAGACAGACAGACAGACGGACGGCAAAAATTTTTTTCTACAAATATGTTTTTCGGAATCTCCACTATCTAAAACGTGTAAATCCGTCAAAAAAAATTTTTCGATTTTCAAAACGATTGCAAGACTTACCCTATACTACGTATGATGGGTAAGTAAAATCTTTTACCGTTCACGAGAAATTGACGTCTGAAAACCACTGTTTTTCCCACTGACTCACTCACTCACTCATAGAAATGTTTGACTACTTCCAGGTGACTTAGGAAGTTGAAATTTGGTGTGGAGGTAGATTATTGGATTTATAAATAGGAAAAAATCAGAAATCACCATTAATTAAACATTAATGGTTGTTAGAAGATAAATTATTGGATTACAATGGCGGTTTATGAGAATTTCACAAAATACCAGAAATAGTGCCAAGTTGGCGTCACTTTTGGCGAGTATCGGGACTAATCTCTGAGACTACCGAACCGATTTCAAAAGTAATGGTACCAAAATTATGGTATTCGCCCCGGTTCAAACATAGACTATATCTTATGTCTGTGCCACTAACCAAAAGAGGGTTCAGAAGCAAAAACATTCTAAAAATGGGATTTTTGTTTTAGTGAAGGGCCTAGAAGCACAAAATTTGTCGTGTTAATTATTTATAAGATATAAATGATCACTAATGACATTTTCTAAAAAATACCAAATTTAAAAGGGGTGGAAATTCGCGAAGAGCATTCTGAAAACGTTCTAAATAGCGATTTTAAAACAATCTCAGCAAACAACAAACCGATCGTAAAAGTAATGATATCAAAATGATGATGATAGTCCTTGTTCCAACATAGGCTATATCTTATGTCCATGCCACTAACCCAAAGGGGGTAAAAGAACAAAAACGTTCTAAAGATGCCATGTCTGTATGTTAAGGGACTAGAATTATAAAGTTTGGCATTTTAGAGTTTACGGTAATTTCGCGAAATATCAGAAATAGTGCCAAGTTGGTGTCTTTTTTGGCGAGTATCGGAGCTAATTTCTGAAACTATGAACCGATTCCAAAATTAATGGTACCAAAATGACGGTATTCACCCCGGTTCAAGTATATGCTATATTTTATGTGTATAACATTAACCATAAGAGAGTGAAGGAGCAAAAAACATTCTAAAAATGAGATTTTTGTTTTACTAAAGAGCGTAGAAGCACAAAATTTGGCATGTTACTTATTTATAAGATAAAAATGATCTCTAAGGGCATTTGCTAAAAAATAAAGAATTCAAAAAGGGTGAAAATGCACGAAAAACGTTCTAAATCTGTTCTAAATTGGGATTTTTTAGCAAACTCAGCAAACAACCATCCGATCTTAAAAGTAATGATATCAAAATGATGGTGACATTCCTTGCTCCAATATAGGCTATATCTTATGTCAATGCCACTAATCCAAAGGAATTAAAAGAGCAAAAAAAAAAAAAAAATTCTAAAAATGCGATGTCTGTATGTTAAGGGCTTAGAAACATCAAATTTGGCATGGTCATTATACTTATAAGATATAAATGATCACTAAGAACATTTGTTAACAAATACAAAATTTAAAAGGGGTAAAAATGAGCGAAAAGCGTTCTAAAAACGTTTTAAATAGCAAGATGAGCAATATTGGAAAGTTAGCGAACCGATAAAAAAAAAAAAAAGGTCAAAATGATGGCGGCAGTCCTTGCTCTAACAACAGTATTGGATAAATTGACAGATTACAATGGGAGTCTATAGGAATTTGGCGCCAAGTTAGCATCACTTTTGGCGGGTAATTTTTGTCGTCAATTTGGCGATATATTACCAAGTTGGAGACAAACTTTTTTGGTCGTCGAGATAATCAAGTAGTACCCAATCACATAAAAGAAACATCCTTATTAGTGGAATTTAAAGGAATATAAGCAGTCCTAATGTTAAAAGTTTTAAATTTGACACAAAGAAACAGTGAATAAACGCAGGAAAAGGCTGTAAGATTAATTAATATTAAATAAAACTAATTTAATATTAAGCCAATTTATTTCAAAAAGGAAATAAATAGCGACTTATTTGACAAAAAATAATGATATCCCATCAAAAACATGAATGTGAAAAAATGCCAAGTTCGTTAAAGATTTCGCTAATAAAAGAAGTGATTTGACAAAAAATAATGATATCCTATCAAAAACATGAATGTGAAAGAATGCCAAGTTCGTTAAAGGTTTTGCTAATAAAAGAAGTGAGATCTAACTGCAAACCAAGTTCTTTCGAAGCTCCTTAAATCATAGCTCCTGACATGCATAATATTCTTCAATTGCTTAAAATGATTTGGTATGTTACTTGTTATTCAATAGAGCGACTTGGCAAGTTTTCAGCCCCTAACTTTATTCTTTGAGTAAGAGTACAATTTAATCTAGAATCTGATTGGTAAAGATCTAGTCAATCAAGTGTTCGAATAACTACATTGAAGTTAAGGTATTGATAAATTAATTAAGTGATCAACTTTAAGTTCTGATCAATTAAATAGAGAAATTTGAATAACAGAAAACTTGTAAGTCGCTCTATTGAATAACAAGTAACATACCAAATCATTTTAAGCAATTGAAGAATATTATGCATGCCAGGAGCTATGATTTAAGGAGCTTCGAAAGAACTTGGTTTGCAGTTAGATCTCACTTCTTTTATTAGCAAAACCTTTAACGAACTTGGCATTCTTTCACATTCATGTTTTTGATAGGATATCATTATTTTTTGTCAAATCACTTCTTTTATTAGCGAAATCTTTAACGAACTTGGCATTTTTTCACATTCATGTTTTTGATGGGATTCATTTTATGGATGTCTTGTGTGTCACCCCCACACTCTGCTCTCCCCAGGGGGGGGGTCACATTTTTAATTTCTTTACAACACCAGTTGTGTGACACATCATTTGAAAGGTCTGCAACTGCTTATTCATATTATGGATGTGTTGTGTGTCATCCCCCACTCTGCCCCCCGGGGGGCACATTTTTAATTTCTTTACAACACCAATTGTGTGACACATCATTTGAGAGGTCTGCAACTGCTTATTCATATTATGGATATCTTGTGTGTACCCCCCCCCCTCTGCCCTCAGAGGGGGCGCATTTTGTAATTTCTTTACAACACAAATTGTGTGACACATCATTTGAAAGGTCTGCAACTGTTTATTCATTTTATGGATGTCTTGTGTGTCACCCCCACTTTGCCCCCCCAGGGGGGCACATTTTTAATTTCTTTACAACACCAGTCGTGTGACACATCATTTGAGAGGTCTGCAGCTGCTTATTCATATTATGGATGTCTTTTGTGTCGCCTCCCACTCTGCCCCCCAGGGGCGGAGGCGGTCCCAGGGGCGGTGTAATTGTTATAAATTTTTAATTTCTTTACAACACCAGTCGTGTGACATATCATTTGAAAGGTCTGCAACTGCTTATTCATACCATGGAGTATTGGCGAGCGCAGCAAGCAGGGGTAGCCTACAACTTGGAATCGCGAAGCGATTACGCGGGGGGTTGGCGAACATAGCGAGCAGGGGGGCGGGGCCCCCCTAGTGTTATTAAAATTTAGTTTGGGTTTTTTGATTTTGAAAAGGAAGTCTATTATTTATGGTTCGCTTAGATGTACCGTAAAAAAATATGTTACGTTACAACGTACATAAGAAAAAAGTTCGTGGTATATTTTAATGTTGTTACACAGTTTTATACATGTTGATATTGAGATATGAAAACGATATCCCGTGCAAGACAATTTATATGGAGTATTATGTATCAAGAATTTATTGTTCATTTACAGGGACACACGAAACACTTTGGCAACAATACTACAATATTTTTTCCTGAGTACTACTTATGACCAATAACTACTCGAAAGGCATTTTCAATTTTGATACTTTGAAAATTTTTCATAGTATTTCATGTTTATAAATTTTATAAACCACATGCACAAATGATTAAAGATTAGATTTGCAGAAAAGATCTCAAATACATTTTCGTCTATTGGTGGAAATTAGTGAGAGAGAATTTTCAATTTGACTATGCGTTTTCTAACTTAACAAACTTTTATTATTAATACTCGCCTTGTAAATTCGTCTCGCATTCAACATTTCAAATGAAAATCAAATTTTAATTACTGAAGAGACGCAAATGCCAACCTAATAAAAAAGTTTCAATTTCGGTACTCGAAACCGGGCCTCTGACATTCTACCAGTTAAACCACATAGAACGGTACTGGAACCCGGGCTTCTGACATTCTACTGGTTAAACCACATAGAAAGGTACTGGAACCCGGGCCTCTGACATTCTACTGGTTAAACCACAAGAACGGTACTCGAAACCGGGCCTCTGACGTTCTACCAGTTAAACCACATAGAACGGTACTGGAACCCGGGCTTCTGACATTCTACTGGTTAAACCACATAGAACGGTACTGGAACCCGGGCTTCTGACATTCTACTGGTTAAACCACATAGAACGGTACTGGAACCCGGGCCTCTGACGCTCTACCAGTTAAACCACATAGAACGGTACTGGAATCCGAGCCTCTGACATTCTACCAGTTAAACCACATAGAACGGTACTCGAAACCGGGCCTCTGACATTCTACCAGTTAAACCACATAGAACGGTACTGGAATCCGGGCCTCTGACGTTCTACCAGTTAAACCACATAGAACGGTACTGGAATCCGGGCCTCTGACGTTCTACCAGTTAAACCACATAGAACGGTACTGGAATCCGGGCCTCTGACGTTCTACCAGTTAAACCACATAGAACGGTACTCGAAACCGGGCCTCTGACGTTCTACCAGTTAAACCACATAGAACGATATCCAACTTAGTAAATATCAGTATTACATGTTGGCAAGGCTACCTATGCAGCACATAAGGGAATATTTTACGAGAGCCACCGAAACACGAAACTCAAATAAATCCAACATCGATTGAATATATTGATTATATTGGTCTTTTTAAATTCTATCAAATTTCCACTTTAAAGCTTCCAAGCAAGCGTTTTGTTGTTGTTGTTGTTCTTGTTATTTTTTCATGCCAATAGTTATATCTTAAGAACTAACACACGGATTTTCATAAATGTTCAGATTCCATTAGTACTTGATATAATATAAATTTTGATTACGTTTTTGCATAAATATCCTTACAGGTGGCGCTGCTATGCGGCATTATTCATTATTATGAAAAAACTGTACCTCAGAAACTAATGAACAAGTTTTGATCAAACTTGAAATTTACTTGGTCCCCGATATTCTTTAGTTTTTACAGTAAATCGCTCAACAGGTGGCACTTTTACCCACTTTTTAACGATTTCTACGGTGGTTCTATCTGAAATACTAATATACGGATTTTAATCAAAGTTTATATTCTGTTAGATTTTGAAATAACTATTTGCAGTTTAGGTTTTGGTGTAAATTACTTAACAAGTGATGCTGATATGTTTTATTTTTCTAGAAGTATTGACGTGTATGTAGTTTTTTGATTGCCATATACGAGTAGTTTTTAGGTGCGTTTGTACTTATGTAAATACGTAGCGCCTATAGTTGTCATTCAGTCGCTTATAATTAATTCATCTGTCCGTCAGTTTATAATAGCGCAACAACTACTCAACCGAATCGTTTGAATTATAAAATATATAATTATTACATATTTTGTCGAGCCATTTTAAATTTTATGAAAATCGGATGAATAGTTCACTTACAGGGACAATCAAAAATATTCCGTAATCAAAAGTATTACGGTCAATGGGGGAAATTTTTTTAAATGCATTTGAATGGTGTTACACGAATATAGTTAAACTGATATGCATCTATGTAGTATATACTATAATAAATATTCTACACAATCTGCAGTGCAAAGAATATGTGTTATTGACTTACAGGGCCACACAAATGTATTCCATTACATAATGGTATAGAGAAAACATTGTTTGATGCGCGTTTAACTGTATTAAACTAGTAAACATTTTATGAAATTTATATACGTTGTTGCTGAGGAACACTAGAAGTTATTTCCTATATAATGGAAAGAAGATAGTATTTACAGGGACACACAAAACATTTCGGCTACTAAACGGTACCCGAAATAGCATATACTATTACATCAAGATCTGAAAAATTTTAGGTGCGTCCTTCAATATATAAATAGTTAGCCCTGTTGTCGTCGTTCAGTCTGTCATTCCGTCTGTCCGCATACAAAAGCGCAAAAACTACTCAACCTAATCGTTTAAAATTTATAATATATAATTATTACATAATTTTGTCGCGTCATTTCAAATTTTATGAAAATCGGATTCATAGTTCAATTAGAAGGACAATCAAAATATTCCGTTACATTACGGTTAATGGGGTAAAAAGTTTCAAATGCATTTCAAAGGTGTTACACTCATTCGAACATAATAAAAATGATATGCATCTATGAAGTATATACTATAATAAACATTCTGCACAATCTGTGTTGAAAAGAACATTTGTTATTGATTCACAGGGCCACACAAAAGTACTCCATTACATAATGATGTACACTCTTAAAACGAAAGAGTGGATTTGGCTTCTCAGGAAAGAGCTGTAATATATTGAATCGTGAATGAGTTGTTTTTTAAATGCTTTACTCATCTTGATTTAGATTTCCTATTTAAATAACTCATCTTGATTTGTTTAAGAACAACACACCCGTAAGACATGGTGACATCACTGCAACGTCGTTGTGAAGTCACATTGTGACTTTGTGACCATCGATTGTCGATGTGACGTCGCGTGACGTCGATGTGAAGTCACAGTGACTAAAATAAGAAGTCGTTATGGTCGTTTTAGAGCTTCCTTGTGACCACTTTGTGACGTCACAATGTGACCAATTTGTGAAAAGTGTGTCATTTGCGACTACTTTGACATTAAAATTGTGACGAACTGTGCAAATTTTTTTAGAAAGTCACATCTTAGTCACAATGTGACGTCACTGAGTGGTGGCATTTTCGTCACAGATGTGATGTGACCAAAGTGACTCACAGTGACGTCATTGTGACGTGACTGTGACCATGCATGCTATGAGGGCAGTTACTTGAGTTGTTTCGACTCTTTATGAGAAGCTGCTTTTCAAAACGTGAGATGAGCGAATTTCAGCTCAACTTGAGTTATTTTTTTGCTGACATTTTAAGAGAGTAGTGAGAACATTGTTTGATGCGCATTTTAATTGTATTAAACTATTTAACATTTTATGAAATTGATATATGTTACTGAGGTTTAATACAAGTTACTTCCTGTATATTTATAGAAACACACAAAATATTTTGACCACTATATTGTATCCGAAGTACCTCCTACTATAACAGGAAGATCTGAATATTTTTAAAATTTCGTTATAGTACAAACGCATCTCATTTGGTACGCTTCATGTGCAATTTCCAACTTGTTTTCTTAAAATTATTTACCCTAACTTTTACTTACCATGGCTTTTGCTAAGCATGCTTAAGTTTTGATCAAAATTATCATATCTCTTTAATTTTATAAAATACTGTTCTACAAAATATACTTGTAAATTCAAAATATATTCATAACATTAACTAGTTAAAAAAAATTTCCACTAAAAGGGAACAATTTCGCTCATAACAATTTGATATTAACTGGTTAAAACAATAGTAGGGATGTCAGTATTTTAAATTTTATGATTTGAAATGTCTATCCTGATTTATCATGGATATTTCATATCAAGAAATATACTTAAATTTTAAGTATTAAAATTTTGCAATAACTTAAATTAACCTAACAATATGTTTAAAATTTATTAATCTAAATTCGCAGGAGGAACTATTAAATGAATCCTTTTCCAGTGACGGAATAATTCATTTCAACAGTAACAAGTTTATCTATGATCAATCCAAGAATTACATTCTGAAGAAACGATCTGCCTCTGAAGTTTTGAACGGCTTTAAGTCTGAGAAATTAATCCTGGTATAGTACGAGACACATCTTTGCGTGAAAATCTGTCTTAACAGTAATTATTTTAATTTTACTTTTCAGAGAAATTTATTTAAATCTATAATCTCTTGGGAAATTTCATTCTAAAGCTGATTTCAAACTCAAGCATTATTGTAAGCACAATTAAAAATTAATCATTTAAACACAAACTTTAAATAAAATTATGCCTAATTCTTTTCCCTACATGGAAATTCATAAACATAAATCTATTTTTTTTTCAAAACAATCGGACATCACTATTTTTTTCACCATACACTAGCAAATGAATTTTATACAATATGTTTATAGTTATAAAAATTTATTTAAAGCAGGCGATTTTAATGTATTATGCTTAATAGGGTAAGTGTACTAGTAGTGGGCCATGTACCGATAGTGGGCCACCAGTTTTCAAAGTTGGAAGTTTTCTAGTCACCCCTGTCAGATAACAAACTAATTGCTGATTGGCTGGAACCCTTTTCTGTTATCAGGCAAAGGGACAACTTCATTATTCTCATAGTTTTTGAGCTGGAAGGGTGTTTTTACAGACTATACGAAAAAACTAAATAGAAGCTAAAATTATTTTACGTAATCATCAAATTTTCTAAATAAGATTTCATTATTGTGTATATTTAAGTGTAGAAATGCAAAACAAATTACAACATCTGTACAGTATCCATTAAACTCAAGAATGGAGATTCCCACTTCTAGGGGGTCCTTACTGGAGCATCAGAAATTTTCCTTGGCCCACTACTGGACATTAGAGGAAGGTAGCATTTTTTATTTTTCATTTTTTCTAGAGAATATATTTTAAAAATTTGAATGTTTTTTCTGATACATAAAGGTAAGAAAAAAATATGTTTTTTTTTAAATTCACTAATACTTTAATAATAATTAGATAAATGTCTTTAAGTGGCCCACTACTGGTACATTTGCCTTAAATATATTTCTGAACTTCAATAGCTGTTTTCCGTTAAAGGAAAAAAATAGAACTTAACCCCTTTATACATACGGGAAAATAGACTCAACATTCGCGATTTCGATAGTCGTGGAAGTTTCGGAAACCTATCCCTTGCAAATGTTGAGGGAATACTGTATATAATTTCTAATCAAGTACATTTCGAAACAAATATATCTAAATTAATGAAAGATTTCTCTCAATTTTTTTTATCTAACTGAATTCACGAGGGAGGACTTTAGCAGAATTTTTTGTGCCAAATAAAATAAAGCATTTCAGCAATTTATCTACAATTTATCTGTTCAGTAGTTTCAATTTGAGAAACTAATCCTGGCATTAAATGGAGTAGTATACCGTTGCGTTGAAATTTTTCGTAGTCTTAACTGTGTTTATTGTAACTGTAACTGAATTTATTTCTGAACTTAAGATGCATTAATTTTTAACGATAACCGCTTGGACAAATTTAAATCGAAACCTGATTATAGACGCACAAAGCAAATATATAGTGACTGTATACACGATAATCCTAAACTATTTTTACAAAATAAAAGGGGTGATATCTATCACCTTAAACACCCTTTATGCAAATAAACCAGTGAGCAAATTCCTTTATAAACTTATTACATAAATATTGTAGCGTTTATCGCTGAAAGATGAAGTCAGATATTCATATATAACTTCATAAAAAAAAGATTTTTAGCAAAACTTTCGAAATATTAATTATTCATTGTGCGAAATATGAATGTATCGTGAAATGTGTTCTAGATGAAGACCACTCGCATTTTAACAACTAGAACTTGACGATCTATAATTTAGAATGTAGCTAACAATACTAATGATGCCTTTATGTGACCTACAACGCACATCTATACCTCTTCTCGTGACAATATCAAATTAAAACCTACTCAAGGTTAGTATATTGAAGTTTTTGCAAAAATATCTCCATTCTTGTTATTATAATATTCTTTTTTATTGTAGCTCGTGCTGACATACGTACTCTGCTTCAAGTGAAAAATATTTGCATGAATGAACAGATTGGTTACATTATTTTCCTGGAAAACTAATTTCAGAATATGCTGTTTGAGGAAATTATCTCTATTTTCGTAATTTACCTTTGCACAAAATCGTGAAAAATAAATATAGCAGTGCCATCTGTTGCGTGATATACTCCAAATCTTAAATACTGCGACATAGCAGCGCCACCTATCGAATGATTTACACTAGAATGTAAACAGACAGTAGTTCATGTCAATGAATAACTAAATCTGAAATTTGATGAAATTTCGTGCAGCAATTCTGGATATAGAGCTATTACGGATATCAAACAAAAGGCAGCATAGCAATGTCACCTTTTGAGAGATTTGCACTTAAATCCAATCAGCACAAATTTATATCAGGGACTACCTGATTATACATTTTTATTAAATTCCGTGAATTAGTTCTTGAGATAAAGCGCCCACAATATTTATATCACTTTCAGACAGACGGACAGAGCCACAGACATTTTGTAAAAACATGTTTTTCAGGTTCTTTGATCTCTAAAATGTGTAAATCCATCGAAAACCGGAATTCGAAATTTTTCACAAATTCAATACTTTCTTTTTGTACAGTTAGAATGAAGTAAAATTGAATTTTGGTTTCGTTTTATAAGTATTAGTAAGCTTTGCAAGTAAATTTTTTATTCATCATTTAAAAGTAGACATTATGCCAAATCTTCCGGTGCTAATAATTTTCTTCTGTGATAATTTTTTGAGGAATTACTAGGGGTCATTTACTTTTTTTTCTTTCACGATTGCACATAAAAGCGAAGCATAAAAAGTACAGATCTCATTTTCAGTACTAAGATTAAATACTAAACCTCAATACTATACAATGTGGAGAGTGGAATGGGAAAAACACAGTCAAAAAAGGGTGCTTTAACTACCAATATTTTTTAGTCATTTCATCTTTAATTTCTTTATATTATTTCAAGTATTTTCTATACGAAAATACTTGTAGACTTCTCCTTTTTTTACAGCATTTTTCCTTTATCACACACCACCTTGACATATCTCAGAAATGTGGTGTTCCATGGATATTTACGTGAGTTAGATTAATGAAAGAAGACGAGACAGATAGACAGGCTAACCGAAATCATAAATACTTTTCATATTGGAAAAAGCTCAAAGCACAACAATACTATCATATTTCTAGCAAAGCAAACTCTTATTTAAAATCTTTTACCTAAGTCGACAGTTTTATAATGTACTAGCTGACCCGCCCGGCTTTGCCCGGGTCCGTATTAACAATATTAAACGAACTTGAAATTTGTATGATTTTATCATTAACTCAAAACATGCAGAAATGCATTGTCTGAAATACGTGGCCACTGACTGTGTGAAAAATCGGTTTAAAAAACAGCTAATGTTAAGCTCTAAAAATACTCAAAATGAGCGATGAGAAATGTGGGAGGGAATATGTATCCAACGACTGCGTGATTTTCGTGTTAAAGTGTTGATATTTATCAAAAATCACTGTTAAGTCACGTAACTAATTTTTTTTTTTCACATAGAAATCCCAAGTGAAATATTTTGAATTTCAAACTAATTATATCACTCTTAAATCCGACTATACCATGAATGAAATCGATACTCGCTCGTAGCTAAAGTGTTGGTATGTAGTATTATAATTTCAGATCCATTTAACAAATGTAAGTGTTATTTTTAATCAAATCATGCATAATGTCCACTCTATGGATAAATTCCCAACCGTAAACTTTTTTACCGTAACCATAACCTGCCTGTAACCTAACTTTGACTTAACAGTACCTTACGGTAATTTAAATATAACATAAATGTAACCTAGCTTTCACTTTATTGTAACATATCCTTATTCTAACCATAAAACAAATGCGATTTAACTTTAACCTAACTTTAACTTAACTGTGACCTAACTGTAACCTAACGGGATATTAAATATAATCAAAGACTTACCGTAATGTAATTGCAACCTAAATGTTACCAAACCATATATTGGTTTCATGTCCATGGAAATTATTTTGTCTTGTTCGGATATGGTTATGATTCATTAGAACATTTTTGTCGGGTTCAGATTTTAGGTATTTTTTGATATTGAGTTATAATGTTCGGGTCGTATTCATGTCCATGGAAATTATTTTGCCTTGCTCGGATAAAATTATGGTTCTTTGGAATATTTTTGTCGGGAACAGATTTGTTTCAATTCAGATTTCGGTTTTTTCTTCAAATGGAATTTTTGGGTTTGAGTTTTCTTGCGTGTTCACGGAAATTATGCTGCCTTGTTCGAATAAGAACATGCTTCACTGGAATATTTTTTTTCAAGTTCAGATTTGGTTCAGTTCAGATTTCGTGATTTTTTTCAAAGAATTTTTTTAGGTTCAGATTCGGTTCAGGTGAATGGAAATTTTTTGTCTTTTTCAGATCCGGTTACGATTCTTTGGAATATTTTTTATCAGGTTCCGATTTGGTTCGATTCAAATTTCAGGTATTTTTTCAAATAGAATTTTTAGGTTCGGATCTCATTCATGTCCACGGAAATTATTTTGTCATACTCGAATCCAGTTACGATTCTTTCGAATATTTTGGTCGAATTTAGATGTGGTTTGGGTCAAATTTCAGTTTTTTTCAAATCGAATTTTTTAGGTTCGAGTTGGGTTTATGTCTATAGAAATTATTTCGTCTTGCTTGGATTGGGTTATAGTTCTTTGGAATATTTTTGTCAGGTCTAGATTTGGTTCAATTCAGATTTCGAGTTTTTTCTTCAAATATAACTGTTGAGTTCGGGTCTTCTTGCATGTTCACGGAAATAATTCTGTCTTGTTCGAATAAGGACATGCTTCACTGGAATATTTCTGCCAAGTTCAGATTTCGTTCAGTTCGCGATTTTTTCAAAGAAATTTTTTGGGTTCGGATTGTGTTCATGTCCATTGAAATATTTTGTCTTATTCGGATCCGGTTATGGTTCTTTGGAATTTTTTGTCAGATTCAGATTTGGTTCGATTCAAATTTCAGGTATTTTTTTAAATGGGAGTTTTAGGTTCGTATCGGGTTCATGTCCACGGAAATTATTTTGTCTTACTCGAATCCGGTTATGGTTCTTTCAAATACTTTGGTCAGATTTAGATGTAGTTTGGGTCAAAGTTCAGGATTTTTCAAACGAAGTTTTTTACGTTTGAGTCGGGTTTATGACCATGGAAAGTATTTTGTCTTGCTGGGATCGGGTTATAGTTCTCTGGAATATATTTATCGGTTTCAGATTTCGTTCGAGTCATATTTCGGGTTTTTTTAAAGAAAATATTTAGGTTCGGGTCAGATTTCATGCCCACGAAAATTATTTTTCCTTGTTTGAATCGGGTTATGCTTCACTTGAACATTTTTGCGGGATTCAGATTTGGTTCGGGTCAGTTATCAAATCCGTAGTTTTTCCCAAACAGAATTTTTAGGTCAGGGTCGGGTTTATACTCACGGAAATTTTGTGTATCACGGATCGGAGTGTGGTCTGTTTTTTTTTTTTTTTCTAGTTGGAATCGGGTTATGTTTAAATTAGTCTAAACATTAAGGTTATAATCAGTTTTGCTACTATTCTTTTTATGGTTATTTCTGATAGATAATTTACTTAGCTATTTGATAATTTATTATGGTGAATGAATCGTTTGCAGATACAAACAATTGTACGCCAAACAGATATTTTATTTTTGTTTTAAAAACAAATTAAAGCCATATTACAATTTTAAATTGAATAGAACACATTTAAATTTAATCAATGATTAAAAAAAAACTCATAGAAAAGTGTTGTGTAATGTTTTTTACTGCAACACAGCTAATGACTCATATATTCTAATGTTCGAAATGCCAAAAATATGCGTACAACCATATAGTAAAAAGAAATTAATAGAGTGGCAGTATAATGTCTTGGGGTGACGCAAAAAATGTAACTCTAAAACCCGCGACATTAAGTCCAAATAAGCACCAACAAAACCATGTGCTTTGAAACGCCGATCAATTCAAACTGGTTTAACCAGTATTTCTTTGTTTTTGTTTTTTACCTTTTAAACTGTTATTGAATAGATGACTAAAATTTCGTTTAAAAAACAACGTTTTGCGCCATTATTGCCTGTAATACACGAACAGAATGCATGAAAGATACAATTAGATCAATCATAGGCAAGAATTGTTTGATTATTTTTATCATATGACTTTGAAATATCAATATAGAAGCATCATTTAAGACTTTGCTTGAAAAATCAACATTCTTTCGTTAATGTCTTAAAATCGTCTGCACTCTGAAATCTAGATTTTAGATTAATATTATTATTTAAGTGTTCATGCATGATTTTAAAAGAATCTTTTCATCACTATATTTTATATATTGACATGGATGAATTATAAATATGTTGTTAAATCATAAACATTTTTCATCTACGTTATAAAGTATTAAAAATTTCTGAAAAAAAAAGAGAAAACTTTTAGTAATACAATTTTTTACTTTAAATCATATGTTTTAAATATTTTATTTAATTTTGTTTTGACATTTAATTATTTTAAATTTTCCAATTTCAATTATTTTAAAATCAAACATTTATTTTAATAAATAATATAATAGAAAAAACATTTAAAAAAATTACGATTTCTTCGTAAAATATGCTTCAGCTGTAATTCATTTCTTCCAATCCGTCTTATTAAAACAAAATTCCTTCCTCGTGCTTTATTTTGAGACATTAAAATTTCAGCGATAAATGGTTGCCTCTTGCAAACCTTTCTTTTTTACGGTTTACTTCGCCACCACCTATCTTTTTCTTCCATGGCGTACAGCAGCTGCGATTAAAAAAAAAAAAAAAAAAAAAAAAAATTCATTTAAACTGACAGTTTGCCAGTCTATGAATTTTAAAGGTCAGTCTCAGTTTTTAAAATTATTTCTGCGAAAATTTTATGCAACCAACCAACCATAAGAGAATGAAAAGGAAAAAAAGCTAAAAAAAGCGATTTTTTATGAGAGTGAGGTTTGGAATTTAATTAATTACTCAGTTAATAAATAGAATTTTGAAATTCTGAGCGTCAGGTGCATCAGGAGAGATATTGGGCTACTCTCAGAAACATTTTGAGCTTCGTACGTACCGTAGTTTTCGCTAACTATCGCAGACACACACACACAGAGCGATTTGTTATTTCATTAATATAGATGTAAATCACCCTTTTATACCCTTGGTTTGAGTTGGAAAGCAGCTTTGGGCTGAAACGATAAAGAGATTACTAATTTAAACGAATTTCCCTGAACCGCAGAAATAGAATAATTACTGTTGAGACTTTGAAAGATTTTCGCGATAAAATATATCTCATTTTACGATAGAATTAGTTTCTTAGATTTGAAAGTGACGGAAGACTCCAGAGATTCCATTGTTTGTTTAAAATCAAATTCTGACACGGATCGCAGATAAATTTTTAATTATAAAATGAGTTAGTATTTCAACCACAGAGAGATTTGAAAGCTTTTATGTGGAATTCAGTGTTTTGAAGAAAATCGTTCACGCAATTTAAAGAAATTAAACGGTATAATGAAAAACTTTTGTATTTACATATCAGAAGAAATATTTTTCATGTGTAACGTACTAAGTTATAATACACCTTTCTATGAAATAAAATAAAATAATAGGTGAATAGTAGCATGGTGTATGAGGTGATTTTTAAATCTTATAAATTTTCATTTTTTAATTTTTAATTTATTTCAGATTTAATGGGAAAGTTATTCCATGTGATGATACAAGATATCTTTAAATCTTAAGTCTCAAATAACGATTTACTGAAAATTTCATCTTCAAAAAAAAATTCGTGAATTTTAGAAAGTACATTAGAAGATTTATAGAATCAGTTTAAACCATATTAGCATTTTTGGATTTGTAGCAATCCGGATATATGAATGTGAGTTAAAGCATAGATTCAGACAAAACAAATTAATAAACACTTTTCAACATACTTTAAAAAGTCTTAAGAATAGCAATACAAATATCACATTTCAACCAAAAAGGTATATAAATAAATACATTAATTTTTTTGTTTAAATGGATTTGAAATGCAATGTGTGTAAAGGATCAAATTATATTTTCTGTTTAAGTTGGAAATCAGCTTTGGGCCGAAATGCCCGAAGACATTTCTAATTAAAATGAATTTCTCTGAACCACAGAAATCAAATAAGTACTGTTGAGACTGGGAAAGATTTTCATGATAAAATATGCCTCATTTTGTAATTGGATTAGTTTATCAGATTTGACACTGACGGAAAACTCCAGAGAGTCCATTGTTTCTTTAAAATCAAATTCTGGCATGGATCGTAGGAAAATTTGTAATTCTAAAATGCTTTAATATTTCAACCACAGAAAGATTTCACAGCTTTTCTGTGAAATTCAGTTGGATAAAGTGTTTTAAAGAAAATCGTTCGAGCAATTTTAAGAAATTCTACAGTATAATGGAAACTTTCGCATTTACATAAGGGAAGAAATATTTTTTATGTGTAACTTACTAAGTTATAATATACATTCCTATGAAACAAAAAAATACAATAGGTAAATTGTAGTATGGTGTATGAAGGGATTTTTTAAATTTACAAATGTTCATTTGTTAATTTCTTTTCTTTTTGATTTAATGAAAAAGATATACCACGTGATGATATAAGAAATTCTCAATTCTTTTGAGTCTCAAATAATGATTTTCTAAAAATAAATTTGCAGCAATTCGAGTATTTTTATGCGAGTTCAATTACAGACTCAGGCAAAACAAATTAATAAACCCTTTCCAATATATTTGAAAAAAGTGCTAAAAGTAGCAATACAGATTCCACATTTCAAGCAAAAAAAATCACGTGTATATACATATATTTAAATGTTTTTGTCTAAATGTTTTTGAAATGTAATATGTGTAAATCATCATTTTATAATCTATGTTTAAATTAAAAAGTAGCTTTGGGCTGAAATATCCGAAGAATTTAAATGAATTTCCCTAAACCATAGAAATCGAATAATTATTGTTGAGACTGGGAAAGATTTATATGATAAAATATACCTCGATTTAGTATAGAATTAGTTTCTTAGATTTGAAAGTGACGAAAAACTCCAGAGATTCCATTGTTACTTTAAAATCAAACACTAACATTGATCGCAGATAGATTTGTAATTCTAAAATGGATTTAGTCTTTAAACCACACAGAGACTGGAAAACTTTTCTGTGCAATTCAGTTAGATAAAGAGTTTTAATGCAAATCGTTCAGCCAATTATAAAAAATTCTACGGTATAATGGGAAACTTTCATTTACATATCAGGAAAAATATTATTCTTGTATATCTAACATATTATATTATAACACTCATTCCTGTGTTATAAAAAATACTATAGGTAAATAGTTGTGTGGTGTATTAGGTGATATTTAATATTTATAAATTTCCATTTGTTGTTTTTTTTAGATTTAATGTAAAAGATACACCACATCATAATACAAGAAATCCTTAATTCTTTAAGTCTCAAATAATGATTTCCTGAAAATTTCAATTTTTAAAGAAAGTTTTTGTGAATTTTTGAAATTACGTTAAAAGATTTATGCAATCATTTTAAACCATAAAATCATATATAAATTTTTAGCAATAAAAGTATATTTATGCAACTTAAAGCACAGATTCAGACAAAACAAATTAAAAAACATTTTTCAACGTACTTGAAAAGTGTTAATAAAAATGTCACATTTACAGGAAAAAGAAATATATGTATATTTATTTAAATGTTTTTGTCTAAATAGATAGTTTCGAAAGGTAATGTGTGTAAAGCATCACTTTATATTTTCTGTTTAAGTTGGAAATCATCTTTGGGCCAAAATGCCCGAAGAGATAACTAATTTAAAAGAATTTTCCTGAACCATAGCAATCGAATAATTACTTTTGAGATCTACGCAGATTTTTAGGATAAAATATACATCATTTTTCGATAGGATTAGTTTCTTAGATTTGAATGAGACGGGAGACCCCAGAGATTCCATTGTTTCTTTAAAATCAAATTCTAACACGGATCGCAGATAAGTTTGTAATTCTAAAATGAGTATTTCAACCACAGAAAGATTTGAAAGATTTTCTGTGCAGTTCATTTAGATAAAGAGTTTTGAAGCAATTTTGTTGGCTGGTTTTGAGAAATTTTAGGGTATAATGTAAAATTTTCGCATTTACAGATTAGAAGAAATACTTTTCATGTGTAACTTACTAAGTTATAATACGCACATTCCTATATAGTAAATAAATTCAATAGATAAATAGTAGTATGGTGTATAAGGTGATTTTTAAAATTTATAAATTTTCCTCTTTTAATATATTTTGTTTTGATTTAATGGAAAAGATATAACTTATGATAGTGGAATCCTTTAAAAAATTTCATCCTTTAAAGCATAGGTTCCCAACCTTTTCTGGACCACCGCCCCCCTTTACAAGAAAAAAATATTCCGCCGAACCCCTTCTTCCGTAATAATTAATTAGAAAAATATGAAATTATTGTAATTATGTACACCGAATTTTATCTTTTTATATTAAGAATCACAACGTAGAAATGTTTTAAATAGACAATCAAGCGTAGTAATTTTTCTCCTTAAATAGTCTCCTTATTCTCCTATTAATAGGCCTCCTATTTTCTCCTTAAATTTTTTCTCCTTAAGTTTTCCCAGAAAAGCAGCTATAAATTTCTTGTTTTAATTAAATTGACTTCATTAAATAATCTTAATAGGGGAGAGTGGGGAAGAAAGGGACATTTTGTCTTTATAAGCTGATAAAATAATGAAATAAAAAAATATCATTCTCACTTTGTGCCTAATTCTCGTCTAAAATCTTGGCTTTGCTACTTATAAAACCTCTTATACCCAAGTGCAGCAATTAAAAATCTGTACGCATTTATAAATATTGGGAGAAATGCCTCTTTTAACCCCATTGTAGGGAATGAAAGGGAATCAATACTGTACATAGAGCTATGACATTGCATGTTTCAAATGTACCCTTTATAACGCTCCGTAATTGCTGTAGAACCATCTGTAGCAATGGACAATTTTTTTTAACATTCGTAAAAGAAATTAAATTTTTGGGACCCAGCTCTAATTTCGGTTGCATATATTTTCAATTAAAGGTTTATTTTAAGATTTTATCACGATCCCAAACAACATCGTGGACGAAACTAGTTTTACTGCACATATATTAAACTGGTAGGTAAGCCACGGCAACGGCCCCCATTTGCCTCTGAACTCGCCACCGCCCCCCCCCCCCTTGAAGGTTCTAGCGCCCACTGGGGGCGGTACCGTCCCCATTGGGAACCTATGCTTTAAAGAAATTTTTGTAGTGTTTAATTAGATAAAAACTTTCAAGGAAATCGTTTTCTGATACGATAATGTCTTCATCTTCCACATCTATAATATTAGACATCAGAACGATTAATTTAATTACATGTTTTCGTTAACAAGGTTCTATTGATGACATAATTAACACAAGTAGGTTATTTTGAAATGCTAAACTGTGCTGTTCAAGTTGTCTACGTAATTTTGTTATAATAATAAACATGCGATAATACTTATGAGGAAGATTAAATTTTCATGCAAAAGCAGACGTCCATTCTTTACAATCAGTCAAATTTCGAGCATTTCTCATCCCTTGTTGAAACCTGATTGTTATAGACAACTCCAACAAAAATTTTATTATTTTTTAAAAAGTAACCTTTGTTTGTGTGAAATGGGATGACACATAGAGAAGGGATTCTTTAAAATTTCAATTCAGTCACTGATATCGAACATATAGTTAAGCTACATGTTGGATTATGGAAGGCCTCGTTCCATATTGTTTATTCGCGGATGGTATTTAGTTACAATTCTTTAAATGATAGAATAACATTTCGAAATAAACAAATTTGGTATTTTGGAGATTTCGCTAAACTATCATACATTTCATTGAAATTATGTATGCAAATACAGGTTCTTTCTATGACTGCGATAAATTGCATTTTTGGCTTTATAGATTGCTTCGTTTCCAAATACAATTTTTTTTAATCTATTAATACTTGTTCGAAAATATTGTAAATCCACTAATACTTTTTAGTAAAATTAGCAAACAAAAACCTTCAATAATGCCAGTTTAATCACTTTCTGTATCCAAAAATACATTTTGACCGAAATTCGCCAGAGGAAAATTATTTAAATAAAATTGTCCTAGTCACTTAATTAAAATAATTACAGTTACAATAAATACTGCTGGGAATAAGAAAGATTTTCACGCTAGGATATTTATTATACCATCTTATTATATGTCATGATTAGTTTCTCAATTTTCAGATCAATGAAAATGTCAGAGATACATTGTGTCTTTAAAATTGAATTCTTGGATTGATTGCGGATAAATTTGTAATTGTTGAAATAAATTATCTTTTCTTGCACAAGAGGATAAAGCTTATCTCACGAATTCAGTTAAACGTTTAAGGTAAAGGCGAGCTTTGGTTTAGAATTTCGAAAAGAACGGCATTGTTAGATACCTTTGGTTTAGACTTTCTAAAAGAACGGTATTGTTAGATTTAAAAACTTATGCTTAATGGAATTTATAGTAAATATTTGAAGTAAAATTGTATCATTATACGTAATTCTGATACAAATTCCTGTGTGAAAAAGATTTAGAATCAATAAGTTTCTTTTTATCGTATCGGCTGAAAATTATACAGCACACACAAAAAGAATTTTAAAGATATATAGGCTAAAATATGAGATTTAATGCCTTTCTTTAAAAATCATTTGCTATCATTATCATGGAAATCAATAAAATTATAAATCCCTTTTTAATTTTTTTTAAAGAGATAAAGGGATGAAAATTAAACGGACGAATTTTGTTATTGTTGAAATGAATTATCTTTTCTTGCACAAGAGGATAAAGCTTATCTCATGAATTCAGTCAAATGTTTAAGGCAGAGGAAAGCTTTGCTTTAGACTTTCGAAAAGAACAATATTGTTAGATTTAAAAGCTTATGCTAACAGGAAAAAAAATTCATACAAGATATTTGAAGTAAAATTGCATCATACGAAATTCTGATACCAGTTCCTGTGTGAAAAAAAATAGTAACAATAGCTTTTTTTTTTATCTTAAGACGATTGACAATTTTACAGCACGCACATACACACGCAAAAAAATAGACACAAGCAAAATGTAAGAGTGAGTGCCTTTCTTAGAAAAAAAATCATTGCTATCATGCAAATCAATAATATAATAAATCCCTTTTCAATTTTATTTTAAGAGATTATGGGGACAAGGGACCTTTTAAATCCTTTTTTTATATTTTTAAAATTGCACTTTAAAAATTATTCAAAGGGCATATTATGTGCACTATAGCATATATTTATTACAAAAAATGTAAAAAAAAATTTTTTTTTGAAAAAAATAGGGAAATTTTTGTAATATTTTTGATTTAAAGGTAACTTTTTCAAAATACCCCATGCGCATTCCATATCAATAAAAATCTCCAATAATATTTATACAAGTTGATTTACATATATAAATAAAACTGTGCATTGAATTTTATATATCTGAATATAAAGGTGATAAAAAAAATATTTTCTCAATTTTTTCTGAAATTTTGAACATTTTTGAACCTATTTTTACAATTAACTCCCTATAACTTTTACAATTATTTTTATTTTCAAAAACCCATGCACAGATTTATGAAATATGTTGTGATAAATAAATATAAAAAATTTCAAAGCATTCAGAGAAAAAATGATGCGCATAGAGCATTTTGAAAATTTTTCGTTAAATCTAAAATATTACAAAAATTTCCCTATTTTTTTCAAAAAAAAATTTTTTTTTACATTGTTTGTGATAAATATATGATATAATGCAATAATGTACCCTTAAATAATATTTAAAGTGCAATTTTAAAAATATAAAAAAAAATGATTTCAAAGAGAATGAATAATAAATGGATGAATTATTCTGATGTGTCTCAGTAAATAACATAAAAAATACTTTTAAATTTTATTTTAATAGATGAATTCGACTGAAAAGAAAATTTGCTCTTTAAGATTAATATATATGTTACGGTGAATTTATTAATCGATTATTAGTAATAATAACCAAATGATATCCAAATAAACCGGTTAATATGATACATTTATGAGAATTTACCAAATTAACCAGTTATTAGTAATAATTACCAATGAAGTTTGGTAATAATAATACATTTCAACTCGTTTAGCTTAAGATTTTTTATTTTCTATGCATTTTTTCTAAATTTTCGTTGCTAAAAGTTGTTTAGTACTAAGCTGTATATTTTTTCTTCGAATATTTCAGTGTTTGAAATTTTTCTTTATTTCCTTCAGTAATTATAAAAATAATTATTTTAAATTGTTTAGTCTTTGACACTTCTTCTGGTTGAGTATTGTTTCTTAACAATTATTTTTGTTATTAGATTTAAACAATTATGATAGTGTATATTTTTGCAATGTATGTATTCGGTACTACAATTAATTAATCTGATTGACCGAACTTCATCGGTAGTTATAAATAATAATCGGTAAATTTGATTAATATGGAACATTTATCAAGTTTATCAAAAGACGTGGTTATTATTATTAATAACCGGCTATCATTAATAATTACCCAATTAATCAAATTAACCCTAGACACATATATAGACATTTTTACATTAAATACCCCTGAGTCTACACTTTTACTTTTTCATTTACATCTGCTCATCAGTGCCTATATTAACACATATAGACATATACATTTAAAACTATTTTAAGATATGCATACTTAGATATCTACATCTATATTCTGAAACATACACCTGCATCATTAAGATTACGGTTCCGTAAATTGACAACTATACCTACATCTCACGCTCACACTTATATACCTGTACTGTACAAAATATGTACACTTACACCTGCATGCTTGTACATATACATATATACATTGACTTCTTCTCTTACATCTGCACTTTCACCTATCTAAATATTAATATTCACATCTTCACTTTGTTGCCAGTAAATAGAATAATCTTCCATAGTAAGAATGCCTTATAATTACAAGTATCAATAACTTGACAACAAATAAAAAAATGGCAATCGTTTGTTGCTTATCAATTACGTCATAAAAAAGAATTGGAGATCTTTCTTAAGAGTTCTCAGAAGAGCACGTAATGTCAATAAAAGGACGTATCAGGCTGAGAAAAATCACACCAGACACTGCCTTTTGACGACAGCATTTTTAATCCGCCCGAAAAAAAAAACCTGCATGTGTGTAATTTTGTCATTTTCCCAATAATCACTTATCTTGTTTAAATGTAAACTATTACATTGCAATGTTAGTAGACCAAGCGGATTTTTAAGCTCTAAATATTAGTATCGTAGATAGTCAGTTTCATTATTGCTTCATTTTTTAGATAATTACACAACTATCGTGAGAGATGCTAGCAGCAAGAGTGACTTTATAAACAAAAGAGTAACAACATAGAAATAATAAAGTTTCTTAGCCAGTCATCATCACTAATTTAATTTTTCCTGATTTGTCACTCATCTAAAGATACTTACACAAGTATGTAATTCCTAGTAGTGGAATCCAGTTTGTCGTCGATTGGACTAAAACTTTTAATCTTTGCTTTATCTGTTTGTATGCCCTCACACATCGTTGCATAATTTACGTCTCCATCGATGATCGACGATTGCGATTATCATTCTCTCTGATTGCTGGCTGAATTGAACACTTCTTAAGTCATTTCCTATTGGTCACATGGTCTTTGTTGGTGTAGTGTTTGTTTTCTGTAAGTAAAGGTGTGAATGTTGCTTTGTTTTCCAATAACGAATTTTTGATGAAAGGGTGAAACCATCAACAAACTTGAGAACACCAGTCTTATGTACTAAAAATTAGTATTAGTTAGTTAGTTAGGAACTTTTCCAATCATGTCAAACACAGAATAAATAATTTTTGATACTTAATCATAAACATGTTTAATACCGAAATCGAAAACTATCGAATACTCTTACTGGAAACTGTCAAACCAAAGCATTTCACGTTCAATGTACATTGAAACAATTGATGTGGGCTCCATGATGAAATATTAAACTACTCAAGGAGCACAAAATACTTAGAAATATCTGAAAAAGATAAAATTTTAAGCTATAAAATGTTTGTATCACGAAATTTAAATATTACTAAAAAGCGAAATTCGTAAAAAAATACAATAATTAAACTTTGAACATCATCCTTTGATGTTGATGTTGTTTTGGCCGGTTCTATGGGATCGTTGATTTGATTTCAGTTTCTGACATTCATGTAATCCCATTAAGCAACTATACGTACATACAAAAGAAACACCTTCCTCATCTCTTTCCCTTTACCGTTTAAGTTCCAGAAAGTTTTGAAAAACCTGTCACAAATTACACTGTCAAAAAATCTTAAAAGCATATTCTGTATATACTAAACAAACACCTTCTTCTTCTCTTTCTTTTCATATTTGAGTCCTAGAAGGCTTGATTCTTTGTCGAAAAATTCCAAGCAGCGCGATAGCTCTTCTTTTATTCTATGCCAAAAAGGCACAAGCAATAATAATTCTTCTTTTATTTTATGCCGAAATGACCTAAGCAATGCGATAGCGCTTCCTTCACTTTATGCCAAAAAGATCCAAGCTTCTTCTGTTTTATGTCTATAAGTCCCAATCAGCGTAACATTAGTGGTGAAATTATGCCTTCACCGTTATATTTATAAATACACTCTGCTGAAAATAACGTAGATTAAAATAAATAAAGATAATAACAAAAGGTTCTGAGTAAAAACACTATTATTTATCAAAACACTCTAGCTGAAATGCGTAAAGTTGTGCTCAATAAATAAATAAAAAAGATGGAATGTTGATAACATAGAATTTAAAAAAAAGTGAACATGAAATCACTTTTTGAATTAAAAAAACGTGAAGATGAAATCACTTTTATTGTGTGTTTTAAAAAGTACCTGTATTGATTCTTTACTCTTTGGTGATTTATATTACACAAAGTATGTTTAATTAATACACATTGATTTTTACTTTAAAATATATTTTGCTAGAAACTCCATTTATAATGTTTTATAATCTATAACTGTAAATGAAAAGCAGATATTGATTTTTTAAAATGTACTATTTTTTAAAAAAATTACATTTTAACTCCTAAAACCTGTCCTATTGAAGTGAATGTTCATTTTACCCAAATTCATAACGAATTCACTGATGCGTTTATGCAATGCGTCTACCAATATTTTGCTTCCCGCTTAATGAGTTTTAGATTTCAGTTCAATGATTTTTTCAAAGTACTGTCTTTTGAAAAGTAGAGTACTTATTTTAACAAAATCTATTCAGTTGAAACTTCATTTCCATTAACTTTCATTGAAAATTTTATATTTATTGACGATTGTATGAAACAAATTTATTTCGCTTCGGAATAATAAAGGTCTCAAAAATTTTTCAACAGTTATATAAATAAGTATAGAATCATGCTCATTGATATGGAAAGCATGGTGCTGAGATCATTTATTGCTGGAATAAGGCAAAAAAAAAGAATGTTATATGTATAGGTGTGTATTTTTAACTCTTCTCTCGACGGTTTTTTTTTGTACTTTTATAAACAAAAAATTTGACATCTATATATCGGTCTAATAATGGAAAAAATATTTAAAAGAAAAATTATGTGTCACATTTTCAACTAAAATTTGATAACACATGACGTGTATTCTATGTAAACAATTTTTGCTTTAAAATATTTTATTCATATTTTTTGCAATAAAAAGGGCTGAAATTAATCAATATTATCTGCCTAACACTCTAAAAGATTTTTCATATTAATATTTTTAAGTAATCAGTAAAAATAAAAAATATAAATTTTGCCATAATAGCTTGAGTGGTTTATTTTTTTTTTTCGAAGAAGAAGAATTTTTCATTTTATTGTCAAATTCAGCCATCCGACATGGACAAGATAATTGTTATTCTATTCTTTGGACTTTTCTTGATCTTTTACAGCTATCCTATTGGCCCAATTCATGGCACAAAATTAAGAATTATAGCGTTTTTAGGTATATGCCAGATGTTGCACACGGTCTACTGACACGTTATGTAATGTTTTACTTAGGCTAAATTAATAAAATTGTTCAGTTCAATCGATTTTGGTAAAGGAGGTGTCAGTGGTTTTTTATATATGTTGCGGCCAATACCCGGAGCCTGGCCAATTCTAGAACTGGCCGGCCAATACCCGAACTGGCCAAGTTTCCCGGCCAAAACCCGAAATACATGAAATGAATAGTGTATTTCGGGTTTTGGCCGGCCAATTCGCGAACTGGCCGGGAAGCCTTGGCCAACATCCGAACTATGATGGATAGGTACCAAATTTTTTGTAATTAAGATAATGTAACTTTAAAATGTACAGTAAAAAAGATTCCCATTCATTATATTGAAACGAAATATTCTTGTGTACCTAACTAAATTAACCAAAAGTAGTACACAATTCCCTTTCAATATCGAAATTAATGGATAACCAAACACCATGACAATTACAAGTTAACCGGAAACTTTACTCGAGTTAGATCACGGACAGGCTGACGGCTAGACTATTGAATTCATAGACACTTTCAACTATGTTAGAAAGGATTAAGCAGAGTGCTAATATCTATTTCGCGAATTGGCCAATCGCATCTGACCAGTTCGCAAATTGGCCAAATGCATCTGGCCAGTTCGCAAATTGGGTGGTCAATTCTAGAATTGGCCAGTCATTTTTTAATGTTGCTGGCCAATTCGGGAATTGGCTGGTCAGTTCTAGAATTGGCCAATTTCGGGTATTGGCTGCAACATATACATTGCAGGAAGTTTCAAGTACTTTTAAAGTTACTGGAATTAAACAAGTGGTAGATAGACATCAAATCGGAAGGTTACTTTTGATTTTAAATTGCATAAAGATGGTATCACATAAAAGGTTTCGTAAATTGTAAAGAAATATAATTAATTTAGGAAAAAATTGTATATCTACGGACAAAATAAGTGTTATTCCATTTATTGGACATTTCCTGATCAGTTACAGCCATCCTATTGGCCTAATTCATGACACATAATGAAAATTACAGCCAATAGGTATAATAGGAATAATAGATATGAGCTAGATGTGGCACACGTTGTAGTGAAGAGTTACGTAATATTGTACTTAGTGTTGTTGTAAATTCCTAAAATTGTCCCGTTCAATCGATTTTCGTAAGGGAGGTGTCAGTGAATTCATGTACATTGCAGGAAATTTCAAGTGCTTATAAAACTGCTGAAGTTAAAAAAGTGGTAGATAGACATCAGCCAACAAATCGGAAGGTTACTTTTGATTCTAAATTACATAAAGATATTATCACATAAAAGGTTTCGTAAATTGTAAAGAAAAACAATTAATTTAGGAAAAAATTATATAACCACGGACAAAAATAAACAATAAATAACCATCTTTGGGTATCTCCAATGGCGTGGTTAGTAGTGGCAGCTGCTACCACACCGAGGGGTCCTGGTTCGAATCCGGGTACGGACGTGGATGGTGTATTGTACCTTTATAGTGTAATAAAAAAAATACTTGTTCCCTACTGAAACGTCTGTGTTGCGTGGTGTCTTTCGAGCTCTCAAGTTAAAGTCCCATTTTCGAGTAAATACTCATCCAATTGTTCTGAAAGTTAATGTAATCTGTTTATATAACATTTCTTTAAGTTATTTTACCAATTCTTTATATTTTTTGTTATATTTTGTTTGCATTTGAACTTTGAATATTTTTAAGTTATGGCAAATCGCCACGTTCAGAGATCGTCGGCTTTCATATAAATTTATGCCAATATCTAACTATTTCCTTAAGTAAATCTCTTTTCTTTTTATTTTAAAGTTACATCTACTTACTTTATTTACTCTTACGACCTTTTAATCCCTCGGTATACTGTATTTTTGCTTAAATCTGTGTTTTTGTTCTTACGCGCGTTCCATGTTGTTTTGGAAGCCATTTTGTTTTTCAATGTCTGTTGAGTTGTTTGGTTTATGCTGTCAATAATTTATTGCTATTCACTAATGAGCTTGAGATATGTTACTTGCGTTTTGCGATATATCCTCTGTTTTGACTTTAAAGTACCTTTATTAATTTGAGGTGTGTTTTGTCCGGACTAGTTTGGAGTTGTTTTATTAGGACATTCTTTTTTCGCCTTGCACGTGATCTGTTGCTAGGAGACGGTTGTATTTGTTTACATTGGTTGCTTTGTTTACATATTTTGCGCTGTATTTTGGTTTTCTTGGTTAAACGTCTTGTTTATTTGGAATATTTGGGGATTCTTTGCTGCTTTATTATGGAGGATGCTGATTTGTGGGTTAATGATGCTAAGGCAGAAGACTTTTTAATAATGGTACAGAAACTTCATTCCAAATTATATGATTTTCTCGATATTAAGCGTTCAAAGGGACATAAGGTTACGGATCCGGTTTGTGGCGTGGCACGTAAAATTATGGATTATATAGCGTTGAGGGCTACGGAGTTTTCTGAAGAAAATGCGATTCTGAAAACAAAATTGTCAGAAATGGAAAAGCATAATAAAGCATTAAAAGAAATAGCCCAAAGAATTTCGAGACCTTCGGTAGATGCGCAGGCTGAAGTTTCTGATGACAAAGGTGAACAGATGGGTGTACGAGGAGAAGATTATTCAGTAATTGTTTCAATGACATCGCCGACACAGGATCCGGACGTTATTAAGAATAAAATTAAAGAATTATGTAAGACCGGTACAGATATTCCAATTCCTAGAGATGTTTTAATGACCAAGACAAACAAGGTTATATTAAAAATGTCTAACAGAGTAGATTCTGGGATTATTAAAGATAAGATTATGGAAGATGATGCGTTGAAGAAATCGATCAAGGTGAATATTCCACGTAGAAAACGTGAAAGAATATTAAAACTGAGCGTGGATCCTGGCGTTGACGAAGGCCTAGTACGGAATTCAATCAAAAGAATACTTGAGGAATCGACCTCTATTTCGAATGTGGTTAAGGAGTTATCTAGAAAAATGCAGAATTCTACTTTGGATAAAACTGCACATGATGCCTTACACGAACTTTATGCAGATACGGCATTGGATTTTAATATTGTTCGTCAGATTAAAACTAAAAATGGGAGAATCAATTGGTTAATTGATATAGTTCGGAATGGTCGGGATGTTCTGTTGGGTTACAAAAGAATTTGCATAGATTTTGAAAGGTATCGGGTCGTTGAATTTGTCTCAATCAGTCGATGTTTCAAGTGTCAGGCTTTCGGCCCCTATGCTAGTCAGTGTAAAGGAGAAATGCATTGTGCCAAATGCGCAGAGGACCACGAGGTTAAAAATTGTAAATCAGAGAACATTTGTTGCTATAATTGTTATTTTGAGGTCAAAAATGGCGAGTATTCTCATCGCGCTGATAGCACAGAATGCCCAGTATATCAAAAGTATAGATTAAAGTTGTTACCTCAACGCAGCTAAGGGCGACCAGTATGAAAATATGATCTTTGATGCTCTTCGTTTCCTTCAAATAAATCTTCACCATTGCCGAGATGCAAACGATGCCTTTATTAAATATGCCATTGACTTTGACATTAATATTGCTCTTATACAAGATCCGTATATTTTTAATGGTGCTATTTCTGGTCTTCCTTCTAATTGGCCCTTTTTTCTCTCAAATAAGCAGTCTTGTGCTATAATATTTACTAACCCAGATTACATTGCTTTAGAATCATTGGTATCGGATAACTGTGTCTTTGTATCCTTAAACACCAGAAATGGTGTAGTTTTTACAGGATCTCATTATTCACCTCCCTCCGGCGTTTTAGATGTTGAACTTGCAGAATGGTCTGGAATGTTTCCAAATTTTGACAACATCGTGATTGGTGGAGATTTCAATGTCCCGTTACGAACTTTCGGCTATTCTCGTGACTCAGAAAGAACAGACATACTGTTAGAGCATATTTCTATAAACAATCTTTGCATTATCAATGATGTGGATGCCCCTGCTTCATTTGTCCAAGGGAATCTTACAGGAAGGCCTGACCTCACTTTAGGCGGACATGAAATCTGTAACTATATTGACAACTGGGAAGTTGATGATTCACATTTCTCGTTTAGTGACCACCGTTTTATAACATTTACATTAAACTATCAACCTATGAAACGTATTATCAATAGATACAAAACCAAGAACAAAAGTTTTGCTAAATTTAATGCCATGTTTGGAGCCCATAGAGTAGACTGGTTGCGCTCAATTATGATGATCGATAACACAGTCCAGTTGGAAAGTTGGCTTACAGATTTTAATGAAGTTTTACATCAAATTCTTGATAAATGTTTTAAGAAAGGCTCATATACAAATAAACCGACAATTAAATGGTTCACGCCAGAAATTAGACAAGCTAGAAACCATGTCTCTGCTCTATACAAACGTCATAGAAAGCATTTAGACAATCCATCTTATAAAGAAGCATATATAAATCAAAGAAACGCGTATAAAAAATTAGTTCGTGATGCGAAGAGAAAATCATGGTGCAATTTTTGTGAACGGACACAAAATTCTTTTGGTAATTTGTATAAATTCGTTTCAGGAAAATCTTTAAAGTTCTCAGACCTGATATTTACTTCCTTGGACGGTTCGTTTCCTTTTACTACTTATGATGAAGTCGCAGATATGTTGATGGCTGAGCATTTTAAGACAAACGATGTTCCAAATACAATATATGAATTTATTTCTTCTAGAAATTATGTAAATGACGATGACTTTTTTAATATTCACATAAGGGAAATCAAATTTGCTTTATCCAAACAGGCAAATGGTAAAGCACCTGGCTTTGATAATTTGGACGCTATAATTGTCAAGAATATCTGCAATAAATTTCCAGACTTAGTTTGTGCTATCTTTAATAAGTGTATTGCCTTGGGTCATTTTCCGGAATGCTGGAAAGCAGGAGTCGTCATATTTTTCAGAAAGCGAAACAAATCAGCTAAATCACCCAGAGGGTACCGTCCTATCACTTTACTCTCCATTTTTGGTAAAGTCTTGGAACGGATCATTAAAATCCGTGCGATGACCATTCTGGAATCTAAAAATTTTTTCTCAGATATGCAATTCGGATTCAGAGAGGGTCGCTCAACGGTGACTGCACTAGCTACACTTAAGCAAATTGTTAAGGATGTTCTCACCAGAAAACAGTATTGCACGATTGTGTCCTTGGATATTGAAGGCGCATTTGACACGGTATGTTGGAACATTTTAGCAGAACTCATTGATGATTTGCCTATACCAATTTATTTGAAATCAACACTGAAGAATTATATGTCTAATAGAAAAATTGGTTTCCGTTATTCGGATGCCATTAAGTGGTTCACCGCCTTTCGTGGTTGTCCTCAAGGTTCATGCCTTGGTCCGTTCATCTGGATTATTTTTGCAGACAAAATTATTAAGGAATATAAGAAAAGACATTCTCACATTATATCGTATGCAGATGACTTTATAGTTATTAAAGGTGCGGATACAAGACGAGCTCTTGAGTTGTCAGTTAATGACTCTGTTAACACTTTTGATAGAATTTGTAACAGTCTTGAGCTTAATTTAAGTGTTGATAAATGTTTAGCTATGATGATGGGAAGATTCACGTTGGAGAACAGACGCCCAATTTTTAAGCTGAGAGGCAATTCAATTCCAGTTAAAGAACACATTGTATATTTGGGTTTTAATTTAGATAGCCGTTTCAACTGGTATCACCATCTGGATATTGTTCGAGAGAATGTTCGAAATTTTACATTTGGCATTAGAAAGACTGGTCATCGGGATAAGGGACTTGCCACTTATTATAAAAAGCAATGGTATCGTTTGGTAATTGAAAAACAGATTGCTTACGGTGCAGAAGTCTGGGTGAATGATTTGAACTCTAATGGTGTCCAAAGATTGAATTCATGTCAGAGAATTGGACTTATGTCAATCATCAAAACATATCGAAATGTTTCCACTGAAGCTTTACGAGTAATAACAGGAATTATGCCAATTTTAATCACTTTGAGGTGTATGGCTAAGAAGTATGCTGTGTTACATAATCATGATAATATTAAACTCGATAACGTAGTTATTAAGGGCAAGGATTTTATGAATAAATTAAAAACATTTGATTTTCCAGATTTTAACCATCTGCAGAATCTTCATTTTATAAAAGATGTGACAGACAGTGTTCCAAAATCGCTCTATCCAATCATATATACAGATGGTTCTCATATGTCAGAGGGTACATCAGCAGCATACACTGTATTTTATAACGGCAGTTTCATTATGGATTATGGTATCAGTTTAAAGAGCTATAATACTATATATCAAGCAGAACTTTCAGCAATCAAATTTGCGATAGACTGGTTTATGAATTCTGACTTCAACTATGCAATTTTATACTCCGACAGTCTGTCTTCAGTATGTGATCTGCAGAGATTTTTTCCGTCAAATATCATTATTAAAGATATATTTAATATATTAAATTCTAATCGACATAAACAGATTTTCATCGGCTGGATAAAGGCACACGCAGGTCTGGAGGGCAATGAACGTGCAGACAAGATAGCCAAAAATGTTATCTTAAAAGGGTCAGCGAACGTACATGCCTCAGTTCCGTATCCTATTTCTTTTTTGAAACGACATTTAAAACAAAAATCCATTGCAGACTGGCAAAATCAATGGCAGACAGCTACAGTTGGAAGAGATACGTATGCAGTTCTTAATAAAGTTGACTTAGATTTTCTTTGCACAAAAGAAGTGGTACAATTTTACCTTACAGGTCACGGAAGCTTTCCATCCTACTTATTTAATATAGGTAAAAGACCTTCGGATCGCTGTGATTGTGGCTCTATTGGAAACGTGAAACACTATATTTTCGGTAAATGCAAACTCATGATCCATCATTTTAAATTTGATAGAGATTTACCTTATAGGCAGAATATGAAAAAGACTCTTATGAACTCTTTAAATTACCATAAACTTAAGGACAATTATAATATTTTGAATGGACTCTATTCAATTATTCGTTATAAGTATTGATGTGTCAGCCTAGTATTGATGTCAATGCTATGAATTTATAGTCAGCTTTCTTTATCTGTAATTTAAACTCAGTGGATTCAGTTTTTCTCATCTGTAAATATCATTATTCTTGTTGTAATTCTTTATTTATTTGTACTTTTAATTTGTATTTATTTATATTTATATTTTTTTTATTGTAGCTTATTGGCAATGTTTGTATTAATGTTTGTTGCTATTATTAATGTTTGTATGCCTTGTTACCTGTTTAATTTTAGTTAATTATTATATAATAATTTGTCGGGTTGGCAGTTGGCGATGTTGCCTGTTTACTGCATCTGTAATTTTTCCAAAACAGATTACTGTTTTAGTTGTAATTTTTATTATTGTTACTATTTTCTTGTCAGTTTGTGCGTTGCATATTGCCTTTGTGTTCGTTGGATGGCGGTAGGGACTTTTCCCTCGGGACGTAAAAACCCATAAACCTAACGGTTGGGGTCCCGGTGGGGTGTCTTCTTTGTCTTCTTCTTAGTGTAATAAAAATATATGTAATGGATCTGGGTAATAAGAATTGCTCTGTATTGTCTCTGTTTCTGCGTCTAATTGATCAATCGAGGCGACAACCATAGCAGCTATAGGCCTCAAAGAACTGTCAAATCAAATCAAATCAAATCAAACCATCTTTCAGGTTACACATTGACCCTTAATTGCATAGTGTAACTCAGGATTAATATAATATTTTTTTCCATTTTGCGCTTCCTATTGCTTTACTGGTGAACTACTATGTATTCCTTAGGTGTGATAGCATGCATTTAATGTTTTCGTGTTGATTTCTACTTAGGTAGAGGTCATATTATCTTTTGTTGATACCGCTTGCAATGTGGACGAATGCACTATAAATATTATAAAAATAATTATATCTCTGAATAGTTGTTTTTCTGCTCTGTAAAATTTTAAAAGTAAGTGCAAAATATTAAATAATAATTTTTTGAGCAATTTTTGTTATGTAACTGAAAAGTGACCAATGACATTATGATCAACAAAATCATAAATGAATTTTCTCAGTAATTTAAGGTGATAGTTAACAAAAAATAGATTGAGATTCACTTGACAAAAATAGACAAAAATAGAAACAGATTCTTTTTATCAAACAAAATGAAAAATCATGCATTAAAGGGTTATTCTGAAAAGTCGATAAATTATCATTAGAATTAACAAAAAATAATAACTTTTATTATTTAAAGAAATGTTTGTAAAACAAAGAAAGTTTTTTTATCTGCCACCATTTTTTGGAAACTTTTTGAGTCGTTTTTATGTATAATCAGTTTTCTCAACCAGAATAAAATCGTTTTGCATGTTACCCATTCTATGCAGATTTTCAGCTGCGTAACAAAAATTTAACATCCAAAAAATGTAATGATGTATAATTTTAATGTTAATGCTGTTAATGTATAGAGAATGTCTCGAAAAACAAATTCGTTGAATAAGAAAAAATTTACTTGTAAATGGATAGAATCCAAAAATCAAACCGGCTGGAGATACTTTATAACAAAAATGCACTATAAAAACTACTCAGTGGCATCAAAAGAAGCTTTGTTTTTATAATTGCTTCTTTAAGTGTCAAAAATATGCTTCGGAATTTGGTTGCATGGAAAAACTTATACACTGTAAAAAAAAAAAAAAAAAAAAAAAAAAAAAAAAAAAAAAAAAAAAAACTGTAAAGGTATTAAACATTTTCTAGGAAACTGGGATGCCTAGAACTTTTCCTGTAACGGTAACAGCAAAAATTCAAGTTTCAGAATCGATTACACGAATTTTTCCTGTTATCGTTACAGGAAAAGTTCTTGGAATCCCAATTTCGTAGAAAATGTTTAGTACCTTTACAGATTTTTTTTGTACAGTGCAGTGTGTTTTCATTTGTGGTTAGATTATATTTTCCTAGATTATGGAACATCTGTCTTTTTTAATGTATAGAGTTGGTTTAGAAATTAGTTGAATCACATCTGAAAAGAATAATAGCCGAAATCGTATGTGCGTCCCTATAAATACTATCTAATTTCTATTATATAGGGAGTAACTTGTAGTAAACCTCATCAACATATATTAGTTTCATAAAATGTAAAATGATTTAATATAATTAAAAAGCGATGCGAATATTTCCCCCTCCCCTAACCATTATGTAAAACGATACTTTTTTGTGGCCCTGTAAATAAATAACAAATATTTTTGCATCACAGATTGTATAGAAAGTATATTTTAATATATACTTCATGGAAGCAAAGCAGTAGTATTATGTTCGATAGAATGTAACATCATTGAAATATACTTTAAAATATTTTTTCCATTGACCATAATGTAACGGAATAATTTTGATTGCCCTTGTAATGAAACTATGCATCTAATTTTCATTAAATTTGAAATAACTCAACAATTTTATGCAACAATTTTATGTTTTAAATTTCAAACGATTCGGTTGTACAGTTTTTCTCTGTAATCGGATGGGCAGACAGACGGACTATCTGAAGGACGACTGTATGTGCTTCGTATTTACATAATTATGAACGCCCCTAAAAATCGGACAAATTAAGTTAACTTTAAAGAATATTCTTCTAATGGTTTTCTTCGATTCAATATACAATATTTTAAATTTATTCAATATTTAAAAATGTTTAATGTAACATTTTATTTTAATTTTCTCAAAAATATATTGCATTTAACTTTGTATTATTAAAAATAGATATGCCATTTTCTAGTCTTCAAACGACATTAAGTATATTACAAAAGGAATTTTTCTAACTTTATTAGAATTTCAAATATTTCGTCTTCGGATATTTTAGACAGTCTTTTTAGACTTTGAGTTATCATGTTTTCATCGAGACATTCACAAGGATATAAATGGTTTATTTGTCATAAGATTCTTTGTACGTATCACCGCTCTTCGGGGAAATAACGGATTTATAAAACTATTGATGAATGATGTCAGGAATGGAAAATATTTCATAAAATCTTCCAAAGAATGTCTTTGTAATTGAAGAATTATAATTTATGTAAGAGGCTGATTCAGTATTTTTAAAAGCTACATGTATTCCTTATTAAATTCGATGTATTTTTGTTTTGAAAACACGATAATCCGTTTTCTGTGTATTTCAGATGCAAACTAAGTTCTAACGATCTATTTTGACGACTTAATAAAACTATAGTTTGGGGAAAATATTTTTTTTTAATTTATTAACAAACTCCAAACCTAGATGAAATGAGTCTTTTCTTGAGATAGACAGCTACGGAGGAATTTATTTGAAAATCGTTTAATATTTATTTCTCATTTTCCTTTCATAATTTACGTCTCATATTTATCTACACTCTTTACGAATATTACTAAATGCAAATGGACTATTTGTGGAAGATATCCCTTCTTTAAAAAACATTATTCCGATTGAAAATGACCGATATATGTGATCTTCACACGTAGATTACTGCGAAACGTAACCAGTCGGAAAGTGCACGCCAAACATACCAAATGAGGTGCGTTCGTACTATAATGAAGTTACAAAAATATTTAGATCTTATCTTTAGATTTTTATCTTATTAAATATAGATATGTCATTTTCTAATTTTCAAACGGCATTTTAAATATACTACAAAATAAATTTTTCTAATTTTATTAGAATTTCAAATAATTCGTCTTCTGATATTTTAGGCAGTCTTTTTAGAATTTGAGTTATGTTTTTATCAAGACCTTCGCACAAATATAAATGGTTTATTTGTCATAAGATTCTTTGTACGTCTCACCGCTCTTCGGGGAAATATCGGATTTGTAAAACTATCGATGAATGATGTCAGGAATGGGAAATATTTCATAAAATAATCCAAAGAATGTCTTTGTAATAGAAGAATTATAACATATGTAAGAGGCTTATTCAATGTATTTATTAGCTACATGTATTATTTATTAAATTCGTAGTATTTTTGTTTTGAAAACACGGGAACCCGTTCTCTGGGAATTTAAGATGCAAACTAAGTTCTAATGACATTAATAATAAATAGAAGTTTTCTTATACGTCCATTAAAAACATTTAAAAAATATGCATTAAAATATTTAATTGCTATAAAGGACGTCAAATACTAATAAAAACATTAAAAGATCTTAATAATTTTTACATGTTTCGATTGAATTTACTCAATCATCATCAGAAAAACAAAATACAAATAAACACAAAATAAATACAAAATACATTAATAGTTTATTGTCATTTTCCATCTTTGTGTTTATTTGTATTTTGTTTTTCCGAGGATGATTGAGTAAATTCAATCGAAACATGTAAAAATTATTAAGATCTTTTAATGTTTTTATTAGTATTTGACGTCCTTTATAGCAATTAAATATTTTAATGCATATTTTTTAAGTTCTAATGGTCTCTCTTGACATAATAAAAATGTAGTTCGTTGAAAGCCTCCTTTAAATTTATTAACAAACTCCATAGCTAGATGAAATAAGACTTTTCTTGAGGTAACAGTTACGCATGAATTTATTTGAAAATCGTTTAATATTTATTTCTCATTTAGTTTCATAATTTACGTCTCTTATTTATCTACAATTTTTACGAATATTAATAATTAAAATTTACTGTTTGTGGAAGGTATACCTTGTTTAGAAAAATGACCGATATATATGATCGTTACACGTAGACCGCTGCGAAATGTAACAAGTCGGAAAGTGCACGCAAACGTAGCAAATGAGGTGCGTTCCTACTATAACGAAGTTACAGGAATATTTAGATTTTGGTATAATAGTATACAGTACGTGGTATACTACATAAGTATTCGAAATCTTTTGTTTGTTCCTTTAAATACTATTTGACTTCTTTTAAACAGGATTTGAGCTTTAATAAACCTCAGCAACGAATACAAATTTCATAAAATATGAAATACTTTAAACCAATTAAAGCGTGCCTCAAACAATGTTTCCTTATATACCATTATGTAAGGGAACACTTTTATGAGGCCCTGCAAATGAATAACGAATATTCCTTAAACCTCAAGTTGTACAGAATGTATATTTTAGTGTATACTTTATAGATCTACATAAGTTTTATTATGTTCGAAAGAGTGTTCATCACTAAACTACACTTGAAACTATTTTTCCCATAGGTCATAAATTATGAGAATACTTTTGATTACCCCTGTAATGAAACTATACATCCGATTTTTATAAAATTATGCAGCAATTTAATATTTTAAATTTCAAACGATTGCATAGTTTTTGTTCTTTTATATACAGACTAGCAGTTACCTGTGACTTCATTCACATAACATTTAAAGAAGAAATAATTGATCAATCAAGCAAAAAAATTCGATGATGAAAAGGATGTGTAATTAACTTATTATTGCGAATTTGTGGTAAAAAACTTCTGATGATCCCTATTTGCTAATTTTTTTGCTGGTTAAAATTTTTCTTTCAGCGATTAATACTAATAGATAGAAACATTCTTGAATACTATTGTTCAGCCCTGTAGTTTTCCAAGTGCCTTTAATACATGAAAGTATCTTTCTAAAATTTAGTTCAAACAAAAATATTTCTTATTACTACCTAAATTACATTTTCAGAAATTATCATCCGAAGACAACCTTGTATCCAGTTCTTTGCGGGACCCTGTATATCATTTTATATATATACTGCAAACAGTTCTTAGTTTACTAAATGCAGTTCAAAATAAAAACGCATATTTTATTTAAAAACCACCTTTAAGTTAATTACGCTCATATTCAGTAACCTTTCCGAGATCTTTTGTGTAACCCTGTATATCTAAATTTAACTATTTATACTATTACCATTTATACTCTCCATTTAATATGCATACATTTAGCGAAACTTAAAAGCACATATCATAATTCAAAATGCATTTCATCCATGCAACAGTCATCATCCATCATATACAGTACTTCGAATAGAATACATTACATTTGAAATCATTTGTGTGTCCCTGTAAATGCTATGCACTTCGTATTATGCATGAAATAACTCACATTAAGCCTCAGCAACGTATATCAATTTGATTATACATGAAATCGTTTACCATAATTAAAATATGTCGGAAATTGTTCCTCCCTTTATTCTTATGCAAAGGAATTCTTCTGTGTAACCCTGTAAATAAATAATAAGTGTCCTTTTCACTACATACTTTACAAAATGTATATTTTAGTGCACTTTGTAAATGATTATAAATTTGAATATGTTTCACAGGTTGTAACATCGTTAAATTTAATTAAAACGATTTTCCCCCATAATGCCGTAATGTAAGGAATTTTTTTGACTATCCCTGTAAATAAACTAATCATGGTAGAAACTTTATTTTCAATAGGTATTCGTGCTAGGATAAACGTTAATAACGTCCAAAAACTAAATGGAAATCGGAGTATATTTACGAAAGTTAGAAAGCGACCAGACAGACAGACAAACAGAAAGCATAACAACTTTTCAACTTTGTTCGAAAGTGTTAAAAAATCGAGCCAAAAATATATTAATCAGTAGTTTTATTTTCCGCCTTTTCCCCACAAATTTTTTTTCCATTGATAATTATGAATTTTGAATAAAAATATTCATTTGTATGTCACTTATAACTTATTAATTAGTCTAAGTAAAAAATATTTCTGATTCATTTTAAATATGACGTCATTATTTATCTCTCTCCATTAGCTACTGATATTCATACCCCTTGTATTTTTAACGACTGCTATAAAGTACCTGTTTTATTTCAACTATGACGTCACATTTTCATAAGTGAACCATTTTATTAAAAATATAATTCTTTTTCATTCTTTTTACTTTTAATTTATGTCATCATATTTTACACAAAAATTGCCCTTAACTAAACAAATATCCTTGTTAAATATATTATAAAAAATACACCTTTTATTTTTATTTCAAACATGACGTCATATTTATTTTCTTTTAAATTATTTTATTATAATTTTTTGCGTGGAAGTTTTTTATTAAAAATTCATTGCCGCTGAAAAATTATTATTCCAATTTTTTACTTTTGTTGGCAACAGGAAAGGAAAATGGTTAAATTTTATCTGAAAAATGCCTATTGATTTTGTATGAAAAATAATTAAATGTTCATTCCACTCCTATAATCTATCTATATGCAAAGATTCAAATACATTAATCCATCCGTTTTGAAGCCAAGTTCATTCCAATTTTTCGGACACACTTTCACATTTATAATATACTAGCTGTTACCCGTGACGTCGTTCACGTAGCATTAAAAAAAAGATAAATGCTTTAATTAAGCAAAACGTTTCATTAACAATAATTTAAAACATATATAACTAACACATATCTTATAGGAGGCTATGCAGTAGTTTTTCTTTATAGGGGACTTAAAGAACTCAGTCAAATAAAAGGGAAATGTGTTAGATAATATGAACAATCGCGAAAATGAAATTGCAACCACGTATACTGTAACGCACCGCAATTCTACAGAAATCATGTTGTAGTGCATTTCAGAATTCCATATCAAAGAAAGACAAATCATGTATTAAACCTAGGTAATGAATGTTAAATCTTTGCTTTCCATTTTCTACAGAAATTCTGTTTTAGTGCACTTCAGAAACTGATATCATTTTCAATATTATTAAAATAACCTTAATAAAATAACATTATTAAAATACGCTGCAAATGGTTTTTCTTCACAGACCATGATATATTGAAATACTTTTGAGCTTCCTGTAGGCATACTATAAGTACTACACTTAACATATTCGATAGTAACCATGTTCTTGTGAAAATGTATGTAAATTTCATTACATTTAAAATTATGTAACATTATCAAAATACACCACAAATGATTTTTTCGCGCCTTAGACCATAATGTAAAGTCTCCTTTTGAGTGCTCCTGTGATTCAGCTATAATTACTACCTTGTTACTTGTACCAATGTCGCACATACTATGGCAAATCTCAATAACATTTATTATTTTCGTATGAATCTCACTATATTTACTAAAGTTAAAACACGGACAAACAGACGGCAGACCCCAGGCACTCGGCATCCGGTATACAGACAGGTTGAAGTCGTAAACACTTTTAGACCATGTTAGAACGTGTCAAAAAGGGGGTAGTTTACGTAAAACGAAAAAAAAAACAGTGATAGGAACAATCTACTACAAAACTGTGTTTTAGGGAGCATTTTTGTGTAATTTGTACATATATGCTTTGCATACCATAAAACTTTATAGAAATTTATTATAAAAAATATTTTTAAAAGTGAGAACATATTTTTACTTTTTAAGAGCTAAAAAATGTGGAATTAATATCCATTTACAAACCTGTTTCCAGCACATTATGCGAAACTGAGATATTGACTGAGGAAATGTATTTTCTCACAATTACATTAAATCTTTGGATTTTTATTTATATTTTCAGAACTGAACAATTTTAAGAATTAACACACAAAAATATATTTTTTTATTAGTTGAACTTTTCTTACTTTCTAAGAATGATAAAAAGTATTTTTTATTGATCATTAAATCATTTACGATATGGATAAATTTGCGTTATAAATTATTAACATTTTCTAGTCATTTAATATTTAACCTTTAAAAATAATAATAATAAAATAAAATAAAACCTATTTCATTTTAAAATTAAATATTTATATTAACCACGCTCAGACGAAGAACTTAATTTTCTTTAAATAATTTTGATATCATAATTCAATCTCATTTCATTGCAACATCGGAGCATATTATTTTATTTTCCACATGTGACGTCACAGTCATCTCTTTTTAGCACTTACTCAAAATTACATTGTCTATATTATAAAGGCCAAACGTATCTGTGCGTAACGCATACATCATTTTGCGAATGGCAACACATTCCTATGCAATTCAGTTTTATAATTTTCGGTACTGCAAAATTTATACTTCTTAACATTGCACATTTTCAATTTTTATACCTTCATATGCAGAAAAATATGTACTTCTAAATGCAATTTATTTGAAAGCTGTATCTCATATTATTCTTGACATATTATTTTTTTAATAGTTTTTATTACGAATTTTCTAATTGTGGCAACAGAAACGCCATTTTCTCCTAAAATTGATAAAAAGTATGTGATGATTTGAGGTTATGCCGACTCTTTGCTGCAGCACCTACTCCTCAAAGCTGTAATAATAATAATAATAATAATAATAATAATAATAATAATAATAATAATAATAATAATAATAATAATAATAATAATAATAATAATAATGATAAAAAGTTAAATGTGAGCACGTAAATTTTAAGATGGAAATTATGACAGGTTTAGATTTCACGAGAAATTCTAAAATAGTGTCAATTTATATATATATATATATATATATATATATATATATATATATATATATATATATATATATTATACGTATTTATACGAAACATAAGATCCTCAATTGATAACTTCATCTTAATAATTGATCTTTATTATATTTTGCTTTATTATTATATCTTTACATATGCGATTAATGTTTAATTTTAATAGTTTGGACAGCTGAGTTTTATAGAAATAGCTTTTTTTTCAATTTTAGCTTTAAATAATATTTGTTTGAGAGTTAGAATGACTATTGTAAGATTCATTTTTTACTGTAGTTAGTTTTTTAGGTTTATTATAAATCAATGAAACAGTTCCTTATTAAACATTTACTTTCGTTGAAATTTGACGGGTTCTACCTTGTGTTATTAAAAACAAAAACTTGACAACTTATACTTTGTTTCAAATATGACGTCACATTAATATTTTTAAAATTCTTAATGGAAAGTATTCCCGTGACGTCACAATTGGTAAAAAGTTGAATTTTATAGCCTCGAACCGAAAGAAAGAAAAAGGTTCGTTTTTATTACGGATTAATATCTGGAAAAGCTACTAAAATATGTATAATCTTGTAAAGTCTTCTAAGAGAAAAAGCAATTTTATATAATCGTCTGCTTGATATAAGAAGAAAAACAGTATTCCACTGACGTCACAATTGGTAAAATTGCAGTTTTTAACCTCGAACCGAAAAACAGAATAGGGTCCATTTATTTATTTCATTTTGTTTTATCACGTGGAAATCTTTCAATTGAAAATTAATTACAGAAGAGAAATAATTATTCCGGTTTTTTTATTTTTTGGCAACGAAAAAAGAAAGATGATTAAATATTATCGAAAATTTTTCAATTTATTCTGTATGAAAAATGGTGAAATGTTGAATTATTAAGAAAAATATTTGAATAAAATAAATAAAAATTAGCCTAGGTTCATTTCAGGCCAATAAGCTATCTATATACAAAAATTCAAAGACATCAATCCATCCGCTTCATATTTATATAATTACAAACGCACCTAGAAATCTGATAAACTAAGTTAACTTCTAAGATATTCTTCTAATGTTTTTCTGTGGTTCAATGCACAATGTTTTAAATAAAAAATTTTAGTTTTCTCAAAAGCAGTTATTTAAATGGTATTACATTTACCATTATCTTATTAAATATAGATATGTCATTTTCTAGTTTTCAAACGGCATTTTAAATATATTACAAATTTTTCTAACTTTATTAGAATTTCAAATATTTCGTCTTCGGATATCTTAGACAGTCTTTTTAGACTTTGAGTTATCATGTTTTCATCGAGACATTCCCAAAAATATAAATGGCTTATTTGTCATAAGATTCTTTGTACGTATCACAGCTCTTAGGGGAAACATCGAATTTGTAAAACTATTGATGAATGATGTCAAGAATGGGAAATATTTCGTAAAATATTCCAAAGAATTTATTTGTAATAGAAGAATCATAACTTATGTAAGAGGCTTATATTCAATATTTTTATTAGCTACATGCATTCTTTATTAAATTCGTAGTATTTTTGTTTTGAAAGCACGGGAAATATGTCGTCTGTACGTTTCAATTGCAAACTAAATCATAACTATCTATTTTGACGGCTTAATAAAAATGTAGTTCGGTATACATATTTTTAAAATTTATTAACAAACTCCAAAGCTTGATGAAACGAAAATTTTTTCTGAGATAGACAACTACGCAGGAATTTATTTGAAAATCATTTAATATTTATTGCTCATTTTAATGACATAATTTATGTCTCTTACTTATCTAAACTGTTTACGAATATTAATATTTACATATAAATTATTTGTGAAAGATATCTCTAGTTTAGGAAACATTATTCCGAGAAAATACGACCATATATCTGATCTTAAAATCTAGACAGCTGCGAAAACTAACAAGTCAGAAAGAACACTTCAAACGTAACAAACGAGGTGCGTTCGAACAATAACGAATTTTAAAATATATTTGGATACTGCTGTATTTGTATACAATACTTTGATTCTATGTAAGTATCTGAAATCATTATTGTGTTTCTGAAAATACTTTCTACTTTCTTTCAAAGGGGATGTAACCTTTAATAAACCTCAGCAAGATATATGAATTTTAGAAAATATGAAAAAGTTTAATATAATTAAAACACGCCCCAAACAATGCTTCCTTATGTGCTTATATACTTTTATGTGGCCCTGAAAATGAATAACAATTATTCCTTGTACCACAAATTATACAGAATGTATGTTTTAGTATATATTTCACAGACGCATGTAAATTTTAGTATTTAGTGTAACATCATTAAAATGCAATTGAAACTATTTTTTCCTATTGGATGTATTGAAACAGAATATTTTTATTGTCCCTGTAATTGAAATATGCATCCGGTTTTCATAAAATTTGAAATGATTCGACAAAATTTTGCAATAATTATATATTTAAAATTCCAATCGATTCGATTGGGTAGTTTTTGTGTTGTTATATGCGGACTGACAGACAGACGGACAAATAGACGGACGGACTGCACGGCGACTATAGGTGATTTGTAGTTACATAATTACAAACGCACCTAGAAATCCGATAAATTTAGTTAACTTCTAAGAATATTTTTGCAATGTTTTCCTTCAGCTCAATACAGAATGTTTTAAATGAAACATTTTAATTTTCTCAAATTAATTATTTAAAAGATATTTCATTTACGTTTGTATTATTAAAAATAACTATGTCATTTTCTAGTCTTCAAACGAATAATTTATTGCATTAAATATATTACAAAAGGAATTTTTCTAACTTTATTAGAATTTCAAATATTTCCTCTTCGGATATCTTAGACAGTCTTTTTAGACTTTGAGTTATCATGTTTTCATTGAGACATTCGCAAGAATATAAATGGTTTATTTGTCATAAGATTCTTTGTACGTATCACAGTTCTTAGGGGAAATATCGGATTTGTAAAACGATGTCAGGAATGGAAAATATTTCATAAAATATTCTAAAGAATCTCTTTGTAATCGAGGAATTATAACGTATGTAAGAGGCTTATATTCAACATTTTTATAAGCTACATGTATTCTTTATTAAACTCGTTGTATGTTTATTTTGAAAGCACAGGAAATATGTTCTCTGTGTGTGTCAAATCAAACTAAGTTCTAATGGTCTCTTTGAAGCCTTCATAAAAATGTAATTCAGTAAAAAGTATTTCTAAAATTTATTAGCAGGCTCCACAATTACATGGAATACTACATTTCTTGAGGTAGGCACGCATAAATTTATTTTGGATATAATACAAAAAATAAGGCGAGTATTATGCATGCCGAAGTTCCATCTGTTACTAAGCCATTTTTGCACTCAAAAGATCTACCATGTCCAGTTTGTCCCTGTAATTCGAGTGTAAATATACTAGGAGATAACGATGAAAGTGATGTTGAATTCAAATCGATTTCTAGTGATTCTGACGAGTTCTCTTTTGAAGAAAAAACTCCATATTTAATTAACCAAGCCGAATTAAATGATCTTATAAGAGATTTACAATTATCAAAATCTAAAGCAGGACTTCTTGGTTCTCGCCTACAACAATGGAACTTATTAACACCAAACACAAAAGTTACGTTGTCTAGAAACAGAAGCAAAGTTTACTCAGAATTTTTCAAAAAAGAAGGTGAATATTTTTATTGTACTAATATCCTGGGACTTTTTGAAGCAATGAATCAAAACTATGATAAAACAGAGTGGCGCTTATTCGTAGACTCGTAGAAATATAGTCTAAAAGCTGTTTTATTACATAATGGAAATAAGAAGCCTTCTACACCAATAGGATACGCAATAAATTGTAAAGAGAACTTTGAAACGATGTATACATTAATTGCTATAATAAAGATTAAAGAACACCAATGGGAAGTATGGGGCGACCCCAAAGTCATTGGTTTGTAATTGGGATTGCAGGGTGGTTACACAAAATACTCTTGTTTCCTTTGTTTGTGGGACAGCCGAGCAAAACAACATCATTATGTAAGAAAAGAATGGCCAATTCGGAACGAGTATATTCCGGGAAAAATGAACATCAAACACGAGCTACTGGTAGATCCAAATAACATTACTCTACCCCCTTTACACATGAAATTGAGACTCATGAAAGACACACTTTGTGAAGGCGCTTGACAAAAACAGTGAAGCTTTCCGGTACTTACAAAAAATCTTTCCAAGCATTACAGAGCCAAAACTGAAAAAAGGGATATTTGTTGGCCCACAGATCCGTGAAATTATGAAAGATTCTCAATTTGAAATCCTTTTATCTGTTATAATAATGCTATATATAATCGATTACTAATTATTCCCTGTTCTAACGACATGATTTATGTCACTTATTTAGGTACACTATTTACGAATATTAATATTTATAAATAGATTATTTCTGGAAAAAATCCCTTTTTTAAAATTTTCCAAATAATGCATTTGTAATGGAAGAATTATAACTCGTGTAAAAGGCTTATTCAATATTTTTATTAGCTACATGCATTCTTTATTAAATTCGTTGTATTATTATTTTGAAAGAACAGGAAACATATTCTGTGTAGATAATTTTATCAAGAAGGTACTCAGGGTAAAGGAATGTACTCAAAGAAGGTATCTCTTATTTTATCAAAACTATATCATTCATAAACTTTTGACTCTTTTTTAAAAAGTAATATAAACTTTAAGATGATTTGATAGATATTTTAACTAAGAATTCGTGGGGTTTTCGTTTTTAATAAAAACCGTTTTTATTTTCACCCCCTTAGTACGATTTAGCCCTTTAACGACCTTGACCGAGATTATATGCAGCTTGATTTTATGTATCAGTTTGGCAGAAATTTGAGCAGAATTATAGAAGTTATCGTGTCCTTGATAAAGTGATATATATATATTTATATGCAGAGAGAGAGCGATGTTTACTAATGGTAGTTTTGGGGTCTAAGGGGTCATAATCGATGTAGATCTGCAAAACTTTTTCAGAAATTACAACATAAGAGTGACCGTAATAGATAGTACCGAGAGATCCAAAATTCAGGGCGAATTTTAAACTAGTCGTTGGGGAGCCACCGTAATACTTACCCATCATGGATATGCATAATATGAAATATGAAAACAAAACGCATGTAATTTATTTATAAAATGCATCACAATTCTAAAATAAAATTTAAACGCATATTTAAATAGTTTTAATATACATAGTAATGATCTATCAATGAATTGCTGATGAGCCAATTTCGACAAATTATATAAAACGCCAAACTACTCAAGCAGTACCGGATTGCATAAAAGAAACATCCTTATAACTCCAAAAATATTAATCGTATTAACTAATAATTTACTGAGTCGGATTAAACGTCTCATTTCCAATTAAATCGTAACTTTGAATTGAAATTTGAATGAAATACAGGGTCATGAAAAATTGAAGAATGTGGAAAACAGGGTTACACATATCTCGGGAACTAATAATCCGATCGACTTCGTTCTTTATGCAAAATTTGTGTTATTTTATTGACTTTTACCTCCATTCCTTAAAATAAAACATTTCGAAAATTTTTGTATCCCTTTCATCAGAACGAATTTTTTGAGAGTCCGAAAAAAATAGTTCCGGATATTCGAAGTTATTGATATGAAATAGGCTTCGTCCCATTCTTACATACTAAGCTCATACAAAGTTTCTCTATCTCAATTTGTTCGAGAGATAGAGCGGTTACAGACAGACAGACAGACACACTGACGGACGGACGCCAAAATTTTTCTTCGAAAAATATGTTTTTCGGAATCTCCAGTATCTGAAACGTGTAAATCCGTCAAAAAAATTTCGATTTTCAAAACGATTGCAATACTTACCCTATACTACATATGATGGGTAAGTAAAATGAATAATTCAAAAACGAATCAAGATACAAATGATACTGTTTGCACCAAGCGGATGCAAGAAACGGATTTTGTGTGGCAACGAAATAAAAAAAAAAGTTCTGATGGAATTTACTGTCCTTGCAACAGCCAAAAGTTACAGTCTGGCGCGGCTACACTGCTGATTTCATAATTGGTCCATTTTTTTCGAGGAAGTCACACACACGGATTTCACACTCTGTGACTTTTGGCTGTGGAGATTCTTGATGTAAAAAAATGTAAAGCAACCAATCGGCATCACCAGCAGCACTGAAAAGTGCCATCCACCAAAATGTGTCTGCCATAATGCGAGAAATGATACTAAATGCTGTGAACAGCGGTGCCTCGTCTCACAGTCTTACTTCTGATTGATGTAAATCAGAATGAACATTTACTGTAGTATTGATTAATCGTAACTAATCTGACTTGTAAGTTGTCAACATTTTTCATTAATAAATCAGCTTTTGGTGCAATAAAACACTATAGCGCCATCTGTTGGGCTCCAAAAGAACTATTGTTTTTGTTGCCACACAAAATCCGGTTTCTTTTGCATCCGTTTGGTACAAACCGTATCATTTTAACTTGATTCGTTTTTGAATTATTCATTTTTAAATTTCGTCCTGACTTTTGGATCACACGGTATTTCTTACGACAACTACTTAAATAGAAGATTCCGAGCATACTTCCACTATTATCTCAAGGGCAGTTCAAAGCCAGGAGTTAAAAACACTACATTTTGTATTCTCATGGTGAGACTTAATCACGCATATTTTTTTAACATTAACGGTGAGGGCCATTTCGCTATGTTTATCCGGCTAAACTCTTTGAAGTGGACTGAAAATGTGATTATCAGAAAGACCAGATCTGACGAGTAATGGGGGTGATATAAACATCCCAGCCATATTTATTAAGATGCTGCTTTATATTAATCGAGATGACAATTCATAATAAATAACTTCTTTGTCGTCCCACCATGTACAAAGCATTACTTTTTTCGCATACAGGCCTCTTCTCAATGTCACTTGGGGAGGTTCATTTGATTTGTTTCATGATAATAGCTGCCCAGTTCCAATCTATGAGCATGTGAAAAAAAAAATCTTACAATGAAATCTGAACTGACTTTTTTTCCACTTAGTAGCTGTTTAGTAGCAGAGTGACTTCTCTAAGCTTTTTCTAGTCGTTGCTACAATATTTTCTAGAACATGTCATTCCAGCTTCAATAAGATTTAGTTACTCGGTTGATTTTTCAACCATCATATCTCCTTCCTTCCCTCTAGGCTCAAAATATGTATGCAATTTTTCAATAATTCAATCAATTAATTCAATATATTTCCTTTATTTAATTCTGGATATAGAGAATTTATAAATTCAACATCTTCACCATCCAGTTCTCTTCCATAATCTACGATTAATTGAATTAAGAACCTACACGAGTCATTGAAGAAGACCCGGACGATAATGTTAAATCTATTGAGTTGCTATTTTCAAATATCTCGCTTCAATTTTAATATTTTTGAAAACGATTTATTTTAGCAGAGGATTTCAGAGAACTGCTAGTTTTTGTTTTTTCGATTTTGGTTTCAGTTTAAAAAAATTTACTTTAACTTTCGGAGCCAGTTTGAACCGATTCGGAAATTAAAACTATTCTAATATTACAAATGTATAACAAAAATCGAAAAATAAAAAATTGGCCTTCCCCAACTATAACGATTATTTCATTATATATTGTTTATTTTCTTAAATTATTCCTTTACACCCCCCTTCTCTTTTCAATTCAAAATTAGTTTTAAATTGTCCTTCATTCCTTTTCCATCTTCCTCGCTTATTATTTCTCTAACCGAAAATCTGCAGCTGCCCAAGTTTATCTGTGAGAAATACACCCACATTTTAGTCAACCGTTCAAAACAATTTCCAGATGTCGGCTAATTCTGATCGAATCAATTCTTCATTAGCTTATAAGGAGATCCTCTCTGTTTCGCAGTTAAAATTTATGCTTACGCTTCTTTTTCCTTTCTCGACAAAATCCTAAAAAGAATTTAACATCTGCACATTAAAAGCTGGTGCCCCTTCGGTGTGCTTCTTTGTTAGACATAACAACACGTCTAACATTTTTCTATTGGCAACCTTATCCGTTCCCCTTCCCAGCCGGGCAGCCAAATTGAATTCTGATCATGCCGGCTGCATTTTAACTGTTATTTGGCGTATACTATCCATTGTGCATGGGCGAACTTGTGTATGTTGGCGATTGTCTTTCACGCCAAAAGTGGCGGTTTGTTTTTATGTACGAAGCCACTTGACTCGCTGCTTTTGACTGAGGAAGTTGCAATTCTCTGTTCGGAGATTTTCTCCGATTATTTTAAGTGTACCTCCCCTTATGTTTTAAATAAAAAACTGTGACTATTACATCATTGAGGGGTTTTTCGATATCTTCCTAACGGACCTGGTCATCTATCATCGTAATAGCCTGTACACCAACTATCCTATGCAAAAACAAAATCGTTCAAAAATATTAAAATTTGAGCGAGACAATTGAAAACAACACCTCCATAGACTTAACATCATTCTATGGATCTTTTTCAGCGACTCGTGTAGGCTCTTAAAATATAGGAGCTTTATAAGATATGTAGGCTCGAGATATAGGAGCTTTATAACATATGTAGCTGTAGGACATACGATATATAGGCTCTTACGATGTAGGATTGCATACAGAATAACAATTTTAAGATGTTTTCTTAGACTAAGCGAAGGAAAATGGGCACAACCTTTTCCCCAAGCATCTTCCATTGATTTTAATCTGAACCATTACCATGAATTTTCATCCCATGAATCCCCTATGTCCGTATCTGCATTTGAGATGTTAAACTTTTTCGAAAAAGATTTAAATGCATCTTAATCACCGACTTTCTTTCAAGTCTAGTCGACGTAAATATAGGCAGAGGAAGTGACGTAAGTCCAGGGTAAAAAAGTATTATAGTACGTAATACGTACTGTATTCATAATAATTCATTTCACTTGTTCCACTGAAACTTATTTCTTGCAAAGATTCATTTCGATTTTAACTAGTGTTATTCCTTCGCATAACTTATGCCCAATCAATAAATTCGTGATACACGCTTTCAAAAGTTACTCTAGAGGATTCTTTATAATGAATAGATTTTATTCATTAGAAGAGTATTAACTAAGCGAAAATGTGCATTTTAAAATAGTTTAAAACTGTACACGAGTTTAGTTTGCCTTGTTCAGAAATAGACAGGCATGAACTGTTGAAATATTACCTGTTTAAACTTATATAAAATTTAGTTAGAAAACTTTACACATTTCAATAAAGCATTTTGTGTTAAAACTCATTTTCCAAGCTGAATTCTCTATTCGCACTCAAACTATATATTTCTAAATGTTTGAATCTTTGTAAGTTTTCCTCATGTTTCTTGATTTGTATCTATAATTATTCTTCAATGATTTATCAGATATTATTTAATTTGCATTAATAAAAATAATTAAGAGTTCCATTCTCTAATACAGGGTTAAATTAATACTTTTATTTCTCTAATTATATTTATATCAGTACCAACCATAACTGTAAGCCTTCACATTATAAAACTGTTTATAAATTCTATTTCTGATTTATAGATCTGCTAGAAAACATGCACAAATATGTGCAGACTTAACGTCATTGCCCTTTTATGATGATGAACAAAGTTTTTTTTTTTTAGGGTTTATTCATCTGCGAAACCCTATTCTGTTTTGTCCCTTTTAGGTAGCTTTCATTACAAAAAGTAAAAAGCTACCTATTGCAGCCGTCCGGAGGAAAGCACTTCCGGAAAATTTTGGTATATTTTCACCGATCATGACCCCCAGACCCCAAAACCACCCTCCGTTCAAATGTTGACATATATATATATATATATATATATATAACCATATATATATATATATATCTGATTTTTGTCATGCGATAACTAACGTATTTATGAACCGATTTGAATGAAACTTGGTATGTACATAGTACATACAAATGTCTCGACCGAGTTCGCTGGTCAGCATCATCCGCCATTTTGTTTCAAAATGGCGGCCATTTTAAATTTTTTTAAAATTTAAAAATTTAAAATTAAATGCGAAAAAAATAAAAGTTGAAAAATATTTTTCTTTTACCATCCAAAATGTTGCTTTAAAATGGCATACACTTTATGATATCGTGGAATTTGGTGACTTTCTAAATCGCTTAAAATAAAACCAGGTTGAATAAAAGATGACTAATTTCTAAAAATTCCTATTAATATTCAGTCTTGACAAAAACTAGTATTCAATCTTACAAAATCACTAATTTTATAAGATTATTTCCACTAATTTGAGCTTAGTATTTTTGAACAATGTAACTTACTTTAAAATAAATAAATAAATATATAAGTATATGAAAGCTACCTCTTAATCCCGGCATTGCCGGAAGGACTTTTTTAGGTGCGTTCGTAATTATGTAAATACGTAGCACCTATTGTTGTCGTTCAGTCCGTCCGTCTGTCTGTCCGTCCGCATGTAACAACGCAAAAACTACCCAACCGAATCGTTTGAAATTTAAAATATATAAATATTACATAATTTTGTCGAGTCATTTCAAATTTTATGAAAATCGGATGCATAGATCAATTACAGGGACAATCAACAGGATTCCGTTACAATACGGTCAATGAGGAAAAAAGTTTCAAATGCATTTTAGTCGTCTGAAATTTTAAATACATAATTATTACATAATTTTGTCAAGTTATTTCAAATTTTATCAAAATCGGATGCATAGTTCAATTACAGGGACAATAAAAAAAATTCCGTTACATTACGGTTAATGGGGAAAAATGTTTCAAATGCATTTTAATGGTGTTACATTTAGTCGAACGTAATAAAATTGATATGCATCTATAAAGTACATATTATAATATACATTTTGCATAATCTGTGGTGCAAAGAATATTTGTTATTGATTTACATGGCCTCACAAAAGTATTCCATTCCATAATGGTACAGGGAGAACATTGTTTTTTGCGCATTTTAATTGTAATTATTTACAATTTTATGAGATTGTTATATGAGAGTGATATTTTTAAAACTTCGTTATCGTACGAACGCACCTCATTTGCTACGCTTCACGTGCAATTTCCAACTAGTTGTCTATCTGTCTGTCACAGACTCTGTATACAGAAACTCAGAGAGTTCGAATTCTATTTATTAACAGCTGAATACCTCTTGTTACACAACAAATCATAAAATTTTGAAAAATACTATATTATTTTAATTAAAATATATTTTAATATCATGAGTTAATTTTTTGTTGTTTTGTCTTCTATTTGCTGCACGCAAGTTTAAAAAGATATAAAAATTAATATAAAATAATGGACTGAATAAATCTCGCAAAAATGCGCTTACTTGGTTATATTTCATGGTATTACATTACATTTATCATCTATTTTGACACGCAAAGTGAAATGATTTTTTTTCTAATTATTATTTATTAAACTCATATTCATTTAAATTACTAGCCACCTCTGGTGACCAGTTTGTTTTCGCTGATCCTAAGCTTTGTAATATTTTACTTTTATTCTTAGTTTTATTTATTTGCGTACCTTCACTAAATCTGAATATTCTTATTGAGAAATCATCAAATCTGTGTGATCAAGGCAGCATTTAGGGGAAGAGTTCAATATTCACTTCTGGTTGGTGCGATTTACGTATAAATACGAAATAGCCCTGAAAAACCGTTTTTCGTTTGTTAATTTAACGATAAAGTGTTTTGAAAGAGTTATTAAACGATACCCTCTGTGCAATCTGCGATCTTACATACCCACTGGTAATTTTATTATTATTGTTACTTAGTTCTGTGCGATCAAGGCAGCATTTAGGGGAAGAGTTCAATATTTTCTTCTGATTGGTGCGATTTACGTATAAATACGAAATAGCCCTGAAAAACCGTTTTTCGTTTGTTAATTTAATAATAAAGTATTTTGAAAGAGTTATTAACCGATACCCTCTGTGCAATCTGCGATCTTACATACCCACTTGTAATTTTATTATTATTGTTACTTAGTTCTGTGCGATCAAGGCAGCATTTAGGGGAAGAGTTCAATATTCTCTTCTGGTTGGTGCGATATACGTATAAATCCGAAATAGCACTAAAAAACCGTTTTTCGTTTGTTAATTTAATGATAAAGTGTTTTGAAAGAGTTATTAAACGATACCCTCTGTGCAATCTGCGATCTTACATACCCACTGGTAATTTTATTATTATTGTTACTTAGTTCTGTGCGATCAAGGCAGCATTTAGGGGAAGAGTTCAATATTCTCTTCTGGTTGGTGCGATATACGTATAAATCCGAAATAGCACTAAAAAACCGTTTTTCGTTTGTTAATTTAATGATAAAGTGTTTTGAAAGAGTTATTAAACGATACCCTCTGTGCAATCTGCGATCTTACATTACCCACTTGTAATTTTATTATTATTGTTACTTAATTTCGTTTTTAAAATTCAAAAATATATTTTAAAATAATCTAATTGCAAAACAAAAGTACCGGGTATCCAGTAAATAACTGACCCATTTTGAACTTAAATAACAAATAAACGGTTTGAGATAATAATGCGCGGTTTGCGGTATTGTTATTAGAAAATCAATAATTTTTTTAAACATGTACTTTGTTAATATAGTTCAAATTTCGGGAAAAAATATCGCGCTGGCGGTAACAGGCTGTTTGAATAGAGACATGACTCTAATTTTCATAAATATGAGATTTTCGGCTGAATCTGAATCTATATGTTGTCGAATCTGAATCTATATGTTGAATCGATTCTCGAATCAGCTTCAGAAATAGGGTACGTAGGTTGGAAAGTGATTTAAAATAATATTTATGATTGAACCATCTGTATTATACTTCACCTCCTCAATCTTGAGACTGAGATATTATTTTAAATATTACTATATTACATTAACAAAGTGCATATTTTAAAATTTATTTATATTCTAATAACAATACAGCAAGCCGCGCATTTTTATCTCAATCAGGTTTTTTGTTACTTACATTGAAAATGGGTCAGTCATTTATTGGACACCCGGTATCTACAGTATTATACTTTGTTTATGCAAAAAACTAAATACCTCAAAATGACTATGTGGAAAATAACACAATCTAAAAATTCCCTTAAGCTTTAAATGTAGTACATAGTTTGTACATAATTTCCTTGAAGAGAAATTTAAGAATAAAAGTAGTACGATCTGCGAAGTACTGAATGTGGTGCAACTTGTTGACGCTTTCAAAATATATCCATACAAGAAATATGCTATTTACTTTTTTTTAAATAAATATTTTTTCAAAAAAAAAAATAAAATACCATCATTGATGAAATGTTGTTTAAAATAAATTATTTACCCTAATGTGTTCGCATTGTATTTAATTGAAACTATTTTTTTACTCACACGTCATAAAATGTAACATTCAGTATATGGTCCTTTAATATAACACCACTCAAAAATTAATAACTTTTCTAAAATAATTATTTATTGTAATTCCGGCTGTCAACTTTCATAGTAACGGAGATATACTTTATTTCATGATAACTTGAAGCTTATAAATATATTTATCCAATTCGCATGGGAATTTAAACCTTAATTGACTCCCATCTTCAATATCAGATACTTTGCCTTTGTATTAAAACTAGATAATGCTTTTTCCAATAGTGTCTTTTGGAGTTCGGTATTTATTGAAACAAATCTTATTTTATGCGTTGCTTCAATTAGCAGCAATAAATTACTTTGCTTGTCAATCATAAGAATTACGAAAATACAGGGCGTCCGTAAAAGAAGGTCCCAATTACAAATTTGAACGCTCTTATAATTGTGAGTATGGGCATAATTGTAATGTTGTTTTCTTTGTATTTCTTTTTAAATGCCAAATAGAGATGATTTTCTTTTAATTGTACAGAATGAGCAAAAAGTCCGTAAAAACTTTAAAAATTCATAAAAACCGAAAAAATAACCGAAATTAAAAACGGTTTGCAGGGTTAGTATCTATAGGTCACGGGGATTTTTTTAAGACATGAAAAAAAATAATTCAAAAAACAGCCAATAGGTGGCGCTGACGTACCCAAATCAAAGAAAAGATACCCAAATAAAGAACAGAATGTTTCCTCAAACCGCCGAACAAGCTTTATGAGGCCTGCCGCTGTTAAAGGCCCCTTCCCCGTCCTCAAATCCTTTTGAAATCGGAATTTATGCAAAGCAATAGTCGCTGATTCCTTGTTCATGTAAAATAACTTCACCAACAAAGCTTTGTCCTTCGCAGTGAGCATCCTTGATCAAGTTCACGGCTCACAACGGTGAACTAGTTTTGGATTAGGAGCGCAAGCTCTTATAACCGGTTCATTTGCATATTTCCGCAGAAATCGCAAGTACCAGCGCTATCTGTCGACTGTTTTTTGAATTATTTTTTATTTCTGTCTTAAAAAAATCCCCGTGACCTATGGATGCTAAGACTGCAAACCGTTTTTCATCTCGGTTATTTTTTCGGTTTTTATGAATTTTTAAATTTTTTACGGACTTTTTGCTCTCCCTGTACATAAAAAAACATGATCACGAATTGGAATGTAAACCTTGAGAGTATTTATTAATTTAATAATCCGTAATAATATGACTAGAGGATCCACAGTTACAGTAGTATCATGAAATTGTATTGAATTGTACACTGTGTTAGTCATCTACTATACCGGTCCGAGTTAACGTGTCATCTGAGTTGCAATTGGAAGACACCTGAATCCTCTTTTTACTCCTGATTTCCAAATATTTCATGCAGGTTACAGTTTCATCTCCAATAACCCGAAATGATATTGATAAAATTTTATCTGTTAAGAAAAAGGCGGTTGATTTTCAAACCAAATTAAAAGCTTGGAGATTTCTGCAGAATTTCTATTTATTCACATTTCACGGAAATCCTGATATTATTCATCAGAAGAAACAACCGAACCACAGAATTTTTCCAGGGCGGAACAAAGATGGAAGGCAGCTATGGTGTCATGAACCAACTTACACAAAATGCTGTCACTTATTCCTCGGCCATGGGAGGGCCCTTCAGAAAAATTTCATAGTTCGTACTAATATTTGCTCAATGGTTATATCAGACTACATTTGAGTTCAAAATTTGTCCCTGAGTCAAATTATGAAATAGATCTATCGGACAAACTTGTCATATTCCTCTTTGATTGTGGCAGATTGAAGGCTCAACATACCTATAATCTATGAAATAAGGTATACCATGAAAAGATACAGAAAGAAAGTAAATTGAAGTTAGGATGTGTTTTTAATATGACAGTAATACCGATTACGGAACATATAATCTGCATCACACAATCCATAGTTAAGGTAAATGTCATTTGTTGAGATTATTGTTCATGATTCTATCCATTTGACCTCAACATTTATTAACACTCATTTAAATTTTGGTTAAGTCGTTACAATGTAAGCATCGTTGATCCGCTCTATGGTGCTGGTGTGACTTTTGTCAAATTTCTTGTATTTTGAACAAGATTATCTCGTTAACTATGGAATGTTAAAAATTGTATAGAACCTTTTTTGTAGACAATTTAATTGTCTTTACTTTCTGCGTTAGAAATTTTTCCGTAGGACTTAATTATATTCCATAGGACAATAAAATACGAGATATTCAAAAAAGTGAAAAAAAGGCGAATTCTTTTGCCTCTGTCTCCTCGCGCTCACCCCCAGACGTCAGGACTTTTAGTATAATCATTAGTAGACTCTCCTAAACAATATTGTCAAGTTTCAAAACTTTCGTAATTATGTCCAAAAAAAAACCTATTTTGACTGGACTAACAGGACTATGAGCCTTGTGAGAATTAATCATACAGAATGTTTTAAAACTTTCTTGTATTTGTAGAGTTATATTAAGTTAAATGATACTTCGCTGTGAAAACTACAGCTTAGGGAACGTATACGTTAGTTGGCGGTAGTGAGAAGAATCGAAAACATTCTCTGATTAAATAAAGCAAAATTTACTATAAACATTCACTGGTGAGAATAATCTAGGATGCCTATCACTTTAAGTGGCACGTACACCCATTGCTCGTCTCCAATGGTTTAAAAGAATTTTGTATGCTGAATTGATTTCATTTATAGCAGGGACATGTAATTTGAAATACAGTAAAAGCATTATAGTATGGATATATCTAAATAACAGATTGCTGTGATTGAGAGAAATCTTTTCAGTCTCCTTTTAACTACACATATCTAAATAACGAATACTTGTGAATATCAGACAAATTTATCCTTCGAGAGGTTTCTACTAAGGTACCCTGGGGTAATAACGCCACGTTAAGGTTCTACCAATTTTCACGGCTCAGTTTTAGTTGGTATTTTTCAAACAAGTATATGATTTGATACAGCAACTCATTGACTATCTATATAAAAAAAATAATTTAACGGATATGTATTCATAAAAAATAATGGCGTGATTTCTTGACCAATGCTATTTGGCGTTATTACACACCTATATGGGTAATAACGCCACACAAACAAAACTATGAAATAAGATGGAATAATTGCATGTAGATTGCCCAATTCTAAAAATACAAACTCTACAAACTTAGAAATTGACAAATTGCATTCTAAGCTATTGAAAATGTTCAAATTTTTGTGAAAGTGTAAGAAAAATAAAGGTGTGATGTGTGTGGGAGAGGAGGCAAAAGAATATCAGACCGTGAGCTTCTTTTTGCTTAAAATGAACCGCTTAAATAGAATTAGTAGAAACATTGCATAGTTTTAACTGTGTTTATTTGAATCAGTATTTAGGATGTAGCTCGGCCACTGTAGGGAATCAACCGGGGTATTAATGCCAAGGATCGGCGTTATTACATCATTATAGTTATTGCCTTTCTAGTTATATTACATTTTAAATTACAATTTAAATTACAAATTACAATAATCTCGATAAGATATCCAAAATCTTCAACAACATTTTAATAGTCCATGAGATGTACTACAAATTTATGTAATTAACAAAGTATTCCCGGATAAAAAAAATAGTCTTCACATCACAAAACGTATCTCGCAAATTTTAGATCAAGCGTTAATTTTAGTTGCTTGTGAAAACAATAAGACCTAAGAATAAAACAAATAAACTTGAAGCTGTTTTCTGCGATTTATATGACTCAAAACCATTCTGCGCAGTTCACATGGGTGTTATTTACCAGATTATTTCACAATTATGCAAAATATTAGCACTTGGCGTTATTACACCAGACCACCTTATTTAGAAGTTTCACTGCAGTTTTATACAGCTTGGAAATTTACTTGGCTTTATTCAGTATTAAAACGGATGAACTGACAACGTATTAAATCTTAAGACCTATATGAAATACATTAAAGAGTTTCTATTTTTCAACAAAGAGTAACACACTGAAAAATTTTATTATTGGTTAAATTATCCATAACTACAATACTGGCAAAAAAAATTAAAACATGCACATCTGACTGTTTCTTAAGATAATATTTGTAATTGCATGGCCTTTTCGCATTTTTGTATTGAATGACGATGATTTGTCTGAATGCCAATGCACTGTCTGTTGTTATACACCGCCCTTTGAATACCATGCCTAAGCGATGACAAAGAAATGACCACTGCCGAAGGAAGATTGTTTTTCATAATGATAGCACGGTCCTTTAAATTTAGATACCAGTGTTTTATAAAAGATTTCTTTGACTTAATTAATCTCAGAAAATTGAAGCGTAAAACAACTTTTAAAAATATTTCTACCAAAATTTAAAATACCATACACACGATAAAAATGTTTGCCTTCGGCGGCCGCTATTTTACACTAGCGCTGTGTCAGCACTCAGTACAGTCGAACCTGGTATATATTGAACAAAAAAGGTTTGTCTCGCCGTTTTCCTAAGGTATTTAATTCTAATTTATACTTTTATAGCAAAACCTCTGAATACTTAAGAATCAGCTATAACGAACAGAACATTTTTTTTTTCATCGACCACTGTTTCTTTCTTTTTAACATTTCCGCAGTTGTCAAAACAGGACTTCGACTCCAATTTCATAACAAAATGTATCCCGGACAGTGAAAATGAATGAATCATTTGGAAATATAAGATTCTGCATCTGATTCTGATATAGGGGTCATGTAAATGACTAAATTACCATCATCTCAGATTCTAAAGCAGATCTTCGTGTAATTAATAAATTTTTGTTCACCATGCAGTGGAAAAAACTGTTTTTGTCACTTGATATATTGGACAAAAAAAAATTCATAGCATATTTTTTAAATCGGCATCACGTCCACAGAAGATTACTGATTATTTCTATATCAAGATAATGAGCAACCATTAAAGGTAAAATAAAGTTTTTTTTCCATTAATTTCTATATCAGGATAATGAGCAACCATTAAAGATAAAATGAAGTTTTTTTTTTCCATTAGTCTTCATATTTAGTTAATTAGCATTGTCTCAGTTTAATGTAATCGATTTTTGCCAAATCACTAATGATCTCATTACTGGCTTATTAAAGATAATTTATTTATAATTTTTTTAAAGATTTTACCATTTTAACACATCTTAAATGAATACACCTAGCAACACTTTTTTCTTAATAATTCGGATGTAGCGAACAAAACATTCGGTATCTTGAAGTTCGTTATAACGGGGTTCGACTGTATACAGTGGACAGAGTACTTCGAAAGGCGTCGTCATCCAATGCGTAAATGCAAAAATGCCAAGGAATTACTAATAGTCTAAGAACCGACCGAACAACACCCTATGTCATCGAGCATCAAGTAAAATCCTTTATTTTATGGAAGAGTGGTAATAGAGGAATCTAATAATTCATGTCTGCCGAAAGCGAAGTTGTGCATGAGCCAAAAATTAACACCCCTAGTGGTTGACTCGTAGGCTTAGCATTGTGTTTTCCTGCACCCAGCTTTCCATATTTTCATACTTTTGATCGTAGGACAAACACAATGGTAAACCTACGAATCAACCACAATGGTATTAATTTTTGGCTTATGCACCCCTTCGCTTCCAGAAGACATATGAGGACTCCAGAAGCCAAGGGGTATAAGAGACAAAATTGAAAAAATTGAGTAAAGTGCACAGGGTATCTGGAAATATGCTTTTTTCATTTCAGGTAAAGAAATATAGGTCATTTTCTGATTATTTGGGGAGTTATAGAGATAAACCACTTTTTTCGAAAAACAAACAATATTGATTAATTATACATTTAAAGAAAATTGTACTCTATTTTTTTTAACAGTTATTGAAATGAGAGTTCAAAGATTAGAATGCAACAAGCAGATGTTTCCTATTTCAATTTAGTCAATTGTTATTGATGTTCCAATTGAACATCAATTATCTTTAAACTCAATTTACTCCAAATCGACATTTTGTCACTTGTACCCCTTGGCTTCTGGGCTCCTCATATATCATTAGATTCCTCTATTACCACTCTTTTATAAAATACAGGATTTTTTCTTGTGCTCGATGACATAAGGTTTTGTGCAATTGGCTCTTGAACTATAAAATTATCTTACACGGAACTAAAATAGCCTAATGTACATGTTCAAGAAAAGTTACTATTTTTCTGCCAGTACTGTATTATCTAATTTTTTTAATATTACTTTAATTTAATATAATAAAACATTTCCGTTGATTTATCTCATTATATCTACTTTCCTTTAATGCAGCGTCCTTCGGAATATAACTAAAACTTTCAAAATGTTAAACAAAACAAGAATCGTCTGAGATTAAACCATTTATCCATTAATGAAAGATGAATCAATTTTAGCTTCCATGCCTTTTCTTGTAAGATCAAGAAGTCTGAAGTGGTAATGTTAAACTCTTTTGATAAACAAACTTTTAAGAAAATTCCAATCAATTGTGCAGCAGGAAACTTATAGTATTAGAAAGATTTATTCCAATTCCGTTTAGTGTTATTCTTTTGGCTGGTTTACGCTTAATAAAGAAATGTACAATGTTTAGTTTCAAAAGTTTGTTTCGAGTAACTTTTATAATTAGTGGGTTCATTCATTATAGGAACGTGAATTTTGAAATGTAGTTTTAAAATGTATAAAAGTTTGTTTTTACCTTGATCTGAATGAACGGAGATAAACTGGTGAATTGTTGATTGTTTAAACTTACGTTAATGATATTAAAATAAATTTGCATTTTGATACAATGTATAATATTGTTAGAAAACTGTAACAGTTAAATTCTATTTACGCACTTAAACTGACATTATAATAGTTAGATTGATGCAAATGCTTATCATGTGCTTTATATGTAATTATAAATGTTCTCTGGAGATTTATCTTACTTCACGCATTTCATTTAAAATTTTTAAGAATCTTACTGTAGTATAATTTTCGATATTTTGATTTAAAAAAACACTAAAAATCGTTTTCAGTAAATAAACAGTATTGTTATCAAAGATCAGTTGATACCACAGTAGCCAAACAATATTGGACCAATATTAGCTAAATCTTGGAACAATATTGGCACATTGGCGCAATACTGGCATGAAATATTGCTCCAATATTGGAATGTTTACATTTTGTCATTATTTAGCCAATATTTGCAGCCAATATTATGCCAATATTGGAGTTTCATTGGAAATATTGCCAATAAAATGCCAATATTGGTTTAATATTGGAGTTTCATTGGGAATATTTCCGATGTAACGCCAAAATTTGTACAATATTGGGAATTCATTGGAAATATTTACAATGTAACGCCAAAATTTGTACAATATTGGGAATTTGTTGGAAATATTTAAAATGAAATGCCAATATATAACTGGCCAATATATATTGGCGTTTTATTAGCAATATTTCCAATAAATAAGATATTGGCGCAACGCTGGACCAAAATTGGTGTGCTACTAGGGTATGGACATAAAGAATGAAACATTTTTTGGAATTGATTAAAAAACTTTATGTGTGAAAGTATGAACATTTTGATGATAGATTATTCCTTTAGTAAATGATCATCTCTGAAAAATATTTTTCCTAATGCAACTAGTATTATTCTTTGCACCCAACGAATAAATGTATGATTTAATTTTAAATGTTACTTTAAACTGTTTTTCACAATGAAACGATTTACTCATTATAGGAACACCAATTTTTAAATAAGATAATATAAAACTGCTTGCATATTGGTGCAAACGTTACTATATTAAATTGAATGCACAATTAATGAATATTACTAGAATGAAACTTGAAAAAAATCATACCAAATGAGCCATTTTTTATGGAATTATGTGCAGAATTTAACAAGATACACATGAAAAAATAAACTAAAATATAAACTTATATAAAATATTTTCTAAAATATAAACTAAAATAAAAATTCTTCGTGATGAAACCATTTATCTAACAATGACAGATCATTCGATTTTAGTTCCCATACTTTTCCTAGTAAGATCAAAAATCTGAAGTGGGGACGTTAAACTGCTTTCATCAACAAACTTTAAAGAAAATGCCAATCACTTCTTCAGTATGAAACGTATCATATTAGAAAGATTCATTCAGACTCCAATGAGTGTTATTCTTCTGGTTGACTTACGGTTAATAAAGAAATGTGCAATTTTTAGTTTTAGAATTTAGTTTAGAAGTAACTTTTATTATGAATGGGTTCATTCGTTATGGGGACGTGCCTTTTGAAATTTAGTTTTTTAAAAATGATTAAAAGTGTATTTTTACCTTGATCTAAATGAATGGAGATAAAGTGATGGATTGTTGTTTGTTTAAACTAATGTTAAATATATAAATTTGCATTTTTTAACAATGTATAAAATAGTTAGAAATCCTTTTACTAATTAAATTCTCTAAACGTACCTAATCAGTCGTTAAAATAATTAGATTGAAGTAAATTTTTATCATATGATTTATAAATGTTCTTTGGTGATTTATCTCATTTCGTCATATATTTCATTCTAAATTTTAAAAAAATCTTACTCTTATAAAATGTTTTTAATTTTGATAAAAAATAAAAAAAAACAATTTTTTTTTATAAAGAAACAGTCTTGTTAAGAAAGATAGGTTGATATGGACAAAAATAATGAAACAACTTTTGGCAACGCCTAAACACGACCCTTTTTTTAACTTTAATGCACTTCGGTTGTTCTTATAGTAAATGATCGTCTTGAAAAGATTTTTTCCTGTTGCAAATAGAATGATTCTTTGACATAACTCGCCTCAATAAATAAATATGTGAAATTTAGCTTTAAAAGTTACTTTAAAGTGCCTTTCACAATTAAATGATTTATTCATTAAAATAACTCGAATTTTTAAATAAGACAATATACAACTGCTTGCCTATTTGCGCAAACGTTATTGCATTAATTTGAATACATCCCCTGTAGCCAAACAATATTGGACTAATATTGGCTTTAACTTGGAGCAATATTGTAACATTGGCGCAATATTGGCATGAAATATTTCTCCAATATTGGGGAGTTTACATTTTGCCCTAATTTAGCCAATATTTGCAGCCAATATTATGCCAATATTGAGGTTTCATTGGAAATATTTCCAATTTAACGCGAACATTTGTACAATATTGGTGTTTTATTGGCAATATTTCCCATAAAACCCCAATATTGGCACAATATTGGCTGCAAATATTGGCTAAATAAAGTCAAAATGTAAACATCCCAATATTGGAGCAATATTGACGTTTTATTGGCAATATTTCCAATTAATGAAATATTGGCGCAACGTTAGGCCAATATTAGTTTGCTACTAGGGATAATTAATAATTATTACTAGAATGAAACTTGAAGAAATACCTGTCACATGAGCCATTATAATTGAATTATGTATAGAATTCAACATGTTTTTCAATATAAAAAAAAGGGTTTTCCAAAATACAAACTAACATAAAAATTCTACATGATTAAACCATTTATCCAATAATGAAAGATCAATCAAATTTAGTTCCCATACCTTTTCTAGTAAGATCAAGAAGTCTGAAGTGTAAATGTTAACTCTTTTCTTGAACAAACTTTAAAGAAAATACCAATCAGTTGTTCAGTATGAAACTTAGCGTATTAGAAAGATTCATTTCGACTCCAATTAGTGTTATTCTTTTGGTTGACTTACGGTTAATAAAGAAATGTGCAAAGCTTAGTTTTAAAAGTTAGTTTAGAAGTAACTTTTGTAATGAATGCGCTCATTTATTATGGACACGTGCCTTTTGAAATATAGTTTTAAATTGTATAAAATTTTATTTTTACCTTGATCTAAATGAATAAACTGATGGATTGCTATTTGTTTAAGCTTACGTTAATTATATTAAAATAAATTTGCATTTTGATACAATGTATAAGATAGTAAGAAAACCCTTATAGTTAAATTCTCTTTACGCAGCTAAATAGTCGTTAAAATAGTTAGATCGTGGCAAATGTAATTACTAATAAATTTCTTTTGTGATTTATCTCATATCATATATTTTATTTTGCATTAAAAAAAACTTACTCTTATATAATTTTCAAAATTTTAATAAAAAACACACTAAAAACAGTTTTTAATAAATAATAAATAAAAATTCTTTTTATGAAAGATCAGTTTATCTAAACATAAAGAATGAAACATATTTTGGCATAGATGAAAACAATTTATTGGTGAAATAATCTTTTGATGAAATGCACGTCGATTATTCCTTTAGTAAGTGATACTCTTGGAAAAATATTTTCCTGTTGCAAATAGAATTATTCTTTGACATAACTCGCACTCAATGAATAAATGTGTCATTTTAATTTTAAAGTTACTTTAAAGTGTCTTTCATAATGAAAGTGCTTATTCATTATAAGAACTCGAATTTTCAAATAATAAGATACTATGAAACTGCATGTCGGTTTATGTAAACGCTGCTCCATTAATTTAGATGCATAATTAGCATTTTTACTAGAAGGCATCTTGAAGATATGCATGCCAAAGGAGCTATTTTTATGAAATTATGTGAAGAATTCAACAAGTTTAAATAGAAAAAATAAAATTTCCTAAAATATAAACTAAAATAAAAATTCTCCGTGATTAAACCGTTTATCCAATAAGGAAAGATCAATCAATTTTAGTTCCCATACCTTTTCTAGTAAGATCAAGAAGTCTGAAGTGTAAATGTTAACTCTTTTCTTGAACAAACTTTAAAGAAAATACCAATCAGTTGTTCAGTATGAAACTTACCGTATTAGAAAGATTCATTGCGACTCCAATTAGTGTTATTCTTTTGGTTGACTTACGGTTAATAAAGAAATGTGCAAAGCTTAGTTTTAAAAGTTAGTTTAGAAGTAACTTTTGTAATGAATGGGCTCATTATTATGGGGACGTGCCTTTTGAAATATAGTTTTAAATTGTATAAAAGTTTATTTTTACCTTGATCTAAATGAATAGAGATAAACTGATGGATTGCTATTTGTTTAAGCTTACTTTAATTATATTAAAATAAATTTGAATTTTGATACAATGTATAAGATAGTTAGAAAACCCTTATAGTTAAATTCTCTTTACGCAGCTAAACAGTCGTTAAATTAGTTAGATCGAGGCAAATGTTTGTCATGTGTTTTAAAAGTACAGTAGAACCCCGCAAATCCGGACCCCGATAATCCGGATCGATTTGGTCATTTTTTTTCCAAGCTTGAGACACATTTTTGCTGATTTCTATAACACTAACTTATTTTATCGTCATATTTTGAATAAAAAAAACTTTTTCTGAAATCTTTTCGACTTTTTTATTACAAAGTAAACATTTTTCTGTCTGTAAATATTCAATAAGTTTAACATAAAAGTGATTTTGTGTAAGTATGCTTAATTTTATTTCATTTTTTCCTAAGTCTCCGGATAATTCGGATTTTCGATAATCCGGATTGGGTCTGGTCCCAATTAATCCGAATTATCGGGGTTTTACTGTACTAATATATATATGAGGAGCCCAGACGCCAAGGGGTACAAGTGACAAAATGTCGATTTGGCGTAAATTGAGTTTAAAGATAATTGATGTTAAATTGGAACATCAATAACAATTGACTAAATTGAAATAGGAAACATCTGCTTGTTGCATTCTAATCTTTGAACTCTCATTTCAATAACTGTTAAAAAAATAGAGTACAATTTTCTTTAAATGTATAATTAATCAATATTGTTTGTTTTTCGAAAAAAGTGGTTTATCTCTGTAACTCCCCCAAATAATCATAAAATGACCTATATTTCTTTACCTGAAATGAAAAAAAGCATATTTCCAGATACCCTGTGCACTTAACTCAATTTTTTCAATTTTGTCACTTATACCCCTTGGCTTCTGGGCTCCTCATATATAATATGATGATTTATCTATTTTCACATATTTTATTTTGAATTGTAAAAAACTTACTCTAATGTAATTTACAAAATTTTGACTGAAAAAAAACACTAAAAACTGTTTTCAATAATCAATCAGCCATTTTATGAAAGATCAGTTGATATCGACAGAAAGAATGAAGCATTTTTTGACATTAATTTAAAAAAATTATTGATTAAATAATCTTTTGATAAAATGCACTTCGATTATTTCTTTAGTAAATGATCTTCTTGGAAAGATATTTTCCTGGAGTAATTAATATTGTTCTTTGACATCGCACCCAATGAATAAATGTAGGATTTTAGTTTTAAAAGTTACTTTAACCTCTTCAGACCTGGGCATAAAATAACATTACAAATATATATTTATTGCTTTTGCGTAATCGAAATGACACCATAGATGACAGAAAGAACCATTTTTATGAAATCAGTACTTTAGGGGACTGGTAATTTAGGTTTTCAAATATGGATCTGAAAGTACTGATCCCCTTAAAACATCAGTGTAGCTATAAGCAATATAAATTTACGCAATAATAAAATTAAAGTCTTTAAGCAATTAACCCTTTCCGGCGCACTACTCTTTAAAGTGGAATTTAAAGAAAAAAAATTAGGCAAACTATTTAAGCCTAGAGGAGTACACGGGTATTGTTTTGTAAGGATTGCACTAACCATTTTAATTATATAGCTGTTGCCGAAGTGGTAACCTCCCATAAGTAAAGCATTGATAAGCGCAGTGAGAAGAGCATTGCTATGAAGCGCGTATTACAGTAAAACATTTTACCTATTATTTAAAAACAGTAGAGTTTGATCTCTGTGGTGCTGCCATCTAGAATTCATAAGAAATATTTAAAGTAGCCATTAGAGTAGTTTTTGAAATATTCACGGAGTTTTTGTGTCTCTAAACAGGGGGAACTTTAGGTGTTGCCGACCCGGCAACACTGCGCGTTAATGGGTTAAATGATCAGCAAATCCTCAGAATTGTTTATTGTAAAACATTTAAGTTAAATATTCATGAATATTTCTTACTCTCTTGTCCACAATATCTTGAAGGTATTTTCGAAACTCGAATGAAAATAATATTTATTTTATGAGATAATATTCATCAGTGCTGACATTTATTGGTTTTAATTTAAAGCAAAAAGCATTCAGCTATATTGAAGTAAAAATTCAAAAAAATCGAACAGTTTAGTTTTTATGATTAAAAGAATGGAGGTGCACATCTGTGTACCTCAGGTCTGAAGAAGTTAAAGTGTCTTTCACAATTAAAGTGTTTATTCATTATTAGAACTCAAATTTTCAAATAATAAGATACTATAAAACTGCATGTCGGTTTGTGCTAACGTTACTCTATTAATTTAGATGCATAATTAATCATTATTACTAGAAGGAATCTTGAAGATATGCATGCCAAATGAGCTATTTTAATGAAATTCTGTGAAAAATTTAAAAAGTTTCAATAAAAAAAAAGTATTTCAAAACATCAACTAAAATAAAAATTTTCCGTGATTAAACGATTTATCTAACAATGAAATATCAATCAGTTTTATAACCTATACCTTTTCTATTAAGATCAAGAAGCCTGAAGTGGTGAAGTTAAAGAGCCATTTTCATAACCAAACTTTAAAGAAAACGTCAAACAATTGTTCAGTATGATAAGTATCATATTAGAAAGATTCATTCCGACTCCAATTAGTGTTACTCTTTTGGTTGGCATACGCTTAATAAATAAATTGTGTAATGTTTATTTTTAAAAGTTAGTTTAGAGTAACTTTTATAATAAATGGGGTCATTCATAATAAGGACGTGACTTTTGAAGTACATAAAATGCATAAAAGTTCATTTTTACCTTGATCTAAAAGAATGGAGATAAACTGATAAATTGTCCTTTGTTTAAGCTTGCGTTAATTATATTAAAATAAATTTGCATTTTGATTCAATGTATAACATAGTTAGAAATCCGTAATAGTTAAATTCTCTTTACGCTGCTAAACAGTCGTTAAAATAGTTATATCGTGGCAAGTGCGTATCATGTATTTTATAAGTACTAATATATTTTTGATGATTTATCTCACTTTATATATTTTATTTTGAATTTAAAAAAAACTTATTCTAGTATAATTTTTAAAATTTTGGAAAAAGAAATACTAAAAACCGTTTTTAATAAATAGTCATTTTTATGAAAGATCCCTTTATATGAACATAAAGAATGAAGCATGTTTTGGCATTGATGAAAAAATTGTATTGGTTAAATAATCTTTTGACAAAATGCACTTCGATTGTTCCTTTAGAAACGATCTTCTTGGAAAAATATTTTTCTGGTTAAATTAATATTATTCTTTGACATAGCTCACACTTACATTGAATAAATATGTAATTTTAGCTTTAAAAGTTACTTTAAAGTGGCTTTTACAATGAAAGTGTTTATTTATTATTAGAACTCGAATATTTAAACAATACGACTCTATAAAACTGCATGTCTGTTTGTGCAATCGTTACTCCATTAATTTGGTTACATAATTAATTATTACTAGAAGGAATCTTGAAGAAACGCAAGAACTCAAATTTTCAAATAATATAAAACTGCATGTCTGTTTGTGAAATGCTGTTGCATTAATTAGAATGCATAATTAATAATTATTACTAGAATTATACTTGAAGGAATACATGTCAAATGAGCTATTTTTATGAAATTAGGTGTAGAATTCAACAAATTTCAAAAGAAAAAAATAAAGTATTCCAAACTATAAACTAAAATAAAAATTCTCCCTGATAAAACCCTTTATCTAAAAATGAGAGATCAATCAATTTTAGTACCCATACCTTTTCTAGTATGATCTAGAAGTCTGAAATTTAAAAGTTTAACTCTTTATATAAACAAACTTTAAAGAAAATGCCAATCAATTCTTCAGTATGAAACTTATCGTATTAGAAATATTCATTCCGTCTCCCATAAGTGTTATTCTTTCGGCTGACTTACGTTTAATAAAGAAATGTGTAAAGCTTAGTTTTAAAAGTAACTTTTATAATGAATGGGCTCATTTATTATGGTGACGCGCCTTTTGAAATATAGTTTTAAAATGTATAAATGTTTATTTTAACCTTGATCTAAATGAATGGAGATAAACTTATAAATTGTTGTTTGTTTGAGCTTACGTTAATTATATAAAAATAAATTTGCATTTTGATACAATGTATAACATAGTTAGAAAACCGTAATAGTTAAATTCTCTTTAAGTAGCTAAACAGTCCTAAAAAAGGTAGATCGAGTCAAATGTTTACCATGCGTTTTATAAATGTTCTCTGGTGATTTACCTTTTTTCACATATTTCAATTAAAATATTTTTAAATCTTACTCTAGTATATATTTTTTAAATTTTTATTAAAAAAACTCTAAAAATTCTTTAAATTTTTTATAAAAAAGTCTAATGTTTTCCATAAATAAGCAGACTTCTTATGAAAGGTTAGTTAATATGGACATATAGAATGAAAAAAAATTTTGGTATTGATTAAAAAAAAATTAAAGAATCTTTTCATGAAATGCACTTCGATTGTGCCTCTACAAAATGATCTTATGTGATAGACTTTTTCCGATAGCAATTATTATTATTCTTTGGCATAAATTATGGAACATGAAGAAATACATGTTAAATGAGCTATTTTTATGGAATTATGTGTACAATTCAACAACTTTCAATAAAAAAAATTCGAAAATGTAAATTAAAATATAAATTCTCCGTGATTCAACCATTTGTCTAACAATGAAAGGTAAGTCAATTTTAGTACCCAAATCTTTCCTAGTACGATCAAAAAGTATAATATCGAAACGTTAAACTTTTTTCATCAACAAATTTCGTTCAGCAGGAAACTTATAGCATTAGAAAGATTCATTCCGACTCCAATTAGTGTTACTCTTTTGGCTGGCTTACGCTTAATAAACAAATGTGCAATGTTTAGTTTTAAAAGTTAGCTTAGAGTAACTTTTATAAAGAATGGGTACATTCATTATAGAGATGTGCTCTTTTGAATTTTCGTTTTAAAATGCATAAAAGTTTGTTTATAATTTGATCTAAATGAATGGAGATAACGTGATTAATTGCTATTTGTTTAAATTTATGTTAATTATATTAATTAAATTTGCATTCTGATACAATGTATAACATAGTTAGAAATCTGAAATAGTTAAATTTTCTTTACGCAGCTAAACAGTTGTTACAATATTTAGATCGAGGCACATATTTATGATGTGTTTTATAAGTACTAATAAGTTTTTTGGTGATTTATCTCACTTCACATATTTAATTTTGAATTTAAAAAAAAAACTTACTCTAATATAATTTTCAAAACTTTGACCAAAAAAAACCATTAAAACCGTTTTTAATAAATATGCATTCTTTTTATGAAAAATCAGTTGATGTGGACATGAAGAATGAAGCATGTTCTGGCATTGATTAAAAAATGTTATTGATTAAATATTATTGTGATGAAATGTACTTCGATTGTTCCTTTTGTAAATGATCTTCTTGGAAAGATATTTTCCTGCTGCAATTAATATTATTCTTTGACAAAAAAAGAAAGAATAAATGTGTGATTTTTGTTTTAAAAGTTAATTTAAGCTGCCTTTCACACTGAAAGTATTTATTCATTATAAGAACTCGAGTTTTCAAATACTAAGATACTATTAAGCTGCATGTCTGTTTGTGTAAACGTTACTCAGTTCATTTGGATGGATAATTTATCATTATTAATGAAAGAAATCTTGAAGATATGCATGCCAATCCTAATAGCATGCGTGGTCACAGTGACGTCACTGTGAGTCACTTTGGTCACATCACATCTTTGACCAAAATGCCACCACTCAGTGACGTCACATTGTGACTCAGATGTGACTTTCTTAAAAATCTTTAGAAATTTATAAATATCCTTTAAAACATGTTATTTACTTTAAAAGTCATGTTTCTGGCAATTTAAATATCGTTGCTTTTGTCACAGTTTCGTCACAATGTTAATCTCAAATTAGTCACAAATGACACATTTGTCACATTGTGACCACTTTGTGAAACGTCACAAAAGAGCTCTAAAACGGCCATATCGACTTCACACTTTAGTTACCGTGACTTCACATCGACGTCACATCGACAATCGATGGTCACAAAGTCACAATGTGACTTCACAACAACGTTGCAGCGACGTCGCCATGCTTTATGGGAAATGAGCTATTTCCATGAAATTATGTGAAAAATTCAAAAGTTTTAAATAGAAAAAAAAATTTCTTCACAATTTTGACGAAAAACTTTATTTTATAGGACTTAATCTCGAAACAGGTAACCATAAAAATAAATATAAGATGCATCACTTGGACACAATAGCTACAAAATCATTGTCTCTGTGTATGAAAATGCAAGTTTTCTTTTAAATTATACCATTTACACATTTTTTGATACCACTTGATACACAAATGATACTTTTTTTTTCAGTCAAACTTCTGAAAAATTAGATTATTTTTATTATGAAAGCATTGAAAAATGTTTTTCTAGCCCTGAGTATCAGAAGCAGTCGGATGAAGTATGTGTGGAAATAACGTCATTTAATCGAATTCATTTTAAATGTTTCAAATTAAAATGTCCTTTTTGGTGTGTTCATAACTATGCAAATACGTAGCACTTATAGTTGTTGTTCAGTCCTTCCGCCTGTCCGCTTCTAACAGCGCAAAACAACCCAACGTTTGATATTTAATTTGTCGAGTCATTTCATTTTTTATGAAAATTGGATGCATAGTTTAATACAGAGACAATCAAGAATATTCTGTTACGTCCAACTGGAAAAAATGGTTTCAAGTGCATTTTAATGACGTTACACTCTTTCGAACATAATACTATTGATATGCATCTATGAAGTAAACACTAAATTATGCATTCTGCGCAATTTGTGGTGTAAAGAATATTTCTTATTGATTTTCAGGTCCATAAAACAGTATCGGAGACTACGGATGGTTGAAAATACGGGAGGCTTGATCCAGTCGTCTATTTTTATATTTAAATGTGAATCAGATTTGTATGTTAAACAGAGTAATAACGCAGTGAAAGGCATTATTACTTCAGTAGAATTGTTGCACAGAGCATTTTAAACGACAAACTATTTCGCAAACACATCCAAACTCTTCCATAACATTTTGGAAGTACGTGAGATATACAACAATTTTCTGTAGTAAAGAAAGTATTTCCTAAAATGTATCGTTGTTAGATCACAGAACTTATCTCACAACTTTTTGATTGGGTGTTGACTCTTAATGGGTTCTTCCAGCGGTAAGGTCTATAAATGGAACAAATTAACTTTAAGCGGCTGTTTTTGATTCCGATGACTCACAGTCCTTCTGCGTAAAATCCGTAGGTACCATTTTGTGGATTCCTTCATAATTACACGTCAAATCAGCACTCAGCATTATTATCTAAATTGGCGTAACATTATGTTAATAAGTGAAGAATAAAGTAAAAAATACAACAGTGCTATAAATTCATTATATCGAAATAATATCAAAGCAATAAAAATTTAATACATTTAAATTTGTTAAATAAACATAAGTTTTTCAGTCTGTAAAGCATATTTAATAATTTTTAAACAAAAACCTATCAGAAAGGCAATAAATATATATCCTATATTATATAAAAGGACTAAAACACCTTAGAGAAAATATAAACAAAATTGACACTATCTCAAGTGGCCGGGCAAAGATCAAAGATTCTGTACCTATCTGTTTTGTAAAATTGAATTCCTTTGAAAAGGTCAACAAATACACTTTTATGTCTTTGGACAATTCCACGAAAATATTTTTGATAGTTTCCAAATATTTTAAAGATTCAGACCAAAAAAACTGAGAAACATTGTATAAAATGCCATTCAAAGCTAAATCTTACATGCAGATATTTTAAACTGTATAAACCATTTGCTCAAGTTGCATTAGGAACAAAAAGACTATTTAACTTCAAAGGATTCTGGGATTTCCGAGCCTATTTTGAAATTCAGATTAATTCTGAACACCATTTATTTAAGCTGGCCATTTGCTCGAAGTTTTCCATATTTCATAAAAAGTTTTTTCATACGGCATCTGAATAAAAATATTGAATTCATGAAGAAAAATTCAATCTTCAAACATTAAATATTGCTTTATATTCTATTTCCAATCTCACATAATTTGCGGGAAAATATGCAAATAATGCGAAATGATACAGTTTAGTTTTATCTCAGCATTCATAAAATATAAAAAACTGAAATATTTATTGAGATCGAAAATATATTTCTGGAAAAAATAGCAATAGGACTTAGATTAACAAAAGGATTTTTTAATTTGAAAAAAAAATAAAATTATTAAAAAATGTTATGTAAATTTTTCAAGCGCAAGATTTTTACTACTAAAGCATTCATATTTAAAAAAAATTAGATTTTTTAAAATATATGTTGTCAGTCACTTGAAATTTTTTACCATATTTCTGAAAAGATTTATGTTAAGTAATAAAACGTGTACGTTTTCAAAATTTTACCATCTGTAATTTTTAAATAATATATCTGTTAAACTTTTAAAAATAAAAAAAGAATAAAATACATTTAAAACTTTGAAATTCGGGTTTAAATAAGAAAGAGTCTTAAGATATCAGATACTTTTGATTTCACCCTACTTTGCATTACATAACTATTTTGAAAATCTTGGGGTTTACACTTTTAATTTTTTTTACTTTTTCACGAAAATGGTTTTCATAGATCTAAAATATTTTTTTAAATATGACAAAAATGTGTTATAATATGCCATTCAAATAGAAATCTCAGATGTTGATGCTTTAACTTGAAAAATCAATTTATGTTACAGCCAAAGCTGCTTTAAGAACAGAAATACTAATTAACTTCTAAAGGATTCTGGGATTTTCGTAACCTATTATGAAATTCAGATTAATTCCGAACACAATTTCTTAAAGCTGACCATTTGCTCGAGGTTTTCCATATTTTATAAAAAGTTCTTTCGTAAGGCATTTGCATTGTTTTGTTTATAGTGTTCATAAATATGTAAAAACAAGGATCTCAGATATTGTCAAAGGTCCAGAGGACAGCAACCGCCAGCTTTGATGCTTCAGGAGTATAAAAAATTTCTCGAAGTGTATGCATCAGCAGTAACCAGACACGCTTTAAGATATCTGCTGTAATAGACGGGCACTTGAAGATCTGTATCAGTGTGAGTTGGGTTTTAAAATGGTTCTTGCAAAAAATATATGTTCTAGCCTCATCAGGAAGGATCTTCATTTCTTTAAAGTAATTTTTTCTTAATCAGATAAGCAGGGAAATCAATCTTTTCAATTTGTTACTCTTTTATCTGGATATTTAACCTAAAAGTGCCTCTATGACGTCTCTATGTAGAAAAAATGCAATAATTAATCTTACTTGCACTGATGGGCAATTTTGAGAGGCATCTATACTAATAAAAGAACAAATCCCTCTGTCTCTGTATGTGTGTGTGTGTGTGCGATGGCTAGGAAAAACTATTGCTCGTTCGAGGCTCATTTTTTATTTCAAGTTAGTCCAAAGTTTCTCCTGATGTACCTGTATTTCAGAATTTTAATTTTGTGGTTAGTTTCATAGATATTAATTACGAAGCGCAAGTCACTCTCGTCAAAAAGTCATTTTTTATGCTCACGGAACAAAAATGCTTACACACGCGCAAAAACACATATACGCACCAAATCGAAGAAAGAGCCATTTTTAGGAGTTCATTTCTGTTTCGGAATCATTTTGTTTACACCCAAATCAACAAAACTGCTTGGTTTAATTTAATTTTAAAGACATATTTCGAAAGATCGTATTTTTAGGTTTCAAATACTATAACCAATTCGAAAAAATGTTGCCGTTAACCCTTTGAAAAAAAAATTTTTTTAAAGGATCGATTTCACCAAAATTATATTTCTCCCTTTTCTCAACGCCCTTCTAGAGCCCAATTTTCGAGATATAAACAAACCAAAAATATGATCCTAAAACTGAAACTTTTCTCTAATATGTACTGTAATCAGTTTTTAGCTCACAGGCTATCATAGCCTGAGAGCATATGTGCCCGTCCGTTCTGTATGTATGTTCGTTTGTGCGTAACGCGATAACTCATGATAAAAATATCGGATCCACTTGAAATTTTGTATATAGGTATATCCTGATAAGGCGCTTCCCTGATTAGTTTTTGGAGTTCATTTGATATGTATAAGAAGGGGAACGGGGGGCTGATGCCCCTCCCCTTAGTTGATATAAATGGGATTTTCGTGCAGAATTAAGTTTTCGTTCAAAATTTAGATTATGATCATTCTGATGAGGCGATTCCGTGACTGTTATCAGGTGTTCATTGAATAAGCATAAATAGGGGGAACAGGGGTTCTAATGCCCCCCCCTTTATTTATATAAATAGATTTTTCAAGCAGAATTTTCAGATTTCGTTCAAATCTCTGAATAGTTTTGGAAGTTTAATGGTTAAGTATAAAAGAGGGGGATAACTCCTTTTAAATTATATAAATGCTAAATGGGTTTTTATTAAGAATTATCTCATTTGCTCTGAATTTTGGATATAGATTTTTTATATGATAAAGCATGTCTTTGATAGTATAGGAGGTTCAATGATTAAGTATAAAAAAAGAGGAAAGGGGAGAGCTGTTTGCCATTCTTAATTTTTTTTTCGAACGGAATCAACCCTTATAAATATAAGGCTTTAATGTACAATTAGTATTTGTAGCCTGTGAGCTCAATGCCATCAGTTTAACTGGGCAGTATTCTTTATTTATTTAAAATATGGATTTTAATTCTTTCAAATACACTAGCAAAAGGGGGTCTTTTGCAACTCACAGAGAGGATATTTTTTCTACGATAAAATTCTAAACGTACATATTTCAACTCAGTATTTTAAAAGCATCTTGCAGAGTTCAATTGTTCGAAAGTTTATTTTATTAATATTTTACTCAACTCAAAATTCAATACGCATCTCTCATTTTAAACAGTTTATTCTGATGAGTAAACTCAACTCAGGTTCTTTCGAACATTAATAATTTAACAAAACACAACTCCAATAAAAACCGTAACATTTTTACACATATTCTCATAAAAAACATTCTAATCAAACTCAAAAACAAAAAGAATATCGTTTCACACAGCTTAGGTAAAAGCTGAAGAAATAAACAGATAATGTATTTATCACAAATTATCGTTTGCACAGAAAACTTTTTACATTTTGAAATAATTAGGTATATCTTGGTTGCTAGGTGACAAAGCCAGTAGAAAATTAAATAGCATTTTATCAAACACATCTTAATAGACCAGATTTACTCCCCATACAAAAAATTCGAACAGTTGGTTGGTTGGTTGGTTGTATTGGGTTTTATGGCGCAAGGTCCCTTTAGGGACATGCTGCCCCAAAAAATTCGAACAGCTAAAAAATATTTTTTCCAAAAATTAATGTGCGAAAAGTTATTAGGGAATTATTAGGCAATTAATAAACATACTTAGGAATAAAATTAATTTTTGTAAAAAAAAAATATAATATAAATAGACTTGAAAATAAAAATAACATGATTTCGAAATAGTGTACAAGAGTTTGCAAAATTTAAAAACTATACAAATATTGATGTAAATTCAACGTTTCGATCTTATTTTGAGATATTTATCACGAAAACATCTTTATACGGGTTCCAAATAGAGTAAAACGGCCTTGAAATTCAAACGTTCATTATATTATTAGTCAACTATAGCTTCAACCAATAATAAACAGGTGGCTGTATCACAAGGTGAGGGTATGTACTCATTTATACATTGATTACTCTAAATATAGAATACACAATATAGCACGTACTACTATATTTTGATACAAACCCTCATTTTTCTCTTCATTTTGGCAATAACGGCTTTTGAGCTTATTCTAATATGGCAATCGCTTTCTTTTCACTTTTGTTCTTGTTGTATACATTTAGCTAACAAATATGCAAATGAAATTTTGAGGAGTTCACACAAGCGCAATGAAAAATTACTTAGTAAACCCCATTTTCATAGATTTTTTTTATCATTTTTAATTCTGATTACAGGATATTGTGTGCAATGTTGTTTGTCATATTTTTGGAAAAGAGCAATATTTTATATTAAGAAATCTGCAAATTATAAGCAATGAAATTTTGGGACAGTTTTAATAAAAACCTTAATTTGTCTACGAATATACATGCTATCCGCATAAAAATGAACACAATTTATTACAATAAAACAATTAATCATAATCTACAGTTTGAATGTTCTTGCTACATTAGTTTTGACAGAGTTATCCAAAAGATATTCGTTCTTTTTAATTTGTTGACGGTTCCCTATAGAGTTTCAAGACAAAATACTTGACAGAAATGTATGAACTGTGCTATGCTCTTTAGACAATTAGAGTTTCAGAATAATTCCTCCTGTATTTTTCTAAATATTTAACAAAATATCTATCATCTCTAGTGACCGATCACCTACGGCCATATAGAGTATTTGGTTGATTAAGGGTTAATTAAGGTTGACCGAATATATATTTTTTGAATTTATAAAACTACGCCTAAATCTTCTAAAAAATCTTTGAAAAGTTTGATATTTACGCTTCTAAATTTTCCGACTTTTTCACGAAAGGGATTTACTAAAATCAATTCGTAAAAAAAAAATAGTTCCCAAAATTGTTTGAAATTCTGACCAAAATAATCAGAAATATTACATAAAACGCCATTCAAATAGAAATGCTTATATTTCAACCTGTATAAATCATTTGTGTTTCAGCCCAGGCTGCAGTAGGAATAAAAATACTACTTAATTTCTAAAGATTGTCCAAGCCTATTTCGAAATTGAGATTAATTCAGAACACCATTTATTTAAGTTGGAAGTTTCCATATTTCATAAAACGCTGTTTCAAAAGGTATTTGCATTAAAATATTCATTTGGAGGAGAAACTTTCTATCCTTAGATTGGCTACTGCTTAATATTCCTTTTCAAAACTTGCATAATTTGGGGAAGATATGCGAATAATATGAAGTGATGCAATTTAATCTCAGCATTCTTCAAATATAGAAAATTTAAATATTTATTCAGATCAAAATTATATTCCTTGAATAAAAAAAGGGAATAATACTTACGTTACAATTGATGATTTTACTTTGGAAAAACTTGAAATTATTAACAAAAGCTAATTAAGTCTTTTCAAGCACGAATTTTTGATACGAAAGCATTCGTATTCAAATAAGGTAAAATCAATGATATTATTATCTATAATTCATTAATATCTATCTCATAGGAACAAAAATTCTCTTATATTCTTCATTCGTTATAGATATATTCAGATACAACACATCAAAAACAAATTTAATGCTTCAAACATATTTTTATTAGATTTATTTATAACACGATTATTCAATCGATAAATTAATTATAATCGATGTACAGTGGCGGTCAAATATTTCTGACCAGCAAAAATTTTTCAGTTAATTTGTAAATATACCCATATGAAGAGGAATCTCAAAGTGATATTTATACATTTTAGTGACATAATAGTTAGGAATCCTTACTTTACTTATAGTATCCTTAGTTACTATAGTTACTATATTATAGTTACTTATAGTAAACATGTAAATATCAATAAATTTAACTGACAAAATTAAGTATACAGGAAAACGCATGTTCTCAAAAGTTTCCGGCCACCTTCACAAGTTTGTAAAAAAGTGGTATTGTAATAGAAAATTACAGTGAACAACAACATTTACGATTAGTATTTTATCGTATTACTATTTTATTAGCTCTTAGCAATAAGTACTGCGGAGCAGCAACGTGATATTCATACAATCAACGGTTAAAGATCTATGGTACGTCGTCTATTCGTCTATGGTACGTTTTTCCTACATTTCTAGCAATTTTGGACAAATTTCGGCTGAATTGGAATATTTATAGTTCCGCAGACTTTTGTTAACTTCTTTTCAAAGATTTTCTATTGGATTCATGCTGGGCGCTTGGGCTGATCATTTCAAAAACGAAATTTTTTGTGCAAAAACCATTGCATATCGAGGTTTGCAAACATTATTTATGTCGTTATCATGTTAAGAAAATTGATGTGACCAAATTTTTTTCTCTAATAAGGCAGAAAATAGTCTTGCAAGATATCCTTATACATTGTATAATTCACCTGGCTGTGGATCTCAAATAACAGACCGACACTTTTTGACGAAAATACTCCCCATGGCATAACGTGTCCTCTGCCATGCTTCATTGTAGGAATAACATAGGTCGAATCATATCTTTTGTTGTTAGGTCATCGGACGTTGTGTCTGCCATCACTTCCAAAACTGTTTCGAATTCAATTGATGGAAAACAGAACTTTTTTCTAGTTTTCACAGGACTAGACTTTGTGTTCCTTGGAAAATGAAAGTAGGGTACGTCGGTATTTTTTTTTACCTCTGAAAATATTTTAACACCGACTCTTCCATAAAGTTCTGTATCACGTCAGCATCATAACACGGTAGACTAACTTATTTCAGCAATATTTTCATTCGTAAATGGCAGTATATTGCAACGGAATTTTCATGCGGATTATCAGTGTTTTTTCTCCTGATAATTCTGTCCTCAGGAATAGTAATTTTCCGGGGTCTCCCGGACCTCTGAATGTCCTGAACGCCATAACCATCTTTATATAATTTTGTAAATATTGTTTACAGTCGATTTTAACGATCGATAACTTAGCCGCAATACCTCGAGAAGATTGGCCTTTTATCGACAAACTAATCACTCATTTATGAACAATAATTGTTGAATTTTTCAAATTCTAATTCAAACTATGCTATACACGTTGATTCATTCATAAACACAACCAAAAAACACTTTATGGATAGAAAAAAACTAAAGAATGATAAGTGGCCGGAAACTTTTGAGAACATGCGTTTTCTTTTATATTTAATATTGTCAAAAAAAATTTTTTGATATTTACACGTTCTTCTATAATTAAGTTCCTAACTAATATGTCAATATAATGTATAAGTATCGCTTTGAGATTCCTCTTCATATGGGTATATTTACAAATTAACTGAAAACTTTTTGCTGGCCGGAAACTTTTGACCGCCACTGTATATATTTCAAGACAGTTAAAAAAAGTCCGGACCAGGATTCGAACAAGGGATAAGGTCGCCAATGCTCTTTCAACTGAGCCATCCCGGACGAAAGCTGGAGGACTAATTCACACAACTAAGTTTAACGATCACGTTAACGATTGTGGGAACGTTAAGGTTAGTTGGGTGAATTAGTCCCCCAATATTTGCCCTGGCTTAGTTGGAAAAGCATTGGTGGGTTCTACCAATGCATATCTCATTCGAATCCTGACCTTTATTTATTTATTTTTATTTTTATTTTTTATTTTTTGTACCCACTTCGAAAATTTATGTCTGTAATGTATTATTTTAATTAATAAAACAAAAATTAAATGTTCTCACAAATGCGTCTTGTTTTGAAAACCCTTAATTTTCTTAAATTTTATAACTTATTTTTCATATATATACACTGGTGTCCAAAAGTTAAGCATAATTGGTAATTAAGTAAGTAATGAAAGAAATATAAATCGAAATGTAGTGAAATTCCAGGTGTGTAAACGAAATAGTACTCGTCATATATTTTCGCGAAGAGTTTTCCCTGAAATCAAACAGGGGACCGTCAACAAATTGAAAAAAACGAAGATCTTTTGGATAACCCTGTCAAAACTAATGTAGCAAAAGCATTCAAACTGCACATTATGATTAAGTGGCTTATTGTAATGTACTGTGTTTATTTTTAAAAGGATAGCATTCATACTCGTAGAGAAATTAAGATTTTTATAAAAACAGTCCTAAATTTTTCCAAATTTTTGCTTATAATTTACAGAGTTCTTAATAAAAAATAGTGTTCTTTTCTGAAAATATGACAAACATCATTGTACACAATACCCTGTCATCAGAATTTAAAAATAATAAAAATTGTATGAAAAATGAGTAGGTTTAGTAAATAATTTTTCATTGCGCATGCGTCAACGATATCAAAATTTCATTTGCATATTTTGTTATCTAAATGTATAGAGCAACTTCTGTAAAAGTTTCAAAAACATAGCTTGAAAATTCTGAAAATGATCGTCTTTAGAATTAACTCAAAATCCGTTATTCCTAAAAGGAAGCAAAAAAATCAGGGGTTTTATCCAAATATTAGTTGTACATGCAATATTGTGTAGGCACTAAACAATGGAATATGGATACAACCCCTCATCTTTTTGCTTCATTTAGAGAATAAAATATTTTGATCTTATTCTATCAACGATAATTTTCAGAACTTTTAAGCTATGTTTTTGAGACTTTCACAAAAGTGGCTCTATATATTTAACTAACATAATATGCAAATGAAATTTTAATAGTGTTCACGCATGCACAGTAAAAAAATATTTTGCAAACCTCCTCATTTGTCATACATTTTTTATTATCTTTTAATTCTGATGACAAGGTATTGTGTACAATGATTTTTGTCATATTTTAAATAAAGAACATTATTTTATATTAAGAACTCTGCAAATTATAAGCAAAAAAACTTGAAAAAATTTAGGACTGTTTTTATAAAAACCTTAATTTCTCTACGAGTATAAATGCTATCTTTATAAAAATAAACACAGTACATTACAATAACACACTTAATCATAATTTGCAGTTTAAATGTTTTTGCTACATTAGTTTTGACAGGGTTATACAAAATATCTTCGTTCTTTTTCAATTTGTTGACGGTCCCCTGTTCGATTTCAGGGAAAACTCTTCGCGAAAATATATGAGGCGTACTATTTTGTTTGCACACCTGGAGTTTCACCACATTTCGATTTATATTTCTTTCATTACTTACTTAATTACCAATTATGCTTAACTTTTGGACTCCAGTGTATATGTATATATATATATATATATATATATATATTTAAATAAGGATATTGTCAATTTTCAGAATTATTGACCAAATTTATGAGATTAATAAGGGAACTGCCAGTATTACTCGCCTTCAATACATATATGGATTATTAACTGCATTATTTAAAAAATCGTTTCTAAAAGAATAGTAAGAATTTGTAAAAAACTATACAAAATAGGGTTGGGTATAACTGTATGCCCTAGAAAAGTATGAATGGGTATTATAAAATGGCTAAATAATATCAAATATTGCTATTCTTATAACTCTTTTTTTTATCTTACCGAATCTTTTTTCTTTTTTTAGGGTACTTACTTCATTTGGTACTTATAAAAAAGTGGCACATATTTAAACTTCGTTTGACGAATCATTTTTGATTTCATAAAATTAAATTCGGCGAAATAACAATTGTTTCTTTTTACAGTGCATCTAAAATAAAACCCTTGTTCACAGTTGACATTAATTGGAGGTTACAAAGTTTAAACGCCATCTTGATCTGTGTTCCTTTTGTACACATAGGATCCTAATTAACTTATAAAAGGCGTAATAAATCCCCTCAATGTAAACTAGCCGCGAATCCTATAGTGTTTATTCTATGAATTCCAGTTAAATTAGTCTGTTTTTTATCAATTTGACGTTTATTGCATTTAAACAGCTAATAGGCATTGCATTACACAAATATATCATTAAAAATTATTATCCATCCGTTCGTGTCTTTAATGTTAACATTTTAGTAAATTACCGACGATTTTTCTTTTCAAAATCCTTATTAACAATATTTTTATACTTCTGCGTATAAGTATCTTTGCTAAATTCCCGCGAATCGAAATTTGTTTATAATGGGAAAATGCATGATGCAACTGAAAAACTATGTGATCTAGAGTAATCGCCATAGTTTTCTGCAAGGTTTAAATTAACATCTACTTGCTCTATTTTTTTTCATAATTTTAGTATCAGTAGATTCAGAAATAGACGGAGGGGGCATATTTTTGCATTAGATATTCGTTCTCTAAAAATATAATACCTAAAATTAAAAGAAATATATTTTTTAGTTCAGCGTTACAAAAGCTTTTACAAGATGGTGCACACAACATACAATACATAACACCACACAATAAACAAACAAAAAAATTCTTTTTAACGCAACTTAATTAGTCTCTCTACGTTTTTCCTACACATATTTTTTAATATTTAATAGTCTGTAACTATCTAGGTCACTAGTCTTTACTACGTCCAACAATTAACAATTGTTACAACTAAACATTCCACGTTCCATAGATTACGAGTAATGTGGGAATGGTAAACAGACTCAGGAATGACATTGTAACGGTTCCGTTTTTACTTTTTAAGTACGGAATCATAAGAAATGAATTTTTTAATAATAAAATTGAAAATTTTAAAAATTTTTATAACTTAATTTTTTAATCTTATCTCTACTATATTATCAAAAATAAAAAAATGATGAAATATATTTAAAGCTTTGTAACACGGATTTGAACCAGTAAGAATCTTAAAGATGTCAGTTATCTTTAGGTATATTCTTATTTTGTAAATCTTAATTATTTTGGAAAGATTAACATATACGCCTTTAATTTTTCCACTTTTTCGCGAAAATATTTTTACAGTGCCCAAATAGTATTGAAATTTTCACCAAAAAAATCAGAAACAATGCAAAAAGTGTTATTCAAATAGAAATATCAGCATTTTATGTTTTACCCTGAAAACACCATTTGTTTTTAAGCTCAAGCTGCAGTTGTATTAAAAAGCCTACTTAATTTGGGATTGATTCTGGAATTTTCCTAGCTTATTTTGAATTTCAGATTAATTCGGAACACTATTTATTTAAGCTAACCAACATACCAAAGTTTTCGAATTTCATAAAAGATTGTTGCACAAGACATTTGCATTAAAATATTCATTTATGGAGAAACTTTCAGCCTTAAAATTAAATACTGCTTCTTTGTCCTTTTCAAATCTTGCATAATTTGTGGAAAGATATGCGAATAATCTGAAATGATACAGTTTAATTTTATCTCAGCATCCTTCAAAGATATACACGTTTTAAAAAATCATGCACAGATTATGAAACACTTTCCACCACTTCCTGAAAATTTTTAACAAAACTTTGTTATTTAGGGAAATAATCCATAACTGTCCATAGCCAAATATGTATTCCAATACTTTTGAACAGCCCTGTACTTGATCCGTCGGTCTATATATATATATATATATATATATTAGGAAAGTTTTTTTTAGCAAGAAAATGCCTAACTGGTTGATATTTTTCTTTCAGTAATTTATAATAATAGATGCAAGATACTTGAACAGTTTTGTTCCAGCTCTGTAATTTACCTAGTACCTTTATTACATGCCAGTATTTTCTTAAAATTTAGTTCAAACAAAAACACTCTTTAAACTACTTAAATCACATTTCCAGATATTATCATTTATGGGTGACCATGTAGCTAATTCTTTGAGTGACCCTGCATACCATTTTATCTATATTCTACAAACATTTCTTAGTAAACTGAAAGCAGTTCAACGTAAAAATGCATAACTTATTTAAAAACTACCTTTAAGTTAATTACCCTCACATTCAGTAACCTTTATGAGCTCTTTTGTGTGACCATGTATATCAACTGTAACATTTATACACACCATACAATTTGCAGACATTTAATAAAACTTAAAAACTAATATCATAATTGAAAATATATTTCATCCATTCATCAGCTATCATTGATAATATATAGTACTTCGGATAACAATATAAGATTCGAAGTGTTTTATGTGTCCCTGTAGATGTTATGCATTTCATATTATGCGTTAACTATTAATTCTCAATGGCGTATTTTATGATACCTGAATACTATATACTTGTCTCAAACAATTCCCCTCTTTATTATTGCGTAATGGAATTATTTTGAGATGCCCTGTAAATAAATAGTAACTATCATTTTCATTACATATTTTACAGAATGCACATTTTAGTGCACTTGCGAATCCATGTAAATTTGAATATGTTTGACAGGGTGTAACACCTTTAAAATTCATTTGAAACGATTTTTTCCCATAGGCTGTAATGTATCGAATAATTTTTGATAATCCCTATAAATAAACTAATCATAGTAGAGACTTCATTTTCCATAAGATTCGTGCTAGGGTAAACATCAATAACTTATAAAAATTTCATAGCAATCGGAGTATATTTACGGAAGGTAGAGCGCGAAAAAACGGCCATCCGGCCAGACGGACAGACTGACAGACGGAGAGACGGCCAGAGAAACCGAATGCATAAACACTTTTCAACTTTGTTGGAAAGTGTTAAAAGCTGAAATATTTATTCAAGTCGATATTATATTTCTAGCATTAAAAAAATCGGAAGTAGCACGTATGTTAACGATACCAGTTTTTACTTTTTAAAAAATGATATTAATAAAAGTAAAAAAAAAAAAAAAAAAAAAAAAAAAAAAACTTTTCAAAAACGAGATTTTCACTATTAAAGCATTCATCTTAAAATAAATCTCTCTTAAATAAGATAATAAGATCAATGTCAATAGATTTCTGAAAAAATGATAGTGGGATACTACTACTACTATTACTACCTAAAATAATAATAATAATAATAATATTATTATTATTATTATTATTATTATTATAATTATTAATAATCTTTCTTGCATACTACATCTATTCTAACAGATAAACAATCTGTTGAAATAATTTATATGTTTAGTTATATTTTTTCTAATTTATAAAATTATACTTAAATGTTCTAACAAATATGTCCTGTTTTATCTTAACTGTTTTAACTCATATTTCAGATATTAGTTTTCCAAAATACGGATGTCGTCGGTTACAAGAATCATTGATCATATTTATAGAAAAATAATTTTTACTAAAAAAGGTTTGGTTTTACGAAATTTTGTCAACTACAATTTTTGAACATGTTTCTACTATTATTTGAAAAAAAAGATTAAAATTAAATAGATTTAAAAACTGAAAATAGTGATTTGCACAAGGAAAAAAGATTAAAGTGTCAGTTATCTGGAGCGTTTACAATATTTTACAAAACTCAATAATCTCGAAAAGTTTGGTATTTAAATGCTTTTAAATTTTCGGATATTTTCAGGAAAATATTTTTAATGGTGTCCAAAACAATTTTAAAATTCTAAAATTCTAAAAAACGTATACATGCCATTTAAATGGAAATGTCACATGCAGATATTTGAGTCTGAAATAACTATTTTTGTTTAAGGCCAATCTAGAGTAAGAAAATAAAACTATTCAACTTCTGAAGAATGCTGGGATTTTTCTAGCCTATTTTGAAATTCGAATTAATTCAAATGCCATTTGTTTAAGCTAGCCATTTGCTCGAATTTTTCCATATTTCATAAATTATAACAAAAGTTTATGCTTAAACGTTTAATGCCTTCAATGCGTTGTTGATCCGTTGGACTGTTACTTTCAACTCATGCTTTGGGTGCATTTTAAAATCTTACATAATTTGTGTAAAGGTATGGGAAAATTATGAAAAAAAAATTTCGCTCAACATTCTTTAAACACAGAAAACAGAAGTATTTATTTAGATCGAAAGTTACTTCTGGAATAAAAAAGGGAGTAGCGCTTACGATAACAATAACTATACTTAAATATTTTAACAAAAACGTCCTGTTATACTCGTATTTATTTGTCTTAACTGTTTTAACTTATATTTTAGATATTAGTTATATACAGGGTGTTTCCAATTTTTTTTACAATAAAAGAGGGGTGATAGTACACATCAAGACAAACAACATTAAATAGGAGACCAAGGGTCCAAAACGTTTTCCTAAGGAGATAGCCGCCATTAAAGTTTAGGGACCAAAATTTCAAATAAACATAAAAAACGGAAAAATCGGTCGATTGATTTGCGGTTTTCACTAAAATTATTCTTTATGTCGGCATTTTCTTGAAATTAAATTATAAAGATAAATTTCAAAAAATACCGGTAGAGGACGCTTTAGACTTTGGAGTAACGAACAACTAGTTTTTGCCGGTATGTTTTGCATCTCATTAAATGTTTTCGTAAGTTTACAATCATGCTTAAATTTTGAGCTCAAAATCTGTAGTTGGGAGTGATTAAATAGCACAAGCTTAAATGTGTTCAGACGGTTTAAATTTCAAATGATTATAAAAAACGGAAAAATTGGTCGATTGATTTGCAGTTTTCACTAAAACTATTCTTTATTTAGGTATTTTCGTGAAAATAAATTATAAAGATAAATTTCAAAAAATGCCGATAGAGGGCGCTTTAGACTTTGGAGTAACGAACAACTATTTTTTGCCGTTATTGTTTGCATCTCTTTAAATGATTTCGGAAGCTTAGACTTAAACTTAAATTTTGAGCTAAAAATCTGAATAGTAGGGAGTGGTTAAGTAGCACAAACTGAACTGTGTTCAAGGGGGAGGGGGAGGTTCAAATTTAAAGTAATTATAGAAAATGGAAAAATTGGTCGATTCGTTTGCGGTTTAAAATAAAACTATTCTTTAAGTCAGTATCTTCTTGAAAATAATTTTTAAAGATAAATCTCAAAAAATTCCGTCAGAGTGCGCCTTAAACTTCAGAGTAACCAACAATTCTTTTTAACCATTATTTTTTGGTTCTAATTAAATGTTTGCAAAAGCATTTTAAATGTTCTCGGAAGCTTAGATTTAAACTTAAATTTTGAGCTCAAATCCTGAATCGTTATGAGGAGTTATGAAGCGCAAACTGAAGTGTGTTCAGGAGTTGAAATTTAACCCTCTTTCCTCCTCGAACACAATTCAATTTTTCGCTACTTAAACACTCCCAACGATTCAGAATTTCAGCCCAAAATTTAAGTCTATGCATTTGAAAGCATTTAATGAGATTAAAAAATAACAGTTAAAAATAGTTGTACGCTACTCCAAAGTCTCAGGCGCTCTCTATCGGCATTTTGTGAAATTTAACTTTAAAAATTATTTTCAAGAAAACACTGATTGATCAAGAAAACTGCTGATTTAAAAATTAGTTTTAGCAAAAAGCGCAAACGAATCGACCAATTTTTCCCGTTTTTTACAATTATTTGAAATTTGAACCCTCTGAACACAGCTAAGTTTGTCTACTTAACCACTCCCAGCTATTCAGATTTTGAGCTCAAAATTTAAGTTCAAGTCTAAGCTTACGAAAGCATTTAATAAGATGCAAAAAATATCGCCAAAAAAGAGTGTTTCGTTACTCGAAAGTCTAAAGCACCCTCTATCGGCATTTTTTGAAATTTATCTTTATAATTTATTTTCACGAAAATACCTAAATAAAGAATAGTTTTAGTGAAAACCGCAAATCAATCGACCAATTTTTTCGTTTTTTATAATCATTTGAAATTTGAACCCTCTGAACACAGCTCAGTTTGTGTTATTTAACCACTCCCAACTACAGACTTTGAGCTCAAAATTTAAGTTTGAGTCTAAGCTTACGAAAACATTTAATGAGATGCAAAACATACCGGCAAAAAATAGTTGTTCGTTACTCCAAAGTCTAAAGCGCCCTCTATCGGCATTTTTTGAAATTTATCTTTATAATTTAATTTCAAGAAAATGCCGACATAAAGAATAATTTTAGTGAAAACCGCAAATCAATCGACCGATTTTTTCGTTTTTTATGTTTATTTGAAATTTTGGTCCCTAAACTTTAATGGCGGCGATTTCCTTAGGAAAACGTTTTGGACCCTTGGTATCCTATTTAATATTGTTTGTCTTGATGTGTACTATCATCCCTCTTTTATTGTAAAAAAAATTTGGAATCACCCTGTATTAGAATCGTTTTTTAGTTATATATTAGATCGTTTCAGTTACTGGGATTATTGATCTTATTTATTTTTAAAAAAATACATCTTTAATAATAAATATTATAAGTTTTCAGAATTTTTCCGACTGTTTCTTTTATTTTTATCTGAAAAATACTTTCAAAAATAAAGAAACGAATAAAATAGATTTAGGACTTTGTAAAACTGATTTGAAAAAGTTAAAGTCCATAATGTGTCAGTTACTTTTGGCTTCACTTAACTTTACAAATCATAATTATTTAAGAAAGATAAACATGTACGCTTTAATATTTTTTCACTTTTTCACGAAAATATTTTTAGTAATTCTCAAACATTTTTAAAATTCTCGCCAAAAAACTCAGAAGCATTGTACAAAGTACCGTTTAAAGAGAAATCTTTTACGCAGATATTTTAACTTGAAAAAACCATTTGTGTGTCAGACCAAGCTGCTTCAAAAAGAAAAACACCGCTTAATTTTTGAAGAATTCTGAGGATTTTTCTAGCCTATTTAGAAATTCAGATTAATTCCGAACATCATTTATTTATGCTAGCCATTTGTTCGAAATTTTCCATACTTCAAAGAAAGCTGTTTCGTAAGGCATATACATTAAAATATTCATTTCAGAAAAAAGTTTCGATCTTTGCATTAAATACTGCTTACTATTCCTTTTCAAATCTTAAATAATTTGTGGAAAGATATGCGAATAATGTGAAAAGATACAATTTAATTTCGGCTCACCATTCTGGAAATACAGAAAACAGAAATCAATATTGAAATCGAAACTATTTGTCTGAAAAACTATGGAATATTACTTAAATTAGCAATACGATTTCTTGAAAATCCGTTAGAAACCATTGAGAATAGACACCATGTCTACTACCTTGGAAAAAAACCGATCATTTCTGCTTAGTGGAAATATTGATGAACAGATAAACTATACATTGAAAGCATTTAAATTTTAAACAAACACGTGTATTTCTTTTTCTTATTTATAAAACTAAATTTAAATAATCTGACAAATGTGCCTTTTTAAAGTAGATTGAATATAAAAGATTGTACAAAAAACTTGACTGCACACTTTTTGGAGCTGTTTCACATTAACCTAAAATAAAACAAAAAAGTCCTATCTGGTGCCGAAATTCGATGCTTGATAACACATAATTTTTACAAAGTTTATTGTTTTTTACCTTTCTTTGTCCTGTCGACTATTAATAGTACATGTTTTTAATTGAATAAAGTCGAGTCTCTATATAACGAAATCCATTGTTCCAGTAAAAAATTCGTTATATAGAGAAATTCATTGAATAGAGAAAGCCGTTAAAATTTTTGATTAATATGCAAATTTTGAACTAGTATTATTTCTTATACGTTTAATTAAAAATTTGAAGTATTTAACTATAAATATTAACGTAATATCCTATTTCTTAATTATTTGACCAGTTTCAAAAAAGAGAATAGACAATTATTTAAAAGCTTTTTAAAAATCACACAAGAAAAGCGTAAGGTAATTTTTTGCCATTGAAAACACATCTCAAATTTTCGGGGGCGATCTCATTGCTCCGGGAGTGAATACCCCCCCCCCCCCCGCCCCCAAGCCACCCTCTGAAATCCACACTGACTTCAATTACCACATTAATCCAGCTTTTATATGTGTAACAATTAAATTGACACTGTTTCTCGAAGGATGTTAAAAGATATGTGGGAGGGGGGCTGGTGGAATGAATTCGTTGTACTTAAAGATCAAGGAGATTCAAGGTGGATAAGCAATATAAAAACTCAGCCTCGAACGATAAATCAAAAATAAGTTATGGAAATTTCATTCCACGTGATTTTGAAGCTTTTTTAAAACTGAATAAATAAAGACCATTTTATGAAAAATTCGTTATATGGAGATAAATATTTCGCTATATAGAGACTTTTTTAATGTAATCATGAAAAAAGGAGACCGTTCCTGCTAAAAATTCGTTATATAGAGAAATTCGATGTATGGAGTTTAGTTATAGAGAGACTCGACTGTATTATTTTTTCTAACAAATACTTTTGTTATTGTTTATGTGTAGTAATGTTAGCATGTGCTTATGCATTTAATATATAATTTCATTAATGTTTAGGCACTTAGTAATAGTAATAATAACAATAATAAATATTGGCTTAATTCTCTTTGCACCGCTTGCGATTCTTTTATATTAAACATATTTTTCATTCTTTAAATTTAAAACAAAGGTTACATTCCTGAACAAAACGTATCTAATAAAGCGAAAATTATAAGAAAATTGTAATATCAGTTAAATCTTGTTGTAACATAATACAGTAGAGGACCTATTATCCGGAATTCCGAAATCCGGAAATGAAGAAGATTGAGAACGAGATGAATCATGATGAAATGAATGAATCACGAATCTTTGATCAAATGTGCGTTTTATCGAGATTTTTTTAGATTTCATGCTTTATTGGCCTTTTTTTTACGAAATTCACATTTTTTCTGCGTTTTTTCGACAAAATTTACGTTTAAAAAAAAAAAAAAAAAAAAACGCAAATTTTTTCAAGTATTTCTTTAAGTATCAAAATTCATAATTCATTCAAAGATTCATGATTCATTCATTTCATCATGATTCATCCCCATAAAAGTACGCAAAATTTTTCAGGTATCGCGAAAATACTCTGCAAATTCGTCAAATATCGCGATAAAACCCTGCAAATTTCGTCAAATATTGCAATAAAACCCTGCAAATCTCATAAAATATCGCGAAAAAATGCACATTTTGTGAAGCGATCGCGGAAAAATCCCGTGTAAGCGCCCCCCTCTAATTATTTTACGATTTACGTCACCTTTGGGGGAGCGGATTAACGGTATTTTACGGTTATATACATACATATATATATGTAAAGCCAGTGAGCAAAACGTCCAGATTTTGAAGAGCACTGAATTTTGGATGTCCGTATATTTGACTTTGTACTATAGTACAAGAATCAAAGTTGTAGCTTAGTGTTTTTTTCACAGACTTCTCATACAACACACTTTTCATTCATATTCTAGATATCAGTGCTATAATTTTGCTGTTATTTTTAATTTTTCCGTGTTTTGTTTTGTTTTTGGAGGGGGGGGAAAGGGAGTGTCGAGTTTCGGACGGACCCGAAATCCGGAAAATTCCAAAATCCGGAAAGCTCTCGGTCCCGACGATTCCGGATAATAGGTCCTCTACTGTATTTTCTAAACATCTCCAGAAACTCTTTCTTAGTTTATTGTCAATTCATGTTCATATATTGTCATATGGACATGGACTAAATAGTAGCCAAAACAACAACATTCCTTATATTTAAAGATAGAAAACCAACGAATATAAATGCACAAATAAAGTATGAGAAGGTAGCAAATAGCTATTTCGAATCTACTAACGAGATTCTTCAGTGCAAAACTCAGCGAGCTAAAGGCTCTTTCAATAGGAGCAATTAGAATGGGTAACGAAGGAGGGGCAGAAACAGAGAAATTGTTGTTTAATTTAAAAGCATTTAGCTGATTATTACTTAAAGCGACACTAGAAAGATTGAGAACAGCATTTTTGTTAACAGTAGGTAAATTTCTAGAGTTGTTGGCGAAAGAATTATTACATAGTGTATTAAATTTCCTTTTTAAAACTGCGCAATGAATCGAAGAAGCAGTGAGGACTCTATTCCATGAAATTCTGTCTATAGAATCAAAATCAGGAAAATAATTACCAAGAGAGATATGTAAGTGATATAACTCGCGCTCTATATGAGCAATTTTCAGGCGAGTCTCTTGAATCAAAGCCCTTAAAAGAGCTAATTTAGATCGAAACAAGACCTTATCTATCCTACTTGAATTAAATAAATTACAACGCATTGAAATAAATCTAGGAATCACTTTTTTGCGTCTGCAGTCACGTAGAAAATGTAAGTGCTCCAAAAACCTATACTTTTTCAGCCGTAAATTACAAAATCTATTGATTTGTGACATAGTAAAGAGAAGTAAAATAAAAACAGCGATAGTGGAATCAAGGCCCGTTGACGCCAAATACATTAAAATAGCAAATAAAGCCTTTGTGCACAAATATTTAAAGATAGAAAATCAACGAATATAAATACACAAATAAAATATGAGAAGGTAGCAAATAGCTATTTCGAATCTACTAACGAGATTCTTCAGATTGTAATAATTCTTTCGCCAACAACTCTATAAATTTACCTACTGTTAACAAAAATGCTGTTCTCAATCTTTCTAGTGTCGCTTTAAGTAATAATCAGCTAAATGCTCTTAAATTAAACAACAATTTCTCTGTTTCTGCCCCTCCTTCGTTATCCCGTCTAATTGCTCCTATTGAAAGAGCCTTTAGCTCGCTGAGTTTAGCACTGAAGAATCTCATTAGTAGATTCGAAATAACTATTTGCTACCTTCTCATACTTTATTTGTGCATTTATATTCGTCGGTTTTCTATCTTTAAATATTTGTGCACAAAGGCTTTATTTGCTATTTTAACATTCCTTATACTTCAGTAAGTTTTTCGTTAAACTCTGATTAACCTATTTGGATAGTTAGTGTTAATATTATTAACGTAAAAATATTTTTTAAAAGTCGAAAAAAGAATCGGAATCGGATGGGGCAAAACGTCTAACATAAAACTGGTTATGAATTTATGTTCGATTATCCATAGGATATCCATAGATGTAATATTTCAACATCCATATTATGTTCCACAACTGCGTACAAAACAGTTTTAACCACACTTTTAATTTAAAAAAAAAAAAAAAAAAAAAAAAACATTAATTAACGAAAAAGGGCTTGCAGCAGAGTTGACGGAATGTTTCCTTTTTTTTTAGGAAAGTTCCGTCTTTATAAACTTCGTTTTTTGCAACAGTAATTTAAAACGCATAGAGCGCATACGCGGCGATAAAAAAATACAGCAATCTCATTAGATGATAGATTTTTACAGTATTAATTCCGTATTTGAAACTGTGTATTTTTAAAATGACAACATATATACGGAGAGTTTGCATTTTTCTAACAAAACGAAAATTTTCAGATCAAATTTCACATAAGATAACCTGTCAATAAATGAATATTTTTAAGAGCGCACATAGAAAATATCGATTAGTCAAGGCGTTGTGTATAGGTGTATCTGTATCTGTACCTCTAACTAATTTTTTTAATGACACTATTTTACAGATAAAATTCTAACGAAAATGAGTGATTTTTAACCCTTTCCGAAGCAATGGTCCAGTGTCGGAACCACCTAATTTTAATTCCAAACTTAAAAACGGTACCAAGAAAAATGTAAACAAAATTTCCATATACAGTGCAAGTTTAGTGTAATTTCTAAAAAAAAAATTGTAAATTCCAGTATCAGTCAATCATTTCATCATTTTACGAACAGAATTTTTCTGTGCTGGAAAGGGTTAATAGTTTGTTTTATATATACACATGCAGTGGCGACAACTTATATGGGTCTGTGGAGACCGAGCCCACCCAATAATTTTGAATCGTAGCGTACTAAACTTTCGTTGTTCTTGTTATTTATTTCATTATTATTTTATTATTGATTTTTCTCCTTAGAATACAATTTATGGGTAAACTGAGTTTTAACCCACTTCTTGGCAGCGTTTTGCTTTGACGCGCGATGACTGCGCGATGCCTTGCTTTCTTTTCCGTTTAGGTGCTGCTCTTCTTGGCAACCCTTGGAGATTCGGAGAGATTCCGCTCCTCGGCTTGCGCATGCTCCGTTCGTTCTTTCTTTTCTAGTTTTCTTATTGGACGAGAGAGAAGAAGCATTTAAAACTTTGAAGTCTCGCTCCTTGAAATTAATTAAATATCTTGTTTCTCATTAGATGCCGTTGGATTTCGAAGAGAGTAACATCGAGTGAGTTATTTTTTTTTTTGGGGGGGGGCAATATACGAGAGATTTTTTTTAATTAGAAACCTTTGTTTTGTATTTAAAAGGAAGTATTTTCTACATGTTTACTGTTTTTTGAATGCAGAGACCGTACTTTGTATTTAAAAGTAAGTGTTTTAGGTCTTTCTTTAGTATTTTAGATGTTTTGAATCTTAATGTTATTTAGTTTCATATTATATATAAAAGAAAAACATTATTTGACTTCAAAGCTTAATATATTTCTTTAGAAAATCTATTATTGATTTCTTTTTTTAGTTAAAAAAAGGTTGGTTTTGTTTTTAAAAGAAGGTATGTCTTTTGCGTAGTGTCTCCTGGACTTAAATCCCGCTCCTGGAGATAAAACGCAAAAGTGCGTCAATGTGGCGATATTTTGAAAGCACGCCAAGAAGGGGGTTAAAACTCAGTCGCGCCCAATTTATTTGCCAATCATCATGCATTTTAACTCTTCAACTGACATCCGTAAATTCCAAATGACTGAATAGTTTTGCTCTATGTTTAACTTCCTGCTAATTCACTTTGTAGTCATGTTCATGATAACATGACATTACAAAAATATCAGTGTTCTTATAACGAAAAACGCACGGGAATTTAAATTAACAAAACTGCAACTTTATTAAAACATGATATCTTGACTTAAAAATCTCAACCATCTCTCAACCCTTCAAACAAACTAGTCGCGTCTTTTTACAAAAATGTTTCTAAGCTCACTCAATATTTTTGAGTCAACACAATATTTTTCAAAAGTTGGCGCCAATTTACACGTGATTGGTTCAATAACATTTCTTAACTGTATCTTTCTTTCTTCATAATGACGCAGGTGATTTTTTATGGAAATTATTTATTTATTATTCAATTTGTTTGTTGACTGATAGCTGTTTCTCGATTCTATAGATATCCTATATCCGAAAGGAAAGAAATTTTCCATTCCGAAAGTATGAAAATATTTCCCCTTCTCTCCCCGAGAATATTTGAAGTTTTGTCATTAGTAATGGCTTAAAATTAAAAAACTACATTCGGAATTCTATAATCCTCCACTATATATATATGTATGTATATATATATATATGTATGTATATATATATATATATATGTATATATATATATATACATATATATATATATATATATATATATATAACTCCATTATATTCCCTTAAGTTACATACGTTTTTAAGTCTTCCAAAATTTCCAAGGAGATATTTCAACAATTTCCAAGTTCTAAAGAGAAATTTTCAGCTGAAATATTATTTAAAGTTACATTCAATAATAATTCTGATTTTAAGCTAAATAGACCATTTGCAATAGGCACAAGCTACAGTACATTAAGAAAAAAACTACGTAACTCCTAAGGTAATCTGAGATATTTCGAGCCTGTTTTCAATTTCAAATTAATTCTGAATACCATTTATCTAAGATAGCCATTTTCTCAAAGTTTTTGAAATAGTTTTTCCATATTTCATAAAATGACGTTTCATAAGGCATTTACATAAAAGTATTCCTTTGAAGAAGAAAATTTCCATCCTTATATTAAAATATTGCTTATTATTTCTTTACATTCCCTACATAATCATTTGCCGAAAAATATACGATTTATATGAAGTAATGGAATCTAATTTTAGTTAAAATTATTGAAATAGAAAAAAACTGAAATCTATATTGAGATTCAACAGATGCTTCTGGAAATTAATAGGAATTACACTTGAATTAAAAATACGAGTTTTTATTTTAGAAAAAATTAGACATCGTTAATAAAAATTAAATAACGCTATTGGAGTAAGATATCTTTCTGATGTAATCATTTACATCCAAAACAATAATCACGCCTATAATACCGTTAGACAAAGCGCTACTTAGTGATGATTGGGATCAGGGCCGTAGCTAAGGGAGTTCAAGGGGAGTGACGCGGCCTCCCCTCCCCCCGTAAAACATTTTGAGCCTCCCGTTGAAAAGTTTTTAAGGTCACTAACTGAATTTATGTTCCGAAAATCCAAATGAAATTATTTTCAAAAATCTCATTTACTTTTAAGGTCTTTTCACAGTTTTGCAGAAATTCTAAATTATAACTAAAATAAGTGTTTCAACACTCGTTCTTCCTATTCGCACATATGAAGCTAACATGGTGTTAAATATTACACTAGTTATACCTTCGAATTTTTCATATTTCTATTCTTTTCTTAGCGTAAAATGAAGTTAGTCCAACAGTTTAAAAAGAAACATAATACCTATAGTGTGAAATGCACTATTTTATATTTCTGCGGCAGAAAGAGAAAGAAAATTATGAGCCCCACCTACATTCTGTTGAACCCCCCCCCCCCTATTGTTCACTTCTAGCTATGGCCGTGGTTGGGATACTTTGTGACACCTAGTCTAGCTTTCGTATTTTGAAACTCCCATGTGTGTCAGGAAAGCAAATATCAGTGCCATCTCCTAGTACAGTGCGCATCATCACCTAACGAATATTTCTCGAAATTTTAACTCGAAATAAACAAACTAGACCAAGTGTTAGAAAATAACCCCGTCAATCACAAAGTTGCCAAATCTTAAGGCTCTTGTCCCTTACCGACAAAGCGCTCCCGAATTAATGCTTTTCCTATGGGGAGGTTATTTTCTAATATATGATTTGCATTTTCATATTTTTATTTAATTATTTATTTGGTACTTCTCTATTATCCCGTCGACCAATTTCGCCAAATTATACAAATCGCCAAACTTGTAGCCAAATTATACATATTGACATAATTTTTATTTTAAATAACGAAAAAACAAATAATTAGTGGAATATTAATAAAAATTCAAATAAAAAAACGAAATTAAAATCACTTAATGACATTTTAAACATGTGAATCTTATTTAATGTCATTGAATGTGACATTCACGATCATTCATTATTGGCATTTAATCTTATAGTTTGGCGATAATTTTTTGGTCGACAGGTTAACTTAGAAGTACCATTTATTTGTATTGCATAGCTGATGTGCACATCTCTTGTTTTTTATTATTTCGATTTTGAATGCAGCTATTTTTATAAAGTTAGTTTCACTTTCCAAACCGGCTTCGAAAGTGAAAGTGCCTTTTTAAAAAGTATCTGCAAAAAAGTAAAAAAAAAAAAAAAAAAAAAAAAAGAGAGAGAGAGAGATGTCAGCATGCACCTCATCTATCCAATGTAAAAAAAATATTTAAAAAAAGTCAAAATGCAAACCAGATATTAGATAATACCCTCTTCATAAGAAAAGCATCAGCTCGCGAGAGCTTTGTCGTCAGGGACAAGAGCCTAAAGGTAAGATTTTATATGCTGCATAGAAAAATATTTTTTAAATGAATATGTTCCAGTACGAATACTTCTACTTGCAACAAGTGTAGTTCCTATAAAGTGTAGTTCCAAAATCAACTAATTTATCAGGATCGAAATCAGACTTGCCATGATAGGTAGATGTGTTATTTTCGGATTTGCCTGTATAATTTTCTAAATACAAATCAAACTTGCTTTTACCTTTTTTTAGAAACTATTTTCAATGATACGGATACTTTTTACTAAACTTCTGCTTTTGTTTTTCACTCCTTAATCATCGTAATCATTTACTAGGTTTTTATCATCAAACATCATCTAATGATTTCAAGATAATTTAATTTTTTTAATGAAAATTTACGAGTTAACAATTTCTTACTAGGTTATTTCCTATGGAGTAACTTTTTTTTATGATTTCCTTTACTTTTTACTTCAAAAAAAGGTTTGGCCTAATTTTTAGTAAAATACATTATTTTTTTTCTTTTTTTTTAGATCCGTGAAATCTAAATGACCTTGGGAGTTTATATTCTCATTACTTTTTTTATTTTGTTTTTAAGTCTAACCATTACATACTACAAATTTTTTAAATCTTTCTGGGTATCAACAATGTTTTATTTAATTTTTAATAGCTTTTTCTTAACCCTCTTCTTCTTATTTTTCTAAATGTTTTTTAAATTGTTTAGAATAATTGTATTTGTTTTCACTAGAGGTACACTTTATGTTTACGAATTTCTTCATTCTTTATTAATTGCCATATCAATCTTACATGCACCTCTCTAACATTTTAAGCAATTTGTTAATATTTTACCTTTTTTTTACTTCTTTTACTAGTTTATTTCCTATATCATGCAATTTAGAACTAGGGGATAGTAATGGGATTCTTGGTTTTCTTTTTTCTAACATAAATACTTCTAATAATTCAACTTCTTCTAACATTGTACGCTTTCTTTCTGCTTTTTAAAAAATTAAATTTTAATTTTCGAAACTTCACTGTTAAAAATAAAGGTGACAAACCGGTGCCATTTGGGACCCGGAGGTGAAAAGGCGGTGCCATTTGGAACCCTAGGGTGTCATAGCAGCTTGAATATGCGGTTGGGGTGACGACAGATCTGTTACTGGATGATGGGAGCTAAATAAGGTGCCATGCACTTCGTAAGCACCTCATCGGGTGACTGGCAACTTGCGCATGCGCTATGACGCGTGTCTTTCTGCTTTCGGTGTCAGCAAGTAAAGATTACGGGTGTGAGCAAATCAAAACATAGCAGTGTGTAAATTGGCGATATTAATTGAGGACTAACCACTGAGTTACAATGAAACAACAATGAGGACTTAACGATCCGGTTTGCGCGACCAGTGAACCGGGCAAAGTCTGATTAAAGGTAAGATTTAACTTTATGTTATTTTATTTTATTTTAACGTTAATTTATCGTACATCCCTATAAGTAATGTCATAAAAAAACAGTAAATTAGATTTTTTTGTTAGTATGATTGATTGTTAAGTTTATTATGTGAAGCTACAAGCTACACTCTCACCAAAATACCCGCTTGCTAATGTTAAATCTATGAGGTAGTTATTTTACAATTTCTCGTTTACATGTCAATATTTTAAAATGATTTATCGAGGCCTTAGCTACCGAGGAGCAATTGGAGCAAACTGCTCTAGGCACGGGAATACTAAGGGCGCACAATTAGAAAGAGCGAAATGAAAGATTGTAAAAATATTTACATATTTTTTCATTACAAATCAGTTATTATAGACGAATCTTGTTGCAATCGGAATATTCTATGACCATTTTACCTTATGTTTAAACTCAGCTGTTTAGATTTAACCCTTAACTGCTGTTAGTGGTCTCAGACACCGTGAGTTTTTCAAGTTTCACAGTTTAACTTGTAATTTTTAGTTTAACTATAGATACTGGTCAATTTTTTTTTAGTTTGGAGTCTTATTACTACCTCTAAATACTTTTTAATGGCTGAATTTATTTATAATATTCTTGTACACAAAGTTTAATACATAAATAGTATTCTGAGAATTAATGAAACATTTTATTCATCTTCAGATTAAATGGTCTGACAGACAGCTCACAGTAGTTATGTAACAATTTTTGTCAGAGCAGTTAAGGTTAAAATATATTTTTGCGTCTATATACAGTTAAAAGCAATTAATTTTATTCGCGAAGTTTAAATTTTAACCTTTACACGGGATCTTGGACAGCATCTGGCCGGCTTTGTATATATTGTCGGATAGATGCTATCCGAAACCCTCCTGTAAAGGCTAATTCACACCATATTGCAGCCTCGCGTAACTTCTCTAATATTGTTTCAGTATACTTGATTCGTCTTTATTTGAGAGGGGGGGGGGAACTTTTTCATTTAAGACAATTGAATACTTGCAAATCTTAAAGTAATCAAAACTTATTTACAGGGTTTTCATTATTAATATTTTCCTTATTAACTACCATTATTTCCAAAATAATCTTCATAATAAGATTAGATCGGGAGGCGGTAGCACGGACAATCATTTAGTCTCACTTAAGGATAAAAATCGCGGATAAAACCTCGATTTGCATATTAAAACGTTATTAGTCAGCCAAGTCATACCTTGTTGGGAAATGCCTAAAACCCCGAATTTAGCGGTATCTTGGGTTTACCATTATGTTTTCTTACTCCCAATTCTTCATATTTCCATACTTTTGGTTTCATTTTCTTTCAAAAAGGTGAGAAAATGTTACGGTATTGCATTGAATAAACCTTATGATCTGATTATCGGCTATGCAGATTTACACCCATTTTTTTTTTTTTTTTCGAAAGTATTCTTTCGCATTAAACCTTATTTAGTAGCAGAATTTTATGGTTAAATAAAATAAAATATTTTTTTTCAGTAATAGTAATTTAAGTTTGATTAGACCGTAATCAGTCCCCCCCCCTTTCTTAATCATCAACATCATCCGATATGACAAATTTGTAGTCATGAACATTCAAATTATAAAAGGAAAACAATCTGTATTTACTCCACTGAACTTTCAGAATAGTTTACAGAAATAGTGTGTGTTCAAAAAATATAACAATGAATAAAAACTTATATCGTAATTTTACACAAATGTGAAAATTTTCCGCAGGTGATGAAGATCTCGTGTTTCAAAGGCGATTTTTGCACTGTCATTTATAAATCTTAAACATTTTTCTAATGACATAATTTTTAACAATCTTTCATTCCACCCGTTCTGAAACAAGACCAATAAACAGGGCTGGCTTTTTGCCGCTAAAAACCTGGGGAGAAGAGGATATACAATAAACTGTTAGCCCTTAAACTGTATTTTAATACTAGTGATAAAAATTCTATTTTCATGTAATTGGTGTATTAATATATAATATCTATATAGGGGAGAGTGGGGTGGTGTGGGACTTTTTTTTTTTTTTTTACAAAAGTAAGAATTTTTTTTTATATATATACACAAAAAGAAACAATTCAATTTATAGCATGCAAGGTAAAACACTTTTTAATCCCCCTGAACAATATAGAAACATAACGTGCAAATACTATTTTATTTTAAAGAGAACGTAAGTTTCAAAATGTGTCTCATACCTACTCATTAAGAGTTATGGGACAGCAATAATAAAAAAAAGCTATAAGGCACAAAATAACCTATAGTGTCGGTAAGATAAACAATCAAACAAAGGTTGTAAGTTGATAATGTATATGCCACAATATAAAATTCCAATATCTTCATGACTGGAATGAAAATTCAGGATTCTCTGTCATTGGTGTCATTAAGGCCCCACACTAGGCTCAGAATGTAAAGATGATAATGTAAAAGTCTATAGGAGCTGTCTTTTGAAATACCTAACTCAAATTTTAATATTTTTACATGATTCTTTTGAACAAGATAGCTGAGAATATAACGATAGTTTCAATTTCAGAACCGGTTCAAACCAATTTCGTAAGTTAAAGTAATTTAAAAAAAAATCTGAAACAAAAACTGAAAAAGTAAAAACTACGCCGGTTGCGGATCGCCCTCAGCAATCTTGTGCAAAACAATCACTTAAAAATATTAAAATTTCGGCGAAATATTTGAAAAGAACGCCCCCATAGACTTTGCATTATCATCCGGGTCTTTTTCTGTGCCTAGCGTTGCGCCTTAAATAATCATCACTTTTTTTACATTTTGATGTATAAATGCATATATTATCAATGTTATAATTAATATATTATCCTCTAAAAAATTTGCATGTTAGCAATTCGCATTATTATTAATTAAAAAAAGGAACTGGACGCATCAAATTCATCCCTTTTCTGGCATGTCCCATTCCTCGCCAGTTCCTTGTTTGTGTTAAACTTCTTGTTCAAACAAAAATACTGCTTTAGGCTTAGTTTAAATTATGGATAATATACAGTATAATGTTCCATAAATAGGGAAACTATTACATTTATACATAAACAAGCCTTTAATATATTGAGACAAATAAATCAAATTTAAATTGGATTTTAGAAAAAAAAATTTCTTTCAAACATTTGCAAGTCTATGCATATCAATATTCTTTTGTAAACTGAAGAATGGATTACCATTGCTTCATCTTGTATGCGATCGATGAAATCTTTAGAATAATGCACAAAGAGAAAAACCTACAGTCCCATTCCACCCGACTTTCCCCCATATAACAAAAGGGAGACATAAAGAATTAGCCAGTTCCCTAAAGCTCCTGATATACACTATATGGCCAGAGATGACCGTCCACTTGCGATTTTAGAAATTTTGTTAACTATCTAGAAAAATGTATGTAGAATTATCCTGAAAATCTTAGTGTATAAATATAATACACTACCTGGCCATTGATTATCGTCCACTTGCGATTTTAGACATTTTGCAAAATATCTAGAAAAATACATGAGGAATTATCCTGAAACTCTCAGTGTATAAAAAATATAGTACAGGTCATCTATTTCCGTGAAGATTTCTTTCAGAAACTTTATAGGGGAGCGCCAACAAATTAAAAAATGTATGAATATGTTTTGGATAACTCTGTCAAAACTAATGCATCAAAAGCGCTCAAACTGTAGATTGTGATTAAGTGGCTTATTGTTATAAACTGTGTTCATTTTTATGTCGATAGCATGTATACTCGTAGAGAAATGAAGGTTTTTATAAAAATACTCCCAAAATTTTCCAAGATTTTTGTTTATAATTTGCAGAGTTCTTAATATAAAATAATAATATTTTCTGAAAATGGGACAAACAACATTGCACATAATACCCTGTAATCAGAATTAAAAATTAATAAAAGTGGTATGAAAAATGAGTAGGTTTTTTAAATAATTTTTCACTGCTCATGCGTGAACGATATCAAAAATTCATTTGCATATTATGTTAGCTAAATGTATAGAGCAACATTTTTGAAAGTTGCAAAATCATAGCTTGAAAATTCTGAAAATAATCGTCAATAGAATCATTTAATCAATTTATTTCCAAAATGAAGCAAAAACAAGAAGGGTTGTATCCACATATTCATTAATTAGTGTCAATATAGAATACACAATACGGAATTTACTAGTACATTTGGATACAATCCCTCATTTTTTTGCTTCATTTTGGGAACAATGGATTTTCCACTTATTATATTGACGATTATTTTTAGAATTTTTAAGCTATGATTTTGCGACTTTCACAAAAGTTGCTCTATTCATTTAGCTAACATAATATGCAAATGAAATTTTGATATCGTTGACGCGTGCGCAGTGAAAAAATATTTGGTAAACCTACTCATCTTTCATACAATTTTTATTATTTTTTAATTTTGATTACAGGATATTATGTGCAATGTTGTTTGTCAGATTTTCAGAAAATATTATTATTTTATATTAAGAACTCTGCAAATTATAAGCAAAAATCTTGGAAAAATTTGGGAGTATTTTTATAAAACCCTTAATTTCTCTACGAGTATGCATGCTATCGACATAAAAATTAACACAGTTTATAACAATAAGCCACTTAATTGCAATCTACAGTTTGAGCGCTTCTGCTGCATTAGTTTTGACAGGGTTATCCAAACGATATTCATTATTTTTTAATTTGTTGACGGTCTCCTATAAGGTTTCTGGAAAAAATCTTCACGGAAATATATGACCTGTACTATTATGTGTATACACTGAGAGTTTCAGGATAATTTCTCATGTATTTTTCTAGATATTTAACAAAATGTCTAAAATCGCAAGTGGACGATAATCAATGGCCAGGTAGTGTAGTACAAGTCATAAATTTCCCTGAAGGTTTTATTCCGAAACTCCAATAGGGGACCGTCAATAAATTAAAAAAGAATGAATATCTTTTGGATAACCTTGTCAAAACTAATGTAGCAAAAGCGCTCAAACTGTAGATTATGATTAAGTGGCTTATTGTAATAAACTGTGTTCATTTTTATGTCGATAGCATGTATACTCGTAGAAAAATTAAGGTTTTCTACGAATCCGAAAAACAGTCTCAAATTCACCCAAGATTTTTGCTTATAATTTGAAGAGTTCTTGATATAAAATAACATTCTTTTCAGAAAATGTGACAAACAACCTTGCGCACAATACCCTGTAATCAGAATTAAAAAATAATAAAAATTGTTCGAATATTGAGTAGGTTTACTAAATAATTTTTCACTGCGCATGCGTCAAAGATATCAAACTTTCATTTGCATATTATGTTAGCCAAATGTATAGAGCAACTTTTGTGAAAGTTGCAAAATCACATCTTGAAAATTTTGAAAATAATCGTCAATAGAATACGTTGAAAATTCGTTATTAGCAAAATGAATTAAAAACACGGGGGGTTGTATCCATATATTCATTGATTAGTGTCAATATAGGATACATAATAGGGGCTTACTAATAAATTTGAATAAATTTCCTCATTTTTTTATTATTATTACTGGTATGGAATACCTGTACATGTTAGGGAAATTCGTTGCTAATCTGGAATAGACACTTTGTTCCAAGATATGTTTTGTAAATATGGTTAATAATGTAAATAGTTTGTAGTAACTCTTAATGATAATACAGGAAAAGAATATCTGAATGACAAGTATGAGTTGGTCATGTAATTTTCTCGTGCTGTCCGAAAATAGGCAATAAAGGAGAAAGTGCCCGGTTAAACGGATGGCATTGAGCTCGCAGGCTATACATACAACTGTATATTATACTCTTATTTCAAAGAATAATGCCCTTCCAAAAATAAAAGAAATCAACTAACTGTAAGTTATTGGACAGTGGATTAACTGCCATCCCTCTTTATACTTAACCAATGAGCCCCTAAAACTAATCAGGAAAGTGCCTTATCAGAGTGAAATTATTAACAAAATTTGAAGAAAATGTGATAATTCTGCATGATTTCTGCATATTTATATAAATTAAGGAGGGTAGCACTCTCTCCTCCCCCCCTTCGTATTTAACCAGTGAACCTCCAATGCTAATCAGTGAAGAACCTTATCAGAATGAACCTACATATAAAATTTGAAGCAAATCTGATATTTATATAAAGAGTTATCACGTTACATACAGAACCTGCGGGCACATTAGCTGTCAGGCTTTGATAGCCTTGTGAGCTATAATTTAAATTTTATTTAAATTTTATTCTTTCTTTTTTTGTTCATCTACAATTTTTGCTGTACTTTGATGATAGATTTTAATTGGACTGTCTTGTTGTGTGTTTTCCTTAATGTGTTATTATTATTTTTTCAGATAGTGAACTTAAATTTATAGTACTTACATTACCATGCTTGATACAAGAAAAGTTTCCGATTCTTTATCATGAAGAAGGTGCAGAAATTTCTGTGTTTCAACCTGTTACTGTGCTCCGCAACTCAAGCAACTTGTTAAATTACTCATGCTATGTATTAATGTTATATAAACAGTTAATTATAAAAACTGATACTTTTATAAGCTTAGTTACTTTGTGGTATGCATTGTTTTGGTTGTTTAACGTTAACTATAGTAAAAGCCAATTTAAATTTTTATCATTTTTATTAGATACTTATGTCTTCAAAATTTTCTCAGTGGCATCAGTTCCACATAGTGTTACGTCTTTGTTTAATAATATTTAATACATTCTTCGTGTTTACAATAAAAAGATTATTTGAACTAAAGGTTGTTTTTTTAATTCAATGTTTTATTCATTTCATTATATTTACTCAGTGGATTAAAATTTCAGATGCAATAAGTCAAAACACAAAAACATTTAGGCAGAAAGTGTTTTGATGTGGATACAGGACTAGAAATCAGCAGTCGTTAGTCGTCAAATGAAACTAAATTATAGAAAAAATATTCCTAGTCGTCAAATCTTGATAGCTAGCTTTCTTTAACTTTAATTTTTGTTTAGCAAATGCTTTCATTTGTATTTTAGCATACATCCCCCCCCCTCTGCATCATGACATCAGCACGTGTCTTAAGAATTTTGAACATTTCAATAACCTCTAAGTTAACTTCACTTTCACCAATGACTGATAAAACTGGTCCTTGGATATTACACCCCTTTAAACAAGATTTTCTTTTATTGTGAGATATTTCTGCATCCTTATATGTTCCTAAAATAAGAAACTGTATTAAAATTGTTTTAAAATTTTTGTATTCTCTTCCTCAAACAAACAAAAAAAATATGTGTGATTTGGAAATGTTTTAAATGCCCCACCATAATTGGCAACCAAAGATTCATTTATTTGCTAACTTTTTATTTTCTGATGTACTGTTAGTCTCAGATTTTTTAAAAATTAGCTTATCCTTAGTTATATCTAAAGCTCATATTTTCTCTCTGTGGACATATTTGCTTGATTATCTGTTTTGTATGCATATTAGCTTTATAAAAATAATAAATTTTTCCAGAATCCAAATATTGTAGTTTAATCAGGTTTCATACTTATGGAAAGTCAGTTTTTATTTTGTTTAGTAAGAAAAAGTGTTTAATATATAAAGTTTCCTCCCCACTTCCCTTCAATACATTAAAATTAAATATGCAATGCAATATTATTACTATTAACATGGTTGTGAAAAGAAATAAGAAAATATGAAATGCAGTTGGCACATCGAAAAAAAATTGTAGGCATTATTTTGACACCTTACATACAGTTCTTAATTTCTAATCCTGTGTGGATATATGCTATAAAATATGGATTTCCATAAGTTCACTATAAAGGTAAGTACTACATATATTGTAAAAATGATTTTTTTTTTACTCAATTTCATCTGTGATTTTACCACAACTATAAAATGAATTTATTTTCTATAATTCATTTCATAGCTTGATGGCTAACTTTCTGGAAGAATTTTAAAGAATATGAAGTATTCTTACTAACTTAAAAGTTACACAGCATTTATTACATATTCTTTTCTAATTTGGGTTTTACATTTTTTTAATTAGATACAGCAGGGTAGCTGAAAAAATATTGGTGCGTTTTTTGACATTGATATTTCACAACTAAAATCTGAGAAATGCTTATTTTAAAATTTTGAAGCATTTCTTCTACTATATGAAAATCTTAATCCTCCGAAAAGTTCACAACCGTCAAAATGAACAGCAACTAATATGTTCAACGAAGTATTCGCCTCATGGAAGCAAAATAACTTTAATGGAACTTCCAGCAGTATTGGGGCCTTCACATGGAGCAAAAACAACATTGACCATCTGCGTGGATATTTAATAACAGGTGTATTGCCTTCGAATAATCAGATCTTAACTCACTTGACTTCTGTAGAAAAGCTAGAAATAGAAAATCCCCAGTTTGCATTGTATGTGATGCGAAATTATCAAGGCATAGAATGATTTAAATCAGAATTATCTGCAGTGGACTGTCAATTCTGTGATCTTTCGTTTTCAAACTTGTGTAAAAAATAAATTTCAAGCCAGTGAACAATTTGTTAAAATATTGTTATTTCTTTTATATTTTATTATTAAATTATGTCATATATTTTACAGGATATAGCATTTTTCTGTGTTCCCATACTTTTCAGTTGCCCTGTATATAAAATAATGAAAATACATGTCAAGCAATATACTATGTGTCAAAAAAGATGGTTACTTATTACTTCTGAAACTATAAGAAAATTATAAAAATATTCATATGAAGATAGATAATTCAATTTGTACTTTCTCTTATTTTGGAGTCAAAAAACATCAAATTTTTATAATGTTCTTGCATCTAAAAATGCCCAATCACAAAAATAGTTACTGGCCCTTTCTTAAACATACCCAAAAAGTTTGATCCAAACATATGAGTTAGAGACAGTCAAAAATCATGATTTATTTCATTTTACAAGAACTTCAAAACATAAAATTGAAAATCAGGCTTCAAATTGCATGACAAAGTCACAATATTTGACTCTAACTCAGTGATTTTTAGAGGCAGAAAATAGGTGTAGATGTTGTGTAAATTTTCCGATTTATTCTAACAAAACCTTTTGGGTATGACTAACAATGCAATAGTGATGACTTATGATTGGTGATTTTCAAATGCAAAGACTGTATAAAAGTTAAAATTATGAATTTTTCTTAAAGTACTCTCCATGTAAATGAAAGTACAATTTGAATTCTCTGCCTTTCTATGATTATTTTTGTAGTTCATATTATCCCTCTCTGAGTTACAAAAATATGCTACAATTTTTCTTTGGACACCTGATAATGAGTTTAAAAATGTAATATTCCATCAATCTAAAAGAAAAAAAAAAGACTCAAAATATTGACTGATCATGATAATTTTCTCTGCAGAATTCAATTAAAAAATGGGTAAACACTTTCTATTTCATGATTCAAACCAATACAATTTCTTGACAAGCAGGGTGGGGGGAGGGGGGTTGCAACTGTGGGCCATAGATTGTGAGTGCTATTTCTTGCATGATGCCACAGGGCACACTGGATTATGTGTTTCATCCGTTCACCCTCTGGGGCACCCTGGATAAGTAATATCATTATTCTCCCCTGAGATGCCATTCTTTCACCCCTTAAGGTACCCTGAGTGAGGGGTGCCATTACTCTCCCCTCAGATGCGATCCTTTCACCCTCTGGGGCTCCCTGGATAAGGGGTGCCATTACTCTCCCCTGAGGCGCCATCTTTTCACCCCCTGGGGCACCCTTGTTAAGGGGTGCCATTACTCTCCCCTGAGATGCCATCCTTTCACCTCCTGGGGCACCCTGGATAAGGGGTGAGATTATTCTCCCCTGTGGTGCCATCGTTTCACCTTATTGAACACTGTGGATAAGGGGTGCCATTATTCTTCCCTGAGGTGCCGTCCTTTCACACCCTGAAACACCCTGGTTTAGGGGTGCCATCCTTTCACCCTAGTTAAGGGTGCCATTTTAGCTCCTCTAGGGGTGTCACCAGTGAGACAAGCCTTTCACCCCTAAAAGGTGCAATGTGTCACCATTAGTTTTAACAGTGTTGAATCTTTCATTTTTGTATTGGAATAACACAACTGTTTAAATGGGGAGTTTTGATATTGATTATTACTTAGTGAATCACTATTTTAAACAAGTTGGAAATTGCACGTGAACGTAGCAAATAAGGTGCGTTCGTACGATAACGAAGTTTTAAAAATATTAAGATCTTGCTGATATAGTAGAGCGTACTTCGTATACAGTATAGTAGTCGAAATCTTTGTGTTTCTGTAAATATGCAGAAAGTAATTTTAATTACACCTCAGAAACGTATATCTTATTCATAAAATGTGAAATAGTTGAATATAATTAAAACACGCCCCAAACAATGTTTCCCCGTATAGCATTATGTAGTGGAATAGTTTTGTGTGGCCCTGTAATTTAATAATAAAAATTCTTTGCATCACAGATTGTGCAGAATGCATATTTTAGTATATATTTCATAGATTCATACGAATTCTATTATGTTCGAATTAGTGTAACATCATAAAAATGCATTTGAATATTTTCTCCCATTGACTGTAATGTAATGGAATACCTTTGATTGTCCCTGTAAATGATCTATGCATCCGACTTTCATAACATTTGAAATGACTCGATAAAATTACGTAATAATTATATGTTTTAAATTTCAAACGATTAAAATGCATTTGAAAATTTTTTCCCCATTGACCTTAATGTAACGGAATCCTTTTGATTGTCCCTGTAATTGATCTATCCATCCAATTTTCATAAAATTTGAAATGACTCGACAAAATTATGTTATAATTATGTATTTTACATTTCAAACGATTCGGTTGGGTAGTTTTTGCGTTGTTATATGCCGACGGACAGACAGAGAGACAGACAGACGGACAGACAGACAGACGGACGGACTGAGCGACAACAATAGGTGCTACGTATTTACATAATTACGAACGCACCTAAAAACTGGAAAATTAAGGGTCTGCACACATACACTGTAAAAAAAAACGAAGTTACTAAACTTTTTCTAGACAACTGGAATTCCAAGAACTTTTTTGTAACGGTAATAATACAACTTCATGTGACAGATAAAATTTTAGTAAGACTACTGCAATTTTAGTACATTCTTCATAAAGTTACAGATGCCTGTTGCATTAAAAAAACTAGTTTTGTAGATTTCCATCATTGTTTGCATAATTTACAAATTAAAATTAAGTAAGCATACAGATTTGTGCAACTTTACAGCTGTAGAATTACGTATTATTTTAATATGTTATTTAATATTTGTTATGTTTAATATTTCTTCTAAATTATGAAGTTAAACTTAAATATTCAAGCATATAGTTCATACTGCAGTATGTTAACATGATGAATTCCACGTCAGTCTCCGGTGACTGACGTGGTGAACTCACGTGACATATAATTGGTGACATGACATTTAAGCAGCGCCACAGCTAAGTGGGTGCTACAGGTGGCTCAACCCCTCTTAAAACATTTTGAAACTCTTCTAGAAAATGTTCTAAAGTCAGCAAACGAATTCATGTTCCGAAAATCCAAATGAAATTATGTTCAAAAATCGGTTTATGGCTCTTAATTGTTAAGTACATTGGTTTGTGGCCCTTTCACAATTTTTCAAAAAATACTAGATTCTAACTAAAATAAATGTTTTAACACTTGCTCATCCTATTTGTACATATATGAAGCTATTGTGATGTTATACGATAGAATTTTTCATCATAATATTCTTTTCTTAGCACAAATTGAACTTATTACAACAGTTTAATGAGAAACATAGTAACAACAACGTGTATGCACGAAGTCTATTAATTTCATATTATATTTTACACAGTCAGGTCAGTCACCAGTGACTGACGCGGCCTGTTCAGGTTCAAAAGCTCATTGTCAGTCACCGTGACGCTCAACGTGTTACGGCCCCACAATAATCACTGAAAAAGACCCGGATGATAATGTAAAGTCTATGGGAGCGTTCTTCTCAAATTTTAAGAATTTTACGCATTTTTGCATACATGATTTTTTTTGCATAGGAAGCTGAGGACGATCTACAACCGACCTAGTTTTTACTTTTTCGATTTTGCTTATATATTATATATTTTTATATTATGATAGTTTCAATTTCAGAATCAATTTTCAAAGTATTTTCTTTTTAAATCTGAAACCAAAACTGAAAAAGCAAACACTAGGCCGATTGCGGATCGTCCTCATCTATCTTGTGCAAAAAAACATCATGTCAGAATATTAAAATTTGAGCGAGATATTTGTAAAGAACTTCTCCATAGACTTTGCATTATCATCCAGGTCTTTTTCTGTGATTAGTGTTGCGCCTTTAATGTAGAAGACTGTATAACAGACACTATTTACAATTTAAAGTCACTATGCGCAATCATCCGAAAATAAAACTTGATCCTATACCGGGACCAAAAAACAATGCTTAACTGCCCACTTCCTTTACAGACTTTAATCGTTTTGCAAAAGTCAATACATATAGATTTAAACATTCTGACATTGCGAAGAAAAGCCTTTCAACAGTTTTGAAAAAAATTCTATCTCAGAACAGAAATATTTTGAAGCATTATACAAAATTTTATTCAAAGAGAAATCTCAGCAGAGAGTTTAAGTTGAATAAACCTTTTGTGTTTCAGCTCAAGTTGGAGTAAAAACAAAACGACTACTTAAATTCTAAAGTATTCTGTGATTTTCCAGTCTGTTTTAAAATTCAAATTAATTCCGAAAGCTATTTATTTAATGAAAATCAAATTTTGAATTGCTTAAAAGACGCAAATGCCAACCTAGTGAAAAAGATGCCATGTTGTGAATCGAACCCGGGCCATCAGTATAGCGCACTGACGTTCTACCGACTAAACCACATGGAACGACACCCAGCAAGGAACTTATCACTATTACTTGTTAGCAAGGCTACAAACGCAGAACAAGATGGAATACAATCTGTGAGCCCCCAATCTGGGGCAATCACGAAACTCAAGTTTTATCCAGCATCGATTGAATATATTAATGCATGGAAATTTTTTTCCAGAGAGAAATTTCACCTTGAATATAACATATCAAATGAAAATCAAATTTTGAATTGTTTAAAAGGCGCAAATGCCAACCTAGTGAAAAAGATTCCATGCCGGGAATCGAACCAGGGCCATCAGTATAGCGCACTGACGTTCTACCGACTAAACCACATGGAACGACACCCAGCAAGGAACTTATCACTATTACTTGTTAGCAAGGCTACAAACGCAGCACAAGATGGAATACAATCCGTGAGCCACCGATCTGGGGCAATCACGAAACTCAAGTTTTATCCAGCATCGATTTAATATATTAATGCATGGAATTTTTTTTCCAGAGAGAACAATCCCTATTTATTTAAGCTACGCATTGCTCAACTTTACGTGATAGCTACTACATATATCATAAAAGGCTCTTTTATGAGACACTTGCATAAAAATATTCATTTCAAAAAGAAACGTTCATTCTTTTTTTATATTTAAATGCTGCTTTATAAATTTTTTTCATCTCGTACATAATGATTTGAGGAAAGATATTCCAATGATAAGAAGTGATATAATTTAATTTTTGCACAGCATACTTAAAAAAGAGAATACTGGAATAATCACTGAGAACGAAACTATGTTTTTAAAAAATATTAGGAATCGCATTTACCTTAGAAATATGAATTCTTACTTTCATAAATTAAAGAAATTAGAATTAAAAATTGATGAACACTTTTGAAGAAGGAATTTTATTTCAATATAGCCCTTCATATTTAAATCATATAATATCGTTACCCATACAATAATAACTACAAATACCCATACACAGCATAGAAAAAGTTATTCTCTCTCTCTCTCTCTCATCTCATGTCTTCTCATGAGATAGTATTGTGGTGAAAAGTTATTCTATACGAGCTTTCTTGAGTAAAGTACACTACCTGGCCATTGATGAACGTCCACTTGCAATTTTAGACATTTTGTTAAATATCTAGAAAAATACATGAGGAATCATCCCGAAACTCTTAGTGTATAAATATAATAGTATAAGTCATACATTTCCGTGAAGATTTTTTTCCCTAAACTCCATAGGGAACTGTAGCGTAGATTTAGGGGTGTCGTTATAGTGGCAGCTGGCAAGAGCTTCTTTTTAGAAGAAAGAATTAGGTTAAATACAATTTCCAGATTGTGAAACAATAATACAGGTTCACCTAAGTAATGAGAAACACCAGAAAAGTTGGTTATGAGAATCTTCTTGGTTTTTTTTACTGAGAGCTGCAGGAATAAACACAGAAATACATTCCTCAGGGAGTGGCCCTTGGAAACACAGTTTATAGAGCTACATGATGAAAAATGTGTTTTCTGGACAACAGATAAAATCCAAGTGAAGTTACAATCAGTGCAGATGTTGAATAGTATTTGACTTGCGGTTTTCGCCAAAACCCTTTGTATAAATGCCTACCTTGGCGATAATTATGCAGAGAGAGACAGAACGGCGTTGTTAAGTACAAAGCCAATTGATAATCTGTAAATTATGGGAGCAGGCACAAAAGGGTTAATAAAGTAATTTCATGAGAAACGACGAAACTCTCAACGGAACAATGAAAACATCTGCTTACATTGACAATTTATACCCTAAACTAGATGAATCGTTGAGACGCACCCACGAAATAAATTGCAAGATAAAATGTTTTTGAAGAGAAAGAATATCGTCGGCAGCTGTACAAAGATTAGATTTTATTTTAGTTGTTGAAATCGCAGAGATAGCTCTCTATCTCTTATTCAATTGAAGATTATTTTCAGAATTTTCAAGTTATGATTTTGCGACTTTCACAAAAGTTGCTCTATACATTTAACTAACATAATATGCAAATAAAATTTTGATATCGTTGACGCATGCGCAGTGAAAAGTTATTTAGTAAACCTACTCATTTTTCATACAATTTTTATTATTTTTTAATTCTGATTATAGGGTATGGTGTGCAATGTTGTTTGTCATATTTTCAAAAAAAAAAAAATATTATTGTATATTAAGAACGCTGAAAATTATAAACAAAAAACTTGGAAAAATTTGAGACCATTTTTATAAAAACCTTAATTTCTCTGCGAGTAAGCATGCTATTTGCATAAATATGAACGCCGTTTATTACAATAAGACACTTAATCATAATCTAGAGTTTGAGCGCTTTTGCTACATTAGTTTTGACAGGGTAATCAAAAGATATTCATTCTTTTTTAATTTGTTGACAGCCCCCTGTGGAGTTTCGGGATAAAATCTTCGCGGAAATGTATGACTTATACTATTATATTTATGCACTAAGAGTTTCAAGATGATTCCTTATGTATTTTTCTAGATATTTAACAAAATGTCTAAAATTGCAAGTGGACGTTCATCAATGGCCAGGTAGTGTATGTATTCCAATATATCAACAATACATTGAAAGTATTTTTATGGTTTTTTTTTTTATTTATTTATTTATTTATTTTATTTATTTTTTTTTTTTATTTTTTTTTTTTTTTACTTTACAAAACTAAAAAAAATTTCAATCATGTTTTATATATTTAAATGCTGCTTTGTATTTCTTTTCATCTCTTATATAATCATTTGTTGAAAGATATTCCAATGCTATTAAGTAATATAATTTAATTTTAACACAGCATAACTTAAAATAAAGAAGACAAATAATTATTGAGACCGAAATTATGTTTCTGAAAAAATAACAGAAATCGCACTTATCTTAATAATAAGAGTTCTTACTTTCATAAATTGAAGAAAAAATTAATAAAAATTAATCAACACTTTTAAAGAAGGGATTCTGTTTTTAATATAACCATTCATATTTAAATCTTAAAATATACTATAGTATAAATGTCCATATACTGTATAGAAAAAGTTATTCTATACGAGTCTGCTTGAGTAAAATATGTATTCAATAATACATTAAAAATACTTTAATTTTTATGTATTTTTTAACTAAAAAAAAGTTCTGCCATGTTTTGGTCTGGGATGTTACTATCGCGTTTTAATATATCGAATAAAGAAGATTGTACGGAGAATCTACCTAGGTCCCAAAACAGAGCATTCTAAAATAAAAATTAACCTTCTCAAGATGCAAAAAAGCACCGCTTAGCTACTCATTTACTTTTAAAAATATAATTGTTTTCAAGCCACCACATATACTTTTTTTAAAAATTCTGCCTTTGCAAATAAAACATGTTCAATAGCTTCAAATAATTTTCCATTTCTCACCAGAAACATTCTAAAACATAATATGAAGCTTTATTCAAAGAGAAATCTCAGAAGCACGGAGTCTTAAGCTGAATAAACCACAGAGTACAACAGAGCCTCAACTCGGCATGAAAAGAGCGCCCTCAGTGGATCACTTAAAAACTAGACCATCACGTTGGCGATTTTTATCCTCGTGATTTCTGTTTAACTGTAACCTTATTCTGCTTGGCGCTTCTTGCTGTATGCTGGTTTAATTATCTTTGCACACGTGCTTATGCTACTTGATCTTAGATTTCCGCACTTTTATTGATTCATAATTATTACTGTTATTATTCTTGTTATTATTTTACTACAACATTAATTTTAAAATAAAATTGAATTTCGACTGTTTTAGAACAAGTTTAAAATAAGTCTTTCATAAATTTCAAAACAAGAAGCAGCAAGCCGTCGCTGTATTTTTTTTTCTTTTTTCCCTTATCATTTGTCGCCAAGGAAGCGATGTTTCGCCGAAGTAGCAACCTCTCTTATGTTATGATCGTAGTTTCAGAGTGGTCCGCTCGTGTCGCTAATGTCTATGCGTAATCCCATGTTAAACAAGTTGCCATTACAGTGTATGAAAGTTGATTCTCTGTTCCGTACTCTGTGGAATAAACCATTTGCGTTTCAGCGCAAGCTGGAGTAGAAACAAAACAACAACATTAATTTCTAAAGGATTCTGGTATATTCCCAGACTATTTTGAAATTCAAATTAATTCCGAACGCCATTTCTTTTTGCTTGGCATTTGCTCAAAATTTATCGTGATAGTTTTTTACATATTTCATAAAAGGCTGTTTTATAAGGCACTTACAGAAAATTGTTCATTTTAAAAAGAAACTTTCAACTTTTATGTATTTAAATGCTGCTTTATATTTCTTTCATCTCTTACATAATCATTTGAGGAAAATTATTCCAATGATATCAAGTGATATAATTTAATTTTAGCACATTATACTTGAAATAAAAAATGCTGAAATATTTTTTCAGATCGAAACAATGTTTCTGAAATAAACAATAGAAATCGCACTTTTCACAAAAATACGAGTTCTTACTTTTATAAGTTAAAGAAATTAGTAATAAAAATTCATTGATACTCTTGGAAAAGGAATCTTTATTCAATGTAACTATTCATACTTAAATCATATAATATAGTCTACTATAAATGTCCATACTCTTTATAGAAAAAGTTATTCTATATTAGCCTTCTTGCGTAAAACATGTTTTCCAACATATCAACACACATAAAAATCATTCTTACTTTTTTTTTTTTTTTTTACTTTGCTTTGTAAAACTAAACAAATGTACTATATGTTTATACAGGGTGTTTCGCTACCAGACCTAAAAAATTTGAGGGATGATATTAGACATGAAAACAAACATTATTAAATAGGAGACCATGGGGCGCAAACGTCTTCGGTAAGAGCTAGGGGCCATTAAAGTTTGAGGTCCAAAATTTCAAACGATGATAAAAAACTGAAAAAAGGGTCGATTCGTTTGCGGTTTTCACTAAAACTTTCTTTATATCAGGTTTTTCTTAGAAAAAAATTTCAACGGTTAAGTTAAAAAATTATCGATAGAGGGCGCTTTAGACTTTAGAGTAACGAACAGTTACTTTTTACCGCTATTTTGTGTATGGGGTTCAAGTTATTCTAAAGCTTACACTTTAACTTAAATTTTAAGCCCAAAATCGGAAACATTGGGATCGGGTAACTAGCGAAAATTAAACTGTGAACTGAGGGGGAAATTTTAAACGCTCATAAATATTGGACAAACAAATCGATTTTGTTTCAGTTTGCGTGTAAGTCATTCCCTTGGTAATTATTTTACTCAAAATGACGTACAGCTTTGGTGCCGTCATTTTTTGATAGAGGGCGCTTCAGACACATCTCTGGCATTTCAGTGGCGTTACCCCTGGGTGTTTTACTACCAGACCAACATACTTCCAGGAAGTGTTAGGGATACAAAGACGACTTGGAATCACATAGGAATGTAACGTTGGAAATGCATTTTTTGCAAGTTACGGTTAAAGGAAGCAGAGAAAAAAAGTAACAGTAACAGCGGAGAAAAAGCGACACGTTAATGTGACAGAAAACATTTTATTTAAAGGTTTTACTAGAAAAGGTGTTCAAAATTACGACCAGAAGTAGTCCGGTATGCTTGACAGCGGCGTCATGTGGAACTCCTCAAGCTTTGAAAGATTCCTGCCATCTCTGATAGTTTTCTGGAAGCTACAGAAATAAAAGCTGCGAGGTCTTCAACTGATGGTACTGGAGTCTCATACACCCAATTTTTCATTTGACCCCAGCAAAAGAAGTCCATACATGATAGATCCGGCGATCTGGTAGGCCAATGAACCGGGCTACCACGACCTATCCACCACTGTCCATGTGTTGCTTTGAAGTGTCGGCAAATGTCATTGGTAAAATGTGGAGGAGCCCTATCGGGCTGTTCATCGTTCAAATAGTTCATTCTGCTACCTTTGGAACCGGTTCGCGAATGATCACTTCAAAATGATCTCTGCGCAGGCACATTACCGTTTAGCGTAATCTACCGTCTCTGTCAAACTTGCCGGACTACTTCTGGTCGTAATTTCAAACACCTTTTCTAGTAAAACCTTTAAATAAACTGTTTTCTGTCACATTAACGTGTCGCTCTTTCACTGCTGTTTTGTTACTTTTTCTCTGTTTCCTTTAACCGTAACTTGCAAAAAATGCATTTCCAACGTTACATTTCTATGTGATTCCAAGTCGTCTTTGTATCCCTAACACTTCCTCGAAGTATGGTGGTCTGGTAGTAAAACACCCAAGAGTAATGCCTTTGAAATGTCAGAAATGTGTCAGAAGCGCCCTCTATCAAAAAATGAGGGCACCAAAGCTGTATGTCATTTTGAATAAAATAATTACCAAGTTAATGACTTAAACGCAAACTGCAACAAATTCGATTTCTTTATCCAATATTTATGAGCGTTTAAAATTTCCCCCTCTGTTCACAGTTTAATTTTCGCTAGTTACCCGATCCCAATGTTTCCGATTTTGGGCTTAAAATTTAATTTAAAGTATAAAATTTAGAATAATTTCACCCCCATGCACAAAATAACGGTAAAAAGTAGTTGTTCGTTACACTAAAGTCTAAAGCGCCCTCTATCGACAATTTTTAAACGTAACCTTTAAAATTTTTTTCTAAAAAAAATCGTGATATAAAGAATGATTTTAGTAAAAACCGCAAACGAATCTATCCTTTTTTCCGTTTTTTATCATCGTTTGAAATTTCGGACCTTAATTTTTAATGGCCCCTAACTCCTACAGAAGACGTCTGCGCCCCATGGTTTCTTATTTAATAATGTTTGTCTTCGTGTCTACTATCATCCCTCAAAGTTTGTCGGTCTGGTAGCGAAACACCCTGTATGTTTCGGTCTACCATATTAGTTCTATCATGTTTCTGTCACGTTTTAATAAATTGAATGAAAACTAGTGTACAAAGAACCTACTTAAGGCTCAAAACAGAGCATTTTGAAACAAACACTCAGTTTAAAAAGCTGTAAAAAATAACTGCTTTATGTACTCGTTTACTTTAAAAATTTAATTGTTTCAATCGTCAACTAATGCGTTTTTTAAAATTATGGCTTTTCACGTAAAGTATTTTCAATAGTTTCAAATAATTTTCCATTTTTCCCGATAAACATTTTAAAATATAATACAAAACTCCATTTAAAAAAATCCCAGTAGCAAGGGGTCTTAAGTTAAACAAACCCTCTGTGTTCCAGCGCAAAGCTGGAGTATAAACAAAACGACTACTTAACTTCTAAAGGATTCTGGGATTTTCCGAATCTATTTTGAAATTCAAATTAATTCCGAACGCTATTTATTAAAGCTAGGCATTTGCTCAAACTTTTCGTGATAGCTTCTTCATGTATCATAAAAAGACGTTTTATAAGGGACTTGCATAAAAATATTCATTTCAAAAAGAAACTTTCAATTTTTTTTATATATTAAAATGCTTCTTTATATATCTTTTCATCTCATACATAATCGTTTGTGGAAATATATTTCAATAATAGGAAGTTATAAAGTTTAATTTTTTCACAGCATATTTGAAATGAAGAAGACTGAAATAATTTTTGAAGTGAAAAGTATGTTTCTGAAAAAATAACAGGTTTCGCACTTACTGTAGAATTGCGAGAACTTACTTTCATAAATTAAAGAAACTGATAATAAAAATTGATTAAAACATTTGAATGAAGGATTTTTTTTCAATTTAAACATTCATTTTTAAATCATATAATTTATCAACTATAAATGTCCAAACACTGCACAGAAAAAGTTATTTTAAACGAGCCTTCTTCAGAAAAATATGTATTTCAATGTATCAACAATACAATGAAAATATTTTAATTTCTATGTATATATTTTGTTTACTTTAAAAAATTTTAAAAAATGTTCTGTCATGTTTTGTTCCATCATGTTAGTTCTACCACGTTTCTCATGTTGTCACGTTGTAGTATATATTAAATGAAAAAGATGGTATAAAAAAACTTAATTAGCTCCCAAAGAAGCATTCTATAACAAAAATTACTGCTATCAAGGTACCAAAAAAAAAATCACTGCTTATCTACTCATTTATAGTCGAGTCTCGTTAATTCGAAATCGGATAATTCGAATCTTCGCTTAATTCGAACTAAACATGAAGTCCCGAAATTTTCAATGGTAGAATAACGTTAAAAATTTTCCTTAATTCGAACTCATTTTCTCTTGACTTCTTTTAATTCGAACTAACTAGAATTCAGATTTTTCATTTTTCTTTTCTTCCTTACAGATTTCAGATCATTTGAATAACTTTCTTTCTTTGATTTTTGTGAATATTGCTCCGAATGAGTATACATATAATCCAACGCATTTGATATCCACTTTCTTAGTGTCCCATCAGTTCATCAGTGACTTTTTAAAATTTTCTTCCATTGTGCTTGTTTCTAATCTTTTAATTAATTTATGTATTTATACATTCTTATTAATTATGAAGTCATATTCTAATGATAGCAGACGAAATAAATTTTACAAAGGAATTTATATTATAGTGTTTTTTATAGTACCATATTAAGCATATTTTTATTTTATATTTTCCATAATTCGAACTTCGTACAATTCGAACCTTTCTTGTGTTCCGGGCGAGTTCGAATTAACGAGATCCGACTGTACTTTAAAAGTTTAATTGTTTAAAAGGGTCAACACATACATCTTTTAAAATTCTAGCTTTTCGCGTAAAATATTTTTCGTAGTTTGAAATAATTTTCCATTTCTTACCAGAAACATTTAAAAACATAATACGAAGCTTTATTCAAAAAGAAATCTTGGAAGCAAGGAATCTTAAGTTGAATAAACCATTTGTGTTCCAGTGCAAGCTGGAGTAGAAACAAAACGACTACTTAACTTCTAAAGGATTCTGGGATTTCCCCCAGCCGATTTTAAAATTCAAATTGATTCCGAAAGCAATTTATTTAAGCTAGACATTTGCTCAAACGTTTCGTGATGGCTTTTTCATGTATCATAAAAGACTGCTTTATAAGGCAGTTGCATAAAAATATTCACTTTAAAAAGGAACTTTAAATTTTTATATATTTAAATTCTACTTTCTATTTATTTTATTCTCTTGCATAATTATTTGTGGAAAGGTCTTCCAATGATAAAAAGTGATATAAGCACAGCATATTTAAATAAAAAAGACTAGAATAATTATTGATATCGGTAGTATGTTTCTGAAAAAATAATAGGATTCGCAATTACTTTATAAATATGAGTTATTGATCTGTCATAAATTAAAAAAAATTAGTAATAAAAATTGATTAGCACTTTTGAAGAAGAATTTTTTTTTCAATAAAACCATTCATATTTAAATCATATAATATATTCCACTTTAAATGTCAATACACTGCACAAAAAAAGATATTCTAGACGATCCTTAATAGATGCACTTCAATATACCAACAAAACATTGAACCTATTTTAATTTTAAGCGTTCGTATATATATATATATATATATATATCACTATGATTTGTAAAATTCATTCTGAAAATCCAATTCTTTTATGGGTATCTTATATATTATTAAATTAATATATAATCGTATGGCTATATGTTTATCATTAACAAATTATTTAATTTTTATACACAATGTCTAATGCTGCTATGCGCTTTATCATCGTGTATTATTTGGATTTCTACTTTGTAGTCATTTGATACCCTTCTTTAAGAATTTCCATTTGATTGCTACTTTTTTTCCATCACTCTGATTGATTCATGTTGTATTATATAACTGTCATATTGAAATTAATTATTCTATTAATGTATATATATATTTAATTGAGTTCTCATTTGCGATTAATCGGGCAATATGGAAATCATTTTTAGGTCTATGCTGATTTCCATTCAGAAATTAATCGCAATTAATGTGGATATTTAGCATTGCCCTTGATAACGAGCTAAATACCACATTTCCAATTTTATTCCAAATTTTGACACCTCTCTGTTTGATATAATTTGGCATTAACAAGTTTTTCCAGAAATTGATGCTGATTTGTAGTATTATCTAATGGTTATATATATATATATATTATATATAAAAATAAAGAAATATATTATATGATTTTGTTTTTGTTTTTCATATTAGTTCTATCATGTTTCTGTCACATTTTTGTAGATTTAATGGAGAAGATTGTGTAAAGAATCCTATTTAGCCCAAGAAAAGAACATTCTAAAGAAAAAACTAAATCCTAATAAATTGAAATGCATGCCTTACTTAAGCCAGAGAAGAAGCATTTGCAACAAAATTGGCTAATTTGATACAAGCCATAATTGTTTCCTTTCCTAGGCACTATTGTTGTTTAGTAGCATAAATCAAAGTTATAATCTGTAAAGTAAATGAGCATATAACTGGTATAAGGTCTTGCATTTTTAAAAGACTGGATATAAATCTTATTTTAGGACATTTTTGTAGGATGTGCCAATCACTGGTGCCTGCCAATTACTGGGGATGTTACCCTACGGTTTTAAATATTCTGTCTTTGCACGTAAAATATTTTCAATAGTTTCGAATAACCTTCCACTTTTCACCAGAAACATTATGATACATAATACAAAGCTTTATTCAAAGAAGAATCCTAGAAGCAAAGAATTTTAAGTTAAATAAACCGTTTGTTTTCCAGCGCAAAGTTGGAGTAGAAACAAAACAACTACTTAACTTCTAAAGAAATCTGGGATTTTCCCAGCCTATTTTGAAATTCAAATTAATTCCGAACGCTATTTATTTAAGCTAGGCATTTGCTCAAACTTTTCGTGATAGCTTTTTCATGGATCATAAAAGGCTCTTTTATAAAACACTTGCATAAAAGTATTCATTTTAAAAAGAAACTTTCAATTTTTACATATTTAAATTCTACTTTATATTTCTTTTCATCTCTTAGATAATCAATTGTGGAAAGATATTCCAATGATAAGAATTGCAATAATTTCATTTTAGCTCAGCATACTTCAAATAAAGAAGACTGGAATAATTTTTCAGATCGCAAGTATATTTTTGAAAGAAATAACAGGAATCGCACTTACCTTAGAAATACAAGTTCTTTACTTTTCATGAAATAAAAAAAATAGTAATAAAAATTGATTAACACTTTTGAAGACGAAATTTTTTTCTATGTAAACGTTTATATAATATAATTTTTAAAAATACCATACACTGCATAAAAAAAGTTATTCTATACGAGCCATCTTGCGTAAAATATGTGTTCCAATGCATCAACAGTACATTAAAAATATTTTAATTTTTATGTGGGGTTTTTGTATTTAGTAAAACTAAAAAAAAATGTTCTGTCATGTTAGTTCTGCTAAGGTTTGTCTGTCACATGTTCCGATTCTTTCACGTTTTAGTAGACTGAATAAAAAAGCTTTTACGAAGAACCTTCTTAGGCCACATAATAGAGCATTCCAAAAGAAAAAAAAAACCTATCAGTATGTCAAAAATCGCTGCTTATCTGCTCATTTACTTTTAAAAGGCTCTGCGAGTAAAATATATTCAACAGTCTCAAATAATTTTCCATTTCTCACCAGAAACATTCTGAAACATAATACAAAGTTTTATTCAATCAGAGATTTTTAACGGGGCTCAGGGGTTGAAAACTTTTCAAAAAAATCGATTTTTTTAATGATCTAATTTGGTTACTCATTTAATTCTGAACTCAATGCAAAAAACCGCATAAAAATATTTGCAATTTTAACGGAGTTATAAGCATTTATGTATCAACACTTTCATAGCCGCATCCATATAATTTCAACTTTAAGTCGCGTTTTCTCAAAACTTGATTTTTGATGGCTAACACCAAGATTAAAAAAAACTATTTGATGGAATGGCTTAATTTTTTGCATGCATATAACATAATTTTTTTTTAATCTTGGTATTAGTCGTCAAAAATCAAGTTTTGAGAAAAGGCGACTTAAAGTTGAAATTATATGGATGCGGCTATGTAAGTATTGATGCATAAATGCTTATATCTCCGTTAAAAATGCTAATATTTTTATGCAGTTTTTTGCATTGAGTTAAGAATTAATTGAATAATCAAACTGGATCATAAAAAAATCGAATTTTTGAAAAGTTTTCAACCCCTGAGCTCCCTTAAGCAAGGGGTCTTAAATTGAATAAACCATTTGTGTTTCAGTGCAAGCTGACGTAGAAACAAAACGACAACTTAACTTTTAAAGTATTCTGCGATTTTCCAAGACAATTTTGTTAAAACTATTTCAGAACGCTATTTATTTAAGTTAGGCACTTACTCAAACGTTTCGTAATAGCATCTCCATGTATCATAAAAGACTGCTTTATAATTCATTTGCATAAAAATATTCATTTAAAAAGGAAACTTTCATTTTTTGTGTATTTAATTTCTGCTTCATAATTCTTTTCGTCTCTTATATAATCAATTGTGGAAAGACATCCAATGTTAAGAATTGAAATCATTTAATTTAGCTCACCATAAATTAAATAAAGAAAGCTGGAATATTTTTTGAGATCGAAAATTCTATATCTGATCTATATTTCTGAAATAATAGGAATCCACTTAACTTAGAAATACAAGTTCTTTAACTTTCATGAAATAAAAAAAAGTAATAAAAATTGATTAATATTTTTGAAGAAGGAATTTTTTTTAATAGAGCCATTTATATTTAAATCATATAATATAGTCTACGAAAACTGCCATACACTTCATAAAAAAGTTATTCTGTACGAGCCTTCTTGCGTAAAATTTGTTTTCCAATGCATCAAATATACATTGAAAGTATTATAATTTTTATGTGTAGTTTTTTTATTTAGTAAAACTGAAAAAATGTTCTGCCATGTAAATTCTGTTAAGGTTTGTCTGTCACATGTTCTGTTTCTGTCATGTTTTAGAAGATTGAATGAAGGCCTACTTTACTTATGCCCCAAATTAGAGCATTCTAAAAGAAAAATTAATCCTATCAGGATGTCCAAAATCACTGCTTATCCAGGGTTCGCACAGTTCTACCATTAAATTTTAAGAACATTTTCGAAATGTTTCAATGCAGAAAAATATCGTAAAATCAGTGAATGAAGGTGGGGTTACGAATGTTGTGGTTTAAAAATTAAATGTAAATTTTCTTATTTTTAAAAGTGGTGACAGACTCCTTGGAAATTCCAAGGAGTGTGCGAACCATGTTATCTACTCATTTACATTAAAAAGACTCTTCGCGTAAAATATTTTCAACAGCTTCAAAAAATTTTCCATTTCTCACCAGAAACATTCTGAAACATAATACAAAGCTTTATTCAATGAGAGATCTTTAAGCAAGTAATCTTAAGTTGAATAAACCATTTGTGTTCCTGTACGAGCTGACGTAGAAAGAAAACGACTACTTAAATTCTAAATGATTCTGCAATTTTCTCAGCCTGTTTTAAAATTCAAATTAATTCCGAACGCTATTTATTTGAGCTAGGCATTTGCTCAAAATTTTCTTTATAGCTTTTTCATATATCATAAAAGGAGGCTTTGTAAGGCACTTGTATAAAAATATTCATTTAAAAAAGAAGCTTTCAATTTTTATATATTTAAATTTTGCTTTACATTTCTTTTCATCTCCTACATAATCAATTGTTGAAAGATATTCCAATGATAAAAATTGAAATAATATAATTTTAGTTCAGCATACCTGAAATAAAAAAGACTGGAATAATTTTTGAGATCGAAATTACATTTCTGATAAAATAATAGAAATTGACCTTACCTTTGATATACAAGTTCTTGACCTTTCATGAAATAAATAAATTAGTAACAAAAATTGATTAACACTTATGAAGAAGGATTTTTAAAAAATATATATAACCATTTATATTTAAATCATATAATATAGTCTACAAAAAATGCCATACACTTCATAAAAATTATTCTATACGAGATTTCTTGCGCAAAAATGTGTGTTCCAATGTATCAACAATACATTGAAAGTCTTCTAGTTTTTATGTGTTATTTTTTTATTTAGTAAAACTAAAAAAAAAAAGTTTTGTCATGTTAGTTCGATTAAGGTTTGTTTATCACATGTTCTGTTTCTCACGTTTTAGTAGACAAGAGTGTATAAAGAACCTACTTGGGCCCCAAAATAGTGCATTCTATAAGAAAAATTAACCCTATCTTGATGTCAAAAATTACTTATTTACTTTAAAAAGGCTTTGAGCGTACAATTTCAAATATTTTTCCATTTCTCACCAGAAACATACTGAAACATAATACAACACTTTATTCAATGAGGCATCTTTAAGCATAGAGTCTTAAGTTTAATAAACCATTTGTCTTCCAGTGCAAGCTGGCGAAGAAACAAAACGACTACTTAAATTGTAAAGGATTCTGCGATTTTCCAAGCCTATATTAAAATTCAAATTAATTCCGAACACCATTTATTTAAGCTAGGCATTTGCTCAAAATTTTCGTGTTGGCTTCTCCATATATCATGAAAGATTGTTTTATGAGACATTTGCATAAAAATATTCATCTTCAAAAAGAAATTTTCAATTTTTATACATTTAAATGCTGTTTTATACTACATTTTTTTCGTCTCATACTTAATCATTTGTAGAAAGATATTTTAATAATAATAAGTGATATAATTTAATTTTGGCTTAGCACACTTGAAATAGAAAACATTACAATATTTGTTCAGATCTAAACTATGTCTCAGAGATGTAATAGATATTCCACTCAATTCTATTTCTTTCAATTTTTATACATTTAAATACTATTATATTTTTTTTTCATCTCATACGTAATCATTTGTGGAAAGATATTCTAATGATAAGAAGTGATATAATTTAATTTTAACTTAGCTTACTTGAAACAGAGAACATTACAATATTTATTCAGATCTAAACTATGTTTCCGAGAAGTAATAGGTATCCCACTCACTACTTAAATTCTAAAGGATTCTGCGATTTTCCCAGCCTATTTTGAAATTCAAATTAATTCCGAACGCTATTTATTTAAGCTAGGCATTTGCTCAAAATTTTCGTGAATGGCTTCTTCATATATCATGAAAGATTGTTTTATTAGGCACTTGCATCAAAATATTCCTTTCAAGAAGAAACTTTCAATTTTTATACATTTAAATGCTACTATATTTTTTCCTCTCATACATAATCATTTGTGGAAAGATATTCTAATGATAAGAAGTGATATAATTTTAATTTTAGTTTTGCATACTTGAAATAGAGGACATTAAATATTTATTTCGATCGAAACTATGTCTCAGAGAAGTAATAGATGTTCGGTCGTATTTATGCTTTGAAATTTTGGCAATGAGTTTTATCGTCTGCGCTTATACCAGTTCGAAGAATATTTTTTGTAAAGAACGTAGCCATGAGTGGCTGAGTTGTGATTAAGTTAAATAAATTACAGTCCAAGAGTTTTTTTAAATATGTCTTTTATGAGTTTATGAGTGTTTAATAATGAATTTTTGACAATAGGTATCCCACTCAATTTTAAGATATGTGATTTGTACTTTGGAAAACTGTAGAAATTATTAGTAAAAATTAATTTAGCTGTTAAAGAATATTTTTTGTATTTATATTTAAATAAAGTATTATTTTCTGTAATCAGAAGGATATACAAAAATACACATATACTACACAGGAAAAAAAATTAAGATTTTTTTTTTTTTTGGAGTAATAGATATATTAGAAAGTACCAAACATACATTCAAAGTAAAATTTTATTTTAGGAATACATATTATTTTTCGAATATATAGAGTAATTATAATAAACATGATTTTTTTCTCTCAAAAACAAGTGTGTTTTGAAATTTGCGATTTTTTCATGGAAATGTTTTTCATTGAAGCATCTGACTCGGAGATGAGTTAGAACGACCTCCAAACAAAGGTCAGCCCGCTGACTTTACAAACGAATTTCAAAACTTTTGATGTACAATAGACTCTCGATTAGATGATATCGAACTATCCGGGCTACGAATTAACCGGGACGTCAAAAATCTCACAGTTTTGGATGCAGTATATTATATTGAAGCTGCATGGATATTTAAAACAAAAAATGTTTAAATGCTTAAGAAATCATGGTGGGTAATTTTATCGGATGAAGAATATCAAATTCCTACAGAAGAAACAGTATATTTGAAACCATTGATAAAGTTAGTTCTTTCTTTAATAAGCATAAATTTCAATATGATGAGACTAAATTACCCTGTGTTGTCTATGTCATTCCCTGTGGAGATTGTGATTGTCTATACATTGGTGAAACAGACAGATCTTTTGAAATTCGTCTGAGGAAAAATACCCCGGTAGCCAAACAATCTTGGACCAATATTGGCTACATCTTGGAGCAATATTGGCACATTGGCGCGATATTGACATGAAATATTTCACCAATATTGGGATGTTTACATTTTGCCCTTATTCAGCCAATATTTGCAGCGAATATTATGCCAATATTGCGGTTTCATTGAAAATATTGCCAATAAAACGCCAATATTGGTTAAATATTGGAATTTCATTGGAAATATTTCCAATGAAGCCCCAATATTGGCTAAATAAGGGCAAAATGTAAACATCCCAATATTGGTGCAATATTTACGTTTCATTGACAATAGATGAAATATTGGCGCAACGTTGGACCAATATTGGTTTGCTACTAGGGTATCAGTGCTCTAGAAAACGGTAATTTAAATTCTAAAATTGTGCAACATTGGGTTAAAAAAAACACATCCCGTAGTTTGGGAGCGCCAGTATCTTTGGGATCGCCAACTCTGAATAATGATCGTGCTGACCCGAATGAATATTTTTTTTTCTAAAAAAATAACTAACTGTAACTGTCTTCATTTGTTCCACTGTTTGTTATGCATTAAATAATTAATTGTACTGATGAGGCCTTGCGTATAGCTTGGCGAAACGTTTACTCTTGTATTTTTAAATGTTTTTTAGTGTTTTATATTTTGTATATGCATTTTATTTATTTTTTAAAAATGTATTCAAGTTTGTCTTACTTTATATTAATCAATCTTTTAAAAGATACAGTATATAATACTTACTTATAGCGATAAATCTGACCAGGAAATTACCCCGATAGTTTAATAATGGAAACAATCAAAATAAGTAGGAGTAGAAAGACACATTGAAGCATGTTTTTTTAAATCATAAATTATGTACCCTCGTCTCCGCGTTATCGAGGTATAAATTTTAATAATAATAAAAACAGCTAGCGCCAACGAAAGGTTTCCTGCCAGCCAGCGAACGAAATAATTCACGATAGAACCCAGCAGTACCTTCCATTCTTATCAATTAGAAATTCTATAGGTAAATTATCGGTTTCACGTGAATTTATTCAGTTTTGAACGAAGATTTTGAATATAGAACCGGTAATCTGTGAGGCTGAAGACTAGAAAAATCACCTCATCGAGAATAAAAACAAAACGCTACCTAGATCCTAACGAATCAAATTCAGAAAAATTCCAAACGTTATTTATGTAACCCTCAATTTATTTTTTACAAATATGGTCTTTGAATAAGCAAAATTAAAATGTTATTAGAAATTGCGGTAACAATTTTATTTATACGATAAATAGGAACTGGATGTTTAAAAATCGTTACTCATAATAAAATTTAGTCGAAAACCTTGTTTTATTACTTAAGTTAGGAGCTTCAAGTGAGTCTCAGAGGAGCATGAGGGTTAAGCTGTCGTTTTGCTCAAATTACCTAACTTCTAAATTTTTCTGGTTTATGTTCAATTTCAAATTAATTCTGAATACCATCTATTTAATCTTTCCATTTCCTTAACTTTTTTCGATAGTTTTTCAATATTTCATTAAAATGCTTTTTTTTTTTTTTTTTTTTTTTTTTTTTTTTTTTTGAGGCAGCCAGTTGCGTTACGGTAATAAATTAAAAATGAAACTTTCGATCTTTTTATTTAAATACTTCTTTTCATATTCCTTTTTCGGATTTTACATAATCGTTTACGGTAAGCTATGCATGCAAATATAAAGAATTGGCATAATTAGATTTTAGCTGAGCTTTATCTTAATGTTAAAAGTTGCAATATTTATTCAAATCGAAACTCTGCGTGTTTTATTTTTTTTTAAGAAAGAAGAAAGGGAAATCGCACATGTGTTAGTGATGTAACTAATAAATTTCGGAAAAAGTTAGAACATATTAGTCAGAAATAATTACAGTCTCGAAATATGAAGTATTGCTAATGAAACCATTCAAATTTAAATCATAACTTCAGTTGTAAGTTGTCTAATATATGAGATATTTATTACATAAAAAGTTTCTTTTACCGAATTATTTCCTACCTACAATATACCATCATTAAAATATTTGACGTAAAACAATAAATGTATTTGAATTTCATTTATATATGCATTTGGTGTACGAAATATTTCTTATGGAAATATCCGTAATATAAAAACATCCTGAACTGTAATATCTATCATAAGTCTATAGATACTGCATAGATTTTTTTTTTCAAAAGTCTTTATGCATTATGTGTATACTTAATCTATGCATACTAAATTAAAAGTATTTAAATTTCATGCAAATATGTTGTTTTTTCATAACTCATGTAATTAATTTGATTCTAACGAGGCTACCCATCGAATTTCCACGAAATAAAATGTTTTAAAGAGAATTAATGCAAAAATTAACAAATTTGGAAATATAAGTTCAATTTTTATTTAAGGGAAAAAACTTAATATTTAATTACTTTAATTATAGCAATTCAATGTTAATATAATTATTGTGGTCAGATAATTTGACTGCGGCGGCGCAGGTCGTGAGTTCGATTTCCGACTGGACACGGTGCATTTAGCCTGACGAACGCACCGCGTCGACTCCTTCGGGGTTGACAAAATGAGTTCAAGCTTTCTTAAGAGCTAAAAACTGAGGGTTTCGCGTAAGGCTAACCACCTGGCTAGGACATATGCTGCATAGCACCTCGGACCCAGAGTCTAGTAAACACGAAATTTTTTTTTCCAAGCACCTTCGTCGTTCCAAGCCCAAGCTCGCACTCTGATTGGCTGTTGCTCTCGGCACTGTTTTCACGTAACTTGGCGATAACCATACTTGGCGAAAAATACTAGTGAACGAGTAAACCTAAAACCTAACCTACTCATTCTTATTCTTTCTTCATTCTTATCCTCGTGGCCTTGTGCTCTTGTGTATTATTATTTTGTGTTATTTTATAAAATGGCTAATGCTTTACTTAATATAAACGGGAAAAGTTACTTTGTACTCGGTTCGGAAGGAAATCAAACTCCTCGACGGAAGCATCTATCCATACGCCAAATTTTTATCGCCAAGTTACATGAAAACAGTGCCGAGAGCAACAACCAATCAGAGTGCGAGCTTGGGCTTGGAACGACGAAGGTGCTTGGAAAAAAAATTACGCCTAGTAAACAGAGATAGGCATTGTTGATGATGATCATCATGTTGATGATGATCATGATGATGATGATCATGTTGATGATGATCATGTTGATGATTGTAGCTTTAATTTACATAAACTATTGAAAGCCAGTCAAAATTCCACTTTGAAAGGTAATACTTAATGTAAATCTAGGAGCTAAGAATTTTCTGCAAAATTGCTAATTTAAAAAGAAAAACTTGTATAATAAAGTGCTATTTAAATTTATGCTAGCAGGTGTCGCCTAGCAACAAGCATACCAAAATGTAAGAAGTTTTCTAATTGCAAACGATAAATTGTGAGTGAAAGAATTATCTTTTTATTTCTGCAGCTTTTTCTAAGCTGTGTGACAAAATAACATCTGTGTTTTGTTGTTGTTGTTGTTGTTGTGATTCGGATTGTTTTACGAGAATGTGTGTTAAAAAGTTACGGTTTATAATGGAGTTGTTTTTTTTATAATTTATCTGTGTTCGAAAGTAATTGAGAGGTTATTTTTCGTGAAAATAATTGTTTAAAACGAAAGATGGGTATTTAATTTTCAGTTTGATTGAAAAATGATTAATAATTTCGAACATTGGATAAAGAAAACTAACTAAATTTAAATTTAATGAAAATTCTAAAACATAATTTTCGAGGGGACGAACAATAAAATTCGTAAATACAAGTTCAATTGTGTCTTAATAAGTTTACTATTAATATGTTTCTGCTTAAGTTGAAAGTTGGTCATATTATTCAGGATCAAATAATATCCCTTATTTTATAAAATCTAATATTCAGATATAACATAAATCACTTAAGTAAATATTGGAACTTTCATTATATTTTTCTGTTAACATTTTCAATTTGAATTAAAATTTATACTTTGAGAATAATTTTCATATAATACAATAAATTAGAAAATCCATTTCAAAATTAGGTTCATTTTGTAGCATCATTTAAATTAAAAATACAAAATATAAGGAGGTTTAATTCTATTATCAAAAATATAAAAGTGTACGAGCTACATTTCTAATTATGTTTTACATTGCTTTGTGTTTAAAAAATAAATATGAACCATTATTAAAACAGAAGTTTACTCCTACAGAATTATAACCTAGATTTTGCTATTTGTAGTAACATCTGAGATTGATGTTACATTGCAATGGGGGAACTAGTTCATTAAGTTATTCATTTCCAAGAAAATTTGTTCTTAATTTTTAGGTGCGTTCGTAATTATGTAAATACGTAGCACCATCATTGTCGTTCAGTCCGTCCGTCCGCATATAACAAAGCAAAAACTACCCAACCGAATCGTTTGAAATTTAAAATATATAATTATTACATAATTTTTTTTGAGTCATTTCAAATTTTATGAAAATCGGATGCATAGATCAATTACAGGGACAATCAAAAGTATTCCGCTAAATTACGGTCAATGGGGAAAAAAGTTTCAAATGCATTATAATCGTTTGAAATTTAAAATACATAATTATTACATAATTTTGTCGAGTTATTTAAAATTTTATCAAAATCGGATGCTTAGTTCAATTACAGGGACAATCAAAAGTATTCCGTTAAATTACGGTCAGTAAAGAAAAAAATTTTCAAATGCATTTTAATGGTGTTACACTCAGTCAAACATAATAAAATTGATATGCAAATATAAAGTACTTATTATAATATACATTTTGCATAATCCGTGGTGCAAAGAACATTTGTTATTGACTTACAAAGCCACACAAAAGTATTCCATTACGTTAATGGTATAGGGAAAACATTGTTTGGTGCGCATTTTAATTGTAATTAACTATTTCAATTTTATGAGATTGATATAGGAGAGTGATATTTTTAAAACTTCGTTATCGTACGAACGCATAACATTTGCTACGCTTCACGTGCATTTTCCAACTTGTTCTTTATTGTAGACTACGTATGAAATCCAATTATCTTTAAAATGAAAGTGAAATAATAACAAAGAAAAAGGTAATCATGTATCAATTTGGTTTTTTTATTTTACGTGCCTTACACTTTTTTTTTACTAAAAAAATATTCATTAGACGTAAAACTGATTTATTTTAGTTTTTAAATGACGATTCAATTTAAAGAATGTCAAAAATTGTTGATATTGTCAAGAGCTACAGTTTATCATTCGAACGCTCCAACATTTTCTAAATTTGAAAAATGGATTTTAAAATTCTTCAACCGAAGAATCCAGCTATTCTCCAGAAAAGAAAACTGTGTATTTGTTTCCGCTTCAGAGGAATTTTTATTGGAATACCAAAAGTTTATTCATTCGAGCGGTTTTGAGTTTAGTTCTTTTACTTTACATATAAAGCATAACTTTAAAGAAAATACTTTCTTGGAAACAAAAAAAAAAATCGCACAATGTTTTTTTTTAATAATGTACTTTTTGAATGTATGTCTTTTGCATTCTCTCTTTTTTTTACTTAATTGTTTTTGTTGTTGTTGTTGTTGTTTTTCCTTTCAAAGTTCGGAAATGCGGAGTCGTATGACAAACAATTTGCTTGTAACATTATAAATAATGCTGCTAATGCAATATTTTTTACTATTAATCTTGTGTATTTCAAAATTTAAAAATAAATAATGTTTAGAAACGACAAATATTTAGAAACATAATACTGCCTTTAAAAAAAAGAATTTAAAGCATAAATTCTTTAGTTAAAAAACTTTATTTTGCTTTTTCAACGTACATAAACAAATGTTACTTAATCACTTCATCTTGAAGTTTTATGAAAACACAATATGTCTTACGTGTTACGAAAATGTTCCTTTAGCTTCAAAAAACTTTTAAGATTTCCGAAACTGTAAGAAACTGAACCGAAAGAAAAGTTTCTTTGACTGCCCGTAATTTTCCAATTATATTTTAGAATATATTAGTTTTCCTAAAAAAATAGGTTTTTTAGAAACTACAAAATCTACAGAAAGGATTTCCATTTTCAACAAACATAATAAATTAATGACTTTGATATAGTATTATAATTAATAAAATTAACCTCAATGTTAAAATTAAGTTCATTTGTCATTTTTACAAGTAAAAAATCTGTGAGGGAGTTGAAAATGTTTATTTGAGCATTGATCGAATACGAAAAAGTTGAATCAAACTGATTTCTAAATACTTCAGGGAAACATTTACGAAAATTACGGTCAGCAAAAGAAATATTTTTCTTACAGAAATGCTTCAAATAAATTTATGAATACTATTTATTTCAGAGGTTTATAAAAAATAAGGAACATATTTTAGTATTGCGCCTAACTCGAAAGAGCTTGTATAAAATTTTTGTAAAATTTAAGAACGATAAGAGCTAAATTATGGAATATTTGCCTTATTTACTGTATACTTGAAACGTGAATATTATATTATTTCTATATGAATAATTTTAAATTTATAGCAATGGGTTAAGTCTAGTCGATTAAACCAAATATTGACAATAGCTACAAAAAACAACCTAATATTGTTGTATATTTTCCTTATACTAAAAATAGAAACTTAATGTTAAAGCCATTGAGAATTATAAATATAGGGTAACATCCCCAGTAATTGACACATTAAGGATTTGTCTTTAAACTTACTTCTATTTTCATTACCAAGAAATAAAATATTTACTTGCAAATATTTTTAAATCAAAGAGTGCATATCTGTCCATCTATTTTACGCACTAAAAGTAAAAATATTTAAAAAAATATTTTTATAAAAATATATTTATAAAAAGTTGCTGTAATCACCAGTAATTGGCACTTAGACTTTTACACAATTAAAGTAACTCTTTTCAACTAAACAAAACTGTTGTCTATTAAAATTTAAAATATACTATAAATCAGATAATAATAAATTGAATAGCATGCCTTTCTTAAGCCAGAGAAGAAGCATTTGCAATAAAAATGGCTAATTTGATACAAGCCATAATTGTTTCTCTTTCTTAGGCACTATTGTCTTCTAGTAGCATAAATCAAGTTATAATCTGCAAAGTAAATGAGCATAAAACTGGTAAATGGTCTTGCGTTTTTAAAAGACTGGATATAAATCTTATTTTAGGACTTTTTGTAGGATCACTGGTGCCTGCCAATTACTGGGGATGTTACCCTAATTTTAAGAAGAATTATTTTGTAGTTATTTTTAATTGGATTAAAGGTGTTTATCATTCCTTTAATTAATACTTAACTTAGTGTTATATAAATATAAAATAAAGTAGATTGAATCAAATATAAAATAAAATATCAGCAATACACCATATAGCTTTATAAAAAGAAAGATAAGTAAAATTGATACTCCGAACTCGAATTTGGAATTTTGAAGTATCGTTAGTTTTAACTCAGGGTTTTAGCATTTTAATAGGCGTAACAATATCAAAAACTTAAATTAATTCAATTTTAATAATTTCAAATTTTAAATAAAATCTTATATAATTCAAAATTAAAAAAAAAATTCTACTTTTTAAAATTTCGAATCAAAATTTTTATTATTCGATATTTTGAAATAAATAATGTTTTATAAGCTTTAAATATTTAGCAATATAACACTGACGGGTTTTTTCAATCAATAAAAACATAAATAAAATATTAGGACAATATATATATATATAGGGTAACATCCCCAGTAATTGGCACATTAAGGATTTGTCTTTAAACTGACTTCTATTTTCATTACCAAGAATTAAAATATTTACTTGCAAATGTTTTTAAATCAAAGAGTGCATATCTGTGCATCTATTTTGCCCACTAAAAGTAAAAATATTTGAAAAAGTATTTTTATAAAAATATATTTATAAAAAGTTGCTGTAATCACCAATAATTGGCACTTAGACTTTTACACAATTTAAGTAACCCTTTTCAGCTAAACAAAACTGTTGTCAATTAAAATTTAAAATATACTATAAATTAGATAACAATAAACTGAAATGCATGCCTTTCTTAAGCCAGAGAGGAAGCATTTGAAACAAAAATGGCTAATTTGATGAAAGCCATAATTGTTTCTCTTTCCTAGGCACTATTGTGATTTAGTAGCATAAATCAAAGTTATAATCTGTAAAGTTAATGAGCATATAACTGTTATATGGTCTTGCATTTTAAAAGACTGGATATAATTTTTTTAGGACACTTTTGTAGGATGTGCCAATCATTGGTTCCTGCCAATTACTGGGGATGTTACCCTATATATATATATATTGCAGTTATTTCTAAACCACAAAAAAAGTATTTTTTTTTTTCATTTAATATTTATAATTCTAGACTTATTATAATGTAAATTTCCATTATTTAAAACATTCCATATTTTCTTCTAAGAAATGAATCATTCATGTGTATGTTTTTCGATAGGTTTCCATTCTAAATACGTGAATGCATTTACTAAAGATATATGTGTTGCACGCTTCTATGTAAGGAATGTCTTTTCTCATATTTTGCCGCAATCATCACGTAAAATTATTCATAAATCAAATATACAGCGAAAAATGTAATGAATGAAAAGAACCATAAAATTCATTTCATCTAAAATTTAATTCGCAAAAAAAATTATTGTAGTGGTATTTTAAGCGTTTCACGTTTAAAAACAACAGTCTATATATGAAATACAGTAGACATCCGATTATCCGTCAATCACGGGAAAGACGTTATGGCGAATAATCGAAATAGACGGAAAATCAAACGAAACTACAAATTAATAAAATAACATTTATTTTTGCCAGTTTATAAGTAAGAATATTCGGTACTTTTCTGTTAACCGGGCGCCAATGTTATATATGCATACATACATACCGGGTGTCCCAAAAATGACTGATGGATTTTAAAATTCAATAACCTGTAAACGGTGACAGCTATTTAAAAAAATTTTGCAGGAGGGTTATGTATAATGTTATGTTTTTTTTTTATCTTAATTTTTTTTAGTTCGAATTTCAAACAATAGGTGGCGCTGACGGTGATTGAAGGCCAGGTCGACGCTTCACTCAGCACTGATCACCTGGCCTTCAATCGCCGTCAGCGCCACCTATTGTTTGAAATGCGAACTAAAATAAAAAATTACGGTAAAAAAAAAACTCCTGACATTATACATAACCCTCCTGCAAAAAATTTTTAAATAGCTGTCACCGTTTGCAAGTTGTTGAATTTTAAAATCCATCAGTCATTTTTGGGACACCCGGTATGTATGTACATATACATATATATTCATATATATATGTGTACATATATGTGTACATATATACATATGTGTATTTATATATACATAGGTACATATATATATGTATGGTTAAAACTGGCGCCCGGCTAACCGAAAAGTGCCAAATATTTAAACAATTTTTTTATTAAATTTTCCTTCGTTAAAGATTATGGTGATAGCATTGAGAAAGTTTCTTGTTTAGAAACAGCACTGTATAAATGAAGAACAGCAGACATCCGATTATCCGTCACTCACAAAAACGACGATGTGCGGAAAATCGAAATAGATAATCGGATAACCAAAAGACAGTACAGAACCGTTACTCAAATGTTTTTTTTTTTTTTTTTTTTTTTTTTGCCAGTTTTTAAGTATAAATATGTAAACACTTCCTTTTATATCCCGTAAAGCATGGTGACGTCACTGCAACGTCGGTGTGAAGTTACATTTTGACTTTGTGACCATCGATTGTCGATGTGACGTCGATGTGAAGTCACAGTGACTAAAATGTGAAGTCGTTATGGCCGTTTTAGAGCTCTTTTGTGACGTTTCACAAAGTGGTCACAATGTTACAAATTTGTGAAAAATGTGTCATTTGCGACTAATTTAACATTAACATTGTGACAAAACTGTGACAAAAGCGACGATACATAAATTGCCAGAAACATGTTTTTTAAAGTAAATAACATGTTTTCAAGGATATTTATGAATTTCTAAAGATTTTTAAGAAAGTCACATCTCAGTCAGAATGTGACGTCACTGAGTGGTGGCATTTTGATCACGGATGTGATGTGGCCAAAGTGACTCACAGTGACGTCATTGTGACGTCACTGTGACCATGCATGCTATTCGGGATGTTTCTAACATTCGTTATTAAAAAACATAATTGATAATTAAAAATTAATTTATGACATAAACTTAGATTTTTCTAGAATAAGTATGTAATATCTTTTTTTATCCGAAGTAATGAATTATACATTGTCATTTATATTTCGTTTGAGCTTTTACTGCAGAGGGATTAAGAGGGCTCAGAAGTCTTACTTTTTATCGGGTAATGCAATTTAACAGCATATCACTTTTTTTTTCTAAGTACCTGTAAAATGTAAATGAATAATATTTTTAATATAAAAAATTTAATAAATCTTCCATTTAATTTTTTTTAATAATCTACATTGATGATTTTTTTTTTTTACTTTTTTAATGTTTAATTTTGATTTAAAAAAATTTAAATTGTTTTTTTATTTGCATCCGCTGCGCGCAAGATTATAGCAAACCTATTGGCCCCCCAAAAATATTCATAATGATATAAAATGAAATAGTTTATTTAAATAATTCATTTGAAAGCAATTTATTTATTTGTTTGTTTAAAATTTAATTTAAAATTAAAAATTTAAATTAAAATAACTTTTTAATTGAAAAATTGTCAATTTTAAATATTTATTGCAATTATAATACTAAATTTAAGTATAACTTATTCTTAAACGTTAAATAAAGACATTTACCAAGTTAGATGCAAATTGCTTTATTAGCTTTTGAGAAATGATGCGCATAGTCAAAGAACAATCTTAAATTTTTATTAAAATGAAACGTAAAAAAAAATTCAACGTAGAATATTAAAAAATATGTATTTTAAATGGAACAGATATTATGTTGTCTATATTGAAAATTTTACCAATTTATCTATAGGGGCTGAATAAAAAAATTAAATGTAACATGTTACTAAATTGCACCAACAGGTAAAAAGTAAGACTCCTGAGACCCGTTAAGAATTCTACGTAATAAAAGTACTTAAGGGGGCTCAGGGGTTGAAAACTTTTCAAAAAATCGAATTTTTTATGATCTAGTTTGATTATTCAATTAATTCTTAACTCAATGCAAAAAACCGCATAAAAATGTTTGCATTTTTAACGGAGTTATAAGCATTTATGTATCAACACTTTCATAACCGCATCCATATAAATTCAACTTTAAGTCGTGTTTTCTCAAAACTTGATTTTTGACGACAAACACCAAGATTTTTAAAAAACTATTTGATGAAATGGCTTAATTTTTTTTTTTTTTTTTTTTTTTGCATATAACATCATAATCTAGATTATGAATTAAGGATATAACTATCACTTAATAAAAACAGTATTAAAAAATCTCTCAAAGTTGAAAATTTAAAAAAACCCCTCTAAAAATACAACTTTTTTCCATTAAAAATACTCAAAATATTAAACTATTTAAAATATATTAATTCATAATCTAGATAATGATGTTATATGCATGCAAAAAAAAATTAAGTCATTCCATCAAACAGTTTTTTTTTTAAATCTTGGTGTTAGTCATCAAAAATCAAGTTTTGAGAAAACGCGACTTAAAGTTGAAATTATACGGATGCGGCTATGAAAGTGTTGATACATAAATGCTTATAACTCCGTTAAAAATGCTAATATTTTTATGCGGTTTTTTGCATTGAGTTAAGAATTAAATGAATAATCAAATTAGATCATTAAAAAAATCGATTTTTTGAAAAGTTTTTAACCCCTGAGCCCCCTTAAGTTGTATCTGCTTCCTTTTGTATTTTAAAACAATTAATGCTGTTAAAAAGATTAATCTCCAATTCTATGTGACTGACTTCTGATTCATCACATTCGTTGTTAAAACTAAAGGTTGCATATGGCATTCTTAGGGGTGAAATGCTTGTCCCGTCAGCGACTCCCCTAAGGAAGCCCGAATTGCACCACTAGGGGTGCCCTAAGGCACTCCATGGCACAACATGGTACCGTAAGCAGGGTCCTCGCTATCGCTCGCCATTGCGCCAAATTGCGACTAAATTCTTCATTTGGCGAGTAAACAAGCAAATAGATTCGCCAAATTCCTAGTGCTCAATTTTTGCTTTTTTCGTTTTCGTTTTTCAAACATATGCATAATATACGTATTTTTAATATATTTGTAGCGGATAGTTGAAATTAGATTAATAACAATCGTTGTCGCAGTTATAGAAACTTAGGTTATTTTCGAACATATTGAAAAAAAAGTGTGTACATTAAAGGATTAAAGATTTTTTTTTTGGAGGGGGGGGGGGACTACACGGCGAATCTATTTTGCTAATACTTTTTTCATTTGGCGAATGTTTTGTATTTTTAATTAGCCAAATGACTAACGTTGGTCAAATGTCAGTGAGAACACTGATCGTAACAGGGGCGTAGCTACCGTGGAGCAGTTGGAGCAGACTGCTCCAGGCGCACAAATTTTAAGGGCGCAAAATTACAGACAGCGAAATAAAGATTTGAAAAAAATATTTTCATGTATTTTTTTAAAATTATTAATCGGATATTATCGATGAATCTTGTTACAATCAGCAAGCATAGTTTATCTTTTGTTCAACCTCAATTGTTCTGATTTAAAGCATGATTTTACTCGCAGTTAAAAGAAATTACATCTACCTGCGAAGTTTTAAATTTAATTTATACAATATTGCAGCCTCAAATATCTTAACACAGTTTCAGCATGTCTGATTTCTTTTTGTAACTCTTCCATATACGACAGTTGAAGATTGCCTAATCCTAAAATTATTAACTTTTTTTTTGGGGGGGGGGGGGCTTTTATCGGTCACTTTATTGGCACTATTTCCAAACAATAAATTTCCTGATACATTTCTATTGAAAATGTTTCAAAAATTTATAATGATGATCACTGCACGGGAATAATGGCAACAAGAGAAGTCACTGCTGAGAAACCTATATTTACGATGTAACAGCAGTGTCTTAGCTATTTAGTTGTTTTACGATTTGAAAAATAAAAGTTTGATAAGTTGAAGAAAATTATTGATTATTTTACAAAATAAAACCCCCCAAAAAACAAAAATTTTGAAGAGGTTTTTTTTTTTCTTTACTTTTTTCTATCTTTACATGAAGAAAGCATTAAATTGGTGAAAAATTCGACTTCCGATTTTCGATGGATTTATACGTTCTAGAAGGTCCTGAACATGACTGGATGTTTTTTTTTAATATCTGTATGTGAGTCTGTCTATCACTCTGTGAGTCTGTATGGGAAAATTCTGTTGGGCGGTCTATTCTGTTGGGCTGTCTAAATGACAGACCAGATGTTATGACCTACAAGATTATCTGAGCGAAAAATGCTCACCGGTTGTCGTGCCCAGTTAGCTTAAACGGTAAAGCATTGACCTTGTAAGCCAAGTATCTGGGTTCGATTCCTGGCCTGGTCAATTTTTCGCTCAGTTGGAAATATTTAATTCGGATAATATATTAATTATAATATTGATAATACAGTGAAACCTCCTACAACGGTAACCACCGAATACCAGCTATGTTTTAGTATTACCGAATCTCTTCAATAGAAATAACATTATATTGAACTTCCGAACAACGGCCATCCCAAGGCATTTTTTTTTAACATTATGTTTTAACTACAGCTGAGATTGCGAAGAAAGTTAAGTTATAAGTTGATAAGCTTTAAGTGATAAGTTGAGAGTTATCCAGGATAGCAAAATAGGTGCGAGTGTACGAAAATAAGTTAAAATGTACAAATGTAGAAGGAACCAAATAGATGACATTCTTAAAAAATGGATTTTTATTTAAAAAAGACGCTCCAAAGCGTAAATTTGGAATCTAAAACTAAGCGTCGAAGAACTGGTTAGGATTAGATTGACAAGTTGCTTTTGGAATGGCTTTCGAACACTCGATAGAAAAATCTCCAAATTTCTGGACCAGTGTTGCAGAAAAGTGCCACAGAAATTATCGAGAAACTGAGAAATTAATAATTTTGCTCTTCCTCAAAATGGTAACGAATTTTACACAGATTTGTGGCAATTATAATGCACTTAGAACAGGGGTAGAACGCCGGAAAAATTATTATTAAAACACTATTTAAAAAAATATAATAATAAATAAATAAAAAACAGATGAAGGAATGATTAGACAATGTAATGATTACTGTAAAATTTTAGTTGTGTGCAGCGTGCCACAGTTGTATAATCTGTTTAAAGAAAAAAAAAATATGCTTTTAAAAACAAAACAACTGCGTATAAACAATTTCTTTAGCTTAAAATTAAACAATATTTTTTTTTAGTGTAAAAATAAAATAATTTTGGTCTGTTATTTTGATTGTAATGCAATGTAATTTTGAACTTTTAAAATGAGTAACTCTGGATAACAGCAACATCCGAAGTACGGCCACTTTATCATGATCCCAGTGGTGATCGCTATTTAGAGGTTTTATTGTATATTCTTTTACTTCAAAATGTAAATATATTGAATTGGGGATTTTTTAATGTCATCTATCATTGACAATCTTGAATTTTCATTCCAGTCATGAAGATACATGAATTTTATACTGTGGCACATACATTATCAATCTACAGCCTTTGTTTTATTGTATATCTAACAGACAATATCTGTGCACACGCCAGACTATTTGTGCCTTGCTTTGTTTCATTGCTGTCCCATACCTCCCCGTTTATAAGGAAATATGGGACACATTTTGAAACTTACAATTTCTTTAATTATAAAATAGCTTTTGCATGCATGTTGCTATCTTGTTCAGGGAGATTAAAGTTTAACCTTGCACTCTATAAATTGCCATTTTTGTTCTTGTCTTGTGTCAAATAAAGTAGTTCTTCTTACTTTTGTATAAAGTGTCCCGCACCACCCTACTCTCACCTATTTTCACGATTTCCGGACTAGATCTGTCTCAAAAACTAATGCACGGGTATTTTATCAAAATTCAGATTCTAATTAGATGTTGACAAAAGTTGTTATTAGGTTTTGGTGTAAACCATCAAACAAGTGGCGTTGTTTTGCTGCATTTTGCATGATTTACAGGAATTTTAGCGAAAATCCTATATCTCAATGAATTAGTAAAGCATGGAATTGCATATCTTTAACATCCTCATGATGGGCATCGATTGTAATTTAATTTTGACATTGGGTAATGAATTTTGAAATATTAACATGTATAAGATAGAAGAAAATTTTGGGATTGACACATCCGACAAGTTTTTATTTATTTATTTATTTATTTTTAGATCATTTAAGTATTTGTTTGAAATATATAAGGTTTTGAGTATTCGCTGTTCTGTGATTGTAATTTTACTTATACAATTGTTTATTATACAGATTTTTGCATTCGATGTACAAAAATATTTATAAAAATATTTTTGGCAGTAAAAATGTAAGAGAAACATTTTGTTTTGTTAAAACGTACATTTTAATATGAAAATATGTGGCTATAAATGGGATAATTTTTTATATAGTGTTTGTGTCTATGATGGCCAATTATCTACACGAGGGATATAGGCTCTAACGGGAGTGGTGCCCACCATGGGGGTCTTTCTAAGGGAACCTAACCCGTATTTATGCAAGGAAATCAAGGGTTCGAAGAAAACCACGGAAACTCCAAATGGTTTGGCCGATGGTCGCGATTGGCCTTCGTCTCAGCACCTACCGTCTATCAGTTTGGAGGTCAGAACCTCTTGGGCAATGGTGGGGCTCGTATATAATGTTGGAATAGAGCTCTCCAACGCGCGCCCGGGCGTCCACAGGCGCCTTGTTGCCCTTTTGAATGATTCCTGGAGTTTTTAAATAAACAATCAACTTTAAAAGATGCATATTTAAAATAATTGTTTTCCGCATGATTTTTTTGTTGTTATAGGCGGTGTTAAATTTCCGGCTCCTTTTATTACAAAAAGATTTGATAGCCCTCACTTTCAGGAAAATGTAATTTTAAATTTACGAAGATTTATGTTTTTCTCTGCAGTTATTTTTCACATCGATCTCTGCATTATACAGGGCCTTCTGGTTGACATTGTTTATCATCCATGAGACGTATGCATATTGTTACTCCCTACCAGAACTGCCTCTATGGCCTTCTTTTGGAATTGGAATATCTAAAATCATACAAGAAATTGCGAAAAATAATTTGTATTATTTTCAATAAACCGAGAGGCGACTGCACATACCTTCACCTCATTGAGTTGATGGCTGAGTTTCCAGGATTAGTTGAAACCTTATTTGTATATTAAAATGCAATTGGTCTGTCTTCTCATATCTTAGTGGAAAACACCTACAAATCCGATTTTAGTGGTTGACTGGTAGGTCTATCATTGTTTTTCCTTCTCTCAATCAACCATGTTTTCATACCCTTGGGTGCAGGAAAACACAATGATATACGTACCGATCAACCACTAAAATCGCGCCTGCAAGTAATTTCCCCCAAAATGTGCCTTGACAGACCGTTGAATTTTAATATGCCAATCCGATTCAATTTAATCCTGAAATTTCAGCCATTAATTGATAAAGTGATGGTCTGTGCAGCCGCTTTCTTATCTACAATGACAAACATTTTAGAATTGCGCTTAAAATCAATTTCTGGTATGTATTAGAGATTTATGAATACCAAAGGAGGCCAAACAGGCAACTTCATCCTATAGTGAGGTAATATATACATTTAATACGCTATTAAAATACTTTGACTTTTAATAAAAAGTAAGGTTTTAAGTCGAATGAAGAACAGAATATAAATTTTAAACTTTAAAACGAAATTACGCACATCTTTTTCGACTGACAGGAGGGCGCACAAACTTTACTTGCTCCAGGGCGCTGAATATGTAGCTACGCCACTGGATCGTAAGGCACCCCCATGGCACCCTATGAGATGCTATGTGTGCCCTAGGGCACCGCTAGGGGTGCAATTCTGACTCTCTTAGGGGTGTCGCTCGCGGGATAAGCGTTTCACCCCTAAGAATGCCATATGCAACCTTTAGTTTTAACAGTGTACATCTGCTTCAAATTTTTTGGGGGTAATTTTGTCATCCATTATTATTTTTTTAAATAAACATTTTTATCTGAATACTGCCCTGATTCAAGTTTACTGTGCAGTTGAGTTTTTCATAATTCGTTTCTTATTAGAAAATTATTTAGCGGAGGGGATGGCGTTTAGATGAGAATACTTAGTTTATAGAGTAATGGAGAATCCGAAATTTATTGTACTAAAAAAAAGTAAATCGATGTACTCATATTAAATTGAGTAAATTAATAAAAGTTTTTACAGTACGGGTTTTTCCTTTTAAATAAACATTTATAGTTAAATGAGATGATAATATCTATAATGAGTGAGGACTATAATAAATGCATGTGTATTGCACCGAAGTAATTATTTTTTCAGATTCTTCTTGCGTAATAGATATATTAAATTAAATCAACAACATTCAAAGCATATTTTAGTTTTAAGAATACATGTTTTTTTTTCTAATATATGAAATTTATAGATTGTTTCCTCTCAGAAACAATCGCGTTTTGAAGTTTGTGCTTTTTTGTAAAAACATTTTTGGCATGATCCTAATACACCCGAGACACTTGGCATCGTTGAATTTGGCAAGGCGATAAATGGCTTTTTCTTGTTACCGGATCGTTTTCTGAATTCTTTCCACGCCCACAGTTGTTAGTTCAGGAATTTTGATCGGTTTAACCGGATTGCACGGTTTCTTATCTTTCGTTTCATTGGCTTTTATGAAATGCCATTGTTACATCAGTCTGTTATTGTTTAAATTAAAAGAGGATATTGCATTATATATGTATGACTATATTTTCCCGGCCTTTTTTTCGTGTTATTTTAAAAATATTGCTTATTTTAATAAATAATACCATACATTTGGAAAAAAATATTGCTTATTTTAATAAATAATATACATTTGGAAACGAATATGCGATACGGCAGACGACTATATTGAGGATACGCTTTTCTCGAAACAAATATGATTTAAGTTATGATTTGTCAATTTCATTTAAAAAATTGAGATGACGTGTTAATGTTACTGAAAGCGAATTCCTATATCAGAAAAACTTTCTTTTTTACTTAAAAATTCGCGCAATATTTATGTACCATAAATACATAAAAAATATTTCGAAATTTTATCTCGTATTTTCGTACAAATTTAGAAAGATTTTAATAGTTGGATATCTGCATTAATAACCGCAATTTTGCTCATTTTAGAAATTTCTTCAATGCGACTTTTGAGCTTCCAGACAATTTTACGGTTTTAGTGTCGATAGTTAAAGCAAGTTTGACGAGTTTTGTGCATTTTAGGGATTCTAACACAGCAAGTTTCGTGAATCCAGCGATTTTTTTTGTCTTGTTTTAATGGGCGCGAAGCGCGCATACACACGTTAGTGACTGCGGCGTTGACGAGTTTCGTGCATTTTAGTGATTCCTGCACAGCGAGTTTCGTGAATCCACTGATGTCTTTTTAGTTTTAATAGGCGCGAAGCGCGCATACACACGTTAGTGACTGCGGTGTTGACGAGTTTCGTGCATTTTAGTGATTCCTGCACAGCGAGTTTCGTTGATCCACTAATGTTATTTTAGCTTTAATGGGCGCGAAGCGCGCATACACACGTTAGTGACGGCGGCGTCGATGAGTTTCGTGCATTTTAGTGATTCCTGCACAGCGAGTTTCGTGGATCCACTGATGTTTTTTTAGTTTTAATGGGCGCGAAGCGCTCATACACACGTTAGTGACTGCGACGTTGACGAGTTTCGTGCATTTTAGTGATTCCTGTACAGCGAGTTTCGTGGATCCACTGATGTTTTTTTTAGTTTTGATGGGCGCGAAGCGCTCATACACACGTTAGTGACTGCGGCGTTGACGAGTTTCGTGCATTTTAGTGATTCCTGCACAGCGAGTTTCGTGGATACACTGATGTTTTTTTAGTTTTAATGGGCGCGAAGCGCGCATACACACGTTAGTGACTGCGACGTTGACGAGTTTCGTGCATTTTAGTGATTCCTGCACCGCGAGTTTCGTGGATCCAATCATGTTTTTTTGTTTTAATGGGCGCGAAGCGCTCATACACACGTTAGTGACTGCGACGTTGACGAGTTTCGTGCCTTTTAGTGATTCCTGCACAGCGAGTTTCGTGGATCCACTGATTTTTTTTAGTTTTGATGGGCACGAAGCGCTCATACACACGTTAGTGACTGCGACGTTGACGAGTTTCGTGCATTTTAGTGATTCCTGCACAGCGAGTTTCGTGGATCCACTGATTTCTTTTTAGTTTTGATGGGCGCGAAGCGCGCATAACACGTTAGTGACTGCGGCGTTGACGAGTTTCGTGCATTTTAGTGATTCCTGCACAGCGAGTTTCGTGGATCCACTGATGTTTTTTTAGTTTTAATGGGCGCGAAGCGCGCATACACACGTTAGTGACTGCGACGTTGACGAGTTTCGTGCATTTTAATGATTCCTGCACAGCGAGTTTCGTGGATCCACTGATGTTTTTTTAGTTTTAATGGGCGCGAAGCGCTCATACACACGTTAGTGACTGCGACGTTGACGAGTTTCGTGCATTTTAGTGATTCCTGCACAGCGATTTTCGTGGATCCACTGATGTTTTTCTTAGTTTTGATGGGCGCGAAGCGCTCATACACACGTTAGTGTTTGCGACGTTGACGAGTTTCGTGCATTTTAGTTATTCCTGCACAGCGAGTTTCGTGGATCCACTGATTTTTTTTTGTTTTGATGGGCGCGAAGCTCTCATACACACGTTAGTGACTGCGACGTTGACGAGGTTCGTGCATTTTAGTGATTCCTGCACAGCGAGTTTCGTGGATCCACTGATTTTTTTTTTAGTTTTGATGGGCGCGAAGCGCGCATAACACGTTAGTGACTGCGGCGTTGACGAGTTTCGTGCATTTTAGTGATTACTGCACAGCGAGTTTCGTGGGTCCACTGATGGTCTTTTCAGTTTTAATGGGCGCGAAGCGCTCATACACACGTTAGTGACTGCGGCGTCGACGAGTTTCGTTTATTTTAGTGATTCCTGTACAGCGAGTTTCATGCACTAAATTCGTATTTTTGGCTATTTTTTGACTAAATTGTAGCTTTTGTTGGAATTTTTGCCGAAATTTACATTTTTTATGTAAACTTTAGAGGAAATTTGCGTTTTTTACTTTATCCTTACAACTAATTGAGCTCTTTTTAATGATGTTATGACTAAATTATTTCTTATTTTTAATTGTTGTAAATGAAATATCTGATTAATTTTCGTAATAAATTTTAGAAATGAAGCGTATTTGTATTAATGCGTTAGTTGGTGTTTTAGTTTAAGTAAGAAAACAGTGTTGAATTGAAGTTCTTTTCTAATTGAGAGTTTTTGTGTCTCCCCCTGTGGGGGATGCAACATCAGTGGTAAAGTCGTAAAAAAAGCAGAGGCCTCACATTCTAAGCAGAGGGTATGCGCTCAAGGCAGAGTGTATATCCTAGAGTGTATGTACTATAGCGTTCTTGAGAAACACAGGGTGATTTATTAAAAGTTCTAAAAAGTATATGCCATATATGCTATATTACATCTCTGGGCAACATACAGTTTCAAGGAATAAATTTCACTTTTTGGACATTGCGAACAGAGAATCTGAAATCTGATGGAGGGGAGGAAACGTTCGTTTTGCCCCTCCGCCCCTCCCCCCTCTTATTAGTCAGTTCGAAGGATATATATTTCTTTTGTAGGTTTGAAATTTTAATATTTTTATAGCATTAGATGAAAATTTTCAAAGTTATTGCTAATACATACTTTGAATGAGTTGAATGTTTAATAATAGAAAATCGTTAAAACTCTATGCATTTGTTTGCCGTGGTGCAGAAATATTTTACGAAATTATTGTACCATTAATTTAATGAATTACATGCACTATTAATTTAAATGAAGAATTTCCGTAAAATATATGAATAAAAAAGTTTCTTAATTAAATTTGCAGAAATTAATGCTATGTGTTTCGGTAATTGATTTCTTGTAATTTTAAGAAACTCGAAATAGTTGTTTAGCGCCGATTTTTGAGCAACAAAAATATTTTTTTTTTTTTTTTCCGTGTAGAAAGGCATTTTAAAAGATAGAAATGACGGATTGATATTAGTTAGCAAGTTGTGAAATTTTGCAATTTTGAAATCGTCTGCTGGATATTCCGGCATCTGGCAAAAGATTTTTTTTTTTTTTTTTTTTTTTTTTTTTTTTGTCTATTTTTGCTTTGAAGGTTAGATTTCTTCAGAAAGGGTTTGCGTTGCGGATTGCATGAGCTTTTTAATTTTTAGTACTGAATTTTTGATTTTACTTAATACTTTTTTTCGTGTTAATTTTGTTTGTATATTTTAGTTTAAGTTAATTTTTCAAAGGAATTTTGTTTTGTGGGTAAGTTCGAATTTCGTCCTCTTGTTTGAGCAGTTTTTGTTCTTGTGTTCTTTTCTGTGAATTGTTAAGTATCCTTTCATAAACTTTTTATTTTAAAGTGCGAGAATGCCTCCAAAATCTGTCTCAAAGAGTGAAAGGAATGATTTGCGTAGTTTGATTGAAATGAGTTTTTTGGAGAGAAAATTTGTAAAACTGTAAATCGTAAACTTTGCAGTAGTAAAAAAATCCGAAAAGAAAATTAAATTAAATTCACATCGAAAAATTTGCGTACATTGAAATATTTGGAGCGATATAATTTATAAAAATATAAAGTTTCCAAGAAAAATTGGATAAAGTCGAAAAATCTAGACAGGAATTGTTGTAGAATTTGAAAAATTTGGAGTGACCATTTTTAACCCTTTGACGGTTAAAGCACTTCTATTCATAAAATACTAAAATGATTGAATGACACCGGAATTTAAAAACAAATTTATTTCATAATATATAAATGTTTTTTTTACGTTCTTTCTAAAATTAAAATTTTCATTTAAAAATTCCGGTGTCAGTATGGCATTTCGCAACTCAAATTAAGTGGTATTCTGGGCGCGTATACGCGCTTATAACCACGAAAGGGTTAAAAATCGACAAATTTGTAAAATTAGTTATTATAAACTTTGTAGAAATAGAAAAAAAAATCCGAAACGAAAAAAATTGAGTGAAAATTTTGCGTTAATTAAATATTCTGAGCGATATATTTTGTAAAAATAAAAAATTTCCGAGTAAAATTGGATAAATCTTTAAAAAATCGGGGCAGGAATTTTTGTAAAATTCGTAAATTCTGAAGTGGAAAATATTTAAAATTCGAAAAATCTGGACAGCAATTTTTGTAGAATTTGAAAAATTTGGAGTGACAATTTTTAAAAATCGAAAAATTTGTAAAATTAGTTATTATAAACTTTGTAGAAATAAAAAAAAAATCCGGAAAGAAAAAAAATTGAGTGAAAAATTTGCGTTAATTAAATATTCTGATCGATATATTTTGTAAAAATATAATTTCCGAGTAAAATTGGATAAATTTAAAAAAATCGGGGCAGGTATTTTTGTAAAATTCGTTATTTCTGAAGTGGAAAATATTTAAAATTCGAAATTGTTACTTCATAAAAATACAAAAATTCATAGCGAAATTTATGGAAAGATAGAAATATTTTTAGGTATGCAATAGTGGAGAGTTAAATTCCTAGAATTAGCAAAAAAAGACATCGAAAAATGTATAAAGTTACAAAAAATTAAACGGGATATAAGAAAGTAAATAGTTTTACGTATACAAAGGAATTCTGAAAGAAACGGAATAAACGCGCGTTGTGATTGGGTAGAATCTGTGGCTTGCTGAAAACTCGGTTGGCGCTCGTGGGTGCTTGGCGCGTGTTAAAAAATCGCCAAAATCAAGTGTCTCGGGTGTTTTAGGAACATGCCACATTTTTTATTCGAGCATCTGACTTTCCGAAGGCTCCACAGTGAGCTTCAAATAAATATACATTATTTTTAAGTTTAAATATTGATTTTATATTTAAACTTAAAATAAGTGCGGGTAACCAAAACATATAATCAGATAGTCAAAACACACTACAAAAATGTTATTATTATTATTATTATTATTATTATTATTATTATTATTATTATTATTATTTAAATTTAGATGTGAGAATATTTAAAAACTTTTTTTTATTTTTTCCTAACATTAGTCATTAAAAAACACAATTGATAATAAAAAATTAATTTATAAGAGAAACTTGGATTTTTCCAGGATAAATATGTAGTATCTGTTTTTAACCCAAAGTAGTGCGTTATAAATACTTATTTATGTTTTACTTGAGCTTTTATTGCAGCAAGATTAAGAAGTCTACGTAATAAAAATACTTTGGTTGCATCTGCTTCCTCTTGCATTTCAAAACAATTAATGCTGTTAAAAAGATTAGTTTCCAGACTGACTCTAGAGTATTATTAATATAAGTTTTAGGGGTCTCAGGACAAAAAAAAAAAAAGATACCATTTTTAAAACTTAATATCTTGAAATGCATATGATTTTAAAACACAATATTTACAGTCATGAAGTATGTTCTCTCAGTTTATGTAAGGTACCCTGGGGTAATAATGCCATGTTAAGGTTCTACCAATTTTCACGGCTCAGTTTTAGATTGTATTTTTCAAACAAATATATGACTTGATACAGCAACTCATTGACTATCTATATAAAAAAAAATATTTTAACAGATATGTATTCATAAAATGTAATGGCGTGATTTCTTGACCCATGCTATTTGGCGTTATTACCCACCTATATGGGTAATAACGCCATGCAAACAAAACTATGAAATAAGATGGAATAATGGCATGTAGATTACCCAATTCTAAAAATACAAACTCTACAAACTTTGAAATTGACAAATTGCATTCTAAACTATTGAAAATGTTCAATTTTTTCTGAAAGTGTAAGAAAAATAAAGGTGTGTGTGTGGGGGGGGGGGGGGAGGATGAGACAAAAGAATATCAGACCGTGAGCTACTTTTTGCTTAAAAAGGACCGCTTAAATAAGAATTATTAGAAACATTACACAGTTTTAACTGTGTTTATTTGAATCAGTATTTAGGATGTAGCTTGGTCACTGTAGGGAATCAACCGGGGATTAATCCCAAGGATTGGCGTTATTACCCCATTATAGTTAATGCGTTGTACATTTTAAATTACAAATTATCTCGAGAAGATATCCAAAATCTTTAACAACATTTTTAAAGTCTATGAAATGTACTACAAATTTACAAAGTATTTCCGGATAAAAAAAAAAAATAGTCTTCACATCACAAAACCTTATCTCGCAAATTTTAGATCAAGCGTTAATTTTTGTTGCTTGTAAAAACAATAAGACCTAAAAATGAAACAAATTAACTTGAAGCTGTTTTTTTGCGATTTATATGACTCAAAACCCTTCTGCGCAAAGCACATGATTGTCATTTACTAGATTATTTCATAATTATGCATAATATTAGCACTTGGCGTTATTACCCCGCCTGGCGTTATTACACCAGGCCAACTTATTAAAAAATTTGTAAGATGCAGAATTAAGATTTACAGGGGGGAGGGCTTCAATCTGTTGCATATTTGATGAGCAGAAAATTGGTATAACAGCTTACGTGTACGATTACAAAATAAATATTGCAACTAAAATAAAAATTGTGGGGCCCATTTATACTTCAGATTGCAATAGTTACCCTGAACCTAAATAAGTTTGTTTTAAAAGCATTTGTATATTTTTAATACCAAGTTGTATTTAGCATATACAAAATTTTTTTAATTTCAAGAGAACATAACCACTTAAAAAAAAATTTTGAACAATTAATCGGACATTTTAGATTTAATTTATACAAGGCGACTAGACCCTGGCCGTCCACATAACGCAAGTCTTCTCTGATTGGCCCGTAAAGCTGACCTTTTCTATAAAAAAAAAAAAAAAAAAAAAAAAAAAAAAAAAATCTAAGCAATTCTAGCAGAATGAGCATGCGCTGTAGAAAAACAACTTTGCTCTCTTGCAACATCGGATCATTGGAACGTATTTGCTTACTGAAATTAATATTCCATGTTTGACATCGAAGGACAAATGGACAAATTTATGGAAAATATAACAACAAACTAATACACGTGATAGTTGTTTGCAACTCTAGAAAGACCCTTTTCAGTGCATGCTCACTGAGTACGCAGCTCCGCGATAAAATTCTTTTCAGCGCATGCTCACTGAGCTACAATTATTAGATTTTTTGATAGAAATGGACTAGCTTACGGTCCAATCAGAAGAGACTTGCGTTATGTGGACGGCCAGGGTTTAGTCGCCTGTAATTTATACGGATTAACATTTAACGCATATTTTGAAAATTTTATTAAAAAAACATTCGGAAGTTTATGAGATATCGTGCGTGTTATGCCTAAAAATGTCATTTGGATAAAAATGATTTCGAAGTTTTGGAAATGCAGCTTTAACTATTGAGCATATATAATTCTGAAAGCCATAACTTCTGTTGTAATGATAATTTCAAGCAAAGAGTCACATTAAAATGCTCAGTAAAGATAGTTTAATATGTAAAAAAAATCAAAATTTCGAAAATTGCAAAGCTTTAAGAGTCCTGAGACCCGTTAGGAAGACTTATTTTGCAGTTAGTTTTAAGTGGATTTAAAAAGGTTTTCATTCTTTTAATTATTGCTAAACTTAGTGTAATATAAATATAAAAAAACAGATTGAAACCAATATAAACTAAAATATAAACAATGTATCACATCAATTTATAAATAAAAAGTAAGTAAGATTGATTCTCCTTAATTCGACTTTGGAATTTCGAAGCATCGTTAAGATGGAACTCAGGTTTATGGCACTTTAAAAGATGTAACAATATAAAAATGTCAAATTAATTGAAATTTAATTAATTTAATATTTCAAATAAAAATCTTATATAATTCAAAATTTTAAAAAATTATGCTATTAAAAATTTCAAATCAAAATTTCTATAACTCGATATTTCAAAATAAATATTGTTTTAAAAGATTTAAATATTCATCAGTGTAACATTGACAGTTATTTTCCAGTATGCTTTTGAAGTATAAAATGTTTCTAACGGAACTATTGGAATTTAAATCGCATTTTCTATATCAGGACTCCAATAAAAGTGACATTTACTACACAAATGTAAAAGTAGGTCAGAGTATTTAAAATCTGATAAGACCTTTAATTTAATAAATTTTAATGAATTTCGAAAGACAATGTCGGACGTTCCTCTCAGCCCGCACAATTTTGAAGAAAGTCCATGGTAGTTATAGCTGCCACCCCCGATATTACTTGGTGATATTAGTCACCCACTGTGAGGATTATGTAAATGAACGCTGACGCTATCAATTAACTGAATTAACAGTTTATTTAGAATATATGTACACGCTAAATACGCTATTTACAATTATATACAATTACAACTCGGATATAGGTGATCCGGTTCAACATTAAATTAAATACAGTAAAGGTTGGCTGTGTACTATTCAAATTACACCTTCCACCACACACTCAATGCACGTTAGATTCACTTTATCGGAGATCAACTTCGAATCTCCCAACGCATGGATACTCGGCCTGCACTTCTCGGCCCAGAGCACTAAACACCAGGACGTCTGTGTCCTTTGCTCTCCAGATACGCACTGCTTACGCTCTACAACACAGAGCACTCTCTAGGTACAAAACCCAGATACCAACTGATCCAAACTGAGACAAGACTTGCTCTTCTCAAATAACTGCGTTTCCCCAATGTCAACCCCCTTTGGAGCTTATCCATTGGACACATTCTACATTCCTTTCTTGATAAGTGGCATGTTGCTTGTCAGCTCATCATCCACATACCTCACTGACGGATGAACACGCCTCTCAGCAATCTCCTCTTTTTCCCAACACCACCTGTACAGGATTACCTGTCACTTCTCCCTTCAGCAAAGAAAGAATGTCACCTTGAAAATTCTAGTACACAGCCAGGACAATACAAAATATTAAGATAGAGAAATAGCGGAAATTCCAATCTTCAGCAGAGGTGGTCTCAGAACCTGACAGGCAATTTTAACTGTGGTCATTTTTTTTGTTATATAAGTATCCAGTTTTGCCAGATCATTCTTCTTGTTTATTCTTAAATTCCGAAATAATACAGGAAATTTCGAAAGAAATATTTTTACGATAGTAATAAAGAAACATCTGCCAATCAGTAAATCAGTAATTTTTAATTCCAATTTTGGTACGAATTTCGAATTTCCGAATAAAGCATAAACCCAAACAGTTAAGGTAATATGTTATGTAAATAACTAGAGATTTTATTGCATGTATGAGTTATAATTCATAATTCCGAATTAAAACGTCTACTCTGAATATATCTTTTATCTCATATCATACATTAACAAATCCATTTTTAAATTTGGTAATTGACATCATTATTTAAACTGATCACAGAAAATATATAGAGGTTTAATCTAATATCGAAAACATATAAATTTATTCATCTATTTCATCAGATGAATGAAACCTATAAAGGTCTACCACATGTTAGTTTCGTTTTTAATTTTATGAACATTACCCCTTTTTTTCTCTTCAAAAGAAAAACATTGATTTAACATAAAAACTCATTTATTTAGTTTTTTATTGACGATTCAATTTAAAGAATGTCAAAAATTTTTGATTTTTTAAAATTAAAAGCTTTAGTGTCAACAGCGACAGTTTATCATTTGAACGCTTCAACATTTTCTAAATTTGAAAAATGGATTTTAAAATTCTTCAACCGAAGAATCCAGCTATTCTCCAAAAAAGAAAACTGTGTATTTGTTTCCGCTCCAGAGGAATTTTTATTGGAATATCAAAAGTTTATTCATTCGAGTGGTTTTGAATTTAGTTCTTTTACTTTAGATATAAAGCATAGCATTAAAGAAAATACTTTCTTGTGAACAGGAAAAATTTTGCATACTTGATTTTTTTTTTAATCTTGGCTCTTTTGCGCAGTTTTTTCCCACTTTTTATTATTTTTATTTTTTTTTTTTTTCTTTTCATTTTTTACTTTGTTGTTTTTCAAAAAGCGAAAATATGAATTCTTATGACCAACAGCTTATTTATTGTAAAATAAACAATGCTTAAAAAATTATAAATATTTACCAGTGCAATATTGTTGCACATTAATCTTCTACATTTAAAAATTGAAAATTAAATAATGTTTAGAAATAATTAATATTTGAAAAGTCTGTAATTTTTTTAAGAATTAAAAACATAAATTAAAAATTGTATTTTGCATTTACATTATACGAAAGTCAAATGTTATTAAACTTTAAGGTTTACGAAAGTATAATATAACCTCTTCGTGTTACCCAGAATTTTGAAAAGCAATTCTTTATCTTCAGAAAACTCTGATGTCTGAATACGTTTCTAAGACAAAAAGAAATATTCGGGAATTTTCTTTTGCTGCCCGTAATTTTCTAAAGCGTTTCCGAGACGATTTTACATCATATTAATCAGTTTTCCCAAAATATTATTATATATACATATTTTTGGATATTACTAAATCTAAAGAAAGGATTTTTATGTTCAACAAACATGGTTAATTAACGGCATTAATGTGGGCTTTAAAAGTAACAGTTTTAACATTAATATTAAAATGAACTTAATTGTGTTAATTTTGCATGTATAAATTTTGTTACAGAACTGAAAATTGTCATTTCAGATTAGATAGAATTCTAAAAAATTTATACTGTGGTAGACAAAAATAATTAACTGAAAAACAACTACTTGGAAATGTTTCTAAAAATTACGGGTATCAAAAGAAACTTTTGTTTCAGAAATGCTACTCTAAATACAGAATCTTATTCACTTCTGTCGTTTCTGAAGATAAAATAACACTGTTCAGAAGCGCAGGTAATTCAAAAGAGTTGTGTTTGAAAGCCTTAAGAAAAATAAGAGCTAAATTAAAGAAGCATTCGTCCTCTTTACAGGGTCCTTCAATCCTAATTATTAAAAGAAAAATCATTTGGTTTTATTTGCATGTTTCGCTTTAAATTTATTGTAATGTAAACATGAATTAAAGTCGATTAGCCTAAATATCGAAAACAGCAACAACAACTTAATAGTGACGGACATTTTCAAACATTGAAAAAAAAAATAATAAATTAAAAGTAAGATCCTAGTGCTGAATTCACCTTGAGTTAAATAATTAAAAATTCATATAAAAAGTAAAAATAAATGTACTTAAATTACTCTCAAATGCATTGGAATTAATCCAATAAATAAACCCATCGCTTTTTTTAATGGTACTTTGAGATATTTTTAATATAAATTTAAATAAATTTATGTTATATGTACGCGCCTGAGAATGGATTTATTTAATGCTGTTTTAAGATATTTTTAATGTATTTTAAATAAATTTATATTATACATGTGCATCTAAAAGTAATTTGAGTAGATTTATTTGTGTTTTTTATATGAATTTTAAGAAATTTAAAATTAAGACAAAAGAAATGTTGCAATTACTTCTAAACAGTTTATTATTTTTAATTTGGAATTTAGTTTAATTAAAATATGATATGTAATGCATTGAATCAATTACAAACTACAACATCATAAATAAAAAAATAATAATGTTCATTCTCCTTTAATTTAAATTTGGAAATTCGTAAAATGCTTCAAGTCGAACTTAGATTTTTTTAGACTTTAAGAGTAGTAACACTGTAAAAAATAACTTTATTTAAGTAAAATAAAAATAATTATAAATCTCAAAGAAAAATCTTACATAATCCATAATTTAAAATAAAAATTTATGCAATCTAAAATTTCATGTAATTAAAAAATTATAAAATAATTAAAGTTGATTTTTTTTAAATAGTCAGCAGTTTAACATTGCAAGCTATTATCTAGTATTTAAAAATTAAGAAACAACAAAAAAAAAAATTGGAGTTTTTTCTAAAAAGATAAAAAATATTATTTCCATTTTTACTATTAAAATTTCTAAACATATTATAATGTATAAATATGTTTTTATTTAAATCATGTTTTTTTTTTCTTCCCAAAAATGAATCATTCGTGTGTATGTTATTTCATAGGATGTCAATTTAACCCATAACTACTGTGAGCAGTCTGTCAGACCGCTGCATATTTTCCCGCATTCATTCCCTCCCCTCAAAATAGATAATGATCTTCACCCTTTCTTCTACCTTCCTGAAACGGACCCCCAAGGTCACATTCCGCTTGTCATTCAGCTAGCTACTTTTTTTTTTTTTTTTTTTTTTTTTTTTTTACTCTTTTCTTGGGGGAGCGGTCTGACATACCGCTCACAGTAGTTGTGAAACTGTTTTTGTCCGAGAAGGATGTTTTTATTTTGCGGGTAATTTTATGCTTTTATATGATATTATGGAAAAAAGGGAATGTAATTTTTCGAGAAAACGTCCTGTGTTCCTCACACAAAATGAAATTGAGGAGCTTGTAAAAAATTGGTCAGATATAGAAAAACATGTAGAAGATGCCCCCCCCAAGTAAAAAAAGGAAAACAATCTATCAGTGCATTGATTGTAAAGATTCAATCTGCCTTCAATGTACGAAAATGTTATGCAATGGCTGTAACTCGACATTTTCTGCTGTGTAGTAAGGTACTGATTTTTTTTTAATTCCTATAATGATGTATAAATTATCATGTATTTATCTCCATATAAAAACAATATGTAGGTATGTAAACTTTGCGTTTTCTATTTCTATGACGATATATTTTTTTGGAATATAATCTAATTTATATTTTTTAACTATACTTTTATTAGATATTCATACATTTTTCACAAAGAAAGTACATTTTTATACAACAGTTAATAGATGAGTTTAAAATTACACATTTCTTTTCTTCGATTTTCACTATGATTCGCTTCCCCTTACTATTCTCATATAACAGGATACCTGTCTTCAGTCTTCAAAAATCAACTTAAAGTTTCGAAAGATGATTTATAAATCAATTAAGTAGATATGTATTGGTAAGCGAACAATTTTTTACCACTTAGTTGATATTTTATTCATATTTCGATTTAGCGATCTGAGAGACCGCTCACAGCAGTTATGGGACAATTTTTGTCACAGTAGTTAAGGGTTAAATGCGTGAAAGCTTTTGCTAAAAATATATATACTGCTCAATTTTATGTGAGCAGTTTCTTTCCTCATATAATATCACATTTTGCCGCAATCATCACATGATTTTTTCATAAATGAAATTAGGCGAAAAATGTTATGTATGAAACGATTCCACATAATTTATTACATTTTCTTTTTCATCTACATTTTTATTCCTAGAAGATAATGGTGAAGATGGTTCTAGGATTAACTAGCCAGTATTTGATGATACTTGTCAGATTTGGCTATCCCAAAACTTTCTTCTACCTTATGCATATTAATACTTACTGAAAAGTGCAGCTGTCGAATAGAGTGGACTGTAGTCTTGATAGTCTTTTTAAAGTTTTTTAATTTCACTTGCACAAATACACACACACATAAAAACACAAAACCACGAATGGTAAACTAATATGCAATACTAAAACTTAAATTAATTTCCATAGCTTAAGGGGTGTATGGATGATTAGCAATTCGAGTACGTGCTGATGCTTTGATGATCAACAGCTAAACTGTTCATTTTTTACAAGCGCTCGCCAGGTGAGCCAAAACACTTCCGGAACGGAACATGATACTTGTATTGAGTATACTTGTATTGAGTACTTGTATACTTGTATTGAACATGATACTTATAGCCAGTATTTGATGATACTTGTCAGATTTGGCTATCCCAAAACTTTTTTCTACCTTATGCAAATTAATACTTACTGAAAAGTGCAGCATTATATTATTTCTGGGTAATTGCCTAAATGTTGGTTTTTTTCAAAGTTTTAAGATAAATGTCATTATAAAAAATGGAAAACAAGTGAAAATTTCAAAATATCATTTCCGAAGGTGTGCGGGAACTTTAAAGCAAGATATAATTTTTTAAAGGATTCTCTGGTAATTAACTTATTGACGTAGCCACGCCTACAAAACTTAAATTACATGGAACTCCAAGAAATGAATTTCTATAAAGTACATTGATTAAAATTTTCACTTTTTTTTTTTTTTTTTTGCAGCATATACCTTTCACTTTCGTTTGAACTTCTGCAACTCCAGATATTCCACTTTGATAGTGTCGTATTTTATGACAGATTTTTTTTTCTCTGAAACACGTTCAATATCAAGATCGCTTGCTTAGAAGTATGAAAATTCAATACTTTGTAAGTCTTCTGCCTATATATATTCGAGGGATCAAACTAAGAAAAAATATATAGAGATCAATCAAATCCCAATATCACATTTCTTCCTGTCTATCTTTTTTTAAACTTTCTTCTATCTTTATAATAAGAAAGGATTAGATTCGTGAAAATGTTTACGTTTTAGGGGGTCTGAGATATAACACGTTTTTACAAAATGTCTGTCTGTATCTCTGTGACTCTGTCTGTCTGCATGTGGCACAAATTTTGCGGGCGTTGTATCTCAAGAAATAATGCACAGAATTTAATAAAACTTTATATTCAGTTAGTTTTAAAGTAAATGTCATTATAAAAAAGGGATAAAAAGAGAAAATTTCAAAAATTTCAAAAAAATCACTTTAGAAGGTGTGTGGATACCTTAACTCATATAATATAATCAATAATTAGTGGGGACTATAATAAATGCACATATATTAGTAGACTCAAGGACGAATATTATACAAAGAGCCTACTTAGGCTCTAAGGCTCAATATTAAAAAGAAAAAATGTATCCTATTTTTGTGCGAAAAATCAATGCTTACCTACCCATTTTCTTTGCAAAATTTAATTGTATCAAACAGCAGCATATACACTTTTAAATGTAATCACTTTACTCAAAAAAAAGTATTTTCAGAAAATTCGAGAAATTTCGGAATATTGATCAGAGAAAATCTCAAACTTCATGGCAAGTTGAATCAAAGAAAAATATCAGAACAGAGATTTTAAGCTGAATAAATAATTTCTATTACATCACAAGCTAAGCTAAAAGCAAAATGACTCCATATCTCATGAAGGATTCTCGTTATTTTTCCAGCCTATGTTAAAAATTCAGTTTAATTCCAAAAGTTATTTACTTAAACTAGGCATTTTCTCAAGCATTCCGTGATAGCTTCTCTGTTTCTTAAAATGCTGCAGTATTAAGGCAATTGTATTTAAGTATTAAGTTTAAAAAGAAACTTTTAATCTTCTTATTTAAATAGTTCTTTTGGTATTTGTTTTCAGGTTTTAAATAAACATTTGTTGCAGAGTATGCGAAAAATAGGATTAGTGTAAATATATTTCAGCTGAGCATTATATTTATGCAGAAAACTACAATATTTATTCAAATCGAAATTAGGTATTTCATTTTTTTTTCTTTTTAGCACTTTCCTACAAAGTTTAAATGTGTTTATTGATATGGTTTGTCTGTTCATGTGTCTGTCTGGAAATCTGTACACGCTCTAACTTCCGTAAATACATTTGATTTTTCATGCTAATGATAAAACTTATTTAGGGTCACGAGAGAATGTTTTGTATTGCATATAAAGTATGTACGGTTATTGGTTCATTTATAGAGACATTAAAAGAAGTCGATTACATTATGGTATATGGGGAAAAATCGTTTGGAAAGTATTTTAATGATATTATGCTATTTCAGATACATTGGAACTGGTATAATTTACTGAATTTCTGTACTATCACGTAAAAAAAAGCACTCACAGCGTTTTTTATTCATTTACAGAACACACAAATGAAATCGGTTACAGTACTGCTTTCACATCATAACTGCTGGTGAGTACGCTTTAAAATTCGGGATCCATTTTAAAATTTAATTAGTTTTTTGCATATTACTCTTTATACATAAATTCTATTCCTCATACACAGGGTTGCACAAACGCATTAGCATTCTTTTTATTAAAGAAATGTGCTGAAGGAGAATTTCTCGGCACATGTACCTCTTAAATGAACTAAATTTTGGAATGCATATTGTGAATAAGTACAAATCTCTCTATCATATACAGGGCTGCTAAAAAAATCGGATAATTTTCTTGTTGTAGATGGGAACAGCTGAAATTTGGTTTAGTTGAATTATACATTTGCATGAATTGAAATGAATATTTTACTTTTTTAAATAGTACAATTTTGTTACATTATTCTAAATGTATTGGAAAGTACTTCATAAGCTATGCTTTACCCATGATTTTTTCTTTCTTGTTGTTTTTTCATAAGTGAAAAAATAAAAGGAAATCATATATGTGCCAGTGATTACCTAAGGATAACTTATGTGATATAAGTGTTAATATAAGGGATTTATGATAAGATTATAAGATTTGTGATGGAATTTATGATATTATTTAATATGATTATTTTTTAAAGAAAAAAAGGGAAATTGTGCATGTGTCATTGATAACTTAATATAAATGGTTTAAGATTTACGTACGTGTTGATAATATAAGTGATAACTTTGTGGAAAGTTAAAACACTTTAGCCAGAAATAATTAATACTTTTGAATGATGAAATGTGTCTAATGAAAGCATTAGAAATCAAATCATATTTTGAAATGTAAGATTTCTAAAAAATGTGTTATTTATTCAACGATAAGTTTTTTCTTTTTTAAATATTCCTTAACTATAAATTATCTTTCAGTACATTTACAAAGGTTAGGAAGTAACTGAATATTAATTACACATACTATATTAAATAAATATTGACTTTGGATTATTGTTTCTCTTATAGAACTATTCGTATTATAATAAGCTTTATATAATAATCTTGTTTAAATGTTAATATTTTAAAACCTTATTTTTTACTATATGACACATCTCTCGCGAGATATTTAAATGCTGTCGAGATATTTGTTGAAAATCTTGCAAAAGGGCAAAATTGTAATGTTGTTTTCTTAACATTTTGTTTAAATGCTAAAAAAATACTTTTTTTTTTCAAAATTATATAAATTAAAAACGAATATGAATGTTATTCTTAAAAGCTTTAATTACTGTTTATTACAATTAAAAATCTATTAAATGATATATACACAGTTATATTATTTTAAATATTGCTTGTATTGCAGTGAAATCTGTAGCTTAGTGAATGTGTTAACACGGGCTTGCTAGTGAGAGGGTTAATACACCAACTCAAACAGATTAGAACACCCCATCGTTCATATTTTCGTAACTTTTCAGTTTTAAAACTCCAAGGCTTTTTTGTATTTCAATACAGATTTAAATTTTTTTGTGTGTGTTCTTTATTATATATGTGATAAATATGCACATGGAATTGGCATATCAGTTTTTTTTTAATTATTTTATTTTCAAAGTTCAGTGCATTAAAAGTGAGAACAGGACCATTATAAGATCACTCCTGTTTCTGTCTCTCACAGCCATTTAAGCGTTAACTAAGGAACGTAGAACGTTCAAAACGGGGGAAATAATAAAGACTACGGACCCCCATATTTATAAATTATTAAATATTCACAAATACATATATATATTACAAATTTTAATTTTTTTCGCAAAAATTAACCTTTATACTATATTAATTTCCTTATAACAATATTACGTATTTAGTTCATTCAACTTATCAAATTAAAATCTTGTTTCTAGATCTAATCTATTAATCTTTACGGAAACGATATAAATTCTTAATTCGCCTTAAAAAACATTTATTCCAATACGCGTAAATTTAAAAGATGGCTCTAAAATAAAAATATTCTTAATTAAACTTTATTTCTTAATATTCCAAATAAAACTCATTTTTTCTATGTTTTTATCAACCCTTTTTAAGAAAGACTTATTAAATTTATTCCAAAACCATACCTTTCAAAAACTATCATTATTTTTATTTATTTATTTATTTTTCCTCCTTCAACACATGATATTTGTGTTTGTTATTTAAATATTTCTTTTCTTTTTCTCTTAAAAAAAATGGTTTGCAAAAATATCGTCTGTCTAATATATTCGAAATTTTGAGTCGATTATAAATTAGTTAAATAATATTTAAAAAAAAATAAAATTATCGTCTATGGAATAAAATCTCGACTCTGGACATGAGTTATGTTTACATGGAAGAATGATTGTTCGAGAGTAGAGAATTTTCTGGAACTTTCTTTTAGATTTAAGAAAGGAAGCCTTGAGGTGAGAAGGAAGATTCTTGGTTTTTTCTTCGATGAGTAGGGCTCGCTGAAATAATGAAGGAATATTCTTTTTGATGTTTCGGTTAAAGACAGTTTGCAAAGGGAGCCTTTCCCTCTCTCATGACTACAGTTTAATACATTAACTTGCAGCAGCCAGTGAGTAATTTATTCGATCCTCTACATTTATTTACTTATTTTTTTTTCTCGCTTGCCATGACTTCTGTGCGATAAAACGGGGAACCCGGCGATGATGTTTCTGGCTCCTAACTTTAAAATGTTACATATATATTTACATATATATATAGTTTTTAAAGGTAGAGGGGCTATTTAAGTTCCTTGAAAAAGAATCTTCTCTTTGTACTACCTCTGACAAAAAAGTTCGTTGAATGAAACTGGCGGGGAATGATCTGGCATCACTGGCGCAAGTGTTTACCATCTTACCCTACCATTTTTCAGCTGAGCGTCGTTTATGCTCTGTGTGAAATGTGCTTTACAAAGTGCTTGTTCAGTGTGATGTTTCTTAACTGAGATCAGGAAAATGAACAAACAAAAGGTAAATTAAAAGTTTGGTTTTGAGTTTTGGAAGGCAGCGAAAGAAAGTCATGAGGGGTGGTGCAAGATGAACAGCCACCATGATCGCCTGATCTCAATCCTCCAGCCTTCTTCCTATTTACGCAGCTCAAACTCTCTTTCAAAGAGATTTGACTTTATTGCTGAAATTCAACGAAACGTGGCGAAGCTTTTGTACTCCATCCCAAAAGAAAAATTCTTGCGAATTTACCAGGACATGCATTCCAGGATCTCAGCGGTGCATAGTTATGGACGGGGGTGACTATTTCGAAGGATGGTATGGCAGCTTTCGTTAATATTTTATTTACATTAATGTTACGGGACTATTCACCGAACTTTATTGTCAGATATTCCATAACGTGTGAAACATTACCTAACACTGAATTCAAAAATACATTTCTCTCAATTTTAGGTAATATATTTTTGAAGATATCGTCGAAAATGTAGTGTAAAAAATGTGCCCCCCTCATCTGATTCTAAATCTATTAAAACTACAATTATGAAAAAATTAGAGCTAGAAGACGTTAATTTAAATCTTGCAGGAAAATTATAACGATTGCTCTAGGTCAGTCAGTCTTTTTAGGAAAACGCATTTTCCTGATACACTCAAAGTTTGATTTTCCGGCATTCAGCAAAAGTGTTGAAGAATACTGACGATATCCATCATCGCAGAAATATAAAAGCATTGTTGATAATGATTTTCGAAAAAAATCCGTGAGTAGTTAGCCAAGATTTTAACCATTAACCCTTCCCGGCGCACTACTCTTTAAAGTTGGAATGTAAAGAGAAAAAAAGTTAGGCAATCTATTTAGGCCTAGAGGAGTACACAGGTATTGTTTTGTAAAGATTGCACTAACCATTTTAATTATACAGCTGTTGCCGAAGTGGTAAACTCCCATAAGTAAAGCATTGATATGCGCAGTGAGAAGAGCATTGCTGTGAAGCGCGTATTACAGTAAAACATTGTACCTATTATTTAAAAACAGTAGAGTTTGATCTCTGTGGTGCTGCCACCTAGAACTCATAAGAAATATTTAAAGTAGCCATTAGAGTAGTTTTTGAAATATTCACGGAGTTTTTGTGTCTCCAAACAGGGGGAACTTTAGGTGTTGCCGACCCGGCAACACTGCGCGTTAAGGGGTTAAAAACGAGAACGGTTTGGACATACCTAATGAAAACAGCGGCATACACTATGTACCATTGTCTTTTAAAGCTTTCATAACAAATTTAACGATATAATTATTTAAAACAATGCCCAATATCTGTAGAAAAGCAGTAAACATCAAATTCTTAAAAACAGACTAATTAATCACATAAATACTGTGGGATTCACAACTAGTTTGCATTGAGTGCACTGTTAAAATTTTTGCTCTAGTTTGAACCAAATTTTGGTGCTCACTAGCTGCCACCATAAGATGGTGAAATCTCGTACCAACATTTGGAGTTTCTCATTTCAATCTCGTTTCAACTATTCGTACTACGCTTCAGTAGGAGCTCCAAATATTGGTTCAAGATTTCACCATCTTAAGATGACAGCTGTTGAGCAGCAAAATTTGGTTCAAACTAAGACAAAATTTTTAACAGTGTGGATTTCTCAATACGCCTCTCGTGTCTTTAAAAGATAACCTATATCCTATCTGGAAGAACGCGGCACGTACCTAGTCGTCGTTGCAACTCTGCGACCTATTTTTGAAGCTCGTTTAGTACAGTGCTAAGTTTAAACTTTAAACAATGTTTTTGTTTCGTCTACAATATAAAAAGAAGATATTATTACTGCGCTGAATTTAGTTTTATGAAATGCCAAATGATGTTTGATTATGCATGATTTTTATTGCCAGTACCGAATAAAGCTCATAAAAAACATATTATGACAAGCTTAAAAAGAGTTATATACAATAGCAACATTTGACATTATTTAGGCTTCATATCTCTTAACTTTTATAGTAAACACATTCATACTTTTCTAGTATATAAAGAAACTAAAAGATTCTATTTTGTTTGTACGCAATCTTATGCTGTACAGTCTTTTACAAAATCTGATTGTTTTAGCAATGATTTTTTTAGTAATATATTTAATAATTCATATATTTACTTTACGGACCCTCTGAGCGCGAGTAATACTCGTACTTAACAGTTTATTTTTTAAAAAAAAGTAAAAATGTATGCAGATGTGTTGGATTTCACTATTTTTCTCTGCATATATCAGTAAAAAAATTACATTAAATTAAATATATAATTGAACATAAAACTCCAAGCGCAGTCTTGTGTTATTGCATATTTGAAAATCTTTTTTGAAAAATTGGGCAAAAATAAAAAAACTTTTAAAAAAGTAGAAAAGGTTTCTTTAACTGCAATTGCAAAAAATTACAATTTTAATTAAATATATATATATATTTTTTTTTAATTCAACATTATTTGAACTTTGATGTGCAGTGATTTACCATTTGATTCATACTTTAAAAAGTAAACAAAATTGTTGAAAAAATAATTTGTGTAAAAAAAAAAAATAGACATAAAAACTCCTTGATTTTACTTTTAAATGACAATTCAATTTAAAGAATGTCAAAAATGCTACTTTTTAAAAAATTAAAAGCCTTAATGTCAATTGTGACAATTTATCTTTGGAACGGTTCAACATTTTCTAAATTTGAAAAATGGATTCCAAATTTCTTCAACTGAAGAATCCGGATATTCTCCAAGGAAAAAAAATTGTATATTTGTTTTCACTCCAGAGGAATTTTTATTGGAATACCAAAAGTTTATTCATTTGAGCAGCTTTGAGTTTAGTTCTTTAACTTTGCATATGAAGCATAGCTTTAAAGAAAATACTTTCTTGCGAACAGGAATATTTTCGCATACTTCATTTTTTTAATAACTTTTTAAGTGTGTTCGTAATTATGTAAATACGTAGCACCTATAGTTGTCGTTCAGTCCGTCCGTCTGTCCGCGTATCACAACCCAAACACTACCCAACCGAATCGTTTGAAATTTAAAGTATATAATTATCATAAAATTTTGTCGAGCCATTTCAAATTTTATGAAAATCGGATGCATATATCAATTGCAGGGACAATCAAAAGAATTCCGTTACGTTACGGTCAATGGGGGGGAAAAGGTTCAAATGCATTTTGGGTGTTACATTCATTCGAACATAATAAAATGTATATGCATCTATGAAGTACATATTATAATATACATTCTGCACAATCTGTGGTGCAAAGAACATTTGTTATTGATTTACAAGGCCACACGAAAGTATTCCATTACTTAATGGTATAGGGAGAATATTGTTTGGTGCGCGTTTTAGTTGTAATTAACTGTTTAATGTTTTATGAGATTGATATACGTTGCTGAGGTGTAATAAAAGTTCCTGTATATTTACAGGAACACAAAAAGGATTTTGACCACTATACTATATCCGAAGTACTGTGTACTATAACAGCAAGATCTGAGTATTTTTAAAACTTAGTTATCGTTCGAATGCATCTCATTTCCAACGTTTCACGTGCAATTTCTAACTTGTTTCTTTTTTTTGCATGTTATCTTTTGCACTGTTTCCTTTCCTTCTTAGGTGCGTTCGCAATTTAGTGAATACGAGCACTTATATTCGTTGTTCAGTCGGTTCATCCATCTGCCTGTCTGTCTGCTTTTAACTACCCAACAGAGTCATTTGATATTTAAAACATATAATTGCTGCATAGTTTTGTCAAATCATTTCAAATTTTATGAAAATCGGATGAATAATTCAATGACAGGCACAATCAAAAGTATTCCGTTACAGAACGAAAAATGGCAAAAATAGATTCAAGTGTATTTTAAAGGTGTGACACTCATTCGAACATAATACAATTCATATGCATCTATGGAATACATACTAGAATATGCATTCTATACAATCTGTGGTGCAAAGAACATTTTTATTAATATACAGGGCCAAACAAAAGTTGTGAGGGAATGACCTTTGTGATAAAGGCACTCTAGCATTTTTGTGAGATCGTGACGTCGATGATTTAACATGTGTAGCGTGGAAGCGACATCTATCCTCTCTTTTACTTTAACTTTCTAGAGCGTGTGTGTCTTCCTCGGTTCTGCAATTTATGTCGCGGTTAGAAGCAATATGCAAATTTATAGTATCTTAGTTTGCAGCATATAAAAGCTTTGAGTGTGAAGAGGGTGTGTAGCGGTGCAAGCCAGCTAGTGGAGTGAAGCAGTGAATTGAATTGAATTGAATTGGAGATTGCCGTTGGTAAGAGATAATTTAGTTACGTTGAGTATTTTAGACAATAAAGAGTGTATTACAGCCACGGGCTGTCTAATAAAGCTTTTATCTAGCAGTTTAGCTGAAGTCTAAGTGAGGAGTTGGATGGAAGTGCCCCGACTGAGTCTAGTGCCGGAGCTGTGAGTATATTTATGAGTTTAATCTTTTAGTATTGTGACTAGTTATCGAAATTGACGAACTGAAAGCTCCAATTCCCCTCAGCCCTAACAGTTTAAAAAACTGTGGTTTTAACTTATATCTCGAGTTATGTCTGCAATCAACCAACACACCCCCACGACTGTCACAAATAACACCCAGTACGGGCATCCGTCCGTTACGAAGTATACCATTACATAATGATATCGGGGAAAGATTGTTTGTGACATGTTTTAATAATATTAAACAATTTCACATTTTATAATGTTGACTAGTATATAACCCCGTCAAAAATGACGGAATTTTCACTTGCATTTCATTTTCATAATACTTCATACAAACAAACAGAATGAAGATTTTATTATTGAAGAGTTTGTATTGTAGAAAAGCACATTTTTAAGATAGCAATAAATTTCTACAAATACAAATAATAAAACCTTTTTTTTTTAATTTGATTTTTATGGCGATCACTTAAATATTTAAAAATTTTTCTCCTAAAAAAGGGGGGGCTAAGGGGGGGGGCTTCGCACTCCATGACATAGTGTAAATTATTTTCTTTTATATTTACAAAAATGCAATTTTTCAGGAGTTTTGAAAGTGATCGCTGTATTTGAAAACGGGTTTCTCATGCAGTTTCAGTTTGCCGATCGTTTTCGGAAACGGCTTTTTGGCGCAAAAAAAAAATAAATAAAATAAAATAAAAAAATAAAAAAATAAAATCGCTAAGTTTATGGTGCACATCTATAAGTCATCTGTTCCATATCATGCACTAAATATATTAATTACATCAAAACAGATAAAATATTTCATAATACTTTATACAAACAAACAGAATGAAGATTTTATTATTGAAGAGTTTGTATTGTAGAAAAGCACATTTTAAAGATAGCAATAAATTTCTACAAATACAAATAATAAAAACTTATTTTTTTTTTTTTTTTTTTGAACAAATTTTAATTTCAAAATCAAGAGCAGTGTTTATTACAACAATAATAATAATTTGAAAAATAAAACGTTATTATTAGCAAAATAATTCGTTTTGGAATATGGCGATCACTTAAATATTTTATATTTTTTCTCCAGAAAAAAAAATAAATAAATAAATAAAAATAAAAAATCGGGGACTTTAGGGGGCTGCGTGACATAGTGTAAATTATTCATTTTTTAAATTTTCAAAAATGCAATTTTTCAGGAGTTTTGAAAGTGATCGCTGTATTTGAAAACGGGTTTCCCATGCAGTTTCAATTTGCCGATCGTTTTCGAAAACGGCTTTTTGGCGCGAAAAAAATCGCTACGTTTATGGTGCACATCTATAAGTCATCTATTCCATATCATGCACTAAATATATTAATTACATCAAAGCAGATAAAATTTTGATTTAAGAGTATGTGGAAAGCATAATTTTCAATTATACTAATGCAACTATGATAATATGTGATACATCCATTACAACTTGAAGGGGGGGGGGGGAAGCTTATTTTATTTATAATAGAAGACAAAATTTAAAAAAATAAGCGTCTTATGCTAGCATCTTAAAAAAATTAATAAAACTAAATTTAAAAAGTCCGCAATAGCTATGTAGGGCAACTGTTTAAAAACAGGTTTGCGAGTCCTTTGTTAGTTCATAGATGGCAGCTCTAAAGTTTTGTGAGATCAGCGTAAAAAGGCGCTTTTGAGCCGATAATATACAATCATACTTTTAAATGACTAAAAACCAAGGGCGGCGCCAGAGGGGGGGCCGGTGGGGCATATGCCCCCCCGTCGGGCATACCTGGCCCCCCCATCGGGGCCAAAATTCAATGTCGTCGGGGAAAATATTTTGAAGTTTGAATTTCAGCCCGGTCGGGTAAAATCAAAATATGGAGCTTTTTTTTTTTTTTTCTTTCAAAGTCGGATTGACTAAACTAATTCTTTTGGATATGAGTCGGTTTCTGACTAAAATTTGAGTTCAGATAAACCCGATTTTTTTTTAATCATAATTTCTTAAATTAAAAATCTACATGGATTACTACACAGGATGATACATGAATAACTCTGTACATGCTTATTTTTCAACAAAAAAAGATAAGATTTATACTGTAGTTATAATCATGTATTATTACTTTTTAACTACATTAAATTGTGGATGAATTTCCGCTGATTGTGGATTTATGGTCGGTTTGACATGAAGAATTTTTGATTCGGTTAAGAGTACGCAAACGAAAATTATTTTGTCGGGGTTGTCTTGGATGACAAGTAGAATACTACATCGGGTCAGGCAAACTGAATCTGACCCGAATCGCAGTCTGGACCGGATCGGGTTGAGCCCAATCTTTTGTCGTTGTGAGTCGGATTCCAGTTTGGTTAACTTTAATAGTTTCAGGTTCAGGTTGGATGTTGGCACTTATGGTTCTTGATTCGAGATGAATCCAACTCTCATAAGAATTTACAAAATTTATTTTACGATGAAAAACTATATATATGAATGTTAATGAGTTTATCTATACTGATTTTTAACTTAAAAGTTAAAACTGATACTGAAGGTGCAATTTTTTACATAACTGCATTACAATATGGATATATTTTTTCATCAGTTACGGTTGGGGTCTGATTGATGTTGAAATATTTTGGGTTCAGGCGTTCAGGTCAAAATGTGATGATGTCGGGCTTGAGTTTCTGGTAGAGTTCTACATTCACCTCGGAAAACTAAACTCAACTCGACAGGCAATTTGAGTCGGATCTGGCTAAAGTTAATATTTTTTCGGATTGACTTCTATTTTTCGAGTCGGATAGATTTTAGTAGTTTTAGCATATAGGTTCGATTCTACATGATTTCTTAAAAGTATCTCCGAAACATATTTTTAAATGAAAAATTATATTATTCGGGTGTCAATGAGTGCATATACATATATATTGATTTTTCTACATAAAAAATATAATTTATACTAGTGGTATTATTGTAGGCTACTTTTCCATTATTGCTTTACAAGATGGAAGTTTGTTTTTCATTTCGAGTTGGGTTCGGATAGAATAATGTTGGTTTTAGGTCGGAATTTGTGGAGTTCGAGGTCATCTAATTTTTTAAAACTGGTTCAGGTTGAAATGGATATAGAATTAACTAGTTTAAGTCGGGTATAACCCAATCTGTATAGGAAACTATGCTCGAAAAATAATCCGTGGATTCAACTTCTTTTTCCCTTGATTATATTCCGTAAAAACAGAAAAAATTGCACTTTAACTTTTCCATTTCTACTCCCCCCCCTTAAAAAATACAGTAAAAAACACCAATTATCTAAAGTACTCGCACCTAAAGCAGCATGTTCACCAAATTACACGCATGTTCTGTCAGCTGTGCTGCTTATTACTTTTTTGTATTTAGAAAAGTAATTTATAAATCCCTTTTATCTAAAAATACGTAAAAATCAGAAACCGAAGATCAAAATTTTCAAAAAATCTCCAGTCAGAAGAAAGAAATTGCTTAAAATAATAGAAAACCTCTTCAAATCACAGGGATATTTCAGCATTGTCGAGACGGACTCGGCGAGAAATTTTGGCCCACGCAGACCACAGATAGACCTCCTACATAATTCGCGGTTCGGATCAGCGATATATTTTTAATTGCAGGTCGCTTTTCGCAGTTATTAAAATAATGCAGTTTAAGATTCCCAACTATTTCACAAGCTTCCACTTCATTTACATTTCTCTTCGGAATATTGTATTTAAGCTCTTTGTTTCAGATTTGAATCAAAATTTGGAATATCACGTTTTCTGCATTCGATCAATATACATTCTAAAACAAAATGGAAATTGAAGGTGTTTTTCCCATTGTTTTTATTATTACAGCTATAGCTAAAAAAGTCTGCTTTGATTAAAATTATGAAAAAAGTAAAACGTGATATTTATAAAGTTATAAAAGTTACGCATTTCAAAAACTGTAGTTCAACTAATTAATTTCACACCATGCAAATACATTGAATAAAATAAATTAATATTTAGTACAGTAACGTGTTCAGATGGAATGGAAAAGGATATCGTTCTTACCAAGTATGCTGTTTCTTTTTACATTTATTCTTATTTAGATTTGAATTTATCATGTTTAAACCGCAGAGAACAGCTGCGATTCAGTAAAAGGAAATGCATGTCTGTCTGTTTTGACTAGTTTTCAAATTCTGTTCTGCAACTTAATATAAAACAAACTTTACGAATAATGGAAGGATAAAGAGGTTGATGAGTACGTTGTTTAGCATCAGCAAACGTGTTCCTGCTAATTGGTTGTAAAAATAATATTTATATTTTTTATTGTTACTATGGGAATTACAATAAAAACGCCTGTTGTGATAGATTGGAAGGATGTTTCAGAGTTAACTAGATGCCGTACTCTATTATCGACAATTGTCCATTGACCACAGATAAAAGGAGTTAATTATTTTCCTGATTTAGTATTTTTATTTTAAAATATGGAAATAACGTTTTTTTTTTTTTTTTTTTTTTTTTTTTTAACAAAATTTTATAATAAATCAGAAACCGTAAGAACAATGCTACAATGAGCTTTTAAAGAAAAATTTCGACTATGAAAAAATAGAATTTACGACTTTGCAAATTTTGCATTAAAATTATTATTTCTACTAATTATAAATATTTTATGAGTTCCTTCTTTTTACGAAAGTACGAACCTTAATATTTTTCTGCTGTATATAAAAAGTTTCAAGACTTTCATACGAGTAAGTCCAAATGATTTCTTATTTCTTTGTGTTTGTATGTGATTTGATATTTTTACCCGGGTGTTTTAATTTTAAAACTGCTTTATATGCAGAATTCGTACTTTTGTTGATAATAATAATTTAATTTGTCTTAATTATGTAAGTTTTTCATTTGTATTTTTCCATTCAGTAATACACACAGTAGAACGCCGATTATCCGAACCGGTCGGTATCGAGGATAATCCAGTTAATGAAAAATCCGGATAGTTGGGAAACTTTAAAAACACATCGGGCAATGTTTTTAGGCAACTTCCCTTCACATTCTTTGCAGGTTTCGGACTGGCAATTGTGGTAATGCACATTTTAGCATATTGAAAATGGCGTGTTTAGAAGTATTTTTTTTTAATTAAAATTTTATTTTCTGCAAAATTGGTACAAAGTTGTACATAGAAATACACATAGAAATTATATACATACACTGTACAGTAAATACATTTTAAAACATCATCGTGATAGGTAAAATAAATTCTTGATAGTCTTCTGGTTCACAGAAGCCATTCTTTTGTCTGCGTGGGACTCTCGTGCGTTAGAAGGGAAACTTCTAAGGTTCTAGAAAAAAATAGTTTTATGCTTTGCTGTCTTTGTATTTGTTGGTGATTTTATTATTTCAGGATTAGAAATTAGTTATTTAACAGTTAAATTCCATGCCTTCTTGTGAAATTTACCTTACCCTGCCTGAAGAAGTTTGACTTTAAAATTTTTGGAGAAGATGGAAAAAAAAAAGTATGGTCTTTGATTGATCCGGTTAATTGGACAATATGCTTAATCGAAGTCCAGATAATCTCTACTGTATTTTAAATTTCATATTCATTATTTCAAAAAGCACTGCAATCGAAAATTAGTATTTCCAAATCAGACCTAAAAAATCTTGTGTAGCTGGGAAGTCTTATTATACCCCTTGGAGACGAGCGACACGTATACGTGCCGCAAAAAGGCTTAAGAATCATTGTTTATCAGTGTCATGCTTTTTCTCTCTCTTCCTCTTTCTGTACTGCATTAGATCTGGAAATATTGTTATTCACAGACGTTTGTCAAAAAATTCTTTCCAAGCATATTCCACTCTTTATTAGAAAATGGAAAAAAATGAAAGAAAAAAGAAAAAAAGAAAGTCTGGTTCGGCCAAAAGTTATAGAAAAATTTGCTATAATACCTGTTTTAAGAATAATAAATTTAAGGGCCGGCAGAACTTTCAAAAAATAAAATTTACTCCGAGTCTTCAGATAAAATTAAGCTCGATTCGAGTTTAAGGAAAGAAAATTTCACCGAGCTCCTTCTTCTGGATAAGCCGCGATAGTTGTTTACATTGGCCAGGCTCGGGCCTGTTTTCTTTTACGATACTCGGGCCGATCCATGCCTGGTTTTCACTCTTTTCATGGCTTAACTAACTTTTTCGATATTGAGCTGGAACTGCGCGGGAAGAAATTTTCAGTCCCGGTTTCGATCCGTATGAAAATCACTTTCTCGGAACGACCAGGTCCGAGTAAAAGTCAGTAAAATTTGACCCGTTCCAAATATTTTTAGGTAAAATGTATGTATTTTTATAAGTCTAACTCACCATTATTCTATAATTAAAATTTAAAATGTATTATTTATAAAGAATAGTATATTTTTAGAATAAAATTTAAATACAGAAAGATCTGTAAAATAGAACCTGCCTTTGACGCATTGCTGTCTTAGGGGGACTCTTCACTCACTTCAAAATACCTGCTCCATAAAGTTAAACCAATGGGCAGGTTGTTTTCGAATTTCACGTTTTATTTTAATATAACGTTTTTTGAATGGGATAACTGAGCTCATTCTTCAATATGACCATTTTTTACTTTTTCGATTTGGGTTGCAAATATTAAAGAGTAGAATATAGTAATATAAAAAGCACTTTTAATTCTAAAGCCGGTTCCGAAAGTTAAAGTATCTTTTTTTAGTAAACTATAACGCATTTTTTTTTTCGTTCCTATGGGATTCTGTCTCAGAAGATTTCATGTGTGGCATTTTTTTCTGATTTTAAAGTCTCCAATACATGAAATAAGGATTAACAATAACTAAACCATTTACATGCAAATAGATATTCATTAAAAACAAATAAATATTGCAGACTAGAGCACTTCTAAAAAAAATGAATTATTTTTAATTAGAACTCCCCATGCAAAACAGTTTATAACTATATCGAAGTAAAATTTCATGTTTTGTAGAAATATAGAGTCGGGTCGGGCCAAGATTTTAACTTTTATTTTTTTATTTTTGACCGGTCTAATATATATGTGTATATATATTGTACTTGCTAGACCGTATAATCAGGTCGATTTTTTAAATTTTCTCACCGATCGGACCATTAATTTATTTTGCACGAACTGGGTCGGGCTCGGCCATGAAATTTTTGCCCACGCAGTTTTTTAGGCCCCAGTCCAGCACGCTTTGACCTTTAATATATATTATGAACTTGGCCCTCCTGTCAGGGATACAGTGCCCCCCGTCGGGCAAATTCTGGCTCCGCCCTTGCTAAAAACTTATCAGTTCACACTTCCGCTGCTATCTTTATGTATTATAATTGGTTTTTTTTATGAAAATATGCTGAACAAACATTATTTCAAATGTAAGAAATTTTAAAACAATCATTTTAGCATTTGTTTTCAGCTAAGCCTAACGTGACGTCTAGCTGTAGTCGATATCCATTTTGGAGTGGCTTATGCCGGAACCGTTCCTACAGTCTCTGAAGACGCTTTTTATTATAAGTAGATATATGTTGCTCAGGTTTACTACAGATTACTTCCAGTACAGTAGAAAGCCGATAACATTTACAGGAATATACAAAAGATTTCGGGTACGTATACTGTATTCGAAATACTATATAATATTACGCAAAGATCTGAATATTTTTTAAAATTTCATTATAGTATGAACGCACCTCATTTGATACGTTCGATGTGCAATTTCGTACTTGTTCATTATTGTTTTCCCTTTCTTCTTTTGATTGTATATTTTTATTTTTATTTGTTTTTCGTTCAAAGAGTAAAGATAGTGAATCTTATGACAAACAGATTATTTGTAGCTAAATAAATACTGCTTGAAAAATTATAAATATTTGCCAACGCAGTATTGTTGGTTATTATTCTTGTGTATTTTAAAATTTCAAAATAAAAAATGTTTAAAAAACACGATAAATATTTAAGTTAATAGTTACTGTTGTTTTTAAGATTTAATAACATAAATTTAATATTAGAAAATGTTATTTTGTATTTACATTGTAAAATGAAAAAAAAAAAAAAACCTAAATTTAACTTTTTCTTTTAAGATATAATAAAATTTAAATTGATTGTTAAGTCTTTTTGATTATTATGTCTGGTTAAACATAAAATAAAACATGAAATGTACCTTTATAAAGCAAATTTCATTGAATAATTTAAGAAAAATATAATTCATGTTTATAATGGAATAACTATACATTATTGATTATTAACTTGACTTTTTCTCTTAATGTTTTAATCATTTCAAAAATTATCTAAATTTTTATTTATTCTAGTTTTTACTTTACTTAATTATTTTAATTTTTTTATTATATTGTAAGCTTTCATTAAAGTTTCGATTGTACTATTAATTATATTAAAATGACTGTTTAAAAAATGTAAACAATTCAATGACCAAAAATCCGCAAAATCCTAAAATCCGCTGTCCCAAAATCTCCGGTTCTGAGCTGTGCGGATTTGAGGGAGTCTAATGTATTAAATTTTTGTATATTTTAAGAAAGTCAAAAGCTAAATTTAGTAATATTTACTGTGACTTCTGTATTAATTTTTCTGTGTACTTCAAACCCGATTGTAAAACGAAAATTTTATTATTTTTATACATCCAGTTCTAAACTTATTGTAGTGCATACAAAAACGTTGAATAAACAAAATACCAACAGCAACAATAAAAACAATGTAACATTGTCGTATATTATGAATTATTAAAAATAGGAACTTGATAACTAAGAACTAAACAATTAAGAAATTAGTAATAGAATTTTAAGAAGAATTACTTTGAAATTATTTTTAATCTGGTTAAAGAATTTTTTCGTTAAAACAAAATGCTGAATTTCGTTTGGTTTATTTTTGTCGGCCGATTATCTACGCTAGGGATATAGGCCCAAGGGGGGGGGGTGCCCTTCGTGGGGGTCTTTCTAAGGGAACCTAACCCGTATTTACGCAAGGTTCGAAGAAAACCACGAAACCTCCGAACGGTTAGGCCGACAGCCGCGATTGGGTTGCTGAATTTGGTGTAATGTAAATATAAAATGAAATATGAAGAGATAAAAACTTTTTAAACCCATCATTAAAAATACTTGAATTCTCTAGGCCTTAAGAACCCAGTCTTTCTTCATCAGGCGCAAAAAAGACGTGCGTCTAGAATGAAAGCAGTCCAACCACTGACATTAGAAGGCGGGAAAGATGATAAGCTGCAGGAACAGCCAATAGGAAAGCAGAAGGAAACAGCCAACCACGAAAGAGTATAATAAAAACAGAAACAGTGAAGAAGCGGAGGGAGGCAGCAAAATAGTAAGGAGGAAAACAAGGAAATTAGAAATAGTTTATAATAAAATGAAAATGCATATATATATAAGAGTTCAATAAATAAATATATAGATATAAATATAGTTATACACACACATGCTGAAAAGGTTTTTTCAGGCTACGACAAAAGTTTTAGAATCAGATTTATCATTAAGAAGAACTTCGCGATTAAGATAAATAGTGGAATTTTCAAGAAAATCTAATTCAGAAGTACTATTGGCATCAAAGATAATTTTAGCAGTTTGAAAAATAAAACTATGGCGGTATCTCAAAAGTACTTGGCAACAGAAGATTTATTTATTTTATTTTTATTTTTATTATTATTTTTTTTTTGTTTATTATTACTTTTTTTTCGATTAATGACATAACGAGAGCTTTTAAGCGGATTTGACCAATATCCATTAAATCCATTACAAGGAACATTATAAATTCACTACACTATAAACACATGTTTTTTATAGAAAACATGGGTTATTCATTATGTATAGATAGAAGCATATTAATTATAGAAATATATTAATTATGTATATACACACATATATCTGTATATATATATATATATATATATATATATATATATATATATATATATATATATATATATATATATATATATATATATATATATATATAATATATTTATTTATTTAATAATTGTGTTCTTATATATGTGTGTACTTTCATTTTATTGTAATATATTTTTAATTTTCTTTTTCTCCTTCTTACCATTTTGTTTCTTCCTTCCCCTTCTTCACTGTGTCCTTGACGCCTTGACTCTTGCAACTTTTCCGTTATTGGCTGTCGTCTTCAACTTTCCTATTGGCTGTTCCTTCATTTGTCCCTTTTCTCGCCTTCTCATTTCAGTCGTGCTGCTGTTTTAATAGTAGACGCACGTCTTCTTTACGCTTGATGAGGAAAGACTCTGTTCTTTTGAAAGGCCTGGCAAACTGAAGTATTTTTTATGATGTGTTTAAGACGTTTTTATCTCTTCATATTAACTCACACTAGTTTCAACTTATTTTCTTTAAAATAACTAGAATAAAAAAGATTTAAATAAAATAGATTCAAGCAAATACCGGGTATCCCAAAAATGACTGATGGATTTTAAACTTCAATAACTTGCAAACGGTGACAACTATTTTTAAAAAAATTTGCAAGAGGGTTATGTATAATGTCAGGAGTTTTTTTACCGTAATGTTTTATTTTAGTTCTCATCTCAAACAATAGGTGGCGCTGACGGCGATTGAAGGCCAGTTCGACGCTTCACTCAGCACTGATCACCTGGCCTTCAGCGCCACCTATTGTTTGAGATGCGAACTAAAATAAAAAATTACGGTAAAAAAACTCCTGACATTATATATAACCCTCCTGCAAAAATTTTTAAATAGCTGTCACCGTTTGCAAGTTATTGAATTTTAAAATCCATCAGTTATTTTTGGGACACCCGGTATAAACAAAATATAAGCAATATGTTATATCAACATATGAATAAAAAAATAATTAAAATCGATTCTGCTTAGCTCGAATTTGGAATTTCTGATTATCATTTAGTTCTAGCCTTTTTTTTTTTTTTTTTTTTTTTTTTTTTTTTTTTTTTTTTTTACAACTTAAGAGCTGTATACTATAAAAATCTAAAATTGGTTAAAATTGAACTAAGCTAAAATCTTAGCTAATTTAACGTGTCAAATAAAATTCTTATATAATACAAAATTTACAATAAAAATTTATGTTATTTCAAATAAATAATTTATATTTCGATATTTCAAAATAAATAGTTTCTTATAAATATCAAATATTTAGCAATGTACTTCTGCCAGCTATGTTCCAGTATTAAAAACATAAATAAAATATTGAGGGAGAAAAATAAGCATTGCCGTTATTTCTAAGCATAAAAAAGTACTTTTTTCCATTTATTATTTATATTTCTAAACGTATTGTAATATAAATGTACATTTTTATTTAAATCATTCCATATTTTGTTCCAAGAAATGAATGATTCATGTGTATATTTTTCGTTAGGTTTTCATTTTAAATACATGAAAACATTTACTAAAGATATATGTGCTGCACGTTTCTATGTAAGCAATTTCTTTTCTCATATAATATCATATTTTTCCGCAATCATCACGTAAAGTTTTTTTAATAAATCAAACGCAGCGAAAGATATAGTGAATGAAGAATCGATAAAATTCATGTCATCTAAGTTTTATTTCATAAGAAATGGGCATGGTTTTAGTCCTGTCAAACGGTAGTTCGCTGATGAAAATTCAAGTTTAATTGTTTTTTGTAGCTTGTTTTATGTTTTGGGGTGTGCTGAACACGAATCTGAAGCTTATCTACAAAGCTGTTTTTGAAAAGCATGAGAAATTATAAACTAGTCGTTGGGGGCCACCGTAATACTTACCCATCATGGATATGTATATGAAAATAAAACATGTGAAAACTATTTATACAATGCAATGCAATTCATAAACAGAATTTAAATATTGTTAATGTACATAGTAATACTCTATTAAAGAACTGCTGATTACCAATTTCGACAAATTATATAAAACGCCAAACTACTCAAGTAGTACCGAACTGCGTAAAAGAAACATCCTTATAACTCCAAAAATAATAACTCTATTAACTATCAATTAACTGCGTCGGATTAAGCGTCTCATTTCCAATTAAAATATATCTCTGAATTGAAATTTAAATGAAATACAGGGTCATTAAAAATCGAAGAATGTGGAAAACAGGATTACAAATATCTCGGCAACTAATAATCCGATCGACTTTGTTCTATATGCAAAATGTGTGTTATTTTATTGCCTTTTACGTCCGATCCTTAGAACAAAAAAGTTCGAAAATTTTTATATATCTTTCATCAGAACGAATTTTTCGAGAGTCCGAAAAAAATAGTTCCGGATAATCTAGGTTGCTGATATTAAATAGGCTTTGTCCCATTCTTACATACTAACTACATACAAAATTTGAAGTCTCTATCTCAATTCGTTCGGGAGATAGAGCATTTACAGACAGACAGACTGACAGACGGACGGCAAAATTTTTTTTCTAAAAAGATGTTTTTCGGAATCTTCACTATCTAAAACGTGTAAATCCGTCAAAAAAAATTTTTCGATTTTCAAAACGATTGCAAGACTTGCCCTATGCTACGTATGATGGGTAAGTAAAACACTGCAAAAATTCGCAGATTTGTTTCAGTTAAAAAGAAAAAGAGCGGTATTTCGTAAAATATTTGGTAGAAAATTCAAGTTTAATTGTTTTTAATTACTTTATTATTTTGGGTGGCGCTGAACACTAATATGAAGTTGACCTAAAAACTGTTTTCGGAAAGTATAAGAAATTATAAAATCACTGCTAAAATTCACAGATTTTTTTCAAAAAATGGGTGGCATTTCGTAAAACATTTGGTGGAAAATTCAAGTGTAAATGTTTTTAATGACTTACTTCGTGTATTTTAGGCGGCGCTGAACACGAATCAGAAGTTGACCTACAAAACTGTTTTCCAAAAGTATGAGAAATTATGAAAACACTACTAAAATTGACAGATTTTTTTGTTTTCTTTTTTTTTCCTTCTTTTTTTTATTATAACAAGCAAAGTAAACTTTTTAAGCAAAATATGATCGTATATTAAAATAAAAACGAGGAAAGTACTTCATTCAGATTTTATTATTTTTTTTCTACAACATATACAGGGTCAATACGCATCCAGGAATTCAGGGGATTTTAGGTGTTTTAACAACTTAACTAATCAATATTTTTGAAAAACATTTTAAAATAATGTCTATTTTTTTCTTGTCTTTTTAGAATATTTAACCTTTTATAGCTGGTTTTTTAAAAAAAAGGGGGTTTTCATAATTGAAGCAGTTTCAGGTCGGTAGGGAGGACTTCCAATTGGCTTATACACAACAAGCCCCACCTAAAAAACCACCTAATTGAATCAGAAACATGCTCAGATTAAATACTGTAAAATTTACTTTAACCCTTTCCGGCGCACTACTCTTTAAAGTTGGAATTTAAAGAAAAAAATTAGGCAAACTATTTAGGCCTAGAGGAGTACACATGTATAATTTTTTAAATATTGCACAAACCATTTTAATTATACAGCTGTTGCCGCCGTGCAAGTACAGCATTGATAAGCGCAGTGAGAAGAGCATTGCTGTGAAGCGCGTATTAGAGTAAAATATTTTATCCATTAATTAAAAACAGTAGATTTTGATCTCTGTGGTGCTGCCATCTAGAACTCATAAGAAAGATTTAAAGTAGCCATTAGAGCAGTTTTTGAAATATTCACGGAGTTTTTGTGTCTCTAAACAGGGGGAACTTTAAGTGATGCCGACCCGGCAACACTGCGCCGGAAAGGGTTAAAATGTTTCGGGTGAGAATAATAAATTACGACAGGAGTATGGATACTCGTACGTAGTACGGGCAAATCATGATTGGCGAAAATACTTTGCCCGTACAATGTACGGTAAAAACAGTTAGGCGACTGATAACGCGACATTTTGTAAAATGCCAAATCGCTAGATTATTTTTCATTAAATAAGACAAATATTACTGCTACGAAAATTCTGATAAAAGATGCTTGAAAGCCCTTGAAGTGTATGAATTCTGATATGGTTTCCATACAAGCGTTGAAATTTCGGCGAAAGTCTGTAATTTGCAGCAAATATCATTTATAGCCTTCCGTTTATAACACTAAAAATGAGTATTTCACTGTATCCTGTATCTTGAAAAAGTAGATCAAGTTCCGTACAATATATACCGGGTGTCCCAAAAATGACTGATGGATTTTAAAATTCAATAACTTGCAAACGGTGACAGCTCATTTAAAAAATGTTGCAGGAGGGTTATGTATAATGTTAGGAGTATTTTTACCGTAATTTTTTATTTTAGTTCGCATCTCAAACAATAGGTGGCGCTGACGGCGATTGAAGGCCAGGTCATCAGTGCTGCGTGAAGCGTCGACCTGGCCTTCAATCGCCGTACCGCCACCTATTGTTTGAGATGCGAACTAAAATAAAAAATTACGGTCAAAAAACTCCTGACATTATACATAACCCTCCTGCAAAAAAAATTTTTAATAGCTGTCACCGTTTGCAAGTTATTGAATTTTAAAATCCATCAGTCATTTTTGGGACACCCGGCATATAAGTAATTTTGTAGGACATTGAATAGTTATATGAGATACGCAATTATGAATGCACGAAGTAGTTATCTGCTTTCTTGTTAAAGACATATAACTTAATTGCATCGTTCTACGTCTGCACATAACTTTTTTTTCTATAAAAAAGTGAAAGTAGTGAAAGTAAAACGCTATAACAAAAGAACTACTGATGCAAATTATCTAAAAATATTCTGCCAAAGCAATGGGAATTTTTTAGACATGGTTAAGAGGCCAGTCGACTCACTCAAAAAGGTCCGGGTGATAATTTTAAGTCTACGAAGGATGTTATTTTAAAATATCTTGCTCATATTTCAATATTATTACTTTTATTTTTTTTCTGCTTAGGATAGCTGAGGCCAATCTGCAACCGGGCTAGTTTTTTCTTTTTCGATTACTTCTATATTATCCCGTCGACCAAAAATTATCTCCAAACTATAAGATTAAATGCCAATAATGGATGATCGTGAATGTCACATTCAATAACATTAAATACGATTCACGTGTTTAAAATGTCATTAAGTGATTTTTATTTCGACTTTTTATTAATATTCTACAAATTATTTGTTTTTCGTTATTTAAAATAAAAATTATGTCAACATGTATAATTTGGCTATTAGTTTGGCGATTTGTATAATTTGGCGAAATTGATCGACGGGATAACCTAGAAGTACCCTTTTTAGATTTTGTTTACATATTTTTATGTTATGATAGTTTTCATTTCAAAACTAGTTTCGAACAATTCCGAAAGTTAAAGTAGTTAAAATAAAAAATCCTAAACCAAAATCGTAAAAGTAAAAACTAGCCCGGCTCCAGATCGTCCTCAGCTATCCTATGCAAAGAAAATAATGTAAAAAATATTAAAGTTTGAAAATAAAGCCCTCATAGACTTAATATTATCATTCGGGTCTTTTTGAGAGACTAGTTTAGGCTCTTAATAATTAAAAAAAACCATTCAAATTAAATTGTCGGATAGCGCAATATACGCAGCAAAGTCAGGAAATGAGCTGGCACGCGACACACTCAAATTGGCGATAAAAATATGAATCACGCATGTCTCAAGTTTATTATTCTGCAGATATCCTCGCAATGACCTCGTTGACGCTGAAAACGATGGACAGTACACTGTTAAAACTAATGGTGACACATTGCACCTTTTAGGGGTGAAAGGCTTGTCTCACTGGTGGCACTTCTAGGAGAGTCAGAATGGCACCTTTAATTAGGGTGATAAGATGACACCCTTAATCCAGAGTGCCCTATAATAAACAAATTAAATTTTTTTAAACCGACTTTCGGCCCTCGAAGGATTCGAACCCACAACGTCTGATTGCAAACTCAGCGCTCTAACCACTCAGCCATTGAGCTCACCTTCAAACTCCCTTTTGTAATGTTCAAATGTCCTGAAATTCAAAGGTTGCTTTATATAAAAAAAGCTCACCAAAAGTTAGGCATCTGAAGTTCTAAACGAAATTGGGATAGCGCATAGCAGTGATAGTCATCGTAAAGAGAAAATTGCTGTAGTTGAAGGGGAAGGATATAAGTCACAGTCATGCGCAAATGACTAAGGGGTGAAAATCTTCCAACGGTATGCATTGCGCGGCACCCAAATTAGCGCCAATCACCATTGAGAGAACAAACGGCACCCCTAAACACTTTTTCAAGCCCGCGGGTGTCAAATGGTAACTCCTTTTCACCCCTGGGCGCCAAATGCAACCGGTTTGTCACCTTTATTTTTAACAGCGTACATTGAAAATATCTTGCGTTAGTTGCATAGTTCCTGACGAATGCGAAGATGTTTGCAGTCTTTTTAACACACTTTTATTATTTTCACCTCTGTTGTATGTATGTAACGGAATCTTTGAACATTATTTTCATCCTCTTTAAGACATCAGATTAAATTGAAACTTCGCATACTTATTAAGAACCGATGACAATTCAACAAGTTGAAAAGTCGTCGCTTAAAAGGATCGAAATAAACAAGTTGAAAATTGCACGTGAAGCGTAGCAAAAGAGGTGCGTTCGTACGATAACGAAGTTTTAAAAATATCGCTCTCATATATCAATCTCATAAAATTGTAAATAATTACAATTAAATGCGCACCAAACAGTGTTCTCCCTTACCATTATGCAATGGAATACTTCTGTGTGGTCTTGTAAATCAATAGCGAATATTCTTTGCACCATAGATTCTGCAAAATGTATATTATAATATGTACTTTATCGATGCATATCAATTTTATTACGTTCGAATGAGTGTAACACCATTAAAATGCATTTGAAACATTTTTCCCCATTAACCGTAACGTAACGGAACACTTTTGATTGTCCCTGTAGTTGAACTATGCATCCGATTTTGATAAAATTTGAAATAACTCGACAAAATTATGTAATAATTATGTATTTAAAATTTCAAACGATTAAAATTCATTTGAAACATTTTTCCCCATTAACCGTAATGTAACGGAACACTTTTGATTGTCCCTGTAGTTGAACTATGCATCCGATTTTGATAAAATTGAAATAACTCGACAAAATTATGTAATAATTATGTATTTAAAATTTCAAACGATTAAAATTCATTTGAAACTTTTTTCCCCTTTGACCGTAATGTAACGGAATCCTTTTGATTGTCCCTGTAATTGATCTATGCATCCGGTTTTCATAAAATTTGAAATGACTCGACAAAATTATGTAATAATTATATATTTTAAATTTCAAACAATTCCGTTGGGTAGTTTTTGCGTTGTTATATGCGGACAGACAGACGGACGGACGGACGGACAGAACGACAACAATAGGTGCTACGTATTTACATAATTACGAACGCACCTAAAAACGTCAGACAAACGGATCAAAAGCAATTTGAAAAATTAACAGTTACTTGACACCCTAGGCACATGACAATCACTGAAACACACATGAAAACCGTAACTATGCAACCGGAAAAAAACATTTTAAACTTTTTAGTCCGACCCGGTATAAAAGTGTATGTTTTAATTTTTAAAACTATTTAGCAATTATTTTACAATTACTGCATTTTGAAAAACAATGAACGAAACTTTGAGAAAAAGAAAACTTTATTGTTCATTCTTTATAAAACATAAAGGATGCATATATTCAGAAAAGGGACTGAATATCTTAAACAGAATGAAATAAAAATATGGAGTAAAACATTCCGTGCGCAACTAACGCAAGAGATTTTCAGTGTGCTTTCCACCGTTTTCAATGTCAAAATGGAACAGTCATTCCGAGTATACAGGATGTCCCAAAAATGACTGATGGATTTTAAAATTCAATAACTTGCAAACGGTGAGAGCTGTTTAAAAATTTTTTGCAGAAGGGTTATGTATAATGTCAGGAGTTTTTTACAGTAATTTTTTATTCTTGTTCGAATTTCAAAAAATAGGTGGCGCTGGCGGCGACTGAAGGCCAGGTGATTAGTGCTGAGTGAGGCGTCGACCTGGCCTTTAATCGCCGTCAGCGCCATCTATTGTTTGAAATTCGAACTAAAATAAAAAAATTACGATAAAAAAACCTCCTGACCTTATACACAACCCTCCTGCAAAAATTTTTTAAATAGCTCTCACCATTTGCAAGTTATTGAATTTTAAAATCCATCAGTCATTTTTGGGACACCCGGTAGCTGCAGATTAAAGAACAATAGTATGCATGCTTCACATTTTTATCGCCAATGTGCCTGCGTCGTTAATAGTTTTTTTAGTAAACAAAATATTAAAAAAATGTTTTCATTTAAAATTTTTATAATTTTTTGTGATTTTTCTGGTTTTTAAAAAATTGCAATTATTATGTATATAATATGTATATAAAAATATATATTTATAAGGTACCCTGGGGTAATAACGCCACGTTAAGGTTTTACCAATTTTCACGGCTTAGTTTTAGATTGTATTTTTCAAACAAATATGGGATCTGATACAGCAACTCATTGACTATCTATATAAAATAAAATAATTTAACAGATATGTATTCATAAAATGTAATGGCGTTTTTTCTTGACCAATGCTATTTGGCGATATTACCCACCTATATGGGTAATAACGCCATGCAAACAAAACTATGAAATAAGATGGAATAATTGCATGTAGATAGCCCAGTTCTAAAAATACAAACTCTACAAACTTAGAAATTGACAAATTGCATTCTAAGCTATTGAAAATGTTCAATTTTTTGTGAAAGTGTAAGAAAAATAAAGGTGTGGTGTGGGAGGAGGGGATGAGGCAAAAGAATATCAGACCGTGAGCTTCTTTTTGCTTAAAAAGGACCGCTTAAATAGAATTATTAGAAACATTGGACAGTTTTAACTGTGTTTATTTGAATCAGTATTTAGGATGTAGCTCGGCCACTGTAGGGAATCAACCGGGGTATTAAAGTCAAGGATTGGCGTTATTACCCCGGTATAGTTATTGCGCAGTACATTTTTAATTACAAATTATCTCGAGAAGATATCCAAAATCTTCAACAAGATTTTAAAAGACCATGAAATGCACTACAAATTTATGTAATTAACAAAGTATTTCCGGATAAAAAGATAGTCTTCACATCACAAAACGTATCTCGCAAATTTTAGATCAAGCGTTAATTTTAGTTGCTTGTAAAAACAATAAGACCTAAAAATGAAACAAATTAACTTGAAGCTGTTTTTTGCGATTTATATGACTCAAAACCCTTCTGCGCAGAGCACATGGGTGTCATTTACCTGATTATTTCATAATTATGCAAAATATAAGCACTTGGCGTCATTACCCCAGGGTACCTTATATTGTATAAAATGTAATAATTTGCAATTTTTTTAGCAATTTTCTAAAATTTTACAAAGTGGGCCATATTGAAAATGGGGTGCTCCCAATATGGCTTACATGACACTTTTTTAATTTCAAGTTATATAATTTTTGAAATTATAATTCCAAATACAGTTTTTTTTTCTATTTACTACATCAGTCTCTCTAAAGAACAGCATAAATAGTTTCCGGAAGAAATAATATTAACATGGGAGAAAAAGGAATCAAACCTTTGGCGGGCCATAATGAGGCAACGTACAATCTTACAATTCGAAACTGAATTAAAGGCCTGTGTTAAAACTTTCTATATGTTATTTGGTTTCATTTGTTCCATTTTGACAATATATCACATTGTTCATGTCAAAGTATTTCGTTTAAGGGAGACCCGAACCCCATTTTCCGCCGAAAATCATCAAAAGTTCAAAAACTTTTTTATCTCAGAAAACGATAAAACACATATTTGCGAATATCCATGCAAAATTTCAGAACTCGGAGACACTTGGAACAGGTAGAAAATGAGCTTTTTTAATAGTACTCACTATAGAGTTTAAAGAACTAGCGGCTATTTAAAACGTGTTTTCCTGAAAATGACTTTTTTCATATTTTGCCTAAGTTCAAAGTACTAAGGCTCAGTGGTAAAATGATTTAGAAAAAAAAGTGTTTATGTTTTTAGAATCTTAAAAAAATTTGCAACAAAAATAAGGAGAGATATTTTTTTAACTATTTCTGAAAATTTTACATAAATTGGTAAACATGAAAATTATAACGAATTTAAAGAAATTTACCATGCGTATTTTTTTTTTTTTTTTTTTTTTTTTTTTAGCCGATTAAAATGGAAAATTAAAAATATCTCTCCTTAGTTCTTTTCTATATACTATAACACTATTTAAGAAATTTTAGTAATACCAAAATATTGAAAATTGAATGAGGAGTAGTAAGTTAAAAAAATGTATTTTTCGACAAAAAAAATCATAAAAATCCCCATAAAAAATTTACTTTTTAATAAAAAGTGAATTTTTTTGCTACTTATTCCTTACAAAAAGATTCTTAAGTAGTACACCAAAATCCATCACTTTAAAATCAATAATAAAAATTTTGAGTTTTTTCTTACGGGTCTCCCTTAAGTGAACAATTAATGTATTTTTAATAATTATGAAATAAATGCTGGTGTATTCAAACATTGCGAAATAAAATATGTAGTAAACTGCCGTTCCCTAACTTACTTGTGAATATGCGGTTAGAAAGTTAAGTTAAAAAACTATATTAAAACTTGCTGATGTCATTTATTTTTTACTCTATTCTATTACAAGATAACGTTACATCAAAATCCATTTATAATAATTTCTTAATTAAACGAACTGTTGATATTTATCATAATAACAACAATGCTTAAAAAATGGTCTTCCTATTCCCCAGTTGATGTGTAAAAATTCTTGAAAACAACTTTCATAAAATCTCTTCGGAGCAATTTACATTGATTATTAACTAAATATTCAAATTCATTAAGCCGCTAATTCGAGATATTAAGGAACGTTTTCTTACTTAATGACCCTTTCGTATCATTAACCGAAATGATTCTAATTCCCCGTCTATTTACATAATGCTCCCACTGAAATTATTAGCTTTACAGCCTTAATTAGTACAACACATTGCACCTCTGGAAAGCAATTAGAAAAGATGTGTGTAAAACATACCATAAATACAAACAAACAAAAGTTTTTTTTAACTTTCCTTCATGCTTCAGAAAGGAATGTGCATAATATAATATTTCTTATTCAGAAAATAATTGTTAATAGAAAATCACAGTAGATTAACAAAAACACAAGTTTTCGACTATCATATTTTTAGTGCCAGATATAATTTTATTATTAGCGAAACCTTAATATAAATTTAACATTAGCGAAGTTTCAATTAGAAATTTTTATTGGTGGGAACTTTTTGGATTTTTTTCTTTTAAAGTTTTTGGGTGGAAATATATGTTTTGGGAGCTTTAAAAAATTATTTTTGGGAGCTTTAAAAAAATTTATATTTACATAGATTTACATAAACAGCTAAATTTTAGACTGAATTTTAGTTTTATTAATTTTTTTTTTCAAACTTGGCATTTCTGTATATAAGCAAGCTGTCTATTGGTGATGAATTGTATGGGAATTCAGCCCCACGTCACTCACCTTTATAGTTAACAAATGATCCCCCAAAATTAATTAGGAATGCGCTTATCATAATGAACCTATATACAAAAGGGATTATATACAGAACTGAATCGGATACTTATGTTAAGAGTTATCGTTATCGTATTTCGTACATATATGCGTTGAGAACCACTTTAGCTTTTAGGCTTTGATAAACTGTGATCTAAAACAATCCTAAAAATGTCTTGAACAATCAATTGCTTTTAAAAATGACTATCCCTCATAATCTTAAAAAAAAACAATAAGAACTTATTATTTTTTTAATTCATTTTTATTGCAGGAAATATTTCTATCACATTTAATTGTACTTTTAAGTTAGACGAACACCATTGTTATATGTATACATGTATATGCACATATACCTATACTATATATATACATATACAATGTACGCGCATATCTACATATACAAATTTATCCACTTATATGCATAGTATATGCATATACATGTATATCTATGTATGTAAACATTAGTGCCGACTAATTGAAAAGTATTTTTTATTCCCATATAAATCTGGTTTTTTTTTTAAATATTAGAAATAATTAATCAGATGAAATTAAATGTTTTATTTTTAAAATTACTAATAAAATAATTCTAAAGGAAAATCTTAAAATCCGTTACTTACTAATAAAAAAAATATTTATTACTAAGTTTGTCATTAAATTTTTTCAACAGTTTCCAAATACTTGAATTGTATTTATCATTCAAAATTTATTTCTCAAAATCACTGTTTATATTACGTTACAAGGTTTCTGTATACTTAATTTTCTATGCGTGATATAACATTGTTTCGAGTTAGGGCAGATCCTTAAATATATTGCCTTAAATTCTATATTTTACTTATCAAATTTAGTTGTTAATACAAAACTAGTCAATTCAAAATTTCAAAAGAATGCAGTTCTTTAAACCATATGCCTTTTTAGGTGAGTTCCTAATTATGTAAATATGTAGCACCTTTAGTCCTTGTTCAGTCCGTCCGTCTGTCTGTCCGACATCCGCATATAACAGAGCAAAAACTACCCAACTAAATCGTTTGACATTTAAAATATATAACTGATGCATAACTTTGCAAGTTATTTCAAATTTTATGAAAATCGGATGTATAATTTAATTAAAGGAACAATCAAACGTATTCCGATGCATGACGGCCAATGGGAAAAAATAGTTTCAAGTGCATATTAATGATGTTACACTCTTTCGAACATAAAAAAAAATTATATGCATCTATGAAGTATATGCTACAATATACATTCTGTACAATCTGTGGTGAAAAGAGTATTTGTTATTTATTTACAGGGCCGCATAAAAGTATTCCATTATATAATAGGGAAATAATGTTTGGGGCGAGTTTTAACTGTACTGAACTATTTCATATTTTATGAAATTCATATACGTTTTTGAGGTTTGCTGCAAGTTATTTTCTGTATAATATAAAGCAGGTAGCATTTACAGGGACACGTAAAATATTTCGGATTCTATACTGTTACCGAAAGACTGTGTACTATTATACCGAGATTTGAATATTTTTAAAAGTACGTTATAGTACGCACGCATCTCATTTCCCTCGCTTGACGTGCAGTTTCTAACTTGTTTTTATATATAAATAATCTACTGAAGTTTTTTTCTAAGCTTGTCGCCATTTTTTTCTTCTTTTATGTTATCTCTTTACACAGTAAAAATTGAAGACCCAAATTGGGTTGAAAGATTTCTGGGTATAGTAATTTTCCTGAAATGGTACAGTAAGGATTCCAAAATGGTAGAGTATTGTTCCCAAAATAGATAACCCAAAATGGTTCAAAACAGAGCAGATCTTCATTAACATTAAATTAATCAAAATTTCTGAGGTATAATGTATATACTATCTAAGATATTTTAATTGTTTTAATGTCATTAAAAATCAGACTTATTTAAAACGATTTTGTGCTACAAACTGAACTTTACAAATTGGAACAATGCTGTACCCAAAAATCTTTCAACCCAATTTGGGTATTTTGTTTTTACAGTGTAACTAAATGCATAAAGAATCATGCAATAAATTTACGCCAATTACAAAACAGAATGTCAAATTGATATTCAAAATAACATTAGATAAAATTTTCTTTCTTATTTTCAAAATTAATATATATATATATATATATATATATATATATACATTAAATGAAACCGAAAATAAAACTTCCCATAACAAAAGTGTTCCATGTTTTATAGCTACTTAAGATTTCAGTGAAGTGAAAATACTCTCGAAATATTTTCTTAATGAAACACATTTTATGTCTCCCTATTCAGTTCAGATTATCAAAATTTTCAACAAATGGAAATAAGTCGAACAATGCACAAAATTGCTTTCTCATCATTTTTACATCTGATCGACAATCATTATATTCTTAAACGAAATACTTATCATTCAAGTCAATAAAACGATGTTATGACGGAATGCTTGTGATTATTTTTTTAATAAAATGCTTTTATTTCGTACAATTCTTTCTATTTTGTTTCTAAACAACAGAATAAGGCGATTCGTTTTTATTGAAAAACTAGTTCAATATGGCAATCTATGTGGCTGTCTTCTACCTTTTGCATGTAAATACTTTAAAAATGTATTAATCAAAGCAGTGTCATAAAGCGGTTATGTGACTTATTTCAAGTTCTAACTGAAATTTGACGCAAATTCGTGTATTAGTATTTGAGATAGAATAGTAAAAAAACAAAAGTAAAAAAAACGTAGAAATAGTAAAAAAACTGGACAAAAACGCCACCATTTGAGCGATTTACTCTAAAAACTAAAGAATACTATTTTATATCAAGGACCAACTAAATTTGAAGTTTAATGAATATCCGTGCATTAGATCCTAAAATAATCATGAATATCTACTGCGATAATCATGAATAATGCCGCATAGCAGAGCAACCTGTTGAGAGATTCGCAGCAGAGCGTAATTAGCACCAAGATATATCAAGTGTTCACTAAATATAAAGTTAAACTTAAAACTACACTATGCGTAAATTGCTAATAGATGATGAAAAAAATTTAAAAGTTGTTAAATTACTTTTAATCCTTAGTACTTTCAACTGTAAACAGAGCCATCGACAGAGATTATAAAATAAAATAAAAATACAAATATTAACATCTTAATTTTCAAATGTCACCTAATCGGAGTAAAAGTGAAAGTGAAAGTCAATTTTTAGATCCGGAAAATAAAATGCAGATATTAAGTTTCTTTAAGTAAAGCGATCCAAATTCTTGACATGCTGCAGGACAAAACATCGTTACAAACAATATTTCTTTTAGTAATAATTTCAATTGATTTTCCTACGATTAATTCAGGGTAATTCTTCAAGGGACATATAACTTTTGCGTCTTCGAAATTAACTTGAATACAGTCGACTCTCGTTAATTCGAACTCGTCGGGACCACAATAAATGTTCGAATTATCCGAAGTTCGAATTATGGAAAGTATGAAATGAAAACATGCTTAATATGGTATTATTACAAAGGAATTAATGTTATAGTGTTTTTTTTTTATCTTTTTTGTCTGTTATAATTATAATTTGACTTAATATTAAATTAGAATGTATAAATACATTAACTAATTAAAAAATTAGAAATAAGCTCAATGGAAGAAAAATTTTAAGCGTCACTGATGAACAGACGGGGCACTAAGAAAGTGGCTATGAAATGCATGGGATTATATGTATATTCGTTCGGAAACCCTTTAACAAAAATCAAATAAAGAAAGTTTTTCAAATTAGCTGAAATCAGAGAGAAAGAAAAGAAAAATGAAAAATCGGATTTCTCGTTAGTTCGAATTAAAGGAAGTCAAGAGAAAATGAGTTCGAATTAATGAAAAATTTCAACGTTATTCACCTATTGAAAATTTCGGGACTTCATGTTTAGTTCTAATTAAGCGAAGATTCGAATTATCTGATTTCGAATTAACGAGAGCCGACTGTATTTTGCTTCTGGCTGAATCTTGACAGGGCTGTTGCTGGACGATTGTACTTTAAATCTCTCAAATGTTCTTTGATGCGATCTTTAAATTTTCGAGAAGTCATTCCTATGTATTCCAGATAACATGTCATATAAATAACATGAACATATAAATGTATTCTGTTTTAAGAGGAATTAGATATACTCCAGAAATTTCATCTTTCGGAATCGGGTCTATTAATTAGTGCCAAAATAGATCCGATTTCGCTAATGAAAATCCATGCTCTAGTTCTTGAGATAGGGCTATTGAAAATATTGTGAATAATGCAGCATAGCAGCGCCACCTGTTGAGCTATATAGACCAAAAACTAATCAAATCTAGTTTATATCAAGGTCTAGCAGAATCTAAAGTTTTGTGATATTCCGTGCATTTTTTCTTGGGATAGAGTGTCCACAAATGTTTTGTCACATACAGACAGAGTGTGTGACAGATAGACAGACTGACAGACTCACTAACTCATAGACAGCCATTTTGTTAAAACATGTTTTTCAAGTTTTCTGCTCCCTAAAACTTGTAAATCCGTCGAAAACAGGATTTCGAAAATTTTCAATATTTTTCTTGTAAAGATAGCAGAAAGTAAAAACACATGTGCAATAAAAAAAAAAACCGAAAGTAAAATGTTCCATAACAAAAGTACTCCATGTTTTATAGCTATTTAAGATTTCAATTAAGTGAAAATACTCTCAAAATATTTTGTTAGTGAAACACGTTTTACGTCATCCTATTCAGATGATCGAAATTTTCAACAAGTGGAATTATTTGGACAATGCTCCGAAATTGCTTTCTCAGCATTTTTTAACATCAGCTAGACAATCATTTGCATTCTTAAACGAAATAATTATCATTCACGTCAATAAAACGATGTTATGATGGAACGCTGGTGAATTTTTAATTTGTTCTATCTTCAAAAGAAGAAAGTGTTGTAAACGAAATTTTTTTCAACTTCCGTTTTTCGACGGATTTACACGTTTTAACCTCTTCAGTCCCTGAGTACACAAATGGTTACATCAGTTTTGTCCCATTTTATTAATGATACTCAATTATAAATGAAATTTCGATATAAGAATAATATGCTTCGAATTCTAAGATTCGAGCTAATGAAAATAAAACAAAAATCTCGCTCTGAAGTCAAACGAGAGAAGAAATAATTCAGTAATAATTAAAAATACTGTAATAATCGCCAGTAGCAAAGAGGTTAAGGGGCAGATGTCTCAAAAAATATATTTTTACAATACTGTCTGTCCGTGTATGTGTCCATATGTTGCCATTGTAAAATCAAAAAGTGTATGAAGATATGCTTAGAATTGAATCTAGTTTTTTGTGTATGTTTTTGGCTGCAGCAAGCAGGACTTCTTTCAATTTTGAAATATCTCGCTGAAAGCTGGCGATTTTCTTCATCGCCTCGTGCAGAGACGAGAACTCGCCACCCTCCTAAGCCGATTATTTGCAAACAGCTAATGATAAAAGAATAAGGAAAAATTGTTGATTTTATTAAATATCATTATTCACATTAACTCGTTTTTACTCCGATTAACTGAAGTAGAAATGTAATATGAAAATCAAAGTTGGAATAGTATTGAATTAATAATATTAAAGGGGAGGGGGGGTATTAACATGTGAAAATTTTAAAATATTAAGATGTACCTATGACACAGAAGAAAGTTTTGGGATTGGCACATCAAACTGGTTTAAAATTATGTGCTTTTATTTCGTTCAACGCATTTCATTTTGACTTTAAATTACTTAATGAAATGATTTGTTTTTACTAAAAATTTAATCGGATGTTGCAATTCCAAAACTTTTTTCTATCTCATATACATTAATACTCCCAGAAAAAATGAAACATGCAGCGCCATCGGTTTGTGATTTACACCAAAATCTAGTTAGCTACAACTTATTTCAAGTTCTAAGTGAATCTGAAATTTGATGAAAATCTGTGTATTAGTATTTCGGATACAATTATCACAGAAATTGTAAAATAAACTGGGTTGAAGCGCCACCTAGGAAGTGATTTACTCTAAAAACTAAAGAAAATATATTTTACAATTTTATATCAAGGACTAACTGATTTTGAACTTTGTTGAAAATTCTTGCTTTAGTCCCTAAAATACACTCAAGAGGCAAAACATTATGACCACCTGTCAATAACGAGTTGTCCCACCTTTGGCGCGCAACAGAGCTTCAGCCCTTATTAAATATCATTATTCACATTAACTCGTTTTTACTCCGATTAACTGAAGTAGAAATGTAATATGAAAATCAAAGTTGGAATAGTATTGAATTAATAATATTAAAGGGGAGGGGGGGTATTAACATGTGAAAATTTTAAAATATTAAGATGTACCTATGACACAGAAGAAAGTTTTGGGATTGGCACATCAAACTAGTTTAAAGTTATGTGCTTTTATTTCGTTCAACGCATTTCATTTTGACTTTAAATTACTTAATGAAATGATTTGTTTTTACTAAAAATTTAATCGGATGTTGCAATTCCAAAACTTTTTTCTATCTCATATACATTAATACTCCCAGAAAAAATGAAACATACAGCGTCATCGGTCAGTGATTTACACCAAAATCTAGTTAGCTACAACTTATTTCAAGTTCTAAGTGAATCTGAAATTTGATGAAAATCTGTGTATTAGTATTTCGGATACAATTATCACAGAAATTGTAAAACAAACTGGGTTGAAGCGCCACCTAGGAAGTGATTTACTCTAAAAACTAAAGAAAATATATTTTATAATTTTATATCAAGGACTAACTGATTTTGAACTTTGTTGAAAATTCTTGCTTTAGTCCCTAAAATACACTCAAGAGGCAAAACATTATGACCACCTGTCAATAACGAGTTGTCCCACCTTTGGCGCGCAACAGAGCTTCAGCCCGCCTTGGCATGGATGCCACAAGTCCTTGGTAGATGGCCGTAGACAGATTGTACCAGATGTTTAAGCAACGGTCACACAAATCCGAGATATTGCGAATTGGTGGTCTATAAACTCTGAGCTGCCGTCCTATAAAAATCCAAATGTGTTCTATTGGATTACGATCCGGTGAGTTAGGCGGCCAGGACATTAACTGGAATTCAGCATCATGTTCCTGAAACCCTTCAACACAATTTTAGCAGTGTGACACGGGGCGTTGTTCTGTTGGAACATTCCATTTCCGGCTGGGAAAACAGAGGCCATGTAAAGGGGCAACTGGTCCGCAATGATGTTCAGATATCCTCTAGCACTCATGGTCTGCTCTACCACAACCACGGGTCCCAGAGACGCCCAAGAGAACATCACCAAAGCAAAATACCGCCACTACCGGCCTGTGTATGACCTACAGCACATTGAGGGAGCAACTGTTCGCCTGGGAGACGGCATATCCTGACACGGCCATCTGCGTGATGAATCACAAACCGTGATTCATCTGACTACGTAATTCCCTTTCACTAATCCATGGACCAGTTGCGATGTTCCCGGGCCCACCTCAGGGGCAGTGCGATGACGCTCGGTCAGCAAAGGCACACGAGTGGGACGTTTGCTGCGTAGCCCCATACCCAACAGTGTCCGCTGAACAGTGTGCTCCGATACTATTCTACTTGGCCCTGCATTGCATTGGGCTGTCAGCTGAGCCACTGTCTGGCTCCGGTTTTGCTTCACCATGCGAGACAGTTTCCGACGGCCTTTTTCTTTGATCCGTGTGGACGTCCCACACCATGTCGTCGACTGCTCGTTTCACCGTCATTCATCCACTTTGCATACGTACTAGCAACTGTATATCACGAACAACCCACAGTTTGTGCAATTTCGGAAATACTTGTTCCGAGCCTTCGAGCCATTACAATCTGCCTTCTATCAAAGTCGCTTATATCGGCAGCCTTTCCCATCACATATAGATGTAAGTGAAAGAATGATTCTTCAGACTTTGCATCAGCAGTTAAATACCACTTCTACCAGATCACGTGCCTTCCACGTCATCCAGGCGAGTTCATTGCAAAATGTAGCGGTGGTCATAATTTTTTGGCTCTTTAGTGTAGAACTGTTGCGATAATCATGAATAATACCGCATACCAGCACCACCTGTTGTGCGATTTATACGAAATCGTAATCAGCACTGTGTTATACCAAGTACTAACTAAATACAAATATTTATGAAAATCGATGCTCTAGTTCTTGAGATGTCGCTATTGTGGAAATATTAAATAATGTAGCATAGTAGTGCCATCTGTTGAAAGGTGTGCACCAAGACATAATCAAATTTAGTTTAGGTCAAGATCTAATGGAATCTAAAGTTTTGGAAAATTCCGTGCAGTAGTTCTTGAGGTAGAGGGCCCGCAATATTTATGTCACTTACAGACAGACATATTGTAAAAACATGTTTTTGGAATCTCTGAACTCTACAACACGTAAATCCGTCAAAAATCGTAATTCAAAAATTTTCATAAGTCCAATACATTCTTTTTGTAAAGATAGGAGGAAGTAAAAATTATTTAGATCATTCAAACATTTTTACCCTCGCCCATTTTTCTTACGCAAATAATCGGCCCTAACTAACACCAAACTCCCAATCAAGCACGTATATTTAGCTTTTACGAGTTCCAAAAATATGTATACGTAATTTTAATCTTGATATACAGGTTTGAATAGGAAAATTTAATTAATCTAACAATTATGGAAAACAATGAATTATGAGAGGAAAATTTTAAATAAATTATATGTTTTATATATGCTTTGTTCAGGAAGTAACACGCAATTATACATAAAAAAACTATTTATTGAATGGCAAAAGTTAATCTAACAATGCTTAAAATGCTATCACACGTAAAAATTCCAACCGACGAAAATCGCCGGAGATTCGTCGTTTTCCAAACATTTCATTGGCTGTTTCGGGAAAAGATTTTTTATCGTAAGACTTCCAAACGTTTGACTGGCTTATACTGGCAACTAGCTTCATTTTAGGCGTCAAAATCTCGCCGACGGGAGATAGTTGCTTGCTTTCGAAGCGATTCATAGGATAACAAGGAGATGCCCTGAATTTGAATGGACTTTGACGCCTCGTCTAATAGCATTCTAGCCTCCATAGCTGAGTGGTTATTAGACATCAATCACTTGAGAGCGCAGGAGGTTTGTAAATTCGACTCCCGCTGGCTCCCTTGCAAATTATTTATGGAGCTCCCGTCTGTAATTCTACCGTGTTGTGAATTTCCTTGTGCTTTTTCGTCTCTGTAAATTGACGATGACTTTCAAGTGGGCTTTCATGTCAGCATACAAGTAAGATATGTATGTTCAGTAAATAAATAAACAATGCTTAGTAACATGAAAACAAAAATCACACAAGCACAGATTGTTTATATCCACAAGAGGTACGTAAATAAGAGAATAGATTTCCATTATATCAGGAGAACGTAGCACAGAGAATCACCTCATTGAGTTCAGGACTGAAGTTACAGAATTAGTAAAACTGGATTCGCATATTAAAACGCAATTGGTCTGCCAAATCATATCTGCAAAAAAAAAAAATTAAACCCGATTTTTGAGGTTGATTTGAAGGTTTACCTTTTTTTTTCACTTTTAGTGCTCCATATTTTCAAACCTTTCAGCGCCTCGGTAATTGTAAGAAAATGACCAGTATTACTCTCATACAATATTATTGGTGAAAAAAGAATAAAAATACATCCCAAATGAATTAATTATGTAAAATTATCATTTAAATGCCGCACAGAAATTACAATTTTTCTTCTCCAGAAAAATTAATAACAGATTTTTTTTCCCTTGAAGATGCTTGCGCAGAAACACTGGCAAGAAAGTAAAAGCACTTACTATCTAGTAATGGAATTCCTGAGAACATTTTAGATACTAATGATGTACCGCGATTAACAAAATTGAACTTTTGCCCTTTCTTTAAACTGAAATTACAAGTACAGTAATCATCACTGATCATTATCATCCGATCATTCGAGTCTTTCTGAGCGAGTCCAGTGGCCTCCTAAATTCAAGACAGTATGTAAAATTAAATAAATCCGTTCATTTCATGCTGAATTGTTTTACAAAAAAAAGCAATTTATTAAGTTTTAAATGAACGAGTTAATGTTTCCTTTACTCTGTGCGGTATAACTCTAATAAGTATTTTAATAATCCTGTCACAACCCTAATAGCATGCATGGTCACAGCGACGTCACAGTGACGTCACTGTGAGTCACTTTGGTCACATCACATCTGTGACCAAAATGCCACCACTCAGTGACGTCACATTGTGACTGAGATGTGACTTTCTTAAAAATTTATAGAAATTTATAAATATCCTTCAAAACATGTTATTTACTTTAAAAAAACAGGTTTCTGGCAATTTAAATATCGTCGCTTTTGTCACAGTTTCGTCACAATGTTAATGTCAAATTAGTCACAAATGACACATTTTTCAGAAATTTGTCACATTGTGACCACTTTGTGAAACGTCACAAAAGAGCTCTAAAACGGCCATAACGACTTCACATTTTAGTCACTGTGAATTCACATCGACGTCACGTGACGTCACATCGACAATCGATGGTCAGAAAGTCACAATGTGACTTCACAACGACGTTGCAGTGACGTCACCATGCTTTACAGAAAGCAATGTTTCGTACAAAAATTACACAATTTTTGCATGAAGAGCAATACTTTTGCTACAGTTCTGGATGTTTATACAGTGACTGATATATTCTAATCTCGAAGCTAGTAAACGAGAGGTGTTTGGTTCGAACCCAGTCGCACCCGTCGGCCTAACCGTTCGGAGTTTTCGTTTTTTTCTCATCGAGCCTTGCGTAAATACGGGTTAGGCTCTTTCAGAAAGATCCTCTATGAAGGGAATTTCCCCAAGATCCTATATCCCTCGTGCAAATAATCGGCCATCATAAGCAACACACACACACACTGATGTTTATATAAACAAAAACAACAATAATTTTGTGTTTTCATTTTAAAACGGGGAAAATTATTTCTTATACCTCGTTTCGAAAAATAGCAGAAAGCAAAGATTCTGTGTATTTCATCTCTTAACTAATCTTGTTTAATTAAACATGGAAATAGGGAGTAGATATTTAACAGTAGCTATTTCGACCTTAAAATTCACCGTTCAATCTTCCAAAAGCCTATCAAATTAGAATGTTTTTAGAGTTTTTTGGTGTCCCAACTGGGGACGGGGAGGGGGGTTAACGAGCTTAGCTCGTACTTTCAGAGCCCCCTAGTTATTTAAAAGATTGAACTTATTTATTTTTAGTTAATACTCTAAATATAAATGAAAAACGACCTATCAAATAAAAACATCAAATAAGCGAAACTAAAACATTCCCATAATAACGGCACTACATGCTTTCTCTTATTTAGATTTCAAAAGCGGGAAAGTACTCTCGAAATATTCGTCAAATGAAACATGTCATCATATTTAGAATATCGAGATATTATGTCTTAAACAAGTAGAAACAGTTGAATGCTACACAAAATTGCTTTCACATTTTTACATCATACTTTTATTGATCGTTATATTCTTAAAAGCAATAATTTCGTTCCTATCAATAAACTGTTGTTATGACAGAACACTTGTGAATATTTCGACATAAAGTACTGTTATATTGAACTACGCGTTTAATTTTGCTTTTAAATTATTCGTGGACTGATTTACTTTTACAGAAAGAAATTTATTGAAATCATTCAAGTACGTTTAATTAATTTTTAAGAGTGCAGGAAATATGCTTATCCTCAATATGCAGGACTTCAACGCAGTCAGTTAAATTTTGTCAAAAGATAGAAAAAATAACGCATGACACATGGATTAAGAAGCGCTCTCTAGTTTAATGGGAATATATAAATTAATTTTTCATTTGTTTTTTGGAATGATGATGTTTGTACAGTTTAGCTTCCGTTCTTAAAATGTTCATGGGAAAAATCGCGGACTAAAAATGTCAAAGTATGGTAGTCTAAGTATGACAATCAAACAATCTGTAAAAATCTATTGATATTCAAATCTCTTATCTGATGAGGCGTATTATATGATAAATGCATCACTCAGAATACTTTAACAGTGCTTCAGGCTATGAATATATATGCATACGTTCACATTACAATCAATGTATGTGAACATATCCACAGAATATTTACACATTATATATATATATATATATATATATGTGGCAGATTCGCATGTGTATTATTTCATTTGAGCTTGAATTTGAATGTTTTAAAACGTAGTTTAAATTTAGTGTTCCTTTAAGACTAAAATTATTATTAAATTGTCTCAGAAAAAATTGTTATTTCAAATTAAAGATACAAATTGTTTGAATTTATTATCCATGTTAAACGATATTATTAAGTTTAATAAAATGCAGTGCGTATTTATATATATATATAGATAGATATAGATATATAGATATTTAGATATATTGCTAATAGATATCCTGAGATGTAAGTTACACTTCAGCAAAGTTACACTTCAATTAGTAAATTTAATACAAGAGCAAGATACAAAGATTTTTAAAGAACAAGAAATACAAAATGTTTATTTCAACTTCTTATATTACAATCAATAATGTTATGTTTCCATGAAATCAAATATTTGTATTTAATTCGAAAATGCTGTTCCTCTGTAAAATCTATACAAATGACTTGTAAACATCTGTAGTTTAAAAACAGTCCGTATTGACCGTAGAAATGACAAACAATTTATTCAAATCTATCGGAATTCTACTGGTTTTCATTTGATGAAGTGTAGTATATGATAAATGCATCTCTCAGAAACCTTTAATTTTGCTTTAGGAAATGAATATATTTGCATACGCTCACATTACAATCTACGTAGTTAGACATATCCACAGAATATCTACGCATTATATATATATGGTTGATTCAGATGTGTATTAATTTATTTTGATGTTGAATTTTAATATTTTTAAAATTAGTTTATATTTAATATTCCGTTAAGGCTAAAATATTATTAAATTGTCTCAGATAATTTCATAATTTCAAACTAAAGATCGAAAATGATTGAATTTATTATTAGTGTTAAACAGTACTATTAACATTAATAAAATGTAGTACATAAAGAAAAATATTTCCTTATGTAACTAATCCAACCTCAATCTACTGCTAATCTAACTTCGTACTAATCTAACAGATAATCTAAGATATATCAGTAATAAGTTACGCTTCAATTAGCAAATTTAATTGCAAGATACAAATCTTCCGACATGGAACAGATCAAGACAAAATATTCACTTAAACTTCTCGTATTACAATTAATATTGATCAGTTTGTATGAAATCATATGTTTGCAATGAATTCAACAATGCACTTCATTCATGAAATCTATACAAATGACTTGCAAACTTCTCTCACTTAACAACAGTCCGTATTGACTGTAGGAACAATCAAACAATCTGTCCAAGTCTACCGGAATTCAAATCAATGTCATTTCAGGATATGTATGATATAATAATTGTAATTCTCAGAAACCTGTAACATTGTTTTATGCTTTGAAAATAAATGCATACACTCACATTACAATCAACATATTCGAAAATAACCGCAGGATTTCTACTTATTATCTATATATAATTTATTTACACGCGTATTATTTGATTTTGAATGTTTTAAACTCAGTACAAATTAATATTTTTTAACATAAAAATTATTATTAAATTGTTACAAAAAAATTGTATTATTTCAAACTAAACATCAAATTGAGTAAATTTATGGTCAGTCATAAAAGGTATAAATATTAAGAACGACTATTAAGATTAATAAAATGCAGTGCTTAATGAAAAAAAATAGAGTTAAGAGATAGTATGAGATGTAACTAAAACAAAGCAGAAGTTACATTTCATGTAGTATATTTACTTGAAAGGTACAAAAATTTCACGAATTTTTTTAAATAACAGGGACAAATACAAAGTGTTTGCTTGAACTTCTCGTATTGCAATCAATATTGTTCTACGTGCACGAAATCAAACATTTGCATTTAATTCAACAATGCATTTCCTTTGTGAAATCTATACAAATGATTTGTAAACATTAACAACTGGCTTAACAACAGTCCGTATTAACGGTATGAATGACAATCATATAATTTGTCGAAATCTGCCGGAATTCAAATCAGTGCTATTTGATGAGGTGTATTATATGATAAATGCATCTCTGAGAAACCTTTAACATTGCTTCAGGCTATGAAAATATTTGCATATGCTCACATTACAATCAGCGTATGTGAACATATCCGCTTAATATCTTCGCATTACACACATATGTATGTATATAGATAGTGGATTAGGATGTATATTATTTGATTTGCGTTTGAATTTCAATGTTTTCAAACTCTTTTTAAATTAAATATTTTTTAATGTTAAAATTACTATTAAATTGTCTCAGAAAATTTCAGTATTCCAAACTAAAGATACAAATTGATTGAATTTACTATCATAATTAAATGATACTGTTGAGAAAAAATAAAATGCAGTGCGTAGTAACAAAAAATACAGCTACCAGATAGCTTGAGATATAAATAAAAGAGGCAAAAAAAATTCAAAAATACAAAACTTTCTATAAATTTGCAAATAACATGGAAATGATCAATACTAAATGTTTATTTGAACTTCTCGTACCACAATGAATATTGTTCTGTTTTCATGAAATCACTTGCTTGCATTTAACTGAAAAATGCACTTCATTTGTGAAATCTGTGCAAATGACTTGTAAACTTCTCTGGCTTAACTACACTCCGTATTGACTATAGCAATGACAATGAAACAATCTGTCCAAATCTACTGGAATTGAAATCAGTGCTATTTGATGAGACGTACTATATGATAAATTTCACAGAAACCTTTAACATTGCTTCAGGCTATGAAAAAGTTCACATACGATCACATTACAACCAACTCGTTCGAACGTAATCGCAGAATATCTACTCATTACTATATACATTGATTCGTATGGGTATTATTTGGTTTGTGTTTGAATTTGAATGTTTTTGAACTCAGTTTAAACGAAATATTTGTTTAATATTAAAATTATTATTAAATTATTGCAGCAAATTTCATTACTTCAAACTATACATGCAAAGTAATTGAATTTAGAATTAATGTTAAAAGATTTTGAAATTAATAATTATAAAATGCAGTGCGTAATGACATAAAATACAGTTAACAGATAGTCTCAGAGTACATAAAACTGACAGAAAGTTACATTTCATGTCGTAAATTTAATTGAAGGTTACAAAACTTTCGCTAATTTTTTTAATCATGAGGATAGATACAAAATGTTTATTTAAACTACTCATATTACAAATAATATTGCTCTGTTTGCACAAAATGATATGTTTACATTTAATTCAACAATGCACTTCATTTGTGAAATCAATACAAATGACTTGTAAACTTCTCTCGGTTAACAACAATCCGTATTGACTATAGGAAGCACAATCCGGCAATCTACCCAAGTCTATCGAAATTCAAATCAGTGTTATTTGATAAGGTGTATTATATGATAAATGCATCTCTCAGAATCCTTTAACATTGCTTCGGGCTATGAAAATATTTGCATGCGCTCACATTACATTTAACATGTTCCAACATACAGGACCATAGCTAGAAGTGATTTATAGGGGGGGGGGGGGGCTCATAATTTTTTTTCTCTTTCTCTGACACAGAAAGATAAATTAGTGAATATTTACACTGTAGGTACTATGTTTCTTATTAAACTGTTGTAATAACTGCATTTTATACTAAGAAAAGTATATGATGATGAAAATTTTGTGTGTACAACTGGTGGAAAATTAAACATCATGTTAGCTTCATAGCTTCATAGGATGAGGGATTGTTGAATTGCTTTTTTTAGATACAACTTAATAATTCTGCAAAACTGTAAAAGGATCTCAAAACTAAATTAGACTTTTGAACAGAATTTCATTTGAATTTTACGGAACAGAATTTCGTTCAGTGACCTTGGAATCTTTTCTAGGGGGGGGGGGGGCTGAGCCGTCCATAGCGTCCCCTTAGCTACGGCCCTGCCAACATAACCGCAGATTATCTACTCATTATATATGTATATATATACAAGGTGTCTAGCAAATAAGATTCTTATTTCAAAATTAAATTTCTAAAAATCAAAGATCGATAGAAGTATGTGGTAAACAGTTTACTTATAAGCTAACCTGTAAAAATATTATACAGAAGTTTCAAATGGTGAATATTTGGAAAACATTGTATTCTGATTTCAAAGAAGGCCTGACTTGACATTTTTCTTGTTTTGAATAGCTTGCAGAGAACGAGTTTTTCGGTGTACAGTGCCATATTTCAACGATTTCTTTTAAATCATTTTTTTTTTATTTCGAAATTCCAATAGGTAAAAAAAGAAAATTTAACTGACAAAGATTCTGAGATGTAAGTAAAAGAAGCAAGAAGTTACACTTCAATAGTTAAGTTTAATTACAGGATACAAGACTTACGATTTTTTTTTTAAATAAGATTGACAAGATTAATAAAAGACATTAACTTAAACTTCTCGCATTACTATCAATATTGTTCTGTTTGCATTTAATAAAATGTCTGAATTTCATTCAACAATGCTCTTAACTTGTGAAATCTAAACAAATAACTTGTAAACTACCCTCGCTTGACAACTGGCCGTGTTGACTATAGGAATGACAATCAGGCAATCTGTCCAAATCTGCCGGAATCCAAATCAGCGTTATTTTATGAGGTGTATTATATAATAAATTAATTTCTCAGAAAATTTGAACATTGCTCCGGGCTATGTAAATATTTGCATGCGCTCACGTTACAATTAACGTATGTGAACATATCCAAAGTCTGTAGGTACGCATTATATGAGTATTATATTATATTATGCGGACCCCAGAAGGCAAGGGATATAAGTGACAAAATTGAAAAAATTGAATAAAGTAACCTGGAAATACACTGATAAAACTACAGGTGACACATTGCTCCTTTTAGGGGTGTAATGCTTGTCTCACTGGTGACACCCCTACGGGAGCCAGAATAGCACTTTTAATTAGGGTGAAAAGATGTCACCCCTAATCTAGAGTGCCAAATAATAACAAGAAATTATAAAAACGAATTTGGTCCGCGAAGGATTCGAACCCATAACGTCTGGTTGCAAGCTCAACGCTCTAACCGTTCGCGCACCGAGCTCACCTTCAAAGTCTCCTTGAAATGTTCAAATGTCTTTAAATTCAAAGGTTGTTTTATATAAAAAGCTCGCGAAAAGTTAGCCATCCGAAGTTCTAAACGAAATAGGGATACCGCACGCTCGGTGATAGTCTTCGTAGGGAGAAATTGCTGTTTTCATCCACCAGTCACGGCGAGCTGAAGGGGAAAGACATATGTCACAGGGCATGCGCAAATGACTAAGGGGAGGGGGGAAATCTTCCAACGCTTTGTATTGTGCGGCACCCTAATTAGCGTGAATTACTCAGTGCGGGGTCAAACGGTATCCGAAACACATTTTCAAGCACGCGGGTCTCAAATGGTAACTTCTTTTCACGCCTGGGCGCCAAATGCAACTAGTTTGTCACCTTTATTTTGAACAGTGTATGCTTTATTAATTTCAGTTTATGAAATATAAAGGATTTTCTAATTATGTGTGCTTTCTAGAGATAAACCACTTTTGCCGAATGATAATGAATATTGATTAATTATAAATTTAAAGAAAATTGTTCTCTAATTTTTTTACAGTTATTTAAATATGAGCTCAAAGACCACAATGAAAAACGTGGCAGTTACCTATTTCAATTCATCCAATTATTACTGATATTCAAATTTAAGGTTAGTTATCTTTGAACTCAATTTACTTCAAATCGAATTTTTGTCACTTGTACCCCTTGGCTTCTGAGGTCATCATATATATGTATATATGGTAGATCCGGATATGTGTTATTTGAATTGTATTTGAATGTATTTTAGGCATTACTTGGTTATTCCGTCGACCAAAAAACTGTCGCCAAATTATAAGATTAAAGGCCAGTAATGGATGAACATGAATGTCACACTTAATGATATTAAATACGATACACGTGTTTAAAACATCATTAAGTGATTTTTATTCGGACTTTTTATTTCTATTTTTATTAGAATTCTACTAATTTTTTGTTCCATCGTTATTTAAAATAAAAATTATGTCAATATGTTTAATTTGGCTATTAGGTTGACGATTTGTACAATTTGGCGAAATTGGTCGACGGGATAACCAAGTAGTACCGTATTTTAAAGTAAGTTATGTAGATGCAAACCAATTATTTTTTAAAAATTTATCCTCAGAAATTTTTAAAAAATGGTAATTTTTATTTGATAACTACATTTTGTTTATTCTGTGTTTAATAAATCATTTTAAACACAATTTAAATTAAATATTTTTAACATTAAAATTATTATTAAATTATCTCTGAAAATTTCATTATTTCGAACTAATAATACACATTGAAGGAATTTACTATCAGTGTTAAACGATATTATTAGTATAAATAGAATGCAGTAACTAAAAAATTAAAATATAACTGACAAAGGTTAAGAAATTGTAAGTAAAAAAAAACCAGAAAGATTCTTTTTAATTAGTAAATTCAACTGAGATATACAAATCTTTCGCGAAATTTTTAAATAACGAGCACAAATACAAGACGTATTTAAACTTCTCGCATTACAATCAATATTATTCTGTTTGCATGAAATCAAATATTAGCATCTAATTCAACAATGCACTTCGTTTGCGAAATCTGTACAAATGACTTGTAAACTTCTCTCTTTAACAAACAGTCCGTATTGACTAAAGGATTGCCAATCAAACAATCTGTCCAAGTCTACCGGAATTCAAACCAGTGTTATTTGATAAAGCGTATTATGTAATAAATTCTTCTGTCAGAAACCTTTAACATTGCTTCGGGATATGAAAATATTTGCATTCGCTCACAGTGCAATCAACGTATTCGAACATATCCCGAGAGTATCTACGGATTATATATATGTGTATGGTAGATCTGTATTATTTGATTTGTGTTTGAATTTGGGTGTTTTTAAACTCAGTTTAAATTAAATATTTTTTAATATTAAAATTACGACTAAATTCTCACAGGAAATTTCCGTATTTCAAACTCAAGATCAAACTTGACAGAATTTTTTATCAGAATTAAATGATACTATTGAGGTAATAAAATACAGTCCGTAATAACATAAAAACAGCTACCAGACAACCTGAAATGTAAGTTAAAGAAGCAAAAAATTGCAAAGATACAAAACTTTCAAGATATTTTTAAATAACATGGAAAGGATAAATACAACATGTTCACTTGAACTCGTATAAAAATCGATATTGTCCTATTTGCATGGAATCAAATGTTTGCATTTAATTCTTTCACTTCATTTGTGAAATCTACACAAATGACTTATAAACTTCCCTCTCTTAACAACAGTTTGTATTGACAGTACAATAGGAATGACAATCAAACAGTCTGTCTAAGTCTACCGGAATTCAAACCAGTGTTATTTGATAAGGCTTATTATATGATAAATGCTTCTCTAAGAAAACTTTAACATTGCTTCGGGCTATGTAAATATTTGCTTTCGCTCACATTGCAATCAACGTATTCGAATATATCCGCAGAGTATCTACGCATTATATATATATGTGCATGGTAGATCTGTATGTGCATTATTTATTTTCTATTTTAATGTATTTGAAAGTAAGTCTTATAAATGCAAACTAATAATCTTATAAAAGTTTATTTTCAGAAATAAAAAAGGGCAATTTTTATTTGATAATTAGATTTCGTTTATTCAGTGTTTAATAATTAATTTTTAAAAACAATTTAAAATAAATATTTTTTAGTATTAAAATAATTATTAAATTGTCTCTGAAATTCTCAATATTTCAAGCTAAAAATACAAATTGGTGGAATTTTTTATAAGTGTTAAACGATGCTATCAATATTAAAAGAATGTAGTAAGTAAAGAAAGTTTAAATATAACTGACAATGACTCTGAGATGTAAATAAAATTTCAGAGATGTAAATAAAATATCAAAGATGAATCCGAGATATAAATAAAAATTTTCTCTCCTATAATGGGATTTCGAAATGTATTTTGCAGATCAACACCGATCATGACTCCCTGAATCTAAAACCACCCACAGTAAAAAACTTTATAAACTACCTATCTATTTCTCTTTTTTATGGACACGATTACTTCCATAATTCTGCTCAAATCTGTTTAAAACTGATACATAACATTAAGGGGCATAAAATATCTGTTAAGTTCGTTAAATAAAAATGTATTACAAACGTAAAGGTATGTTGGCGATTTGAGCAATAATTGCTGGAAATGCGTTTTCAATTTCGGCATGCGCTTTCAAATTTAACTGTTTTTTAGGAGAATTTGTAATTATATAAATACATAGCACCTATTCATTGTCTGATCCGTTTGTCTGTCTGCCCGTTCATCTATTTATGCGCATACAATAGGACAAAAACTACCTAACTAAATCGTTTGAGACATAAATATATATTTGTTGAGTCATTTCAAATTTTAGTAAAATCGAATTTATGGTTCAAATACAGGAACAGTCAAAAGTATTCCGCTACATTACGGCCGATCGGATAAAAGAGTTTCAAGTGTTTTTTAATGATGTTACACCCATATAAACATAATGAAATTGACATGTATTTATGAAATGCACTAAAATAAACATTTTGAAGAATATGCCGCATAAAGAAACATTTATTATTCACTGATATTTTAGTTACGTTAAACTACTTCACATGTAATGAAATTGATATACATTGCTTAAGTTAACTATAAATTACTTTCAGTATAATAAAAACTTCATTTCCATATTGTTAAATAAGACATAACATTTTTGCTTTTTAAACGATGCAGTTTTGTTATATTAGTTGGAATTTTGTGGAAATTGTTTTATATGCTATGCTTGACGCATGATTTTTTCTTTCTTGTTTCTTTTAAAATGAGTTTGAAACAGTGTTAGAAAGTTTTGAGTTGTTAGGAGCGAAAAAATATTTTTTTTTAATATTGCCTTAACTGTTCTGATTAAAACCAGCTTTTACAGAAAAATGAAATTAAAAACTGTGTGATATTCGTCAAATAAAATGTTAAACTGCGTATATCTCTAATCATAATTTACTTTTTATGGCTGAAATTAGTATTTAACTTCGAAATGTACCTGTGCCTGTTGGCCGAGCACGCGGGGATTTTCTATATTCTTCGTTTGTTGATCTTCTTTTAAATTTAATAACAAAATATGGTGATTAAGTGGTTTTAAAAATTCCCATTTACAAATTCAAAGTATGTTTTAATCAACTTTCATTTCATCCATGAGTTTTTATCTATCGATTCTTAAAAGCATTGAAGGTTATTTTATAATGTTCTTGTATAATAATTTTCTGTCTTGTCATTTTTTTCTTAAAACTTGTCCAACAGCTTCTCGAAGAAAGTTTTATTCTACACACATAGAAAATATAAATTAGAAAATAATATTGTACGAAAACCTATAAAAGGTATTTCTGCACAAAAACTCTTTAGGTGTTATTTAAGAAATAAAAAAAATCTCTACATCAATGTGAAAAAGAGAAAGTAAAAAAGAATAACAGAATTACTTCAATGTAAAAATATCTAGCATTTTAAAAACTTTTAAATAAAGCTTTTATACGAGCTTAATAAATTCATATTCACTTCCGAAGAAAATCTCAGCAACATTTTAGACATTATTACACAGATCTGATGTCAAATCAGTAGTTTCGTTTCATTTTTCTGACACATTTTTCACAGTGGAGGTAATATATACGATGAATCATGACAAATAAACCATTTGTATTCCCGAAAAGTATGAATGAAAACATGACGATGACTTGAACTCCAAAGATACTACGAAGCTGTTTGAAAGGAGAAATATTTGAAATTCCATAAACTTAGAATATAATTTTCTTTTTTGCAATAAAAGCACTTTCGCTCTAGAACTAGACATTATGCATCATTGTCATTGTATCACTTTTTCACGGAGCACCAATAAAACTATTTTCTTTAAAAAAAATTACAAGTTAAAATTCTATGGATTCCATTACATTTTATTCTGAAATCAATAGCTTTATGTTCTAACACTAAGTAGTAGGGGCGATTAAATGAAAAGGTACGAAATGCCCTAACTACCAAACCGGTAGAAATTTGAATATGCCGCTTTGGAATGAAGTAGTGAGACATCGAGAGATGCGATTGGAGTATCTAGCGTAGTTGTGAACATCCGTAGGCGCTTGTGAATGAAAGGGGAGAGAAGCAAACAGCAAGTGAGTTCCGTCCAATTGACGCGACAGTGCCTGTGAGGCTATCATGGCTTTCCATTTCCAAAATCGATGATTAAAGCGCAGCGAGGTGTTATCAGATTTCTCACTGCCTCAGACTCTGATCAGACACCTAACTGCTCTTTAATCATCAGATTTTGCAATGGGAAACAAATGATAGCCTCATAGGCACTGTCGCGTCAATTGGACGGAGTTCACTTGCTGTTTGCTTCTCTCCCCCTTCATTCACAAGTGCCTACGTATGTTCACAACTACGCTGGATACTCCAATTGCATCTCTCGATGTCTCACTACTTTATTCCAAAGCGGCATATTCAAATTTCAACCGGTTTGATAGTTAGGGCGTTTCGTACCTTCCATTTGATCGCCCCTTGTATCTATATTATGCTAATGAAAAACAAAAAGTCATTCGTAAGGCATACATTAAGAAACACTTTCCAGCACATTCAGAGCACTGTAACAAAATATCTTTAAAGTAACATAATATCAGATTCATAACATAATTCAAAATTCATTTTATGCATTCGGCATTGCTCCGCCAAAATAGCTTTGGTATTAGTATTACAGTGTTTATTTTGATTGTAGAAATCTTCTTAACATGGCATTTAAAGTTTAAATATAAAAGACAATTTACTATCGTTTATGAGATTTTTAACTATCGATACTTCCAGACAAGAAAGTTACATTATAATCACTTTATAGTCTCTGTCGGACGTTCCTCTCAGCCCGCACAACTTTGAAGAAAGTCCGTGGTAGTTATAGCTGCCACCACCGATATTATTAGGTGATATCGGTCACCCACTGTGAGGATTGTGTAAATGAACACTGACGCTGTCAATTAACTGAATTAACAGTTTATTTAGAATATATGTACAAACTAAATACGCTATTTACAATTATATATAATTACAACTCGGATATAGGTGATCCGGTTCAACATTAAATTAAATACAGTAAAGGTTGGCTGTGTACTGTTCAAATTACACCTTCTCCCTCACACTCAATGCACGTTAGATTCACATTATCGGAGATCAATGTCGAATCTCCCAACACATGTATACTCGGCTTATGCTATCCGGCCCAGAGCACAACACCAGGACGTCTGTGTCCCTTGCTCTCCAGATACAAACTGCTCACGCTCTACAACACAGAGCACTCTCTACCAGGACCTCTGTCCTGGTAGAGAGTGCTCTGGGGTTCGCACTCTTAGTACGAACCCCAGATACGCACTACTCTTCTCAAATCACTGTGTTTCCCCAATGTCGACCCCCTTTGGAGCTTATTCATTGGACACATTCCACATTCCTTTCTTGATTGGTGACATGTTGCTTGTTTCCTCATCACCCACATACATCCTTGACGGATGAACACGCCTCTCAGCAATCTCCTGTTTCTCAATCACCACCTGTACAGGATTACCTGTCAATTCTCCCTTCAACAAAGAAAGACTGTCACCTTGAAAATTCTAGTACACAGCCAGTACAATACACAAAATATTAAGATAGAGAAATAACGGAAATTCCAATCTTCAGCAGAGGTGGTCTCAGAACCTGACAGTCTCTTTCTATTGATTTTTTATTTATTTATTTATTTATTTATTTATTTATTATTTATTTTTTATTTATTTTTTATTTTTTATTTTTTATTTATTTATTTATTTATTTATTTTGTCAAACAGCTTTGCAAACAAAACCTTATTCTATACACTTACAAAATAATATTGGGTGAAATGCTATAAAATATGTTTTCCTCGAAAAACTTCCTTAGGTGTTATATTTGATATATAAAGAATATCTATATCAATGTAATACAAACTTAACACAAAACAATAAAATGCTTGCTAGAGTGAAAGAAAATCTAATTTTTAACATAGCCGAACAATTGCTAAAATATTAGAGTTAAATTTTTATACGAGTGTGTTAAATTCTTATTCTATTCCGAAGAAAGTCTCAGTAATACATTATTGAATAGATCTGGTGTCATATCAGTAGTTTCATTTCATTTATCCTACATCTTTTTTACAGTGGAGTTAATATATACGATGAATCATGACAAATAAACCATTTGTATGCCCGAAAAGAATGAACTGAAACATAATGATGACTTGAACTTCAAAGAAAATACGTAGCTTTTTTAAAAGAGAAATATTTAAAAGTCCAATAAATGTATAATGTATTTATCTTTTTGCAATAAAATCACGGTCACTCAAGATTTATATCATACTGTATCATTTTTAAAGGAGCACCAATAAAGCTACTATGCTTTAAAAACTTAATTATATATTTAAAATTCTACAGACACCATTACATTTTATTCTGAAATCAATAGCTTTTTGTTCTCACTCTAAGAACCAATATTACAAGAAGGGAAAATAAAAAAAATCATGCGTAAGGCATACATTAAAAATATTTCCAATACATTCAAAGTAGTGTAACAAAATTTCCTTAAAATAATACCAAATAATCCATTTTATGCTTCCAGCATTGTTTTCACAAAATATAGCAAAGTTTTGGTATTATAATTCCAGTGGGTATTTTGATTGTAGAAATTTTCTTCACATGCTCCTAACAGTACAAATATAAGTAGAATTTCATTTCGTCCATGAGATTTTTAACTGCCAATGCTTCCAAACAAGAAAGTTACTTCATAAGCAACTTATAATTTTCTGCATTGTCATCGTTTTCTTAAATTTTGTCTAACACCTTCGCAAAGAAAGCCTTATTCTATACATATAGAAAATATCAATTAGAAAATAATGTTGCACGATATCCTATGTAAGATATTCCCTGAAAAAATCTAGAGCTCTTATATTTAATATATAAAGAATCTCTATATGAATATAGTAAAAACTAAACACAGAATAAAATGATCACTGGAGTGTAAGAAAATCTAATTTTAACATAACTGAACAATTGATAAAATTCTTGAGAAAAAATTTTATACGAATGTATTCAATTCTTATTACATTCCGAAGCTTCAACAACTTTAGCATACTTCAGCAACATTTTATACATTATTGCAAAGATCTGATTTCATATCAGTAGTAATATTTCATTTGTATGACATATTTTTCACAGTGGATGTAATATAAGCGATGAATCATGTCAAATAAACTATTCGTGTACCCGAAAAATATGAATGTAAACATAACTATTACTTGAATTCCAAAAGAATGTGCCTAGCTATTTTAAAAGAGAAATATTTGAAATTCCAATGAACTTCGAATGTATTTTTCTTTTTGTAACAAAATTAATTCACTGATGAACTGGGGCATACTGTATCATTTTTAAAGGACCACTATTAAACTACAGTATTTTAAAATCTTAATTATATATTTAAATTTCCAAGGATGCCATTACATTTTATTTTGAAATAAATAGCCTTAGATTCTGTCACGAAATGCTCATATTACGAAAAGAAAGAAAAATAATCTTGTGTAAAGCACAGAATATGAAAACCTTTCAAACACATTCAGAGTACTATAACAAACTTCTATTAAAATAGTATATCAAATAACTGATTTTTGTTTCCAGCATTGTTGCGACAAAATATAGAAAAGCATTAGTATGCCCAAAAATTATAAAGGTAAAATTTGATTTCATTTCGTTCATGAGATTTTAAGCTATAGGTATTTCCATACAAAATTATAACTTTATAAGCATTTTTTAGTTTCCTGCCTTGTCATCTTTCTCTTAAATTTTGTCTAACAGCTTCACAAATGAAACGTTTTTCTATTTACATAAAAAGTATAAATTATAATATTAGTGGAAAAGTTATAATATTAGTGCCAGTTATAATATTAGTGGTAGTTATAATATTAGTGCTTCCCGACACTGCCGGAAGGACTTTTTGCCAGTAGAACCTTGCTTGGAGATATTTTAAAGTTTCCATGAATATTTGTACGCCTGCAACTTTCATAATTTCATATTTAGATGTATTTATTGAGCGATGGTTTCGTATTTGAACGGAATATAAATTAGTTTCATATGAAACTCTACCCCAAAAATCTTCATTTAACTATTCTAAAAATGATAAAAAGGATTTACGATGTTGGAATCTGCTTTTAGACAATCCTCATCAATCAATTGTCCTCGGAATGCCATTAAAAAAAGATTAAATAAATATTTGCGAAAAGGTTAGGTTCTATTCTCAGCATTATTATTCAAGTTGGCTGTAACATAAGTTTTAAAAATGTACTTATTTTCAGCTTTCCATAACAAATGTCTTTTAGGTTCAACTTTATTGCTACATGGAACTGAGATAGGAACTGGAGCAATAACCTCAATGTTTATATTCGTGTCATCTAAATTTTCTTTTTCAGAAGGCTCACCACCATTAGCCTCATCAGTTTATTTACTCTTACAAAGATACACTAATTATGATTTTTAAAAATTAATGTTTAATTTAAAACATAAACAAGATGAATTCTTATTTATAATTAAGTATAATTTTTGAATCATTCAACAACTTTAGCACTGCACCAATTAGATATCATTCAGTACGAATTTTTTAGTGAGATCACTTCTTTCCAAAAACACAGAATTGAAGCCGAAGGTGCACACACGTGAACCTTACAAATTACATCTAATTAAATAGATATTATGATTTAGTTAAAAAATTTAAATAATTTATGCAATGCTGAAGAGTTTATAAGTATTCTAAAAAATTATTGAAAATAAATATTAATTTTCTAATTATAAAAATGTACTTACTTTTTCAAAGTCTTACATTTTTCGCCATTGCTCGTTTATTTTCTGCAAAATCATATGAATTAAGACAGCTAACGCCATTTCCTGCTGAAACTAGAAAACACTAACGTACACAAATAACATTCCCTATTTCCAATTAAATAATTTTAAATAATAAATGAGAAATGCAGTTGAAACCAAATGTACACAAATGTGCACCTTGGGTCTGAAGAGGATAAGCATCTTTTAGTTTCCTGCCTTATCATCTTTTTCTTAAATTTTGTCTAATAGCTTCACAAATAAAGCTTTATTCTATTCACATAAAAAGTATCAATTAGAAAATTATTCTTCAGACGTTACATTTAATATATAAAGAATTTCTATGTCAATGTAATACAAATTGAACACAAAACAGTAAAAAAATGATTTCTTGAATGTAAGAAAATCTAATTTTTAACATAGTTGAATAACTCATAAAAATCTTGTGTAAATTTTTTAAACGAGTGTATTAAATTCTTATTCGATTCCGAAGAAAATCTCATCAACATTTTATACACTATTACACAGATCTGATGTCATATCAGTAGTTTCGTTTCTTTTATCTGACATCTTTTTCACAGCGGAGATAATATATATGATGAATCTTGAAAAATAAATCATTTGTATTCCCGAAAAGTATGAATGAAATCGTAACAATGACTTAAACTATAAAAGAAAGTGCGTAGCTATTTTAAAGGAGAAATATTTGAAAATCCAATAAACTTAGAATATATTTTTCTCTTTCTAATAGAATCACTGTCACTCAAGAACCAGAGCACACTGTATCAATTTTTAACGGAGCACCAATATACCTACAATGCATCAAAAACCTTATTAATAATTAACTTAAAAATTATAAGAGTGCCAGTACATTTTATTTTGAAATCAATAGCTTTATATTCTCACACGAAGTACTTATATTAGGGGGGGGGGGGAATGATGCGTAAGGCATAGATAAGAAACACTTTTCAACACATTTAAAGTACTGTAACAGAATTTCATTAAAATAATATAATATCAAATAATCCATTTTATGCGTCCAGCATTACTACGCCAAAATACACCAAAGTTTTAGTATTACAACTTCACTGCGTTTTTTGATTGTTGAAATCTTTTTAACATGCCCCCCAAAAGTATAAATATAAAGTATGATTTCATTTCGTTCATGAGATTTTTAGGTATAGATACTTCCATATAAGAAAATTACTTCATAAGCATCATATAATTTCCTGCCTTGTCACCTTTTGCTTAAATTTTATCTAACAGCTTCAAAAAGAAAGCCTTATTCTGTACAAATAGAAAGTATCAATTAGAAAGAAAATATTGCACGAAATCCTATAAAAGTTGTTTTCCTCGAAAAAATTCTTTAGGTGTTATATTTAATGTATAAAGAGTCTCTATATCAATCTAATACAAACTAAACACAAAACAAAATAAAATGATTATTGAGCATAAGAAAATCTAATTTTAACATAGCCAAACAATGGATAAAACTCTTGAGTAAATTTTTATACGAGTGTATTAAATTCTTATTCGATTTCGAACAAAATCTCAGCAATATTTTATACAATATCAAAATATCTGATGTCATATCAATAACTTCATTTCATTTATCTGAAATATTTTCCACAGTGGAAGTCATATATGTACGATGAATCATGACAAATAAACCATTTGTATCCTTGAAAAGTATGAATGAAAACATAATGATAACTTGAACTCCAAAAGATACTGTGTAGCTGTTTTAAAGGAGAAATATTTGAAAGTCAAATGAACTTAGAATATTTTTTTCTTTTTGTAATAAATATTTTATCATTAGAACGAAAACTAGATTTACTAGTTACGAACAACAGTATATCGTACATTTTTTAAACGGAGCATTAATAAAGCGCGATGCTTTAAAAACTCAATTATATGTTAAAATTTCTAAATAAGTCATTACAGTTTATTCTGAAATCAATAGCATTATATTCTTCCATGAATTACTTTTATTACGAAATACGAAAAAGAACAAAAAATCATGCATTAAGCGCAGATTATGAAACACTTTCCAACGCATTCAGAGTACACTAATAAAATTTCATTAAAATAATATAATATCAAATAATTCATTTTATGCTTCCATCATTGTTCCGACAATATACAGAAAGGTTTTTTATTTGAAATTTCAGTTTGTATTTTGATTGAACAAATCTTCTTCACATTAGATTAAATTTAAACACGATTATTAAGTAAGTATCGATAAATCAATTACAATCGGTAAATCAATTATAAGGATGTAAATTTTCCAAGTGGGTGAAAAAAGTTTGGGCCAGGATTCGAACCAGGGATTTATTGGCTGAAGCCGCCAATGCTCTTCCAACAGAGTCATCCCGGATTAAATGGTGGAGGTATATTTCATATGCAGCGTTTTCTGCTATTCCAAATATTGACCATTGATTTATCCTGTTGAGCTGATGCAAAGTGTAACCAAAATCTGTGATTGTTGAGGTCATTTCGGTGAAATATTCCTCCATAATTTCTCCGGGATGGGTTTGTTGGAAGAGCAATGGTGGCTTCAGCCAATACATTACTGGTTCGATACCTGTCCCGGACATTTTTCATCCTTTTGGAAAATTTACACCGTCTTCTTCGCATGTCCCCAAAAGTATAAATATAGAATGTGACTTTTTTTCGTTCATGAGGTTTTCAGTTATCGATACTTCCTGACAAGAAAGTTACGATATAAGCACCTTATAGTTTCCTGTCTTGTCACCTTTTTGTTAAACTTTGTGTAACAGCTTCACAAAAAAGCCTTATTTTATACACATAGAAAATATCCATTAAAAAATAATATTTCACGAAATCCTATAAAAGATGTTTTCCTCTAAAAAATACTTTAGGTCTTTTATTTAATATATAAAGAATCTCTATATCAATGTAATACAAATGAAACGCAAAACAGAATAAAATGATTACTGGAGAGTAAGAAAATCTACTTTTTAACGCAGCCAAACTATTAGTACTCTTGAGTAAAATTTTTATACGAGTGTATTAAATTCTTATTCAATATCGAAGAAACTCTCAACAACAATTTATACAATATTACACAGATCCGATGTCATATCAGTAGTTTCATTCCATTTTCAGTTGACATCTTTTTCACAGTGGAAGTAAAATATACGATGAATCTATGACAAAGTAACTATTTATATTCTTGAAAAATATGAATGAAAACATAACTGTGACTTGAACCCCAAAGTTACTACATAGCTGTTTCAAAAGAGGAAATATTTGAAATTCCAATAAACTCAGAATATATTTTTCTTCTTGTAATAAAACCACTTTCCCTCAAGAACTAGAGTATACTATATCATTTTTAACGCCGCAGCAATAAAGTTTCTATGCTTTAAAATCGTAATTACATATTAAAAATTCTAAGGACGTTATTACATTGTATTCTGAAATTGATAGACTTATTTTCTCATATTAAGTACTGATACTGCGAGAAGGAAAAACAAAATATCATGCGTAAAGCATAGATTATGAAACACTTTCCAAGACATTTAAACTGTAATAAAATTTCATAAAAATTATATAATATCAAATAATTCATTTTATGCGACCAGAATCGCTTCGCCAAAAAAGAGTTTTGGAATTAGAAATTCAGTGCTTATTTTGATTGTAGAAATCTTCTTCACGTGTCTAAAATATATAAATCTAAAATGTGATTTCATTTCGTTCATGATATTTTTAGCTATCCATATTTCTGTTACTTCATAAGCACCTTATAGTTTCCGACCTTGTTATCTTGTTCTTAAACTTCGTCTAACAGCCTTACAATGAAAGTTTATTCTACACACATATGATACGAGTTTTATTACGAATGTATTAAATTTTTATTCACTTCCGAAGAAAGTCTCAGCAACCTTTTATACAATGTTACACAGATTTGATGTCACATCGGTAGTTTCATTTCATTTATTTGACATCTTTTTCACAGTGGAGGTAATATATACGATGAATCATGACAAATAAACCATTTGTATTCCCGAAAAGCATGAATGATAACATAACGAGGACTTGAACTCCAAAGAAAGTGCATAGTTGTTTTAAAAGAGAAATATTTGAAATTCCAATAAACTTGGAATACATTTATCTTTTTGTAACAAAATCACTGTTCCTCAAGAACTGGAGATATTTTTAACGGAGAAATAGTAAAATACTATGCTTTAAAAACTTAATTATATTTTAAAATCAGTTAGTACGCCACTACATTTAATTCTGTAATCAATAGCTATTACTAGTGTTTTGGTGAAACAAATTAGAAATTGATGCATTACTTGTTAAACATTTATGCAAAAATGCATGAATACAAAATTTGATAAAATTGATTTGGTTATATTCCTTTAATTCCGTAATACGAAAATTACAGGACTTCCTCTTAAATAGGAAGTAATCTACATGGCAAACCAAAGATCATTACCTGTCATAGGGTATCGAAAAAATGCATAACTTTTTCGAAAACCCCTTTTAAGCTGCTTTCATTCATACTCTGTAATTCTTACAAATTCTAATGTGTTACCCTGTATATGACACACTACAGCATTTATAAACACAACGGAATATGCACAAATATAGTTAAACTTAAAATCTCATATCTTAACTAAAAACACACTTCCAGCACTGATCTGTAACATACGATATTTCTCGTACAGTATAGTTTCCGAAATCTTTGGTGAGCCCCTATAAATGCTGTTAACACTTGCTATTATACTGAAAGTAACTTGTAATAAATCTCAGCAACGTATATCAATCTCATTATACATGAAGTAATTTAAAATAATTGAAATACGCCGAAAACAATGTTTTTCCATGTATCTTTATGTAACGGAATTCTTTTCTGTAGCTCTCTAAATGAATAATAAACATTTCTTGTACCACATATTTCAACGAACGCATAATTTAGTACATTTCAGTAAATATATATCAATTTATACTATTTAAAAAGCTGTAACAAAATTTAAATGAACTTGAAACAATTTTTACCCATTGACCGTAATGTAACGGAATACTTTTGATTGCCCCTGTAATCAAACTATATATCCGACAATGCATAAAGATTGAAATGATATGAGAAAAGTGTGCAACTGTTATATACTTTAAGTTTCAACCGATAAAGTTGGGTAGTTTTTGTTCTGTTTTATATTGACAGACACACAGACAGACGGACTCAACGATGACTATAGGTGCTACGTATTTACATAAATACGAACGCACTTAAAAGGAAAGATTTTGATGATAATGCGTAAAATGGATTCTAAAAATAATTTCTGAATGTCTAAAGGCGACTCTATATCTAAATTTATTTTCTTTAATGCCTACTCTAGTTAATTTTATTGCATATAATTGGTTTTAGGTACATTTCGTAAGAAATACTACTTATTACATTCTCCTCTGTGTTAAAATTTCTAAAATCGTTTGAAGATTGACGCTGATCATGACCCTTAGAGCCCAAAACCATACCAAGCTCAGAACTGTATATACATAAATATATATACATCACTTTTATCGAAACGATAACTTCCATAATTCTGCCCAAATATCTTTCAAACTGGTACATAAAACCAAAAGGCGGAAAATGTCGATCAAGTCCGTTAATGGGCAAAACTGGACAAAAGGGGTTGAAATAGTAGACGTCTTGCGAAAACTGAAACAAACTTGTATTTTCTTAATTATAATACACATTAAATCAGTTTAAATTTAATCTTACTGATATGAAAAGGGTCAAATATTTATAAATGATAGATTTTTGATAATATTAAAAATGGTCTCTAGGAGAGAAAAAAAGTAGGGTTGTAGGGAGAAACAAATTCATAATTTCAAATAATAATTCATAATAAAGAATTCCCTTAAACTTACTATAAATCTTCTCAATATTATCTAATTTTTATGTTAGTAAATTTTGAAAATACCAACTCTTACAGCAAAAAGAAAAAAATAGCAGCGAAAAAAAAGGGGGGGGGGAGGGTTGAAGGGAAAAAAATATAACTTCGTCAATTCACAAGATATCAGATTTTCTTAAATTTATTTTAAATCTTTTTAGTATTATCTAAAAATAATTTAAAAATAGTTAAAACAAGAAATAATTTTTTTCAACATTTATGTGGTAGTTAACTTACAGTATTTCTGACGTAGCCACGCCTACAAATCTAAAATTACATGGAACTCCAAGAAATGAATTTTCATAGAGAACATCATTGATTGACAGAAAAAAAACTTCCCATTTTTTTGTTGAATTTATTTTTCAGTTGCGTTTGAACTTCTGAAACTTCATATATTCCACTTTGATAGCGTCGTATTTTATGACAAAATTTCTTTTTTCCTTCTGAAACACGCTCGATATCGAAATCGCTTGCCTAGAAGTATGAAAATTCAATACTTTTTAAGTCTTCTGCCAATATATATTTGAGGGATCAAACTATGAAAAAAAATTATATAGACGGTCTTCCCAATATCACATTTATTCCTTTCTATCCTTTTTTTTTAACTTTCTTCTATCTTTACAAGATGAAAGTATTGGATTCATGAAAATTTATATGTTTTATGGGTCAGCGATGTAACATGTTGTTACAAAATGTCTGTCTGTGAGTCTGTGACTCCTGTCTGTCAATCTGTCGGTATGTGACAGAAATAATGTGGGCACTCTATCTCAAAAAATTAATGCACTAAATTTACTAAAACTTTATATTCAGTTAGTCTCTAATATAAATTGGTGATAATTATTTTTCAGTGTAAGTCGCTCAACAGTTGGCACTGCTATGCTGCATTTTTCACAATTTTCGCTGGAGCTCAATTTTTAGAACTAATGCACGGATTTTCATGTACATGGTTTGTTAGTTTCATTACAAATACAGAGCGAAATAGAAATGTAAATAAATATAAGAAAACGAGAAAAGCATTATCAGTATTAAACTTTGTGTTATGGAGCAGTAATATAAAAATATTAGTTAAAAAATAATAAATAAGACGAAAAAAAAATTATAATACAATCATTAAAAGCATTTTACTATATGGTGCTGAAACTTGGACATTAAATAAAGAAAGTGAAAAGAAACTATTGGCAATGCAAATGGATTATTGGAGTAGAGCGGCAAGAACATCGAAATTGGAAAGAAAGACAAACTTTGAAAAAAGAAATCAATTAAATGTGAAGACAAACATTACGCAGAAGATAGATGAAAAAAAAGGTTGAGATGGTTTGTATACGTAATAAAAAGAATATTGCCCAGTTAAACTGATGGCAGTGAGCTCACAGGCTACGCATACTAATTGTACATTACAGCCTTGTATTTTCAAGGGTTAATTCCGTTCGAAAAAACAATTAAGAAGGGGAAACAGCTCTCTCCTTTCCCCTTTTTAATACTTAATCATTGACCCTCCTAAACTATCAAGGACATGCTTTATCATATAAAAATTCTATATCCAAAATTCAGAGCAAATCGGATAATTCTTAATAAAAACACATTTAGAATTATATAACTTAAGAGGAGTTATCCCTCTTTTTTATACTTAACCATTAAACTTCCAAAACTATTCAGAGATTTGAACGAAATCTGACAATTCTGCTTGAAAAACCCATTTATATAAATTAAAGGGAGGGGCATTAGAACCCCCGTTCCCCCTGTTTATACTTAATCAATGAACACCTAATAACAGTCACGGAATCGCCTCATCAGAATGATCCTATATCTGAATTTTGAACGAAAACGTAATTCTGCATGAAAAACCCATTTATATCAATTAAAGGGAGGGGCATGAGCCCCCCGTTCCCCCTCTTATACATATCGAATGACCTCCAAAAACTAATCAGGGAAGCGCCTTGTCAGAATATACCTACATACAAAATTTCAAGTCGATCGGACATTTTTATCATGAGTTATCGCGTTACGCACGAACGAACATGCATACAGAACGGGCGGGCACATAAGCTCTCAGGCTATGATAGCCTGTGCGTTAAAAAGGAAGGAAAGCAGCTGATTGTCAAGATTATTAATGAACTGGTAACCAAAGAGAAGGAACAGTCTTAAATAAAGAAAAGAATAATAGCATAGGAATTTTCTACTGTGAAAGTGAAATTTTGAAATAAAAAAAGGGTTAAATGTGTCGTTTAGGCTCATACATTCCTATACAATAAATGACTATAAGAATGTCCTATACCAACTCTAAAAGATTGTACCGTTAATTTAGAATCATCATGTATATTTCCTAATAATATCACAATTAATGTAATAAAAACAAAATCGAGGTTTCATAATTTGGGATATAAGGGTATAAATAACTTTTTCATGCATTTTAGCTAAGTTCTCATGAAACATTTTCATTATATCTACTTAATTTAGTTTATAACTTTTTTAAAAAAGTTTAAAACCCACTGAGATATAAATGAGCTTGTATAGACAGATTTTGAAAAGATTTCACAGAATAATTTTATTTAAATCTACCGCTTCATTAAAGATGGAAAAGTTATCTGAAATAAACATTCCTTCATTTAAAGCAAGTAACTTTATTAAATAAATGGGTCTTCTGAATCTATTTAAATTTCAAATACTTGTCGAAAATTTTGAAATTCTTTTGAGGTATTCTTTTTGATTTCCTTCTGAAATTTAACAAAATATTTACAGTTAATGTAGTCTTGATTCATTCAATTTTTTGGCGTTAAGTTTTAAACTATGTGATTTGTGGCGTAAAGTTATATATACTATACACTGGTGTCCAAAATTTAAGCATAATTGGTAATTAAGTAATTATTTTTAAGTAATGAAAGAAATATGAATCGGAATGTGCTGAAACTCTAGGTGTGTAAACAAAATAGTACGCGTCAGATATTTTCGCGAAGAGTTTTCCCCGAAATCTAACAGGGGAGCGTCAACAAATTGAAAAAGAACGAAGATCTTTTGGATAACCCTGTCAAAACTAATGTAGCAAAAGCGTTCAAACTGCACATTATGGTTAATTGGCTTATTGTAATGTACTGTGTTAATTTATACAAGGATAGCATGTATACTCGTAGAGAAATTAAGGTTTTTATAAAAACAGTCCTAAATTTTTTGCTTATAATTTGCAGAGTTCTTAATATAAAATAGTGTTCTATTTTGAAAAAATGACAAACATCATTGTACACAGTACCCTGTCATCAGAATTAAATAATAATAATAATTGTATGACAAATGAGCAGGTTTACTAAATAATTTTTTGCTGCGCATGCGTGAACGCTATTAAAATTTCATTTGCATGTTATGTTAGTTAAATGTATAGAGCAACTTTTGTGAAAGTCTCAAAAACATAGCTTAAAAATTCTGAAAATTATCGTTGATAGAATGAGATCAAAATCCTTTATTCCCTAAATGAAGCAAAAAGATGAGGGGCTGTATCCATATTCCATTGTTTAGTGCCTACACAATATTGCACGTACAACTATATTTAGGTAAAACCCCTGATTTTTTTGCTTCCTTTAGGAATAACGGATTTTGAGTTGATTCTATAGACTCCCATTTTCGGAATTTTCAAGCTATGTTTTTGAAACTTTTACAGAAGTTGCTCTATACATTTAGCTAACACAATATGCAAATGGCATTTTGATATCGTTGACGCATGTGCAATGAAAAATTATTTACTAAACATACTCATTTTTCATACAATTTTTATTATTTTTAAATTCTGATGACAGGGTATTGTGTACAATGATATTTGTCATATTTTCAGAAAAGAACACTATTTTATAATAAGAACTCTGCAAATTATAAGCAAAAAACTTGGAAAAATTTAGGACTGTTTTTATAAAAACCTTAATTTCTCTACGAGTATACATGCTATCCTTGTAAAAATTAACACAGTACATTACAATAAGCCAATTAACCATAATGTGCAGTTTGAACGCTTTTGCTACATTAGTTTTGACAGGGTTATCCAAAAGATCTTCGTTCTTTTTCAATTTGTTGACGCTCCCCTGTTCGATTTCGGGGAAAACGCTTCGCGAAAATATGTGACGCGTACTATTTTATTTACACACCTGGAGTTTCAGCACATTCCGATTCATATTTCTTTCATTACTTAAAAATAATTACTTAATTACCAATTATGCTTAAATTTTGGACACCAGTGTATATGTACATATATGTATATTCATTATTTGTAAAACAATATATATCAATAAAACATGAAAAATAAATTTAAAGAAATATAATCAAAACTATATTAGATTCATTAGTCCCCATATACACTGGCGTGCAAAAATTGAGGATGGAGCACATAAGTTAGCATAAAAGCGGAAAAAGGTAACCGGACGAAATGAAAGGCCAATCAGGATATAGATCTGAAACAAATGCAGAAGGATATGGCTATATATGGCATATGGCGTAAAAAGAGGAGGTGTTAAGGAGGATAAAGCACAGAGGCGGTGACCGTTCAGAAATTTAGTAAAATCTATTGCACTGTGAAAAGTGATTTTAACGGCGTTGTTTTACGACTATTGTGTGATATAGACAAGAGGCTATCCTGGAGATGTCATCTGGATGACTTTACACGAGCTTCATTTGAAAATTGTAAGGTCGAAGTGTGACAAGCGTGGCACAAGAGTTCATTATCGTTCCCAACATCGTTTTACGAGTCTGGAGTGCAATTAAAACAAGTGTATCAGCTATCCGAACATTCAGCAGTGGTCGCCGCATAGCAGACGACCGTTATGTTGTCCAACAGGAAAAAATAAGCAAGTGGCAGGCAGCTGTAGACATCGTAAGGCAGATTGAACAGACTACTGGACGTCGGATATCACGTTTTACCATAGCTAAAAAGCTACACAAAGATGATTTATATGCACGATGTCCAGTACAGCATGTACCATTAACGCCTGCTCATGGGAGGCGCCGCCGCCCGGTTTCTGTGGAACAAAAAACACGAAAATTGGATACAAAAAGAGTGGGCTCGAGTACTCTTTACGGATGGGAGCCAATTTACTATGACGAGCGATTCTGGACGGTTACTTAGACACATTACTGCAAAGACGATTGAGCACCTAATCCCCACTCCAACATCATCGAAAGGTATCATCTTGGGGTGCCGGTGTTCTTGTTTGGGGTGGTATCATGCTTGGTAGCCTTACGAATCTCCACGTCTTCCAAAGACGTTCAGTGTCTGGTTCCCCCTATTGCGCCGACGTTCTCTTGCCGCACGTGCGTCTTTTTAGAGGTGTTGTGGGTGCAGACTTTCTGTTCACGGACGACAACGCTCTCCGTCATCGTACAGCGGTTATCGAAGAACTCTTGGAGAATGAAGATATTCAACGCATGGATTGTCCTGCAACATCTCCTGATTTGAATGCCATAGAACACATATGGGACCTTCTCTGGATACGCTTGGAATCACGTGACCAGGTGCCGGCAATGATTCCAAAGCTAAAATTGGCGTTACAAGAGAAATCAGACTTGATGCTTCATTAAGTCCCGGACAACATTGTCCTCAGCATTACAGATGTTGTAAATCCTCTATCATATTCCGGAGTAATCATATCCCCTATTTGAAACTAAATTTTTCCTGCCAAGTACCTGTAAGAAGGACGATTCTGTCTTCTCTGCATTTGTACTCCAAGTGACCTTTACAATAAAATGCTTATGTATCTTTTTGATTCTTTGTTTAGATGTTTTTTAACACTTGTCCCATTTCACATCTTGAAGATCTTATGTTATGGTGTTGGTCGATATGGAATACTTCTGAGCGACATTACATTCGAAAACCCTCTCGTCCTTAATTTTTGCACACCAGTGTATATATAGACGAAAGGCCAAATGTTTGAGACCATTTCAAAAAGTCTGTTATTATCCATAAGTACTCGAAAAACATTTGAAAATATATTGAAAACTGAACCTGAACATCTTCTATATTCCTTGTGAAATATCCAAAAACTAAACTTGTTTGTTTAATTATCAAGAAAGTGTTGAATAAATGCAATACTTCCAAAGTTGTTGAAGTTCTTCACACACTTTTTTCTAAAGTCTGGATTTTAGGTTAATTCGGTCAAAACATTTTTAACCCGGGAGAACGCGCGCTTACCCAGGATATGAATAGTTTTAACTTTGCCACCAATAAAATCAAATTATAACAATCACTTTATTAAGACGATGACAATTCTTATATATTTTGCGATAAAATAAGTTGAAGATTACTTTTAAAAAATTAGTGGTTACAATTGTAAAAACCATACGTACTCCGGGTCTTTTCGGTCCTGTGCGCGTCCTTGCGGGTTAAAATGGAGAAACAAAACAGGAATTCAGCATTGAAACAAAGTTTACCATCATTTTTCTACATAATTAAGGCAAATCTGAACGTATGATTGTCATTAAGTTAAAATTATCGAAGGTATGTGTTCACGCACATTTATTCGATTGCAAGGAATGAGGCAGCAATCAGTACCTAACATGATGAGGAAGGCCGAAAGGAACCACTTCTAAAAAGAGATGTAACAGTACCAGAAATTTGCGATAAAGTAAACAAATCACGATCCAAATCTGTGTCACTAATTATTGTAAAAAGAATGTTGAGAGGTGCTGTTTTGTTTGGGCCCGTTGCCATCCGAAAATCATATTAAAAGCGCAGAACGAAATGAAATGAATCCAGGGAGACCATATCTATCGAAATAGGACAGGAAAATATTATCAAACTGCTCTTTGGATGATAAATCTAAGTTCGAAATGTTTGAAACAAAATGGTGAATTTTATTCGACGTTGTGCCGGAGGAAAGTTGTTGCCAACTTATGTGATGCCATCTGCGAAGCACAGCAATGGGATTATTATAATCTTGAGTTTTTTCTCTGGGTATGGAACTGTAAATTTCGTATGAATACACTGAATTATGAAAAAAGAAAAATATGAAACAATTCTCGTGACAAATGCCAATTCGTCAAAGTTGAGCTTCATTGACGATAAGCTCATTTTTCAACAAGATAATGACTTTAAACATAGCTTGAAATTAAGTAGAGGTTACTTAGAACATAAAAAAGTGTAAGGTGTCTTAAAAAGCATGGTGTGGCCTCCTCAGAGCCACGATCTCAATCCAATCTTATTTTTATAAAAGATTTCGATAGTAACGTTCCTTATCGACAACCCTCATCACATAAAAACATGTGGAAGGATTGAAATGGAAGCTGAAACAATATACCATAAGACAAAATTTATAAATTATTGCCTGTAATGCCGATACTAATAAAAACAATTATAATATTCAAAGGAGAATTTATCAATGAAAAATCACATTAAGCTATTTTTACCATTCAAAAAATTCATTTAAAAAAGAATAATTCATAATTTATCTACACTGACGGAAAAAAAAATCCCAACACCAATAAAGACTTGTGTTAGCTAAACGAAATTTTGTAGGCGTGTTTATACATATGAAAGATGACATTTATTAAAATTTCATGCTTCGCGCATAAGTGTGGCGATAGTAGCGCCACTCACAACTTTAAAGTCGGGTTTGCTTTAAATGCGTGCTATAAAGTTCGTGAGCATTATTTATCTTCAAAATTTGACGAATTGAGTTCAGGTTGATCATGGATGCCTTTAAGAAGAACGAAGAAGCCATTATCATCAGCCCTCCGAGTCGGAAAGAGGTCGTAAATTAGGTCTACGAGAAAGTGGATTTTCATTCCGCGATTTTACGGAAAGACTTGGACGGAATGTATCCACTGTGCATGATTGTTGGGAGAAGTGGTTAAGGGATGGTACTGCCTCAAGAAGACCAGGTTCCGGGTGACCACGTAACACTACTGAGAGGAAAGACCGTCGTATTCAGCGTACGGCTGTGGCGCATCGTACTGCGTCTGCAACAGAAATACTAGCTGCAGTTGGTACCACATTGACACAACAAACTGTTAGAAATCGGTTACTTAAATGACAGCTTCGAGCAAGGCGCCCTGTTGCATGCATTCCACTGACTCAAAGTCATTGCCGTTTGCGACGTCAATGATGCCAAGCCAGAGCTCATTGGAGGATGGAGTGGAAATTTGTTGTGTTTTCTGATGAAAGCAGGCTCTGCCTTGGTGCCAATGATGGCCGTGTGCTGGTCAGAAGGAGGCCAGGGGAATGCCTGCAATCAAACTGTCTGCGGCCTAAACACACTGGACCTACAATTTGGGCTCATAGTCTAGGGAGCAATTTCCTATGGCAGCAGAAGCACTCTCGTGGTTCTCCCAAACACACTGACTGCAAATGTATACGTTAGTCTGGTAATTCAACCTGTAATGCTGCCATTCAAGAAAAGCATCCATGAGGAGTTTTTCAACAGGACAAAGCTCGCCCTCATGCCGTTGTTGTAACGCAACGTACTCTACAGAGTATCAACATATTACCTTGGCCAGCGAGATCACCAGATCTGTCTCCCATTGAGCACGTATGGGATATCATTGGATGAGAACTCCTGTGTCATCCAGTGTCACTCCTGTGTCAGCCAGCACTGACCATCACAGTATTGACACAGCAAGTTCAACAAGCATGGAACTCCATACCACAAAGTGACATTCAGCACCTGTATGACACAATGCATGCACGTGTGCAGGATTGCATTCAAAATTCTGGAGGTTATAGCGACTTTTGATGTAACAGCATTTCACATTTGAAATGCATTTTATTGAGCATAAATAAACCTGTGATCTCGAAAATCTAATCAATTAGATATGTTAACTAGACAAATGCACTGTCCAAATTTCAATACTCTACAATAAGTTTTTCTTGGTGTTGGGATTTTTTTCCGTCAGTGTATATTTAGATTATTTGAATTTCTCAGGTTGTATATTTTGTTGTGATTAAATATTTGTCCGAAAATATCAATACGTTTTTGAATTTTAGATTATTTTTTTCATTTTTTTAGTGCGGTCTCAAACTTTTGGCCAGCAGTGTATAGATACATATATATAAACCATTAAATTTAATGCAAAATCACCACATTGAAACATGAAAAAAATAAATTAAAATAAATATAATCGAAATTTCTAGAACCAAAGTAGAATCTTCAGGCCCACAAATACTGTGAAACTACAAATAAAGTGTGTGGTTATATGAAGCTGGCCAATGAACTTCACGAAGATTTTTGTCCTGTGCACCAACTAATTAAATTCATAAATACGAATGTTACGGTATGACAAAAATCTGATAGATAGATAGATAGACAGATAGATAAATCAACATTTTGACGTAAGGTGGTTTTGTCAGAGATTCATGATTTATAAAATTATACCGACTTTTTGGAATTACTTTCATCTGGACGGCTGCAATGTAACTTTTTGCTTTTTATAATAACATCTATTTATAAAGATAGTTAATTTACAGATTTACAAAACAGCTAATTCAAGAAAAATCTTAGAGGTTCTTTTTTTTTCTATAGCTGAAAAAAATTAAGTATTAATTAGTAATGTGACATAACAACTTGGGTGCAAGTCTTGAGGAATCTTGATCTTTCTTTTCTGCTAATATATTCATGAATATACTTATACAACTAAATAAAAATAATTGATTGATTTATAAAATTATTTACTGTTGAAAGTTAATTACAAGTACATTTAAACAAAAGTTTCTAGTTTAAATTAATACTAATTTCCAAACTCTGGTATCCTGGAAACATCATTAGTTGACAACATAATGCCGACACGATACAATAGTATCTAATTTTGAAACATTTTGCCCAATTATATTTCAGCTATCCACGACAACCGGCTAAATAAATTTAGTTTCACGTGATCGTCACAACAAAATAAATTTTCAGTTTCCATGACAGTTAATTAAAGTCATGTGAACCGAAACTCAAATCAAATAATTATTGCTCGAATAATTACTAATTCACGAATGACAACACTTTGGAAACAAACACTGAACTGACAACGGAAACAAATAAGGCGGGAATCAAAAATATTCTTCGATATTTTTGATTCAGGAATGGCATTATTTTAGAAACAAGATTGAGCTGACAACGAACACCTATGATGCATGAATTAAAAATGTTCGCGGATATTTTTGGAAGTATGAGTTGTTATTCGAAGCAAACTATTTACATATATAACAAATGAATGTTTTCTTCTGTCGTTAACGTCTAAAGAGTAGATGTCATGTTTATAAAAAGAGAATAATTTTAATATAGTGTTTGTTGTTGTTGTTGTTATATTGTGTGAATTGTTATCAAGTTACAGCTACTGAAAAGTATATTTTAACATTAAAAAAATAAAATAAACACTAAAAAAGCACTAAAAATATAATTTAGCAATTAATAAAATTAACGAATGGTTATTACTTACCCATCATACGTAGTATAGGGTAAGTATTGCAATCGTTTTGAAAATCGAAAAAAAAATTTTGACGGATTTACACGTTTTAGATAGTGGAGACTCCGAAAAACATATTTTTAGAAAAAAAATTTGCCGTCCGTCTGTCTGTCTGTCTGTCAGTCAGTCTGTCTGTAAACGCTCTATCTCCCGAAAAAATTGAGATAGTTGAAATTTGACTTGAAATTTTGTATGTAGTTAGTATGTAAGAATGGGACGAAGCCTATTTAATATCAGCAACCTCGATTATCCGGAACTATTTTTTTCGGACTCTCGAAAAATTCGCTCTGATGAAAGGTACATAAAAATTTTCGAATGTTTTTGTTCTAAGGAATGGACGTAAAAGGCAATAAAATAACACAGATTTTGCATATAGAACGAAGTCGATCGGATTATTAGTTGCCGAGATATTTGTGATCCTGTTTTTCACATTCTTCGATTTTTCATGACCCTGTATTTCATTCAAATTTCAATTCAGAGGTATATTTTAATTGAAAATGAGACGCTTAATCCAACGCAGTAAACTGTTAGTTTATATTATTATTATTTTTGGAGTTATAAGGATGTTTCTTTTACGCAGTTCGGTATTTCTTGAGTAGTTGGGCGTTTTATATAATTTATCGAAATTGGTACATCAGCAATTCATTAATATAGCATTACTATGTATATTAACAATATTTAAATTTTGTTTTTTAATTGCAATGCATTGTATAAATAGTTTTCACATGTTTTATTTTCATATGCCTATCCATGATGGGTAAGTATTACGGGGCCCCTCAACGACTAGTTTATCATATGTAAATGATATATAAAGATATAGTGATTTTTTCGGAATTACTTTCATCTGGATGGTCGCAATAAGTAGCTTTTTACTTTTTATGATGACAGCTATCTATAAAGATAAGTAATTAATTTACAGATTTAAAAAACAGAAATTTCGAAAATAATCTTAGAAGTTTTTATTTTCCTATACCTAATAAAACTAAGTACCATTTAAGTTCTACGGTAATCTGACATAAGGACTTGCATACGTGTCAAGTTAAAACTTAATCTTTGTTTTTCCTTCAAATGCTCCCTTTTTAGGTGCGTTCGTAATTATGTAAATACGTAGCACCTATAGTGGTCGTTCAGTCCGTCCATCTGTCCGTCCATCTGTCCGCATATAACAACGCAAAAACTACCCAACCGAATCGTTCGAAATTTAAAATATATAATCACTAGCGGCCTTCGCCCGCTACGCTGGTCGGTTTATCTAAAGAAATCTTGAAGAAGTAGTTAGATAAGGTTCAGACATACATTAAAAAAAAAAAAAAGCAAGTCGATCATTCAAAAAACGTTGGGAAATATCAAATATTTACTGTAATTTTTTAAGAAAAACAAAGTTTCGAAAAAAAAAATTAAATCGAAAAAAAAATTACACTGACATATTAATGCAAGGAAATTTTCCCAGAGAGAAAATTCGCCTTGAATACAATATTTCAAATTCTTTTAATTGCTTATAGGCGTTAATGCCAACATAGTGAAAAAAAATTCCATGCTGGGAATCGAACCCGGGCCATCAGTATGGCGCACTGACGTTCTACCGACTAAACCACATGGAACGACAGCCAGCTTGAAACTTTCTCATACTTAAGTAGACTGGCGAAAACATAACGATAGCGCGTTTTAAAATCGCACAGTGACATCTATTGGATTTTATATGTACTAAAAAACGTTATGTACTAAAAAACGTGAGCAGCGCACCTAATAGTTTCTTTTGTTTCTTTTTGTTACTTTTTTGTCTGTTGTCCGATTTTGATGAAACAAAGCCTATACACTGCCCGGGAGTGTGCATTCTTCATTAGTGAAAACCGCATAAAAATCCATTCAGTAGTTACGAAGATAACCTCGAACAAACAGACAGACAGACAGACAGACAGACAGACAAAAAATTCAAAAAAATTTTTTTTGTGTTTCATTGGTTTTCTTTTATCGCCCTGACTCCATTTTTGTCAATTATCTTCAATGTACAGACACACCGGGTCCTACTGTTTTATTATATGTATAGATTACATAATTTTGTCGAGTCATTTCAAATTTTATGAAAATCGGATGCATGGATCAGTTACAGAGGCAATCAAAAGTATTCCATTACATTACGGTCAATGGGGAAAAAAGTTTAAAATTCATTTTAATCGTTTGAAATTTAAAATACATAATTATTACATAATTTTGTCGAGTCATTTCAAATTTTATGAAAATCGGATGCATGGATCAGTTACAGGGGCAATCAAAAGTATTCCATTACATTACGGTCAATGGGGAAAAAAGTTTAAAATTCATTTTAATCGTTTGAAATTTAAAATACATAATTATTACATAATTTTGTCGCGTTATTTCAATTTTTTTAATAATCGGTTGCATAGATCAATTACAGGGGCAATCAAAAGTATTCCATTACATCACGGTCAATGGGGAAAAAAGTTTAAAATTCATTTTAATCGTTTGAAATTTAAAATACATAATTATTACATAATTTTGTTGCATTATTTCAAATTTTTTGATAATCCGGTGCACAGATCAATTACAGGGGCAATCAAAAGTATTCAATTACAATATGGTCAATGGGGAAAAAGTTTCAAGTGAATTTACACGTTTGAAATATAAAATACATAATTATTACATAATTTTGTCGAGTTATTTCAAATTTTATGTTAATCTGATGCATAGATCAATTACAGGGACAATTAAAAGTATTCCGTTACATTACGGTCAATGGGGAAAAATGTTTCAAATGCATTTTAATGGTGTTACACTCATTCAAACTTAATAAAATTTATATGCAACTATAAAGTACATATTATAATCTACATTTTACATAATTTGTGGTGCAAAGAACATATGTTATTGATTTACAAAGCCACACAGAAGTATTCCATTATATAATGGTATAGAGAGAACATTGTTTGATGAGCATTTTAATTGTAATTCACAATTTATAATTTTTTGAGATTGATATATGAAAGTAATGTTTTTAAAATTTCGTTATCGTACGAACGCATCACATTTACTACGCTTCACGTGCAATTTCCAACTTGTTTATACTATATACTTGCGTGAATATACTTATACAACTAAATAAGAACATTTCATTGAATGACTTACAAAGTTATTTGCCGTAGAAAATTATTTAAAATTATATTCAAACAAAAGTTTCGAATTTAAATTAATACTAACTTCCAAACTCTGGTATCCTAGAAACATCATTGGTTGATAACAAAATATTAACACAACACAGCGGTATCTAATTCTGAAACATATTGGCCAATTACATTTCAGTTTTCCACGACAACCGTATAAATAAATCTAGTTTCACGTAATCGTCACAACAAAACAAATTTTCCCATAGGAAATAATGGAAAACATTTCAGTTTCTAACATTAGATGGCGCTACCAACGTGAAAATCATGTAGTTCAGCGCCCCCTGTACTGCGGTCAAAGGAAACTTGGCGAATGACAAGCCTTGATATTATGATAAGTTAGCCTTGATTTTCAGTTTCCATGAAAGTTAATTAAAGTGACGTGAACCGGAATTCAACCAAATAATTAATGCAGGAATAATAACTAATTCACGAATGACAACACTTTGGATACAAACACTGAACTGACAACATGAACAAATGATGCGTGAATCAAAAATATTCTTGGATATTTTTGCTTCTCTAATGGCATCATTTTGGAAACAAAATTCAGTTACTGTCAGTTATTATTTGAAACGAAACTGTGTAAATATATAACAAATGAATGCTTTCCTCTGTTATTAGCTTTATAAGGAATAAATATCCCGTTTATAAATAGAGAAATTTTAATATAGTGGTTTTCTTTGTTATTTCATGTGAGCTGTTATTAAATTACATGTACTGAAAAAGATAACATTAAAAGAAAATAAGCACTAAAAATATCATTCAGCAATAAGTAAAATTAACGAAAGGTGATTTATGATTTATAAATGATTTATAAACATTTAGCGATATTTTTATGAATTATTTTAGTCTGGACGGTTACAATAAGTAGCTTTATACTTTTTATAATGACAGCTCTCTATGAGGATAAGTACTTAAGTTACAGATTTACAAAACAGCAATTTCAAAGAAAGTCTTAAACGTTCTTATTTTTGTACACCTGAAAAAAAAAACAAAGTACCAATTAAGTTTTACGGTAATGTGGCATAAAGATTTGCGTTCGACTTATATTTGTTTATCTAGTTATGTTTGTTTTTCTTATATTTGTTCTTTTATTTAATTTTTTTTACTATATACACTCGTGACCATCTTTGTGCAACTAAATAAAATCATTTAATTAATTGATATACTAAATTAATTACCGTATAAAGTTAATTAAAATGATATTCAAACAAAAGTTTCTAGTTTAAATTAATATTAATTCCTAACATCTGGTATCCTAGAAACATCATCGGTTGACAACGAAATGAGAAAAGGATACAACGTTTTCTAATTTTGAAACATACTGGCCAATTGTATTTCAGTTTTCCATGGCAACGGGATAAGTAAATCTAGTAACACGCAATTGTCACAGCAAAATATTTTTTCTGTCTCCATGTAAAGTTAATTAAAGTGACGTGAACCGAAATTAAACCAAATAATTATTGTTAGAATAATTAATAATTCACGAATGACAGCTCTTTGGAAACAAACACTGAATTGACAATGGAAACGAATAAGGTGGGAATCAAAAATATTCATGCATATTTTTTATTCGCGAATGGCAACATTTTTAGAAACAAGATTGAAATGGCAACGAATATTAATGATGCTTGAATCAAAAACTATTCGTTGATATTTTTGGCAGTATCGATAATTATTTCAAGCAAAACTGTATAAATATGTAACAAATGAATGCTTTCCTCTGCCATTAACGTTAAAAGGGTAAATGTCACGTTTATAAATAGAGAATAAATTTAATGTAGTGATTTTATTTGTTATTTCGTGTGAATTGTTAGGCAATTACAGCTACTGAAAAAGATTACTTAACGTTAAAAGAAAATAAGCACTAGAAATATCATTCAGCAATAAATAAAATTAACGAAATGAGATTTGTGACTTATAAGTGATTTATAAAAATATATCAATTTTTTGTGAATTATTTTCATCTGGACGGCTGCAACAAGTAGCTTTATATTTTTGTAATGACAGCTCTCTATAAAGACAATTACTTATGTTACAAATTTATAAAAGAACAATTTCAAGTCTTAGAAGTTCTTATTGTTGTATACCTGAAAAAAAAGTACCAATTAAGTTTTACGGTAATATGACATAAAGACTTGCGTTCAAGTCCTGAGCAAACATGATCTTTTATTTATTTTCTTTTATTATATTTTATTTATATCCTTTATTTATTTATTACTATTACACTGGTAAATATGCAAGCGCAACTAAATAAAAAACATTTAATTGATCGACATACAAACTTATTTAAAGTATAAAGTTAATTAAAATGACAGTTAAACAAAAGTTTCTACTTTAAATTAATATTAATTCCTAACACCTGGTATCCTAGAAACGCTCCAATGGTTGACAACAAAATAAGGACACGGTATCTAATTTTGAAACATATCCGCCAATTATATTTCAGTTTCCATGACAAGCTGATAAATAAATCTAGTCTCACGTAACTGTCACAGCAAAATAAATTTTCAGTTTCCATGAAAGTTAATTAAAGCGACGTGAACCGAAATTCAAACCAAATAATTATTGCTAAAATAATTACTATTTCGCAAATGACAACACTTTGGAAACAGACATTGAACTGACAACAGAAACAATTGAGGCGGGAATCAAAAATATTCGTGGATGTTTTTGATTCACGAATGGCATCATTTTGGAAACAAGATTGAACTGGCAACAAATACTAATGAAGCGTGAACAAAAATATTCGGGGATATATCTGGATGTATCGGTTATTATTTGAAGCAAAGCTGCATAAATATAACACAAATGAGTGCTTTTCTCTGTCATTAAAGTTAAAAGAGTAAATGTCATGTTTATAAATGGAGAATAATTTTAATTGTTATTTGTTATATCATGGTGTACTATTATGAAATTATGGCTACTGAAAAAGATTGCTTAACATTAAAAGCAGAACAATATCATTCAGTAATTAATATTTGATGATGAAAATGATGAGATTCATTCCTATGAAATATCAAGATCATATCAAAATACACGAAAAGAACAGGCTGTAAAAAATTGTAAATTATATAAGTCAAGACATTTAACATTGAAAAAAAAATGTATTCTCAAATCTGAGTATATAGTATTCAATTTTAAAATATGTATACTCAAAATACGTCCGATCCAAATACAGGACTGCCACAGGTGACCATTTTTTAATTCTAACCAATATATTTTTTTTCTGAGCCTACTTTCTCTAAACAGAAATCTGTAACGCACACTTTGACAACAAAAACATTTTTCAAAATTTATATTACAAAGAAATTCTTGCAAAAAAATATTTAAATAGCTGATTGTGGCAGTTCTGATAAAAAATTGAGAGACACGTGTAGTCATTTTTGATTCCATGGGTGTGTTCAAAATAAACACTTATGAGCGTACACTAGTCACGCGGTAAAAGCCGAGCGCTAATGTAAAGTCTATAGGGGCGTTCTTTTCTAATATCTCGTTCAAATTTTAATATTTTTACATGATTTTTTTGCATAGGATAATTGAGGACGATCCACATCCGGCCTAGTTTTTATTTTTTCAATTTTGGTTTTAGATTTTTTTTAAATACTTTAATTTTCAAAACCGGTTTAAACTGGTTCTGAAACTGAAACTATCATAATATAAAAAATATATCACCAAAATCGACAAAGTAAAACTAGGCCGGTTGTGGATCGTCCTCAACTATCCTATACAAAAAAAATCATGTCAAAATATTAAAATTTAAACGAGATATTAGAAAAGAACGCCCCCATAGACTTTACATTAGCGCTCGGCTTTTACCGCGTGACTAGTGTGTGCTCTTATGTACCGCCCTCCTAAACCTCCCGTTTATTAAAGATTAAAATAAAAATGTAATGACATTTATTTCCCGTTCAAAATTATTAAAAAGAAATATCTAATGGATTATTTATTTAAAGAAACATAACAAAATTATTACTAACTTCTAGAAACCTTTTTCGCGTTCGAAATAATTTAAATGCGTAGCACCTATAATCATCGTTTAGTCCGTCTGTCCTTCTCTCCGCATACAACAGAGCAAAAAATACCCAATTGAATTGTTTGAAATTTTAAATATAGAATTGTTGCATAGTTGTGTCGAGTCATTTTAATTTTTTTTAATCGAATGTATAATTTAATTACAAGGACAATCAAAAGTATCTTGTTACATGACAATCAATGATAAAAAATAGTTTCAACTGCATTTTAATCATGTCACACTCATACGAACATAATAAAATTGATATGAATCTATGAAGTATATACTAAAATATACATTCTGTACAATCTGTGATACAAAGAATACTTATTATTAATTTACAGGTCCACACAAAAACATCATCCAATACATTATGGCAGCGGTTCCCAAACTTTGTTAGTACGCGACCCACCTCTAAGTAAAAAAATAAAAAATAAATGCATCCCACTTAATATGATGGTATATATCAGAATGGAAATTGCTATGTGAGATCTATAACCCTAATAGCATGCATGGTCACAGTCACGTCGCTGTGAGTCACTTTGGTCACATCACATCTGTGACCAAAATGCCACCACTCAGTGACGTCACATTGTGACTGAGATGTGACTTTCTTAAAAAACTTTAGAAATTTATAAATATCCTCCAAAACATGTTATTTACTTTAAAAAACATGTTTCTGGCAATTTAAATATCGTCGCTTTTGTCACAGTTTCGTCACAATGTTAATGTCAAATTAGTCGCAAATGACACATTTTTCACAAATTTGTTACATTGTGACCACTTTGTGAAACGTCACAAAAGAGCTCTAAAACGGCCATAACGACTTCACATTTTAGTCACTGTGACTTCACATCGATGTCACGTGACGTCACATCGACAATCGATGGTCACAAAGTCACAATGTGACTTCACAACGACGTTGCAGTGACGTCACCATGCTTTACGAGTAAGCTATCGGCTATCCTGTCCTACGAAATAGGCAAAATTTTCGTAAAAAGGATACACTATCAACAAATACAGCAATTCGTTATTCCAATGTGTGCAAGTGGAACAATAATTGACACAGAACACAAGCTAGCAACATAATTAAAAATAACATTTATTTACTATCAAAACATAACTTTATAATCAGTACGTTTTCTGTCACGGGTTTTTACCGATGAAAGCATCTATATCAGGGTTTAAACTGGTTAATTTCAACCTTAATTCACTTTCAACATAGTTTTGTCCATACTTGTTTTAAAAAATCAGCCAAGTACAAAAAGTATGTTCACACGAGTATATTGTGTTGAACGCAATCAAGGAATTCAAAGCCCATTTAGATGTTTCTGGATATTCTACTCGAATATTTCTTCATCTGAAAACTAACAAGGAAGGTCTCCATACGGGCATACTCAGAAAAATCTGAAAAAATTACAGAATGTTCTTCTCATATAGTTATATATGTTTATAAAAAAAATTTTGGCGGAACCTCCTTATAACGTCCGTAAAAAAATAATAAAAATTTCGTTTATTTGGCGATTTATCTCCGGTTGGCGAAAAAACGAAATTTTGAAAAATACGCTTTTACGCTTCGAATACTTTTTAAAGAAAAAACTTTCTATGTTCAATTTATTTAAATAAGTTTAGTTTAAGTAATTTTAGTTTTGCATTTTTACTTTACTTTAAGTGTAGTTTTGTCATATACGTTTATATGTACTTATAACAAAATGAAATTAATATATTCTATCATTTAAAACACAATTTAAATTGATTAAAATTGTTCCAAATTGAAAAATAACTGTTAAAAAAATCTGCTACATTTTGTTGCAACGCACTCCCTTTCTTGTATAGAAAACGGTTACTTGGCCGTGAAATGGAGCTTTCTCATTGATTGGAATAGAGATATTATATACAAGCGGTGGAGTGCGTTGCAACAAAATGCAGCAGATTTTTAACAGTGTATAACACGGTCAATTTCACCGTGCTAAGGAGCATTCTCATTGGTCAGAAGAGAGATATTCTATAAAAGTAGTGGAGTGACGTTGCAGTAAATGCTGCAGATTTTTAACAGTGAAGTCAATTAAAATCAATTTTCAGATTCCTTAAAATCGTCTGCTTTTGGCGAGGAAATGCACAGCTCGCCAAATCCCGCGTCGCTTTCAGCTTTTCACGCCTATTATTCCAAACTATTTTATTTTTTTACATATCTAATAATGTAATTCCGCCGCTAATTTTCACTGATCCTTTATTACCTACATGAGTAGTTTAATTCGTATTTTTTTTCAAAAAATTCTGAGTATGCCCCCAATGGAGACCTTCCTTGTAAGGAATTTCCCTTCAAATATTATTTTCTATTGAAATTGTTATATATTTTTTAACAGATAATATGCAAAATATTTTTGTGATAAACTTCAATTGTTTCGGGGATCCACTAAAATAGCCACCGCGACCCAGCAGTGGGTCGCGACCCATAGTTTGGGAACCGTGCTGCATTATGGTATAGGGGAAACTTTGATTGGGGGCGTTTTAAATACATTAAACAATTTCACATTTTATGAAACAGATGCACAAGTACATTGCTAAGGTTTACTGCAAGTTACTTCCTGAATAATAGAAAGCAGATAGTACTGATAAGGACATAGAAAAGATTTAGGCTACTATTGCGTTTCCGAAGTACTGTATACTAATACACCAAGATCTCAGTATTTTCATAACTTCGCTATAATACGAACGCACCACATTTGCTACGCTTGAGTGCAATTTCCGTCTTGTTTGAAGTATGGACGTATATACCAACGTTTATTGTAAGTTTGTATTCCCCACAGAAGTACTCTTTATACGTCTGGTAGCCGTCTACGATAAAATCAGGACTTAACTGGCGACAAGAAATTGAGATACACAAATTAAACAGTTTTTGACAAGATCATTATTTTTAAGCACTTTTAAATTATTTTAAAATAGTGTGCATGAATTTATATTTACATCAATGGATATCATTTATGCCGTCATGAATAAAATAAACATTTACAAAGTACAAAATCATAGTTTCCTTTAGGTTTCATAAAATGGGATTTATCAAAATTGAGAAAGAATCCATTCATTTTTTATTCAAAAATATACCATTTTATATGAGTAGATCATATTACACATTTTATAATAAGATTTCTTAAACTCAAACAAAAGAATGATGATTGCTTCATCTAAAAATGTTAATTGTTAAGTCTGAACCATAAATTAATTATAAAATGAACGACTAACATTTTTGTTAGATTTATTTGATTTTATTGGTCACTGACATAATTTTAATAACAGAAATGTGTTGCACTTTATTTAAAATTCATTTTAAATTATGATTATTAATGTATTCCTTTAATATTATTTGCATTTTCTTGTTTTAGTTCAAAATTTCGACAGTAAATCACATGGAACTGTTTCAAATGATTAGTGTTTAAGATATTTTGTACAATTTCAAAACAAAAACCTCTTTTTTCGAGTTTCAACAGTTCAGCAGAAAGAAAAATGAAAAATTGGATGAGCTTTAATTTATCTCTATATGTTAGTTTGAGCACACTGTTAAAAAAAAGACGTGCTGTAATAGTGCTGGTAGTCGGTACGTCAGTACAGTTTACTGCTTTTTAACGGAAAAATTTCTGTAAATTCCAGGAATGTTACTGGATTTTTGTGGGGTTTTATCTGGAATTTACGGAAATTTTTCCAATAAAAAAAGTGAATTGTGCTGGCGTCCCAAATACCAGTACAATTTCCGTAAAATCGTCCGTGTTTTTTACAGTGCATGTTCACGAGTTAGCATAACGACATCTGTTGATGATATATTGTACTAAAGCTAATATTCATACTAAAGTAATTTCCAACTCCACCTATCGAACTCCAACAACGACGATTTCCAAGAGTGAGATTTGTCCGTTCGGCCGTAAATTAACTGTGATTCGTCCGTACCTCGTCCGTACCAACATCACCGCTGCTTACTGCCTGTTTCCGATTAATCTTCATTCTACATTTAACGGGACGGTGGACGTTAAAAAAAATTTTTAATAATTCTCATCATAGCAATATGAAATTTTCTGCATACATACATTTCACCAAAGGCATGTAGAATACCTTAAAAAAATTCCCAATCTTATTAAAACTTTCAAATTTAAAAAAAAATTAAATTTTTAAAATAAAATTTTAAAATGCTCTTCGTGTCTTAATTTTTGAGATATTTTCTTGCTTTTGCATTTTTATCACTTAAAACTCTATTATAAACAAATTTATGTAAGATTTTTTTTAATCTCTTGAATAATTAATATTTTACTGATTTTTTTATAAATCTCATATCGATTTTCATCAAAATTTTGCCTTTTAATAAGTAAAATATCAAATTTGACTATCTTTTAATGAAGACGAATTTTAAAAAGCTTACACAATTTCATTCTAAACAATATCAGGATACTTCCTTATCAGGTTCATAAATATTGATAAAAAATTACGTCGCAAGGAGTATTTCAAATATATAAAAACGCTGAAAAATTAGTTTCGAGAAAAACAAATTTAAAGTATAAAGATACACTTTCCTTTATTATTTATTTCTTAAATTCTTTGATCTTTTTCTCTTTCTTTAATAAGAAAAAACTGTTTTGGTACTATTATACCACAGAAATAGACCTTATTTGCGACGATTTTGTTCAAATAATGGTCCATCGTCCCCTTAAAAGGTCGTATAATAGCACACACAATTAGAGGCATCTCATACTGAGACGACGGGGAAACATGAAGTGCGACATGAAGCAAACTAACTGTTCAAAACAAAGAATAAAATTGCTTCAAACCTGTTTTAAACCAATTTTTACTTCAAATTCAAACGATATGTATAATGTGTCGTCTTAGTGTGCGACTTGTCTTTATCGAGTTCACAGTTGAAATTCCGATATAGCTAAAACTTGATTCGCATATTAATCTCTTCAGATCTGAGCATAAAATAACTCTACAAATATATATTTATTGCTTTTACATAGTCGAAATGACATCATAGATGTCAGAAAGATTTATGAAATTAATAAATAATCCATTAGATATTTCTTAATAATAATTTTGAGCGGGAAATAAATGTCATTACATTTTTATTTTAATCTTTAATCATTTTTATGAAATCAGCACTTTAGGGGACTGGTAATTTAGGTTTACAGATGTGGATATAAAAGTACTAATCCCCTTAAAACATGAGTTTAAATATCAGTAATATAAATTAACGCAATAACAAAATCAAGGTCTTTAAACAAGAAAATGATCAGCAAATCTTCAATTTTTTTAATTTTAAAGCATTTAAGTTAAATAATCATGAATATCTCTTACTTTCTTGGCCACAATGTCTTGAAGGTATTATCGAAACTCGGATGAAAATAATATTTATTTTATGAGGTGATATTCATCAGTGCTGACATTTATTGGTTTTGTTTTAAAGCAAAAAACATTCAGCTGTATAGTAAAAAATGCAAAAAATTCGATTAGCTTAGTTTTTAATAGGAAAAATAATGAAAATACATATTTGTGTACCTTAGGTCTGAAGAGGTTACTGCTCAATCTATCTGCCAAGTCATATCTTGGTGAGGAACATCTAAAAACCCGATTTTAGCGGTTGACTCCTACGTTTATCATTGTGTTTTCCTGCTTTAAATTTTCAGTTATTTCATACCTTTGAATGCAGAGAATTACAATGGTTAACCTACAAGTCAACCACTATAATCGGGAGTTTTCCACCGAGATGGGGCTTGGCAGGTCGATGTCGTCTTAATATGGGAATCGAGTTTTAAATAATTCTGGAATTTCAGCCGCGATCTCGATACGGGAATTGTCTGTGCTGCCGCCTCCCGGGCTATCAGGACCATCAGGAAAAACAAGCCTCGCATCAACATGTATTAAATTAAATTACGGTTTTTAAACAAACTATTATTAAAAATACTTTTTTTTTTCTATTTGTGAAATACTGATCGAGATTCTGCAACATGCAGAAACCAACATACATGCCGACAAAGCGAAAACTAATACCACATGTCTCGACATTTGGCTTACTAATTAACATATTTTTACTTTATAATATAGATATCATAAATTCAGACTTTTTAATCTTTAAATGTAAACGAATATACATGGCAACAAAGCGAAATCACCTGGCCTTCAATCGCCGTCAGCGCCACCTATTGTTTGATATGCGAACTAAAATAAAAAATTACGATAAAAAATCTCCTGACATTATACATAATCCTCCTACAAAAAAATTTTTAAATAACTGTCACCGTTTGCAAGTTATTGAATTTTAAAATCCATCAGTCATTTTTGAGACACCCGGTACATGCCAACAAAGCGAAATTGAACCACGCCTTGACATTTAGCTTACTAATGAACACATTTATACTTTATAATATAGATATCACAAACTCAGAATTTATATCTAAATATAAGCGAATATACATGCCGACCAAGCGAAATCGATACCACATGTCCCTACATTTAGCTTACTAATGAACACATTTATACTTTGTAACATATATATCACAAATTCAGAATTTCTAACTCTAAACCGTTTTGCTGAGAAAAGATTGATTTCAGGCTTTGAAATATGTATTGCCATTCTGAATACATAATATCATGCAAAATAATTCAGTGAAAGTTAATTGAAATGACATTTAAACAAAGTATATTTTGTTGGGATAAGTAATGATTTTCTAAAGTCAATATTTGAAATCATCAGTCATCTGTTTGTCAACTTTTTGAAAACAAACACTAAGTAACTGTAGTTGAAACATCATTTCAATTTCCCATGAGAGTAAGGTAAATAAAATTGGTTTCACATAATCATCGCTGATCAAAACAAGTTGGAAATTGCACGTGAACGTAGCAAATGAGGTGCGTTCGTACGATAACGAAGTTTTAAAAATATTCAGATCTTGCTGATATAGTACAGCGTACTTCGGATACAGCATAGTAGTCGAAATCTTTGTGTTTCTGTAAATATGCAGGAAGTAATTTTTATTACACCTCAGCAACGTATATCTTATTCATAAAATGTGAAATAGTTGAATATAATTAAAACACGCCCCAAACAATGTTTCCCCGTATAGCATTATGTAGTGGAATACTTTTGTGTGGCTCTGTAATTTAATAATAAAAATTCTTTGCATCACAGATAGTACAGAATGCATATTTTAGTATATATTTCATAGATTCATGCCAATTCTATTATGTTCAAATGAGTGTAACATCATTAAAATGCATTTGAAACTTTTTTCCCATTGACCGTAATGTAGTGGAATAATTTTGATTGTCCCTGTAAATGATCTATGCATCCGACTTTCATAACATTTGAAATGACTCGATAAAATTACGCAATAATTATATGTTTTAAATTTCAAACTATTAAAATGCATTTGAAATTTTTTTCCCCATTGACCGTAATGTAACGGAATTCTTTTGATTGTCCCTGTAATTGATCTATGCATCCGATTTTCAAAAAATTTGAAATGACTCGACAAAATTATGTTATAATTATATATTTTAAATTTCAAAAGATTCGGTTGGGTAGTTTTTGCGTTGTTATATGCGGACGGAGAGAAGGACAGACGGACAGACAGACAGACAGATGGACAGACGGACAGACAGACAGACAGATGGACAGACGGACGGACTGAGCGACAACAATAGGTGCTACATATTTACATAGTTACGAACGCACCTAAAAATTACTTTCAGGGTTTTTTTAGCACTCTCGAACAAAGTTGAAAGGTGCTTATACGTTCAGTTTGTCTGTCCATCTGTCCGTGAGCCCACTTTCTAACTCCTGTAAACATACTCGGATTTTTACGCAATTGAAGAAACTTATTTAGGGTCACCAAATCCTTTTTGGTATTGCATATGAAGTATGTACGATTAATGGTTGATTTATAGGGACACCCAAAAGAATTCGATTACATTGTGGTATATGGGGAAAGATCGTTTGGGAAAGTATTTTAATAACATTGTGTTATTTAAAATACATTGAAACTGATATAAATTACTTAATTTCACTACGATAACGTTAAAACTGAACATACATAGCAGTTTTTATTAACATAGAGAGACACGCAAAAGGAATCGGTTACAGTACTGTCTATGTGTAATAATTGCCGGAGTGTACAATTTAAAATTCAATATGCGCTTTTGAATTTAATTCGTTTTTCCATATAACTATTTGTATATCAATTTCTATATCTCTTATCTGCACAAAAGTATTCGCATACCATTCTCCTTATTAGAAGAAACTGCTGAAGAGAAATTTTCTGAAATATGTCTATCTTTTAAATGAACTAAATTTTGGAATGCATGTTTTTAATAAATACAAATCTCTATATCATATACAGAACTACTGAAAAATTCGGATAATTGTCTGAGCGAAGCGAAGTCTTTATACTCAGAGATACGTAATGATATTAAAATTCAAAAAAATTCTTTCGTCAAGCAAATCTCAAAAAGTACTTGTCGGATTTTGATTCTGTTTGTACCAATAGGTACCTATGAAGGTAATCTGGTGAATGCACCTACTTTTAAAAATTAATTCCAAATAGTTTAAAAATTATATTTAAAAAACTGATAAAAAAGCACAATTTATGTGCATACGTCACAGAAATTTGGTGAGCGTGATTTTCACCGGCTGGACATTTTCGTAGATAACCGAATCAGTACATGGAGTAAATAGTAATCATTTTCGCACTCAGAAATATTGAATGCAATAAAACATTTTAAAATTTAATCATGCAGGAAAATAAAACTGTTATTTTTTTATATTAAAAAATGTCAAAAACTTTGATTTTGAGATTTTGTGATAATCTCTTAACAGCACTTTTTGATCACTAAAAGAATGTTTTACATATTTCGCGTGTAAAAATTAGAAACAATTGCGTTTTTAAATAAAAAGTTTCTTTTATGACATCATTTTCCCTTTATATTTATTTTCATTGCATGTTTTCTTTTAACTTATATTTTGTTTGTGTATGAAAGTCAATTCTGGTCACTAATTTTTCGGCATGGATACCACAAGCGCATCAGATTTGGCGTAATTTTTTTCAAAGCCCATTTGGCGAAAACTCCCTTTTCAAATAACGCTTACATACACATTTTTAAATTATTTTCTATTTTCAAAAAGAACTTACAGTAAATAAAATAATAATAATAATTAATAACTATAAAAAGAAATATTTTATATAATTAAAAGAAGGAAGTGAAAGTAAATAAACATTTTATGAGTAAATAAACAAATACAGTAAAACCTCTAAATAACGGACACCTTGGGAGAGCCGAAATTGTCCGCTATTCGGAGGTGTCCGCTATTGGGAAAACCTCAGCGATAGAAAAATTGCTAATGAATGCTTAATGTTTCATTAGTCGATTTAAAAATGTCCTAAAACCTCTATTATATGATTAAACCAGAAATTAAAATATTTTTTTAAGCAATAAAACTGAAATAAAATTGTGCATACCTATATCCTTGGCTTATTACATTTTTACAAAAAAAAAAAAAAAAAAAAAAGTTTGTTACAAAAGTATGTTTTTACTTGCGATTACATGTAATTTGTTTCTCAATGTGAAGTTTTATCTCTGTCAGTAGTTTTAATCCTTTTAAGGGTGCTCTCAACAGCTCCGCTGAACAAGCGCAAAACGTTTTGACACATTTACCAATTCATTTTTTAACAGAAATATATAAAATTGGAATACCTGACTATGGAAGCGATTTCCAATCGAACTTATTTTTCCATTTTATGATAGTTAAATTACCTGTCCAGCTCTAAGCTATTTCGACCACGCGATTACCCGTTTTACTTACCCATCATACGTAGTATAGGGTAAGTCTTGCAATCGTTTTGAAAATCGAAAAAAAAATTTTGACGGATTTACACGTTTTAGATAGTGGAGATTCCGAAAAACATATTTTTAGAAAAAAAATTTGCCGTCCGTCTGTCTGTCTGTCTCTGTCTGTCTGTCTGTCACTCTCTCTGTCTGTAAACGCTCTATCTCCCGAACAAATTGAGATAGAGACTTGAAATTTTGTATGTAGTTAGTATGTAAGAATGAGACGAACCCTATTTAATATCAGCAACCTCGATTATCCGGAACTATTCTTTTCGGACTCTCGAAAAATTCGTTCTGATGAAAGATATATAAAAATTTTCGATTTTTTTTGTTCTAAGAAATGGACGTAAAAGGCAATAAAATAACACATATTTTGCATATGGAACGAAGTCGATCGGATTATTAGTTGCCGAGATATTTGTAATCTTGTTTTCCACATTCTTCGATTTTTCATGACCCTGTATTTCATTCAAATTTCAATTCAGAAGTATATTTTAATTGGAAATGAGACGCTTAATCCGACGCAGTTAATTGTTAGTTAATAGAATTATTATTTTTGGAGTTATAAGGATGTTTCTTTTACGCAGTTCGGTACTACTTGAGTAGTTTGGCGTCTCATATAATTTGTCGAAATTGGTACATCAGCAGTTCTTTAATATAGCATTACTATGTATATTAACAATATTTAAATTTTGTTTATGAATTGCAATGCATTGATAAATAGTTTCACATGTTTTATTTTCATATACATATCCATTATGGGTAAGTATTACGGTGGCCCCCAACGAATAGTTTCTTTTGCTTTTCAACCGGTTTTTCTGCTTTCGTCGGGAAATGTGCTCAAAATGTCATCTTTGAAGGCTTGTTACGAAAAATCTATTGTGTTTTTTAAAAAACAGAAAATTGAGTGCAATTAGACAGTTTCTGAATAATAACACCTGCTAGTTTCATGCATTTCCGAACAAAAATAAATTAATGCATGTGTCACAAAGTGGCCCTTTTTGATTTAAGAACACCCTTAAATCATCTTTTTCTAAAAAAAAAAAAAAAAAAAAAAAAAAAAATGTATAATTGTTTATTGTATTTTTCTGCTTTTTAAAAGCATACAATCTCCAATCATCCGAGGGTGGGGGATAAATGCAGGGGGGACAGGGGATTTTCTAGAGCTCATCCCCTCATTTATCTGTGCTCACAAAATTTGTGATGCATTGCCCTGATATACTTAGAGAATTTTTTTTTTCCTCGTTAAAAAATATTTTTTTATTCTTTTTTGCCAAAATTACTGTCCGCTATTCGGAATGTCCGGTATTCAGAGGTTAAACATACAAAAATTAAAGTTTTGGGAGTGGGTATTTGAAAATTGTCCGTTAAATAGAGGTGTCCGTTATTCGGGAGTGTCCGTTATGGAGGTTTTACTGTAATAAATAAATAAAGCCGGATTACCATCTCAGGTAAAATAATACCATTTTGACGCCAATTATGTACCCTGGTGCATATGTGACATTTTTTCCCATTTTTCATCCGTTTCCTGTTGGCATACAACTTTGAAATATGGAGTATGTATGCATACCTGGGAGCAATACTGGAATTAGACATTGATTTTTTTTTTTAATTCGATCCAAAAAGAGGCAACGGGGCTATTTTTTAAAGTTTTATACAATTTATACTGCATAAAGGAGCCACTTACCTATTTCTATATACCAGAAGAAGTAAGTGGTATGTAAAAACAATTACAGTATACATAAATAAAATACTTGAGATAATATACTAGAGATATAAGCACCAGGTTTTGCGAGATTTTTTATGCCAATTAGGCGAAAACTTCGTTTTGACTACCAGATGCATATAGCATGCTATAACAACACGTTATTTATTTATTTCAAAATGAAAAAAAAAAAAAAAAAGGAATAAATGAAACATTTCCTGTTATTAAAAAAGATATAACAATCAATAAATGATAATATTTTTAGAACAAACAATTTATTATAACATTTATATGATAACCAGCATGTTAGGCAACTAAACGTCATTTTGGCACCAATTAGATACCTCGGTGTATATAGGGCATATATGTGCCATATTTATTTGTAAAACTGAGCATGAAAGTTTACCAGGTGTATTTTCATAGGCGCTTATATCTTTTTGCAACATAGCGCACCTTTCGAAGCCAAAACTGCACAAAACAAAAAATAATCAATATTTGCAGCATTTTTTTTAATGTAATGCACATTTTGTAATCAGTAGGCTCGATAATCAGACCTCGTTTTTTTGCTTTAAAAGATATTTCATACGACGTCTTTTTGGGATTCGTCGTTTTTCCATATTTGATAGTATGTGTCTACTCGTTTTGTACCCTTTTTTGTAACTTTCTTCTTTATTAACAGCGACATCTGGATTTCCTATTTAAATAAAAATTCTTCTAAATACAAAGAATTTTGTAAAAATAAATAAATAATAGGAAATGCGAACATCTATTGCTCAAAACACAAAATTTTTCCTATTGAGTTCATAAAAATCAGTAAAAACATAATTTTTATGATAATAAAAAGGTGATTTATGTAATAACAGAGTCATATATTATGTACGTTATGGATTAAGTATGAATATTTCAATGAAAAGTGATATTTCAAAAGTATTATGAAATTAATTAAAAACCATTTATTTTAAACTAAATGAATAAAAGATTTATATTTTTAATGAAATAAATGGGATTTGAAAAATTATTGGAAATCACCATAGATGTATCAAGTACCATGTATGCAAAATGGAACAATTAGCAATACTTTTTGTACCCGAAAAATGGTCGTTGCTTTTTTTAAGGTTAAAAAGTAGATTACGAAATATTCCTATATAGAGATGCCAAACTCTCGCTTATTGCATAGCAGAATTTTCTTATAGGAAAAGTTATTTTTTAAATCCGCAGAATGTTCCAATTTAACAAAACATTTTCTGTATTAAAATACCGGTACCCAAAATGCCGGAGACTTGGCAGCTCTGCCTATAACATTTTAATTAATCAAGGTACTTTTTTTAATCGGATTCAAATTTAGTGAAGACAACGATTTTTGGCCGAAAGCAGCTTTTTTCAACATGTGTAATTACGATACAGTTCCTTGATGTTGACTTATGAATGTTTTGACTTATGCTATTATTGCTTCCTCTCATTTATTTATTTGAATTTTAAATAAGATGACTCAAAATCGTGTTTTTTAAATATACGAAAAAAATGCATTTCGGGAGAGGGCGAAAAGGACAATATTTGGCGATTTATTACCTGCGTTTGGGTAAGTGTCTTACTACCTTGTATTTAATACTCTTCACAATACTTCGCTGTTATATGGATTTAGGCGCTTTTATAAAAAGTTTGACGTAATTCGGGCTTAAGAAAGTGAGTTTTTTACTGAATAACACAAATAAAGGAAAAATGAATACTAAGAAATACTAATAAAAGAAAAATGAAGCATTATATTGATCTATGTATATTTAAAAATGCATCTGCTAGCACTAATTAGATAATTTATGTTTTATGTGTATATAATAGGAGATAAATAGCTTTTGATTCTGTATTTCTATGCTATAAAGCATTAACGTTTGTGTGTTTTTTGTTAGCATTGGGAGTACCTAGCCGATTTAAAAAATAATGTGGGCAAAAATGTTGGTAACCATCTTTGCTGCAAAATATACTATATTTTGCGTAGGAACAATAATCACCATCAATGCACGAGCAAAAAAAGTTCTAAAATTGAGAATTCTTTGATGTTGATATGACTAAAAATTTAAAATCTTTTTTTTTTTTTTTTTTTTTTTTTTTTGGTGGCAACTTTTAAGATATAATATTCTCGTTATGAACGATTTCTAAAACATTCGACAATTTAATTTCACATATTAAACATTTTTTTTTTTTTTTTTTTTTTTAGAAAAAGTTTTAAACCCAATTTATTGAGAATATTGCAATTTCTAGGATACTGTTGGGGTCAGAAACTATAACTTTGGCATCACAGTAACTTATAAGATGTAAGTGCTCGTTTAGGACAAATTTTTAAAAAAGGATTCCTTAACTCTTATCGACAACCTCATTGCATCCGTGGAAAACAGATATTCAACATTATAAACTATTCGGACGGATTTCACACCATATAAAATACACTCCATTTCTCTTCAAACATAATAGTTTATGTTATTTATAGTTTCTCAAATCGTTGCGAAGCTTCTGTTTATGCTCATGACATCATTTAAAAGAGCTATATTTCCAATATAGGAAAATTGTGTGTTTTATTTTCTGTATTACTTTTAACATTTTGCATATTTCCAATTTTATATCCATGCATGGTTTGCTTTTCTTTTATAAAAATAGTATATGTAACAAGATTTTGTAGTTCTACGATTCGATATGCTTATTTTCATCATTATATTGTATCACAATGAATGACCAATTAAAGGTAACATCTCATTTTCTTTACTTATCGCAAGTTATTAAATGTGTATTCTCAGCAATATCGCTCAGACTAATCCCTCTGAGGGAAGTCCTAGTTTTCTGATTGTAGATGGGAACAGCTGAAATTCAGTTTTGAAATCCGTTACAGATTTCCATATCGTGAAATGAGACGTAACATTTTAATTTAAAACGTGCAGTTTTATTACGTTATTCCAAATGTGTTGGAAAGTGCCTCATAACCTGTGCTTGAAGCTTGATTTTTTTCGTTCTTGTTTAAGCAATATAAATTGTTTATTAAAATGTTTATGAAAAGATTGAGTTCTTAAAATACTGTGATTTTAAAAATTGAATGGATTTAATAAACTTTTTATCATAATAAGAAATTAATTCATTTTCACACTATTTTTTTTCTTTTTTTTTTTTTTTTTTTTGTGGAGTTACTTTTAGCTCACAGGCTATCATAGCCTGGGAGCTTATGTGCCCGTCCGTTCTGTATGTACGTTCGTACGTTCGTACGCGCGTAATGCGATAACTCATGATAAAACTATCCCATTCACTTGAAATTTTGTATATAGGTATATCCTGATAAGGCGCTTCCCTGATTAGTTTTTGGAGTTCATTCGATATGTATAAGAGGGGGAACGGGGGGCTCATGCCCCTCCCCTTAATTGATATAAATGGGTTTTTCATGCAGAAATGATAGTTTTTGTTCAAAATTTACACATAGGATCTTTCTGATGAAGCACTTCCGTGATTGGTATTAGGTGTTGATTGGATAAATATAAACAGGGGAAATGGGGGGGGGGTCTGATGCCCCTCCCCTTAATTTATATAAATGGGTTTTTCATGCAGAATTGTCAGATTTCGTTCAAATCTCCGAATAGTTTTGGAAGTTTAATGGTTAAGTACATAAAAGAGGGGGATAACTCCTCTTAAATTATATAAATGGGTTTTTATTAAGAATTATCCGATTTGCTCTGAATTTTGGATATGGATTTTTTTTATGATAAAGCATGTCCTGATCAGTTTAGAGGGTTCAATGATTAAGCATAAAAAGGGGAAAGGGAGGAGCTCTTCCCCCCTCCTTAATTTTTCTGCGAACGGAATTAACTCTTGAAAACATAAGGGTGTAATATAGAATTAGTATGCGTAGCCTGTGAGCTCAATGCCATCAGTTTAACTGGGCAATATTTTTTTTATTTATTTATTATATCAACTATACATCTATAATTTATCTATCACTGTTGACCAAAGTTATTCGCGATCCTTCAAATATTTAACTCGTTTTAAGCGAACTTTTCCTTAAAATGTTTTGAAAATTATTTGATCATTTTTATTCAGCAATAGTTTTTGCTTGATTTGCGAAATAAGTAAAGCGAATAATTCTCCATTTCTCAATTTTGTTGATCTATAGCATTAAAGTGGTTTTACTTCTAGGAAATAAATTTAATAGAATAAATATTTCAAACTTCTTAAGAAGGAAAAGTGAGCTTGGAGGATATTCTGAACTTTCGCTTCAAAATATTAAGTATTTATGAAATATTTTAAATTTGTAGACTTCGACTATATTGGCAAAAAAACATTGATGTACACAATTAAGGACTGAAATTCTCCTCCGTAATGTTAAGTCCATGGACGTTTAATGCATTCGTATATTTAAAATTTCTCTTGGGGAAATTAATTTTTTTGCTTCTTTTTTCTGTGTATTCTCCTTAAAATGTGTTTCTTTTTTTCTTTGTTCTGAAAGTATTTGTAAAATTTAGGCTTACTTTTATATTTTATGCGTTAAAAGCTTAGGAACAATGAGCAAAAATTTTAACACTTCATATAAAATTAAGTATATACTTTTGAACATTTTTGAAAAATAAGAAAAACGGAATCATTTTTAAAAAGTGAATAAAAAAATAGAAGTTAAAAATATAAATTTCCCTGACCGATATTTTAAGTATACGAAAGCATCAAACGACCACAGTAATGGTAAATCTGTAGCTAGGTAATCACCCCCCCCCCCCTTAAAATAGAATTAAAAAATAGTTGATTTACCCATTATTTTCTTTTTTTATAATCGTGGAATTTTATTCATTTATATTCTATCAACCTCGCACCTACGGTTTATTCTTTCACTAATAACCAAAGTTATCCGTTATCCTTAAAACGTTCATCGCACATTTTAAACGAATTTTTCCTTAAACGCAATCAAATATTTTGAAAATAATTTGATCATTTTTATTCAGCAATAGTTCCTGTTTGATTTTCGAAATAAATAGAGCGAGTGATTCTCCATATCTCAAATTTGTTCATCTATACGTTCAAGTGGTTTTAGTTCTAGGAAATAAATTTAATAGAATAACTAGATGGAACCCGTCAAAACTTGACGGCAACAATATAAAAGCAACAAAAAGAAAAAAAAAAGTATTTTTTTCACCTATAAATTTTTTTTAAAAATTAATTTTTATTAAAAATTTCAATGAATGAAAAATAAAAAGAATGATTCCCAGTTAAACTGGTGGCATAAATCTCACAGGCTATGCAGACTAATTGTATACTACAGCCTTATATAATAATGTCTTCGAAAAAAAATTAAGAAAGAAATCCCCCCCCCAATTTTTTTATACTTATCATTAGTAGGGGAAAAATGAGAGTCCGGCCCCGGGAGGAGGAGCTGAGGAGCTGAGGAGGGCTCCTCCTCCTCAAGCCTCCTCCTCAGCTCCTCCTCACACCTCCTCCTCAATCCTCCTCCTCCTCAATCCTCCTCCTCATTCCTCAAAGTTGTCTTATAAGAGAAGGGGTTAAAAGGATATTTTTTTAATTTTAAGCGGGAATTTCAGGGAGTTAGAATTTTTAAACCATACTGTAGTATGGGGGTGTTTTTTAATGCGGGGACTTTAAAAATTTTCGGCGTGTTACAGTACGTGGAGTATGTTTTTCGATTGAATTTTGCTGTTGTTCATTAAAAAAGGTAATTAAAAAGTAATTAAAAATAAAGAATGAAGTGACTTTTTTTTTCACTGTGTTCTTTGATGAGGGGTTAAGCGGGTATTTCAAGGACACAGAATTTTTTTCTTAATCTATAGTATAAGGGCTTTTTAATTTTAATGTGGCGACTTAAAATTTTTCGGTGAACTTTAGTTTTAGGATCTATTTTTTCGATTTTAAGCCGAAATTTTGAGTAGATTGATTTTTTTTTTCCCCGTGTTTTAAATAAGGGGTTAAGCGGATATTTTGGGGGGGCATGGAATATTTTTTTCTGTACTATTGTACGAGTGGTTTTTAATTTTAATCTGGCAACTTAAAAATTTTCAGTTTGGTGTAATTTAAGAGTTTATTTTTTGATTTTAAGCAGAAATTTTGGGGAGTTTGATTTTTTTTTTTTCACTGTACTCTTACATGATGAGTTAAGCGGATATTTTGGGGGAAATTATTATTTTAGACTAATCATTCACGAAGGATATTTTGCGAACATAAGTGTTTAATAGGGGAACTTTAACTTTTTTGCAATGAGATTGACGTGTGCTCGTTGACCTAACCGTACGGAGTTTGTAATTTTCTTCGAATCATGTGTGCATGTTGGCTTAGAATATCTTAGAAAGACCTGAATAACCTTTATCTCCACCAAGTCATAAATAACACATGCTGGTAATGGGAATTTGAGAATAATAACTTTAAATATTAATTTAATGAAGGAACTTTAAAATTATTTCGAGTACTATTTTTAGTTTACTATGTTATACACTTGATATTTTAGATTAGTTAAAAAATAACTTTAAAATTTGAATGAGAAAATATGTTTCAAAATGGGATTTTACGTACTAACATTTATTTGCGCTCGTTGACCTAACCGTTCGGAATCTGTGATTTTCCTCGAATCATGTGTGAATAACTGTAAGATTTCCTTAGAAAGGCTTGAATAAGCTTCAACCATCATAAATAACGCATGTCTGTAACGGGAATTTGAACTTAATTTTTAAATAATCATTTTAATGAGGTGACTTCGAAAACAATTTGTAGAACTTTTGAGTGGTAATAATTTTTACTGGGAAACTTAAAAGAATCTTGGGATTTTTTGGGAACTGATTTTTAATTGTTGAAGTTTGCAATCTGTATTCGCATTTCTTTTGTGTGAGATTGTATAAATGTTGATGAAAACTATTTCTATTCCAATTAATGAAATTTAATAATAAAAAGAATAAAGTGTACCTCACCAGACACCTCTTTTTCAAAATTCGTGCATATTTTTAAACATAGCAATGTGTTTAATATAAGTAATTTTTGTGTGTCCTTTCCTTTCTGAAAGAGTAAGCGATTTTTAACAGAAATATCTTTTGAGGTGTGTAATTTTTCGTTGGCAGAACAATTTTCAAATAAATAAATTTTAATATTAATAGAATTTTTGACTTTCCGAAGAAAAAAAGGAACTTATTTTTAATGTTTTAATACTTGTCGGTTAAAAAAAAATAAACTATATTTATTATCGAAATGAATTCATCTTCATTAATTTAAAAACATAATATTTATAACCAGTAACGCGGAACTTTTTCAAACCCTGTAAATGAGATTTTATTTAACATTGTATTTTATCTTCAGATCAAAATAATTTGTGAAAAATGCTTTTAAATATTTTTAAAACTGTATTGAAAATAATATTTTACATACCTTAACATCAATGAAATCCGAATCGATCTAGAGTTTAATAATTATTTTCTCAAAAAGTTCGTTTCAGTATATGAGTAAACATAGATGAATCATTCTTATCTGCTTATCTGATAGCGTTTTCCGGAAAGGGTTGAATCTCTGAATCATAGCTGATAGCAATTCTTTGGGGTTCATGTGTTATCTTAATTAATCTTAATGAGTACTATGTCTAATTAAAATTATTTGACATGAAATAAAATAACGTCTTTTGAGTAATATCTTTTGAAAATTTAGGATATAATTATTTAAATTAAATTAGAGGCTTTTTTTCTCATCGATTTATTTTAAATAAAACTAAAATATTTTTTTTTTTTATATATACTTTGTTAGCAAAATAAAGAGTGTAATACGTTCATTTCGGATTTAACTATTTGAAAATTTAAACTAACCTATGATTAAAAAGATTACATAAGGTTGAGTATGTGATCTTTTAAATGAAATCTAGTTAAAAACGGAACACGCATTCTTATAAAACTTTAAACATTTATGCTTTTGGGTATAATATTTTGGATGTACTAAATATTAAATGAAAAATATGAATTAACAATAAATGAAAGACATTAACATTAATAAAATATTAATTAAACATTGCATTGATTAAAAACTTAATGAAAAATATTAATTTGGGAATACGCATTCGTATAAAACTTTAAACATTTATTTATTTATTTATTTTATTTATTTATTTTTTTGTGTATAATATTATGTATTTATTAAATATTAAAAGAAAAATATGAATTAACAATAAATGAAAAATATCAATTAACATTAATAAAATATTAATTAAACATTGTATTGAATAAAAACTTAATGAAAAAAATTAATATGGGAATACGCATCCTTATAAAACTTTAAACATTTATGCTTTTGGGTATAATATTATGGATGTATTAAATATTAAATGAAAAATATGAATTAACAATAAATAAAAAATATTAATTAACATTAATAAAATATAATTAAACATTGTGTTAATTAAAATATAGATTAAAAATTTAATGAAAAATATTAATTTCTCATGTAATTAAAATAACACTTTATAAAATAATGAATTAATAATAAATGAAACATGTTCATTCAAAACAACTTGAGAAATACTAATTTGTAATGAAATTAGAAAATACCAATTAATTAAATATTAATTAAACATTAAATGAAAACTATTTATGAGAGACACATTGAAAAATATTCTCACCTTAAACTTTCATTGACCAGTCCTTAAATCCAACCTTCATCGTTGCTCGCCTGGTGGGTACTGTCTGATAACCAGATATTCTTATCTTTGACGGTTTTCCCGAAAGTTGACTCACTACATAAGTAAAAATGACAGGTTCAAATCTGAAATTAAGAGTTATATTAATTATATTCGATATAAATAAACATGCAATTAAAAAGAGACTTAATTTATTTAATACGTCATAATTAAGAATTTAATTAAATCCTGAATATAATTTTTTAAAATCTTATTAATAGAATAGAATAAAAATTTTTTTCAACATTTTCAAGAAACACACATGTTATTGAATACTTAATAGAATATTTTTCGTAATGAATGTGTAATTAACAATTTTTAAATGATTTTTTCTAATTAATTAGTGTTTAATTAAAATTTTCATAATTAAAATAAATATATCAAATAAAAAAGGAATTCTTTTCAAAATTTTCAAGAAACACAAGTTATTATTAAGTAATATTTTGAATAACTACAAACTTTAATCATGATGAGTCATCACTGTGAATGATCTTTTCTTCTCATATGATATAAAAACAAGTTTAAGTACTTAAAAAAATTAATTAATTAATTAATTTAATTAATTAAATTTAATTAATTAATTAAATTAATTAATTTTATTAGAAATAATAATTCTTTGTTATTAGAAATAATAATTATTTTAATAAGATTAATTAATAAGATTAATTAATTTAATTAATGAATTAATTGATAATTATTTTAATACTTAATAATTAATTAATAAGATTAATTAATTAATAAAGCACCGGTCATATGATATACATCACGTGACCAGTTGATGACATATGTTCTATGACGTCACCTATCTTAAGATAAAATTATCTGATAACATTTTCTGATAAGGACTTTGAATCTCTCATTTCTTCCTAAACATTGGAGTGAGTAGGACGTGTATTTGTGAAAGTGTTGGATTAGGTGAGTATGCAATGTTAAATGTGTCTTTATTATTAAAGTATTTCAATTTAATTATGCATGAAAATTAAATATTTTTTTCCAAATTCTAGTACAACTTGAAAACAATAATTTGAAATTATAAAATATGAAAATTAGAATGAAAAGTTTCGCTTGCACGTTTCATAACACTGGGATAAACTGGCATCAGTAATAATTTTATTTAAAAATGTTTTTTAAATAATAGAAGGGAAAATAATCATCTTTAAAAGACTAACTGAATTATTCACATATTTTTAAACATTGATATTAAAGGTTTTTTAGATAAATTTTATAAAGATATGCTGAGACATAAGCAAATAGGTTGAATATCATATAAAACTTATGAATATTACTAAGCTGAAACATTGAAAACCTGCTTTGACAAGTTATTTTTTCAAGTTAGTTAAGTTATGTTATTTGCATGTGAGACTTTTTTTATAAAACCATACTGGGAAATAACCAAACAGGTTGATTATCATATGAAACTTATGATTATTACTAAGTTGGAATAATCAAAACCTACTTTGACAAGTTAATTTTTTCAAGTTAGGTTAGTAACGTCACTTACAAATGAGAATTTTTATTAAAATAATTTGTTGATTTCTTAAGATATTTGGTAAAATGTTAGTAAAATACTAAAAGAAGTATGAAGACCTTGTCTGTTGACTTTAAATTTGTGTATTAAATGAATTTTCCAAGTTTTACCATGCACATGCAAAGGTTTCATTTAAGTAAGGAAAAATTATTACATATGTCATTGTTTTTTCGATTAAAAATGACAAGTCTTGCATCTTAAAAATTTTGTTCATGTGTCAATAAAAGCTTTTTGGTTACTAGGGCAAACAAATACCTGGTTGTTAGGGTTGATAAATAGTTGGGTGGTTGGTTGTTGGAAACGTATCAATGAGATGAAATTGAGGGGGAGGGGATGTAATAATTTAACAGTTAAAACTGAAAATCTAACTGACATACTAGCTATTTGCGGAAACAGTTGAATGTTTGGTTGGTTGATTAAAACTTATCAATGAGATGTAATTGAAGGGGGAATCTAATAACTTAACAGTTAAAACAGAAAACTTTAATCGCATATAAATGATTATGGCTATTAAAATTTGTCGATTACTAAATATTAGTGAATCATTTTTAAATAATTTGTAAAGTTTTGTAAAATTATTTTAACAATTTGTTTAAACCTTTAACACGAACTTGTATTTTTGATATATTTAACTTTTTTTAAACTTTTTTAATGATACTAAAATTATTAATAAGTAATCACACTATGACTGATAAACTAAAATATAATACATTTCATAAGAAGTGAATATGTCTATTTAACTGATGAGGTGACTCATAAAATCTCAAAGTAATCCAAAACATATGTGATTTTTTTTCTTTTCTTCGTGATTTTTAACTGATAAGTCACAATAAAAATTATTTTTGCATGTGTGAAGTAATCCCTTTCGATGATCTTTCTTACTTTTTAGTTACTAAATTACGGGCTTTAATGGCCCAATGGTTAGTTTCGCGTGTTAAAAATGAGAAGTATGATCAGATGTTTGTGGTTTCGAAACCTGCAAGAAAAATTATCAAGAAAATGTTGTTATGTTAATGCATCTTACCTGCAAATAACGCTTATCATCGAAAGGGCATAAGCTAATCTTATTCTGTGTTAACGTGTGCAGACGTTGTGCATCATAATTTTTCAAACTGTCGAAAAACTTCGGTTATAATATTGTGTTGATGAAAATTCAAATTATATACATCATAAACAGCTTCTCTATACTCTTCAGTGATGTGATCGTGATCATGTGTGCGTTTCGAATATAAAGAATGCTTTCAAATATGACACAACTTTGTTTCTTGAAATGCCATTTCTTACACGGATATAAACTTTAAAGACTCTATATTTAATAACTTCTGTCCTAATATATCCTTCTCTCACACCATTTAAGTAAAAAACCGTTCAACACAAACTTTTCATCAATATACTAAGTAATGATTGTTCAGAATAACCACCTATTTGATAAACACTAATATATATAAAACATTGAAAATGAGAAGTTTGAATTGTATTGTGATTCATTTAATGAAATCATGTGGTATACATTACATATTTCTCGATAAAGTTATGAAGAGAAAGCTAAAAATTCAACTGTGATAGTCTTTCATTGAAAAAATTTAAGAAGACATGCTTAAAAATCATACTAAGTACGTTGTAAGATGTGAGTGTAAAGAGTGCATGTCCATCATTTGATATTTAATACTCAATTTTCTTTGTTGATTTGGAAACGCTTATAATCTTTTTGAAAACTTTAGTGTTATATTTTTACTAACATAGATGCGAATGATCAAAGGAAGAATTTTTATGAATGATTAAGTATTTCTTTTTATTATTGTGTGATTCAAATATTTATATTTATTCATCTCTTAATTATAAGTTTGTTATTGTTGTTGTTTAATATATTTAATTGATGGTTTTAAATTTTTACTTAGTATAAATTTTATTTTCTTCAGTAATTTTAATAAAAATATGCATATTATGAATAAATGTTAGTACATTATATAAATAAGTTTAAAAATGTGAAAGTTAAATCGCTTTGCGTTTGAATATATTTCTGTCAAGTAGTAAAGTTAACTTGTATAAAATAAGTAAATTGCATCGAGTCATATTCTTAAGAGATAGTTTTTAAATTTGATATTTCAGAATAAAATATGTTTTTCTAAAAATATTCATGCTAAAAAGCAATAAAATTTTTTTTAAATGTTTTTAACTAATTAAAAAAATTAAATATCTATTATTTCTAAAACATCGCAAGAAATTGTATCACGTGATGTGATAATAAATATATGAAAACTAGCATAGGATGCTTTAGTTGAAATTTGTATGAATTAAACTAACAGAATTAATACAACACATACGTATAGGTATTGAATGTTAGTATAAAACTGATAATCATAAACGATATAAATTATATTTACGTGATTAATTAATGGGAGCAATTTTTAGTGTGGTTTTTAAAAAATGAGAAGTTTGGTAATTAATTAAGATAATTCCAAGTCAGTGCTTATCTTATCAGCAGATAATGAGGGTCACGTGATCTCTAACGTCACTTATCACATGGTTCGGTAGATAAGCAGGCATGTTATCAGTCAGTCCTTGCGAGACCAACATACAAGGAGGTTGAATTTTCCTAGCCAGGTAAGATTTTCTTATGAATAAGTTTTTAATATTTAGAAGAACTGATTAAGAAAATTAATTAATACGTTAAAAACACCTTTTAATGACCTTATGACTCATCAAATCATGTCTAAAGTTGTTAAGGATTAATTATAAAAAATAATTTCTGTTTTAAATTATTAAAGAACAGCTTTATGTCAAAAGTTTAAATTTATTTTCGTAAAGCAGGTATTCAAAAACTACCTAATCATAGTCCGTTTTGTCAAATTGGGTTTTTTGAACCGCATTTCTCAACCAAAGTAGTACAACAAAGAGAGAAAAAGTATGATAGAAAAAAAGGGGGGTGTTCCAATACATGCACTTGCTAAAATTTGATGTTATATGAAATGTTACTATATATATATACCTAAGTATATATTTATGAAAACCTTTTGTTAAAATTGTTTACTGGTTCTTGTTTCTGAGTGTACACTTAGTTATTCATGATAAGTCATCTAAGAAATATTCCCCAAGTAAATTATCCCCAAGTATGAGTACATTTTAAAATGAACCCTTCGTTTATATTTTTAAACACTTAATTTTATAATAGTTTTAATTATTTGTTCGTTTAAATAAAAGGTTAGTTTAAATCTTCAAATAGTTAAATCCTAAATGAATGTGACACATTCATTATTTTACTAATAAAGTAAATGAATATATAAATATTTAAGTTTTATTTAAAGTTAATCTGTGAGAAAAGAAAAAAAAACCTCCAATTTGATATTAATTTAAAATCTGAATTAATAAAATCATTATTGCGACGCAATTGGCATCTTCATTAGTTAATCATAGTTAAAATATAACGTCGATTGAATTGAAGACTCTGGGGTAAAACCTTATCTAAGATAAGAATGAATCATGCTTTTACTCATTCGCATGCGATAAGTAGGTAAATCCGTATTGCATGAACACAGGTGATTTGAATACTATACGATGAAAATTAATATGTACTAAACTAATAAAATAAGTTTGTTACCTAAAACGAAATGCTTAGATTTAAATATTTTTATAATATTAAATAACAATCAAATAGTAAAGTTTCGTTCTCTAAAGCGCATTTATTTTTTCATAATATTCACGAAAATTGTTCAGTTTGTTATTCTAGTTTTAAAATACTGCTAGTTAATTCTATGTATGTATATATATATATATATATATGTGTGTTATGAATGTATTTATTTTTTAGTGCCATTTTTTAAGCTTTCTTCTAACCTTTACTTAAAATAGAGTCACACTCATAATAAGCTTCAATTGCCTTCATTAATAAATTTCTCATAAAATTTTTTATTCCTATTTTTATCTATCGAAAAAGGAACCCAATTAAATTGAATTGTCTTTTTTCCTTTAATTAATCATTTCTTAAATTAAATGTGACTAAATTTTCCACTCGAAAACAATCTAAGTCGCTTCATAAGACACCCCTTAAAAATAAAGTTTAAAATAAATGTAAAATAAATGTTAGTACGTAAAATTCAATTTTGAATCATATTTTTCATTTAAATTTTAAAGTTATTTTTTAACTATTCTAAAATATCAAGTGTATAACATAGTTCACTAAAAATAGTACTCGAAATAATTCTAAAATTTCTTCATTAAATTAATATTTAAAATTATTATTCCCAAATTCCCATTACAAGCATGTGTTATTTCATACATACATATATACAACACATGCACATACGTACAACACATACATACGACATACACATACATGCAACACACACATACATACATACATACAATACATACATACATACAACACATACATACATACACACACATACATGCAACACATACATACATACAACACATACAAAATAATAATAATAATAATCATTTAAATTAAATTTTCACCAAGGTTCGAAGAAAACCACACTTTTCGAACCGTTAGAGCGACGAGTGCGATTCAATGCTAGCACGTAAAATCCCATTTTGAAACATATTTTTTCATTCAAATTTAAAAGTTATTTTTTAACTATTTTAAAATATCAAGTGTATAACATAGTTGACTAAAAATAGCACTCGAAATAATTTTAAAGTTCCTTCATTAAATAAATATTCAAAATTGTTATTCCCATTACCAGCATGTGTTATTTATGATAATGGATAGATATAAAAGTGGTGGAAGTCATTCTAAGAAATTCTAAACCAATATTCACACATGATTTGAAGCAAACTATAAACTCCGAACTGTTAGATCGACGAGCGCACGTCAATTTCATTGCAAAAAAATTAAAGTCCCCCTATTAAACATTAATATCCGCTTAAAACTCCAAAAAATGAAAAAATAATTCAATCTTAACAAAATTACTCCTAAAAAAATAATTCATTAATTCACCATGAATGAACCCTTCTTAATTAGTTCTTTATTAAAATATTACCCCCCGAAAAAAAAAATATATCCTTCATGTATGATTAGTCTAAAATAATAATTTCCCCCAAAAACCCGCTTAATTCATCATGTAAGAGCACAGTGGGAAAAAAAAAAAAAAAAAAAAAAAAAAAAAAAAAAAAATCAATCTCCCCAAAATTTCTGCTTAAAATCCAAAAATAAACTCAATTACACCAAACTGAAAATTTTAAAGTCCCCACATTAAAATTAAAAACCACTCGTACAATAGTACAGAAAAAAAAAGAATACTGCCCAGTTAAACTGATGGCATTGAGCTCACAGGCTACAAATACTAATTGTACATTAAAGCCTTATATTTTCAAAGGTTAATTCCGTTCGAAAAAAAAATTAAGAAGGGGAAACAGCTCTCCCCTTTCCTCTTTTTTTATACTTAATCATTGAACCTAATATACTATCAAAGACATGCTTTATCATATAAAAAATCTATATCCAAAATTCAGAGCAAATTAGATAATTCTTAATAAAAACCCATTTAGCATTTATATAATTTAAAAGGAGTTATCCCCTTCTTTTATACTTAACCATTAAACTTCCAAAACGATTCAGAGATTTGAACGAAATCTGAAAATTCTGCTTGAAAAACCTATTTATATAAATTAAGAGGGGGGGGAGGCATTAGAACCCCTGTTGCCCCTATTTATACTTATTCAATGAACACCTAATAGCAGTCACGGAATCGCCTCATCAGAATGATCCTAATCTAAATTTTGAACGAAAACTTAATTCTGCATGAAAATCCCAATTATATCAACTAACGGGGGGGGGGCATTAGAACCCCTGTTCCCCCTATTTATACTTATTCAATGAACACCTAATAACAGCCACGGAATCGCCTCATCAGAATGATCCTAATCTAAATTTTGAACGAAAACTTAATTCTGCATGAAAATCCCATTTATATCAACTAACGGGGGGGGGGGGATTAGAACCCCTGTTCCCCCTATTTATACTTATTCAATGAACACCTAATAACAGTCACGGAATCGCCTCATCAGAATGATCCTAATCTAAATTTTGAAAACTTAATTCTGCATGAAAATCCCATTTATATCAACTAACGGGGGGCATGAGCCCCCCGTTCCCCCTCTTATAGATATCGAATGAACTCCAAAAACTAATCAGGGAATTGCCTTATCAGGATATACCTATATACAAAATTTCAAGTGGATCCGATATTTTTATCATGAGTTATCGCGTTACGCACATACGCACATACATACAGAACGGACGGGCACATAAGCTCTCAGGCTATGATAGCCTGTGAGCTAAAAAACATTCTGTGTCCCCAAAATATCCGCTTAACCCCTTATTTAAAACACGGTGAAAAAAAAAAAAAAAAAAAAAAAAAAAAATCAATCTCCCCAAAATTTCTGTTAAAATCGGAAAAATAAATCCTTAAAGTAAACCGCACCTAAAATTTTTAAGTCACCACATTAAAATTAAAAAGCACTCTTACTATAGTACAGAAAAAAATTCTATGTCCCCAAATACCCGCTTAACCCCTCATCTAAAAGCACAGTGAAAAAAAAAAAAAGTCGCTTCATTCCTTATTTTTAATTACCTTTTTAAATGAACAACAGCAAAATTCAATTGAAAAAATTACCACATTAAAATAACCTATCATACTACAGCACGCCGAAATAATTAAAGTGTCTTCATTATTTTTCCCTCATTATTTTTAATTATTATTTGAAATTAACTTTAATGATTCATTTTTTAAATTGGATTAACTTTTACACTTGACTCAAAATAAATTTAAACTGTTGAAAATTTTAAAGTTTAAATTATTAAAAATTTCTTAATAAATCACCACTCGAAAAATAATCCCTCATACTGGAGTATGTTGAAAAAATTTCACTCATAATTTTTAATTACCTTTTTAAATGAACAACAGCAAAATTCAATCGAAAAACATACCCCACGTACTGTAACACGCCGAAAATTTTTAAAGTCCCCACATTAAAAAATACCCCCATACTATAGTATGGTTTAAAAATTCTAACTCCCTGAAATTCCCGCTTAAAATTAAAAAAAATATCCTTTTAACCCCTTCTCTTATAAGACAACTTTGAGGAATGAAAAGGAGGATTGAGGAGGAGGAGGTGTGAGGAGGAGGCTTAAGGAGGAGGCTTGAGGGGGAGGAGCCCTCCTCCCTCCTCAGCTCCTCAGCTCCTCCTCCCGGGGCCGGACTCTCATTTTTCCCCTACTATCATTGAAGCCCCAAATTTAATCAGGGATACGCCTTATCATATAATAACCTGTATCTAAAATTCGAAGCAAGTCTAATAATTCTGCATAAAAACCAATTTATATAACTTAAGAAACGTTGTCCCCCGTTGCCTGTTCAGAAAATTCAACTAATCAGACTAAAGAAGCTACCCAGCAAAGAAAGAAACGGTGGGCCATCAGCTAGAAAAATGATGGCAGCCAGCAGTGCCATCAGCGGTAAAGTGCAATGGTGCCATTACTTAAACCTGTACTAAAGTGTCCGTACAAAATGCAGGTGGCCCATCAGTGATGGCCAACAGCAAGCCAGCATTGGTATGCCATCACATTACTTCAATCCATCAGTTTTCCTGCAGTGCTAGCACCTATCCTACAGCAATTCCTTTGCTGGGCCAGCACTTTTAATCCAGCACCATCACATATCCTACAGTGTTTATACAGTGGTACACCGTCAGACTGCTTATTTGTTACTATGAACCGACAACTACCCTACAGTGTTTATAAAGCGGTAGATTATCATACAGTATATGTGTTGCTGGACCTTTGCTGTACCAGCGGTTTTTAATCAGTATTAGCTTCTAACCTATTGCTGGTTCTTTGCTGGGTCAGCACTTTTAATCGAGCACCATCACATATCCTGCAATGTTTATACAGGGGTAAACCATCAGTCAGATTTGTTTTTACTACAAGCAGACATCCACCCAGCAGTGTTGATAAAGCAGCAGGCCATCATCCAATGTTTATGCTGCAGGACTTTAGCTGTACCAGCTATTTTCAAGCAGTAATATCCTCTACAGCGATTTTACACTTTGCTGGACCAGCACATTACTACCATTATTATTCCCATGACCAGCTATTACTGCTTGCTGGGACAGCATATTTATTCAGGGATTGATTTGCAGCAGAGCATCTGGGATGCAGATAAAAGAAAACTATTTTGGCAGCTCCAAAATAATATTTGCATTTTAAAACTACTGAGATTCAATATTTTACTTATAACTAAAATTCTGTGGAAGCCTAAATTAACATTCATTTAATAAAATATTTATTTTTCCAAAAAATTCCCTTGGAATTTTTGTTTGGCTTCCTTGAAAATACTTTTTACACTAATGCCTAGAGCTCTTTAGGGTGCAAATCAATCCTCCCTGAACATTAGTTTTGCTTTAATTGGGACAGATTTGATATATAGTATGTGGATATAATTACCACTGGCATAAATATAAAAGAAATTAAATTATCCAAAAAACTATTTTTATTTTGTATTACTTGTAAATATAGGTCTTCATGCAATCCATTTTTATATCTGTTAATAGAGTTCATTCTCTTTGAAGAACAAAATTTCCTGATTACAATTCACAACATAAAAAAAAAAAAATTCAAACTTAAATACAATTAAAACGAATTTAAAGGAACTTTTACTCATATAAGATAGGTAATTAAGCTGAGCTATAATAATATATTAATAAAAGTTATAGAAGCTTATATTTACATATGAATTTATACACATTAAACATTTATTTATTTTTAGTCAGTGTTGCTGTATCATTTATGCTGTTACAAAAGCAATTTGTTGTGCAGGTTTCAATTTTTTATCTTTTAAAAATTTTGGAAAGTTTTTTTAAATTTTTTTTGGCCGGCTTGTTTTGTCATTTTTAATTATTCATATTTCATCATATTCTTTCATAGAGATACTACCTATATAAGGGTCTTTGAACCTAAAGCATGACATTACTCTAAATCAAAATAAAGTGAGTAATCTTTTTGAAATTCAATTAAATGAAAATTGAAAAAAATCTAATTGCGGCATATAATATTCTAATCTATTGATGATTTCAATTTTTTTCAAACAAGTTTGCATTATAATTAGCTTGATATTAAGTATAGATATATTTATCTATGTTTCATAGAAAATTACATAACTTTTCACATAATCAATGTTCGGTTATGAAAAAATATGTTTCTATAAAAATGAATGAGTATGGAAACATGTCAACTATTTCTAAAAAATGTATATTAGAGACTGTTCATTAATAGTCTTAGGACACATGTTTTGAATAAAACAGAGATTATGAACAAAAATGCATTAATCTTTAACACTGGCAATATTATCTTCCCCTTAAATATAAATACCATATTTACTCGGGTATAAGACGCGAACTCTACATGTAAAAATGGCGATTTCTTAAAATCTCGTACATAAGACGCACCATAAATGATGGGAAATAGGAATGAGTGACGGTAAAGAGAATTGCTAATTAATGTGCAAATAATGTCACATTAGCTCTGTTGTATAAAATCTGCAAGGAATGAAATAAATATGCAGTAATACTTCAATTAAATAACATTTTCTGAGTTTTGATATATTCTTTGAATACTTTCTTGTTTCATATGTACATCGTTCGACTGCACCCAACAGTAAAAAATATTCCATGTACAAGGCACACCTAGGAGTTTTGCCCTATTTTTTTGGAAAAAAAGTATGCCCTATACACGAGTACATACGGTATGACCTTTTTTTTTTTATCCTTTACCCTAATTCATTCATACTTAAAAATCAGTTTTAAAAGTTTATATCAAAGTTTGTATCAATTTTAATATGGAGCTTTGAAAAGTTACTACATTATAATGAAAAAACTTTTTGAATTAACTTTTTTTATTTGCATAATCAATGGTACATTAAAGAAGTTATCATCAACTTGAATCTCAATTTGATTTTCTTTTTATTCTTCCACCATCTCTGTCGATTGCTGAGCACAACCAAAGCTGTACATCTTCCACATTTGCTTGTAAAACTGTTCTGGTAGTTGGTATTTGACAGACTGCAGCTGGAAAAAAAAAAAAAGATTGAGATTTTTTTTTTTTTTAAGTGCTGATGTCTTATAATGTATGAATACAAACCAGTAATGAGACAAATTAGAAACTACAAAATATATTGATTTCAACTTTGCCAAATGAAGTCTTAAACATGGATATTCAAAACTAATGAAAAAAAAATATTTAACAGGAAAACAACCATCCCTATATACATTGGAGTAATATTATCTAAAAATATCAGGTAACCAAAAAAGTTCAAGCGGTTTTTGAGAACAGGTATTTTTGCTGCGTAGGCATGGTCATACGTACTGATTCTGATGACATCATTTATGTGCATTACCTTTAAATTGCAATCAGTAGAGTTGTATCACGTTTCACTACCATATTTGTAGGAAGAACAACCGTTGACAAAGGAGATTTTGAGGCCTATTTTGCTCTATAAGTTCAAATTAGGAAACAAAGCTGCAGAGGCTGCTAGAAGAATGTGTTTGGAGAGACTTCAGTGAGTGAACGGACCGCTCAAAAGTGGTTCAGCAGATTTTCGTCCGGAGATGACAGCCTCAAAGACAAGCCCAGTGTTGGTCATCCGTCCATCTTAAACCAAGTCTAGCTGGAAAAGGAAATCAAACAGAATCCTGATCTAACATGCCAGGAGCTTGCACAAAGGTTTGGAGTATCTGACGAAACATCTTGAACATCTCATTGCATCTTCATAGCCTTGGGATTGTGGAAACTTGATAAGTGGGTTCCACATGTCCTGTCCGAGGAAAAAAAAAAAACTCCAATGATTGAACATCTGCTTGTCATTGGTGTCATGCCACAATTAGGGGGGGGGGGGGCTTGTTGAGCTTAAGCCGCATGGTAGGCCTCCCCACCTTGTTGAACATCTGTCACGCCACAACAAAGCCTCTTTCCTGGATCAGATATTGACATGCGACAAGAAATGGATAATGTATGATAACCGAAAGAAAACATCATTGGTCGACTTCTGGTTCCATCTCATTGGTTGCTAAACTGGGCATCCATCAAAAAAAGATAATGCTGTGTATTTGGTGGACTAGCGCTGGAATAGTTCACTATGTATTCTTAGAAAGCAGGAAAACAATCACAACCGAAGTCTACTCATCGCAGTTAAAAAGGGTTTCAGCTGCTTTGCTCAAAAAGTAGCAAGCTCTGGTCAACGGAAGAGGAGTTCTCCTCCTCCAGATAACGCCAGACCTCATACGGCCAAAGCCACCAGGAACGTAATAAAAACATTGGGCTGGCAAGTTTTGTCTCACCTACCTTACTCCCCAGACATCACCCCATCGGACTATTATTTGTTTTTGGCCATGGATAATCACCTGCGGGAACAGCAGTTCCAAACCCAAGATGATGTCATAAAAACTATAACCCAGCTTTTGGACTCTAAACCAAAAGATTTTTTTCAAAAAGGATATTTATAAGCTTGTGTCTCGTTGGGAGCACGTAATTGAAGCCAATGGTGATTATTTCAAAGAATGAAATAAGTGTGAGATTTTTGTGGGTCATTTTTATGCCTGATAAAAACCACACAAACTTTCTTGATTACCTGATAGAAAAAGAAATTCAAACACAAAGTGGAGAAACTGATTTGCTAACACTTGAGCATTTAAACATTTTACAACTGAATTCACATACAATAGACAGAATTGCCAACGTCTTGATTTACCATCGGTATTTTTCAATAAAAATTTTTGTTTTATTTAATTATCAAAGCGAAATGCTAAAATAAAAATTTATGTTGGTAGTGATAATTAGAAACAACAGTTAAGTTTTTTATCCCATGGTTGTGTGTGATGCAAGTTACATTAAATGTACTAAAAATTTATCCTATACATTAGTATCGCAAAAAAAGATTTAAATTTTAAGATAAAAAAAGACCCACTGCAAAACATTGCTGTATTGCAAAACCATAAATGTTATTGGAATAATGCATGTAACATGGAAAATGCTAGTATACAACTCATGAAAAGAATACAGATTTCAATAGCAAAAATTTTAGAAATTACAGTAAAAAAATGTTTTGTTGAGATTGCAAGTTTTTAACATAGCAGCCTTTGCAAACAATTATGGATTTCATTCAAAAATATTTATAGCAAAGATAGTAACATAGCTCAGTTTCCTGCATATCTGCCTCAGTCCTGATGTCACCTGTAAGAGAGACAAAACACTGCTTTAATTAATTGAAATGTTTCTAGAATTGTTCAAATTATTTCTAGATTTTTAGATGCGTACATATCATAAGCATTGATGAAATGACAGTCAAATCTTTTGAATCGTATTATCAATTTTAAACTGGTTTGTGTGGCATCTCAGTATTTATCTCAGGACTGAGGACGTTAAAGCATATTATAATGCTGTTTTTTGTATGGGAACTACAACACTGTTTCAGGCTATACATGCAATTCCTAGCTATGAATGTTTTTTTCAATGCATTGATCATCTTGAATGAAAAAACAGCGTTTTGGCATTCAAAAGATTTTCACAGTATTGAGACAAAATGCTAATATTTATTTACATCAAAACTACTGCTGTAATTGCATAACAACCAAACCAATATGATATACAGTACATGATAGTACAGCATAATTTAAATTTTTGCTTAAAATGTACCATTTCAAAATAAATAAATAAATAAATAGGTAACTTATTTAACTATAATGAATGTTGAATAATTTCATCAAATGGAATACAATATCTTACACTAACAGGGGTCAAAAATAGGCAAGATTTGAAGGCCATTTAACCCCTTCACGAAAATCCACTTAATAAAACAGACCCCTTCACAAAATTCTTCATAATAAAACCGTCTCCATCACAAAATTCTATTTCAAAAAAAGATGGTGTTTATTATTTTTATATTTTTTAATTTATAAAATGTGTAAATTGCAAACAAATCAAGTTTACCAGAAAATCAGGCTTCAGTAAAAAGATCTAAAGTATTTAAATTTAAAAGATTTAAATTTTTAAAGGATTTAAATATATTTTTGTAAATTAACTGCTAAAAGTAGAAATTCTGAAAACTTTTTAAAGGTTTCATTAAGTACAAACCGAATATTCGGCGAAGCCAAATATTCAACTTAATTGAATAGTTTGATATTCAATCTAACTGAATATTCGATAACATGGCTGGATACCGAATATTCGGTGCATCCCTAATTTATTACCTACTTAAGATATTTTATAACAGACTTGCCAACCTCTAAAAGTAAAAAATCAGGAGATTTTTGCATAGAAGTAAGGAGATTATTATTTTTAAGCCCCTCGCCCACCCACCTCGCATTAAAACACAATGGAATAATAATTGATAGAAGAAAAACACTACTCAAAAATGCGCATATTTAATACACACAAATTAGTCACTATATAATTTTAAACTGTGGCTGATGGGGATTTTATGGTGCAATAATTTATTAGTGACATGCTACACCAAGGCCAAAACAAACAAAAAGTTAGGTAAAATAACTAGTAAGAATATAAATGCAATTTGTACATCTTTGTATCTGCATTATTGCAACCGTCTGTTGACACTGTAAATGGCCTGATCTTAAGATGTCAATTATAGTATCTTTACTATTACTAGCCATCTTCTTCACAATTGAAGTCGTTTTTGTCCTAGCACAGGCATATTTTTTCGCCACAGCACTGTCCGGGAACATTGTTTTAAAAAGTGATGAAGCGTGATCGGTAGCACTCAGCAGTATATTGTGCTCCAATAAAAATGAAGTAAAAAGGCATTCCGCTTTAATAGTACGTTGATCTGTTTCATCAACAGAAAATGAAAGTTTTTTTAATCAATTTAGATCGTTTTTGCTTTTTTGTTCCAATAGGCTTTACAACATCAGCTCTGCCACCCTGCGAAATTTTAAAATCAAAAGAACACACAGTGCATCCAAGGGCGGATCCAACCCAACCTCCAGGGGGGAGTCAGAACTTTTGACAGATGATTTAATGAAACAATTTTAAAATACAGTAAATCTTGTGAAAACGGAATTACGATAAAAAGTAGCAAATTTCGCCGATCGGGCATAAAAAAATCGCAAAATTTGTCGATTAGGCACGTAAAAAAAAAAACTAATTTTGTCGATCGGACGCGAAAAATCTCAGATTTCGTATATCGGCAAGGAAAAAAATCTAATTTTTTTTATAATACTTGAAAAAATTTTGTTCATAGGTTGTGGAAAAGTCGCCAGTTTTGTCTGTTTACCGCGCAAAAAAAATGCGAATTTCGTTGACCTGGCACGGAAAAATCGAAAATATCGTCAACTGGACATTGGAAAATCACGAGTTTTTTATATCAGCCCTCCAAAAATTTCGAATTTTGTCTGTATGTCTCAGAAAAACCACAAATTTTGTCGACCGAACACAAAAAGTTGCGAATTTTGTCTATCTGGAACGAAAAAAATCTCAAATTTCGTTAACAGGGCACGGAAACCTCCCAATTTTGTCGATCGCTTCGTAGAAAGCGCGAAATTATTCGATCGGGAATGGAAAGATCGCGAATTTTGTTCATTGGGAATAAAAAAAATTGCGAATTTTGAGTTGATATAGAACGCAAAAATTGCCAATTTCGTGAATCAGGAAAATATCGCGAATGTAGTCGATTGTCTCCGTAAAAGCGAATTTTATTGTTCGATGCGGAAAAATGCATATTTCATGGACAAGAACAGAAAAAGGCGCGAATCTCGTCAATTGGGCACAGAAAAATCCCGAATAATGTCGACTGCTTTCGTAAAAAGCGCGAAATTAGTCGATCGGGAACGAAAAAATCGCTTTTGGTAGGGCACGGAAAAATTGGGAACGAAAAAGTCGCAAATTTGGTCGATCATTTTCTTAAAAAGCGGATATACAGTTGATCTGGAATGAAAAAAAATTACAAATTACATTGATGTTGTGAACGAAAATTGACAATTCCATTGATCGACAATTTTGTCGACGATTCACAAAAAAATTAAATAAATCTTTGAGCATCTGCAGAACAATCTTAAGTTTCGTCAGTATCGCGAGAAAAAAAATCAGGGATTTCATCAGTTTACAGCAGGAAAAACATGCATAGCTCGTCATTCAATTAAGAAATGCGTATTTCTTAGTTCGTGTACGGAAAAATTCATATTTCATCGAACGAGAACGGAAAAATGTGCTAATTTTGTGGATTGGGCCCGAAAATTTTGAATTTTTTCAATCAAGTGAAGAAAAATCGCAAATTTCGCAGACCATTTGTGGAAAAATCTCAAATTTCGTCGATCACACTCCAAAAAATCGTGAATTTCATCGATTAGGCATGGAAAAATTCTGAATTTCGTGGATCGGCTTCGCAAAAATTGCGAATGTCACCGATCGGGTGCTGAAAAATTGTGAATTATGTCGATCAGGTGCAGAAAATTTGCGAATTTTCTCGATCAGTTTCGAAAAAAGCGCAAATTCTTTCGATTAGAGGCTATTTTGCGTTTCTGTTTTAGCACCTTTTATTTAGACTGTACAGTGTACATCCCTCTTTGAAGAGCTCCAGGGGGGGGGGTCATGACCCCCCCTTGGATCCGCCACTGAGTGCATCTGGTGTATAAACTTCCTTCTGATGACGGCACGATGCGTTCAAATTCTTCGGTAAACGAAGACTGATAAGACTTATCATATTTCTTTTTTGATGCCATAATTACGAATTCATAAAAAAATTGCAAAACATATCACAAAATAAAAAATTAAACGCGATTTCGCTCTACTGATCAACAATATTCAAAATAACAGCTAACACAGATATAACAATAGCTTATACTATTTATCTATCGAAACCCACGACACTTCACGTTTATTGGGCAGTTGCGCCGTAACCACACCTCCTCACGATATGACTTCAAACCCATTAACCAATCACTGAAGAGAAATGGTTTTCTGGCTTTCTTCGTTATGACAAATTGGTTGGCTGGTTCTATTTTATGTAATAACGGGAAACTAAGATGACAAAATTTTCATACATCGTAAAAAACTGGGAAAAATTTGCAGAAAAGCGAGAAATCAGAAGAAATTAGTATATAAGCGGGAGATCGGGAGAATGATTAAAAATCGGGAGACTTGGCAAGTCTATTATAAGCAAATTATGTATAATTGTAATCACTATTTTTAACAATGGCATATCATACACACACAAAAAAAAAAAATACTTCAATGTTATATAGTGAATCAAGGTTAATGTTATTTAACAGATATTCGAGTAGAGGTTTTGAATACATTTTATCAGTATTAAATTTCAACTAAATAAATACTCTAAGCATACATTTCGATGCAAAGGATCAAAGTATCAATAAGATTTTTGACAGACTTGATAAATCATTATATTGATAATAAAGGCGAAAATGATCAAGACTTACCTCAAATTCAGTAACAAGAAATTACCCTGGATGATTCTACTTTATTAAGAACCCAAATTAACAAAAATGTGGTAAACAATGTGGTTACAGTTAATGCTCAAAGTGTTTATTAGTTCCGACAATTAAAATCCCTAAATATGACAATGAAACGGGATTAAATAACGGGAAAAAAAAAAACAGAAAACAGAACTTAATAAAGTTTTTTTTTTTTTTAACTTTCTATAAAAGTGAATTGCTTTCATAACATATCTAAGAGATATGATTAAGGAAATAAATATCATTCAGTGTATGAGGTGCATCTTTTTTTTTCTATTTTCTAATCTTGTATACTTAAATTGAGCGATTGAAGTCAGATGATTTTGCTTCTAGAAATTCTAAAAGACATATATATAACATTATATATGGGTCATTCTTCAAAAAAGGGCATATTTCAGAATTTTTTTTTTTTTAATTTAAAAACTTTTTTTTCACTTAATTTTTATTTCTGGGATTTATAAGCAAGTGAGGAACACTAATAAAGCTATGGTCCTGTTCAATTAATTTTATTTATGTAATAAAAAATATTTAAAAAATTTAATGGTAACGGAGTGGAGATGCATATTCTTATTAACGTATAAAAGTAACTAAAAATCTTAAAATAGAAAGGAATATAACACATTGAAATAAAAACAAATGCATATACTGCTCTAAAATTTTATAATTTGAAAATTATCAAAAATAAAGTTAGTTTATTGCACACATAATGGCCTCTGTTAAAAGTGGGTTCATTTAGAATTTCTAGTATCTGTTTCTGATCAATAAAGTCTGTGTCATCATTTTCTGGAAAAATAAAAACCACCCCAATCTTTGATTTCTTCAGAAAGTTCACCTTATACATCTCATTCATTTCTATGGACATGATTTTACAAATGAATTGATACTTTTTCATTTTCACAAATTTCTCAACCCTTACCCATGCACCAACATTGGGAATTTTGAAAAATGTTGCTTGAAACAGATTGTGGAAGTACCAATTATGAGAGTGAAGGAAAAAAAAAAAGATTTATGCGCATTTTATGAATTATACAGCATAAGACATATGTCAGAAAAATTAATATATTTAAAACTTATTAATGCTCATTAAACTCATCAATTTTTGCCAAGTTCAGACATTAATTTGTATTTTCTCACAATCTATTCTACTACACCTGATATTACTTTTCTATATTTTGTCTTTTGTTTTAAATTGTATTTTAGTTGCTTTGTTAAGACTTCACCATACAATATATATTTTTTAATTGCTAGTGAAATATGCCGACCTTTAACAAGTTCTTTTACATTTTTTTTATTATTATTATTGCTGGAGTATCCAACTTTGCGATTTGAGATCTTTGTGCTCTTTTTTTGTACTTTTCCATCATATTATTAGATTCTTTAAGCTTGGCTTTTAACTTTAGATTTCTCATTCTTCAGACCACGTACATTTTTTCTTCGTCTGTTTCTATACAGGCTTTCTCTACTTGTTGAAGGCACATTTTGTACCAATATTGGTAAACCTAAAGATAGGCTTGCTAGCGGAGTATTTTCTTCAATCTTTTTCTCTAATTCTTTTTTCTTTTTGCTTAGGTTGTAAGATTTCTTGCTCTTTTCTCGCCAATTTTTTCTAACATTTATTTGTTCTTGTGGTGTCATTTTATTAATGCTTTTAATTTTATCTTAATTTTACCTTTCCTTGTATCTCTCCTTTCCTTCTCAAGCCTAAGTGAGTCATTTTTTGTCGCATCACATAGTCTCTGTATGTTCTCTTTCTTTTTTTGATTGGCAATACACTTTTTTTCGACCTTTTATATTATTATGCTCATTTCTTTTCTTTATCATAGAACTAAAAAAAATTATATACAGTAGACTCCCTAAAACGACATTTGTGAATTTTATGAAGCCAATCAACAATATGTGCGACTTTTACAAAGCTCTGATTTTTAAGAAGCTGATCAATGAAATTCATGATTTTTTTTCGCATGATCACCGCAAATTGCAATGTTTCTTTGCATGATCGACAAAATTTGCGATTTTTACGAGGCCAATCGACAAAACATGTGACTTTAACGAAGCCGATCAATGAAATGCACAACTTTAACAAAGCTGATCGACACGATCTTTCCGCATCGGATCAGGAAAATTTGCAAATTTTACTAAACCGATCAAAGAAATTTGCAATTTTTACAAAGCAGACCGATGAAATTCTAATTTTTCTTTGTATGATTGATAAAATTCACGATTCTTCCGTGGCAAATCGACGAAATTCGCGTTTTTTAACCAACTTTGACAAACTATTTTTTTTACGCGGCAAGATGAAATTCGTGATTTTTCTTCTGTGCATCATCGCAAAATTTGTGTTTTTTCCCCGTGCCTTATAAACAAAATTTGTGATTTTTTTCACTCCTGATCAGTGAAATTTGCTATTTTTTCTGAGCGTTATGGGCAAAATTCGCTATTTTCCCATGCCTGATCAATGAAATTCACGGTTTTTCCACGGCCGATCTACTAAATTTGAGATTCTTAAGTGCGAATCTTAATTTTTCCCTGCGGTAAATTGACGAAATTGATGATTTTTTGTGACTTAAGCAGAAAAATTGCAATTTTTTACAATTGTAAATTAACGAAGTTTGCGGGCCACAGGTTGTGCATCCCTAATCTAAGGAGTTCTAAGCACTGCTTAGAAATTTGTTTCACTTAGAAATAATTTCTAAGAGAAATTAATTCTCTTAGAAATTACTTATTTCAATTCTATTATTATTTTAAAGGAATTTTTTTAAAAAATAATCTTTATTTTAAAGATTCTATTATTATTTTAAATTATTTATTAGAATATTCCATAATCTGCACAACCTTTGGCCCCAGATCTAATCAAAAAATTAAAACTGAAACATACCTGACTTTCAAACTATCTTTATGTTACGTATTTCCCAGTCATAATCTGGCCCCATTTTTTTTGACATAACTTTATTAAGCTTAATGCTACAACGAATAGCTGGCCAGTAGCACGATTCTTCTTTACCATTTTCTTTTGCAAACCACATGCATGGAATTAAGTATATCTGGCCTTTTTCATCTGTAAATTCTACAACATCATATTCATATTTTGAGCTAAAAAAATTTTCATATTGTTAAAAAGTAAAAACACATTTTGAAAAAATGTACATTAAAAACAAATATTGACACTTCAATAATTATACAAATATAATTACTTATACTATACATCAATGCTATAACTGTGATTGTTCTAGTATAAATTAATATCAAATCATTTTGGCTGTATATGTCATTGTAAATTTAAAAAAGAAAAAATACAAAAAAGAAAAAAAAACTGTGGTGAAATAATTTTAAGTTAATTGAATTTATGACAAAGATTAAAAATGACACGCGATTTTTACGTTTCTAAATTTTCGCAATTTTGTGACACTGGTTCACTTTTATAAAGCGGTATTTTGATGAATTTTACATTTATAAAGTGATTCAGGGACGATTCTGTTCAGTATTTTCTGAAAATTTAAGATATTCAATGCCGGAAAAAGAAAAAAAAAAAGTCATCAATCTGGAAATTTAGAGAAAAAACATACAATGAATTTCAACAAATGGTTGTCCAAACAAAATCAATGACAATAAAAACTCAAATTTCGTTAAAAGAAATGTGAATTTCATCAAAGAATAGTGCAAAAAACCTGCAAATTTCATCAGATTCACAGAAAAATGCTAATTTTGGGCAGGGAAGAGATAGCTGAAAAAAAAAAAAAGAAAATATTGTTAAAAAAAAAAAAAATGCAGGAAAAGGTAAATCTTTTAAAACTTGTAAATTTCATCAAACGATCACGAAAAACTCATTGCGCCAAAATATGTTAAAAAAACTCCCATATATCATCAAAAAATTGTGAAAACCTCACAAATTTCATCAAAAAATTGCAAATTTTTACAAAAATCGTGAAAAATCTGCAAGTTTTGTTAAAAAATTGCAAAAAATAAATAAATTTCATCAAATAGTCATGGAAAAAATAGTGTCAAAAGTACACCCCCCTTCCCCTCTTAAACACTCTGCTGTAACTTTTCAGAAAATTTGCTGTGAATTTCAAACAAAAATTTTTATTCAGAATTGCCCCTGAAGAACTCTTTGACAAAATTTTTGTTTCTTTTACAATCTCTTAATGAAATGCACGTTTATTGATATGATTTCATGAAATTTGAAAATTTTAAGTGGAGTTTTGGTAAATTTGGGTTTATATGGCGATCCTTTCAAAAAATTCGCATTAATTCTGTGATGCTTTCACGAACTCTACGTCCGCGATTTTTCTATGAAACTCACACTTTTTCTCGATCTTTTGAGGACGATTACGCTTTTCCCCTGCTATTCCTTGAGAAAATTAGAGTTTTTTTTCACAATGCTTCAAGAAAATTGGTGTTTCTATCGAGATCCTCTAACAAAATTCAGTGCGTTTCCATTTTCTGAGAAAGACTGACAAAATTGATTGTGAAAATATGCGACTCAGCTCGGTTCAAAACTTATGAAAAATCGGCTATCAGCCCTGAAATTCGGACATAATTTCCAGGCAGATAACTGATGTTTCATAATTTTTGGAATTGAATTTGTTAATTTTTAGGAAAATTCGGAGCGAAATGACTCCGTTCTTGCATCAGAAAATAGCAAGAAACTTGTGTTAATCGATAGCCAGGAAAAAAAAAATTGCGAAATTTGTCGAACAGTTTTTGGGGGAAAAAAATCGCGAATTTCAACGATTTTTTGCAGCAAAAAACTCACGACAAAATATGCGATTCAGTCGCACGAAAATATAATAAAATTCACAAAAATGTCAGAAGTTGACTGTAGTTTCAAAATGCAAAAAATTTCAGAAAATTCACGATTTTTTTTCTTTGTGTGTGTGTGGGGGGGGGGGGGGCCTTTTGTCCACAATATTCTTTTGGGTGGGATTTCAAAATTTCGGGCATGAATCCTGCCCTGAATGTTTTTCCTTGTTCCTTTTTACGACCCAAAAATAATCCAAATCTTGATTTAGCGACCTTTTCACATCCTCCAGAAATTATAACATCTAGAATCAGTGAAGACTATTTTTCTTTCCAACAAATATTACATGCATTTTACTGCACATGGATCAAGATGTTATACAATGTTTAAAAAATATAACGATAAATAAAAAATACAATGGTATTCTAATCAATAAGAAGTAAAGAAAATTCACAAAATGAGTTTTTAGTGGCTATTCGCACAGCAAATGATTTTAGGCAGGTGTTTTCTCAGGATATAGTTTTGCTTCCATTTTGCCGGATATGTAAAGAACCAAACTTTGGAACTTGAACCTGATGCCCATGGGCTGAAAAAACAGAGCATGACATTTGAAGATTCCAATCATCTAATATGCAAATATTATGAAAGCATGTTGTTTGGGTGCAAAATTATACATTTAAAGTTTGAAGATTATGTTGACATTCACAAAGAATTTAAAGCTGAGAAATCAGTTTTTTTTAAAAAAAGATTGAATCTGCAGCTTTCACAATCCTGATTAGATATTCCAAATATTTTTTTTTGCAAGGAAAATGACGATGTTCCATATGTACTTCCAACATTTAAAAAGATGTCACCAAGGTGTATGGAGCATTTACATCAAATTATCTGGAACAAGAGGAAATTCTAACATTTTTAAGAAGTTTCCAACTGTCGTTTGAAGCAAAACCGCATAACTTGAATATTTAAAAAATGTTTTGTAATTTCATAATTTTTAGCCATTTTTTACATTTAAAAATTTAGACTAAATTCTACAAATTTACTTTTTATTGCATAAGTCAATAGTTTTAACTACATTACAATGCTAGGTATTTTTTAAGTCTTAAGATCAGGGTTGGAAAAAACTTTTTTTTTTTTCAAAAAAAAAAAAAAAAATTTTGTTTGAAGCAGGTTTTTTTGGTTTAAATTGGTTTTTTTTTTTTCTTAAACATCCCTCCTTATTACATATACATGCATATTTATTGATAAAAAAAAGACATTATTGGATTATAAGTAGTGTAACTTCATTTAAAAATAATTTAAATTAAATAATTACAATAAATTGGGTAGTAATTACAATAAATTGGGTAGAGATGCACAATCTGTGGCCCGTGGGCCAAAAGTGGCCCGCAACGGGTTAACATGTGACCCACGAACTTCGTCAATTTACAACTAGAAAAAAAATGTAATTTTTGAGCAAAAGTCGAGAAAAATATTGTAAATTTCGCCAGTTTACCGCTGGAAAATATAACATTTTGTCAGTCACTTATGAATCGCAAATTTCACCGGTCATTCAAAGTAGACCGGGCATGGAAAAATCGTTAATTTCATTTATCAAGCACATTTCATTCATCAGGAATGAAAAATAGCGAATTTTGCCCATGAGGCTCGGAAAAATAGCAAATTTAACCGATCGGACACGGAAAAATCATGGTTTTGTCGATCAAAATCATACAATTTGTTGATTGGGCAAGAAAAAATCGTCAGATTTGTTGCTGATGCGCGAAAAAATTGCAAAAATTCATCCGCTGCAGAAAAATTGCATGTTTTCTCGGTTTATCACGTGAATTTCGTTGATGGGGCACGAAAAAAATCGTGAATTTTACGATGATGCACAGAAAAATTGAAAATTTCTTTGATTGGCTGCGAAAAAAATAGCGAGTTTTGTAAATTTATCAAGAAGAAAATTAGCTATTTTCATCTTGCTGTGCAAAAAAATGCAGATTTTGTCAAAATTAATTACAAATTGCGAATTTCGTTGACTGCGCACAGAAAAAATGCAGATTTCGTCAGTTAAATGTTGAAAAAGCGCACATTTCGTCAATCGGACACGGGAAAACCGCGAGTTTTATTGATCGGGTTCCGAAAAATCACAAATTTCATTGGTAGAACATTAGAATATAGCGAATTTTGTCGATTTTACGCAGAAAAGCTGAAATTTTCGTTTTCAGATATCCGGTGCAAAAAATTTGCGAATTTCGTCTATTAGCTTTGCAAAAATTGCTAATTTCGTTGATCAGGCTCGTAAAAATTGCGAATTTTGTCAATCGGCTTCATAAAAATCGTGAATTTCGTCGATAAGGTTTGTAAAAATGGCGAAATGCGTCAATCTGGTATGGAAGAATTGCAAATTTTATCAATTATACGAGGAAAAGTTGCAAATTTCGTCGATCGGCTTTGTAAAAATCGATAATATCATCAATCATCCGTTGGAAATTGCGAATTTTATCATTCATGTGAAGAAAAATCGCGCATTTTGCCAATCAGTTTTGTAAAAATCGCAAAACTTGCCGATCAGCTTGGTAAATTGCATATTTCGTCAATTGGCTTTTTAAAAATCTCAAAATTCATTGACTAACTTCCTAAAAATTGATAATTTCATCGATTGGCGTCGTAAAAATCTATATTTGTGTCGATTGGCGTCGTAAAAATCGATAATTTTGTTGATCAGCTGCAGTAAAATCGCGAATTTTATCAATCATGCGAAGAAAAATCGCGAATTTCGGCGATTAGTTTTGTAAAAATCGCAAATTTTGGCGATTGACTTTGTGAAAATCGATAATTTTGTCAATTAGCTGCAGAAAAATCGCGAACTTCAGCGATTAGCTTTGTAAAAATTGCAAAATTCGCAGATCAGCTTTGTAAAAATCTCATAATTCGTGGATCGGCTTCGTAAAAATCAAAAATTTCATCAATCGGCTGCGTAAAAATCTCGAATTTGTTGATCGGTTTTGTAAAATTTGTGAATTTTCCCAATCGAATTTTCTCGATCAATTTCGTAAAAACTGCGAATAACTTTCGTAAAAATCCCAAATTTGGTTGATCAGGCATGGAAAGATGTAAATTTTGTTGATCGGCTCCTTCCCTCATAAAGTTCACATTTTTTCTGGCACCAGCCACTTATCTTTATTTTTAGCACTTTTAATAGAAGAATATTTACTCACTTGAATAAAGTCAAGGAATGTTACTACATCTTGAGAATAATTTTTGCTATATCTGTTATACATACAAACTTACAAACTGCTGTATATCCTTACCAACTGAATTGGATATTTTGACTGGCTAAGCAAACGTAAAGGGATATTCCCCACCCGACCCAACTTTTCTCTGAAAATATATTTAATATCTGATTATAGGCCAGAAATTACCTTCGAAATCGAATTCTCTTCATGTTATTGATGTGGCCCACGACCACGCAGACATATTTGTAAGTGGCCCTTCTCTTGAAAAGGTTGTGCATCCCTAATTTAAACAATATTTACAAACAGTCTTATGCTCAGAGAATAAATTACTCTACACAGTGAAACATGAATAGTCTGAAAATCTTTATAAACAATCTTTTGATTATTAATAATAAAGACTTGGATGTAATTTGATAAATATAATATTCTTTTTCACGGTTATTCAAATAATAAATTTCAAATACTTTTTGGGATTTAGATATTTTGAGTGTGTGGCAGTTTGAAGTCAATATTTTTGGTCATTAGATTCAGCGATAACAGGCGAAAAAATACGATTGTTAAAATTAAAATGCTATAACTAACACCCAATCTTTGAATACCCTCTTATTCAACTTCGTATTTTGATTTTAAATCAAAATAAACTCCCCAATCAAGATTTTTTTTTTGTTACAGCTTGAGCATAATCTTAGAAAGCAAAAGCATAATGATATGTTATTAATTACGTTAATCTGGGTTTTTTTTTTCTTTCAAAAAATGAAATATTTTATACTAAATATTGAATATTTTAAATTTATTTTATCTCTGATCAATTCACACCTTTGAAGCTTTTTCTTTAAAGCAATAGATATGTTCACAAACACATACTGATAATAATCCTATACCAAAAAAGTGACCTAAATTCACTATATCTAATGTTTATTACTGAAATAAAGTGTTAAAAGTAGAAATTGTATATATCCAATTTTCTGAAACATGTAAATTATAAAGAAAAAAAGAAAAATTCATTGGATTTCTTCTAAAAAAAAAAAAAAAAAAAAAAACAGTTGGTTTAAACCAACATCTAAATACATATAACAGTATAGCTCTTGTTACAGTAAAAAAAAAAAATTACTTATCGGTAATTGTCCTGCGTGTGATTGATAATTACCCTGTTGCCAGGGTAATTAACGATCTTTGAAACTTTAAAATTCAAAAATATTTAAATAATATTTTAATCAAAGTCTATTTGATTGAATAAATACATGAAGCTTTAACCATACTAAATTTGATTATAACAATTGAAATAATTAAAAAGAGATTTAGATGTTAGTGTTTTTTTATTTGCCCGATACAGTTCATTTCAACATTTAAATCATAATACTAGTGTTCACTCTAGAAATAAAAAGGGCATGGTGCTATTCACTAAAAAGGGCACTACTGCAGCAGAAAAGGGCACTTTTGCAAGAAAAAATATGTTATTGCCTTTAGAAAGGAAAAAAGAAAGCGGGAAAATACATAATTTTTAAGTAAGATAAATCAAATATTAATTTTGAATGATTTTATGATATAAAAATTAAAAATTAAATTAAATTAAACAATGATTGAATAGTTTGATGTTCTTTTTCTTAAAGAAATAAAAAATTCTATAATTTTTGAACACACAAATTTAGAAATACTACGGAATAGAATAAATATTTATTAAAAATCTCTGGGTAAAACGAATGGTGCATTTTTCTACTTTTAAAAAGGGCAGGGTGCATTTTGCAAATTTGAGAAAGGGCAGGGTGCTGCACCCTTCAAAAATGGCCTAGAATGAACACTAATAATACTTTAAGTTCTTTAAAATGCATATGAATTCTGTTTTGACATAATGAAATTTGTGAAGATAATGCATAAAGATTTTATTGCTATATTTGAAGCATACCATTTCAGAGCTTGAAATCAGGGTTGGTAAGTTTTAAACACTCAGATGGTTTTATCTGTCATGTCAAAAAGCCCTTTGACATAGTTTTTAAAAATGACTGTCAAAAACTCATATTAGGCTCAAAAGGGTCTGAATATAAATATAACCAACATACAAAGAGATGATTGAGAAAAAAATAAGAACAAAACAAAAGAGAGATTATATAGATATTGTTTTGCAGCTTAAAGATAAAGTTTTGTTGTTGAGTCAACATTGCAATGAAACATTTGAATGATTTCATTGTCAATAAAATAAAACTATATTCATCAATACAGCCTAAAACAAATTTTAAAACCGATTCTCTTTAAGCATAGATCAATTAATTTAAAATTACAGGTCAAAAGCTAAAAGTTTCTGTGACTAATGAACATAAATAACACAAATACCATGTTTACTGGCAAGTATTGGAGAATATTCAAAATATTTCACTGATATAGTACAAGAAAATAACTTTTTTCTACTTAAAACTTATTTTCTTTTAAAAGCATTTTATTTTTATCAATAAACGTATAATCATAAAGACTGCCAAGTATGTATTACATCTTAAAACATTATGCTAGCACAATATTCCTGTTTTATAATAATTTTCACATATATTTAGCTTAAAGTTATCTTAAAAGTGCAACCAGATTTAACAATTGCATATTAGAAATCAATCTAGGATAAGTTTTTTGTGAATATTTAAATATTTTTTTAAACTTTGTACATTAAGCATAAAACTTATTTAAATATACAAAAATAATTGATAATATCAGTAAAAAAGCTATTTAATTCCAAAATTAAATGGTAAAAGCAAGAAAATATCGTTGTGATTAAGCTTAAACACACTTAAAATAAAAATTTTAAAAGAGCTAAAATTTTCGACTTCTATCCGAAACAAAACATTCGTAATGCTTAGCAAAAGATGTCGTTTACAAGCGATATATGAATTTGTTTACAAAAGATATATTTTTACGAAATGAATATGTTTACAAAAGATATATGAAACTATATACTTACTTTTCTTTGTCAAGCTTTTATTTTTATTTTCTTGTCACATTTTCATGGTCATAAGTCACAACACAATGCTGCCGCGTTCTTATTTCAAAATGAAATTCCAAATAATCACAGCGCTGCCAAACGATGAATTGCAAGATACAAAATGTTTTCGATATTCCCAGCGCCACCTAGGGTAAGGATTACCAACAGAAATACTGCAAAAGTTCGTGCGGTCCAATGGCGTGGTGGGCCGGCGCATGGTCGATCAGTGGAGGTCTATCGAATTTTATCTGATGGTTTCAAACAGCAAAGTTGACTGCTGTTGTCCAGCAGTGGTTATGCAGTGGTAGGCCAATAGCCAGCACTTTCCCATCATTGCCAGCACCTATCTTGCTGCTGGCCAGCATTTTTCTCTTTGCTGGGTAGATCTAAAATTTAAAGAAAATCGGATAATTCAGCATAAAACCCTATTTAGCTAACTTAAGGGGGAGGTAACAGCCCCTCCCCCCTTTATAATTAACAAAAGAATACCACAACAAATGAGCGAAGCTTCTTACTACTATGAGCCTGTATCCAGAAATTAAAACAAATGGGTTAATTCTGTATGAAAAACCATTTACATAAATTATGAGGGGTAGTTTCCATATCCTCCCTTTATACTTATCCAATGAATTCCAAAAACAAATCAGGGAAGCGCCATTTCAGAATAAACTTTTATACAAAATTTGAAGCAAATCGATAAATTTTGAGTGAAAAACATAAATTAAGATGGGGGGGTTAACCCCCCCCCCCACATTCCCTTCCAGAAGAAAAAGTGAGGTTGGGGGATATTCTGAACTTTCGCTGCAAAATCTTAACTATTTTTGAAATATTTTAAATTTGTAGATTTAGAATATATTAGCAAAAAACATTAATGTACAAAAATTAAGGGAACTGATCACTCAGCTTTGGAATTCTCCTCCATAATGTTAAGTCTATGGACGTTTAATCCATTCGTATATTTAAAATATCTCTTGGGGAAATAAATTTTTTAGCTTCTTTTTTCTGTGTACTCTCCTAAAAAAAATGTTTCTTTTTTTTCTTTGTTCTCAAATTATTTGTAAAATTTATGCTTAATTGTATATTTTATGCATTAAAAGCTTACGAGCTATGAGCAAAATTTTAACACTTCATATAAAATTAAGTATATGCCTAGAAAAAAAAATTTCAAAACTAAGCAAAACAAAGACATCTTTTAAGAGGTGTATACAAAAAATAGAAGTTAAAAATATTAATTTCGCGACAAGATATTTTACACATACAAGACCAGCAACATCAAGAAAGAATAAGCAAATATTTGATTTGCACAGTAATCTCTTTTTCTTTTATTTGTGGAATTTTATTCATTTATATTATAACAACTACACATCTTTAGTTTATCCTTCACTTATTAACTAAAGTTATCAGCGGGCCTCAAAACGTTTAATCGAATTTTAAACGAACTTCTCCTTAAACGCATTGAAATATTTTGAAAATGATTTGATCGTTTTTATTTTATTCAGCAATAGTTTTTGCTTGCTTTGCGAAATACGTAGAGTGAGCAAATTCACTGTATTTCAACTTCGTTGATCTATTCCGTTGAAATTGTTTTACTTCTACGAAATAAATTTAATAGGATAAATAAACTCAAGAAGGAAAAGTGAGCTTGGACGATATTCTGAACTTTCGCTTCCAAATATTCAATATTTATGAATTATTTTGTATTTGTAGACTCCCGTAAGACATGGTGACGTCACTGCAACGTCGTTGTGAAGTCACATTGTGACTTTGTGACCATCGAGTGTCGATGTAACGTCACGTGACGTCGATGTAAAGTCACAGTGACTAAAATGTGAAGTCGTTATGGCCGTTTTAGAGCTTTTTTGTGACGTCACATTGTGACCACTTTGCGACGTCACAATGTGACCAATTTGTGAAAAGTGTGTCATTTGTGACTACTTTGACATTAACATTGTGACGAACTGTGAAAATTTTTTTAGAAAGTCACATCTTAGTCACATTGTGGCGTCACTGAGTGGTGGCATTTTCGTCACAGATGTGATGTGACCAAAGTGACTCACAGTGACGTCATTGTGACGTCACTGTGAACATGCATGCTATGAGGGCTTTGACTATTTTAGCAAAGATTTAAAAAAAAATAATGTATACAATTAAGGATGCATTAAAAAAATATTTTTCCACATTCAACAGCTCGAAAGTTTCTAATATATATTTTAAGACTCATTTTTAAAAATAGAAACATGAAACTTGTTGATGTGATTTTTGAAGAGATGTATAAAATACCGTTTGATTTCATTTTTCGCTCAATTCATTAGAATTTGATTTATAAAAAATTATCTTCTCAATATGGCCATAGATTTCCCCGCATCTGAAAATTCGGTGCAAAACGCTAACTTTCACAGTATTTTTTTACAATAATTTCTACATTTATAAAACTATCGACAAGAACAGCACATTGTGTACTTCCTAAATAAGAGAATTTGTCAGTTTGATGCGTTTGAGAGTGAAAAAGTAATTTAAAATTAAATCAGAAAATAAGCAGTTTGGATTGGAATACACTCTTAAGGGTAATGCTCACTCAGCTTTGGAATTCAATTCCTTGGTGTTAAGTCTATTCATGTTTAAGACATTCGTATATTTAAAATATCTCTTGGAAAAATTAATATTTTAAATTTCTTTTTTCTGTGTACTTTTTTTTAAAACATGTTTCTTTTCTTTTTCTTAGTACTCAAAATATTTGTAAAACTTATGGTTAATTTTATTTTTTATGCATTAAAAGCTGACGAACAGTGAGCAAATTTTTAACACTTCATATAAAATTAAGTATATACTTAAAAAAATTTTCAAAACTAAGAAAAACACAGACACTTTTAAAGAAGTGCATATAAAAAAAAGAATTTAACCACTTAATCGTCACGCCCGAGACATTCACGGGTCGCAAGCTTTACGGCTTTTATTCGATTTCCATCAGTTTCATAAAATAGCGTAATTGGTTTTATTCTGGTATCGTTTTACTTGTCATTAAATAAGATGAATATTTTTTTTTCAAAAAAGTGGTGGCAATTATGAATTTGAATTTTTAAACCGTGATTTAATGCGACAGTTAAAGGGTTAAAAATGTTAATTTCCTGGGGAGATATTTTAAATAAACGAAAACATCAAGCACCCGTAGACTTTACATTAGTGAGGGGAAATCCGAAACTGAGAGATCAGTTCCCTTGAAATAGAATAAAAGTGAGTTGATTTGCACACTACTTTCATTTTTTTTTATTCGTGGAATTTTATTCATTCGTATTGTATCAACTGCACATCTACGGTTTATCCTTTTCAATGAGAAAAAATATATACCGCCTTCAATTAGAATGAATAGTCAGTTATTTTCTGAATCCCTAAACTAGAATTATAGATTTCCGAATTATGCGAATAAGGTGAACATCTAAGCTCAATAGACGAAATGATTTAAAAGTTCTAATCTCTTGTTTCCTAACTGACAAAATTACAGGGTGTTTCAAAAATGACCGGTATATTTGAAAAATCAATACAAATTAAATGGCCAACGATAGACATGCACCGTATGTTGCAATATACTTGGGACAAGAGTAAATTTTCAGGCAGACAAACTTTCGAAATAAGTTACAATTTCCAAGAACAGATGGCGCTGCAGGCGACTTGAAAGATATAGAAGAAAACGCAGTCTATGAGTTCGCTATTCTGTAAGTCGTCTTTCTGCTATAAGCATGTGCTGTTCACAGATTGCAAGTTTGCTTTAAAAAATGGTTTGATCCTTAGAACAGAGGATTTTTGACTTGAAAGACCAGGTGTACCGCCACAATCCAGAAACAATTGAACAATTGAAGCAGTACATCTCTTCTGCATGTGAAGCCATCCCGCCTGACACGTTTACAAAAATTTCTGGTGATTTCTTTCAGAGACTACGCCATATTATTGCTGCGCATGGTGGATATGTTAAAAATACCGTACTTTAGATTTTTTCCAGATTGCAGCGCCGTCTGTTGTTGAAAATTGCAACTAATTTCGAAGCTCGTCTGCCTGAAATCTTACTGTTGTCCCAAGCATATTGCATCAAACGGTGTATTTCTATCGCTGCCCATGAATTTAGTTCTTATTGATTTTTCAAATATACCGGTCATTTTTTAAACACCCTGTATATTGAATCGTTTTAGTAATGAGAAACTATCATTTTATTTCTGAAATTGTTTCATAAACTAGAATTTTAGCTACTAAAATTAATCTCTTGTGGTCGCATCTATTTACAGAAAATTTTAAATAAATTTGACCACGAAAATATAGGGAAACGCTCTTGAATTCCCGCAAGATACTCTAGAATTCTCTTGCAAATGGAACTAAAATGTATTGAGATGACATGGAACTAGTATACTTGCAGACATTTGACCAACGTTAGTAATTTGGCTAATTAAAAATAAAAAACATTCGCCAAATGGAAAAAGTATTAGCAAAATAGATTCGCTGTGCAGCACTAAAACAATTATATTTAATCCTTCGATATACCCTCTTTCTTTCAATATATTCTGAAATAACCTAAGTTTTTATAACTGCGACAACGATTGTTATTAATCTAATTTCAACTATCCGCTAAAAATATATTAAAAATATGTATATATGCCCATGTATGAAAAACGAAAAAAAAAAAAGAAAGAAAAAGCAAAAATTGAGTATTAGCAATTTGGCGAATCTCTTCGCTTGTTTACTCGCCAAATGAAGAATTTAGTTGCAATTTGGCGCATTGGCGAGCGACAGCGAGAACCCTGCTTGGAACTTTTTTTTTATGTTCATATTCACCATCTACCTCAACCCAGAAAACCTCGATCGAACTTTCAAATGATATTCATGGTAACATTTGATTGGACATTATCAAAGAGACGTCCAATCAGGATTAAAGGTGAATACTGTTCGAGCGTTCGACCGGGGTTTTCGGTATTAACTCAGGGTCGAAGTAGTTGGTGAATAAGAGTGTAAGAGTCACATCTTAGATTGTAGATGCCCGAACGATATTTTTTTCGCAGTGTTACTATTGACTAAAGTTATGTATGAACCTTAAAACGTTTATCGCATTTTAAGCAAACTTTCTCTTAAATGCAATAAAATGTTTTGAAAATTATTTGATGATTTTTTTATTTAGCATTAGTTTCTGCTTGATTTGCGAAATACGTGGAGCGAGCAAATTCTCCATATCTCAACTTAGTTGATCTATTCAATTCAAGTGGTTTTACTTCTAGGAAATAAATTTAATAGAATAAATAATTCAGTCTTCTTAAGGAGGAAAAGTGAACTTGGAGGATATTCTGAACTTTCGCTACGAAATATTAAGTATTTATGAAATATTTTATAGTGTAGACTTCGACTATTTTAGCAAAACTCATTAATGTATACAATAAACAATATCATGTATATAGTAGCTTGATCTTTTTTTTTTTTTTTACATACAACCATAAAAAAATATAACAAGAATGAAAAATCATGTGTCGAGAATAGATTATATAACACTATCCTCTACAATATTTCAAATATTATTTGCTTAACCCATTTAAGAGTCTACACTACTGATTGAAAAAGACCCGGATGATAATATGAAGTCTACGGGGGCGTTCTTTTCAAATGTCTCGCTCAAATTTTTATATTTTTGTATGATTTTTTGCACAGAATAGATGAGGACAATCTACAATCGGGCTAGTTTTTACTTTTTCGATTTTGGTTGTATATTTTTAGGTGCGTTCGTAATTATGTAAATACGTAGCACCTATTGTTGTCGTTCAGTCCGTCCGTCTGTCCGTCTGTCTGTCCGCATATAACAACGCAAAAACTACCCAACTGAATCGTTTGAAATTTAAAATACATAATTATTACATAATTTTGTCGAATCATTTCAAATTTTATTAAAATCGGATGCATAGATCAATTACAGGAACAATCAAAAGGATTCGTTACATTACGGTCAATGGGGAAAAAGTTTCAAATGCATTTTAATTGTTTGAAATTTTAAATACATAATTATTACATAATTTAGTGGAGTTATTTCAAATTTTATCAAAATCGGATGTATAGATGAATTACAGGGACAATGAAAAGTGTTCCGTTACATTACGGTCAATGGGGAAAAATGTTTCAAATGCATTTTAATGGTGTTACACTCATTCGAACGTAATAAAATTGATATGCATCTATAAAGTACATAATATAATATACATTTGGCATAATCTGTGGTGCAAAGAATATTTGTTATTGATTTACAAGGCCACACAAAAGTATTCCATTGCATAATAGTACAGGGAGAACATTGTTTGGTGCGCATTTTAATTGTAATTATTTACAATTTTATGAGATTGATATATGAGAGTGATATTTTTAAAACTTCGTTATCGTGCGAATGCACCTCATTTGCTACGCTTCACGTGCAATTTCCAACTTGTTTATATTATGATAGTTTCAATTTCAGAATCGGAGCAAAACGGTTTCAAAAGTTAAAGTAATTTTTTTTTAAATCTGAAATGAAAATCGAAAACGTAAAAACTAGCCCGATTGTAGATCGTTCTTAGCAATCCTATGCAAAAAATCATGTAAAAATATTAAAATTTTAGCGAGATATTTGAAACGAACGCCCCCATAGAGTTAGCATTATCATCCGGTCTTTTTCAACCAGTAGTGAGGGCTCTTAAAGTCGCTGTACTCATATGAGTACAGCAATTTTTTTACATGCTTTATAAAAACAATTCGAAATAAAGTTTTTCTAGGATTCTTTAATGTTCGAAGAGGGTATACTAATATTTTCAAGTTTAAAAAGAATGCGGGTAGTCATAATTTTTTGTGATATAGTGTATGTTATAAACTACTTATCAACAGATCATGCACTGTAAAAATTGAAGACCCAAATTGGGTTGTAAGATTTCTGGGTATAGTAATGTTCCTAAAATGGTACAGTAAGGATTCCAAAATGATAGAGTATTGTTCCCAAAATAGATAACCCAAAATGGTTCAAAACAGAGCAGATCTTTATTAACATTAAATTAATCAAAATTTCTGAGGTTTAATGTATATACTATCTAAGATATTTTAATTGTTTTAATGTCATTAAAAATCAGACTTTTTAAAACGATTTTGTGCTACAAACTGAACTTTTCAAGTTGGAACAATGCTGTACCAAAAAATCTTACAACCCATTTTGGGTATTTTGTTTTTACAGTGTGGAAGTAAGCACATTATTATCATCTTCTTTAAATCTATTTGCAAAAGTAGCGTTCTAAACTATGTTTTTTTTTTTTCTTTTTTTTAATCAGGTATACTATAATTGATAATATGAGTGTAAATTTATGCATAAAATTTTGATCTCTAAGATTTTACGCTTACTTTTATCTTGCTAAAAAACTTACTTATTTTTTGTTGTTGTTGTTGTTGTTCTTATATCGTTTTTTGCCTTATATTTAATGCCATTATAAAAAGCATACATGTTTTGTTTCTTTTCTCTTTGGCCTTGGATAGGTTAAAAGTTGCACAGCCAACAGAGTGAAAAAGTATCCAAGACGGGAATCGAACCCGGGTCATCGGAACAGCGAACCGACGTTCTATTAACTGAACAAGATGGAATATTATTCCGCAAGCCACCGATTCCTTCGCAAACACGAAACTAAAAAGAAGCCAGCAATGAATTTGAATAAATCTATAATAAAAATAGTCCTACAATAAGTCTAATCTTCTTCGAAATTACTCTGTAGAAAATTTCTCATGTCTTGCATTGCATACAGAGCTGTACCTAGAAATGAATAATAGGAGGGGGGGAGGGTGTCAAGAAAATGTAGCGGGAGTGGCTCACATTTTCTCTCTCTCGGGTGCAGAAATAAAAATGAGTGCCTATTGACACTGTAGGTCCTATGTTTCTTATTAAGCTGTTGTGATTTATTCATTTTATGTTAAGAACAGAATGAGATGATGAATAATTCGAGTGTATAACGACTGCAATATTAAACATCATGCTAGCTTCATACCGGGTGCCCCAAAAATGACTGATGGATTCTAAAATTCGATAACTTGCAAACGGTAACAGCTATTTAAAAAAATTTGCAGGAGGGTTATGTATAATGTCAGGAGTTTTTTTACCGTAATTTCTTATTTTAGTTCGCATCTCAAACAATAGGTGGCGCTGACGGCGATTGAAGGCCAGGTGATCGTGCAACCCTTTGCGTATTGAAATATTTTTGAAATGGTGAATGAAATATGAGAGATGCATATGTAAACTATGAGACCCTAAAAATGACGATAAGTTTGATTTCATGCGAAAAATAATTCTAAATTCAAACATAAATCAATTTCAAACATTATTAATTAATATCAAACGTAATTTCAAACATTAGATCTTCAATAGATAATTATATCATAATTAGTACTTATCTTGATTAGGTATGCTAATACGGTTCAATTTTTTAATACTTTGAACTGTCGAAGTATATAGATTTAGCAGTTTGATAATTTTAAATTTAAAGTAATATTTGTTTTAAGAGAGTGTACTTACCTACTAACGCCACCGCAGCAGAAATTGCGCAAATGCGCCAATAAAGAGCAAATTTGTTGATCGCACGTGCACCCAGTTACCTTTTGGATTCCTTGTTGCCTCATTGTTTGCTGATTTTTGACGCCATTTTTCAGTACTACGAAAATGCGTATTCGGGATTTGCCAAAAAACAGAACAAGATGCAATATTAATTTAAATCTATATTAAATTCTATATCGGCCAATTTTCCATCGAAACCCGAACGACTACTTCGTTTATAATTAAAGTGTTTTGAATTTTGAAAGTGTTTTGATGTTAAATAATGTGTTTTATTTCATGATTTGTCGCCAAAAAATTTTGGTGTAAATTGGCGGTACGTAAAAACCGCCACAAAAAATTACAAATCTACTTAAGTCAATTTTTATTATTGAAAAAGCAACAGTGAAAAAAGTACGATAATCAAAGAAATTGTTAAAACATTTATACAGCAGTTAGGATCAGAAGCTATCTTTTTTTGGCACTAACAAGTACTGTTCATTTAATGTCAAAGGCAAGATGATTATCTCTGCTCTTAAAAATGTCGTGAACTTAAAACAGATAGGATTCAACCTTTTAGAGGCTTATTTGTTTAAATCCTTGGAGGTATTATGTAGTTACATTCCGTAAAATAAATCACTATAGAGATATTCCTTCCAGAGACATTCCATAAAAGACACTTTGGCTCTTCACGGACAAAACAAGTTGGAAATTGCACGTGAACGTAGCAAATGAGGTGCGTTCGTACGATAACGAAGTTTTAAAAATATTCAGATCTTGCTGATATAGTACAGCGTACTCCAGATACAGTATAATAGTCGAAATCTTTACGTTTCTGTAAATATGCAGGAAGTAATTTTTATTACACCTCAGCAACGTATATCTTATTTATAAAATGTGAAATAGTTGAATATAATTAAAACATGTACCAAACCATGTTTCCCCGTATAGCATTATATAGTGGAATACTTTTGTGTGGCCCTGTAATTTAATAATAAAAATTCTTTGCATCACAGATTGTACAGAATGCATATTTTAGTATATATTTCATAGATCCATGCCAATTCTATTATATTCGAATGAGTTTAACATCATTAAAACGCATTTAAAACTTTTTTCTCCATTGACCGTAATGTAACGGAATCCTTTTGATTGTCCCTGTAATTGGTCTATCCATCCGATTTTCATAAAATTTGAAATGACTCGACAAAATTATGTAATAATTATGTATTTTAAATTTCAAACGATTCGGTTGGGTAGTTTTTGCGTTGTTATATGCGGACGGACAGACAGACAGACGGACGGACTGAGAGACAACAATAAGTACTACGTATTTACATAATTACGAACGCACCTAAAAAGGCTTAGGGCTTTTGATAAATATTTCTCATTAGCAAACACACTGAGATATAATGACGATTGACAAACGTAGTTTTGAAAGACTCTTACTTTACTTTGCATGAGAGAAATTTTATCGTACCTCTCATGTTTTATGCAATGATGCAAAGATATACTCCTTCCGACTAATTTAAATGATTTAAAGATACCATACGTCTTTCTCTCAAAAACAAACAAGCTAAAGAACATAATCAAGACGTACTTTTTAAATCGATGTGCACTGTAAAAAAAGGGTCGATCTACTAAAAAAACTTTAGTGATCCTTGTAATTACTAAAAAATTTTTTGTAATGATAGTCGGTTACTAGAAAATCTGTAAGAATTACTAGAAAAAAGTTAGCAATGGATAGAGTTAATAGTTTTACATTTTTAATAGCTATTACTAAAACGCACTTGGTGTGGCCTTGATAGCATTAGTGGTTATAGTAACGGACTCCAGGCTAAAAGGTCCCGGGTTCGATACCGGACACCGCCAAATACGTCCCGAATGTATGTAGTGTAAGTACTCGTTAATAAAGGGATTATGAAAATCCTGTCAGAGCAGGTAGCAATGTTTGGTGCTGCCATCTATTGCGGTTTTGCCGAAAATCTATCGCTTCAGAAGTCTGGATGCAGCTCGAAGGAAGCTCCTGGCCTTCGGGCGCACGTAAAAGTTATTAAAAATAATTTTGGAGCTATTACTAAAATTTTCTTGGTGGCTCATACTAAAAATTTTTAAGTTAATTATACAAAATTTTTTTTTTTGTTCAGTTTACAAAAGAAATGCTTGTTTCACTTGCAAAAAAAAAGTTTGTAATGGTTACTAATAAAATTCTGTGGAATACAAATTTACTAAAGAATTTTTAGTAACCTCTTGAAATTTTTTTTACAGTGTGGCTACGGAAAAGAATTTTAGCAGACCACAATTATTAAACAGGAAGATAAGGTGAAGATGAATACGCGTCTACATTTCAGGCTGGACATTCATCAGCAACTGGATGCAGCGTTCTGCTACATACCAATATCTGGTCAGAAAGAGGATTTGTAAACGGTGCACTAATTACGATAAAAGCTATTATCTGTAGCTCGAGATTTCAACCTCGAGGCTTGGCAAAATCTGTAATGGTTCATTTTGATGATTATCATGGACCGTATCTAAGTGGAAGAGTTTTTATCAAACCTATTTGTAAATATTGGAAAGAATAAAATGCCTTATGCTTACGATATCAATTACTTTTAATTTCAGCATGCTGTGGTCACCATTCACAAATCTCAGTATTGATAGTTGTCAAAAACTCTGCAGACATTGGGCAGCAGGCGTTATCACGTAAAACAAATTATGTTACTTTTAGTGTAGTTTGTCGTTTACAGGAAGTGCTCATTAAAGCGCTTTTCGTTAAGGGCAGGCATAACCAAATTAGAAGGACGGGAGCACTTGCTGACAGATTAGCATTAAAGCATTATCTGAAGCAACTAATGACAGAAATAAACACTTTAAAATTAAGATTCGATAATTTTTATTTGAAATTTACTTTTATACGATTAAAAAGTAATCATGAAAAAAAAGATTTTTCTAAATATTATCTTTTATGTTTATGGTTGTCCATGCTCCGACATTTCGGCCTGACGAATGCTAGTTTAAATATAGAATTTATTTATAAATCTTTAAAATTTGAGTTTTTGAAAATATCATTTTCCAAAGAGTCGTTGTAATTCGTTAAATTGCAATTTTTTGTGTGCTTTTTAAGCAAACAAAATTTTAAAAATTATAAAAATCAAGGCGTGAGAAGTTTCCTACAGAAAAATTTCTAATAATTATATAGATTTATTCAAATTCCTCAATACTGGATTCTCTGTAGCTTCGTGTTTGCTCCAGTGCCGGTGGTTCGCGGAAAAATATTTCATCATATGCTGCGGTTTTAGCCTTATTATTATTACTAAAACAAGGTAGAACCCGTCAAATTTTGACGAAAGAAAATGTTTAAGAAGGAACTGTTTCATTGCCTTATAATAAAAATTAGCTATAATAAAAAATGCATTTTATATTGGTACGTCTAACTCTTAAACAAATGATATTTATCGTCAATTAACTACTATTTCTATAAAACGCAGTTGTAGAAATTGTTAAGATGAAACTTTAATCGTATATGTAAACAGTAAAAAAAAATAAAGATATGTTATTATGATAAAGTTATCAATTAAGGTTCTTATGCTAGTATTCCAAAATGATAAAAAGCAAAATTTATTCAACTTTGACTCAATCACAGAATTTTTTTCCCGTGAAATCTAAACCCGGCATCATTTTCACCATATCAAAATTTACAAAAGCACATTTCAAATCTGTATTCACCTTTTCAAAAAAATTAGCATTTTAATTTCATCATTTTGATTCAAAACTTCAAGTCTCAATGTTATTACATGAAACGGATATTAAACTGTTGATATTCTTTTACGTGTAAATCAAATTTTGCAAATGAAATCAAAATTCACCGGGTTTTATAACAGAAGATATTTAAATTTCATTTTTTTAACTTTCAATGAGAAAATGGCAGCATAAAGATACAGCAATCAATTTTTTCTCTTTTTTCCTTTGCTTTTAATAGAAATGGAGTACTCCTGTTATCACGATTAAAAAAGAGGTATTAAAAACTACTAAAAAAATAATATTTTAAAAACAAATTGAGATACAGCTTTCAAACAAATTTCATTTAAAAGTAATTTTTTTTCCTTATACGATCGCGTAAAAATTGAAAATGTGGGACATGTAAAATTAAAAAATTTTTAGTAATAAAAATTGCAATATCGAAATTTATTTAAAATTTGAAAGTGTTGCCATTCGCAAAATGACGTATGCGTTAGGCACAGATACGTTTGGCCTTTATAATATAGATATTACCGCAGACCAGGTCACTCCCTGTCGGGCAATAAACTTAACATAATGAGTTTTGTACCTGGCTGCAGGGCCTCTGATCGTCTACAATAGATATCTACTTGATAGTATCTTGTCTTTCAAGCTGCATCGCTATTTATTTTAACCCTTTTTTTTCTGTGTTGACCAGTTCTAGACTGCCATTAATTATATGGTTTGATTTGTTTGTACGTTGTCAAAAATTATAGTAAACAAGTCTCAAATTGCACGTCAATGAGGTGCAAAGATAGAAAATGAGATGCGTTAGTAGTATAACGATGTTTCAATATATACTTTAGTTGGTGTAAAAATATACACTAGTATACAGTATTTCGGATACCGTATAAGTATCTAAAATCTTTGTGTGTCCCTGTAAATACTATCTGCTTTCTAATATACAGGAAGTAACCTGTAGTAAACCTCAACAACGATATCGGTTTCATAAAAGGTGAAATATTTTAACATAATTAAAATGCGCCCCAAACAATGTTTCTTCCCATACCATTATGTAATGAAATATTTTTATGTAGCCCTGTAAATCAATTAAAAATATTCTTTGCACCACAGATTGTACAGAATGGATATTTTAGTAAACATTTCATAGATGCATATCAATTTCTTTTATGTTCAGATGAGTGCAATATCATTAAAATGCACTTGAAAGCATTTTTCCCATTGGCCATAATATAACTGAATACTTTTGATTTTCCCTGTAGTTCAACTATTGCAACTAATTCTGATAAAATTTGAAATGACTCGACAAAGTTATGTGATGATTATATATTTTAAATTTCAAACGATTCGGTTGGGTAATTTTTGCTTTGGACAGAACGACAATTATAGGTGCTACGTATTTATATAATTACGAACGCGCCTAAAAAGGAGGAATACTGACGTTTCCATAGATTCATGTAAAGGGCGATCCTCGCTATTAAGTTTGAACTCGTAATCGGAATTTGAACTCATAATTTTGAAATTTGATAAGGTGACGAAGTATTCACCTGACTACACCACCGGAGGTATTGTTGTTAGGAAACTTGCAGGACTTTGCACCTGTGACAAATCTTTCTGGTACTTTACAAGTGCCATTAGCTTATATGAGGTATTTTTGGTTGGCGGTAAAACTCGAACTCGCTACCTTTCGGCTACAAATACGACGCACTGCCGACTGGGCCACCGTTGCACTCGTATGCCGATTTGATGTTGACAGCTTATAGTCCAAGAGCCGACCGCACAAAAATCTAAGTCATCGATCACAAGAAAAAAAAACCTTTATTTTATGACGAGTAGTAATAGGGGAATGTAATCTTCCTTGTCTGCCGGAAGCGAAGTGGTGCATAAGCCAAAAATCGATACCACTATTGGTTCACTTGTACGTTTAATATTGTGTTTGCCGTACAATTAAAAGTATGAAAACACGGAAAATTGGGTGCAGGAAAACATAATGCTAAGTCTACGAGTCAACCACGGATGGTATTAATTTTTGGCTTATGCACCACTTCGCTTACGGCAGACATGGATCATTAGATTCCCTTATTATTACTCTTCCATATAGGAATTTTTCTTGTGTTCGATGACTTAGGGTTTTGTGCGGTTGGCTCTTGGACTATTAAGAGCACACACTAGTCACGCGGTAAAAGCCGAACGCTAATGATAAGTCTATGGGAGCGTTCTTTTCAAATACTTCGCTCAAATTTTAATATTTTTACATGATTTTTTTGCATAAGATAGCTGATCCACAACCGGCCTAGTTTTTACTTTTTCAATTTTAGTTTCAGATTTTTTTTAAACTACTTTAACTTTCAAAACCAGTTTAAACCGGTTCTGAAATTGAAATTATTATAATATAAAAAATATGTAAGCAAAATCGAAAAAGTAAAAACTAGGCCGGTTGTGGAGCGTCTTCAGCTATCCTATGCAAAAAAAATCATGTAAAAATATTAAAATTTGAGCGAGATATTTGAAAAGAACGCTCCCATAGACTTTACATTGTCATCCGGGTCTTTTTGAGTACTTTTTCTGTGACTATTGTGGGGCCTTAACTGTTGGCGCACAGTTCCTCATTCTCGTTTTTCTTGTTAACAGTTCTCTTGTTACGGTTAATTACAAATTATAGTGACAGTTGCCAAGTATCTTAGTTGCTGTGTTTTCTCCTGTGATAACAATCTACTCTAGTTAATATTTACAATAGATGATTTGTGTATTATTTTCACATACCTTGAAAGTCGGTGCTATATATCTGGGTGGTTGTTTTTACAATTGGGCGTAGTTACAATTTTCTCTAGATGTCTGGTTTACGTACTCACTAAACAAGTTGGAAATTGCACGTGAAGCGTAGCAAATGCGGTGCGTTCGTACAATAACGAAGTTTTAAAAATATTACTCTCATATATGAATCTCATAAAACTGTAAATAATTACAATTAAAATGCGCACTGAACAATGTTCTCCCTATACAATTATGCAATGGAATACTTTTGTGTGGCCTTGTAAATCAATAACAAATATTCTTTGAACAACAGATAATGCAAAATGTATATTATAATATCTACTTTATAGATGCATATCAATTTTATTACGTTCGAATGAGTGTAACACCATTAAAATGCATTTGAAACATTTTCCCCCATTAACCGTAATGTAACGGAATATTTTTGATTGTCCCTGTAACTGAACTATGCATCCGAATTTGATAAAATTTGAAATAACTCGACAAAATTATGTAATAATTATGTATTTAAAATTTCAAACGATTAAAATGCATTTGGAACTTTTTCCCGATTGACCGTAATGTAACGGAATCCTTTTGATTGTCCCTGTAATTGATCTATGCATCCGATTTTCTTAAAATTTGAAATGACTCGAAAAAATTATGTAATAATAATATATTTTAAATTTCAAACGATTCGGTTGGGTAGTTTTTGCGTTGTTATATGCGGACGGACAAACAGACGGAAGGACAGACAGACGGACAGACAGAGGGACGGACAGACGGACGGACTGAACGACAACAATAGGTGCTACGCATTTACATAATTACGAACGCACCTAAAAAAATATGTAGAAAATCTGAAGATAATTGGCCCAAAAATCCGTAAAAAATTTTTAGGCATTTGGCCCATAATGCAGATATTTTTAAGAATATATAAGAAGATTCTGAAGATATTCTAAGGTAAAGTTAAATCTGAAAACTTTCGTCAGATTTCTGTGAAATTTCTGAAGAAGGTGGAGATTTCATCAGTTAATCTTAAGATTATTTTTAGTGGGGATACGTATCTTGTTTACTCATAGGTTGTTGTAGGTTGTTGTTTGTTGTTATACGGCAATGATTTAACATATTTAAAATATCGCTCAAGAAATCAATCAAAAAAACGCTTAAATTAATGAAGAAATTTTAACATAAAAACAGAAAAATATTTTTTCCTTAATTATATTTAATTCGCGTTCTTTTCCTTTAAAAAAACAAAACCAAAATCATGCAGTGTAATGCACTTACAATAAGAACATTATTGTTCTGCGTTTCTGTAACATTATGATCAATGGCAATATTTAACATATCGATCAAGGAAGCTTTTTGTATTTTAAGGACTCAATGAAGAAAAATGATTCTATCAAGATATTGTTCTAATTTCCTTGGCAAACGTCGAAATTTCAATTTCTTTAACATTTTTGTTAGAAATCTGGACAAAATCTTGTCCCTCTAAATTTGTTCAGCAGTGATCGTTCCGATCAAGTTTTTCTTTTTGCATTTCGATCGTAAGAGCTTTTTTGATCTCTTTTTTGCCTGTAACTGTATGCATAATTTTATTTCCAGTCTGTGTACTGAGCATATTCAAAGTATCCGCAAAGAAACTCTTCGGAAGGGTTGATTTCTGATAGGGATTGGCCGACGCGTTTTCACATAACTTGGTGATAAATATACTTTTCGTAGCGATAGACGCTTCCGTCGAGTTTGATTTCCTTCGGAGCCGAGTACAAAGTAAAACTTTGTGTTTAAAAACTTTTAAAGAGTACAGCTTTCAGTAAGACACGTTCCATCCAATGCAATGCTGCAAGAGAAAAGTTACTTTGTACTCGGTTCGGAAGGAAATCAAACTCCTCGACGGAAGCATCTATCGCTCGCCAAGTATAATTATCGCCAAGTTACGTGAAAACGCGTCAGCCAATCCCTATCAGAATTCAACCCTCTCGAAGAGTTTCTTTGCGGATACTGTAAATATGCGTGTACTGAGTAAGTATATCTAGAATGTGAAACATCCCCATGTATGTGGTGTGATGGACAGATGGTCTAACCGATGGGTTTAGTTCTTGCTCTCTACAGTTTAGAAGCAGTTTTGCCATCAATATGTGTTAAACGACGACGAAAACCCAGCAAATGCTGGAGTTTAATGTAAATGGTTTTATTTAAGTTTAACATTCAGATGAATGAAATAAACGGACATGTTATTTCTAATTTGAACTGTTTCATAAATGTGCCATATTCTTCACGTCACACCACAGACCTTAAGACCCCACAATAGTCACAGAAAAAGTACACAAAAAGACCCGGATGATAATGTAAAGTCTAAAGGAGCGTTTTTTTTCAAATATCTCGCTCAAATTTTAATATTTTTACATGATTTTTTTTTTTTGCATAGGATAGCTGAGGACGTTCCACAACCGGCCTAGTTTTTACTTTTTCGATTTTGCTTATATATTTTTTATATTACGATAGTTTCAGTTTTAAAAACACGGTTTAAACCGGTTTCGAAAGTTACAGTAATTTTTTAAAGAAAATCTGAAACAAAAATTGAAAAAGTAAAAACTAGGCCGGTTGTAGATCTTCCTCAGCTATCCTATGCAAAAAAATCATGTAAAATATTAAAATTTCAGCGAGATATTCGAAAAGAACGCCCCCATTAGCGCTCGTCTTTTACCGCGTGACTAGTGTGTGCTCTTAAACACTGCGTTTTGTAACTCTACTCTATCACCAACAATTTTGAACTATTTTTTTAACTAGTCGTAGAAGTGTATTGTATAATTTTAGGTATGAGATTTATCCTAAATTAATTGGTTCGGGCGAAAAAGATAAAATATGCCAGTTACATGCAAAATTACTATAAAAAACAGAATTTTTACATATTCATCTGTAAAAAAAATCTTGTAACTTTATTGTAAACCCGATACTTAGTTTTAACAAATAAACCATAAGAAACAATCTATAAAATTTAGTAATTTTAACAATATACATAAAATTTTTATCGTAGATTGGAGTTTTCTAGGTGTACTATAGGAAGCCTGTTGGTTGGATTAATAATTAAAGTATTGATCAATTCATCAATCGAAAAAAAACATAAATTAGTGAATGAACTTTAACATAGAAACAGAAATATATTTTTTTCTACATTTTATTTAATTCGTGTTTTTTTTTCTCTAAAAAACAAAAACAAAATCATGCATTATAATGAACTTACAATGAAAAGATTTTTGTTCTATGTTTCTCTAACCTAATAATCAATGGCAATATTTAACATGTCGATCAAGGGAAGCCTTATGTATTTTAAATGATGATTTATATCCTTTTTCACAAACAATAATTAATCACTAGAGGGATTTATTTTTCAAACAGGTTTTAAAAATTCCTGGCTTGGGAGGATTCCGTATCTCTTTTGGAAAATAAAATGTTTCAGCAACATTTCATCTTTCATTGGGAGAGACAAATGGTTTCTTCATGGGTGTGGCTTTGATTTGAAAGTGGGCTTTCTTTCTTTTGCCTTTTTTAAAAATATATCAAATAAAAATAAAAGTTTTGAACTGGAAGGATTGAAAGTATAAATATTTTTAAAACATGTATTTCGCAAAATACTTTTTTTTACTAGAGTGACATATAGTCTATATAGTAGATAACATACAAAAAGTTTTCATAAATATTCGAAAGGGAAACCAACGTAAATAATAACACAATTTATAAGAATGACAAAAGCATTCACCTGTATAAAAACTTCGAAGAGGAATCTGCTACTTTATTAAAACGCCTTTATTATAACTGACTCGCCGGGTTTGCATATATCCGATATCATAAGAACTTGCCATGATACTTCAAATCAATCTTAGATGAATTTTAAATCTCAATGATTTTATATCGTTAACTCGATTTTGTCTGAATCTATTTTTTAAATGAAAAAATCGAAAAAAAATACTGATTTTTAGTAATAAAAGCGGTTTTTTTTTTCACGTAGAGTAGTTTCATGATGCACTTACAAAAACAAAAAAACAAACATTTTTTTCCATGTTCCTCTAACATAATAAACAATGGCATTATTCAACATATCGATAAAGGGAAGCCTTATGTATTTTAAATGATGATTTATATCCTCTTCCACTAACAATAATGAATCACTTGAGAGACTTATTTTTCAAATAAAAAAAAAAAATTGTAATTTAAGAAATTACCCCAACCATTTGAAAAATGTTTCACTCGATACATTCATCTATCATTTTAAGCTAAATACCAGTTGTTTTATTGTGTATTATCCGTGCCACTGCTATAAATGACTTTATACATGCTGCAATTTGAAGGTACGGTTCGTTTAAGTTATATCACTCTATTGTCGCCAAGCATAAAAGTTGGCGACGAAAGAAACATTTCAAACTATTTAACATTGTTGGTGCAAAAGTAATCATTATTAAAATACAGCTTTGGCATATACTGTTATACTTGTAAGACTTTGGCATATATTGTTTGATTTTACAGAGCAGAATTTTGGTGATGGAGGTTTTAAACCAAAATCGATCGCAGCACATGCATCTGTGAATGGGTCCATCAGACATCGAATCAAAAAAGTTTTTTCCCAGTTTTTCCCAAGCCGATTGCTTTTTAGTTTTCTTTTTAGGTGGTGGAAAATCAAGAGTAATAGCTATAACATTTTCCGGCTTGTTAGAATCACTATTGGCACTCAAATTTTCCTGGTTAGAACCGACCGATAGTAAAACGCCATGGCTAGTGGATTGGTCGCCCTGGCGACATGATGTTTTACAATTAATCGGTTCGGCATTAAATTGCTTCCTTTTTCGTGATCGCCTTTCAACACGTAATTGGTTTTCAGCGGCTCAATAATCTTTTGATTTTATCATTTTCTGCATTGAAAGACGTTTTTGCGCCAAACCAAATACAGTATTACTCAGTTATCCCGTCGACCAATTTCGCCAAATGATACGAATCGCCAAACTAATAAGCAACTTATACATGTTGACTAAATTTTTATTTTAAATAGCAAAAGAAGAAATAAAAATCACTTTATGATTGTTTAAGTACGCGTATTGTGTTTAATATCATTGAATGCGATATTCACGTTCATTCATTTCTTTGGCTTCGGCTTTTTCCGTATCTGTTAATTTCCGTCTACCCATTTTTAAATTTGTTAGTTTTCTCCTTTATTACAATGATTTTAACCATTTTAATTTACTATTCAAATAAAAATTCTTCTAAAAGTAAAGAATTTAATTTAAATTCAAATAAGTTGAGTAATAATTGTAATTTAAGAAATTACCCCAACCATTTGAAAAATGTTTCACTCGATACATTCATCTATCATTTTAAGCTAAATACCAGTTGTTTTATTGTGTATTATCCGTGCCACTGCTATAAATGACTTTATACATGCTGCAATTTGAAGGTACGGTTCGTTTAAGTTATATCACTCTATTGTCGCCAAGCATAAAAGTTGGCGACGAAAGAAACATTTCAAACTATTTAACATTGTTGGTGCAAAAGTAATCATTATTAAAATACAGCTTTGGCATATACTGTTATACTTGTAAGACTTTGGCATATATTGTTTGATTTTACAGAGCAGAATTTTGGTGATGGAGGTTTTAAACCAAAATCGATCGCAGCACATGCATCTGTGAATGGGTCCATCAGACATCGAATCAAAAAAGTTTTTTCCCAGTTTTTCCCAAGCCGATTGCTTTTTAGTTTTCTTTTTAGGTGGTGGAAAATCAAGAGTAATAGCTATAACATTTTCCGGCTTGTTAGAATCACTATTGGCACTCAAATTTTCCTGGTTAGAACCGACCGATAGTAAAACGCCATGGCTAGTGGATTGGTCGCCCTGGCGACATGATGTTTTACAATTAATCGGTTCGGCATTAAATTGCTTCCTTTTTCGTGATCGCCTTTCAACACGTAATTGGTTTTCAGCGGCTCAATAATCTTTTGATTTTATCATTTTCTGCATTGAAAGACGTTTTTGCGCCAAACCAAATACAGTATTACTCAGTTATCCCGTCGACCAATTTCGCCAAATGATACGAATCGCCAAACTAATAAGCAACTTATACATGTTGACTAAATTTTTATTTTAAATAGCAAAAGAAGAAATAAAAATCACTTTATGATTGTTTAAGTACGCGTATTGTGTTTAATATCATTGAATGCGATATTCACGTTCATTCATTTCTTTGGCTTCGGCTTTTTCCGTATCTGTTAATTTCCGTCTACCCATTTTTAAATTTGTTAGTTTTCTCCTTTATTACAATGATTTTAACCATTTTAATTTACTATTCAAATAAAAATTCTTCTAAAAGTAAAGAATTTAATTTAAATTCAAATAAGTTGAGTAATAATTGTAATTTAAGAAATTACCCCAACCATTTGAAAAATGTTTCACTCGATACATTCATCTATCATTTTAAGCTAAATACCAGTTGTTTTATTGTGTATTATCCGTGCCACTGCTATAAATGACTTTATACATGCTGCAATTTGAAGGTACGGTTCGTTTAAGTTATATCACTCTATTGTCGCCAAGCATAAAAGTTGGCGACGAAAGAAACATTTCAAACTATTTAACATTGTTGGTGCAAAAGTAATCATTATTAAAATACAGCTTTGGCATATACTGTTATACTTGTAAGACTTTGGCATATATTGTTTGATTTTACAGAGCAGAATTTTGGTGATGGAGGTTTTAAACCAAAATCGATCGCAGCACATGCATCTGTGAATGGGTCCATCAGACATCGAATCAAAAAAGTTTTTTCCCAGTTTTTCCCAAGCCGATTGCTTTTTAGTTTTCTTTTTAGGTGGTGGAAAATCAAGAGTAATAGCTATAACATTTTCCGGCTTGTTAGAATCACTATTGGCACTCAAATTTTCCTGGTTAGAACCGACCGATAGTAAAACGCCATGGCTAGTGGATTGGTCGCCCTGGCGACATGATGTTTTACAATTAATCGGTTCGGCATTAAATTGCTTCCTTTTTCGTGATCGCCTTTCAACACGTAATTGGTTTTCAGCGGCTCAATAATCTTTTGATTTTATCATTTTCTGCATTGAAAGACGTTTTTGCGCCAAACCAAATACAGTATTACTCAGTTATCCCGTCGACCAATTTCGCCAAATGATACGAATCGCCAAACTAATAAGCAACTTATACATGTTGACTGTGTTTAATATCATTGAATGCGATATTCACGTTCATTCATTTCTTTGGCTTCGGCTTTTTCCGTATCTGTTAATTTCCGTCTACCCATTTTTAAATTTGTTAGTTTTCTCCTTTATTACAATGATTTTAACCATTTTAATTTACTATTCAAATAAAAATTCTTCTAAAAGTAAAGAATTTAATTTAAATTCAAATAAAAACTCTTCTAAAAGTAAAGAAATTAATTTAAATTCAAAAGTGACCACATCATTCAAAAGTGGTAACATCATTCAAAAGTGGTAACATCATCGGGTCCATTCTCCCGAAAACAACAACCATTTTTCAAATGGTTAATAAAAATTCTTCTAAAAATAAAGAATTTAATTTAAATTCAAAAGTGGTAACATCATTCAAAAGTGGTAACATCATTCAAAAGTGGTAACATCATCGGGTCCATTCTCCCGAAAACAACAACCATTTTTCAAATGGTTAACAAGATTTAAAATTCCTGGCTTGGGAGGTTTCCGTATCTCTTCGAAAAATAAAACGTTTCTCTTTTTAGCTGCACCTGATCTTTCATCGGGAAAGAGAGATGGCTTATTCATGGGTGTGGCTTTAGGTTGAAAATAATATTTTATATATTTCTTTTTTAACCTTTTTTGTTTGTTTGTTTGTTTCTTTGTTTGTTTAACCTCTTCAGTCCCTGAGTACCCAAATGGGTACATCAGTTTTGTCCCATTTTATTAATGATACTCAAATATGAAAGAAATTTCGATATAAGAATAATATGTTTCGAATTCTAAGATTCGAGCTAATGAAAATAAAACAAAAATCTCGCTCTGAAGTCAAACGAGAGAAGAAATAATTCAGTAATAATTAAAAATACTGTAATAATCGCCAGTAGCGAAGAGGTTAAGAAATAAAAATAAAAACACTGAACTAGAAGGATCGAATGCATAAATATTTTTGAAGCATGTATTTCGTACAATACATCTTTTATTCGAGAGTGAAATACGTTTTTTATAGTAGATAAAATACAAAAGATTTTTATGAATATTCCAAATCAATATGAACGTAAATAAGAACACAATTTATAAGAATTACAAAAGCATTCGGCTTTACAAAAACTTCGAAGAGGAATCTGCTTCTTTATTAAAACGCTAACTCACTCTCCGGGTTTAAATATATCCGATATTATAACGAACATGCCGTGATTCTTTACAATAATCTTAGATGAATTTTAAATTTCAATGATTTTATATCTTTAACCCGATTTTGTCTGAGTTTATTCTTTTAAATGAAAAAAAATCGAGAAAAAATACTGATTTTTAACAGTAAAAGCGCTTGTAGGAAGATGTTTTCTTCTTTTTTCACGTGGAATAGTACTATTGTACTTTAAAAAAAGAATGCTCTTACAATAAGACTATGTTCTATGTTTCTGTAACGTAATAATCAATGGCAATATTCATCACATCGATCAAGGGAAGCCTTATGTATTTTAAATGGTGATTTATATCCTCTTCCATTCACAATAATGAATCACTCGAGGTATTTATTTTTCAAACAGGATTTAAAATTCCAGGCTTGAGAGGATTCCGTATCTCTTTGGGAAAATATAATGTTTCTCTCTACAGCTGCACCTGATCTTTCAGCGAGAGAGACAAATGGTTTATTCATGGGTGCGGTTTTGGTTTGAAAGTAATATTTTAAGGCTTTTTTTGCCTTTTTTTAAATATATAAAATAAAAATAAAAGCACTGAACTGGAAGGATCAGATGCATAAATATTTTTGAAGCACATATTTTGCAAAATATTTTTTTACAAGAGAGAAATACAGTTTGTATAGTAGATAAAATACAAAAAGTTTTCAAAAATATTCGAAAGGAAAATTTATAAAAATGACAATAGCATTCATTCAGCTGTGTACAAATTTCAAAGACGGATCTACTTCTTTATTAAAAGGCTAACTCAATCGCCGGGGTTGTATATATTCGACATCATAACGAACTCGCCGTGATTCTTCACAATAATACTAGATGAATTTTAAATTTCAATGGTTTTATATCTTAAACACGATTTTGTCTGAATTCATTCTTTCAAATGAAAAAAATCGCGAAAAAATGCTGATTTTTAATAGTAAAAGCGTTTGTAGGAAGATGTTTTATTATTCTTACTTAAAATAGTTTCATAATTTAAAAAAATAATACATGCAGTATAATGTCCTTACGATAAGAACAATTTTGTTCTCTAATATAATAATCAATGGCAATATTTATCATATCTATCAAGGAAGTCTTATGTATTTTAAATGATGATTTATATCCTCTTACACTAACAATAATGAATCACTCGAGGTATTTATTTTTCAAACAGGATTTTAAATTCTCGGCTTGAGAGGATTCTCTTTGGAAAATAAAATGTTTCTCTCTTCAGCTGCACCGGGTCTTTCATAGGGAGAGACAAATGGTTTATTCATGGGTGTGGCTTTGGTTTGAAAGTAATATTTTAAGGCTTTTTTGCCTTTTTTTTAAAATATATAAAATAAAAATAAAATCAGTGAACTGGAAGGACCAAATGGAAAAATATTTTTGAAGCATATATTTAAAAAAAAATTTTCGAGAATGAAACATAGTTTATATAGTAGATAAAATACAAAGAGCTTCAGTAAGTATTCGAAAACTAGCCGTCCTGGCGACCAGTTTGGTCTCCAGGTCTTAGGATTTGGTCTTTGACTTTTTCTGTAAAAACCCTTTAATGATGTTCCCTTACATTAAACCAAAATATTTTATGGCTCTCTTTCTTTTGCTTTTTTTTTTTAAATATATAAAATAAAAATAGAAGCACTGAACTAGAAGAATCAAATGCATAAATATTTTTGAAGCATACATTTCACACTCTTTCTTTTGCTTTCTTTTTCCAGGCTTCGGTTTGAAAGTAAAATTTTATGGCTTTCTTTCTTTTGCCTTTAACCTTCCTACCCTGTTCAAATTTTACTCAATCTTGATAAAAAAAATTCACACCAGAATTGTTATTTAGAACATTCTAATATAGTTAATTGACTTATTTTCCTGAATCTGTTATTTAACTTTCCTTATAATAAAAGTTCTGGTTCGAATCGTATACATCAAATAATAGATATGGGTCGATTAGACCCATTCAGGGTAGGAAGGTTAAAAAAACAAATGAAAATAAAAGCACTGAACAGGAAGGATCAAATGTATTTGAAGTATATATTTCTGAAGCGTATATTTCGTACATAGGTACTATAGGATAGATCCTGTTTGTTGCATCAATACCTAGTATTGATGTAGAAATCAATAGAAAAAGTACACAAATTAATTTAAATTTTAGCATATAAACCGAAATACATTTTTTCTTACTTTTTTTTTTTAATTTGCGTTCTTTTCCTCTAAAAAACAAAAACAAAAACGTGCACTTACAGTAAGTAAATTTCTCTTCTACGTTTCACTAACATAATCAGTGGTAATATTTAACATATCGATCAAGAAAGCCTTATGTATTTTAAATGATGATATATATCCTCTTCCTTTTACAATAACGAATCACTTGAGGGATTTATTTTTCAAAAAGTATTTAAAAATTCCTGCACTATAAAAAAAAATTCAAGAGGTTACTAAAAATTTTTTAGTAAATTTGTATTCCACAGAATTTTTTAGTAACCTTTACAAACTTTTTTTTGCAAGCGAAACAAGCATTTCTTTTGTAAACTGAACAAAATAATTTTTTTGTATAATTAGCTTAAAAATTTTTAGTATGAGCCACCAAGCAAATTTTAGTAATAGCTCCAAAATTATTTTTAATAACCATTACGTGGGCTCGAAGGGCAGGAGCTTCCTTCGAGCTGCATCCAGACTTCTGAAGCGGAAGATTTTCAGCAAAACCACAATAGATGGCAGCACCAAAGATTGCTACGGCTCCGTCAGGATATTCATAATCCCTTTATTAACGAGTACTTACACTGCATACATTCGAGGTGTATTTGGCAGTGGCCAGTATCGAACCCGCGACCTTTTAGCCAGGAGTCCGTTACTATAACCACTATGCTACCAAGGCCACACCAAGTGAGTGTTAGTAATAGCTATGAAAAATATAAAATTATTAACTCTTATTCGTTGCTAACTTTTTTCTAGTAATTCTTACAGATTCTCTTGTAACCGACTAAGATTACTAAAATTTTTTTAGTAATTACAAGGATTACTAGTTTTTTTAGTAGATCGAAACTTTTTTTTTACAGTGTGGCTTGGTAGGATTCCGTATATCTTTTGGAAAATAAAATGTTTCAGCTGCGCCTGATCTTTCATCGGGAGAGACAAATGGTTTATTCATGGGTGTGGCTTTGGTTTGAAAGTAATATTTTATGGCTCCCTTTCTTTTGCCTTTTTTTTAAGAAACAAAAATAAAAGCACTGAACTCGAAGGATCAAATGCATACATATTTTTGAAGCACATATTTCGTACAACAGATTTTTTTTTTTCGAGAATGAGATATAGTTTGTATAGTAGATAAAATACAAAAAGTTTTCATAAATGTTCGAAAGGAAAACTAACGTAATACCACAATTTATAAACTAGTCGTTGGGGGCCACCGTAATACTTACCCATCATGGATATGTATATGAAAATAAAACATGTGAAAACTATTTATACAATGCATTGCAATTCATAAACAAAATTTTAATATTGTTAATATACATAGTAATGCTGTATTAAAGAACTGCTGATTACCAATTTCGACAAATTATATAAAACGCCAAACTACTCAAGTAGTACCGAACAGCGTAAAAGAAACATCCTTATAACTCCAAAAATAATAATTCTATTAACTAACAATTAACTGCGTCGGATTAAGCGTCTCATTTCCAATTAAAATATGCCTTTGAATTGAAATTTGAATGAAATACAGGGTCATGAAAAATCGAAGAATGTGGAAAACAGGATTACAAATATCTCGGCAACTAATAATTCGACCGACTTCGTTCTATATGCAAAATGTGTGTTATTTTATTTCCGTTTACGTCCATTCCTTAGAACAAAAATTCGAAAATTTTTATATACCTTTCATCAGAACGAATTTTTCGAGAGTCCGAAAAAAATAGTTCCGGATAATCGAGGTTGCTGATATTAAATAGGGTTCGTCCCATTCTTACATACTAACTACATACAAAATTTCAAGTCTCTATCTCAATTTGTTCGGGAGATAGAGCGTTTACAGACAGACAGGCTGACAGACAGACAGACAGACAGACGGACGGCAAAATTTTTTTTCTAAAAATATGTTTTTCGGAATCTCCACTATCTAAAACGTGTAAATCCGTCAAAAAAAATTTTTTCGATTTTCAAAACGATTGCAAGACTTACCCTATACTACGTATGATGGGTAAGTAAAATGACAATAGCATTCATTCGGCTGTGTAAAAACTTCAAAGAGGAATCTGCTTCTTTATTAAAACGCTAACTCACTCGCCGGGTTTGCATAAATCCTACATTATAACGAACGTACCGTGATTCTTCACAATAATTTTAGATGAATTTTAAATTTCAATGATTTTATATCTTTAACCCGATTTTGTCTCAATATATTCTTTAAAATGAAAAAAAAAATCGAGAAAAAATACTGATTTTTAGCAGTAAAATGAGCACTTTTCTTCCTTTTTCACGTAGTTTCATACTTAGAAAAAAAACATGCAGTATAATGCACTTCGTAGTAAAAACATTTATGTTCTAATAAATCTCTAATATAATAATCATTGGCAATATTTAACATATCGATCAAGGGAAGCCTTATGTATTTTAAATGATGATTTACATCCTCTTCCACTAACAATAATGAATCACTCGAGGGATTTATTTTTCAAACAGGATTTAAAAATCCCTGGCTTGGGATGATTCCATATGGCTTTTGGAAAAATAAAATGTTTCCCTCTTCAGCTTCACCTGATTTTTCATCGGGAGAGACAAATGGTTTATTCATGGGTGGGGCTTTGGATTTAAAGTAATATTTTATGGCTCTTTTTCTTTTACTTAAAAAAAATCTCTATAAATAATAGGAATTCCGAGGATAATTAATTAATTAATTAATTGAGGCACAGGGGAAAGCAAATCTTGGCAATGCGCCAACTCGGTCCAGAGGAAGCAAATCTTGGCAATGCGCCAACTCGGTCCAGAGGTATAAAAGCAAGATAGAAAAAAACGCGCAGGTCTGTGCATTCAAGTACAACCACCCATATGTATATGCTGAAAGTTTGTTCTGACGCTCACCCGACGCACGTGGAGTGCCGATGGTCCGGGAAGCGTACCATACACATAAATTATTAAATAAACCTTCAAATTAAGCCCGGCGAAGCGGGCTGGGTATGCTAGTAATAATAAAAATAAAAGCACTGAACTGGAAGGATCAAATGCATAAATAATTTTGAAGCACATATTTCGTACAATAGATATTTTTTCCGAGAAAGAGATATAGTTTGCATACTAGATAAAATACAAAAAGCTTCCATAAGTATTCGACATTAAAACAAACGTAAAAATAATAACACTATTCACAAGAATGACAGTAGAATTCGACCGTGTAAAATCTTTAGAGGTATCTGCCTCTTTATTAAAACACTGACTGACCCGTCAGGGTTATATATATCGAATCATTTTTCTTTATTTAAGCCTTTTAAGGTACATTTATGTCATAATATAATTTATACAATAAGAAAAATATTTTATTAATAAATTGTTTCAATTTCCTGGAAGAATTCGAAAATTTCATTTTTTTTTTTTTAATTTTATATAATTTTTAAAATGTATCTTCTCATACATCTTTGTACATTTTGATCTAGGCTTTTTTACATTACTCGTAAAAGTGTATTCTAGAATTTTAAGTATCGGATTTATGCTACGCTAATTGGTTCGAGAGAAAAATTAAAATATGCAAATACGAATAATATCACAGTAAAATAATAGAATTTATTTTGCATACTTATGTATAAAAAAATGCTTCTAACTTTGTAATAAACACGATACTTATTTTTTTTCAATAGAATCTTAAGAAACAACCTAAAAAATCGAGTCAATTGAATAATACACATAAAAGTTTTATCGTAGATTGTGTATTCTAGGTATATTATAGGATAAAACCTGTTGTTTGAATCAATAATTAAAGTATCGATCAATAAATCAATCGAAAAAAAATAATGAGTGAATTTTAACAGAAATATATTTTTCCTAAATTTTATTTAATTTGCTCCCTAATATTAATCCTATTGTTGCTCCTATTGCCCCTGTTGATCCTATTGTTGCTCCTAATATTAATCCCCCCCCCAAAAATGCACTATAATGAACTTTACAATAAAAACATTTCTGTTCTACGTTTCTCTAACAAGACAATTAATGGCAATATTCAACATATCGATCAAGGGAAACCTTATGTATTTTAAATGATGATTTATATCCTCTTCCACTCACAATAATGAATCACTCGAGGGATTTATTTTTCAAACAGGATTTAAAATTCCAGGCTTGGGAGGATTCCGTGTCTCTTTTAGAAAATAAAATGTTTCTCTCCTCAGCTGCACCTGATATTTCATCGGGAGAGAAAAATGTGTTTTTCATGGGTGTGGCTTCCATTTGAAAGTAATATTTTATGGCTCTCTTTCTTTTAGTTTAAAAACAAGTTGGAAATTTCACGTGAAGCGTACCAAATGAGGTGCGTTCGCACGATAATGAAGTTTTAAAAATATTACTCTCATATATCAATCTCATAAAATTGTAAATAGTGAATTACAATTAAAACGCTCATCAAACAATGTTCTCTCTATACCATTATGTAATGGAATACCCTTGTGTGGCCTTGTAAATAAATAACAAATGTTCTTTGCACCACAAATTATGTAAAATGTATATTATAATATGTACTTTATAGTTTCAAATAAGTTTTATTAAGTTCGAATGAGTGTAACACCATTAAAACGCATTTGAAACATTTTTCCCCATTGACCGTAATGTAACGGAATACTTTTTATTGTCCCTGTAACTGATCTGTGCATCCGATTTTCATAAAATGTGAAATAACTCGACAAAATTATGTAATAATTATGCATTTTAAATTTCAAACGATTAAAATGCATTTGAAACTTTTTCCCCCATTGACCGTTATGTAACGGAATCCTTTTGATTGTCCCTGTAACTGATCTATGCATCCAATTTTCATAAAATTTGAAATGACTCGACAAAATAATGTAATATTTACGTATTTTAAATTTCAATTGATTCGGTTGGGTAGTTTTTGCGTTGTTATATGCGGACAGACAGACGGACGGACTGAACGACCACTATAGGTGCTACGTATTTACATAATTACGAACACTCATAAAAAGTAATAAACTAAAAACACTGAACTGGCAGTATCAAATATATAAATATTTTTGAAGCGTATATTTCGCTCTTTTTTATGAGAGTGAAATATAGTTTGTTTAGTACATAAAATACAAAATGTTTTCATAAATATTGGAAAGGAAAACCAACGTAACAACACTATTTATAAGAATGACAATAGCATTCATTCGGCTGTGTAAAAATTTCAAAGAGGAATCTGCTTCTTTATTAAAACGATAACTCACCGGTCGGGGTTGTATATATTCTACATTATAACAAACTTAGATAATTTTAAATTTCAATGGTTTTATATCTTTAACCCGATTTTGTCTGGATTTATTCTTTTGTGTGAAACAAATTGTGAAAAACAACTGATTTTTAGTAGTAAAAGTGCTTGTAGGAAGATGTTTTATTCTAGCTACTTAAAATAGTTTCATAATTAAAAAAAATACATACAGTGTAATGCCCTTACAACAGGGGTCGTACATGTCCTGAAATTTTAAGACCAAGAAAATCTTCAGAACCAGTATTTTCTCATAGAAAATATCTTCTTAAAATAAAGTGTTATTTCGTACATTGAATATAGATGTATGTTTCTATAAATAAATACTGATATTTGTCCTGAAAATTTTCCAGAAATGTACGACCCCTGCCTTACAATAAGAACAATTTTGTTCTCTAATATAATAATCAATGGCAATATTTAACATATCGATCAAGGGAAGCCTTATGTATTTTAAATTATGGTTTATATCCTCTTCCACTAACGATAATGAACCATTCGAGGGATTTATTTTTCAAACAGGATTTAAAATTGAAGGCTAGGGAGGATTCCATATGTCTTTTGGAAAAATAAAATGTTTCAGCTGCACCTGATTTTTCATCGGAAGAGACACATGATTTATTCATGGGTGTGGCTTTGGTTTGAAAGTAATATTTTATGACTCTCTTTCTGTTGAATTTTTTTTTTAAATATATAAAATAAAAATAATAGCACTGAACTGGAAGGATCAAATGCATAAATATTTTTGAAGCATATATTTCGTACAATACATATTTTTTTCCGAGAATGAAATATAGTTTATTTAGTAAATAAAAAACAAAGAGCTTCAATAAATATTCGAAAATAAAAGCAATGTAAACTAGTCGTTGGGGGCCACCGTAATACTTAAACCCATCATGGATATGTATATGAAAATAAAACAAGAGAAACTGTTTATACAATGCATTGCAGTTCATAAAAAAATTTTAAATATTGTTAATGTACATAGTAATGCTATATTAAAGAACTGCTGATGTACCAATTTCGACAAATTATATAAACGGCAAACTACTCAAGTAGTACCGAACTGCGTAAAAGAAACATCCTTATAACTCAAAAAATAATAATTCTATTAACTAACAATTAACTGCGTCGGATTAAGCGTCTCATTTCCAATTAAAATATACTTCTGAATTGAAATTTGAATGAAATACAGGGTCATGAAAAATCGAAGAATGTGGAAAACAAGATTACAAATATCTCGCCAACTAATAATCCGATCGACTTCGCTCTATATGCAAAATGTGTGTTATTTTATTGCCTTTTACGCCCATGCCTTAGAACAAAAAATTCGAAAATTTTTATATACCTTTCATCAGAACGAATTTTTCGAGAGTCCGAAAAAAATAGTTCCGGATAATCGAGGTTGCTGATATTAAATAGGGTTCGTCCCATTCTTACATGCTAACTACATACAAAATTTCAAGTCTCTATCTCAATTTGTTCGGTAGATAGAGCGTTTACAGACAGACAGACAGATGGACGGCAAAAAAAAAATTTCTAAAAAAATGTTTTTCGTAATCTCCACTATCTAAAACGTGTAAATCCGTCAAAAAAAATTTTTCGATTTTCAAAACGATTGCAAGACTTACCCTATACTACGTATGATGGGTAAGTAATAATAACACTATTTATAAGAATGAAATAAGTATTCGGATGTGTTAAAACTTCAAAGAGGGAACTGCTTCTTTATGTAACTGATCCGTCAGGGTGATATACACCCTATATTATAACTAACTTACCGCGACCCTTCACAGTAATCTTAAATGAACCTTAAATTTGAATTATTTTTTAACCGTAACCTGATTTCGTCTGAATTTCTACTTTTAAATGAAAAAAGCGCGGAAAAAAAATAGTGATTTTTTGTAGTAAAAGCCCTTGTAGGAAGATGTTTTCTTCCTTTTTCATGTAGGGGAGTTCCATAATTAAAAAAAAGAAAGAAAGAAAGATTCTTGCTCTCCGAACTCTTTGGCATTTATATCGCTTATAAATATAACACTTTTGCTGCCTGTACAGAAATTTCAAGAAAAAGTATTGAAATATTTTAGTAGAAAAACTTAAAGAAGCTATTGTTAAGATGCTTGGTTGAAATACCAGTATGTTGTTTCAAAAAAATGTAATAAATTTCAAAAGTATAATTTTTCAAATGCTTAATTTTTTTTTTTAATCTGTTAAATAAAATATGTTTACAGTGACTGTGTAAATAGCGTTTAAAAAACTGTATCCTCATTCATGCGTTTTCTGAAATTTCAATTCCACTTAAGCTATGTCGAAAATTCTAACTTTGTAGGCACAATTTAAATTCACATTGCATGAAAAATGCCAATCTAGTTTCATGTTTTTTTTTATGATAAAAAATATTATGTAATAAGGTTTTTTTTATGCTGGCGGTAAATTATATAACTTCGCAATTTAAACTCACTTCCCATGAGCGAATTTTTCCTCACATCTTTAGAATAAGTGTGTGATGGGGAGTTCTATATTTGATAAAACATATCACGTGCGTAACTTTATCACGTTTTTAGGTGCGTTCGTAATTATGTAAATACGTAGCACCTATTGTTGTCGCTCAGTCCGTCCGTCTGTCCGTCTGTCTGTCCGTCTGTCCGTCTGTCTGTCTGTCAGTCTGTCTGTCCGTCCGCATATAACAACGCAAAAACTACTCTACCGAATCGTTTGAAATTTAAAATACATAATTATAACATAATTTTGTCGTGTCATTTCAAATTTTATGAAAATCGGATGGATAGATCAATTGCAGGGACAATCAAAAAGATTCCGATACACTACGGTCAATGGGGAAAAAAGTTTCAAATGCATTTTAATCGTTTGAAATTTAAACATATAATTATTGCGTAATTTTGTCGTGTCATTTCCAATGTTATGAAAATCGGATGCATAGATCAATTACAGGGACAATCAAAAGGATTCCGTTACATTATGGTCAATGGGGAAAAAAGTTTCAAATGCATTTTAATGATGTTACACTCATTCGAACATAATAGAATTGGCATGAATCTATGATATATATACTAAAATATGCATTTTGTACTATCTGTGATGCAAAGAATTTTTATTATTAAATTACAGGGCCACACAAAAGTATTCCACTACATAATGCTACATGGGAAACATTGTTTGGGGCGTGTTTTAATTATATTCAACTATTTAACATTTTATGAATAAGATATACGTTGCTGAGGTGTAATAAAAATTACTTCCTGCATATTTACAGAAACACAAAGATTTCGACTACTATACTGTATCCGAAGTACGCTGTACTATATCAGCAAGATCTGAATATTTTTAAAACTTCGTTATCGTTCGAACGCACCTCATTTGCTACGTTCACGTGCAATTTCCAACTTGTTTATGCTAGCAGCGCTAATGCAAACTAAAAAATATCCTTATTCAATTTCATCCTCATTTCCTGATTTCTATAAGGTCTACAAAATTTATGTACACGACATAATATGCAAAAATTTAAATAAACCTAAAAATATGCACCATAACTAAAAGTGCATTTTCGGTAATCATCCCAAATAGCAAAAATCATGGAGGAAAGTGGAGGATGGAGATGCAATATTCCGTAACAACGGTTTGCAATTTGATACGGGTTTTCGCTCAAATTTAAATGCCCTCATTCTATCCAAACAAAACAAGATCTTGGAATAGGGACAGAATCCTTTGTACATCACCCGTGCATTTGTTTACTTCTAAATGAAAATAAACTGGTAATATTTATGCACTCTATTTCATTGTATAAGAATTAAAAACTATTGCTAAATATATTTTTCCTTTTTCTTTTTTTTTTTTTTTTTTTTTTTTTTTTTTTTTTTGCAAAAGCACTGGGTTGTATTTCGACTGAATGTAGCAGATTTTTAGAATTATATTTTCGGCATCAATTCAGCCACCACATTTCATCTCCATTCTTTCTTTTTACTCTATGAGCAAAAACTTCGGATAAGCACTGCACCCGAAAACCTTTGTGTGGCCGTTTAACTGAACGATAAATGTAATACACATTCAACTACAAACATCTCTGTGCAGTAATGTATATCGATTTCATCATGTTTGAAATGACGCGACATGATTGAAATATGCTGTGAACAGTTTCTCCCTACATACAAGTATATAGCGGAACTCTATTGTGTGATATCTATACTAATAAAAGAACAAAACGCTCTGTCTGTCTGTGTGTGTGTGTGTGTGTGTGTGTGTGTCTGCGATGGCTAGCAAAATCTACAGCACGTACGAAGCTCAAAATTTTTTTTAGAGTAGCCCAATGTCTCTCCTGATGTACCTGAAGCTCAGAATTTCAAAATTCTATTTATTAACTGAGTAATTAATTAAATTCCAAAGCTCACTCTCATAAAAAATCGCCTTTTTTCGCTTTTTTTCCATTTCATTTTCTTATGGTTGATTGGTTGCATAAAATTTTCGCAAAAATAATTAAAAAAGCTGGGACAGACCTTTAAAATTCATAGACTGGCAAACTGTCAGTTTAAATGAGGATTTTTTTTTAATTACAGCTGCTGTACACCATGGAGAAAAAGATAGGTGGAGGCGAAGTAAACCGAAAAAAGGTTTGCAACACGGAGTAAGAAGTGTCTTACTCCGTGGTTTGCAATATTAAACCATTTATCGCTGAAATTTTAATGTCTCAAACAAAAGCACGAGGAAGGAATTTTGTATTAATAAAACGAATTGAAAGAAACGAATTACAGCTGAAACATATTTTACGAAGAAATAGTAATTTTTTAAAATGTTTTTTTTCTATTATATTATTTGGGTTAAAGTTAGGTTAAAGTTAAATTGCATTTATGTTATGGTTAGAATAAGGATATGTTACAATAAAGTGAATACATTTAGGCTAGGTTACATTTCTGTTATATTTAATTTACGGTAGGGTACTGTTAAGTCGCTGTTAGGTTACAGACAGGTTCTGGTTACGGTATAAAAGTTTAAGGTTAGGAAGTTATACACAGAGTGAACCTATACGCAAGATTTGATTAAAAATAACACTTACTTTTGTTAAATAGCTCTGAAATTATAGTACTATATACCAACCTTTTAGCTACCATCGTGTATCGATTTCATTCATGGTATAGTCGGATTTAAGAGTGATATAATTAGTTTGAAATTCAAAATATTTCACTTGGGATTTGTATGTGAAAATAATAATTAGTTACGTGATTTAACAGTGATTTTTACGGGTAAATATCAACTTTTTTACACGAAAATCATGCAATCGTTGGATACATATTACCTCCCGCGTTTTTCATTGCTCATTTTGAGAATTTTTGGAGCTTAATATTAAATGTTTTTAAAACCAATTTTCCACACAGTCAGTGGCTACGTATTTCAGACAATGCATTTCTGCATGTAACGAGTTAATGATAAAATCATACAAATTTCAAGTTCGTTTAATATTGTTAATACGGACCCGGGCAACGCCGGGCGGATCAGCTAGTTGTAAATAAATGATAGAAGTTTTGAACTCTAAGCTGTACAGAAAGAATGTATTAGTGCACTTCGAAATTCATTATCTTTATAATAATATATCATTTAAATATGCCGAAAACGATTATTCTTTTTCGACTATAATACAGAACATATATGGCCATATTTACATGAAAAAAGGACGTTGAGTTCCCTGTATGCGTATTGTAAGTTCTAGATAACACATTCTATATTAATTATCTCCCTGTGCAACTCAATAGTGTATATAAATTTCAATATGCTTAAAATAATTTAGCACTAGTAAAGTACGTACATCGTAAATGGCATTCCCCATAAACCTTAATGTAATGGAATACTTTCGAGAGTCCAAGTAAAGGAACTATGAATGTTACACGCGTCATTTTCAATACCGAACATTCCAGGTTAACTCATAGTTCAGTAACGTACATCGATTGCATGTGAATCTAAGTACATTTACGCCAATTAGAGCATGGGCAGACAATAAAAACACGCTTTTATTGTTTTACTATGCAGAAATTAATTACAAAAAGCTAAAAATACAATAACCAATGAATAGCTGCCATAAATAATTTATCGTCTTAAACAATGCTTTTTTGGAAAGACGCAATTCGGAAGAAACCATTACTGAACTATTATGCTGAAAAATCTGGCGAGAAATATAAGAAATTTTTTTCAATAAAGAAGAAAAATGACAACTTTTTAGAATGTGATTAAGTTTGAAAGAAAGCATCACCAGTTTTGTCACGCAATTTACAATCCAATGTCATGCATCCAGTATTAAATTAAAAACATTAATAAAAAAAGGGATCTCAAAAAATAATTTCGTGTATCTTACTTCCTATTTCCCAGAAGACAGCAATTCCAGAAATTACTCCCGGGAAAAAGATGCTGAGTCTCAGAGATTTCATTTAGTTTCTGACAAACATTGATATTTTTATGTTATATGATTTTATCATAGGCGAAATTAAAATGTCCTCAAAAAATTCTTTTGTTAAAAAGACAAGTTCGAATTTCTAGGATATAATAAGGTAGTATATATATTTTTTTAAATGAAACACATTATATTTTTTCTATGTCAATATTAAGTTGAAAAGAAAGACCATTACTGAACTATTCTGATGAAAAATCAGGCGAGAAATACAAAGAAACTTTCCAATAAAGAAAAAAAATGAGAACTTTTTGGAAACGTGATTCAACTTGAAAGACAACATCAGACGTTTTGCCACATAATTTACAATCCAATGTCATGCGTCCAGTATCTATATTATAAAGGCCAAACGTATCTGTGCGTAACGCATACGCCATTTTGCGAATGGCAACTTTCACATGCTATTCGGTTTTGAAATTTTCGGTACTATAAATTTTATACTTCTAAATACCGCACATCTTCAATTTTTACACCGTCATATAGAAAAAAATATGTACTTTTAAATGCAATTTGTTAGAAAGCTGTATCTCAATTTGTTTTTGAGATATTAATTTTTTTATAGTTTTTAGTACGAATTTTGAAATTGTGGCAACAGAAATACCTCATTTTCTCTTACAATTGATAAAAATTGAAATATGCGATTGTAAATTTTGAGAATATGAAAATTATGACGAGTTTGGATTTCACGTGAAATTCTAAGATCGTGTCGACTTCATTTTTAGCACTTTCCAACAAAGTTGAAAAGTGCTTATGCATTCGGTTTGTCTGGCCGTCTGTCCGTCTGGCCGGATGGCCGTCTGTCCGTCTGTCCGTCTGTCCGCACACTAACTCCCGTAAATATACTCGGATTGCTATGAAAATTTTATACGTTATTAATGTTTACCCTAGCACGAACCCTATTGAAAATAAAGTATCTACCATGATTAGTTTATCTACAGGACGAATCAAAAGTTTCCCATTACATTACGGCCTATGGGGAAAAATTGTTAATATACTCGGATTGCCATGAAATTTTAGGACGTTATTGAGGTTTACCCTAGCACGAACCCTATTGAAAATGAAATATCTACCATGATCAGTTTATCTACAGGACGAATCAAAAGTTTCCCATTACATTACGGCCTATGGGGAAAAATCGTTAATATGCTCCGATTGCCATGAAATTTTAGGACGTTATTGACGTTTACAATAGCACAAGTCCTATCGAAAATGAAGTTTCTACCACGATTAGTTTATCTACAGGGCGAATCAAAATTTTCCCATTACATTACGGCCTATGGGGAAAAATCGTTTATATACTCGGATTGCCATGAAATTTTAGGACGTTATTGACGTTTACCCTAGCAGAAGTCCTATCGAAAATGAAGTTTCTACCATGATTAGTTTATCTACAGGGCGAATCAAAAGTTTCCCATTACATATTTTAAATATATTTAGCTTTTTCATGTATAATAAAATTGATATATGTCTCTGAAGCTTAATATAAATTATACGCTACTGTCTTGCATAATATGAAGTACATAGCATTTACAGGGCCATACAAAAGATTTCAAATAGTATATTTTTTCCGAAGTACCGTATATGTGTCCGATGATGGCTGATGGAGGGATGAAATGCATTTTAATTATGATGTGCGCGTTTTTATTTCGCTAAATATATCCACATTATATGGTGTGTATAAATGTATAGTTGATATACAGGGCTACCCATAAAGAGCTCACCAACGTTACTGAATATGAGCGTAAATTATTTAAACGTGGTTCTTAAATAAGCTATGCATTTTTACGCTGAGCTTCATTCAATTTACTGAGAAATGTTTGCAGAATATAGATAAAAGGATATACAGGGCCACGCAAAGAATTCGGTACATGGACGCGTATGAATGATGATTTATGAGAATGTGATTTCAGTTGTTTTAAAAGTGTTTTAGTTTACAATAAACATTAGCCTGATGCTGACGTGTAATAAAGGTACAATGTAAACTACAGGGCTGAACAAAAGTATTCAAGTATGTTTCTATCTAATAGTATGAATTGCTGAAAAAGAAATGTCAAGCTACTGGGTATTTTCTTGCTAAACTAAATTTTCCCATTATATCAACTGACATATGAAATACAGGGCTATTCAAAAGTACTGGAATACATATTTGGGTATATTTGGCTATACACTATTATTTCCCTAAATAACAAAGTTTTGTTAAAGATTTCATTAAGTGTTGGAAAGTGCTTCATAATCTATGCTTAACGCATGATTTTTCATACTTGTTTATTTTCCAACGCATTTATACCAAACATAAGAGCCTCGATTGATAACTTCATTTTAATAACTGATCTTTATTATATTTTGCTTTATTATTATATTTTTACATATGTGATTAAAGTTTAATTTTAATGATTTGGACAACTGAGTTTCATAGAAAATGCATTTTTTTTTTCTTAATTTTAGCTTTAAATAATTTTTGTTTGAGATTTAGACTGACCATTGTAAGATGCATTTTTTACTGTAGCTGATTTTGTAGGTTTATTATAAATCAATGAAACAGTTCCTTCTTAAAAATTTACTTTCGTCGAAATTCGACGGGTTTCACCTAGTTAAGTTAAAAACATTAAGAAAAGAAAGGATCTCATAAAATAATTTCGTGTCTCTTACTTCCTATTTCCCAGAAGAAAGCAATTTCGGAAATTGTTCCCGGGAATATAATGCTGAATTTTCAGAGATTTTCTGACAAACATTGATTTTCTTATGTAACATGATTTTATCGTAGGCGAAATTAAAATCTAATAACATCATACTGCTATCCTGGAAAAAAATTCGCCAAAAAGACAAGTTCGCATTTCTAGGATATAAAGCACTCAGATAAATGTTTTGTTGAATCAACAAATATTTGTATAGTCCAACAAATCTTTTCTTTTAAATATGGATCAAGGGAAATTTTTTTTGAACAAACAAAAGAATATTGTTGGTTTATTTTATTTTTTTCAGTTTTCCGTCTACAATTTTCATCTGAAATGCATAATAGCGTAATAATAACGTCATTTATCCGTCTCAATTTGAAAAGTTTTTATTATCCAAAAATTATGTTAATCCTGTATAGCTATATAAATAAATTAAACAAAATTACGTGGGAGTGTTACGACTACTGCAACCAATTTAAATTTTGCAAAAACAACAAAATTTTGCTGGAATTACAAATTGAAAATACAAGACTTTAGTAAGACTCAAATAAAATTGATGGAATTTTGTTAAAATTTTATAAGAGTTCAGAATATTTTTATTTTTTTTTTGTCTGAGCAACAAAGCCGATTTTTTACTTCGCTTGAAACAACCAAAATGTACTCAACAAAACATATTTTGTAGTTTTAATCAATTCCCTTTTTCTAGGTGTGAAGTACATTTTTTTAAACAAAAATGGAATACAACATTTTTGCGATGTCATTACTAATCTGAAAAGTATTCATATTACATTGTTGAGAAAAATATCACTATATGTTTATTTATGATTGTTTAAATATCTATTTATGTAGAACGTTAAGTAAAATACGATTTCCATAATTAATTTTTAATAATAATTGCTGTACCAGTTATAACTTTTAATTGAGTGCTCCCGTCAATAAACTCTGAATGCTACACACATCATTTTCAATGCCGAACATGCCGTGGTAACTCATGGCTCAGTAACGTATATTAATTGCATGGAAATCCAAACACATTCACGACAATTAGAGAAGGAACAGACAGATGGACACACTTTTTAACTGCGTTGGAAAGTGTTCAAAATGAGTTTTTAGCTCCCAGGCTATCATAGCCTAAGAGCTTATGTGCCCGCCCGTTCTGTATGTACGTTCGTGCGTAACGCGATAACTCATGATAAAAATATCGGATCCACTTGAAATTTTGTATATAGGTATATCCTGACAAGGCGCTTCCCTGATTAGTTTTTGGAGTTCATTCGATATGTATAAGAGGGGGAACGGGGGGGCTCATGCCCCTCCCCTTAATTGATTTAATGGGTTTTTCATGAAGAATTAACAGTTTTCGTTCACAAATTTAGATATAGAATCATTTTGATGAGGCAATTTCGTGACTATTATTAGGTGTTCATTGAATAAGTATAAACAGGGGGAACGGGGGTTCTAATGCCCCTTCCCTTAATTGATATAAAAGGGTTTTTCAAGCAAAATTGTCAGATTTCGTTCAAATCTCTGAATAGTTTTGGAAGTTTAATGGTTAAGTATAAAAAAGAGAAGGATAACTCTTCTTAAATTATATAAATGGGTTTTTATTAAGAATTATCCGATTTGCTCTGAATTTTGGATATAGATTTTTTATATGATAAAGCATGTTCTTGATAGTTTAGGAGGTTTAATGATTAAGTATAAAAAAGAGGAAAGGAGAGAGCTGTTTCCCTTTCTTATTTTTTTTTCAACGGAATTAACCCTTGAAAATATAAGGCTGTAATGTACAATTAGTATGCGTAGCCTGTGAGCTCAATGCCATCAGTATAACTGGGCAATATTCTTTTTTATTTTTCTTTTATCCTGTGGAAATGAACAACAGGAAATTGAGCAATAAGCAATACCCAATGAATAGCTAGGATAAATATTTCAACATCTTAACAAATGCTTATTTAAGAAGACGGAATTTAGGAGAAACCATTACTGGACTGAAAACTCTGGTGAGAAGCATAAAGAAATTTCTCAATAAACGAGAAAAATGAGATTTTTTTTAAAACGCGATTTATTTTTAAAAGAAATCATCAGAAATTTTGTCACATAATTTACACGCGTCAAGTATTAAATTGAAAACATTAAAAAACAAGTAGGAAATTGCACGTAAAGCGTAGCGAATGAGGTGCGTTCGTTGATAACGAAGTTTTAAAATATTCAGATCTTGCTGATATAGTAGAGCGTACTTTGGATACAGTATAGTGGTCGAAATCTTTGTGCTCCTCTAAATATGCAGGGAATAATTTTTATTATACTTCATTAACGTATATCTTATTCATAAAATGTGAAATAGTTTAATATAATTAAAACACGCCCCAAACAATGTTTCCCCGTATAACATTATTTAGTGGAATACATTTGTGTGGCCCTGTAATTTAACAATAAATATTCTTTGCATCACAGATTGTACAAAATGTATTTTTAGTACATATTTCATAGATTCATGTCAATTCTGTTATATTCAAATGAGTGTAACACCATTAAAATGCATTTGAAACTTTTTTCCCCACTAACTGTAATGTAACGGAATCCTTTTGATTGTCCCTGTAATAGATCAATGCATCCGATTTTCATAACATTTGAAATGACTCGACAAAATTATGTAATAAATATACGTTTTAAATTTCAAACGATTAAAATGCATTTGAACCTTTTTTAACCATTGACCGTAATGTAACGGAATCCTTTTGATTGTCCCTGTAATTGATCTATCCGTCCGATTTTCATAAAATTGGAAATGACTCAACAAAATTATGTAATAATTATGTATTTTAAATTTCAAACGATTCGGTTGGGTAGTTTTTGCGTTGTTATATGCGGACGGACAGACGGACAGACGGACGGACTGAGCGACAACAATAGGTGCTACGTATTTACATAATTACGAACGCACCTAAAAAAGGGAAAGGATCTCAAGAAATAATTTCGTGTCTCTTACTTCCTACTTCCCAAAAGAAAGCAATTTTGAAAATTGTTCTCGGGAAGATGGTGCTGAATGTCGGAGATATCATTTACTTTCCGATAAACATGAATATTCTTATGTAATATGATTTTATTGTAGGCGAAATTAAAATCTAATAAATCATACTGCTGTCCTGAAAAAATTTGTACGCTAAAAAGACAAGTTCGCATTTCTAGGATATAATAGCAGGGGTCTGTCTAGACTTTTAACACAGGACCCTGTTTTTGTGAGATTGTGAAGTTTTTCTTATATTTGTGACAATTCTAATCCTAATTTTGTGAATTTTAAATTTTCGATGTATTCAGGTTCTATCCTTAATGTATTAAAAAACTAAGTAATATGTTCTTTGATGAGTTCAATTGATTATTTACAGGCCAGATTTTATATTTAAATGATTAAATTTGTGAAAAGTCCAATTTGAAGGTGAAAAAGTTCAGTAAAAACTCTATTTAAGAGAAAAATAATTTTGTGAAGGGATCTGTTTTGCGATAAATAATTTTGTGAAGGGTCCTGTTTTGAGATAAATATTGTTGTTAAGGATCCTGTTTCGGGATAAATAATTTTGTGAAGGGTCCTGTTTTTTAAACATATCTCTGAATATGATACATATTTTTTTTTTAAATGGAGCGCATCATATTTTTTCGATGTCAGTATTAAGTTGGGAAAAAAAGACTATTACTGAACTATTGTGTTGAAAAATCAGGCAAGAAATATAAAGAAATTTTTCAATAAAGAAGAAAAATTAACACTTTTTAGAACGTGATTCAGTTTGAAAGAAAACATGAAACGTTTTGGCAAATAATTTACAATCCAGTGTCACACATCATATATTAAGTTAAAAACATTAAATAAAGAAAGATAAAATCTCAAAAAATATTTCGTGTCTCTTTCTTTCTGTTTTTCCCGGAAGAATGCAATTTCGGAAATTACTCTCGAAAACATGATGCCACATGTCAGAGATTTTTATTTACTTTTCAAAAAACAAAGATTTTCTTAAATAACAAGATTTTATCAGAGAAGAAATTGAAATTAAAATCTAATAATATCATACTGCTGTCCTGGAAATGTTTTTCGCTAAATTGAAAACTTAGTACTTCAAGAATATAACAAGATATATTTTAAATATATGAATGGAATGTATCGTATTTTATGACGTCAACATTAAATTTAAAAGTAATCATAGGTTGTTAGGGAAAATATCATTGTATTTTACTTACTTCTATCTTTACATGATGAAAGTTTTGGATTCGTGAAAATTTTCGAATTCTGGTTTTCGATGAACTGACACATTCTAAGGTTCAGAGATTCCAAAAAATATTCAACTACAATTTTCCATTAACATAGCATTAGATAAATAGCATTACTGAACTATTGTGATGATAAATCAGGGGAGAAGTAAAAAGAAATTTTTCAATGAAGGAGAAAAATTAGAGTTTTTTAGAACGCGATTCACTTCAAAAGAAAGCTTTGACAGTTTTGTCACGTAATTTACAATCCAATGTCATGCGTCCAGTATTAAGTTAAAAACATCAAGAAAAGAAAGGATCTCAAAAAATAATTTCGTGTCTCCTACTTTCTATTTCCTAGTAGAAAGTAATTTCAGAAATTACTCTCGGGAACAAGATACTGAATGCCAGAGATTTCATTTACTTTCCGACGAACTTGGATATTCTTATGTAATATGATTTTATCGTAGGCGATATTAAAATCTAATGACATCCTACTGCTGTCCTGGAAAATGTTTTCGCTAAAAAGACAAGTTCGCATTTCTGGGATATAAAAGAGTATATATTTTTTAAAAAGAAATGGAATACAACATACTTTTGCGATGTCATTATTAAACTGAAAATTAATCGTATTACTTTGTTGAAAATATATTTTTATTTTATGTTGTTGTTACTATATATTTATTTACGATTTTCTAAATATCTTTTTATGTAAGTATCTGTATCTGTAGCAACATTAAAATGAGCAAAATGCGATTTCCACAATTATTTTTTAATAATAATCGCTGGATCAGTTATTACTTTAAATTGAGTGCTCTGGTAAATGAACTGTGAATGGAACACACTTCATTTTCAATATTGAACATGCCGTGGTAACTCATTGCTCAATAACATATATTAGTTGCATGGAAACCCAAACACATTTACGCCAATTAGACAACGGGCAGACAGATCAACATACTTTTCAACTACGTTGGAAAGTGTTCAAAATAAGTTTTTTTAATCCTGTGGAAATGAACAGCAAGAAATTGAGCAAAAAGCAATACAAAATGAATAGATACCATAAATATTTCAACATCTTAACAAATGCTTATTGAAGAAGACGGAATTTAGGAGAAACCACGACGATTGTGCTAAAAGATCTGGAGAGAAACATAAAGAAATTCTTGAAAAAACGAGAAAAGTGAGAACTTTTTAAAACGTGGTTCATTTTGAAAGAAATCTCAGAAATTTTGTCACAATTTACAGGCGTCAAATATTAAGTTGAAAATATTAAAAAAAAGGAAAGGATCTCAAAAAATCATTCCGTGTATCTTACTTCCTATTTCCCAGAAGAAAGCAATTTCGGAAATTACTCTCGGAAACAAGATGCTGAATTTCAGAGATTTCATTTACTTTCCGACAAACATGGATATTCTTATGTAACATGATTTTATCTTAAGCGAAATTAAAATCAATAACATCATACTGCTCTCCTAATTTTTTATTTCTAAAAAAACAAGTTTGCATTTCTAGGATATAATAAGGAGCATATTTTTTTTAAAAAAGGAACACATCATATTTTTTCGATGTCTATATTAAGTTGAAGAAAAAAAAAGACCATTACCGAACTATTGTGTTGAAAAATCCGGCGAGAAGTATAAAGAAATGTGTCAATGATGAATAAAAATGAACAATTTTTAGAACGTGATTCAGTTTGAAAAGAAAGCATGACCAGTTTTGACACATAATTTACAATACGTTGTCACGCGTCAAATATTAAGGGTATATTTCAATTCAATCTCCTTACATTCAGATTTATTTTTATATTCATTTTCTCTCTCAAACGCATAAAACTAGAAAATTCTCTTATTTAGAAACTACTTAAAAAACCGTGCTATTTTTCTGTTAAATGCAGAAAAAAAATGCAAGGAAATTGCTAGTAAAATCAACGTTTAGAGCCGAATTTTCCGGAGCGGGAGATCGTGGAACGAAAAAAAAGGTCATACTGAGAAAATAGTCCTTTATAAATCAAATTCTAAGGAATTGAGCGAAAAATGAAATCACACAGCATCTTATAGATCTCTTCAAAAATCACCTCAGCAAGTTTTATGTTTCGATTTTTAAAAATGAATCTGAATATGTATCAGAAAATTTCAAGGGGTTGAGGGTGGAAAATTATTTTTTCGAATACACCTTTCAAAAAAATATTTCGAATACAAAAGTTAAAAACATTAAGTAAAGAAAGATAAAATCTAAAAAAAAAAAATCGTGTCTCTTAATTCCTATCTCCCAGAAGAAAGCAATTTCTGAAATTATTCTCGAGAACACGATGCTGAGTCTCAGAGATTTCCTTTACTTTCCGACAATCATGGATATTCTTGCGTAATATGATTTTATCTTAGGCGAAATTAAAATCTAATAACATCATACTGCTGTCTTGAAAATTTCTTTCGTTAAAAAATCAAGTTCGTATTTCTAGGATATAATAAGGAATATATTTTTAAAAAATGGAACACATCATATCTTTTCGATGTCTATATTAAGTTGAAGAAAAAAAGACCATTACTGAACTATTGTGTTGAAAAATCAGACGAGAAGTATAAAGAAATTTTTCAATAAAGAATAAAAATGGAAATTTTTAGAACGTAATTCAGTTTGAAAAAAAAACATCAACAGTTTTGACACGAAAATTACAATCCAGTATCACGCGTCAAATATTGAATTAAAAACATTATATATATATATATAAAGAAAGAAAGATAAAATCCCAAAAATAATTTCGTGTCTTTTCTTCTTATTTCCCAGAAGAAAGCAATTTCGGAAATTACTCTCGGGAGCATGATGCTGAATGTCAGACATTTCATCTACTTTCCGACAAACATTGATATTCTTATGTAACAACAATTTATCGAAGTCGAAATAAAAATCTAATAACATCATACTGATGTTCTGGAAAAAATTTTCGCTAAAAAGACAAGTTCGCATTTTTAGGATATAATGAAGTACATATTTTTTTAAAGAAATGGAATACATCATTTTTCCGTTTTCTATATTAAGTTGAAGAAAAAAAAGACCATTACTGAACTATTGCGTTGAAAAATCAGGCGAGAAGTATAAAGAAATTTTTCAATAAAGAAGAAAAATGAGAACATTTTAGAACGACACTCAACTTGTAAGCAAGCATGAGACGTTTTGTCACGTAATTTACAATCCAATGTAACGCGTCCAGTATTAAGTTAAAAACATTAATAAAAGAAAATATCTCAAAAAATAATTTCGTGTATCACTCTTTCTATTTCCCAGAAGAAAGCAATTTTACAAATTACTCTCGGGAACAAGATGCTGAAAATCAGAAATTTTATTTACTTTCTGACAAACATTGATATTCTTATGTAATATGATTTTATAGTAGGCGAAATTAAAATCTAACAACATTCTACTGCTGTACTGCACAATGTTTTCGCTAAAAACTCAAGTTCGCATTTCTAGGATATAATGCACCCAGAAAAAAGTTTGGTTGAATCAACAAAAATTTGTTTGGCCCAACAAATCTTTTCTTTTAAATATGGGTCAATGGAAATTTTGTTTGAAGTAACATAAAAACATTGTTGATTCCTTTTTTTTGGCAATTTTTTGTCCAAAATTTTCATCTGAAATGCATAATACTGTAATAATAACGCCATTAATCCGTCTCTATTTGAAAAGTTTTTATTATCCAAAAATTATGTTAATCCTTTATAGCTATATAAGTCAAACAAAATTACGTGAGAGAGTTATGGCTACTGCACACCAATTTAAATTTTGCAAAAATAGCAAAATTTTGCTGGAATTACAAATTGAAAGTAAAATACTTTAGTAAGTCTCAAGTAAAATTAATGAAATTTTGTTAAAATTTTTTAAGAGTGTTAACAATACTTTTTTGTCTGAGCAGCGAAACCAACTTTTTACTTTAACTAAAAAATTCGCTTAGAACAACCAAAATGTATTCAACAAAACATGTTTTGTAGTTTTAATTAATTCTTTTTTTCTGGGTGTGAAGTATATTTTTCTTTAAAAAATGTGATACAACATATTTTTTGCAATGGCATTATTAAATCGAAAAGTAATCGTATTACTTTGTTGAGAATAATATCATTATATGTTTATTTATGATTGTCTAAATACCTGTTTATGTAAAACGTTAAGATGAGCGAAATGCGATTTCCATTATTAATTTTTAACAATAATCGCTGGATTAGTTATTACTTTAAATTGAGTGCTCCTGTAAATGAACTATGAATGGTATACACTTTATTTTCAATACCAAACACGGCTGGTAACTCATGACTCAATAACATATATTAATTGCATAGAAATCCAAACACATTTACGCTAATTAGAGAGCGGGAAGACAGAGGGACACACTTTTCAATTACTTTGTAAAGTGTTCAAAATAAGCTTTTTTTCTTTTATTCTGTGGAAATGAACAACAGGAAATTGAGCAACAAGCAATACCCAATGAATAGCTACCATAAATATTTCAATATTTTAACAAACGCTTATTTAAGAAAATGGAATTTAGGAGAAACCATTACTGGACTATTGTACTGAAAACACGAGCAAGAAGTATACAGAAATTTTTTCAATAAAGGAGAAAAATGAAAACTTTTTAGAACGTGATTCAGTTAAAAAAAAAGCATCACCAGTTTTGTCACGTAATTTACAAGCCAATGTCACGCGTCCAGTATTAAGTTAAAAAAGTTAAGAAAAGAAAGGATTTCAAAAAATAATTTCGTGTCTCTTACTTCCTACTTCCCAGAAGAAAGCAATGTCAGAAATTACTCTCAGGAACATGATGCCATTTACTTTCCGCCAAACATGGGTATTCTTATGTAACATGATTTTATTGTAGGCGAAATTAAAATCTAATAACATCATACTACTATCCTCGAAAAAGTTTTCTCTAAAAAAACAAGTTCGCATTTCTAGGCTATAATAAGGAATAAATTTTGTAATAATGTAACACATCATATTTTTCGATGTCTGTATTAAATTAAAGCAAGAAAAAAGACCATTACTGAACTATTGTGTTAAAAATCAGGCGAGAAATATAAAGAAACTTTTCAATAAAGAAGAAAAATGAGAACATTTTAGAACGGGAATCAACTTGAAGGAAAACATCAGACGTTTTGTCTGGATATTTACAATCCCATGTCACGCGTCAAGTATTAAGTTTAAAATAGGGATCCACAACCTGTGGCCCGCGATGGGTTAACGTGTGGCCCGCGAGCTTCGTCAATTTACAACTGGAGAAAACTGCAATTATTGTGCATATGTCGCAGGAAAAATCGTAAATTTTGTCAATTTGCCGAGCAAAAATATAAAATTCCGTCATTTAAGAATTGCAAATTTTGTTTATCGGCACGAAAAAATCACGCATTTCATTGATCAATTGCGGAAAAAAGCAAATTTTATCGATGAGGTTCGGAAAAATCGCAAGTTTCGCTCATCAGATATGGAAAAATCGCGAAAATTTCGTTGATCAGTTGTGGAAAAAAATAGTGTTTTCGTCAGTTTATGAAGAGAAAAAAAATCGCGCGTTTCATCTTGCCGCGTAAAAATTGCAGATTTCGTCAATATTAGTACAAAAATTGCGATTTTCGATATTTGATCGAAGAAAAACGTGTATTTCGTCAATTAAGAGCGAAAAAAGCGCACATTTCATTGATCGAAGACCGAACAATCGCAAGTTTTATTGATCTCATTCCGAAAAATAGCAAATTTCTTTGGTCGGAGATGGGAATATTGCAAATTTCAAACGAAGGAAAATATTGAATTTCGTCGATCGGCTTTGTAAAAATGATGAATTTTGTCGATCGGCTTCGTGAAAATCGCGAATTCGTCTAATGGCTTCATAAAAATCGCAAATTTCGTCGATCAGGTGTGGGAAAAATCGGGAATTTCGTCGATCGGCTTTGTAAAAATCATGAATTTCGTCGATCAAACATGGAAAAATCGCGAGTTTCGTCCATCATTCGAAGGTAAATAGCAAATTTCATCAATCGACTTTGTAAAAATCGCGAATTTCATTAATCAGCTTCGTTAAAACGGAAATTTCGTTGATCAGGCAGGGAAAAAACGTGAATTTCGTGAATCAGATGCGGAAAAATCTCGAATCTCGATGATCAGGCGCGGAAAAATCGCGAATTTCGTCGTTCAGGCACGGAAAAATTGCGAATTTCGTCGATCATGCGAAGGAAAATCGTGAATTTGTCAATCGGCTTCATTAAAATCGCGAATTTCTACGATTGACATCGTAAAAACGCGAATTTCCTCTATCGGCTTTGTAAAAATCGATAATATTCACGATCTGCTTTATAGAAATCGAGAATTTTGTCAATCGGCTTTGTAAAATTCGCAAATTTCGTCGATCGACTATGTAAAAATTCGTCAATCAGGCTCGGAATAATTGAAAAGGCTTTCGATTAGGCGCCGAAAAATCGAGATTTTTGTCGATTAGATGCGGGGAAAAAATCGAATATTTCGTCGATTGGCTTTTTGAAAATCAAGAATTTCGTCGATCGGCTCCATAAAAATAGCAAATTTTGTTGATCAGGCAAGGAAAAATCGTGAATTTTTCGATCGGTTTCATACGAATTACGAATTTTGCTGATCAGGCGAGTAAAGATTGTGAATTTTCTCGATCAGCTTCGAAAAAATGCGAATTTTGTCGATTGGTACCGTAAAAAGTGCAAATTTGGTCAGTCAGGCATGGCAAAATTACAAATACTCTACATGGCCATTGACGATTCCACTTGCGATTTCAGACATTTTGTTAAATATCTAGAAAAATACATGAGGAATTATCTTGAAACTCTAAGTATTTAAACATAATAGTACAGGTCATGTATTTCTATGAAGATTTTTTCCCGAAACTTTATGGGGGACCGTTAACAAATTAAAAAAGAATGAATATCTTTTGGATACTAATGTCAAAACTAAGGTAGCAATTGGTAACTAAAGTATTGCAATAAACTGTGTTCATTTTTATGTCGATAGCTCGTAGAAAAATTAAGGTTTTTATAAAAACAGTCCCAAATTTTTCCAAGATTTTTACTTATAATTTGCACAGTTCTTAATATAAAATAATATTCTTTTCTGAAAATATGTCAAACAGCGTTGCACATAATACCCTGTAATCACAATTAAAAAAAAAAATTGTATGAAAAATGAGTAAGTTTACTAAATAATTCTTTACTGCGCATGCATCAACGATATGAAAATTTCATTTGCATATTATGTTAGCTAAATATATTGAATTAACTTTTGTGAAAGTCACAAAATCATAGCTTGAAAATTCTGAAAATAATCGTCAATAGAATAATGTGAAAATCCGCTATTCCCAAAATGAAGAAAAAACAAGAGGGGTTGTATCCATATATTTATTAATTTGTGTCAATATAGAATACACAATATGGAACGTACTACTACATTTGGATAAAATCCCTCTTTTTTTTTCTTTTTTGTTTTATTTTGGGAACAACGGATTTTGTGTTTATTCTATATACGATTACTTTCAGAATTTTCAAGCTATGATTTTGAGACTTTCACAAAAGTTGCTCTATACATTTACCTAACACAATATGCAAATGTAATTTGATATCATTGACGCATGCGCAGTGAAAAAATATTCAGTAAACCTACTGATTTATCACGCAATTTTTTATTATTTTAATGCTGATTACAGGGTTTTGTGTGCAATATTATTTGTCATATTTCCTGAAAAGAATGTTACTTTATATTGAGAACTCTGCAAATTGTAAGTAAAAAACTTGGCAGAATTCGGGACCATTTTTATAAAAACCACAATTTCTCTACGAGTATTCATGCTATTCGCATAAAAATGAACACAGTTTATTACAATAAACCACTTAATTATAATCTACAGTTTGAGCGCTTTTGCTACATTTGTTTTGACAGGGTTATCCAAAAGATATTCATTCTTTTTTCATTTGTTGACTGTCCCCTATGGAGTTTAGGGAAAAAATGTTCACGGAAATGTATCACTTGTACTATTCTATTTATATACTAAGAGTTTCGGGATAATTCCTCATGTACTTTTTAGATATTTAACAAAATGTCTAAAATCGCAAGTGGACAGTCATCAATGGCCATGTAGAGTATCATCACCCTGCTAGGTGGGGCTTGTTGAGATTAAGCCATTTGGTAGGCCTCCCCACCTAGCTGAAACTGAAACTGAAACTGATCATGCACAGAAAATCGGGAAATTTGCTGATCAGATGCAAAAAAATTTTTTTGAACAGCTCCTTCTCTCTCCTTCGTTTATAAAGTTCACATTTTTTTTTTTCACCAGCCATTTATGCTTGTTTTACTTTTTACAAAACAAAAGAAATTCTCCTGAATTATGTCAAGGAATATTTATACATCTAGAAAATAATCCTTTCTATATCTGTTATATTTAAAAATGTCAAAAGTGCTGATATATCCTTATCAAATGAATTGGGTATTTTGACTGGTTAAGTAAACCCCCTTAAATGGGTACCCCCTCCCCAAACACACACACACACACTCTCCTCTGAAATCATACTTTTTTATCAGATTGTAGGCCACAGATCATCTCCTCTAATTCGGATTCTCTCCGTGTTATTGATGTGGCCCTCGATGTCCCAGATTTTTTTTAATGTGGCCCTTCTCTTCAAAAGGTTGTGCACCCCTAGTTTAAAACATTTAATAAAGTAAGATAAAATCACAAAAAAAATTCGTGTCTCTTACTTCCTATTTCCCACAAGAAAGCAATTTCAGAAGTAATTTTCGGAACAATAAGCTGAGTGTCACAGATTTCATTCACTTTCTGACAAACATGGATATTCTTATGTAATAGAATTTTATCAAAGGCGACATTAAAATCTAATAACATCATACTGCTCTACTGGAAAAAAAATTCGCTAAAAAAATATGTTCGCATTTCTGGAACACAATAATGTATATTTAAAAAAAAAAAAAGAAAGAAAGAAAGAAAGAAAGAAAAGAAAAGAAAAGATAAAAAGAAAGAAAGAAAGAAAGAAAGAAATGGAATACATCATATTTTTGCGATGTCATTATAAAGTGAAAAGTAATCGTATTACTTTGTTGAGAAAAATATCACTATATGTTTATTTATGATTGTCTAAATATCCGTTTATGTATAACGTTAAGTGAAGCAAAATGCGATTTCCATAATTAGTTTTTAATTATAATCGCTGGATCAATTATTACTTTTAATTGAGTGCTCCTGTAAATGAACTATAAATAGTACACAAATAATTTTCACCATTGAACATGCCGTGGTAACTCATGGCTTAATAACGTATATCAATTTCATAGAAATTCAAATACATTTACGCCAATCAGAGTAAGGGCAGACAGATGGACATGCTTTTCAACAAGGTTGGAAAGTGTTCAAAATAAGCTTTTATTCTTTTATTCTGAGAAAATAAACTACAAGAAAATAAAAATGCAATAACATATAAATAGCTGACATAAATATTTCAATATCCTAATAAATACTATTTTCGAAAAACGGAATTTGAGAGCTACCATTACTGGACAATAATGCTGAAAAATCAGGCGAGAAATATAAGGAATTTTTTTCATTAACGAAGAAAAATGAGAATTTTTTAGAATGGGATTCAGTAAAAAAGAAAGCATCACCAGTTTTGTCACGTAATTTACAATCTAATGTCATGCGTTCAGTATTAAGTTAAAAACATAAAGAAAAAGAAAAAGATCTCAAAAAATAATTTCGTGTCGCTTACTTCCTAGTTCCCAGATGAAAGCAATTTCAGAATTTACTCTCGGGAACATGGTGCTGAGTCTCAGAGATTTCATTTACTTTCTTACAAACATAGATATTCTTATGTAATATGATTTTATCGTAGGCAAAATTAAAGTCTAATAACATTATAATGCTATCCTGGAAATTTCTTTCTGTTAAAAGGCAAGTTCGCATTTCTATCACATAATAAGGAACATATTTTTAAAAAATGGAGCTAATCATAGTTTTTTCGATATCAATATTAAGTTGAAAAGAAACACCGTTACTGAATTATTGTGCTGAAAAATCAGGCGAGAGGTATAAAGAAATTTCTCAATAAAGGAGAAATTTGTGAACATTTTAGAATGTGATTCAGTTCGAAAGAAAGTATTGACAGTTTTGTTATGTAATTTACAGTCCAATGCCATGCGTCCAGTATTAAGTTAAAAACATTAAGAAAAGAAAGGATCTCAAAAAATAATTTTGTGTCCCTTACTTCCTAATTCACAGAAGAAAGCAATTTCGGAAATTACTCTCGGGTACAAGATGCTGAGTCTCAGAGATTTCATTTACTTTCCGACAAACATGGGTATGATTATGTAATATGGTTTTATCTTAACCTCTTCAGACCTGAGGTACACAAATGTGTACCTCCATTCTTTTCCTCATAAAAACTAAACTGTTCGAATTTTTTGCATTTTTACTTTACTTCTGTACAGCTGAATGTTTTTTGCTTTAAAACAAAACAAAAAATGTCAGCACTGATGAATATTACCTCACAAAATAAATATTATTCTCATACGAGTTCCGAAAATACCTTCAAGACATTGTGGCCAAGAAAGTGAGAAATATTCATGATTATTTAACTAAAATGCTTTACAATGAAAATTTTTGAGGTTTTGCTGATCATTTACTTGTTTGAAGCCCTTGATTTTGTAATTGCGTAAATTTATATTACTGATAGTTAAACTGATGTTTTAAGGGGATTATTACTTTCATATCGATATTTGTAAACCTAAATTACCAGTCCTTTAAGGTACGGATTTCATAAAAATGATTCTTTCTGCCATCTATGGTGTCATTTCGATTATGCAAAAGCAATAAATATATATTTGCAGAGTTAGTTTATGCTCAGGTTAAGCGAAGGTTGAAGAGGTTAAGCGAAATTAAAATCTAATGACATCATACAGTGTTGTTATCAAAATAAATTCGCCAAAAAGACAAGTTCGCATTTATAGGATATAATGAAGTATATTTTTTGCAAAGAAATGGAGTACAAAGTATTTTTGCGATGTCATTATTAAACTGAAAAGTAATTGTGGGACTTTGTTTGGAAAAAAGACATTTTATGTTTATTTGTGTTACCTAAATTTATGTATAACGTTAAGATGTGCAAAATGCAATTTGCATAATTAATTTTTAATAATAATCGACTGATCAGTTCATACTTTAACTCCTGTGAATGAATATATAATGGTATACATATAATTTTCAATACCGAACATGCCATGGTAACTCTTGGCTCAATAGTGTATATCAACTGCATGGAAATACAAATACATTTACGCCAATTAGAGAACGGGCAGACAGATGGACACACTTTTCAACTACGTTGAAAAGTGTTCAAAATAAGCTTTTTTTTTAATCCTGTGGAAATGAACAACAAGAAATTGAGCAACTCGCAATGCCGAATGAGTAGCTATCATAAATATTTCAACCTCTTAACCAATGCTTTTTAAAAAGACGGAATTTAGGAGAAACCATTACCACTATTGTGCAAAACTCGGGCTAGAAGTTTAAAGAAATTTCTTCAATAAAGGAGAAAAATGAGAACTTTTTAAAACTTGATTTATTTTGAAAGAAATCATCGGAAATTTTCTCACATAATTTACAGGCACCAAGTATTAAGTTGAAAACATAAAAAAGGAAAGGATCTCAAAAAATAATTTCGGGCATCTTACTTCCTATTTGCCTGAGGAAAGCAATTTCAGAAATTACTCTTGGGAACAAGATGCTGAGTCTCAGAGATTCCATTTACTTTCTAAAAAACACGGATATGCTTATGTAATATGTTTTTATCGTATACTAAATTAAAATCTTATAACATCATACTGCTGTCCTGGAAAAAGTTTTTGCTAAAAAGTTTTCGCATTTCTAGGATATAATGAAGCATATATATATTTTTAAAGGAATGGAATACTTCATATTTTTGCAATGTCATTATTAAACTGAAAAGTAATCGTATTACGTTGTTGAGATAAATATCACTATATGCTTATTTATGATTGTCTAATCCGTTTATGTAAAACGTTAATATAAGCAAAATGCGATTTCCATAATTAATTTTTAATAATAATCGCTGAATCAGTGATTACTTTAAATTGGATGCTTCTGTAAATGAACTAGGAATAGTACACACATAATTTTCACAACCGAACATGCCGTGGTAACTCATGGCTCAATAAGTATATCAATTGCATAGAAATCCAAATACATTTACCCCAGTCAGAGCAAGGGCAGACACATGAACATGCTTTCAACTAGGTTAGAATGTGTTCAAAATAAGCTTTTATTCTTTTGTGCAGTAGAAATGAACTACAAGAAATTGAAAAGCAATAACATATAAATAGCTAGCAGAAATATTTCAACATCCTAATAAATAATGTTTTGAGAAAACGGAATATTGGAGAAACCATTACTGGACAATTCTTCTGAAAAATGAGGTGAGAAATATAAAGAAATTTTTTAATAAAGGAGAAAAATGAGAGCTTTTTAGAACGTGATTCAGTTAAATAAAAAAAGGCTTCACCAGTTTTGTCACGTAATTTACAATCCAGTGTCACGCGTCCAGTATTAAGTTAAAAACATTAAAAAAGGAAAGGATCTCAAAAAATAATTCCGTGTATTTTACTTCCTATTTCCCAGAAGAAAGCAATTTCAGAAATTACTCTTGGGAGCAAAATGCTCAATCTCAGAGATTTCATTTACTTTCTGACAAACATCTATACTATTAATTGCAGTAAACGTCTGTCTGTCTGTCTGTCTGTACCGCTAAAAACTTTTCTCAGCGGCCGAGTGGAGTGGCGCTCTGGGTGTCTATCGACTCGGGACGATTCGGCCTTTTGTGATAATGAATTTCGAGAAAATCGCCCGGTAATTACCCGAGATATTAATTAAAAACTACCCGGGAAACGTGACAAAAAATCCAAGATCCGAGATGGTTCTCTGACGGAGCTCTCCGGTCGAAACTAGCTTTCCGCGGATGAAGAACCACGAAAGTGTCGAAAATACGAAAATTAAGGAGTTTTATATAACGCCGCATCCGCGCTGCAGATTCACGGATTTTAAAACAAATTACATATTCTTGAAGGAAATTTAAAGACCTTTCTGACGGTCTATTCGGTTTCAAGAAATACAAACATTAACCTTTTGAAAAAAACGTTTTCCCGAAAGCTTTCATTTTCCATTTTTCTCCGCAGAATTTTCGACCGAAAACTATCGAATTTTAAAACGATTCCATCCTTTTTAATTTTGGAGGCACGACAAAGAAAAAAATACCCCCTCAAAGACGCTTCTGTCTAATTTCCAACGGTGTGTTTATTTTTGAAATATTCTAATATTAACACTTTGAAAAAAAATCGAGAAAAAGAGTCTCCGATCGTACAATTTTGTTTGCTTTTTCGACACTTTTTCCGCTCATATTTATATGAATAAAATCCCTAATTTTCAATATTGCTTTTCCATCTTTATACACCTCTTAGTGAATATATCGTTTTGAGTTGTGTCAAAATTTCAAAAAAATACAACGGTTAGAAGTATTTTTAAATCTGTAAAAACCGCGAAATTACGGCGTAAAACGGGCGATTTTTTTTTTCTGCCATATTTAGTAAAAGTAGCTCTTAAATCCTGTATTCTTCAATGATCTTTATATGTGTGTTTGGGGTACTGGTTTTACACCTTGCATAAAATTTTTGAAAAAATCGGGAGGCCGTAACTGTATTTTAAATAATATAATAGGCGAATTTTTTAATTTAAATTATTAAATGTGAAAAAGGAAAAAAATAAAAATTAAAATTTTTGTACAAAATATGCATATTTTTACACGAAAATTATACTCGAGGTTTTTTTCAAAGTGTGTAATAGTAATACATTGCGACCTCACTAATCCGACACTCGGTAATCCGTATATTTTTAAAATATCGTTAGAGAACATTATTGCAAGTAAATACATTTTAAAATTTTACATTTCTTTAAAATCTTCATAAAAGCAGTTAAAGAATACCGTGGTACAAGTTCTCATTATTTAAATGAACCTGTTTTTCCTTTGTGGTCGGCGGTAACGATCGCCTAGTGTGCACTGAATCAAGACAGCCACAGGATGATGGATGGTTTGTGGTCAGCGGTTAGAAAACACAAGTGTGCACCGGGCCTTAGAGAGATTATCTTTTTCAGAAAGCGGCCGCTAGCGGGCGAAGCTCGCTAGTTGAATATTCTTATGTAATATGATTTTATCGTAGGCAAAATTAAAGTCTAATAACATCATACTGCTATCCAGGAAAAAGTTTTCGCTAAAAAGACAAGTTCGCATTTCTAGGATATAATGAAGTATATTTTTTAAAAAGAAATGGAATACAACATAATTACAACGCATTACATTGTTGAGAAAAATATCACTATATGTTTATTTATGATTTTCTAAATATCTGTTTATGTAAAACGTTAAGATGAGCGAAATGCGATTACCATAATTAATTTTTAATAATAATAGCTGGATCAGTTATTACTTTAAATTGAGTGCTCCTGTAAATGAACTATGAATGGTATACACTTTATTTTCAATACCGAACATGGCTGGTAACTCATGACTCAATAACATATATTAATTGCATGGAAATCCAAACACATTAATGCTAATTAGAGAGCGGGAAGACAGATGGACACACTTTTCAATTACTTTGAAAAGTGTTCAAAATAAGCTTTTTTTCTTTTATTCTGTGGAAATGAGCAACAAGAAATTGAGCAACAAGCAATACCCAGTGAATAGCTACCATAAATATTTCAACATCTTAACAAATGTTTATTTAAGAAGAAGGAATTTAGGAGAAACCATTACTGGACTATTGTACTAAAAACACAAGCAAGAAGTATAAAGAAATTTTTACAATAAAGGAGAAGAATGAGAACTTCTTAAAACGTAATTCAGACTGAAAAAAAGCATCACTAGTTTTGTCACATAATTTACTAGTCATTGTCACGCGTCAAGTGTTAAGATAAAGACATTAAAAAAGAAAGGATCTCAAAAAAAAATTGTATCTTTCGCTTCCTATTTTCAAAAAGAAAGAAATTTCGAAAACTGTTGCCAGGAACATGATACTAAATGTCGGAAATTTTATTTACTTTTAAACAAACATGGATGTTCTCACATAACATTATTTTAACGGCGGCGAAATCGAAATTTAAATCAATTAATATTTACATACGTATTTTGTACATTTTCCTGATACCATTGTAAATAAGTCAGAACTCTGTCCAACATGCAAGTCTTTGAAATAGTTTTCCTCTATCTCATGAATTCAGTTTCAAATTTTGACTTAACCTAGAATTTAACTTTATAAATGTTGTGCATGTTAATTTAAAGAGCACATGTATTTATGACAAATATTCTGCACATGAGCACATATTTGTCACATGAAGCAACTTATGCCACCTTTAGTGCAATTTATCGTTTAAAGGAAGTTCGCATTGAAGCACTTTTCGATAAGGGAAGGATTAAAGAAATTAGAAGAATGGGAGAATTTGATAATAAATTAATATTTTAGCATTATCTGAGGCAATGCTTTCTGAAATAAATGATTAAAAATGAAGATTTGGCACCTATTATTTGAAAATATTCTTATACTAATAAACAGTAATCATGAAAATTTACTTTTTTATTAATTTTTATTTTAAAATATTATGTTTTAGGTTTATGTGACTCCATACTGCTACATTTCGGCCTGACGGATGCTAGCATAATTATCAGTAAATGTGTATATTTGATGATTTGAAAATAAACTGTGAACACAAGAAACAAATACTTAACAAATTATAAAGGATAGAATAGTTTTAGGAATTAAAAATAATTTTGCTCGTGAAATGTGAAAGAATTTGCATAGTATTTTTCACACATTTTATAATTTGAGTGTTAAATTATTTGGTACTACTAGGTTATCCCGTCGACCATAAAATGATCGCCAAACTATAAGATTAAATGCCAATAATGGATGATCAGGAATGTCACATTCAATGACATTAAATACGATTCACGTGTTTAAAACATCATTAAGTGATTCTTATTTCGACTTTTTATTAGTATTTTTATTAATATTCTACTAATTATTTGTTTTTTCGTTATTTAAAATAAAAATTATGTCAATATCTATAATTTGGCTATTAGTTTGGCGATTTATATAATTTGGCTAAATTGGTCGACGGGATAACAGAGTAGTACCAATTATTTTAACAACATACAATTTTCGACTGATTTTTATTCTATAGTCAGAGACTAAAAGACTTATCAAACCCCGTTTATGTTCCGCTGGAACTTATATCTATAGATCATGTTTTAAAATATGATAAATTATTACAGTTACCTTACTAAAGGCAATAAATGAAGTAATCAACTACATTTTTCCATTAATATTGCACTGAATAGATATCGTTACTGAATTATTTTGGTGAAGTCACGAAAGAAGTATAAAGAAATACTAGCGGCTCTTTCCAAGAGTGGCGCACTACCTATCGGACTAGTCCATTTAGAAATCCCAATATCGGAGGTGGGGAAAGGTACAAGCGTCTAGACATCACACTTTCTCAATTTGATCCCGCGGGGGATCGGCCACTGCGGATATCGTTCCCCGCATGACGTAGCGATTTTCGCGGATTTATGCATACTGCACATATATTTCCGTGCATGACGTATATTTTGACAAATATGAGTTATATATATATATTTTAACCATTTTCTATTATTTTAATTAGGAAATAAAAATAAATTACAAAAGTGTAATTAATAATAATAGAACAAAACAATTTATATCGATTTTTAAAAGGAAATACAAAGTAAATAAGCAATTTATAAATAACTAAACAACAATGACCGGGTTACCATATGAAGCACAAAATCGCCATTTTGTTGCACTCTATTGATTAAAAAATATATAACTGATATATAACTGATATTTGATAACGAAGTTTTTGCCAAACTGGCATCAGAAAAAAAATCGCGCCAATGTGGTGCGTATATGACATCTGTGTCCCGATATATATATATATATATATATATATATATATATATATATATATATATATATATATATATATATATATATATATATATATATATATATATATATACATATATTTCAAATAATTTTATGAATAATAAATTTCAATATCTTGATGTTATGTAATTTTTCTATTACAATACTATTTCATATGTTTTTTTCATTTATCTTTAAGTGAAATTTAACTATACATCTGCTGAAGGGTTAAGCTGCTTAAAATGTTTAGAATTAGAAATTATTACAAAACTACGATATAAGTCAGTCTATTTTAAAAACAGTCTATAGAAATGTAATAACAACATGTACATAAACTGTAAACCTGAAAAAGAAAGATTTTGTTTAGAATTAAAATGACGAAATTTTACTAATGCTAATAAAATTTATTATTTTAATATTAGTATGCAAATAATAATAAAAATGCATCAAATATATATTTTTCTTTTTTCAAAACGAAACAATGTTTCAATGTAATTTCCTACAAAAAAATCTTATATTCGAGAAACACTCTCACTCCGGCAACATATTAAACACAAGTTTTGTTTATTTTTCAACGCTTTGCCTGTAGTAGCGGATATAGACAGCTTAATGCAACAGTGTTAAAACTGCATAACGAAACGGGGAAAAATCAAAAAATCCCTACCCGGTTTTGGCAAGTTGTTTTCTTGGTATTGATGTTCATTTCGGTTACTTTTCCCTGTATTTTACATTGTATTGCGCATTTATATTTTCTTTTTCTCGTAATTTTATTACTCTTAATATTATAACGTGAAATGTTAATACGATAGCGCATTTCTCTATCAAAAATACTTTTTTCTTATTTAAAACTAGGGGGGCCCCGCCCCCCTGCTCGCTCTGCTCGCCAACCCCTCGCGTAATCGCTTCGCGATTCCAAATTATTGTCTACCCCTGCTTGCTGCGCTCGCCAATAACCCATGGTATGAATAAGCAGTTGCAGACCTTTCAAATGATGTGTCACACGACTGGTGTTGTAAAGAAATTAAAAATGTGCCCCCCTGGGGGCATAGTGGGAGGCGACACAAAAGACATCCATAATATGAATAAGCAGCTGCAGACCTCTCAAATGATGTCACACGACTGGTGTTGTAAAGAAATTAAAAATGTGGCCCCCTGGGGGGCAGAGTGGGGGTGACACACAAGACATCCATAAAATGAATAAACAGTTGCAGACCTTTTAAATGATGTGTAACACAATTTGTGTTGTAAAGAAATTACAAAATGCGCCCCCTCTGAGGGTAGAGGGGGGGTTACACACAAGGTATCCATAATATGAATAAGCAGTTGCAGACCTCTCAAATGATGTGTCACACAAATGGAGTTGTAAAGAAATTAAAAATGTGCCCCCCTGGGGGGCAGAGTGGGGGATGACACACAACACATCCATAATATGAATAAGCAGTTGCAGACCTTTCAAATGATGTGTCACTCAACTGGTGTTGTAAAGAAATTAAAAATGTGACCGCCCCCCCTAGGGAGAGCAGAGTGTGGGGGTGACACACAAGACATCCATAATATGAATAAGCAGTTGCAGACCTTTCAAATCTTGTGTAACACGACTGGTGTCGTAAAGAAAATAAAAATGTGTCCCCGCTGGGGAGCAGAATGGGGGATAACACACAAGACATCCATTATATGAATAAACAGTTGCAAACCTCTCAAATGATGTATCAAACGACTGGTGTTGTAAAGAAATTAAAAATTTGGTGAAATATTACAGTTATCGCCAAGTTGGCGTCACTTTTTACAACTAATTTTGGTCGCCAAATTTGGCGATATATCGCCAAGTTGGCGACAAACTTGGCGATTGTTGGCGATGGTAACCTTTTTCCTCTTTATGGTAACCCATATGGCGATGCATAGACGGAGCCCTTTCCTGATTGATCTATTCGACTCATGGAAGGAGTGGACAACCCGGATTCGTTAGTTCCGGAAATCTTCCACATCAGCATCATTCCAGGAGTCATTCCTTTTAAGGCTAGATTTTTTTTTACTATAGAAGGATTTAGCATAATATTTATGCCTTATAAATATTAGAAAAATATTTCAAAATTTAATCGCGTATTTTTAAATAAACGCATGCATATTTTAATAGTTTGATTCCGGCGTTAGTGACCTCCGCATTAACCAGTTTTGTCCATTTTAGAAATTTTTTCAATGCGACTTTCGTGCGTCCATAGACGTTTCTTTAGGTTTTAGAGTCGTTAAAGATAGCAGCTTTGACGAGTTTCGTTGTGGCACAACTAGTTGCGTGCATCCAGTAATGTCTTTTTTGTTGTTGTTGTTGTTGTTATTTAAATGGTCGCGCAGAGCTCATAAGAGCGTTGACCGCGAAACTTACGAGTTTCATGTACTTTAGAGACTGCTGTACAGCGAATTTCATGCATCCAGTGATGTTTTTTTGGTTTAAATGGGCGCGCAGCGCTCATACGTACGTTAGTGATTACGGCATTGACGAGTTTCGTTCACTTTAGAGATTGCAGCACAGCAAGTTTGGTGCATTTTAGAGACTGTTACACAGCGAGTTTCGTACATTTTAGAGATTGCCACACAGCGAATTTCGTGCATCCAGTTATGTTGCTTTTGTTTAAATGAGCGCGCTGCGCTCATACGTACGTTAGTGACTGCGGCATAGACGAGTTTCGTGCACTTTAGAGATTGCTGCACAGAGAATTTTGTGCACTTTAGAGATTGCTGCACAGCGAGTTTCATGCATCCAGTGATGTTTTTTTTTTGGTTTAAATGGGCGCGCAGCGCTCATACGTACGTTAGTGTCTGCGGCATAGACGAGTTTCGTGCACTTTAGAGATTGCAGCACAGCGAGTTTCGTGCACTTTAGAGATTGCTACAGAGCGAGTTTCGTACATTTTAGAGATTGCTACATAGCGAGTTTCGTACATCCAGTGGTGTTATTTTGTTTAAATGGGCGCGCAGCGCTCATACGTACGCTAGTGACCGCGGCAATGACGAGTTTCGTCCATTTTAGAGCCTGCTGCAGAGTCAGTTTCTTGTGCTCAGTGGTGTTTTTTTTTTTTTTTTTTTTTTTTTTTTTTTTTTTTTTTTTTTGTTATTGTTTCGTTTTAATAGACGCACAGCGTTTAGGAATCATCATTGGAACTATTCACGTAGTTAATTGTCTGCCGAAAATCCGTGTTTTGATTCATGTGAATTTTTAGGTTTCTGAAAATTCAGTTCGTTTGAGAGTGCTTGTCACTAAAATCGCCAAAATCCAGTATCTGGTTTGGTTTAGGATTATGTCATTAATATTTGAAAAGAATACGTTATAATTATTAATATTCTAATATTAAAAAGATTATAATATGCTTTCATTGTACATTTCTATAAAATAGCAATTAAAATCACCATTAAAAAATAAAATTGAAGAAATAATACTTTTATTATAACCTTTGTCTAAAAGTATAATATCACTTTAACATCAATACCAAGAAAACAACTCGCGAAACCATGTAGGGATATTTTGATTTTTTCCCCCATTCGTTACTCAGTCTAAGTTTTAACATTATTGCATTAAGCTGTCTCTATCCGCTACTTTTGCCTGTTGGACTGTAGAGGGCTCTGCTGTAGGACCAGTGTGACCGTTTTTTCATGCTAAAAGCGGGCTAGATTTGGACTGACAACAAGCGGAAAATAAATTCGATGGCCCTGCCATCTATTGATGGTCAGTATAATTAAAAAATAAAACCACCGCATTTTGGGAAACAAATTCGATTTATGACATCTAGCTTCACTCTACCATGTTCCAAATCAAATATGATTAATGCATATTTATTACCAGTGGCGTAGCTACGTTTTCTGGCGCCCGGGGCAGGATTAATTTTTGCGCCCCCCCCCTCCAAAAAAAAAATCGGAAGGAGAAACAAAATAGTATTTCTATCCTGTACTGGGAGGAAAAGGCATCCCCCCCCCCAAAAAAAAAAAAAAAAATCGGAAGGAGAAACAAAATAGTATTTCTATCCTGTACTGGGAGGAAAAGGCATCTTCACTTTTTCTTGTTTTTAAGGAATCGGTTAATTTTACTCAAATACACTAACTAAAATGCATAGAACCAGATTACTGAAGATTTTCAATTTTCATCAATATTGAATTTGAATGGGAATTTCAAAAACTTAGCGGTATGTTCACGGATATATGTTTATGTTTTTAAAGCATGTAAGATGCAGAGCCAGATTAGGATTGTGCGGGGCCCATGACTCAGCACCTGTTTGAGGGCACCTTGCAGTTTCTATACATTTTTTTTTTTTTTGGGGGGGGGGGCATTGTAGAGGATAAGGAATGGATTATTATTAGGTATTACGATACTGTTTCAAAATTAATGAAAATATATTTGTGTTTTTGAGAAAATAATGCGAAACTACAATTTTAAGACTTAAAAAAAAAAAAAAAAAAAAAAAAAAAAAATCATTTCAGTAAATTTGAGCCCCCAGCAAGAGTGGATCCAAGGCCATGGCCTTATAGGTCTGTGCGGTAATCTGGCTCTGTGATGCGAATAGCGACAAAGAGAATAAATTTGCAAAAAAACACATTTACTAAAACTGCTATGTTATGATACCTCCGATTATGGTAATAAAATCTCCTGATTGAAAACTGCAGTCACTCTAGAATTTAAAATTGCTACACGCATCCATTTTTAAAGATAAATGGGAAAACAATAAAAGGTTTTGAATTCTGATGGTAAATCAAGATATCCAACGAATTTGTTTAAGATCTTAATAAACCCTTAACATATTCTCAGTCGCATGACAGTGATCAAATATCAGTATAGAGAAAGATATGCTATATAGATAAAAATGATAAAAACTAAAATTCTTTTGAAATTCAAAAATTTAAATTAAAATCCATAAATTCATTTTCTCAAAAATACATTTTACTCCTTGAATTTTGTTTTTTCAGCATAACATTTATTATGTTCAGCAGTAAAATCAAAGAATAAATTAAGATGGAAAATACTGTGACGGTTAGGCACTTTTTCTTTCGTTTGTGGCTACATCTTTGTTTATGATTCGAGGAATTGTGCTGATCTTGACCGTATGTCAATCAAGATTTAATTAACCAATTAAACTAAATGTTTCTCGCAAATTGACATCTTCGCCCCCTGCTGGAAAATATTACAGGCCTCAACATAGTTGCATGAACTGAAGCGAAAAAGTTTAGATTTGGCAATTCTGATACGCCTGCATAAACTACGATAATGTAGGTCCTGAAATTGGCGTAAATAAGTCGTAAGACCTCTGATCGAATTCACCGAGATGATTGTAAGTTGCATTGACGAAAGTGTTCGGTCCAAAGAGGATTCCGAGTCAAAATATTTTATTCTATAATTTACATAGGACTCAGTCATTCCCATAATTTACATAGATAGATGTAGTTTTCTCTAATGCATATACGTTGAATTTAAATATATGTAAAATATATTGAACTTTTAAAACGACGAAAACAAACGTTTGTAGTAGTTGTACTAGGAAGACAGAAAAGTCCTATTTCGTTTTTTTTATACGATTTAAGTAGGAAAAATTTGGGGTAGGTCGCTTACATTTCATTATTTGGTTTTCTCAATGAAAATTTGACGGAAAAACGGAGTCTCTAATATAAGGAAGAAATAATACCATTTCTTGTTCTTCTTTCAGCAAAATACTTTTTGCATTGATTTAAGGAAGCTTTCATTTGAAATATTTATATGGAATGCTAAGAGCAGCAAAAATCAGCGTGAAAACCAATCTATCTGTGTCCGTGTGTATGATGGAGGGGACTAATCTACAAAATACAACTCTGAAATTTTGAGTGAGGATAGTACAAAGCAAATGCTATCCTAATGCATGTGAGACTCCAAAAAAATTTTTTTTTCTTATAGTCGAGAATATTAATTATAAATTCATCAAAAATGCGATTTTTTCCCCTGCAAATTGGCAAAAATCGCACACTCATCTGAGTTTGATTTCCCAATCGAAAGAAATTAAAATTTTTCTCTTATCAGCGAAAAAAGAAAAAAAATCTAATTAAAATTTCAATTTGAAAATTTCAAAGCACATATATAAAAAATTTAATTTTTTTGAAAATCGCTCGGTAACTTTGTTTCTTTTTAATTGACAGCGACAGTATACAATAGAGAGAGATCCCATATGCAAAAGCTGCCACAGTCGACTATTTATGTATTCTGTTCGCACAAGTATTTTTCTAATATTGACGTTTATTTCTATTGTAAATGTTATTAAAGTGTGTGTAAGGATTTCTGTTTTGGGAAAGCGGTATCATTAAAAAAATAATCGCCTGTGGCAGCTCTGGATACGAGAGAAATATACAGAAACGAGTATCCATTAAAAACACAACTTATTTTTTCCGTCTGTACACTCCACTAGTTTTGGAAAATCGATTGATCAAATATTATGTAACAGACAATCAACTTTATTATTAAACGCTATCGAATGCTAAAATCATACTTTAAAAGTATTTTATCAATTTAATCGAAAATTACTAGTGTGTCCTGTAGATAGAGTGAAGTTATAGGAGTTTAGAGTCCGTCCTCCCTTTATTTACATTTTAAAGTATGATGACTATGGAACTTTTAAGCCACTTTTTTGTCGGATTCTACAAAATAGATTTCAACAGGTATTGATTCTTGAAAATTAGCTTGCGATTTTCTTGAAATTTTTAGCTCCATTTTCATGTGAAGATCACGTGTTCTTATCTCGGTTTCTATGAATCCAATTTTCCACTGGGTTTTTCTCATTCAGTTTGGTTTTCGATTGTCTTACAGGTTTTAGTTCTATCTTTCACCACCAGGAACATTTTTACCTGAGATTTCATGGGATCTATTTCAAGGGAATTTTCTTTCTTTCAATTTTTCGATTATCAGCAGATATTCTTGCACGTGCGCAGTACGCCTTCTAGGCAGCGCACATCCATTCCGGAGATTCATTTTGACAGAAATAAATTTGAATGCATGTTTTTAATAGTTGGCTGCGTAGCACACCCGTTCTATGCTACCGAAGACATTGGAGACCCATCCCAGAGGTTCATTTTGAAAGATTTTTTTTAAATTTATTTAAATTTGAATAGAAATTTTAATCATTCGCGGTTCATTTGGAAAAATCAACACACGGGTCAGCTGGCTACAAATGAAAAATGTTCTTGTTACCAGAAATGTGATTTCAAGTCTCCAATCGGCTTTTTGATTTATTTACTTCAGGCTAAACATTAACGCCTCCATTTGTAAATGACAATTATGAATTTTGTCATTCCTTCCACCCCTTCACCAAATTTCTCCAAAACATTCACACACTCACACAAAAGATGTCAACAATTATTATTCATTTTCAAAATATGTGAAATAATTTTAGTTTAAAGCTCCTCTGAATTTGGCGCCCCTATTTAATCCTTTTCCGTCTCCAATCAGAAGCATAATTAATTATCTTCGTTACCGACTGTGTTGAGACATCCTTAGAAATATTTACATAATTTTTTCCTTTTTTAATTAATTGGATCTAACAAAATATTTTACAAACACACATTAAAAAAAAAAAATTAAAGTCAACAATTTTTTGTTTATTGTTAAAATATGTAAGATAATTTCGATTTAAACCTCTCTCAATTTGGCGCCCCTTAGCCTCGGCGCCCGGGGCGGGCGCTCCCCTTCCCCCCCCCCCCCCCGTAGCTACGCCACTGTTTATTACTCATGTATAGGGCTCATCGGAACAACTATTTTCTAAGGACGATAATTGTTAGAAGTCCCATAACTTAATAATGTTGCCTGAAATTGTGAAATTAATGTACATTGTTCATATGCATTATTATGTATTTTTAACAAAAGATATGCGCCTGATATATATTACTTATCCACAGGGCTCTACATCTACAAAAGGTATCGGAGCAATTACTTTTTATGGTCGATAATTATTAGAAGTCCTATATTTTAATTAAATTGCCTAAAATTGCGAAAAGATAGATTCATGTCAATGTCAATTCTATTATATTTGAAAGAGTAACTTCATTAAAATGTACTTGAAACGATTTTTTCCTGTTAACCGTAATTGTAAAGGAAAAAACTTTTGATTATCCCTGTATTGAAATTATGCATCTGATTTTCATAAAATTTGAAATGACTCGACAAAATCACACAGAAATTATATATTTTAAAATTCAAACGATTTGGTTAGTTAGTTTTTGCTCTGTTATATGTGGGCAGATAGACAGATAAACAGACAGACAGGCGGACGGACAGACTGGACGACGATTATAGGTGCTACGTATTTTTATAATTACGAACGCACCTAAAAATATTCAGATCTTAATGTAATAGTATACAGTATTTCGGATACAGTATAGTAGCTAAAATCTTTTGTGTGTCCCTGTAAATACTATCTGCTTTCTATCATAAAGGAAATAACTTGTAGTATTCCTCGTCAACGTATATTAATTTCATAAAATGTTATATAGTTTAATACAATTAAAACGCGCACCAAAAAATGTTCTGCTTGCCTATATCGTTATGAATAATTTTATGTGACCTTGTAACTCAATAACAAGTGTTCTTTGCATCACTGATTGTATAGAATGTATATTTTAGCATATACTTCATAGATGTATATCAATTTTATTATGCTCGAAAGAGCTGAGAGAATTACCATTAAAATGCACTTGAAACTTTTTTTCCCATTGACCGTAATTTAATGTTTTCCCTGTCCCTGTAATTGAACTATGTTTCCGATTTTCAAAAGAAATTGAAATGACTCGACAAAATTATGTACTAAGTATATATTATAAATTTCAAACGATTCGTTTGGGTAGTTTTTTCATTGTTATATGCGGACGGACGGATTGAACGACAAGTACAGTTGCTACGTATTTACATAATTACGAACGCACCTAATTATATTACAATCGGCAATTTAAAAATTCCTCATTTACTATATATTCGTTTCATACTTTCGCTCTCTTTTGTGAAACCCGATAAAATATTATAAATACTATATACATATTCTATAAGAAAAACAAACTATAGAATAGATAGACAGATAGACAGGAAAAGATAACCTGTAAGAGCAATAAGCACTAAAATCAATTGTTTTAAATCATTCGCCCCCAATCATTTCTAAATTTCGTTATAAGAGAATCTGTTTACTTTCCAATGAAAAGACTGACAACTATTCTTTAGCCTGGGTTTTTAGCTTGATTTAGCTTGTTGTAAGTCCTACAACAGTCCAGATTTCTTACAACAATCCAAAAACGGTCACACTGCTAGTAATGCATGTGACCCTTTGATCGTTGCCACATAAGATCGTCAGCTTATTGCAATGTTTTTCTTTTCGAGAAAAGTATGCCCGTCTATGGTGACTTATTTACTATCTAAGATAGATTCAAAGTGTCCAAATAAAATAAATTAATGTCATTGCTTTGGAATGTTAAAGCTCTTAAACTTGTTAATTTGTGATACTGCTGTAAAATACTTAGAAATTTCAACTTGTTTCTCCCTTCTATTAAATTTTCATAATTTTCATATAAAAGAAGCAAAGAACGTTTAAATAATTATTGCTATGTGTTTATGTATACTGTGTTCGTACGGGTACCGTTACTTTCCATATGATGTACCAGTATTTGTTATAGAAAAGTAAATTTAGTTTAAACATACGAAATTTCGCCTTATTTAATTAGTGGTCTTCTATAAGAAAATACTGGTACCAAAGAATTTCCTGCTTATGAAATTCCAAAACTCGTAAGAACCTTCACGTAACATTATAAAAAGAAAATGCGTTATATTCTTAAAGACTTGAAGGACTGCGGGATATTTCTACATTATATAATTTTAATCAAAACTCGTACCAGAATTTTTGAAGAAAATTGACAGTTGAAAAAGTTTTGAAAAAGTTTAACCATATGTAACACCTTTAAAATTCCTTTTAAACGATTTTTTCCCATTATCCGTAATGTATCGGAAAACTTTTGACTATCCCTGTAAATAAACTAATCATAGTAGAAACTTCATTTTCAATAAGGTTCGTGATAGGGTAAACATCAATAACATATAAAAATTTCATAGCAATCCGAGAATATTTACGGGAGTTAGAGCGCGGACAGACGACTATAACGGCCATACGGACAGACAGACAGATAAACTGAATACATTAACACTTTTCAACTTTGTTGGAAAGTGTTAAAAATGTAAAAAAGTTGTCTATCTATAAATTACTGTTTTTATGTGCGTTCGTAATTATGTAAATACGTAGCACCTATTGTTGTCGCTCAGTCCGTCCGTCTGTCCGTCTGTCTATCTGTCTGTCCGTCTGTCCGTCCGCATATAACAACGCAAAAACTACCCAACCGAATTATTTGAAATTTAAAATACATAATTATAACATAATTTTATCGTGTCATTTCAAATTTTATGAAAATCGGATGGATAGATCAATTACAGGGAGAATCTAAAGAATTCCGTTACATTACGGTCAATTGGGAAAAAATGTTCAAATGCATTTTAATCATTTGAAATTTAAAACATATAATTATTACGTAATTTTATCGAGTCATTTCAAATGTTATGAAAATCGGATGCATAGATCATTTACAGGGACAATCAAAGGTATTCCATTACATTACGGTCAATGGGAAAAAAGTTTCAAATGCATTTTTATGATGTTACACTCATTCGAATATAATAGAATTGGCATGAATCTATGAAGTATATACTAAAATATGCATTCTGTACAATCTGTGATGCAAAGAATTTTTATTATTAAATTACAGGGCCACACAAAAGTATTCCACTGCATAATGGTATACAGGGAAACATTGTTTGGGGCGTGTTTTAATTATGTTCAACTATTTCACATTTTATGAATAAGATATACGTTTCTGATGTGTAATAAAAAGTACTTTCCGTATATTTACAGGAACACAAAAAAAGATTTCGACTACTATACTGTATCCCAAGTACGCTCTACTATGTCAGCAAGATTTTAATATTTAAAGATAGAAAACCAACGAATATAAATGCACAAATAAAGTATGAAAAGCTAGCAAATAGCTATTTCGAATCTACTAACGAGATTCTTCATCAGTGCAAAACTCAGCGAGCTAATTTAACTGAACTATTAAGATTTGGCTTATAAACATTCGAATTGAAATCAACAGTATTGGCAATGAGATGCCTAATAGACTCTTTTTGAGAAGGAGAAATAGCGCTATGCTTAAAGGCTCTTTCAATAGGAGCAATTAGACGGGGTAACGAAGGAGGGGCAGAAACAGAGAAATTGTTGTTTAATTTTAGAGCATTTAGCTGATTATTACTTAAAGCGACACTGGAAAGATTGAGAACAGCATTTTTGTTAACAGTAGGTAAATTTATAGAATTGTTGGCGAAAGAATTATTACAAAGCGTATTAAATTTCCTTTTTAAAACTGCGCAATGAATCGAAAATACGCTTTGTAATAATTCTTTCGCCAACAATTCTATAAATTTACTTACTGTTAACAAAAATGCTGTTCTCAATCTTTCCAGTGTCGCTTTAAGTAATAATCAGCTAAATGCTCTAAAATTAAACAACAATTTCTCTGTTTCTGCCCCTCCTTCGTTACCCCGTCTAATTGCTCCTATTGAAAGAGCCTTTAAGCATAGCGCTATTTCTCCTTCTCAAAAAGAGTCTATTAGGCATCTCATTGCCAATACTGTTGATTTCAATTCGAATGTTTATAAGCCAAATCTTAATAGTTCAGTTAAATTAGCTCGCTGAGTTTTGCACTGATGAAGAATCTCGTTAGTAGATTCGAAATAGTTATTTGCTACCTTTTCATACTTTATTTGTGCATTTATATTCGTTGGTTTTCTATCTTTAAACATTTGTGCACAAAGGCTTTATTTGCTATTTTAAGATTTTAATATTTTTAAAACTTCATTATCGTACGAACGCACCTCATTTGCTACGTTCACATGCAATTTCCAACTTGTTTATCATTGGTCTTGGAATATTAATGTTTAATGCACGGCGTATATATTATATGACTAGTTATAATCATCCTAAAAATGATATTTATAATTATTTTTAATCTATATACAGAATTTCTTTGAAAATATTATTTTCCAAATAGTCGTTGTAATTTGTTAAATTAATTTTTTTTATCTTCTTTTAATAAAAAAAAGTAAGAAAAGTCATGCGTTAAGCATAAATTATGAAACTCTTTCCAATATTTCCTGAAATCTTTAACAAATCTTCGTTATTTAGAAAAATAAGATTGTACTGTCTATAGCCAAATATGTATTTCGATACTTTTGAACAGACCTGTATTTGATCTGCCGGTTGATATATTTACTATATAATGCGGAAGTTTAGTTTAGCAAGAAAACGCCTAATATGTTGAAATTTCTCTTTCAGCAATTTATACTAATGTATGGAAAAATACTTTAATACTTTTGTTCAGCCCTGTAGTTTACCTAGTACCTTTATTACACGCCAGTATTCTGTTAAAATTTAGTTCAAACAAAAACACTTTTAAAACTACTTAAATCTCATTTCCAGAAATTATCATTCATGGATGACCATGTAGATAATTCTTTGTATGACCCTGTGTATCATTTTACTTATATTCTACAAACATTTCTTAGTAAACTGAAAGCAGTTAACGTAAAAATACATCACTTATTTAAAAACCACCTTTAAGTAAATTATCCTCATATTCAGTCAAGTTTGCAAGCTCTTTTGTGTAACCCTGTTTATCTACTATAGCATTTATACACACCATATAATATGCAGACTTTTAATAAAACTTAAAAGCGAATATCAAAATTAAAAATGCATTTCATCCATCCATCAACTATCATCGATAATATACAGTATTTCGGATAGAATATACTATTTGAAATATTTTGTGTGTCCTTGTAAATGCTATGCACTTCATGTTATGCGTGAAATATTGAGTTTCAGCTGTGTTTATAAAATTTATGATACTTGAAATCGTTTAACATAGTTAAAATATGTTGCAAACAATTCCCCCCTTTATTATTGTGTAATGGAATTGTTTTGAGTGACCCTGTGTTAAAATAATATTTATTATTTTCAATGCATATTTTACACTATGCATTTTAGTGTACTTCGCGAATCCGTGTAAATTTGAATATGTTTGACCGGGTGTAATAAAATGACACCTTTGAAACGATTTTTTCCCATAGGCCGTAATGTATCGGAAAACTTTTGACTATCCCTGTAAATAAACTAATCATGATAGAAATTTCATTTTTATTAGAGTTCGTGCTAGGGTAAACATCAATAACATATAAAATTTTCATAGCCATCCGAGTATATTTACGGGAGTTAGAGCGTGGACAGACGGACAGACAAACCGAATGCATATAACACTTTTCAACTTTGTTGGAAAGTGTTAATAAAAAACGATTTGAGGAACGTTTAAAAAAACAACCATTTTATTCAAGATAGCCATTCAGATGTGCATACAAAAAAGAAAAAAAATAGGCTGTACTACTTACAAACTGAACTTTGTTGCGTGTAAAAGAATTTTAGCGCAAATTTCAAGAGGGAATTTTGATGATTTATTATTGTTTCAACAAATATTGAAAATGTTTTTTCAAATATAAATATTTCAGAATTACATACTCGTATGCTGAGATATGTTCAGGAGAAATTGAAATTTCAAGGAAATTTAGACAACGGATTATTTATTTGTTATTTCAGCAAAATAAAAAACAAAACCTTTTTTTTTTTTTTTTTTAACCATTTGAAAAATGGTTGTTGTTTTCGGGAGAATGGACCCGATGATGTTACCACTTTTGAATGATGTTACCACTTTTGAATTTAAATTAAATTCTTTATTTTTAGAAGAATTTTTATTTGAATTTAAATTAAATTCTTTACTTTTAGAAGAATTTTTATTTGAATAGTAAATTAAAATGGTTAAAATCATTGTAATAAAGGAGAAAACTAACAAATTTAAAAATGGGTAGACGGAAATTAACAGATACGGAAAAAGCCGAAGCCAAAGAAATGAATGAACGTGAATATCGCATTCAATGACATTAAACACAATACGCGTACTTAAACAATCATAAAGTGATTTTTATTTCTTCTTTTGCTATTTAAAATAAAAATTTAGTCAACATGTATAAGTTGCTTATTAGTTTGGCGATTCGTATCATTTGGCGAAATTGGTCGACGGGATAACTGAGTAATACTGTATTTGGTTTGGCGCAAAAACGTCTTTCAATGCAGAAAATGATAAAATCAAAAGATTATTGAGCCGCTGAAAACCAATTACGTGTTGAAAGGCGATCACGAAAAAGGAAGCAATTTAATGCCGAACCGATTAATTGTAAAACATCATGTCGCCAGGGCGACCAATCCACTAGCCATGGCGTTTTACTATCGGTCGGTTCTAACCAGGAAAATTTGAGTGCCAATAGTGATTCTAACAAGCCGGAAAATGTTATAGCTATTACTCTTGATTTTCCACCACCTAAAAAGAAAACTAAAAAGCAATCGGCTTGGGAAAAACTGGGAAAAAACTTTTTTGATTCGATGTCTGATGGACCCATTCACAGATGCATGTGCTGCGATCGATTTTGGTTTAAAACCTCCATCACCAAAATTCTGCTCTGTAAAATCAAACAATATATGCCAAAGTCTTACAAGTATAACAGTATATGCCAAAGCTGTATTTTAATAATGATTACTTTTGCACCAACAATGTTAAATAGTTTGAAATGTTTCTTTCGTCGCCAACTTTTATGCTTGGCGACAATAGAGTGATATAACTTAAACGAACCGTACCTTCAAATTGCAGCATGTATAAAGTCATTTATAGCAGTGGCACGGATAATACACAATAAAACAACTGGTATTTAGCTTAAAATGATAGATGAATGTATCGAGTGAAACATTTTTCAAATGGTTGGGGTAATTTCTTAAATTACAATTTTTTTTTTTTTTTTTTTTTTTTTTCTGCATATTGTTGATTTTGACTTTTTCCTAAAGATTTCATCTAAATTTAACGCCTTCTGAAATTTCTACTTTTCCAAAATCATGTAAAATTTAATATCTATAATTATTTCTTTTTAAAATCATCTCTCGACTATGTTTTATTTTACAGTATATGATTACATCTACGATTCCTCAAATACTGACAATTTTATTTCCTTCTCTCCAAGCACACAATCCTTAGTGATTAAATTCCATTATAATAAGAATTATTACTTTCTTCTATCTTCAATAGAAAAAAGTATTGTAATGGAAATTTTTTCGACTTCCGGTTTTCGACGGATTTACACGTTTTAGGGGTCAGAGATTCCAAAAAACATGTTTTTACAAAATGTCTGTCTGTCCGTGTGTCTGTGTGTCTGTGTGTCTGTCTGTATGTCGCCATTCTACCATCAAAAAGTTTATGAAGTTATGCATAGAATTGAACCAAAATTTTTGTGAATGTTTTTGGCTGTGACAAGCAGGTCCTCCTTCAGTTTTGAAATATTCCGCCGGAAGGGGGCGCTGAAATCGCGATTTTTGTGCCATTTTCAATATTGTACCGACCAAAAGTGTATGAAGTTATGCATTGAATTGAACCAAATTTTTTGTGTATGTGTATGACTGGCTAGTTGGTCCTCCCTGAATTTGAAAAAAATCCGCCGGAAGGGGGCGCTGCAATCGCCATTTTTATGCCATTTTCGATATTGTACCGACCAAAAGTATATGAAGTTATGCATCGAATTGAACCAAATTTTTTGTGTATGTGTATGACTATGGCTAGTTGGTCCTCCCTGAATTTGAAAAAAATCCACCGGAAGGGGACGCTGCAATCGCGATTTATGTGCCATTTTCAATATTGTACCGACCAAAAGTATATGAAGTTATGTATCGAATTGAACCAAATTTTTTTTGTATCTGTATGACTATAGCTAGTTGGTCCTCCCTGAATTTGAGAAAAATCCGTCGGAAGAGGGCGCTGCAATCGCGATTTTTGTGCCATTTTTAATATTGTACCGACCAAAAGTACATGAAGTTATGCATCGAATTGAACGAAATTTTTTGTGTAAGTGTATGGCTATGGCTAGTTGGATTGCCCTGAATCTGAAAAAAATCCGCCGGAAGGGAGCGCTGCAGTACCGAATTTATGCCATTTTCAATATTGCACCACATAAAAGTGTATAAAGTTAGTTCTAGAACTGAACTAGATATTTTGTATATGATTATTTTTTGGTAAGGCAAGTAGGGCCTCAATGAATTTGAAAAAATAAATCTGCTTATCATTCTATTGTCCATCGGCTCGTGCAGAGATGGAAATTCGTTTTTACTCCGATTAATTGATTGAAGCAGAAATTTAAGATGAAAATCAAAGTTGGTAAGATATTGAATTAAAATTATTAAAGCATTAAAATGAGTAACTATTTTTTTTTTAATATTAAAATGTATGTATGAGATAGAAGAAAGTTTTGGGATTGGCACATCCAACTAATTAAATTTAAAATCATTAAAAAAGATAAAATTTATTATTTATTTGAATAATTATAAATTCAATTAAATTAATTTATAATTGCACCAAATTATAAATTAATAAAAACTTCAAAGCTTAAAAAATTGTAAATTTAAAGAATATGTTAAATTTGAAAAGTAACAAATTTATTAAAATTGTTTAAATTTTTTTCCTTAAGTTTTTAATAACATTGCTATTTTGTACTTATAGTAAATAATCTTATCATATCTCCCCTCTTGTCTAATTTTCATTTTGTGAGCTTTTTTCCACCAACATGTAATGTATAAAATTGTGCAGATATATGTATGTATATATATTAAATAATCTACATAGAAACTTATGATCTCTTAAAAAGTAGCAGTATGATATCGAAACGCAAATATCCCCCCCCCCTTCGCTTTCATATAAGTTAATGGAAAATCTTTCTGTAGAAATCAGTTTTGCAATTGACATCTAAGGGAGTGTTCAGCTGCTACGCGCGCTGGACGCGCGCGCTCAGGAGCCACGGTCATGGAGTGGGTTCATATCGCGGACGGGATGTCCGTTCACTACTCGCTACCATGCTACAGGTACTGTAACTGTGCGCTCAATAACAGGGTGAGAACAGACTAAGGATATTACCCTGTTCGCACTGAGAAAGTTAAGTCACTTAACTTGAAGTTTTTTGAAGCGGTCGTACCCGGAATCAAGATTCTTGCTTAAGCAAGTTTCTGCAACTCACTTAAGTGAGCACTACTCGCTTAACTATGAGTTGAGTGGAAATGTGCCTTCTGAATATTTAATTATTATTTCTGAATTTTTGAATATTTAATTCTGATTATTAAATTACTGGAGTTGAGTCCTAAAAACAATTATAAATTATTTCAAACTGTTATTTGTTTACCCCAACTGCTTAACACGTGCGTTTGTGGGGTTTTTTTTTTGTAATCAAAGGTCAAAAATGGAAAATATTGAGCCTGTTATTTCCTCCAGCAAAATAAATTGGGAGGATGACAAAATTAATTTTTAATTGAAATATGGCAGGGTAATTGCTATGTAAACAAAAAAGAAGTTGAGAGTTGCAGTTACAAATTTCAGAACTTATGCGCATGCCCAGATGCCATTTTGGCCAAGTTAAGTCACTTAAAATATTTAGCAAGTGCGAACAGGTGAAGCCTAATTCCGGGTATCCCGCTTCAAAAAATTTAAGTGACTTAAAGTTAAGTGACTCAACTATCCCAGTGCGAACAGGGTATATGATTACTTACGGTGCTAATTATAAAGATAATCTGTTGCAAATGCAAGTGTGCTCATTGGCCGAATGGTTAAACCGCCGAGCTTGCAATCAGAGGTTATGGTTTCGATTCTTGCGCGGGCTAAAAGTCGGTTTATGGTTTGTTTGTTTTTTGTTTTTTAATTATTGGTGGTTGCTTTCTATTAATACATAAGACATTTTTTTAAAGATAAATTTTGTAATTATAATACAGAACCACATGTATTTCTATTATAATAATAAAATACTTATTTAAATACGAGAAAATGAGATTTTTGCGGAGAAAGTTTTATATTTCAAACCCTTTTAATATTCTAAATATCGTTCCAAAGTGATTTATATATATATATTAAGCAAATGAAAAAAAAAAGTTTTCTGCGAAAATATCCGTATACGTATAAAATAACGTATCTTCTTCTCCTTCTTCTTCTTCTTTTTTTTTTTTTTTTTTTTTTTTGAAATTTTAGAAGTAAGTTTTTATTGAGATTAGGATGCAAATATAATGCATGCGTGGATATTTTACGGCGTTAAAATCAAAATGGGAAATATTATAAAAGCAAAATACATTTTTTTTTAAATTAAGAATATCTGCATACATATTTTTTAAAGAGGTGAAATATTTGGACTTTGCCTTCTAGTTTTGTAATGAATAAAGTATGATTAGAATGTTTATAATTTTTCTATTGAAAGTATAAATAAGTGTTTTGCTTATACTAACACAATTTCGGATGTCGTTTGTTTCTCATATTTTATGACATAATTTGGAATGTTATCCACACAGTATTAAAATATACAATCATTAAATAAGAAATATATACATACTAAAACTTTTTCTGAAAAATTATCTAACTAACAGTGCAAATTCCATTGAAATCTATCCAGTATTGTAGATTACAAATCAATCTTGTAATATGTAGATACAGGGCCATCGCTAAGACTTTTTATTGGTGGAGGAGAAAACCTTAAATTGTCAAGTTAAATTTTTATATTCGCCAACTCGTTTTATAATTTTGCCAAGTTAACGCACTTAGAAAATGTAATACAGTTCTTATTTGTAAAAAAATGAATAATATTCCCAATTAGAATTGTAACTTTTGCAAATTCTATCAAAAATAGAAAATGTATTGCAGTTTTTATTAAAATTTTAATTAAATTTGACATAAAAGTTTAAATTTGCAAAGTGTAACAACATTTGTGAATGTTTTTTGGGGGGGAGGCTCCCCCCTGTCCCCCCCTTAGCTAGCCCCCTGTGTGGATATCTCAATGTTGGTTTATCAAAAGCATTCTATTTAATACGAAAAGTATAAAGCAACTGATAGATGATTTTTAAATAAATAAAAATAAAATTAATAAAAAATTTAAATCAGCAATTGTTAAATTGTATCAGTCAACGTACCAACTTTGACTACCAAAGTCGAGAACAAAGTGCAACCAATAACAGATAAGCACAAAACGCACAATCACGTGATCAAATCGCCCAGCAGTTTTATTTGCGTCGCTCGCGTCAGCTTTGAGCAGGGTTGGTTGTCATATTTTAAATGCTGATCGGGCTTAATTACATGAAATAGGTCACGTGATACTTCCTGGAATATTTTAAATTTTATTTGAGTGGTCAGAGGTACGTATTTCCGTTACGAGAATCATGTTTTGAAAGGATAAAGGGATATTTGTATTTACCAATTCTGAACCATAAAAATAATGCAATAATTGAATAACTTTAAAATTCTCTTCTTCGATAGTACCTACTCCAAGCAGAATCTTCTGAGCAGGCGCGCAAAAAAAAAGTGTCCATTGAACACGCCCTAATTTAAACTAATTAAAGCTGCTATTACACGTGCTCTGCTGCAGGCTTCAAATCGCAGGCGTCTCCATGTAATCCTATGGGAGCAGGCGAGTCGCTTGGTAGCGCGCGATTCTCTTTTGTCGGAGCGTCTTTGACGCGTGGAACGAAGCGAGTCGCCGGCAACAGCCAATCAAATGCTTGGAAATCCAAATGATGGTAAAGACTATTCTCGCACAGCCAATGAAATGCTAAGAACACGAAAAAACGCAGGCGATTTTTGTCGCTTGCAATTTTGACGTGTAATAGCACTCTAAATCAGAGAAAAAGAAAAACGAAGTCTTTGAAAATGCAGGATTCTCGAGGATTCCTCTCTTCCCCCGCCAAGAACAATACCTTCCGGCCAAGAAAAGTCTCTTAGACGCAGCAAGCTCTTGACCAATCAGATTACAAGATGGCAAAACCTGGTTGGGAATTAAAATTTGCTTTTTCACGAGCAGTTAGAACAAAGATGTTTAAGAATGCGTCTTCTCATGGAGAAATCAAGCACACGGCCAAAAAGTACAAATCAGAATTTGCAAAATGTAACTTAAAAATGAAATTATCCACATATGCAAGCTTCTAGAAGCTTTGGATTCCCCAACCAGCTGGTTGGTGAATCCCAAAATCCCTACCACAGAGCAATTTAGACATTTGATAATAACGTTAATGCTATTTGTATGCATAAAATTCCTTTAAAAATAATAGCAAAATCATAATTTATTCTATAGATCAGATCTGAAGATGAGGAAGTAAAATAATTTTAAAATTCTGTGTTTTCCCATTTCCTGGATGATATAATAAGTTTAACTTTAACTGTGACATCTTATGTTTTGTTGCGTAATTGCAATCAATATTGGCATCGTGGTTTTCTCTTGCAAATGGATACCGAATTGCGAAACGTTTTTATAAAATTTGACGTAGAAATGTTGGTAAACAAATGGTGTGCGGAAGAATTATGAATATTTTACGGTTTTCCGGTTATTTACATTCCATATTCATCCATACTTTCCTGTAATAATGGAGTTTGATGATTACGAAACCTTACCAACTTCATCTGTTTATACCCACATGATTGCTGGTGCTTTCGCCGGAATAATGGAACATTGTGTAATGTATCCATTAGATTCTGTTAAGGTAAGAATATAATCTACTGATACTGTATAATATTATAGATATTCATTATGCAAGCTTCCAAACTTCACGTCATATGCTACCTGCCCACCCTGTCTGTTTCGAATCTTTGCAAAGTTTTACTTTAAACTAGGTTTAATTCTTTAGCGTAGTGTTATTTCTGTTGCTTTTCTTTCTTTCTTTTTCTATTTTTTTTTCGATCTATAATTTTTCAAGAAAATCCCTGAAATATAATCAGTTTTTGTGTGTATTTATATATTGAGGTCATGTTTATTCTGACTCTTGACCCTACTGACTTAATCATAAAGAAAGTAACAAACAAGAAGGGGAAAAAAAAAAAAAGATAATGATTATTAGAAATGTTACTGATTCTTTTTACTTTTAATGTAATTATTTATTAGGTTTTAATATGACTGAATAAATTAGATGATTGATAGTTTATGAAAATTTTAAATGATTTGTTTACTGTTTTTTGTTAGGTATGCATTAACCTGTTCATAAATAATAATTAATTACCACGAATTTTTAATTCAAGGCTGACAGAACTAAACGAATGATGTTTAACGATTAATTAAAAAAACATCTTTCAGGTGTAAACTTTAAATATTACTTCATTCAGAACGTCCATAGCTTTTTATCTCTTCTTGTAATTGATTTGTTTGAGCGAATCTCACAGAGTGTATAAAATTCACTATGTAATTCATATCTTTTTACCATAAAAATAACGTCTGTCATATAGAAATAAATATTTTTTTTCTTAACCCTAAATCACAAACATGCAAAATTGTAAACAAACCATATAATATGCTGGTCTTTGAGCCTGCTGATTTTAAGAAATTGTTGCAGATATAAAATAAAATTTTTAATAACTTGTCATTAATTAAAAATAAATGCAGTGTTGATTTTAAGGGGGGGGGAGGCATTTTCCTCCTTATCCCAGGAGCAGAATTCTCTGCGTCAGTCTGTAGCATACTAAAATTTGTTATCTGCGACCCAACAGTGCTAAACTAAGCCTACTGAAACAACAATATTGAATAAAATAAGAAAAATTTGCCTTTTATCAGAGGTGATTGTGTTCAGTATATTACCTGAATTCAGGTATTTTTTAAATTTACAGTACCAAAATTTCAGTTTTTCTGATAGTTCAATTCATAAAATAATTAAAATATAAATATCATGATTGCTAAACATAATTAAAATTTATATATTATGTAATTTGACCTCCCTGTATAAATTATATTCTCTTCCCCCTTGTTAATGTACAGAAACGTTTTCTGAGGTATTTTTTTCATGAACCTGCAATCACCCCTGTAGAGAAAATATACTAAAATTGTGAAACAAATATCTTAAATATAGAGATTTAAAATAAATTTTAGCCTTTTTTTAAGCTGGAAGGTTGGAAATAATCTGCAGTGCTTGTTGCTGTGCTGGACTGTGTCTGCTACCAGGCCCCAGAGGATTTGTGATTTTCTTTTTAATGATAAAAAAATACAATCCCCCATCCCCCCCCTCTCCCTCAGAGCCACAGAAAACCTTCCTAGAAAAAAGTATCGGTACTACTAGGTTATCCCGTCGACCAAAAAATTATCGCCAAACTATAAGATTAATTGCTAATAATGGATGATCTTGAATGTCACATTCAATGACATTAAATACGATTTGTGTGTTTTAAAATGTCATTAAGTGATTTTTATTTCGACTTTTTATTAATATTTTACTAATTATTTTTTTTTTTTGTTATTTTTCGTTATTTAAAATAAAAATTATGTCAATAGGTATAATTTAATGAAATTAGTCGACGGGATAACAGAGTAGTACCGAAGTATCTTAATTCAATGCTGGACATACATGCTTTAATACCTATTGACTGTAAAATCCCAATCTATCATTCCCGCATTGATAGTTTTATTTCTACAGTCCCTGCAAAAATTATAAAATAATGTTAACCGAACACACAAACATCGTTCTTAAAAAAGTCGTTTTCCTATGTATTCATTCTTGTAAAATTTATCTCTTCAACAAAATGAAATTGAAAGTCATGAGAATCTAAATGACATACAAACTGGAATTACTTCTTTTATCCTAAAATAACTCGTTTGTGTTGATGATGGCGACAATAATGCAGATGAAAAATGCTTGTAGCTTGTATATAGCAAAGGATGTGATTACGTTTCCATTGATCAAGATGTTATGTCCTAAATATAAGAGAAATGTGTGATAATGCAAAAAAAGTAAAATAATGGTGCATATGCAGAGAATAACATACATACCGATGAAGCTGAACCATCAGTGCCAGTTCCTTCAGATGTAATTATGGCATTTGGAACTGTATGAACTTTTTTATATGCATATGAAATTACAGAAAAATGTTGTATATCTTGAAATTTTATTTTTTGGGCTATCATGTAGTATTCGCCCGGAGATGGCGGCCATTTTTTTCAGGGGCGGATTTTAAATTTCTGTATTTGGATTTATTTATTTATTTTTTTTCTTTTAATTGCACAATCTCTGAAACATTTTGTACTGTAATTTCAGAATGTGTATATTTTTTAAATGAATATTTGCTTTAATTCTTTTAAAATGTACATGTATTAACCAGGGGTCAGAGTTGTCCTATATTTCCTATATTTATAAAATAATCGTCAAAAATGTCCTATATTTCTTTAACTGTCCTATATTTCCCATATTTATTTACTTTTTCATGTATTTCGTATTAATATTGCCTACTAGCATTTACAATTGCTTCTGTTTTTTATTTCTTTTCCTGTACCTCCATGCAACAGCAATAGTTCAATCCTGCACACATTGCTCATACTTTCAGTCAGTACACAAAGTACAAATGAGGAGGAGGCTGTGGCATAGATTGCTGAATTTTTAAACATGATTTTGTACCCAGGGAGATTAAACATTGATGTCTCTGCTTAATTTCCTAGGCTTCGGTGTCCATTTTTTTTCTCTTTTGGATGTGACATCAGTAAAGAAATGTTTTTGAATGACTTCATGTTTTCATGTGCATCGGCTTGCTCGCTGAGTTAGTTCAAATGTTCAGTGTGTTTTTGTGTTTCACTGCAGTCCTGTGCCTTGCCTGTGCAAAAGGGGCAGTTGTCCTGGGTGGCGGAAATTTAGAGGGCGTCAAATTTATGCTACAAATGTCATTTTTGACCTGTCATAAGAAAAAGATGGAGGGGGGGGGGGGGGAGCGCCAAACTGACACTTTTCCCCGGGCTCAGTTTTCTATTTGCACGCTTCTGTTTCATTGCAGTTATTTTAGTTTCTCTTATCCTTATCCTGTATTCAGCTGCAATATATGGTTTTTATTTTAATCTAGAAAAAGTATATTTATTTCATTACATTTACACAATGATACAATGTGAACATAGATTGATGAAATTCTCTGATGCTAGGATAGATCAGATTGATGGGGAGTAAAAGAAGAAAAAAATGCCAAATTATGTGTGAAGGATAAAAATGATTACCATATCTGGTTCCCATCAGCAAGAGTGATTATTCACAGTTAATGCATCATGTCAAAACAACGAAGCAGAAATATAATTCAGAAAAACAAAGTGAATAATTTTAATTTCGCTTCATGGGTTCTACTGATAGAAAAAGCTAAAGTTTTAATATCAAATTAAAAAAAAGTCGATTGAGTACTTGGATTTTAAATGAAGAAGGGATTTGTCGTTCCAAGATTTTATGGATAATTCGTATGGCTCTAATTATTAATTTCAGCCATCAGATGGAACAAAAAAAAAATTTTGTGAAATTTTAAGATTCTTTTTTGCCACAAGGTACACAGTTAAGGTCAAAGAAAGTATCATATGCCATATCTCATGACCTTGGTTCATTTTTTAAAGGAAATTAGCAATGATTTCAAGCAGGGGACTTAAGAAAAACAATGGAAAAATTCATTTTATATTTGTTTTTTAATATTGCATCTTGATTTAATATCATTAATAGTGAAAAATTTTAAACTAACACGGATTATGTGCTAAAAAAGTATTATATAGTAAAATATTTTCAATAACATTATTTTCAAAATGTCCTATATTTGTCCTATATTTTTTATGAAAAATGTCCTATATTTTATGAAATTGTTCACTCCTACCCCTGATTAACCGTTTTGCTAATTACGCATTCCTCCCCCCCTTTTTTTTTCTTTTTTACAAATAATGTTCGGAGTACTGATTTTGAGTTTAAAAATTTGCTGTTGTTTATGTTTAATTTCTGAATGATTCAAAAATTTAGTATAAAGTGGTCATAGGTGAAGGCGACCAACAATGAAACAAGATGGCGGATTCCAGGCAAATACTAAATCTGTTCCATTTTTTGATTAAAAAAAAAAGAAAAACAAATTATTGATTTTTTTTTTTTTTTTAAATAAATGTCAATTTTCTATAACTTCATTTTTTTTTTTTTTTTTTTTTTTACAATTTAGTAAGCAACAGATTCATATTTATTAGTAGCTATACTATATCCATTGCATGCATTAGTAATGCATATAATTCTGTTTTTTCGTATTTTGGAGATAATCCACATGCATCGTTTTTCCACATTCACCATTGCCTGCCGCATTCATCATTTTTTTTCCCGCAATCCCTGAAAAATGATGAATCAAGGTTCTACTGTAAATATTTATATTTACATAATAATAAAGAAATAAATTCAATTAATCTTTATAATTAAAAGTAAATATAATTTTTTTCATTTAAAATTTTTAACTTTATATCATGTCCCAAATTTTTATACAGAGTAGAGATAAGTAGAACATGTCTATGCTTATCAATATCTATGCCTATAATTATCAATCACTATCTATATCTATGCTTAGCGTTAAATATGCTTAAATCAAATCTGTATAAATCAGGGAAGTCGCTGGACTTGAAAAATAATGGGTCCCCGGGACCCAGGACTTCTAATATTCTGGGTCCTTTTTTACCAAAAGCAGGCCCCCACTAATAAGTCATACTTTTAGATGCAAAAATTGAACTTGTTCATTTACAAAAGAAGAATGAACTGCAATAATTGTTGTTTGAATAATAAATAAATAATTAAAACCAATATAATTTTTTTAACTATTAAGAGAAATTTTCTTTTCTTTTTTAAAAATAAATGTGCAAGATACAAATTTAACTATAAAATATTGAACATTTGAATGTAGAAGATAACAAGTATAACTATTGTTTTCATTTTTTTTTTTTTTTTTTTTTAAGGGACAAGACTGATTTATTGAAAAAGACTTTTTTGCTGAAAAAAAGAATACTTTTGTTAAGTAAAGTGATGAGACTTTTTGTTTAATGAATGGGTGTTTTCCTGAGTCACATTTACTCAGAAAGACTTGGAGCAGCCAAAAACAGATTATGAAGCAGGAAATCCGTTTTTGGAGCAGCAAAAAAAATAATTTTGAAGCAAGAAAATTTGTTTTTGAAACAGGAAAATTTACTCCTGGCATTAACATTTTTTTTTTTTTTTTCTGTACTCCTTTGACAAAATCTGCCTTTTATTTGGGATTTTTTGACGAAATTTGTGTTTTTTAACAAATTGTTTGACGAAATTTGCTATTTTTCTTAAATCTTTTGACGAAATTTGCCGGTTTTTTGATTTTTAGATGATGAAATTTGCCCTTTTTTTTTTTTTTTTTTTTTTTTAGATTTTGTGCTGATATTGGTCATTTTTTTTGCAAATCTTTTGAATAAATCTTGTTTTTTTTTTTTCACAATATTTTGACGAAATCTGTCGTTTTTTAGCAATTTTCTGACAAAATCTATTCTTTTATCCTGATTTTCTGACAAAATTTGTCTTTTATTTTTTTTTTTTTTTTTTTTTTTTGCAATCTTTTGCAGAAATTTGTCGATTTTTCGAGACTTGTGGCAAAATTAGCCACCTTTTCGGCAATTTTTTTTGCCCCTTTTTCGCGATTTTTGACGAAATCTGTCTTTCTGTCAAAATTTTGACAAAATTTGCCAGTTTTCCCGATTTTTTTTTTTTTTTTTTTTTGTTACAAAATTTGCCGTTTTATCGTGATTTTTAGACAAAATTTGTCATTTTTTTCACGATCTTTTGAGGAAATCTGCCGTTTTCTCAAAATTTTTTTATGAAATTTGCCATTTTTTCGCAAATTCTTTGACGAAATTTGTCGAAAAATAGATGTTTTTTCGGAATTTTTTAATGAAAGTCGCCATTTTTTGTGATTTGATAACGAAATTAAGCGTCCCATGGGATGCGTAAGAGCTATTTTTCTGCGTCCCGTCACCGATTTTTATTTTTATTTTACGTGCTATAGCGCGTTTGCGACATCCCTGATAAATATAAGCTTGTTGACATAAATTAGTATAGATAAGTCGTCATATAGAGGATTTTGGTAATAAAATTGGAATCAGATGTGTGCATTTTAATTTATAACTCAATTTCCCATGAGCGTCCTAAAATAAGAATGTCAGGTATTATAGAGGACACAATGTAAGAATAACAGAATTTTTTTTTGAAAAAACAAAATAAGATTACTTTTTGATATATAGAAGGTCAAAATGTTTGACCTTGAAATTAAAAATTAAAAGAAAAATATCAGGTTTGGCAAGTTTTTGACACATGACGGTGTTTACCGGATTTTACCATGGTTTTTACCGTCATGTCAAAAACCTCTTTGTCAAAAACCTTTTTTTTTTTTTTTTTTTTTTTAATTATAATTATTATTAATTTTCATCTTATTTTTAGTATTAAGTTGTTGTACATGAAATATTCAACATCGAAAAGACTTTAAAGTGTGTTTATCCATCTAAGAAAAAAAAAAATTGCATTAGAATACTAGTATGTATTGTACTTGTAGGTACTCTGTTAAAAAAATAAAGCTATTTGGCATAGTCTAAAAGAAATTAGACTTTTTGAAGAAATTTTAAAACCCATAAGTTATTTCTTTCAATTCACTTTTAAATGCTTATCACCTAAATAATTTTAAATAAAATGTACACAGGATAAAGGTTAAAATTCAACATTTGTATTAGTAGCCAGTGGCCAGTAGAGGCTGAATCTTTAGTAGCCACTATTGTCAACTTAGTGGCCACTAATTACTATCAGCGATTCTTTGACGAAATTGCCGTTGCGGCTATGGCGATTTGTTGGGTTCCCGACCGGGAACCTGAATGGAAAAAAAAAATATATGTACCCAGAAAGGATTTCTGTTCTGGGTTCCCCGAGATCGCTATTTTTCAAGCCCTATATTGTGAGATATTGCAAATTATGTTAATAAATCCAGCACAATGATTCAATTAAATAAAAACTTTAAACTGATTTTTCTCCCTGTTCATGATTTTATAATTTGCTTGTTTGAAAAAATTTCAAGGGTTTTTTTGCTAATTGAGATAGAGGTTTGATTTAATTGTTCTCCAATTTTATTTAATATTTTTATATATGGATTTAACATTCAAGTTTATAGTTATTTTTTAAAAATTATTTAAATTGAGATTTTGCTTAATTTCTTTCATTTTTTTTATATAAAGAAAAAAAAATATTACAGTATATTACATGTACGCATATATTACAGTAGTATTCAAAATTGAAGAGATGGTTTCAAAGGTACTGGTGTCCCCTTAAAATGTTTTATAGCATTTTCTATAATAAATAAACTGCATTTTCATAGTTGGATTGGTGTAAAGGAATAGTTACCTCGCTACCTGTCAATATGTACCATTTTACACTACACTAACATTATTTTGCCCAAATATAGAATTTGGTTTCATGGAATTCTAATCAGAATATTAAATAGCTAATTATTTTATGTATATAGAAAATCATAACTTTGTTCAAAGTTGTGATTTTTAATGGATTTCGCGATTTTTTGAAAAAATTTATAGTATCTTCACAATTTTTGGATGAAATTAATAATTTCTTCGTGATTTTTGGAAGAAATTTGCTGTTTTTTTTTTAAAGAGATCTGCCGTTTTTTCGCGATCTTTTGACGAAATCTGCCGTTTTTTTCGCGATCTTTTGACGAAATTTGTTATTTTTCGCAATGATTGACAAAGAATAACGTTTTTCGCGATTTTTTGACGAGATCTGACTTTTTTCGTGATCTTTAGACGAGATCAGTGATTTTTTTTGAAGAAGCTTGCCGTTTCTTCGCGATATTTTGATGAAATTTGTCGTATTTTCGCGATATTTTGATAAAATTTGTCATATGTTCGCAATATTTTTATGAAATTTGCCGTATTTTCATCGATATTTTGATGAAATTTCCCGTATTTTCATCGATATTTTCATGAAATTTGCCGTATTTTCAATATTTTTATGAAATTTGCCGTATTTTCATCGATATTTTGATGAAATTTGCCGTATTTTTATCAATATTTTGATGAAATTTGCCGTATTTTTATCATTTCTTGGCGAAATTTACTTTTTTTCCCGCGATTTTTTTACTGAAATTTGTCAAAATCTTTTGATTAAATTCGCGTTTTCCCACGGCCCTTTGATGATATTAGCGATTGTTCTTCAAACGATTGGCGAAATTGGTTATTTTCGGAGATCATTTTTCGAAATTCGCGATATATTTTATGTCCTGATTTTCAGATTTATGACCGATTTTTTTTTTAATTTTCGGAAGTGATTGATCGCCATTTTGGCGATCAGATGCATAACATTAAGTCGCCAATTTTTTACATTTAGTCGCCCTGTGGCCGGTGGCGACTGTGAATTTTAACCTTTAACACAGGACATAAATAGTTTGACTTTAGAATAGCTTTAATAAAATTTCATTTAAAAAATATTTCATGACTATTCAGTAAAAATTTACATTTAAAAATATAAGAGCTGGAATGGTCTGCAAGATTCATATAAGTTATAGTTAACAAATAAAATCTATGGTACATAAATGTATAAATTATTATTTTATTCCAATTTTTCTTAAATATTGTTTGGTTCTGTTAAATTTTAAGTCTAAGAGCTTTCACTTGATATCAGGTTTTAAAGTTTAAAATTTTATTAATTTAAAAATTAAGATTCTGCTTATTGAAGTGAAAATAATAATCACCATTTAATTGCATTTGCATAATTTTTAAAATATTAAATTTATTCAATGACCAGTCCATGCTTGGCTCTGTTGTCATACTATATAACAGCATTCTTGCATCTCTAAAATGATTTTAATGTATTTTATTAAAAATGTAAATTGAGTGTTTTTAATAATTATAATAACCTATTATTATCATTTAATATTAGTGTCCATTGCAGTTAGTAGAATCTATATTAAAGGAGATTATGCAAAATGTTTTTTTCTTAAACTCGGTATTTTTAATTTTTTCTTATTTAAGAAATGTCTTTTTAAATAAATTTAACAAATGTAGTTGTGAATAATAATAACAAGAAAAACAAGGCAAAATCAATTTAGAAATGCATTGTATGCTACACCCACACTATAAATTAGAGGAAAATTGAAAAAGTACGTTTTTGATGGAATAAACCGGTAAAAACACAGTTTTTACCACTGTCATGTCATGTCAAAAACCGAACCCTGAAAAATATGTGTGTGATATGTAAGAAAGTACACAGCAAACCCTTTCTAACAATACTAAGATTAAAGCTGTATGTCAATTAGGAAATTAAATATGAATTTTGCCACGTTATTTATCTTAGAAACTACCGTGTTTACTCGTGTATAAGGCGCATTTTTTTTTTTTTTTTTTTTTTTTTTTTTTTTTTTCTCAAAAAATTAGGGCAAAACTCCTACGTGCGCCTTATATACAGAATAATTTTTTACTGTTGGATGCAGTTGAACAATATATACATATGAAACAAGAAATTATTCAAAAAAAGTATTTTAAAACTCAGGAAATGTTACTTAATTGAAGTATTATTGCATATTTATTTCACTCCTTGCAGTTTTTTATGCAACAGAGCTAGAGACATTATCTAAACGCTAATTAGCAATTATCTTTACTGTCACTCATTCCTATTTCCCGTCATTCTCTTACAACCCGAAGTCTAAAAATGCATTTTTATCTTGTTTACTAGTCTGGTGCAGCGTTCGAAATCCTTGGTGGTCCGCTGGTCCGAGACCACCGATAATTCAATCGGACCACTAATTTGAAAAATTTAATGGTCCGCATGACCAGTGCCTTTTTGCAGGCCCTGAGAAAACTGCAACCGATCGCACATAAGGTTATTTTTTTATTATCAGCGATGCCGCGGACGCGCTATAGCGCATAAATTACTCAAAAAATCGGCGATGGGCGCAAAAAATAGCTCTTACGCGTCCCACGGGATGCGTAATTTCGTTAAAGAATCGCAAAAAAAAACGGCAAATTTCGTTACAAAATCGCGATATACAACTAATTTCCGGCAAATTTGTCAAACAATTCTCGAAAAAATGGCTAATTTCATTCCAAAACCCGAAATAAAAGGCAGATTTCTTCGAAAGATCATGAAAAAACGGCAAATTTCGCCCAAAAAATCGCGAAAAACGGCAGATTTTCCCCCAAAATTGCGGAAAAGTTTCAGATTTTTTCAAAAAATCGCGAAAAAAGACAAACTTTATCCGAAAATCCCGATAAAATGCGAAATTTGTCAAAAAAAATCGCGAAAAATGACAAATTTCACAAAAAGATTACGAAAAAAACCACAAATGTTGTTAAAAAAGCGCTAAATAACGACTAATTTCCGGCAAATATCATCAAAAAATTCGCAAAAAAATGGCTAATTTTATCGTACAACGCGAAAAAACGGCAAATTTCTTCAAAAGATCGCGAAAAAATGGCAAATTTTGTCAAAAAATATCGCGAAAAACGGTATATTTCGTCAATAAAAACAAAAGATTTCGTCAAAATAACGCGAAAAAACGGAAATTTCGACAAAAAATCACAAAAATAAAATAAATAAGTGAATGCCAGGAGAGAATTTTTCTGTTTTAAAAACTAATTTTCCTGCTTCAAAATTGTTGTTGCTGCTCCAAAAACTGATTTTCCTGCTTCCCAATCGGTTTTTTATTGCTCCAAATCTTTCTGAGTGAATGTGACTCCTGAAAGCACCATTTCATTAAGCAAAGTACCCATTTACTCAACAAAAATATTCCTTTTTTCAGCAAAAATGTCTTTTTCAATAAACCTGTCTTGCCCCATTTTAAAAGAAATCCAAACAATAGTGATACTTGTTATCTTCTGCACTTAAATAAGCATTATTTTATAATTAAATTTGTATCTTGCACATTTATTCTTTAAAAAGTACAGAAAATTTACTCTAAGTGTTAAAATTATTTAATAGAATTTTATGTAGCGGACCAGTAAATTCTCATGCTTACTGGTCCTTGGGACCAGTGACTTTTTTTTAGGAATTCTAACGCTGTGGTGTAATGTTTGTTTCGACTTTTTTTTTTTTTTACTGAAATTCATTTGGTCATTCTTCTTTAGCGTATCAAATTTATGGTGCGCGTTATACACAAGATTTTAAGAAATCGCCATTTTTACTTGCAAAGTAGTGGTGCGCCTTATACACGAGTAAATATGGTATGAGAAATAGAGACCTCTTATTTTGTATTTGATGATTTCTACATAAATTTAACATGTCAGACAAATTTCATAAAATTCTGAGTTTGGGGGGGGGGTGTCAGGTTGAAAGTGCTTCTTTTTTATGTTGATTTGAATGATCTTCTGTTTTAAAATAATTTCTCATTTTCCCATCATTATCTTTTCCTCCTTTTTTATCTTTTTGCAATCTCATGCTTCTTTACATCTGAAAACTGCATTGTATTAAGAATTGTGTTAAATAAAATTGCATTATGTTACTATATCTTCTCCCGCATTAACAAATTATACAGTCAGAAAAATATCTTTCATTAACTAATTTTTTTTATTTCATTTATTTCTATATTTTAAGTGTTATTATTTGTTTTTTCTTTTGTCCTAGACACGGATGCAGAGTTTGAAGCCGAATCCTATGGCAAGATACCGAAGTATACCTGAGGCTTTATTTAAAATGGTTCGTCATGAAGGTGTGTTTCGACCGGTTCGTGGAATGTCTGCTGTCGCTGTGGGTGCTGGACCTGCACACGCATTGTATTTTTCATGTTATGAAAAGATGAAGCGCCTTATTAGTGGTACAGATCATGGAAATCCTTTAGCTCATGGTAAGTACAAGTTCCTTATCTATTATTATCTATCTATTCTTATCTGCCATATGTGTAATCTTGAAGAACAACTAAGGACTCATACCTAGTTGTCACCTGAGAATAATAAGGTTCTATGTGTGTTTTTGAAAAAATTGATTTGTTGATATAGAAATGTCAGGGGTGATTCTCGTCTGAAATTTCTGAAAATTTGAAATTGGGTTATCAGTTCCACATAGTTGCCAACTTGTATGGTTTTGCACGCGGAAAAAACAACTGCGTAGAAATGCAAATTTCGTGATAGGATCGCCAAAATAGCATACATTTCGTCAATATTTCGTGGAAAGACGACGATTTCATCATTGTTTTTGTAAACGAACTTTGTCAAAAGATCGATGAAAAACGCGAATTTCCTGTGCGGATTGTGGAAAAAACGGCAATTTCACCAAATATTGCAGATAAAATGCTGATTTCATCTGAAAACGCCGATTTCGTCTAAAGATTGCGGATATAATGCCGATTTCATTAAAAGATCGTGGTAAAAAATGCCGTTTTCGATAAAAGATCGCTTAAAAATATTTTGTCAAAAGAATATTTGAAAAAATACGCCGATTTCGGCAAAAGATCGCAGGAATAAAATGCCGTTTTCGAGAAAAAATCAAGTAAAAAAGCAAATTTTGTCTAAAGATTGTCGAAAAAATGCCGATTTCCTTTTAAAAAACACAGGAAAATGTCGATTTCGTGAAAAGATCGCGGAAAAAATGCTGATTTTGCTAAAATATTGCTGATTTCATCTGAAGATAGCGGGAAAACGCTGATTTTGTCCGAAGATCGCTAGAGAGGGGGAAACTCACGACTCACCCTCCCCCCTGCCGATTTCCGAAAATGCGATGCTGGTTTCCGAAAAATTTTTTCCAGAATCACCCCTGAGAAATGTTCTATTTGTATCACTGAAGGCATTTCTGGATTAAAATAATGTCATAATATAATTGTAATGTTATATATAAATTATACAGTAGACTACCTCAAATCCACAACCCTAAAATCCGCTCATAATTTACAGATATAGACAATGAAACATTCAGTTCAGATGTAGAGGCAAAATCTGACTTTTTTACTGTTATATCAATTCTATATGTATTTTAATTTTTAATATTACTGAATATGTGTTTTTATGAAGGAAGAAAATTTATTTTACAAAAAATTGAGATGTTGCTGATATCCGTGGTAATCGCAATCTTTTTACCAAATATATTTATGTATTAACAAAACTTTTTTCTTTTTTGTTTATTAACCCTAGATAAACCTGAAATAAAACTTCCTTATTTTATGATTTTGATGTGAATTAATAACATATCTTTATAAAGCAAATTTCATATGAGAAATGCATCATATCTGTATAATAAATATTTAATCATACATTATTTTTTATTAATTTGACCTTTACTTTTAATATTTTAATCGTGTTAAAAATTATCTAAAGTTTTATTATTTTAGTTTATTGCTTATTTTATTGTTTTATTATATTGTAAGCCTTTATAATAGTTTCAATTTCATTCAAATTACTGTTTAAAAAATGTTAACAAAGCAATGACCAGAAATCTGCAAAATTCTAATATCTGCAAAACCTCTGGTTATAGGTGAAAACTAGAAAATTTGATTACCCTGTGGCAGAATGTGCGCGACACTGCGACGGACGTCGCAGACTTTTAAGGACCTCTGCAGACTCAGCGATGGCACGGACGCTCTATAATGTTTAAATTACGCAAAAAAGAGCTCTTATGTATCCTGCGGGCAGCGTAATTTCGGCAAAATAAGGCCAAATTTAGTCCAAAGATCTCGAGAAGAAACGCAGTCATCAAAGCATCGCGAAAAAAACGAAAAATTTCTTTTATAAAACACGAAAAAACGACTAATTTCTTCAAAAATCGTGAAAAAACGACAAATTTTGTCCAAAAATCCCGAAAAAAGTCCGAATTTCTTCAAAAGGTCGCGGGAAAAAACGACAATTTCATCATAACATCGCTAAAAACGGCAAATTCCGTTAAAAAACCACTTAAAAACGACAAATTTCGTCAAAAATCCTGAAACAAAAAGTGAAAAAATGAAAACATTCTGAAAAAATGGCAAATTTCGTCAAAAAATCACGCAAAAAACAGCAGATTTCGTCAAAAGATTGTGAAGAAAATGGCAAATTTTGTGAGAAGATAGCGAAGAAACGACAGATTTCGTGAGAAAATCGCGAAAAAACGGCTGATTTCTTCAAAAGATCGCGAAAAAACGACAGATTTCATCAAAATATCCCGAAAAAACGAGTTATCGTCAGAAAATCGCGAAATAATGGCAGATTTCGTCAAAAGACTGCGAAAGAACGGCTAATTTCATCAAAAGATCGCGAAAATGGCAAATTTCGTCAAAACATCGCCAGAAAACGGCCAATTTCGTCAAAAGATCGTGAAAATGACAAATTTCGTCAAATCATCGCCAGAAAACGGCCAATTTCGTCAAAACATCGCGAGAAAACTGCGAATTTCGTCAAAAGATCTCGAAAAAGCGGCAATTTCGTCAAAAGATCGCGAAAAAACCGCAAATTTCGTCAAAGACACCAAAATATATATATATATTGGCAAAAGTGGATTTGTCTGTTTTTTTTTTTTGTATAAATGATGGAAATAGTTTACACATATACACACACATATGTTGCCATAATTAATTAGCATTACAATAGCACAAAGAATATATTTATATAACACATTGCGTCTTGCAGACTATTTTTGAAAATATTGTAAGCGTTGCAGACATTTGAAGATAGTTCTGCCACTGGGTTTGATTAGTAGCCAGTGGCCGGTAGACCCAGTTTCATTAGTGGCCACTTTTTAAAAGTTAGTAGCCACTTTTTAAAAGTAGGTCAAAATGGCTTTTTTTTTTTAATTTATTTAGTGGCTAGTGAGTTACAAAGTTGCACATATTTGGTTAAAAATAAAACTGTCATTCCACTGAATGGAAAAATATGAATTGGTGATTAATATTGCAGATAAAATTATAAGTGATAAACTACATTTAAATATAGATTAATACATTGTATAAAACAAACAAGGAAATTGTATTTTTAAATTTAAAAATTATTTCACATCTTTCTTGGATATTTTATTCTTACTACTTAAAATTGGTGATAATTATTAAATTTTTCGAGTGTACAGATTAAATATTCTTTGCTTTGGCTGAGATTTCAAAACTCCGGATGTCTTATTAAGGCAAAATCAGAGGGTTCCAATGTGTTGGTGAGGTGGAGGAAGTTTGCTTTGTAGCAGTAAAGTCAGATGCTAAATTTGCAGTATTACTCGCCTAAGTGGCGAATGCTAATTTTGTCCTATATTTTTTAAGTAATAGGCTATAATGTTTCAATATTTCTTGACACCTACATAAACTTTATTCATAAATTTTAAAAAAAAAATGTACCAGCCAATTATTACTGGTACAATTAGTGAGCATATGGCAAAAGTGAAAGATTTAAGATACAGCAATGTCCTTAACATTTCCTTGCATCCAGAGGTAAAAATGGTATAATTTATTTGAAATACATGTGGAATTAAAATTGATGACTATATTTTGTAGGAAAAAAGTATTTCTTGAAAACATAATGGAAATAAAGAGTTCATAGTAAAAAGCCAAAATATAGAAAATACAACAAAGTTGCTAAATATGCTTGCATCTGATAGAAAGAAAGAATTAACCAATTCACTAATTAGATGCAAACAGAGAAGAGATGCATATATTCATGAAAAAAGCTGTATTTCCCAAAGCAAATTAATAAGATTTTTTAATCGCCGAATGGCGACTAGGGTGGCGATCGATGGCCGATTTTTAATTTAAAGAATTAACCAATTCACTAATTAGATGCAAACAAAGTAGAGATGAATGTATCCTTGAAAAAATCTGTATTTCACAAAGCAAATTAAAAAGATTTTTCAATCGCCGAGTGGCGACTAGGGTGGCGATCGATGGCCGATTTTTAATTTAAAGAATTAACCAATTTACTAATTAAATGCAAACAAAGTAGGCATGCATATATCCATGAAAAAAGTTGTATTTCACAAAGCAAATTAATAAGATTTTTTAATCGCCGAGTGGCGACTAGGGTGGCGATCGATGGCCGATTTTTAATCGCCACGTGGCGAGTGGCGACCGTTAATTTACACCTATACCTCTGGTCCCAGACTGTGCAGATTTGAGGGAGTCTACTGTATATAACATCATTTTGATGCAAAAATGCCTTCATAGATACAAATAGAGCATTTCTATATCTATAAGTCAATTTTTTCAAAAACACAGATAGAACCTTGTTACTCTCAGGTGACGTAGTGTTTACTCAAAGCCGTTGTAGCCACGGTGCAGTGTCCAACAGCCCTTTTTAACACTTCATATGTGCCCTGAGACTATTCAATTGATACAAAGAAAATATCGCAAATTCTCAGGGGTTTAAAGAAATCAATTCAAAATATTTTTGGTGAACAAGATACAAATGTGCCCTGTTTGAAAAAAAAAAAAAAAAAAAAAAAGTGTTATTTTTTAGAATAGTGTTCCTTTTTTGAAAAAATGTATCCTTTTTGAGAAAAATCTACACTTTTTTCGAATAGTGTTCTCTTTTTGAAAAATTCTTGCCCCCTTTTTTTTTTTCTAGAGTCAACACTACATACCTCAGTATAAATATTCATATTTCTCATATTTATAAAAACTTTGTACATTAGCTTTAACTGTTACATTTTTATCAGCTTACCTAAAAAAGAAGCTGCAATAAATATTAAAATTGAAACCTTGTATTCTGTTAATTTATGTGATACTAGATAAAATGATACTGTAGACTCCTTTAAATACAGTAGACTCCCTCAAATCCGTACTCCTAAAATCCGCATAAAATTTTTGGATGTAAACAATGAAACATTCAGTTCAGATGTACATGCAAAATTTGACTTTTTTAAGTTTTATATCAATTCCATACATTTTTTAGTTTGTAATTTTTGTTAATATTACTGAATTCATGTATTTTCATGAAAAAAGAATAAATTTATTAAAAAAAAAAAAAAAAAAAAAAAAAAAAAAAAACCAACATATTGCTGATATAATTTGTAATCACAATCTTACAAAATACATTTATGTATCAATCAAGCTTTTTTAGTTATTAAGTCTGGCTAAACCTGAAATAAAGCTTTGTTATTTTATGATCCTGATGTGAATTAGTAATGTACCTTTAAATTAAAAAATGTAATCAGTTTTGCATATCACTTCAAACAAAAGACATATATTCTAACAATAAAAAAAAATTATTCCTTTGATAACAATATCATTACCTGAGGATAGAGATCATGGGTGCAAGTTTTCTGCCCACAGGATGGAATTCCGTCTTTTAAAAGTTCCCAATGACAGAAGCAGGACAGAAAAATTTCTGACGTCATAAAATGATTGTGAAAATAAAGTGTTTTTTGCCAAAAGATCACAAAAAAAAAAAAATGAGACACGATTTTTCGTCAAAGGATAATGAATAAAACGTACTTTTTGTCAAAAGATTGCAGAAAAAAGTGCTGTTTCATTCAAAAGATTGCAAACGGATGCATTTTTCATCAAAAAAATTCAGAATAAATGTGATTCCTGTTGACAAATCTCAAGGAAACCGTTATTTCCGTCAAAGAATCGTAAAAATGATTCAGTCTCTGTCAAGGAATCGCAGAAAAGACACGATTTTCCTCAAACGACTGTGGAAAAAACGCTATTTCTGTCAGAATTGCAGAGAAAATGTGATTTTTGTCAAAAGATTGGTGATAATACGTGATTGTTGTCAAAAGATCAGGGAAAAAGACATTGTTTCTGACAAAAGATTGCAAAAAAGACACGTTTTTCGTGAAAGAATAACTGAATAACCGCAATTTCTCTTGAAGGATCGAGAAAATGTTGCAATCTCTTTCAAAGAATCTCAAAGAAAATGCGATTTTTGTCAAATGATATCGGAAAAAATTCTATTTTTGTCAGAATTGCAGAAGAAACGTGATTTTTTGTCAAAGGAGCGAGGAAAAGGCGCGACTTTTGTCAAAAGATCGTCTAAAAGACTCAAATTTTGTCAAAGGATCGTGAAAGAGTCAGATTTTTTTCAAAGGATCACGAAAATCTCGCTGATTTTTGTTCAATGATTGCGAAAAAGTCGCACATTTTTGGTCAAAGTATCGCGGTAGAGGCACCATTTCTGTCAAAAGATTGCTAAACGGGCGCGATTTCTGTCAAAAGATCGGGGGGGGGGGGGGGGAGCAAATTTCGTCAAACGGTTATGGAAAAAACATGAAGCATGCACATGCATATTTGTTTACTCGGAGTGTGTGTGTGTGTGTGTGAGGGGGGGGAATTCAAAATATTTTCAGTCCTGGCAAAATTTCAAACTTACACCCATGGTAGGGATCCAAAATTATCAAAAAGTTTGATAAAGTTATATTTGCACAGCCCCTTACCTACTTATTTATTCATCAGCAATCATGAAAACTGATTAAAAAGATGAAGTTCAATCCTAATTAAAGCATGTTTCTCTTTACAAACCTGTCTTAATTAGTAATTGGAAATACATATAAGTTGAATGCGATATTAGTACAATATAAAAATATTTTTATATTGTTCGTGAACAATAAAGAGAATTTACCTGTGTACTTTTTCAATATAACGTGTAATATGTAATATTTGGCACAAAATAAAATTCATGTGAAATCAATTATTTGGAAAAAAAAAAAAAAAAAAAAAAAGTGTTGATATGAAAACAATTATTTGAAAATCACAGACTTTCACAAACTATTTTATAAAATTGGTTCAAATATATACTTGAAAAAAAAAATGTTAAATAGTAAAATAATGAATTAAAATTCAATATAAACTGCAGGTGAGAAATTGTGAATATATTTCAGCATGCAGAAAACATTTAATTTTTTTAATGAAGACTTGCAGGGTTTGCTGAATTTTGTGTGTGTGTAGTTCGAAAGTTCCATTATAATATATTATTATTCATATATTTATTATTAAAATTAATAATATTATTTATATTTTATTTTTATAAATTTACCAAATCATCTTATCATATGTGGAATAATCCCAACAACAACACTGAAACATTTATCACTGTTAAAAAACTTTCATAATTTTCTGGCATGATATGGGACTTTTCCCAAATCAAGACCTATAAGTATAAAGTTATCATTTGAAGCATTGATTATTGGTAATACACAATGAAAAATTAACAAGATTTTTTTTATTGCATGTCAAATAACTTTGACACAGTTTTTTTTTTTTCTTTTGCAAAATTAAACATAAACATGGCATTATTTTCACCATCTCAAAATTTACATGTATGTATACTTTCATGATTATTTTTTAAAAATAACATTGAATTAAAAATCACTTGATGACATAACAAATACTTGTAATGTGTTTAATGTCAAATGAACGTGACATTTACCATCAGCCATTATTGTCATTTAATGTTATAGTTTGGCGTTATTTTTTGGTTGATGGGATAATTGAGTAATACCAATATATTTATTGATGAAATTATCTTTATATATATATATATATATATTAGGAGTGCACAATAGGGTGGAGCGAAAAAAATTATTTTTTTGAAAATCAAAAACGGGTAGGTGCCAAAAGTTGCCTTTATACTAGTAGATCAACTGCGTAAAATTTTACCGCTGAAAAAAAATGGCTTGAGTCTGCGCTTTTGCTCCAAAAATCGAAATTTTTGGTAAAATTTGTCATTTTTTTACATTTTTTCAAAAAAATTAAATTCCTACAGAGTTGGTTAGTATTTAAAAGTGTTGCTTAGACCTTTATATTTATCTGCTTAACATATTTAAACTATAAAACAATATGTTTATTCCCTATAGCTGGAGCAAATCAGACAACTTTTAGTCAGAAAACAGCATTACCACTCTATTGGGTCATACAACGAATTGTTGTTTTTAATGCAGCTCTTGTTTTCAAAACTACCTTGGACATGCGTCGTGGAGGTGGCTATATCTCCTATACCACCCGGCCCAACTATTCGATCATCTTAGTACAGTGTTTTATTTTTAAATTGATTTGTGATTTTCTTTATAAAAATTTGGCATGTTTTCGATGCTTCCACCTTGTTTATCTGTTCTTTGCATCCACATGCTGCTGTAACTATCTTCATGTATATTTTTAGATTTTTACAGTTTATACAAAAAAAATGACAAGCAGAGTAATGCACGGGAATATTATTAAAGGGATTAATATTTGGCCATCTATTATATTTATCATTCAGTTGATGAATAGTGATTGGAAGTTCTGTTACCACAATATTTTTTTTCAGTCAGTTGTATTTTTTTTACCTAATGATTTGCTTCAAAGATGATTTCAGATATTTCAACTATAAGTATGCCATCATTTATTCTACTTTTGCATTTTTTATACATTGAGAAGCGAGCTGTTTAATGTGATGGTGATCGTCAGAGAGAATTGCAATGAAAATTTGTTCTCCATGTGTAAAGCAATCGCGTTTGTAAATAACTTTTTTTTTGCATTAGTTTTATGCCGTTTTCTAAGTGTTTTCGTATCCAGGTAATTTCCTATTAACTTTTAGATCCCCTTTTTATGTGTGGACAGCATTTGATGGTGAAATGTCCTGGGCATAAACTTATAATGCATAGTACTTTATGAGGGAATGTACCAGGGGTGATTCTCGTCCGAAAATTTAAGGCATCCTCTTCCGAAAATTTGAAATTGGGTTATCAGTTCCGCATAGTTGCCAAGTTGTACGGTTTTGCGCGCGGAAAAAACAATTACGTAGGAATGCAAATTTCGTGAAAGGATCGTCGAAATAGCATACATTTCGACAATATTTCGTGGAAAAACTATGATTTCGTCAATTTTTTTGTAAACGAACTTTGTCAAAAGATCGATAAAAACACGAATTTCCTGTGCGGATCGCGGAAAAAACGACAATTTCACTAAATATTGCAGATAAAACGCTGATTTCTTCTGAAGACCGCAAGAAAACGCCGATTTTGTCTAAAGATTGCGGATATAACGCCGATTTCGTTAAAAGATCGCGGGAAAAAACGCCATTTTCGATAAAAGATCGCAAAAGAATATTTGAAAAAACGCCGATTTCGTCAAAAGATCGCGGGAATAAAACGCCATTTTCGAGGAAAAATCACGTAAAAAATGCAAATTTTGTCTAAAGATCGTCGAAAAAACAATGATTTCACTTTAAAAAAGCATGGGAAAATGCCGATTTTGCTAAAATATTGCTGATTTCGTCTGAAGATAGCGGTAAAACGCCGATTTTGTCCGAAGATCGCTGGAGGAGGTAGGAGACTCACGAGCCCCCCCCCCCCCCACTGCCAATTTCCAAAAATGCGATGCGAATTTCCGAAAAAAAAAATCATCCAGAATCACCCCTGGAATGTACAGATTCTAATCGACTAAGTGCTCATTTAAAATTAGGAGAATTTTATTTGTCACTGTGAACCATTTTGCATGGGGTAAGCTTAGAATTGTGTATAATATTGAATCATTCGCTACTTCAACTCCAGTGAATTTGCTCTGCGTCAATTATTAGAGAAGTCGATATAAAACGTTTTAAGCTACATGGATTCATTGGATCAATAAGGAAAATCTTTGTCTACGTACTATTCACTTCCTACTGCAATTTTCTTTTATAAAATAGAGAATAATTTTGAAAAATTATTTTCTCAAATTGAGAATAAGATACTCAGAACACACTAGAAATTTCTGTCGGAGATTGCAAAGCTAACTCATAAGGAAAGCTATTTCTCAGAAAGAATGGGGAATAGGAATTTAGAAAACATCTCACACAAAAGACAGCTCATAAAGTTAATGAAATTTTCCGCTTTATATAAGCACAGATTGGCAATCAGCGTCTATATGTTCACTCACAAAATGTATAATCCAAGTTTATGCCGCGGGTATACCAAATGTACTACACACCTAAATAATAGATCTAAAATCTTATTAGAAATTACTAGACTACGGAATAACACAGGAAACGACATAAAGCATACTAAAACTTCTTTAGAAATATTGTTGTTTTACACGCAAATTTTGTTTGCAATCATCTGTGACGATCGTCATAATATTAAACACTAGCTTCTCAGCATATATTCAATGTAATAGGTTCAATAAATGATGACATACTAGAAATTGAATTCATACAATCAATGTTTAGGCAAATCATTGCATATAAAATGTAATTGATTGAAAGAATGCTGTGATAACAGAACTTCCAATCATAATGTACTAATTGCATGAAATTTTAATGAAGATAATAGACTGCTGAATAGGTTCAATTAAGAACATACCCAATACATTACTCAGCTTCTCTTCTGTTATGCATGGTATATGTGCAGCAGGTCACAACAGCATGATCCAAATCATCCAAAGTCAGTGAATACAAAGAAGAGATATATTACTTTGATACATAGAAAACTTATACTCGTCTTCGGGAAAAAAAATAACAATTAATACATAAATAAAACACTGGGCCTAGATGATTGGGTGGTTGAGACGGGTGGTATAATGCAACCACCTCTATGAGTTATATACACAGTAGTTTTGAAAGCAGCTATGTAAGAAATGCATTCAAAACAACATTTCGTTGTATGCTCCAATAGAGAGGTTAACGCTGATTTTTCACAAAAAGTTGTAAGATTTGCTCCAAATATACAGACTACAGATATTGTTTTATAGTTTAAATATGTTAAGCAGATAAATATAAAGGTCTAAGCAACACTTTTAAATACTAACCAGCTCTGTAGGAATTTTTTAATTTTTTTGAAAAAATGTCAAAAAATGACAAATTTTACCCAAAATTTCGATTTTTGGAGCAAAAGCGCAGACTCAAGCCATTTTTTTTCAGCGGTAAAATTTCACGCAGTTGATTTACTAGTATAAAGGCAACTTTTGGCACCTACCCGTTTTTGATTTTCAAAAAAAAAAAAATTTCGCTCCACCCTAGTGCACAACCCTTTCAAGTGAAGGCAAGGGCCACTTACAAATATGTCTGGGTGGTCGAGGGCCACATCAATAACACAGTAAGAATTCGATTTCGAGGAGATGATCTGTGGCCTATGATCGGAAAAAAATATGATTTCAAAGGGGAATGGGAACTACCCTTTTAAGTTCACTTACCCAGACAAGATATCTAACTCACAAGGAAGGTCTCCATACTGGGCATACTCAGAATTTTATGAAAAAACTATTAATTGAAGTACTTATGTATGTAATAAAGGATCAGTCAAAATTAATGGCGGAATCACAGAAGAAAAAATGTAAAAAAATAAAATATTTTTGAATATTTGGCATGAAAAGACGAAAGAGTCACTCGATTTGGCGAGCAGCCCTTTTCCTCGCCAAAAGCAAACAATTATAATGCAACTCAAAACTATTGGATATTTAGAATGCGTGTAAATGATATTTAATAAATTTAAACAAAAATGAGAGATTTTAATATATTCATAAATATGCATATTGTATTACAGATATATATTATTTGTTAAAATAGTTATTTAATAAATCAATGGAAAAAATGTTTTCATAGATTTAAAAAAAAAATCATATTGAGAAAAATTATTTTCATATATTCTAGCGTATTATAAAAATAAAAGCGAGATGTTTCCATAGCAACAAAATCTATTCGACAATTTTCAATTAGACTTTGAGCTTGAAACAAATTTAATTAACTTAACTTATAATTTTCGCTTTAAATCTGAAATTTTGATGTTTAAATTAGAATATAAATACATATAAATATTGATATAACAAAATTATACTTAAGAGTTATTCTCTGCAATACTACAAATTTGGCCAAACAGTCTGACTTGAATGTTACATAGGTAAATTTTCATAAAAATTGAATAAATTGCAAGTAATTGGTCAATTGTTGAAGATTTTAATAGCAGCAGAAATCGTTATAAATTTTAGACAAAAGTACATATTCCCCATTCACTTTATCATTATCTCATAACAATAAATGTGAGAGAATAACGAGTGAGGGAATGATGAAATAAGACGTTTTCACTAATTGTCATGAAAAATGCAAAATTATGGAAAAAACCAAAGTGATTCCTCAAAGAAGAATACTTAATATATAATAAAATTAAAAATTTTGAAATTTACCAAAAATTTAGCATTCAGTGTGAGGGAATGACTGCTAATAAAAATACTTCCCGATTTTCTGATTGAAAAAACTTACACCACCAATTTATGTTGCTGGACTGACAAGTAGTCAAATTAGCTTCCACTCTGTGAAGGATGCTAGACTGCTGCTCTTCTTTATTGATGGATATTTGAGATAATAGGAATGTGTGAGGGAATGATGGTCTAACATGGGGAAACTACATACAATTGAGTAAACTATCTAATAATAGTAAAAAAAATATATTTTTATTATTTTTTGTGAAGTACCAAATAGGAACTTTATTTTGCTTAGGGTGTTTTTAATTATTTTTATTTCTGGATAGAAAAAATCAGGCAGTAAGGTATGGTAGTATGGGTTGGGGAAAGGTGAGGGAATGATATTTGCATGATATATCTTATATTTTTAAATATTAAATTTGTTTATATTTAAATTTTACTTCCTGCCCCTATTAAACAAACTTTAGATCTTCTATTAAAAGTAAAAATAAATAAAAATAAAATGAAATTAATAGCATTTATATGGCTGGGAAACACTTTTTGCACTATTGCAGAGAATAACCCTTACAAAACTAAAGTTATTTGAATTAAATTTATCAAAACAAGTTCAACATGAAACTTTATTTTTCTTGAAGTGTATTTGACATAAAGTATTTTTTGAAATTACATTCCATCGCCAACCGGCGATAAATCGCCATATAACAAAATTTTCGTTACTTTTTTACGGTTATTGAATGGAAGTTCTGCTGAAACTTTTTTTTATAAATGTATATATCCACACGAGAAGAACATTCTGTAATTTTTTCAGCTTTTTCGGGGTATGCCCGTATGAGACCTTCCTTGTCAGTTGTTAAGGTTATATCAGCAGTTTTTACGTTAGTATGTATAACAGAAATAGCAAGGATTATTTTCATTATGTAATAATATTCCTTGACTTTATCCAGGAAAGTAAATTTTATTTTATTAAAAGTTATAAAAAAACTAACATAAATGGCTGATTCTGAAAAAAAAAAAAAAAAAAGAAAGAAACTATGAACGAAGGAGAGAGGAGCCAATCCACAAGATTTTTAAGTGCCTGGTCAATGAAATTCCCGATTTTTCTGCCCTGAGCAACAAAATTTGTGCTTTTTACAAAACAGATTGGCAAAATTCGCAATTTTCATGAAACCGATTGACAAAATTCACGATCTTTCTGCACCTGATCAACAAAATTCACAATTTTTACAAAGCCGAAATTTTCCACTTTTTTCGCATGAGATTTGCAAAATTTGCAATTTTTCCGCATGAAATCGACAAAATTCACGATATTCCCGTTTCTGATCAACGAAATTTGCCATTTTTCGGAAACCGATTAATGAAACTCGCTATTTTTCCACGTCTGATTGACAAAACTTGTGCTTTTTTTCTGCCTTTTATTGACAAAGTATGCATTTTTCTGCACCCAATCAATGACATTCGTGATCTTTAACTCTATTTGACGAAATCTGCATTTTTTTAAATGGCAAGATGAAACTTAAGATTTTTTTCTCTTGATAAACTTACAAAATTCACGATTATTTCTAGGGATGCAACGGATATCCGGCCAATATCCGATATCCGGCTGATTTTTCAATATCCGAAATATCATCGGATATCCGAATCACACTCACCGGATATCCGACTTTTCTATCGGATATCCGGCAGAATGCAACAAACCAAATATATATTAATAACAGTAATCATTTGATCCCAAACAATGCGAAAAACTTTTGTTTATAATGCAAAAGATGACATATTATTATAAGTTCCCTATCGATGAATAAAAGGTAATTCTCAAAAGTTTAAAGAATTGCCAGCTTTGGAACTATTTATATTTAAACTCTGTAACAAATTTAAAAATTTACCTTTACATCTTTTAGAAAATTGTATCTACTTTCAGATTGTAAAACAAAATTTGAAGTCAAAATAGCAAATAAAGCTTTTGTGCAAAAATGTATAAAGATAAAAAACCAACATTGAGAAATGTACAAATAATGCATGAAAAGAATAGAAAACGGTCGTTTCGTATCTACTATTGAGATTCTTCATCAGTATAAGACTCAGCGTGCTAGAAAAAGCTAAGCTGAGCAAAGCGACAGGGAAGCACAGTCTTATATACCTATTACGGGAGTGAATGGTAATAGATTCGAAACAGCTGTTTGCTACCTTACATGCATTTCTAAACGTTGGTTTTCTATCATAAAATTTGAAGTTGTTTATTAAACTGAGATTTTACTAATTTTCTTTCTTTCTTTTAATTTAAACAATGGGTTAATTGGTTTTTAAGTTACACAACTAAACAAGCCTATTTTTAATTTCTATCTTTCAAAGAAGAAATTATTGTAATCAAATTTTTTTTTTTTTGACGAATTTGCGTGTTTTAGGGATCAAATATCCCAAAAAACATGTTTATTCAAAACATCTGTCTGTCCCAGTGTCGCTATCATACTATAAAAAAGTGTATGAAGTTATGCATAGAATGATCCAAATATTTTGTGCATATTTTTGACTGTAACCAGCAGGGTTGGGTTTCTTCCGGAAGAAACCTATTTCTTCCAGGACAATGGAAGAAACTGGAAAAAAACGGAAGAAACTGGAAGAAATGGAAGAAACTACCAGAAACCAAAACAAATGTTCTAAGTAAAAGTATATTAATTATATAAAAGAATTAAAGTGCAATTACATGAAATCTAAATTGGAAAATTTAATTATTAAAATTTTTTTTTTGCAAAGATAAGTTATTTTTTTAATAAACTTCAGGTTCAGCAGGCATTTTCAGATGATGAATTTTTATTACTCTAGAGGTTGAGGAATGTTTTTTTTTTATATTATTATTATTAATTATGCTATTTATATAAAAGAGAGAGGAAAAAAACTCTACAAATTGTTTATTTTTCATATAAAAATACATTATTTTTTATATAAAAATGCCTTATTTTAAACTGTGCAACACAGTAAATAAATACATTTGTAATTATTTATACTAACATCTAGCATGAATATCTCAATGCTGATTTTAAAAGATTAGTGTTCTAAAAATATCTATGGGTATGTCAAAATGCTTTTAAACTATTCTGAAGTGTAGGACTTGAAAAAAAAAAAAAAAAAAAAAATCTTCATTTTTTGCCAGGGTTGGGTTTCTGACGTCAGAAACTGGTTTTTGACATGACAAGTCTCAAAAACTGGTTTAAACCGTCAAAAACTGGTTTAAACCATCAAAAACTGGCTTAAACTGTCAAAAAAGTGTAATGCGCTTTAAACATTTTAAGAACCAGAGAAAAACATTGAGTAATTTTTTATTTAAAATTAATTATACTGTAATTTAATAATTACAAAAAAAAATTAAATTATTTTAATTGCAATAAAACATAGTTTTTTAGAATGTTCAAACAGAAGAAAATGATTTTGTACAGTTAATAATCTGGATAAATTTTACCCCACAGCATCCTATAGCACTTAACCAATTTAGCACATTTACTTACACCCAAATGGTTTATAAGTTTAGAGTGTATGAAGCCAAAGTTACAAAATACTCTCTCAATTGGTGCTGAACTAGCAGGGCTTGATAGCAGAAGCATTGCTAGTTGAGCAAGTTGGGAGATAGGCCAAATTTTCAGATTTATGACAATTTTTTTTTCTTTTTTTCCCGGAAATGATAATATACAATACAGTAAAAGTGAATTTTTAATATTACATCTAATATTGTATATTTGTGACAGATGTTTAATGTGAAATTTTACAGATCAGTGTAGTATTTGAGGTTTCTGACGAGGTTTTTGACAAGAGGTTTTAGCCATGATGGTTTAAACCACGGTTTTAACCAGATAAAACCGCACACTGTCAAAAACTTGCCAACCCTGTTTTCTGCATTCATCAAATTTAAGTTGAGAAACTATAAGTAGCATCCTACTGCTAAAAAACTTTTCTGCTATACTATGCTGCATTTGCTACATTGTATTATAAAGAATTAGAATTTTAATGATTTTTTATTTATTTTTTTTTTTTTTTTTAAATACTAGGATCAACCGATACAGGTTTCTAAGGCCAAAACCAATTTTCAGGAAATTCAAAATTTCAGCCAAAAATGAAAACATAAAAAAAATTAAGTAATTAAATTGTATGTTTTAAAGTAAATTAATACATATGTAAATGTAAATTAATTATATGTATAGTATTTATTAATTATGCTCATTTTTTAATTATCCCAAAAAGGTTATCTTCATATACAATAAAACATAATTAATTCATCAATGACACAGGAAGATTTTCTAATTATACAAATTTCATTTAATTCAAAAATATTTTAGTTTTAAGTATACACATCATTTTTCTTCTAAAATGATTTTTGTAACTGGTCATTTATTATTCTAGAGCTTTCTCAAAGAATATTTGAAACACTAAAGCAGTTTCAGCACCGTGCGAAAGGGGCAGTCGCCCTCCCAGGGCGCCAAATTTATACTATCACCGTCATTACCAGCTTGTCACAAGAAAAAGTTCGGAGTAGGGATCTCCAAATTGAGACTTTGCCTCAGGCACAGTATTCTCTTTGCACGCAAAACTTGGATTTTAGGCCAAAATGAAACTATATTTTTGATCAATCTCTGTTTAATACAGTAATACTAAAAAAATAATATTACTAGTTTCAGAAATTTAAATAATTAAAAAAATATGTTGGTTAAATTGAGATGAATAACATTTAATTACTTTTATGTAATTTTAATTTTGGATAAAAATTCTTTTCATAAAGCCAATGGTTGAAGATCTTTAGACAGGGTTGTGTGTGATCTTGGGAAAAAAACTGATGTAATTATTAATTTAGCATATATATTTAATTAACTTTGTTTTGGTTCAATGGAATTAATTTATATAAGATTATTTAAGAAGATTTTTATTATATTTTACAAAATTGAAAGAATGTGGTAAATTATAGAGGAAAAACAGTTTCTTTCATTTCTTCCACTTGGAAGAAATCTATTTCTTCCGGCCGGTTTTTTCCGCGGTTTTTTCCACTGCGGAAGAAACTTGCCAACCCTGGTAACCAGCAGGTTCTTCTTCAATATGGAAACATTTCGCTGTAAGGCGGTGCTGTAATCGCAATTTTTGTGACATTTTCATTGTTCTACCCATCAAATACTGTATGAAGTTATGCATAGAATTGAACCAAATTTCTTTGGATACATTTCTGGGAATGACTGTCTGGTCTTCCTTCAGTTTGAAAATAGTTTGCCTAAAGATGGTACTGTAATAATGATTTTTGTAAAATTATTTTATTTTTCATAATCCTTACAGAGAATTGGTGGTTCGTGCAGCGATGCGAACTTCGTATCTTTCTAAAACTGGCTATTCACAAACAACTGATGTATAGCAGAACAGAAAAAAATATTGATTTTAATAAATATCATGATCGAGATTAACTCATTCTTAATCTAATTAACTGACTGCAGCAAAAATTCTAGATGAAAATAAAAGTTGGTACAGTACTGAGCTAACAATATTGAAGTAGGATTAATACAGCTGACTCTCTCTACAACGAAACTCTATCCAGCAAATTTCTCTATTTAACGAATTTTTTGTAGGAACGGTCAATTTTTTTCATGATTACATTAAAAATAATCTACATATAGGGAAATATATATCTCCATTTAATGAATTTTTTCAAAAATGTTCTTTTATATGTTCTGAAAACGCTTCAAATTATTTGTAGAGTAAATTTTTTTCATTGATTTCTCGTTTATAAGTCATAGCTACATAGCATCCTCTACCTTATTCCTTATGTCCAAAAAAAGGCATTCAACCCCCCCTCCCCCCCCCCCCAAAAAAAAAAAAAAAAAAAAAAAGAATTTTTTTGCATGGTTATACTTGATTTTGTTTTAGTCAAGGTGAGCTTGCGTTCTTGGAAAAGAGTGAAACATTTGCTTGCTATTGGAACGATTTGCAATAATCACAAAGCATCCTAAAAGATAAAACTATTCCAATGTCGCCTTGAAAATGGTGTTTATTTCTTGTTTGGATAGTAAGTCAGCAATAAGAAAGGGGTGAGGGGGCAATTGCAGAAAAGGTTTTTTTCAGCAAGTTTTCATCTACCTAAACTAACTCTCATTAATTTTAGAGTTTAGCGTTTATGTTTGTTGTTTGTGGCGACTTGGAACAGTTTTTGTTGTGAGAGATCATTTGAATGAAGAATTGTTACTAAACGTCATCTATGCTGGTGTTACCTTCTACTGTATCCGCATAAAAACTCCTTTGGGATAAGCATAACGCTTTCTTATAAAGTACAAAATTTTTTGCCGTTTTCTATTCAACGAATTTTTTGACTGAACGATGGATCTCGTTTATAGAGACTCGACTGTGTAAATATTTTTTGAAACATTCAGATATATGGAATAGAAGAGTTTTGGGATTGGTGCATCCAACTAGTTATTTTCATGATTTCATTATAAATATTTAAAATTAAGTTTTTTTTTTTTTTTTTTTTTTTTTTTTTTTGCTTATAAATTTGAAACTGATTTAACTTAAAGTAAAATTAAATGTAGCTTAAGGTAAAACAGTATTAAATAATTAAAACATGAAAAAAAAAAATCATTAAATAAACCTATGTTTGGAAATAACTCTTCAACCATTGGTATATTCGTAAGCTTTTTTATGTATACATTATAAATGGAAGCTATGTATTTTTTTGTGAAATTACTTTAGAATTATAAAATAAACATATTGATAAATGTGTAAAATTTGTTCTATAAATTATCTGCATTTCATTGTACAAATTATTAGCAATTATCAGCATTTCATTGTAACTATTAGCCATTATCAGCGTTTCATTGACAAATAAGCAGAATATTTAAATATTTGAAGTACATTTTTTATTCAATATTATTAATATACACATACAGGGCTTGAACTTTGGCATGGGATGGCTGGATTTATGCCTTAAAATATCTTATGGCCAAGACATTCCTGTTTCCAAAAAAAAAAAAAAAAAATCCCTTTTTGAATTATTTTTTTTTCTTTTGTTAAATGGCGATCAAATCTCAGGACTGACTGACTATTTTTGTGATATTTTCTGCTATCAATTGGCAAATCTCACAGTTTTCTCTTACGGCAATTATACAAAATTCATGATTGTTTTTTTTTTGCATTTGATTGAAAAACTTTGTCATTTTTCTCACAATTTTCTCGCTTGCTCGCCTCACAAACTTTTGCAACTTTTTTCTCAAGACCGATCGGAAAATTTCACATTTTTTTTCTCTCAACTGAATGACAAATTTAGCTATTTTATTCTGCGACTGATTGGAAAATTTCCCTTTTTGTTTTAGTGACATTCTGCTGAAATTAATAATTATTTTCCTGTGTCCAGCTGAAAAATTTGTGTTTGTTCTCTGTTACCTGCTGATGATTTTCATGATATTTGCTTGTGACAGGCTAACAAATTTCACAATATTTTACTGTAAATGACTGATGAATTTCTCTATATTTTCCCACAGTCCAAGTTCCCTCAAACTTCAAATTTTTTCAGACCGATTGACTATTTTTAAAAATTTATTTTTGCCATGGTGGACAAAATCAGCAATATTTTTTCTATGGCCGATTTCCGTATTTTGTGAATTTCTTTTTCTAATTTCTTTTGTATCTTTTGCCGAAACAAAAAATTTCCAAAAGGGCAGTAATGGTCACTAGAGTCTGAGCTCTATCTAATTAGCCTGGAATCAGCACTAAACAAAATGAGATTAGATCTTGTGTTGCACATTGAGGAAAAAAAAACTTTTTTACAATTGATGGTTTAGTATTAGATTTTTTTCATTTTTTGAAATCACCGCACATATTGTAATCAATGGGCTTGATAATCATACTTCTTTTTTCATTTAAAAGATGATCTTTCATACGATGTTTCTGTTTGGATTTGTTTTGTTTTTTTTTCCATATCTGATAATTTGCATCTGCCCATTTTGTAACTTTTTATTTTCTTTATTAAAAATGACATTTTGATTTCCTATTCAAATAAAAATTCTTCTAAATTTTTAGAATTTTGTAAAAAAATAATAATAAATAAATGAATAAAATGATTACATCCATTGTCCAAAGCAAGATGTTTAAATGTTTCCCATTGAGTTAATGAAAATCAGTAAAAACATTATATTTTTATGATGATCAAAACATGACTCATGTAATAAGTGTCACATACTACATACGTCATGGATTTCCTGGACCAATAATAAAAAAAATAAAATGCAGACACCACAAGGTCCATTCTCAACTGATAACATCAACTGCTTTCCAAATGATTGAAAAAAAAATTGGCAAACTTTAAGGAAACACATTTAGAAACAATAAATAGTTTATGTGCATAGTTCACAGAAATTAGGGCATGACCTTTTTTAAAAAACCATTTCTCATGGAATAGAGGAAACCTACTGATTATGTCCTTTTCAGAATTTCATATGGATTTAAAATTCCATTGCATAGAAGAACATAATTCAATTAGCTAAAATGTCAGAAATTACAGTATTGACGATAATTCCACTAAGTGGTATACAATCACCGCAGGATATTGACAGTACAATCATCTAAATGCATTATTCTTGCAAGTAAATTAAAAATGAATGCCCATCAGATTTTACAAAAATAAAAAAAATAAATAAATAAAAATAAAAAAGTGTAACTTACAAATGATTCTAAACCACACAACATCGAATAAAATCTAAATTAAAATATTCATTTAGCAACTCAATTATTAATTGTCCATAACACTGAGTGAAAATTGAAAAATAGATATGATATATGTAAGGCTTGATTCTTTTCGTTTGTTTTAATTAAAATAGACATTTTGGATAATTATCTTGAGTTGTTGATTTAAATTATTTCAATGGAATTTTGTCATGCTGGTATAAATTAAATATTTAAATGGCATGTAAAAAATAATAGTTTTTTTTTTTTAATATCTTCCTTCTCATATAGTTTAACTCCCCTGCATTTACAAATGTTATGAGGAAAACTCTCTCTGCTTGGAAAACCTGAATTTCAAGCCCTGATAGTCAAAGATTACAAAGTTTCTGTAAAAAAGAGATCAAAGTTTCTGTAAATTATATTCCAATACGTTTAAAAGTTGTAACAGTGTGTGAAACACGTTTGCAATTTATTATTTGAGATGCAGACATGCTACTTTTCCGCGGAAACGCGGAATTCCGCTTTTTCGGCGACGAATTTTGTTATCCCTGGGATCGATGCAAATATGCATTAAAATTTGTTGACATTTATATGTAAGGGAGGGGGGGAGGGTAACGATGAAATACAACAAAAGCACGAGTACAAACCGCGCTAAATTAAGCAAATTTCTTCAAAGGATTGCAGAAAAAAACGCAAATTTCTCCAAAGGATCGCAAAAGAACTATTAAATCATCAAACAATCGCGGAAAATTTTTTTTTTTCAGAGGATCGCGGGAAAAAACATGATTTTTGTTAAATAATCAAGAACAAGACGCGATTATCGTCAAAAAATTGCGGGGAAAACACGATTTTCGTGAACAGGTTGCGGAAAAACTCTAATTTTGTCAAATAATCGTGATAAATACTTGCATTTTATCGAAAGATCGCAGAAAATGCTTGAATTCTGGCGAAAGATCACGGAAAATACGGAAATTTTGACGAAAAATCATGGAAAATGCGCATATGTCGAATAAAGATCGCGAAAAAATGCATATGTTGACAAATATCGCGGAAAACACGCAAATTTTGACGAAAAATCGCAGAAAACATGCAAATTTTGACGAAAGATCGCGAAAAATATGCAAATTTTGACGAAAGATCGTGAAAAATACGCATATTATGACAAAAGATTGCAGAAAATACGCATATTTTGACGTAAGATCTCGGAAAATACGGAAATTTTGACGAAAAATGCAAAATTTTGATGAAAAATCGTGGAAAATGGGCATAAGTCAACAGAAGATTGCGGAAAAAATGCATATGGTGACAAATATCGCGGAAAACACACAAATTTTGACGAAAAATCGAGATAAACACGCAAATTTTGACGAAAAATCGCAGAAAACACGAAAATTTTGACGAAAAATCGTGGAAAAAGCGCATATTATGACGAAAGATTGCGGAAAATGCGCATATTTTGAAGTAAGATCGCGGAAAACACGCAAATTTTGACGAAAAAGGGTGAGAAAACCCCCGAATTTTGGTAAAAGAATCTAGAAATTTAAATTTCATTAAAAAAGCTGTGGGAGAAAAGGTGCGATTTTTCGTAAATTGGTCACGTAAACACGCTAATTTTGTTAAGAAATTGCAGAAAAATGAAGATTTCGCCAAAAGTCTGTGAGGCCGTAAAAGTTCAGCTTTTTTCTTACTGAGCCTGTAGCATGTCTGAAATAAATAAATAAAAATAAAAAAGTGTAACTTACAAAAGATTCTAAACCACACAACATCGAATAAAATCTAAATTAAAATATTCATTTAGCAACTCAATTATTAATTGTCCATAACACTGAGTGAAAATTGAAAAATAGATATGATATATGTAAGGCTTGATTCTTTTCGTTTGTTTTAATTAAAATGGACATTTTGGATAATTATCTTGAGTTGTTGATTTAAATTATTTCAATGGAATTTTGTCATGCTGGTATAAATTAAATATTTAAATGGCATGTAAAAAATAATAGTTTTTTTTTTTTTAATATCTTCCTTCTCATATAGTTTAACTCCCCTGCATTTACAAATGTTATGAGGAAAACTCTCTCTGCTTAGAAAACCTGAATTTCAAGCCCTGATAGTCAAAGATTACAAAGTTTCTGTAAAAAAGAGATCAAAGTTTCTGTAAATTATATTCCAATACGTTTAAAAGTTGTAACAGTGTGTGAAACACGTTTGCAATTTATTATTTGAGATGGCATTGCATAAAGAAATAAACATTCACCATAACTAAAAAAATATTTAGTACCGGATATCCGAATTTGGCAGGCAAATCGGATACCGGATATCCGATATCCGGCAAAATCAATATCCGTTGCATCCCTAATTATTTCACAGCCGATCAACGAAATTTTCACTTTTTCCGCACATCATCGCAAAATTTTTGATTTTCCCATGCCTTATCAATGAAATTTGTAAATTCTTTTCGTCCCTTGTTGGCTAAATTTGCGACTTTCTTCGTCCCTGATCGGCAAAATTTGCTATTTTTCTCAGAGCCTCATGGGCAAAATTCGCTAATTTCCCGCACTTGATCAATGAAATTCGTGATTTTTCCATGCCTGATCTACAAAATTTGCAATTCTTAAGTGACTGACAAAATTTTATTTTTTTCCCCGTAGTATATTGACAAAATTTAGGATTTTTTTCTTGCAACTTATGCACAAAAATTGCAATTTTTCCACTTGTAAAATTGACAAAGTTCGCAAGCCACACGTTAACCCGTCACGGGCCACAGGTTGTGCATCCCTAATATATATAAAGAAATAGTCTTTTAACCATCAGATTCATTCTGTTGGAAATTTAACCATTTTAATTAATTTTTCAATGTTTTTTAACCTCTTTACAATGAAAGCCCTTTGCTTAAGCTTTAATCTTTTATCACTAATTTTTTGAAACAGAAAACTTTTTGAAATCAAATCACGAAAATGTTCTGTTTAAATAATGCAAACTTTACAAATAATGAAGATTTCTGAACTCTTTAAATATCACATATGCTGGTTGCTCATTCCTAAAAGGTTAAAACATTTTTAATTATAGTGAAATCTATAAATAATCTAAAAAACTTTGTAGAATCACCATAAAAAAGAAAATTAAACAGGACGCGTTTCGAGCTTCAAAAATACTGCTCGTCATCAGCTAATCCCCATTTGGCGGATTAGCTGATGAGGAGCAGTATTTTTGAAGCTCGAAACACGTCCTGTTTAATTTTCTTTTTTATGGTGATTCTACAAAGTTTTTTAGATTATTTATAAATTTATCGCCAGTGATTTCGGTGTTTCACAATACAGTGAAATCTGTCTAAGGCGGAATCGCTTGGGACTGAAATAAAATTCCGCCTTAGACAGATTTCCGGGTTAGACAGAAAAACTTTATAAATATCCCGTTTGCAGAGTATTAAACATTTATTTGGCTAAAAGTTAAAACTAACGTATATTCAGTTGTTTTAAAAATTAAATAGAATGAAATCTTTACATATTTTTATATACAAATTGATAATACACATGCACTCAATCAAAAATTATCAATCAAAATTACAGATTTTAGTGAAAATAAAATTATATTTACCTTAATAAATGCCTTAAAATGATGTTTTAAACTTATTTAGAAAAAAATCAAATATTGTTGTTTATTTTTTTTTTAATGGCTTCTTTTTCCATAGCACATTGTATTTCAGTCAACATTGGTATCATTTCATAATTGTTTCGCTCTGTGTAAAAATTCTGTAAAAGCTTTATATTCTTAAGAGCTTCTTGATATGACTTAATGCTTGTCACTTCATCTTCGACTTCATATTCATCAGTGCTACTCCCACTGTTGCCCTCTAGCTTTTGCCCAATGAGAAAATCCACTGAATCATTATAATCACTTGTAGTAAGTTCATCATCACCATGTATGTATTCTGTAACATTTGTATCTCCTTGTCCATCTGGAATGAAACCGCTGATGTTATTTATCAGGTTTTGAAGCTCTTCTTTCTCAACATCATCTTTATCACTACCTGAAATTTCTTCGATGTCGAAAATGAACCCCGATTTCTTAAAGCACTTTATTATTGCTTCAGGTGTGATTTGTTTAGAGGCCCTATCAATCCACTTAATTGCATCCAAAACGGTTACGGTCTTAGCTAGTTCGAATGCAGACTTAGCTGTTCCCATTGCAGCTAAAATTTATCTAAGGAAATACTTTTTGTAGACAATTTTTATTATCCCTTGATCCAAAGTTTTGAGTTCTAGATGTGGTATTCACTGGAAGGAAATGTAGTTTCACATTTGTTAACTCTATCTCGGGATGGCAATGTGCATTATCTAAAAATAATAACACATGGCGGTTATCTCTTTGCATTTTTCTATTAAACAACTTCAACCATCCTTCCATGGTTACTGCTGTGTTCCACACTTTCCTTTGAGATTTCCAGATAACGGTAAATTTGGCACATCCATGTTTTTGAAATATCTTGGTTTCCATGATTTTCCGATTACTAATGGCTTTTCTAAATTTCTCTTTTCTTATTGCAGCAAAGAAGCAAAGTCAGGCGTTCCTTAGAGTGCTTTCCATCAAAACATGCTTTTCCTTTTTCAGTCAGAGTTTTTGTAGGCAATCCCCGAAAAAATAGTCCAATTTCATCACAATTAAAAATATCCTATTGAGCATAACCAACTATTAATGTAGAAATTGTGTTCATCCATTTTTCAACATCAGAATCCAGAATATCTTTTGATTCGCCACATATCTGTTTCAATGACAGATTATGTCGAGCTCAGAAGCTTATCAACCAGCCATTTGATGCTTTAAATTTTTTTTCCCAATTTTTTCAGCGATTTCTTTTGCCTTTTTCCGAAGTAAAATTCCTGATATTGGAAAATTTTTTGCTCTGCCATTGCAAAACTATTCCCATGCTAGTTTATCAATGTCTTCGTTTTCAACTTGCCTTTTACGTTTGCGAGTGCAATCTCCCTCTTTTTCAAATTCTTTATGAAGCTCATCTATCTTTTTGATAGCATCATAGATTTGAGTCTTTCCAGATTTGAATTTTTCACATAAGCTTTTAACTGGGATATTTTGTTCTTTAATATCATCAATTTTTTCTTTTAAGGATAAAGTATTCAACATTTTTGATTTATTATCCATTTAGGAATAATGATTTAAACTATACAACAAATCTACGAGTTTATACGATAACACTTACTGACTTAAACACAAAACCAAAATAACTTACACTTCGTAGAGTACATTCTATTCACATAGTGAAAGATCTTGTAGAAATTTCTGGAAGTTGTGACAATATTCTTTTTGTCTAAAATTCTAGGAAGAAATAAACTTTCATTGGACAAATAGCAGCCGACCAGGAACAAAGCTATTTCGGAAGACCATGAAAAGGTGCTGAAATTTTCCATAAATTGCCAATGTTGCAACCCTCCCTTTTTAAACAGATTCTCTTATCTTATTGTAACCTAAGATTATGCTTGTCAAAAATTTCGTGACCCATTTGTTCAACAGTTCAAGGGCAAAATTAGCACTAGCCACCGGCCACATGGCCAGTACATGAGAAAAAGTGGCCAGTGAAAAATTGTCTATCAGTGGCCACCTTGTGGCCACTTTTTTACAAGGAGATAATACAATTTACTTATTTTTCATCAAAGATTCTACTTTTTTAGGTTTCAGTATATTTATATTATCATATTTATTTGGGCTGTTTAGTTTTAGATTAATAATTATAGAAATTTTACTGCTTAATATTTTTAAATAAAAAAGTGGCCACTAGTTTAAACAAAGTGGCCACTTGAAAAACTAGTCTTACTGGCCAGTGGCCGGTAACAAAATTTCCCAATTTTGCCCTATAAGTTCCCAGCCATAAATAATCAATAATAATATAATCCCCAAACTACTGTCAGCAATCAGTGACGTCTTTTCTTAACATCTGGGAATGCAACAGGACAATATATTTCATTATAAAAAGAAAAGATTTCTTTCCGTTTATATTTTTCAGGAAAATTTTCTTCTGTCTTAAGCAGTAAATTTGCTACCTGGAACCCAAAATAAATGTTCGGTTCCACGTTACACAGATTCTTTCTGCCTTAGACTGATTGTTCGGAAATCTCTATGTTAAAAAATGAGGGACTCTGAAAAGTTTCCACCTTAGACAGATTTCACTGTATATAGAAATGTTGATTTAATAGTCAAAATTTATTATTGAACTTTTAACCGAGTTGTTCACTTTACTTTCATATAATTTTAGCATTTGTAAGTAAGATCACAAAACTTCTTTATAAAATTTATGCATTCTTTATACAAATTTTTAAAGATTTTTCCTTAACAAGTGCTCAATGTCTTTATTTTTTACTTTGGCAAAATGATGAGAAATCTATCTTCTGTTTACATTACATATTATATTTTGCAAAATCTTTATTGTTCTCATCTTTTAATTTTGTAAAGAAACTTTCTATGTAATTAACTTTATTTTTTAATAGTTTTATTAATAACTTTATTAATATTACCTTTTATTTTTATACAAATTAATCCTAATCTCTGATTTATATTGAATGAAAATCAAATTACAATGAAACATTGAGGCCTTATGCTTTTAGATTTTCTTCATTATGAAAATAATGTACATAAAATTGATAAATAGAATTAATAGCAATTTGATTTTTGAAGTATTTTCTGTTCTTCATATTTTGATTTGAAATCCTTGATTTTAAATAGTTAAAAACTAAGTCAGCTGTGTTTTTCTATAGGTCTTGCTGGAGCTATGTCTACATTACTTCATGATGCTATCATGAATCCTGCTGATGGTAAGCTATATAATTATTTATCTATTTGTTTTTATCATTATATGATAAGGTAATAAAAAAGCTGTTCATGTTAAAAATTAATAACTAAGTAAAGGAAAAACTAAGTGATTAAAATTGTTTTAAATTAAATATAATTAATTAAAATAGTGAGTAAGTTAAAAGACAAAGATACCATGAGATATTTCTCTTAAAATAAATAAATGTTGTGTGTGTGTGTCTCCATAATGATTATAAAATTTAGGCATGTTTTCATACAAATATTTTATGTGTGTATAGATTTTTTAAGGTTAATTCTATTTAATTTAAACTACAACAATTTTATTGAATTGAAAAATATCTATTTATTTATTTATTGTTTTTAATTATTGCATGATTACTTTAAGTATTTATTTTATGTGCTTTAGTTTGATAATTTTGTTTTATTTCAATGTTATTGATGTTTATTATGCTTTTCTTATCATATCTCTTATTTTTTGTTGAAAGTATGTTACTTTTATTGATATGAAATTGTCTTTGTTATCTTTGAGTATATTGATTTTTGATATGACTATTTTTTTATACAGTTATTTTTGTGATTTGTTAAAAAAATATTGAAATATTATTTTTTTGTTGAATTGAGATACTGTGTATGAATTTTAATAAGAGTAATTTTTTCCCACCTCTCATTTAATTGATGTTGTGTTTTGTTTATTTTATAAGTTGTACTTGTCATAATTTTTGCATGCATTTTGTGTTGTGCTAAACTGTATTATTTTTCATTGATATGTTTCATTATGTGTATATTTATTTTAAAAGGATCTGAAATTTATTGCATGTTTATTTTCTTTGCACTATATTACTTGTATATTAATTTTAATAATAGTATTTTTTACCCATCTTATTTAATTGATGTTGTGTTTTGTTTGTTTTATAAGTCTCATGTACTTAGCATAATTTTTGCATGTATTCTGTCATTCTGTATTGAGTTAAATTATATTACTTTGCATTGATATGCTTTATTATGCAGATATTTCTTTTAAAAGGTTTAAAATTTATTGCATGCTTATAGCATTTTCTTGGCAGTTTCTCTTTTTTTTTTTCATTTATATCATTTTGCAGGATTCTTACTTGTTGAAAAGACTAAGAGAACCTAATTAGTGTAGTTAAGAATTTATAAAAATACTTAAATTATAAAAATACAGCAACCCCACCATAATAACGATTCCTTTCTACATAATTAATAACATTGTCAGATGTGAACTGATAATGACAGACTTCTCCAATCATGATAAAATCAAACTATACAGTCATGAACATTTTTTTAAAGAGTGGCTCAGATAGTAATTTTTTTTGGGGGGGGGGTGGGGGGGGGAGAGCTCTAATTTTCTGGAAATTTATTGCATTTTAATAAAAATTTGGTAAGCATCCAAATAATATAGTGTAAAAATCTTTGTTAAATAAATAAATTTCTTATTCTTGAATAAGAAAAAAAAAGGATAAATAATTTTTTAGCAGTAAAAATTTTTCAACTGTTTATGTTAAAACAAAAATAAAACCTCCTCAAATTATCTGAATTTTTCTGGTTAGTTGAGTGTTCCAGTTAAAGTCATTCCATGTCAAATCAACACAAAAAAAGTGACATTTTCAACCTGACCTCAGAATTGTATGATATTTAGATTATCTGTTAGGTTCATAGAGAAATGAATAAATACCTGATAATAAATCTCTATCTCATTTGGTTTCTGAGATAATTAGCTTCAACAGGGTTCATACTCATCAGGGGAATATAAGATTCCTCTGAAAATCAGGGGATGAATTTTAGGTTGTAAAAATCAGGGGAATCTCAGGGGATAATGCAAAAAATTTCCCAAACCTGGGGATACCTGCCAAAATGACAGTCTGTTCTGGGAAAATGGGAGCAATTGTTACTGTTTGCTTGCTTTATTATCATATGTAATATCAGAATGCCGTTAATTGTTGATATGGAAAAATTGTATATCCCGGAAAATACATCAGGGGATTTTTTCTTGGAAAATAAGTATGAACTCTGTTCAAAGATGGACGAAAAAGGTAAATTTTTGCAATTCATGCCATACAAATTTAGCCATAACTTGTTCCCTAATTCTCACAAAGACTTACTTTTTATGTTTTTGGAAATGTTTGAATTGGGCTTTCATATGATATGTCACGTGCAGGTATTTTTTGATTTTTTAATTCCAAGATCAAGCATTTTATCCTTTGACCTTTCATATCTCAAAATCAGACATCTTAATTTTTTTGAAAAAAATATATGTTACTCATGTACTTATTATCTATTAGATCTGAACATATTATTTTGGGACAGCCATGGAATGCTAAATTATAGATTAAAAGGCAGACTGTTTGTTCAAAATTTCAACACCAAAACCTTTTATTCAAGTGACTTACCTACATACTGCATTATTACTCATACACATATGTATGTATATATGTTTTTTTTTTTTTTTTTACACAATCTTTTTTATTTTAAATTGTACAAGCATTTTTCCCCCTAAGCCTAAAACTGTTTACTGTATTTTAAGTAGAAAAAATAATTTTATACATAAAGGAAAAAATAATTATAAAATAAAATAAATACTGACATTATAAATTATCTTTTATCTTACAACCATTGTTGAATTCAGATTTCCCTTCCCTCAAAGGTATAAATTTTTTAAACTGTAAAATAGAAAAACTGTAGTGTTCCATAAGATACAAAGCATTTCCATGATTTCCTGTCATATGCTTAATAATACAAGGGTCATTCCATGTCACTTCATCCAGATCATGTCACCCACTGTCACGGATTTCTATGAAATTTTATACATAAAAATAATGTCTAAAGATATGTTGTTTCACCAAATTTCAGTTTAAAATAATAAATTTTTCATGAATTACAAGCATTTAAAAATATCCCCCTCAGTCAATTTTTTGCTGAAAATGATCATCCGTCAAACATGTAAAGGTTGGATAAAAATACTTATTTTTCTAAATATTATTAATAAAATTAGATGTAAATTTTTTTAGAGATTCTTAATAATGTATTTTATTAAAAGAATGCGCTATAAAACTTTTTAGAAATCAAATATTGATTTTTTTTTAATTCAAAGGAGTTAAGAAAAATATGAAAATATGTAATTCATTTTTTTTCCACATGTGCCACCCATTTGATTTGGCTGAATTTTTTTACATACATAGTTTATAATGAAACCATTTAATAATAAAAAAAAATAAAAAGATGTTTTTGAAATTTTTGAGAAAAAAAAATTTTTGTTAATTTTACAGACTATACCTAAAGTATTATTAAAGTTCAAAATTTTTCAAAAATGCATGTAATAATAATAAATAAATATTATAATTAGGCTGTAATTTTGTTTCTAAAAACAGGTTTCAATGTTATTTTAATAAATTAAGTACAAAATTCATATTATAGAAAATTAATTTCCTGTAAACATTCAAATAAATCTTCCATTATACTAACTGAAAAACAATCAGTAAGATTAAAAACAAACTGATTTATAAAACTATTCATTGAAACAATTTGAGCTTTGCATCTTCTTTTAAAAAAATGTGGAAAGTATAAATTTATACCAAAAGTAAGCCCCCTCAAACATTCCCCCTTTCATATGTTTTGCAAGCTGCATAAATTCTGAGAAATTTATAAATTCCAAACACAGAGTTTCCCCCAGGTTTAAAAAGGGGCAGGGCGCTACCGTTCTGAAAAGGGCACTTTTTACATTTTTCAGGGCACTTTTTCATTTTTAAGGGCACTTTATAGAGTTGAATCTAGAATCTAGCGGTTCAAAAATTCGTGAAAAAAACAGGAATTTCATCAAAAAATTGTAAAAAAAAAAAAAAAAAAAAAAAAAAAAAAAAAAAAAAGATAAATTTTGTTAAAAGATCACGAAAAAACGGCCAATTTTGTTAAAAGATCGCAAAAACAGCAGATTTTATTAAAAGATCGCAAATAACGGCATATTTTGCTTTAAAAAAATCGCGAAAAAGCGGCAAATTTTATCAAAAGATCGCAAAAAAACAGCATATTTTGCTAAAAAGTGCGAAAAAACGACAAATTTCGTGAAAATATCACGGAAAAACAGAACTTTTCACAGAATGTTCCGTTTTATTGCGATTTTTGGACGAAATCTTCCGTTTTTCGCAAATCTTTTGACAAAATTTTCCATTTTATCGCGATTTTTGGAAGAAATTTGTCGTTTTTCCACGATTTTTTGAAGAAAGCTGCCATTTTTGGAAATTTTGTGACGAAATTAGCCATTTTTTGAGAATCTTGTCGGAAATTAGTCGTTATATTTTGCGATTTTTAACAAAACTTGCCATTTTTTTTAGCAATTTTTTGACGAAATTGCCCATTCCACGGGAAGCATATGAGGCTATTTTTGCGTTCCGTCGCCTATTTTTTGCGTAATTTACGCGTTATAGCGCGTTCGGATCATCGCTGGAGGGCTGCGTTTTTTCAAATGTAGGGCAAGAAGGGCGCTATTTTTTTTTAAATAAATGACAAGAGGGGCGCTAGTTTTTAAATTAAAGGGCAGGAGGGGCGGAGCGCCCCCCTGAAACCCTCTGAGGGAAACTCTGCAAACATATCCCCTCACTTTCCTAATTTTACCTATCTATTTCACAAAAGTACTAATTATAAGCATCCCTTTTAAAATTATTAGAATTTCCTGTCAGCTAAAGGTTTGGCTTGCTATCGGTACTTTAAATTTTGTTTTACCTATAGTCTTCATAATGATATAAATAGTAAAAATAAAATAATATAAACATAAATATTACAACAACCATATCCTTTTATTTAGAATCTAAAACTGTTTAATCAATAAAGTATAAAAATGCACTGATAAATAAATACATTTTGAATGTAATTTAAAAAAAAATAATTTTAAAAATATTTTTCATAAAATTAACTTTATGATTATTTTATTGTATGACAGCTGTGCATTGTATTGAAGAATCATAATCAAATACTCAGAGCATATGTATAACAAAAAATAAGTATTATCTATTGTTGTGTTATGAGCTGACGCTTTGGTCAGGGCATCAAAGGAAATATAATGTTATGTTTATTTGAAAGTGGAGAAAGCACTTTTTATTTGCCTCTACCCACAATTAGGCCAAAGTGATCGTGATAATGACAGCACATCGCGGAGAATGGAGGCCTGCAAACGACCCACGTGACCATCCTTACTTCACTTAAAAAACAATAAAAATATCTTTATCCATGATGACATAAAATGTCAAACATAAAGTTAAAAAAAAATGTAAAATTGAAAAAGGTAAAAAAGTTACCTGTCAAGTCCTTGGATGTTGATGACAAATAAATCCAGACAATAGGCACAAAAATTATTATGCACACAAAATTTGAAGAAAACTATTTTTTATTTCATGAAGAACTTGCTTTACTTTTTCATGAATAAATATTTCTTCACATATTTATATTATTTTTGACTCGTACATATTAATCTCTCTCTTCATAAAAACCATATCATAATATATGCTAATCACAACAATTGCTATCTCCAAGCAATAAAAATTCTTCGTCAATAATATATTTTAGATTTCTCAACAGGATGTAAATTATAAATTTTCTCATGACATAAAAGGAGAATATAATATTATTTCTTCTTGAAAAAGAGCAACTTTCATAATATGAACTTTCAAAAAAACAAAATGTATTATACTTCATATTGCATAGATACAAACCAATATTTTCTTCATAACGCCCCTTGGGTATTCAAAAATTATATATATAAAATTGGGCAAAATAATGAAGTAAAAACTTTATGAGAATCAAATATGTTCACTTGATGAAAGAAAAATGTTCACCTCTTAAAGCACACGTTCTTCACCTCTGCTTGTTTTTTCAGAGGATTGAGAACATATAAAAGCACAATTGAAGAATTAATCACATAAATATTTGACGAAAATTTTAGACGAAAAGATGAAGAATAAAACTATTTAGAATAAACATGTCGACAACCTTCTTTAGTTAAAAGTGGCATCAATAGAGCAACACATAAAAGGCTTCACGACGTCACCTTATTTAATACGCATATCCAAACAGAGTGCACAACAAAAATACTTTCAGGATCCTTTGAAACAAAAGGTTTGCTCCTCGTTGCTTAACAGAAATCAACATCACTTTCCTAGATGCATTTTGAGGGCAGCACTTTTTCTTTGCCGCACTTAAAAATCAGCATCGCAATAATATCAACATAACAAAAAAAAACCGTTCCATCCTTCGTTAACGGGGGAGCACCTCTGCCCCGAAATTACACTAAAAACTTTCAATCATACGACTGCATCCATTACGGCAGGTGTCTAGCAGCGCAACTGACGCAGGTGGCCGCGAGCCCAGGGGAAAAAGAGAAAGGGTTATTGTAAATGCACAACACGCCAATTTGGCAGTGAGCAACAGAGGGGGTGAGGAAAAAATAAGCCAAATTACAATATACAGTATGAAAAGATATGTAACTAATAAGAATAAAATTGATAACCATCTTAAGAGGGGAGGCCAAAGCCGGTGGCCATGTACTTAACGGCTTGAAATACGTCACCTGTGAAATTTAATTTGATAGGTTAGGGGTGTGTCCGAATAAACGGAAGTTCCACCCAAAAGAAATAGCGAGAATGTTCTCGAACAAATTTAAAACCGGAAGGAATGATTTCAAACAGAATTTTACCGGCTTGGAACATTCGAAAGCTAAGCAAGAAAGAAAACATTACAGGCGACGAAATGAAAATAAGCGAAACCGAAATTAAATTTAAATTGAGAACATTAATAAAAAGGAAGGTGATATGAAATAAAATGGCTAATAAAATTGAATTAAATTAAATATATGGGGGGGGTATGGAGTAACCACCACATATTACCCAGGGTCCCCCAAAAGAAAATATTGGTGAGATGACAAAAATGACAATTTTTCATCGAGACAATATTTTCTAACACATGTACAAATATACTAAATAATTACACAAAATAAATATCAGAAATAGTTATAAAAATATACATAATTGTTGTACATGATATTTAAATAATAAAAAAATAATTACTGTTATGATAGTAATCCTTATGAAAATATACCAACTGTAGTAAATGTTAACATGAAAGGTATATAAAGTTTCTTCCAGAAGTATCTATCATATATATCAAAAAAAATTTAAAGTCTATGTCTATGTGCAACAGTCCTTAACTTTAACGAGTCTCTTGTTAGGCTGTGCAAAATGCACTATAACAGTAGAATGCTTTAGCATATGTCACAATATTTGATTACACAATAATATGTATATTTATATTCTCAGTTGTGAACAAAAATGAAATATACTATAACTGTATATGAATCATACTATAACTATATATAAAATATATGGTTTCAAATAGCACATGATGACTTGAATGAATTTGTAAGTTGAAAATTGAACAATAAAAAATATATATATAAATGGTGCAGAGAGATTAGTTAGGCTCTCATAAAAAATATTTACTTATATCACCACATAGCCTTTTAAGCTTTCAATAAATCTTAAATGAATAAACTTTAGTATTATTCAATAACACATTTTCACAGAAAATAAAATTAATTAAGTTGCAAAAAGAATGGTAATAAAAGCATGATATTATTTTCCAATAAAAATATCTTCAAAGTGAATATAATAATTTTCAAAGAGAGAATTTTTACACTCTCATAAAGGAATATTCTTAAACATTTTCAATATAAATTGACAATAATTGCATAAATACCTTTAATACTATACTTCATTCAAAATAAACATAAAACATAAGATGTTTAATATTCCGAAAAAAGGAAGAAACTTATATGAATATGTCAATCTTATATATGACTTGATAATGTCAACTTACAAAGAAAAATCAATTGTGTCAAAATTTCTATATAGAAGATATTTAGAACATATTTACTTGTAAATTTTCAAACATTTTTAAAAAAAAATTAAGTAAGTGATCACTTTTGCATTTGTCATAAATCAAGAATTTGCTTTATATAAATATATATAATGACTCATTAAACATCTTTGGATCCAAAGTATAAACACTCAAAAGTATACAAAAAAAAATATTATATACTACTTATGGTGAGTCATTCACTTTCTATATTTCAACAAGAAGAGAAGAAATATTAGTATATATAAGTTTATCATGCACTTTCTCTCTTTTTTTTTTTTTTTTTTTTTATCAAAAGAGGTTAAATGTTAAAGCATGCATGCATTGTAAAGAGAAGACACAATAGGGAAAATAATTTGATGAGTACTCATCTTTATGTTTACCTTATATGAATTACAATTTCACTTTTCTTATTATAATGCACATTTGTCAGAAATCACCTTAAATACTGACATCATATTCTAACAAAGACAAATTCTTTCTCAATTTTTTTTTTTTTTTATCAACTATTGTAATTAAAGACCTTATAAAATTTAAAAGTATGGCATACATGAGATTATATGTATATATTGTAAGAATTATGACTTATAGATAATTACAGTAAATAATAAAACTATTAAAATTCATACATACATCCCGAGGATGACCGTTGAGTTGTACCAGGGAGAAGAAGACTTAAATAAAATGAAAAAAAAATAATAACAGCTGCCTGCAGCCTGGAGAAAAGAAAAAAAATTACATAGCGATTCTTCTTGCTGGACAATCAGTGCGGCTAGCTTCGACTGAATATATTACAAAGCAAAAGTCATCCTGTAAAAGGAAAAAGAGAGTTAGTCTATTTTTTATGTAGTTTATGATTGCGAGGACGAAGATCATAATTTCTATATTGAGTGGATTTGTTTTTAGCACCAGTATGAGTGCTATCAGGAGGAGCTTGTGACAGTACCGATTTACTGGAACATGAAGATGTTTGCTGGCATTTAGAAGAAGAAAGAATTTGAGGAGAAGTATTACAAGCTGCATCATGATTTGAAACTTGAATAGAAGAGTGTTGTCTCACAGGAGTGGAGGATGCATTATCAACAGCTGGTTGATCATGTGATGCACCTTTTGAAGAAACTGAAGGATGTTGCAGTGCTTCATTTCTCTTTTGAAGCTTCAAGATTCGATTAGTGTGAATCAACATAGGGGAAGCATGACTATTATTGGAATCTTGAATTTGAATGAGCACAGGAGAAATTATTTTCTTCACCACATATGGGCCTTGTATTTTTTTGTTAAACACATTGGGAAATTTTACGTAAACAATGTCATTAACATTGATGTTGGAAAACTTTAATTTTTCTCTGGATTTTTGGTACACCTTTTGTCTGGATGATTCGTTATTCTTGTAAGCTTGATAGTATATTTTTTCAATAACATCCATCAATTTATGAATTTCATATGCAGTGTTGAGAATTTTCCATGAAACTTGAGATTTATAATTGGAATAAATATCATTTATTTCTCTTCCAAAATGAAGAAGATTTGGAGTGAATTTTGTGGCTGGATGAGGTGTAGCATTATATATGGATTGGTGAATTTTTAGAGCAGTGGGTACATCACATCCTTGTGAAGCCATTGTGTTCACAGACGATTTTATTTGAGAATTGACACGTTCACTTAAACCGTTAGCTTGGGGATGGGCTACAGAACTATGTTCCAACTTAATGCCAAGCTTTTTGTTAAAATATGCAAACATATCACTAGTAAATTGAGAACCATGATCAGTAAGAGTTAATTCAGGTTTTCCATGAGTGGAAATATAATGCAATAAAGCCTTTGTAACTGACTCAGCACTGATATTATTCAAGGCATATAATTCTAAATGACGAGAAAAATGGTCTATCATGGTCAACACATATTGACGATTTCTCAATGGGCCGAGTAAATCCATAGAGACCTTTTGATTGGGAGCTGTTGGGAGTGGTGCAGGTAGGTATGGAGCAGTGTTTTTTTTATGATTCTTATTTACTAAACAAATTTCACAAGAGTTGACATAATTAATGGTATCAGAAACAAGGGTTTTCCAGGTAAATCTTTTCTTTAAATTAACAATGGTTTTATGAATTCCAGTATGAGTAATATGAGCAATTCTTAAGGCCTTTGCTCGAAGTGATAGAGGAAAAACAGCTTTGTGTAGCTCGATATCTTCTGAAGAGAAATGACCATTATAGCAAAGTAACTCATTACTTGGATTAATATAGTAGCCATTTAAACTTTTAGATTTTTTATTATTTTTAAGATCTTCATAAATTTGTTTAATTTTTGGGTCCTTTTGTTGTTCAGAGAAGATGGTGTGATCAAGAATTTCTAATAATGGATCTTGGTTATTATCCTTAGTTAGAAGTGAAGAGTCATTTTGAAGATGACATGTATGGTGGATTTTGTCGACTAAACCACATGGAAAGTGAGGAATGTCATTATGTAAATCGTTTTGATTATCAACAATAGGTAGAGGTTCTTGTGAAGAAATAAGATCTGGATTATTATTGAGATCTTCAGTAGGAATGTGAGGAGTTCTACTCAGAAAATCTGCCAAGACATTTTCTTTGCCTGGAACATGTTGGAATGTGTACGAGTATTCAGACAGTTCTAACATCCAACGAGTAGTAATATCAGCAGGTGATGTAGCTTTTTTATAATTATTAAGTGGTTTGGCATCAGATAGTAGAATAAAGGGTCGACCAAAAATATAGTATTTAAAAGCAGTTATGCCTTTGTAAATGGCATAAAGTTCCAATTTGATGGCAGGGTAGTGTCTTTCTGATTGAGATAGAGTTTTAGAATAATAGGAGATAGGTTTTAGTTCACCATCAAATTTCTGCATTAGAACAGCTGATATTGCTGTTTTTGAGGCATCTGTATTAACATAAAATGTTTCATTCCAGATAGGAAGATTGAGCATAGGTTTATGAAAGAAAATGTCCTGTAATTCTTTAAATGCATTTTCTTGTTCAGATTTCCAAGAAAACTTATTTTTAGGTTTGGTGACTTCGATGAGAGGAGCAATCAATTTAGAAAAATTAGGTATAATTGATCTATAAAATGAACACAAGCCGATAAAACTCTTTGTTTGCCTCTTGGTTTTAGGCGTTGGAAAGGAAGTAATTTTTAAAATATTACTTGTAATAGGAAGGATTTTATGATCTGTGAGTTGGAAACCCAAAAAGTTAATGCTTGTTTGCATAAATGCACATTTTTCAGGAGACAGAGTAATGTTATTAGCAATGAGAGTGTCTAATAGCTTTGTGAGTTTCATGGACATTTCTTCAAATGAATTAGCACCCACTACAATATCGTCTTGATATGCATAACAGGAATCAATTTGAGATAATTGAATCACAGAGTCGATTAATTGTTGGAAAGTGCTGGCGGCCGTCTTCAAGCCAAATACTAGACGTAAATAGGTAAAAATTCCCCATGGAGTAGTAAAACTAAGTTTATCTTGCATATCTTTAGGTACAGCAATCTGCCAATATGCAGAGGGTAAGTCAAGAGTGGTATAATATTTAAATTTTGACAACTGCACCAATAGATTTTGAATTCTAGGAAGAGGATATGATGATGGGATTATAATCGAATTTAACAATCTTAAATCAAGAGCCAAACGATACTTTTGAGGCTTAGACATATCAGTTCTCTTTTTTTTAACAAGAAGCATGGGACACGCCCAAGATGAATTTGACCTCTCAATAATACTAGCGTTCAACATTTGATTAATTTGGTCAAGAGCTTCTTGCTCGAGTGCTTGAGGTACAGGAAAAGGTAATGTTTTTACTGGATGAGAATTTAACATGGTAAACTGAGGATTGACCAGGTCAGTATGACCTAAAGTGTCAAGAGATTTCGAAAAGGCAAGTGCTTTACTACATAATAATTTGGTCAGAGATTCTTTTTCATGAGGAGGCAAGTGTTTAAGATCAAAGTCATTTGGAGATAATTCTTGAATACGTTTTCTCTTAATCTCTTCAGATGGCAAAATTAAAGTACAATATTCGTTTTCAAATTCTAAATCAAAAGAGTATTCTTCAATATCTTTTTCATCTACATTGATACATTCACCAATAATTGAATTTTTATTTAAATGAATATCGAGCTTTGAAATATTCTGACATACAACCAAAAATAAATCATTTTGAATGGAAGATTTTGAGTGTAATGATTCATGTAATACCAGACCCTTGTTTTTTAAATTGGGTTTAAAAAGAAAATATTCAGATGGAGGATTCAGATACTTCACATGTAAATAAACAAACGAATTAGGAGGTATTAATTCTCTATTGAGTAATTGTACCATATTGGAACTCACCAAAATTTTATTACCCATACTTAAATGAGGTTGCTTTTCACCAAAATAGTTACCATCATTAGTATTCTCAGCTGAGAAATTCTTGCTAGGAATATTATTATCATTAGTAGACACATAATTCACCACATTAGCATAATCAGTTGGAAAATAATTAGAAAAATAAGTAGAATGACCATCAATATAAGGATTATGAAAATTCATAGCAGAATGAGCCATACTATTTGTAAACAAACCATTATTTTGAACATTATAACAATAAGGATAGGTTGTATAATTGTTGGACAACTGCAAACTTGAATTATCACAATTTGCACAAGTATTATCAATGTAAGTATCACTCGTTAGATTATTTGATATAGGCCTTTCATAAGAAGGCATTCTGTGTGCATCAAGAGAATATGGTACATTTGAATTCACATAATTATATTCAGAATTCATAAAATAGCAAGTAGGAGATTCATTATAACTTTGAAAAGGAATATGCTTGTCTTTAAGTAATATAGACTTAAAGCTTGGTGAAATAGTAATAGAATGTTTGTTAATAAACTCAAAGCCAAGTATGGCTTGAAAGTGAACATTTTGAATTTTTGTAAGGTAAAATACATGATGAAAAAAATATTTATCAATCTTAAAAGCTATCTCTATGCATCCTTTGAAGAAGACCTTAGAATTTATGGTCGAAACTGATACATTTCTGGATAAAAATTTGTAATGAAGCCTGGATTTAATGCTATTAAAGCATTCTTCATCCAAGAGAGATAAACTTGATCCAGTATCTATTAATGTGGAGATTTCATTATGTTGAACATTTATTAGGATGCATGGAAGAACATAAGAGTTGTTAAAAGAACTGCATATGACATGATTTTCTTGTATGTCATCGTTGATTTGAAAATTTTGTTTGGAAGGCAAAGAATTATATGAACAAGATTTGTTAAATTTAGATGTCATAGGAGAAGTTTGGACAGCTGTGGATGACACTAAAGTGACTGACGAGCGTTTGTCTAATTGTTGATGTTTGTTGTTGTTGTCAAAGTGTACTGACCCTGAATGAGAATTACGGGAGAGAAGGCGGTCAGTAGAACCAGTCTCCCTTATTTGTTTAAATGATAAACATTGTTATTTTCAGAAGAAGAAGAGGTGTGGCTTTTCTTTCTGTAAGGGTGAGACGAAACCTGAGTTGAAGAGTTTTGATTAGAATTACCAATAATGTTTTTGAATTTGTAGCATGAGTCCATACGATGATTAAATTTCCCACAGAACGCACACTGCACAACATCTCGTCTGTGATAAAAGGATGTAGAATTTTTTTTGTGAGAATATTTGTCAAAGGTTGGTTGATAAGGACGTTTCCGGTGAAAGTTTTGATGACGAAAATTATTGTTACGTTTATTTGTAGCCTCTTGTCTCGGTGGAGAAGGCGAAAATGTCCAAGGCCTTCTTTGAAAATTACGAGAAGTATGAGAATTATCTTTTTGAGTTTGTAAAGGAGAGTAGTTGGTTTGAGAATTGTGATAAATTTTATCCTTCGTATGCTTTATAGGAGTTTTATGAAGAGTATTACTAGAATTATCGTGGACATTTTCAGAATCGATACAATAGGCTTGATTAAAATTTTCATAAGATTTTTTAGGGGGAGAGTCATAAATATTTTGAAGAAAAGTTGCTCGTTCAAGAGCTAATTCGAAGGACGTAATATTTTCTTCTAAGATTTTACGTTTGATTTGCTTAGGTAAAGCCTCAAGAAAATGAGTAAACTTTAATGAATTAAGAGCAGAAAGATCCAATTTTGGATAAGCAAGTCGAAGTTGTTTATCCAACCGAAAAGCAAAATTTTTAACTGATTCATTTGAATCTAAGGTCAAGTTCTGTAAAGATTTTAGAGAAACAGATTTTTTTGTGGGTAAGAAATAGTCTATAAATGCCTTTCGAATTTCACTAAAATTAGAGTTCTTGAGCTGTGACTGAGTTTCCAGAAAGAAGAGTAAGGCGGTGCCCTCAAGTTTTGATTTAAAGAGAACAAAAAGTTCCTTGTCTGTAAAGTTATTTAGTTCCTGTAAGTCAGATAATTGATCGAAGAAAAATTCTACAGTCTGAGGGTTACCGTCGAAAGGTTGGATTGCAATATTTAGTTTGGCTTTTGGAGGCATGATGAAATAATTAATATAAGAACTCAATGTATGACATGATAAATTTGGTTATTTGGCAGGTCCTATGATGAACAATATATATAAATTGACCCGTTACTTAAAATATTGATGACTTTCATTTACTTCATACATCATTTTTATATGTAAAAAAAAAAAAGAAGAAAACGTATACTAACATATTAGTATCATATGAAGAATATAAGACCCAAATATTTTATGTAAATATTTATATATAATATGGCTCAAAACATAAATTATTATATGTATGACAAGAAGAATAATTTATCTTAGCATGAACAATAATTTTTACCAGTACCTCCGTTAAATAATGCATATATTAGTTATAAATTATAATAATGCAAGAAGAAATATATTGATAAATTATGTTGTATATATAATGCACTGCTCCAGAAAAAGATAATATTTCAATACAAGATCAATATAAATATTGTATTTGATTACTGCACCATACCCAACAAAATATAATTATATAAAACATTAATCACTATATGAAGAAAAATAACTTGAAAAAAAAATAATGTAGAATGTTCAAGCGTTGGTCACTGCACCAAAAGAAATTAGGTGTTGTGTTATGAGCTGACGCTTTGGTCAGGGCATCAAAGGAAATATAATGTTATGTTTATTTGAAAGTGGAGAAAGCACTTTTTATTTGCCTCTACCCACAATTAGGCCAAAGTGATCGTGATAATGACAGCACATCGCGGAGAATGGAGGCCTGCAAACGACCCACGTGACCATCCTTACTTCACTTAAAAAACAATAAAAATATCTTTATCCATGATGACATAAAATGTCAAACATAAAGTTAAAAAAAAATGTAAAATTGAAAAAGGTAAAAAAGTTACCTGTCAAGTCCTTGGATGTTGATGACAAATAAATCCAGACAATAGGCACAAAAATTATTATGCACACAAAATTTGAAGAAAACTATTTTTTATTTCATGAAGAACTTGCTTTACTTTTTCATGAATAAATATTTCTTCACATATTTATATTATTTTTGACTCGTACATATTAATCTCTCTCTTCATAAAAACCATATCATAATATATGCTAATCACAACAATTGCTATCTCCAAGCAATAAAAATTCTTCGTCAATAATATATTTTAGATTTCTCAACAGGATGTAAATTATAAATTTTCTCATGACATAAAAGGAGAATATAATATTATTTCTTCTTGAAAAAGAGCAACTTTCATAATATGAACTTTCAAAAAAACAAAATGTATTATACTTCATATTGCATAGATACAAACCAATATTTTCTTCATAACGCCCCTTGGGTATTCAAAAATTATATATATAAAATTGGGCAAAATAATGAAGTAAAAACTTTATGAGAATCAAATATGTTCACTTGATGAAAGAAAAATGTTCACCTCTTAAAGCACACGTTCTTCACCTCTGCTTGTTTTTTCAGAGGATTGAGAACATATAAAAGCACAATTGAAGAATTAATCACATAAATATTTGACGAAAATTTTAGACGAAAAGATGAAGAATAAAACTATTTAGAATAAACATGTCGACAACCTTCTTTAGTTAAAAGTGGCATCAATAGAGCAACACATAAAAGGCTTCACGACGTCACCTTATTTAATACGCATATCCAAACAGAGTGCACAACAAAAATACTTTCAGGATCCTTTGAAACAAAAGGTTTGCTCCTCGTTGCTTAACAGAAATCAACATCACTTTCCTAGATGCATTTTGAGGGCAGCACTTTTTCTTTGCCGCACTTAAAAATCAGCATCGCAATAATATCAACATAACAAAAAAAAACCGTTCCATCCTTCGTTAACGGGGGAGCACCTCTGCCCCGAAATTACACTAAAAACTTTCAATCATACGACTGCATCCATTACGGCAGGTGTCTAGCAGCGCAACTGACGCAGGTGGCCGCGAGCCCAGGGGAAAAAGAGAAAGGGTTATTGTAAATGCACAACACGCCAATTTGGCAGTGAGCAACAGAGGGGGTGAGGAAAAAATAAGCCAAATTACAATATACAGTATGAAAAGATATGTAACTAATAAGAATAAAATTGATAACCATCTTAAGAGGGGAGGCCAAAGCCGGTGGCCATGTACTTAACGGCTTGAAATACGTCACCTGTGAAATTTAATTTGATAGGTTAGGGGTGTGTCCGAATAAACGGAAGTTCCACCCAAAAGAAATAGCGAGAATGTTCTCGAACAAATTTAAAACCGGAAGGAATGATTTCAAACAGAATTTTACCGGCTTGGAACATTCGAAAGCTAAGCAAGAAAGAAAACATTACAGGCGACGAAATGAAAATAAGCGAAACCGAAATTAAATTTAAATTGAGAACATTAATAAAAAGGAAGGTGATATGAAATAAAATGGCTAATAAAATTGAATTAAATTAAATATATGGGGGGGGTATGGAGTAACCACCACATATTACCCAGGGTCCCCCAAAAGAAAATATTGGTGAGATGACAAAAATGACAATTTTTCATCGAGACAATATTTTCTAACACATGTACAAATATACTAAATAATTACACAAAATAAATATCAGAAATAGTTATAAAAATATACATAATTGTTGTACATGATATTTAAATAATAAAAAAATAATTACTGTTATGATAGTAATCCTTATGAAAATATACCAACTGTAGTAAATGTTAACATGAAAGGTATATAAAGTTTCTTCCAGAAGTATCTATCATATATATCAAAAAAAATTTAAAGTCTATGTCTATGTGCAACAGTCCTTAACTTTAACGAGTCTCTTGTTAGGCTGTGCAAAATGCACTATAACAGTAGAATGCTTTAGCATATGTCACAATATTTGATTACACAATAATATGTATATTTATATTCTCAGTTGTGAACAAAAATGAAATATACTATAACTGTATATGAATCATACTATAACTATATATAAAATATATGGTTTCAAATAGCACATGATGACTTGAATGAATTTGTAAGTTGAAAATTGAACAATAAAAAATATATATATAAATGGTGCAGAGAGATTAGTTAGGCTCTCATAAAAAATATTTACTTATATCACCACATAGCCTTTTAAGCTTTCAATAAATCTTAAATGAATAAACTTTAGTATTATTCAATAACACATTTTCACAGAAAATAAAATTAATTAAGTTGCAAAAAGAATGGTAATAAAAGCATGATATTATTTTCCAATAAAAATATCTTCAAAGTGAATATAATAATTTTCAAAGAGAGAATTTTTACACTCTCATAAAGGAATATTCTTAAACATTTTCAATATAAATTGACAATAATTGCATAAATACCTTTAATACTATACTTCATTCAAAATAAACATAAAACATAAGATGTTTAATATTCCGAAAAAAGGAAGAAACTTATATGAATATGTCAATCTTATATATGACTTGATAATGTCAACTTACAAAGAAAAATCAATTGTGTCAAAATTTCTATATAGAAGATATTTAGAACATATTTACTTGTAAATTTTCAAACATTTTTAAAAAAAAATTAAGTAAGTGATCACTTTTGCATTTGTCATAAATCAAGAATTTGCTTTATATAAATATATATAATGACTCATTAAACATCTTTGGATCCAAAGTATAAACACTCAAAAGTATACAAAAAAAAATATTATATACTACTTATGGTGAGTCATTCACTTTCTATATTTCAACAAGAAGAGAAGAAATATTAGTATATATAAGTTTATCATGCACTTTCTCTCTTTTTTTTTTTTTTTTTTTTTATCAAAAGAGGTTAAATGTTAAAGCATGCATGCATTGTAAAGAGAAGACACAATAGGGAAAATAATTTGATGAGTACTCATCTTTATGTTTACCTTATATGAATTACAATTTCACTTTTCTTATTATAATGCACATTTGTCAGAAATCACCTTAAATACTGACATCATATTCTAACAAAGACAAATTCTTTCTCAATTTTTTTTTTTTTTTTATCAACTATTGTAATTAAAGACAGGGTTGTTAAATACCCGGGTTTTTTCAGAAAAAACCCAACCCACTGGGTTTTTTCAGGGTTTTTGGGGTTTTTTCAGGGTTTTTGGGGTTTTATCAGGGTTTTTTGGGTTTTATCAGGGTTTTTCAGGTTTTTTCAGGGTTTTTCGAGGTTTTTGGGGGGTTATGGGAGGTGGTTCAGAATGCTTAAAAAAAAAAGTACTTATTACTAAATTTAAAGTAGCTAATTGATTACAAATATATATAAGTCAATGACAGTAATCAAAATTATACTTTGCTTTTAGATAAATTGATTATTAGTAATAATTTATAAATTATTTTTTTTAATACTAAATAATAGAATAAGCCAAGTAATTCTACATGTCTACATAATTCAATTAGGATTCTAAGCATATATGGTATTTTGTTATGAGTTTCTATTGTATAACATAGAACACATTACACATCAAAGTATATTTTTAATGGGAAAAAAATTGTTCGTGTTTCTTACACATGCTACAGAGATTAACTAACAATTATTTCTTTTAAAAATTGTGATGGTATAATTAAAACATTTCTTTTCTTTGGGATGGGAGGTGATGGTTATAAATTTTATGAGTTGTGTACTGATATTAAGAAATATATTACAATACATTATATATGTAATATAAATACATTATATATGTAATATAAATACATTATATATGTAATTTAAAGTTGAAATTTTGAAAAAACCCACTTGGGTTTTTTCCTGGGTTTTTTCAAGTGGGTTTTTTCAGAAAAAACCCACCCGGGTTTTTTGGGCTGGGCAAAATCATAACAACCCTGATTAAAGACCTTATAAAATTTAAAAGTATGGCATACATGAGATTATATGTATATATTGTAAGAATTATGACTTATAGATAATTACAGTAAATAATAAAACTATTAAAATTCATACATACATCCCGAGGATGACCGTTGAGTTGTACCAGGGAGAAGAAGACTTAAATAAAATGAAAAAAAAATAATAACAGCTGCCTGCAGCCTGGAGAAAAGAAAAAAAATTACATAGCGATTCTTCTTGCTGGACAATCAGTGCGGCTAGCTTCGACTGAATATATTACAAAGCAAAAGTCATCCTGTAAAAGGAAAAAGAGAGTTAGTCTATTTTTTATGTAGTTTATGATTGCGAGGACGAAGATCATAATTTCTATATTGAGTGGATTTGTTTTTAGCACCAGTATGAGTGCTATCAGGAGGAGCTTGTGACAGTACCGATTTACTGGAACATGAAGATGTTTGCTGGCATTTAGAAGAAGAAAGAATTTGAGGAGAAGTATTACAAGCTGCATCAGAGTTGAATCTAGAATCTAGCGGTTCAAAAATTCGTGAAAAAAACAGGAATTTCATCAAAAAATTGTAAAAAAAAAAAAAAAAAAAAAAAAAGATAAATTTTGTTAAAAGATCACGAAAAAACGGCCAATTTTGTTAAAAGATCGCAAAAACAGCAGATTTTATTAAAAGATCGCAAATAACGGCATATTTTGCTTTAAAAAAATCGCGAAAAAGCGGCAAATTTTATCAAAAGATCGCAAAAAAACAGCATATTTTGCTAAAAAGTGCGAAAAAACGACAAATTTTGTGAAAATATCACGGAAAAACAGAACTTTTCACAGAATGTTCCGTTTTATTGCGATTTTTGGACGAAATCTTCCGTTTTTCGCAAATCTTTTGACAAAATTTTCCATTTTATCGCGATTTTTGGAAGAAATTTGTCGTTTTTCCACGATTTTTTGAAGAAAGCTGCCATTTTTGGAAATTTTGTGACGAAATTAGCCATTTTTTGAGAATCTTGTCGGAAATTAGTCGTTATATTTTGCGATTTTTAACAAAACTTGCCATTTTTTTAAGCAATTTTTTGACGAAATTGCCCATTCCACGGGAAGCATATGAGGCTATTTTTGCGTTCCGTCGCCTATTTTTTGCGTAATTTACGCGTTATAGCGCGTTCGGATCATCGCTGGAGGGCTGCGTTTTTTCAAATGTAGGGCAAGAAGGGCGCTATTTTTTTTTAAATAAATGACAAGAGGGGCGCTAGTTTTTGAATGAGGGGCAAGAGGGGCGCTAGTTTTTAAATTAAAGGGCAGGAGGGGCGGAGCGCCCCCCTGAAACCCTCTGAGGGAAACTCTGCAAACATATCCCCTCACTTTCCTAATTTTACCTATCTATTTCACAAAAGTACTAATTATAAGCATCCCTTTTAAAATTATTAGAATTTCCTGTCAGCTAAAGGTTTGGCTTGCTATCGGTACTTTAAATTTTGTTTTACCTATAGTCTTCATAATGATATAAATAGTAAAAATAAAATAATATAAACATAAATATTACAACAACCATATCCTTTTATTTAGAATCTAAAACTGTTTAATCAATAAAGTATAAAAATGCACTGATAAATAAATACATTTTGAATGTAATTTAAAAAAAAATAATTTTAAAAATATTTTTCATAAAATTAACTTTATGATTATTTTATTGTATGACAGCTGTGCATTGTATTGAAGAATCATAATCAAATACTCAGAGCATATGTATAACAAAAAATAAGTATTATCTATTAAAGAATATATAGAGTAGGTAGAAATAAAGATGCATACTTTCCATAAATTTTGATTTTTAACAAACAAATTGGTCTAAACTTATGTGACGAATGATTAAAATATTATATTAGAACATTAGGCACGTGTCACCATCAACCAGTATTCAGTCAAATTGTAATTTTCAAAACGCACTGGTCAGTGTATCATTGTTCCATTAGTTGGGGTAAAAGTATACAGTGGTGGTACAAAGATATCAGGGTGCGTAGCGGTGCTTACAGGTGCTTACAAGGTACTTATTTTGAAAGCAAATTTGTCAGGTCCTTACAAGGTGCTTCTTTTTTTCCCAGAGTGCTTATTTTTTTTCTCTCTCCCTTGAAATGCCTATTTTTGAACGAACTGCTTGTTTTAATTTTCGCGATCCTGAACCGAAACTATTTCGATAAAAGCGAAACAACTACAACGTTTCCTTATCTAGAACGGCCGATGATGCGTCGTTCGTACCCCAGAAATGTTCCTATTGTCCACTTTTAGCTCCTCCCTCATCTTTCAGCCTTTGATTCTCGGAACTCTGAACGTAAATTCTCCGTCTTTTGTGACTTTCGTGTGCACGTGTGATTATTCATTATTGTCATTTGAGTTTTTTATTATACCAAAGTAAGTTGAATGTATCGTCGAACGATCGATCAAAATAAGTTGCGAATATCGTAAAATAATAAAGAAAATATATCTATCAAATGACAGGGCGCGCGGGACAAATTGTAAATTTGACGACCCCTCTACCCAACTTTTTCTTGTAATAGACGAAAAATGACATTGGTAGTATAAATTTGGTACCCCCTAAATTTCCGTACCCGAGGCGACTCTCCCCCCCCCCCCCCCTTTTCGCACAGTGGTGATCATGAAAATGCTCAGATTTTTAAAAAGAATCGCGAAAAAACCTAAAAATATCATAAAAATTTTGAAAAAATTCGTTGAAAAACCAAAAACATCCATCAAAAGATTATTAAAAAAAAAAAAAAAAAAGGCAAATTATGTCAAAAGAATGCGATCAAATCACACACAAATTTTACCGAAAAATCTCTGAATAAAACCACAAATTTCCTCAGAAAATGGCGATGAAACCGCAAATTTTGATTAAAAAAACAGCAATAAAACCCCAAATTTCATCAATAAACTCCGATAAAACCACAAATTTCACCAGAAAACCAAAAAAACTGCTGAAATTTCGCCGAATAATCGCGAAAAAATTGAAAAATTCCGTCACAAATTTTTATTAAAGAACGCGAAAAAATGCAAATTTCGACGAAGAAATATGCATCGCTAAAAAACACTAAGTTTGTTAAAAAATTTGCAATAAAATTACAATTTTCGTGAAAAGATTGCAGTAAAACTTATTTTTGACGAAAACTCGCGAAAAAACCGCACATTTTGTAAAAAGATCGCGATAAAATCACAAATTTCGCAAAAAGATCTCGAATAACTACAAATTACGTCTGAAAAAAAAAAACCCGAAAGAAATACAGAAATTTCTACAAAAAATCACGATAAAACCGCAAAAAATTGCGAAAACCAAAAATTTTCTGCAAAAAAAAAGGTCAAAAGGCCAAAGATCAAATTTCTTCAAAGGATTTTTAAAAAGACTTAAATTTCATGAACCCCAGAAAAGAAGAAGAAAAAAAAAAAAACCCTGAAAATTAATACAAAGTAAAAAACCCTGATAATTATCAAATGCAAAATATATTAATGTCAAAGGTCATATTCAATCAAAAACAAAATTTGAAACAAACAATTTTGGAACAGAAAAAACAGATATAGAAAAAGCAAGAAATTAAGAAGAAAAAGCCGCAATAAAATCAGTTTTTAAAGCAGCAAAAACAGTTTTTGTACAGAAAGTTCCACTCCAGCAATGACTTTTTTTTCGCGATCTTTTGAAGAAATTTCGTTTTATCGCGATCTTTTGAGAAAATCTCGTTTTTTCGTGATCTTTTCACGAAATTTGCCGTTTTTGCGGGTCTATTTGACGAAATTGATTGTTTTTACGCGATTTTTTTTTTTTTTTTTATATGAAAGTTGCCGTTTTTTCGTGATTGTTTCAAAAAATTTGACGTTTTTTCGCGCTTAAGGGAGACCCGTACCCCATTTCCGGCCAAAAATCATCAAAAGTTCAAAAAAAATTTTTTCTCAGAAAACGATAAAATACATATTTGCGAATATCCATGCAAAATTTCAGAACTCGGGGACACTTGGAACAGGTAGAAAATGAGCTTTTTAAATTGTACTCACTATAGAGTTTAAAGGACTAGCGGCCATTTAAAAGGTGTTTTCCTGAGAATGACTTTTTTCATAAGAAATTTTAGAAATACCAAAATGTTGAAAATTTTTCGAGGAAAAAAAAAAAAAAAAAAAAAAAAAAATCATAAAAATCCCCATAAAAAATATACTTTTTAATAAAAAGTGAATTTTTTTTGCTAATTATTCCTTACAAGAAGATTCTTAAATAGTACACCAAAATTCATTACTTTAAAATCAATTATAAAAATTTTGAGTTTTTTCTTACGGGTCTCCCTTAAATGACGAAAATGATTGTTTTTTCGCGAATTTTTTGTGAAATTTGCTGTTTTTTCTTCTAGAAATTTGTCGTTTTTTCGGGCTTATGTGACGGAATATGTCGTTTTTTCGCGCTTATATGACAAAATTAATCATTTTTTGCGATTTTTTTGACGAAACTGATCTTTTTTCGCGATTTTTTTATGAAATTGATTCTTTTTTCGCGATTTTTTGACGAAATTGATCGTTTTTTCGCGTTTTTTTTTTTTTTTTACAAAATTTTTCTATTTTAAAAACGAATTTGCGTTTTTACTCCTGGATTCTAGAAGGAAATTTGTTCTCTGCACGATTCTTTAAGAAATTCATGTTTCTTTCCTTTAATTTTTGACAAAATTTGCGATATTTTTTAATGTTTGAATTTTTTACTAAGTGTAACGATATCATAAAACCGAAAGGATCGATCGAAAAACTCGGAAATCCAGGGTACACCAGGAACACACACAATCACCCCTGTAATGAGGATATGTACATAAATGGGTGCTTCCATGGATGATTCTCGTCCGAAACTTCCGAAAATGTAAGGCATCCTCTTCCGAAAATTTGAAATTGGGTTATCAGTTCCGCATAGTTGACAACTTGTACGGTTTTGCGCGCGGAAAAAACAATTGCGTAGAAATGCAAATTTCGTGATAGTATCGCCGAAATAGCATACATTTCGTCAATATTTCGTGGGAAAACGACGATTTCGTCAATGTTTTTGTAAACGAACTTTGTCAAAAGATCGATGAAAAACGCGAATTTCCAGTGCGGATCGCGGAAAAAACTGCAATTTCACCAAATATCGCAGATAAAACGCTGATTTTTTCTGAAGACGGCGGGAAAACGCCGATTTCGTCTAAAGATTCCTGATATAACGACGATTTCGTTAAAAGATCGCGGGAAAAAACGCTGTTTTCGATAAAAGATCGCTTAAAAATATTTTGTCAAAAGAATATTTGAAAAAATACGCCGATTTCATCGAAAGATCACGGAAAAAACGCAGATTTCGTCAAAAGATCGCAGGTATATAACGCCGTTTTCAAAAAAAAAAAAAATCGCGTAAAAAAGCAAATTTTGTCTAAAGATCGTCAAAAAACGCCGATTTCACTTTTAAAAAAAAACATGGGAAAACGCCGATTTCTTCAAAACATCGGGGAAAAAACGCCGATTTGGGCAAAAGATCGCAATAAATCGCCGATTTTGCTAAAATATTGCTGGTTTCGTCTGAAGATAGCGGGAAAACGCCGATTTTGTCCGAAGATCGTCAGAGGGGGGGGGACTCACGACACCCCCCCCCCCCCCACACACACACACACCAATTTCCAAAAATGCGATGCGAATTTCCGAAAAAAAATTTCATCTAGAATCGCCCCTGGGTGCTTCTTTTTCTCTAAAAGTGTGCTTACAGGTGCTTATTTTTTAAACTAAAATGTTGCTACTCACCCTGGATATGCAGTGTGTATTTTTATCTTGTTTCACCTAAAACAAATGAGTTATGCAAAAGTATGAATAAATTTTTAGTATTTATAGTTAAACCATAGAAAAAAAAAAAAAAAAATTGCAGTATGTGAGATTGCAACTACAGTCCTCCCCACTTAATCGGGTAACGGATAATCGAATACCCCGCTTATTCGAATAAAATTCTCCGGAACCGAATTTAATCCCATTGGGCTAATGTTATTTTTCCCCTCTTAACCGAATACTTTTCACGAAATGTCCTGGCTTAATCGAATAACAAATGAGTGAGACACAGGGTTGGCGAGTTTTTGCCGAAGGTGGAAAAAACCGCGGAAAAAACCTGGAAAAAACCGTCCCGGCAAAAATAGGTTTTTGCCAAATAAGTGGCAAAAATAGGCTGTCCATTTAAATTTTTTCCCCAGAAAGAGAAAAATATTTCACAAAAGAAAAAATAAACTGCATACTTAATTAAAAAATCAATATTATTCTAAATTTATTTTAACTTTTAAGTTAAATAAGTATAATTATGCACTTTATGAAAGAATACTAACTTTTATAACAAGATTATAAATGAAAAAAAATACCAATTTTAATATAAATAAATAGAAACTTCATTTATTCATGTTTATACAATTATTAATTCACATAATAGAACTGTTGAGACTGAGTAAAGCATTTATATTTATAGTTTATATATGTTAGAAATTCGAAGAAACAGTTATAGTAACCTAAATTTAATTTAATATAAAATTATATTTAAAGCAGAAAACTATTAAATTTCAAATATTTCAGCAATATCTTCCTCACAACCTAAATTTTGCTGCTTTAGCATGGCATAACAGTAAACAAGTTTTGAAAGAGTATCTGTTGAAGTATTTCGAATCTCAGTTTGCACAAATGAAAAATTTGAAATTTTTTTTTTAATAGCAGCACTGCTTGCTGGACATATTTGAAAGTGAAAATCTTTTGATAATTAAAAAAATATGTATGTTAATGACTGATAAAATACTTTACTTTCAGGGGTCTGTCTAGACTTTTCTCGTCTTTGTGAAAATTCTAGACAGTTTTGTGAATTTTAAATTATCAGATTTTCAGGTTCTACCCTTCACATATAGAGAAGCTAAGTAATATATTTTTTGGTGAGTTCAAATGTTTATTAACAGGCCACATTTTATTTTAAAATGATTAAATTTGTGAAAAGTTCAGTTTAAAGGTGAAATGTCGATTTGAGAGACAAATAATTTTATGAAGAATCCTGTTTGAGGTTAAAGAATTTTGTGAAGGGTCCTTTAAAGGACCTAACATTTTCCTAAACATATCCCTGACTTAAAGTAAAAAAAATTAGATATGTAATTTTTTATTTTGTTCTTAAATTCCTAAGTAAGACTGAATCCCACCTATTTTTTAAAGATTTAAAATATTTAATATTAATTAATTAGCAAATGAAATTAAAATATTAAATAATATACTGTTAAATTTAATTGTTTATACCATTACTATCCTTATTAGCGTGCAGATTTTATTACACATTAAAGACATATAGTTTTTTCCATTTTTGCCGGTTTTTTCCATTTTTTCCCTGGTTTTTTCCAGTTTTTTCCACTGTCCTGGCAAAAATACCTTTTTGCCGGCACGTCTAAAGATTCCTGATATAACGACGATTTCGTTAAAAGATCGCGGGAAAAAACGCTGTTTTCGATAAAAGATCGCTTAAAAATATTTTGTCAAAAGAATATTTGAAAAAATACGCCGATTTCATCGAAAGATCACGGAAAAAACGCAGATTTCGTCAAAAGATCGCAGGTATATAACGCCGTTTTCAAAAAAAAAAAAAATCGCGTAAAAAAGCAAATTTTGTCTAAAGATCGTCAAAAAACGCCGATTTCACTTTTAAAAAAAAACATGGGAAAACGCCGATTTCTTCAAAACATCGGGGAAAAAACGCCGATTTGGGCAAAAGATCGCAATAAATCGCCGATTTTGCTAAAATATTGCTGGTTTCGTCTGAAGATAGCGGGAAAACGCCGATTTTGTCCGAAGATCGTCAGAGGGGGGGGGACTCACGACACCCCCCCCCCCCCCCACACACACACACACCAATTTCCAAAAATGCGATGCGAATTTCCGAAAAAAAATTTCATCTAGAATCGCCCCTGGGTGCTTCTTTTTCTCTAAAAGTGTGCTTACAGGTGCTTATTTTTTAAACTAAAATGTTGCTACTCACCCTGGATATGCAGTGTGTATTTTTATCTTGTTTCACCTAAAACAAATGAGTTATGCAAAAGTATGAATAAATTTTTAGTATTTATAGTTAAACCATAGAAAAAAAAAAAAAAAAATTGCAGTATGTGAGATTGCAACTACAGTCCTCCCCACTTAATCGGGTAACGGATAATCGAATACCCCGCTTATTCGAATAAAATTCTCCGGAACCGAATTTAATCCCATTGGGCTAATGTTATTTTTCCCCTCTTAACCGAATACTTTTCACGAAATGTCCTGGCTTAATCGAATAACAAATGAGTGAGACAATTTGGAAAATGGGCGTGAAAAACATGTTTCAATTGGAATTTCCTCCACACTTTTTTGTCATTTTCAGTTGTTACACAGAAAACAAATTTCCAGAACTCCCAGCATGGATTTCGCCTGGCAGGTGTATAAGTACTGGTCAAGGGTGTTCCCTTCCTTGTTCATTTTTTCGAATTAATTTCAAAAATGGTGACATAAATTGGACAGGAATTTCGATCAATTTTGTATTTTGTTTACTTTCGTTTGTCAAAAGACTCCTTTTTCACTTTTTCGATTTTTTTACAATTATTTTTAATTGAGACACTTTCATTTTCAAAACCGGTCCCGAAACAGAAATCATCCTCATTAAAAATATCCGCAATAAAAATGGAAAAAGTTAAAAACAACGACGCCTTTTGTACTGATCGATCTCAGCTATCCATTGCAAAAAAGATCATTTAAAAATATTGAAATGCAAAAGAGATATCTTTATAAATTTTTCTATAGCATTAGCATTAACGAGCAAATCCCCAAAGTAACCCTTCAATAATAATGTGTTGTCATTTAGAGGTTCAAGATGGTAATTATGATACCATTCGAAAAAAATCTCGTCCATTTTTTACTCTAAAATTTCACATAAACCGTTTTCATCTATTTTTTTAAACCTGTATAAATTACGTAAATTAAATTTTAATAAAAAAATTTGGATCCAATTTACATGATCTGCATTAAATGCAATGTAAACAAAATGCATGTGTTTACTGTCATTGAACTATTGCGTATTTACATGTCATTTTGTTTTTATTTCAGTTTGTAATATTATATTAAAGTTTTTAACTATTTTCTTACTCTGGTAACAAAATATACTATATTTAATAATTATGTCATTTTATTGCACCTTAAATATTACATTTATATGTCTCCCCATTTAATCAAATACCCCGCTTAATCGAATATTTTTTCTGGAACCGTCGATATTCGTTTATGCGGGGACGACTGTAGCAGTTAATTTCTAATTGCCGCAACAAAAGTTGTTCCATAAATAATGTGAGCGGTCTCAGAGACCCCTTGATTGTAGAATGAATTAAGGACCGACTGACTTATAAGGTATTATTTTTGTGCTAAACTTTATATTAAAACTTATTATTGTAATAAAAACTCTCATTCAGAAATGTTTAGCGATACTACTAAGTTACTAAACAAATCAAAATTAAACTATAACAACAATAGTTTAACTGAAAATTACAAGTTAAATTATGAAAATTAAATGCAACAGCGTGATTGTGAGGCCAGGAGTTAAGGGTTAAGAATTAAAACAAATGCATTTCATTAAACAAGAATATTGGTTTTTTAAAGTAGATAGGTAGATACCTACATTCTACATAAAAAAAAAAAAAAAAAAAAAAAAAAAAAAAAAAAAAAAAATAATAATAATAATAATAATAACTAGAAAAATCAAAAGATAGTTGACTAGCTTATAATTTTAAAATCCGAACAACCTCTGGTTCCAAGCTGTGGGGATTTGAGATTGTAATTTTATTTCAGTTTATGAAGATTAAACTTGATGTTAATTTTAATAGTGAATACTTTTATGTTACATATTATATTAATAATTGAAATTATTTTGATAAAAATTATGAAGATTTCCCCCCCCCCCCCCCAAAAAAAAAAGTTAAATCTAGATTTATTAGAAAAATATGGCAGTTATGTTTATTTTGACAGGATATCAGGGGTGAAAGTTTTCCGTCTTTTGACGGAATTCCGTCTGTTTTTATAGTTAAAAAGACGGAACGAGGCGAAAAGAAAATATTCATTTCTCTAGAATTCTAATTCCAAAATTTAAAAAAAAATCTTTCTCGGTCATAAATATTTTAATTGAGAAAAGCTAGCCTGAGAAGATGATCGACATCGCAGTTTTTAATTACTTTGTTTTTGACAACGCGTTTGCTTTCAACGCTATTCCCGAGTTCTCTTCTTTGTGCGTGCTTGCTCCACATTGAGGGAGAAAGCGTTTGAGATAAAACCAGCGCCGCGCTGCTGGATGAATCGGCTGGGGGCCAGAAGAGAAATTTTCTTCATGCTGCGGGAAACAGAATGCGCAGTAGTCAAGTCTCGTACATAGAGGATATTGCAGTTCGTGGCAATACACGTTGTGATTTCGCTCTTTCGTTGTTTTCCTGTGTATGCTTTTGAGGCTTAATATTTTTATACATTAAACTCTTTGCCGTTTAAAGATGCAAGGAATTGAGTTTATCGAAGAATGGTATTCGTTAAAAGTAGACGATACGGGACTGAAAAACAAGTGGAGATTTGAATGGCTAAAAGAGCCTATGAGCAGGGGGAAAACATTAGCACGTGGTGCCGAAAGTTAAAAGATAAAGGCTGTTGCTAATGCCATTATGCCATTCAACATTAAAGTACGAAAATAATGGCAAGAAAACACTACTTAAGCATAGTGGACATTTTGCTACTTTTCTGCAGAAATCTGCTTTTTCAGCGATGAATTTTATTATTCCTGGGATCAATGCAAATATGCATTAAAATTTTTTGACATTTTTTATTGGGGGGGGGGGAGCATAACGGATAAAATTAAAAAACGAGAGTACAAACGTGCCAAATTAAGCACATTTCTTCGAAGGATTGCAGAAAAATGCGCAAATTTCCCCAAAGGATCTTAAAATAAAAATTTAATTCATCAAACGGTGGCGGAAAAAATACTATTTTCTTCAGAGAATCGCGGGATATAAAGTAATTTCCGTGAACAGGTTGCAGAAAATTACTCAAATTGTATCGAAAAATCGTGGAAAATACATGAATTTTGTAGAAAAATCATGGGAAAATATGCACATTTCGTCGAAAGATCGGAGAAAAATTTAAATCTTTGGTACTAATTTATAATTATTTATCAGATAAAACTAGTTTGTTACAGATTAAAAAAAATAATTAAATTAAATGGAAAGTTATGTATTGAAAAAAATTCTCTGTTATGTCTTGTGCAAAAATTAGATTTTTCCCCTCCTCTTATACACCAAGAACAGATTCATTATATTTTATAAAATGTATGATTATGATTATTTTACATAAGAGTTCAAAAATTAATTTAGAATATTGATTTTTGAACTATAAGTATTTAGTTTCTTTTTTCTTTCATGATTTTTTTTTTCTTTTTTGGGAGAAAAATTTAAATCGACAGGCTATTTCTGCCACCACTTTGGCAAAAACCTATTTTTGCCAGGACAAATTTAGCCAGGTTTTTTTTTCAACCTATGGCAAAAACATACCTACCTGATTTTTTTTTTTTTTTTTTTTTTTTTTTTTTTTTGTGATAAATTAAACAACTGGAGCAACAAAGCAATATATATATTTAATACAATGTATAAATTGAAATCTCCCATTGATTTAAATTCAATAAGTACCATTTACACACATTATAAAAATTCATTATCAATTTTCAGTTACATTAAAAATCATTTGCCTTTGGTGAAGAAAAGTACTGCTCGTCAAATCCCTTGATTCTTTCGTTTTTCCATGCCAAATATTCAAAAATAGCCTTCATATTTATTCACAATGCTTTAAAAAGGAACGACAAAATCGTAAAGTAGAAATGCATTTCTTTCAGCAAACTACCAAGTTTTTAAAGACAGCTTCCCAAGGCATGCAGGCTTCATCTTTGTTTTACATATATTAATGTTTTCTTTTAAAGTTCTGATCATATTCTTTAATTTAATGATGCATAAACTTTACTTTTGAGATTACCTTATTTTCATTTTATTTTATGGAAATTGGTAGTATGATGATACAGGGGTGCAGAATATGTCCAATTTGACAATCTAGTATCAAGGGAAATTTTAACCATCTAGGGAAATTTTGCAGAAATTATATACAGTTGATTTTGTTTTTAACAATGAATGTCATAGATTCTATAAGTACTGTCAGCTGTTACAAATTAAGCTAATAAAGTTCTACATCTTTTCTAACTGAACAACATACTCTCACACAATGAATGGTTTTGCAGTGAGGTCACTGTACTCATGCGCAGTCCATTGTATTAAAATTTATTATTAATGATAAATGTTTAATTTTTTTTTTTTTTTTTTTTTTTACTCTTAATTATATGCATGTTTTGGATAATCTGCCTTGATTAAGACTTATTTAACATCTTTAGTATAGTTTTATGTATGTTTATAGGGAACAAAACATCCTCACCCCCTCTTATGTAATGGGTACTTACTTTAAATTAAATATCGTATTTACTCGTGTATAAGGCACACTTTTTTTTTTTTTTTCAAAAAATTAGGGCAAAACTTTTAGGTGCGTCTTATACACAGAATAATTTTTTACTGTTGGATGCAGTCGAACTATATACATATGAAACAAGAAATTATTCAAAGAAGATATTAAAACTCGGAAAATGTTACTTAACTGAATTATTACTGCATATTTATTTCACTCCTTGCAATTTTTTATACAACAGAGCTAGTGACATTATCTAAACTTTAATTAGCAATTCTCTTTACCATCACTCATTCCTATTTCCCGTCATTCTCTTACAACCCAGGGTTGGCATTTTTGCCAGGACAGTGGCAAAAACTGGAAAAAACCAGGGTAAAAATGGAAAAAACCGGCAAAAATGGAAAAAACCGGCAAAAATGGAAAAAACCTGTTTTTCTTTAATGTATAATAAAATCTGCATGCTAATAAGAATAATAATGATAAAAACAATTAAATTTAACAGTGTACTATTTAATATTTTAATTTAATTTGCTAATTAATTAATATTAAATAATTTAAATCTTTAAAAAATAGGTGGGATTTACCCTTACTTAAGAATTTAAGAACAAAATAAAAAAATACATACCTAATTTTTTTTTTCTTAAGTCAGGGATATGTTTAAGAAAATTTTAGGTCCTTTAAAGGACCCTTCATAAAATAATTTATTTTAAAATAGGATCCTTCACAAAATTCTTTAACCTCAAACAGGACCCTTCATAAAATTATTTGTCTCTGAAATAGACATTTCAGCTTCAAATTGAACTTTTCACAAATTTAATCATTTAAAAATAAAATCTGCCCTGCTAATAAACAATTGAAATCACCAAAAAATATATTACTTAGTTTCTTTATATGTGAAGGTTAGAACCTGAAAACACTAATAATTTAAAATTCCCAAAACTATGTCTAGAATTTTCACAAAGACAAGAAAAACTTCCCAATTTAACAAAAGCAGGACCCTGTGAGAAAAGTCTAGACAGACCCCTGAAAGTAAAGTATTTTAACAGTCATTAATATGAATATATTTTTTTAATTATCAAAAGATTTTATACAGTTTTGTTATTTTTGTTTTATGTCATGAGACTTAAGGAATGTAAATATCTAAGTCTTTGGTACTATTTTATAGCTATTTATCTGATGAAACTAGTTTGTTAAAGATAAAATAAGTAAATTAAATTGAAAATTATATATTGAAAAAACTGTTATGGCTTATTAGGAAACTAATTTTTTTTTTCTGTCACTTTTACTCTCCAAGAAAGGAACAAAATGTTAAATTATTTACTTTCAGTAAGTAGCCTGTTGTCTCTTTATCTTTTTGTATTATATTCCCCCTTGCCCCACCATAGCAGATGCTTGTCATGTATGGCTAAATCTTTTGAAAAATGAAGAGTTAAACCCACATTTTCCAAAACTAAAAAAGATATTTGAACAAGCGATTTTGCCATGTCATTTTGTAGCGTATTTGTTACATCGAAAGTACAGAGATGAACTTTTAAATTATGAACAAAAAGAAAGCTGTAAAGCATGGTTATCTAAAATCAATCCTGATTTTATATCTTATATTATTAATTTTAAGCTCAAAGAAAAACCCTTTCCTAGCTCATATTTTGCAGAAGTGATTAATAGTGTCAGTGCATGTAATTGGTGGAGAAGTATTGAATAAGCTTGTGCAATTTCAAAAAACTTCTGTTTCATTAGTTGCACACCTTCAAATATTCCAGCAAGTAGTGCTGCTATTGAAAGATTGTTTTCAAATTTTTTCATTTGTGCAAACTAAGATTCAAAATAAGCTATCAACAGATGCTCTTCTAAAACTTGTTTACTCCTATGCCATGCTAAAACAGCAAAATTTAGGTTGTGAGGAAGATATTGCTGAAAAATTTGAAATTTAATAGTTTTCTGCTTTTAAATATAATGTTATATTAAATTAAATTTAGGTTACTGTAACTGTTTCTTCGAATTTCTAACATATATAAACTATAAACATAAGTGTTTTACTCAGTCTCAACAGTTCTATTATGTAAATTATTAATAATTGTATAAACATGAATATATTCATGAATAAATTCATTTATATAAAATTGGAATTTATTTCATTTATAAGCTTGTTATAAAAGTTAGTATTCTTTCATAAAGTGCATAATTATACTTATTTAACTTAAAAGTTAAAATAAATTTAGAATAATATTGATTCTTCAATTAAGTATGCAGTTTATTTTTTCTTTCGTGAAATATTTTTTCTCTTTCTGGGGAAAAAATTAAATGGACAGTCTATTTTTGCCACCTTTTTGGCAAAAACCTATTTTTGCCGGGACGGTTTTTACCAGGTTTTTTCCACGGTTTTTTCCACCTTCGGCAAAAACTCGCCAACCCTGTTACAACCCGAAGTCTAAAAATGCATTTTTGTCTTGTTTTCTGGTCTGGTGTAATGTTTGTTTTGACTTCTTTTACTGAAATTCATTTAATCATTCTTCATTAGCGTATCAAATTTATGGTGCATGTTACACACGAGATTTTAAGAAATCGCTGCTGGCAAGATCTGCACAAATTTAACATAGGTGTGGGTGCACCTATACCTTGGGTTCATTCATTAATAAAAACCCAAATAATGATATCTTGTAGGGGCATCTAATTTAGTAGAATCTCATGATCGTGCGGCCTAGTCAGGTAATTGACAACTCCGGAAAATACAGTTATCAGGTTGTCATTGATAAAGAAAATAATAAAGTCATTGCGTTGTGTAATGTTTAGTAGATTACCTAACCTATGGCCCTATTGAATAGCTAAGAGACAAAATATGACTTAAAATACATTAAAATTAAAATTCCCCGTACTTAGCTACTGAACCCTACAAAATATGTTTACTCACTATTAACTTTAGACAAAAGAAAAAGAATTAGAATTTTAATTAAATATGCAAGTATTGGTTGACTACTAAAAAAAAAATATAAAATAGACAATTAAAAAAAAACTTTCATAAATGACAACTAAGTGTTCTAACAAACATAACTGCTTTATTAAATATAAGCACATTAATAATATCATTAAAAAAAAAATAATCAACTAGAGAAACGTACTCTTTAAGTAAAATGTTACACTTACAGCCAAAATAATCTAAAATCTATATTTAAGTTTGACAATTCGCTCACTCGGACAAAGTCTCCTGGGCTAGATATTACTCACATTGCATTATGATACATTGGTATATATATATAAATTTAAGAACATTATAGACAAAAATAACAGTACCTGATACTCCACTGAGCTTAGGAAGCACCACCGGTACCTGGCCGGTGTATATTGATTCAGGGGCACATTTTAGAAGTATCCCATGGGTTTCACTAACAAAAAAGGGCAGGTTTTAATGGTGGGCACTGGTAATTTTAGACTTAAAAGCAGCACTCTAAAAACTGAGCATCCTCAGCCACTCGCTTCTCTTCCTCTATATCGTCTCTCTCTTCTTTCTAGAGAACGAGGAAAACTCACTGTGTATCCAAAATTTGCATAACAAGCCCTGAGTGGTGAGGGAAAATTAATATACACATAATAATTCTACTCACCAGCCAATCGACTCTTCCTGCCCACGCCCCTCGTGCATTAAGGGTCAGAGGGCCCCCCCGTATACTCCGGGGCCCTACACCCCTCGTATTTCCAGTGACCAGCTGGGCCTCACACGTAGCCCTGACATCGGCTATAAAACATAGGGTCATAAAAGACCTACTTCTTTTTTGTATCCCCTATCAGGGTATGATTTTTATGACTTTGCAGTACAATAGGTCATATATCTATACCTCGTACTCTGCAATTAAACCTTCCTGAATACAAAAACAGATACATAATACTGCCCTTGTAAAAAAACAAACTACTAACAATCATACTATACATTTAAAAGACACATTAAAAATATTCAAATAATAAAAAATAATAATAAAAACATATGTAATAAAACATCAGAATATCTATATACAATTAGTCTTTTACTCTTAAAAGATCCTAAAATGTTGGAATCTCACCAACAATCGCCATTTTTACTTGTAAAGTAGGGATGTGCCTTATACACGCGTGCGCCCTATACTCGAGTAAATACGGTATATGTTAAAACATCTTAAACATCATATGCTTAGATGCATTCTACTTGTATGGAGTGCATATTTTCCTTAGTTGAGTAAGAGTGATACATTTTTTTTTAATCTTCAGTAATAACGAAGTCCTGTTTAGACTTGTACTAAACATGTTTACATTAAAAAAATTAATATAAGTTTTCATTAAAAAAAAAATCTCCTGATTTTTGGCTTTCAAGTCTGAAGTATCATAAAATTGAAAACCTAATTAAAAAAAAAAAAATCATCAAGTATTTCATTACGAAAATGAACTAATTGTACAAAAAATTTTATTTCTGCCTGTGTAAAAACTTAATAGCAAATACAAAAAAAAAAAAAAAATCAATAATAATAATAATAATAACAATAGTAATAATAATAATAATAATAATAATGAAAAAACATGCTTAATATATTGTGCACCCATCGTTGCATTTATTGACTGTAAAAATTCTATTTTTCATGGATACTATTAATTTTTGGCACAGTTCTGGACTGGTTTTGTACCATTCATCTTTACTCGTTCTGAAACTGAGGAAAAATATTTTCCATTTTTATAAATTTGTCTTGCTAGATCTCCCAATAAGTTTTTGAAATCAAGACTTAAGAGCAGCCATTGCAAAACTTTAATATTTGTTTTCTGGAACCACAGCTTTATTTTATGATTTGTGTGGTAGGTGCATTATCTTGTTTATAAAATCCATTTTTCTCCTGCCAGAAGTGTTGCAACAGATGAAAGATAGTCATGGGAGGGGATGGGGGTATACTTTCAAGAGGTAATAACGTTTGAAATCAGAAAGAGAGGGGGGGTGTCCAAAATTTTAAAAAAGTTGATAATGTTATGTTTGTACAGCTCATTTAAACTGATATGGGGGAAAACAAAAATAGAATATACTGAATATTTTTTAATGCTTTGTAAGGAATCAATCAATACAAGTTTTTTTCTTATGACTTTATTTTGTGAAATTTATTATTATAATGTGAAAAATAACATTTTGTTACAGAAAATGAAATACAATTTCTCAAATTCAAACCAAATGGTTACCTATCAATAATATTTTTTTTTTAAGTCCTTCTGCTAAAGTTTTCCTTTATGATGAGTTTATTTTATTTATATAATAAACATTTTAAGAGAAACAACCCAAGTATGTTTTTAATGAATGGAACTTTGTAAAGGGGACTGTTTAATTTATAAAGAATTTATTTTATCAGACATTTTTTTTTTTTTTTTTTTTTTTTTAAGAGGACCCCAAATTTTTCCTTGATCAACCCTTGTTAGTTTTGTCAATTCACAATATTTCTTATATCTATGTGTGTTTAGAGCTTTTGTTAAAATGTCTGCTGCCATATTTTCTGTCTTTAGGTATTTAATCACTATCATTTATTTACTTTCCTTACAAAAATGAAGATATTTCAGCACGATTTGCATCATATTAATTTTGCTTAAATATGAAATGTCAGACCATTTTAAGTTACCTAGTTTTGGAAAGTGACACAGTATAAGTACTGTCAGAGGATTGTGTACTTCATTGTTTTTTTTCTTTAAATGGTCAAAGTTTTAAGCTCTTTTTCGTCATGGTATCATATTTGTCAGGACTAAAGGTAATTATGTTGAAATTATAATTACATTACAGTATCTTTATTAGTATTAAAGAAACAAAACAAAAATCCAAGTTCAGTCTGTAGTGAGATGTACTGTATTTTTAACTAATTTCATCAGCAAAAATTATCTGTCTTGATATTTATTATCACTTTTGAAAGTTTTTTCTATATAATTTTAAACACCGTGTTTGTGAAAAAATTCTAATAAATGTTACATGGGAATGACTGGGACAAAGTTTAGTATCCGAAAAGGGGAGCATGAGTCAGACATTAGACTTGGTTGTACAAAAAACAACTTATTTAAAATTGTATTTGGAGTTGTTGTTGGTGGTGGAGATGTGTGTGTGTGTGTGTGTTTGGGGGGGGGGGGGGTAAGTATATTGCTTTACCTTCTCAGTACCGTGAATTGATATATCCGTTCTCTAAGCTACAGGTTTCACTACAATAGAAGCATTATTTGACCCCTTAAGGCATGGTGCTATGTCTATGAAATCACTTAATTTAAAATTCTAAAGTGCCGCACTGGCACCAGAATTTTGGTTAAAAAAAATAAAAAATGTTTTATTAGATACGGGAAACATAATTTTTTCTTACTTAAAGATAAATCTGTTTTCAAATTCTGGTATCATTCACTATTTTCAAAACTTAAGTAATGAAAGTGCTCTGTGTTGCAAAGGGTTAAATTAATATAATTTTATAGATAAAATCCAATTTTAAAACATATTGTTATGATTAATGCTCTCAAGGCTTATATTGACAGTAAAATGACTTTTATTTCAAATTATTATCAAAAATCTATTATAAGCGAATCCATAGAAGTTCGTACATGTAAAGATTCAATCTGTAACAGTACTTTTTCCTTCCAACTTTATCTTTGAAATTACTAAATATATATTTTAAAGAAAACTTGAATAGAGGGGGCCACTTAGGTAAACAATTGTAAATCATTAACTTTGTTCTTTTCGGGATTGACAATAGGGGGGGGGGGGTATATGTTTTGTAGGTTGTATGTACTTCATTGTCCAGTTTCGTTCGTTTTGATTAATGATGAATTTTTTTTAGAATGTTTTTTACCTCTAATCATGAAATCAAAACATGTTAAGTTGTTTATTTGTTTATATATGTATTTTGTGTGGCGTCTTACTTAAAATAAAGTTTTTTATGTGTTTATATGTTTATGAAAAGGTGATGCTCTCTTTTTAAATTTAAAAATTTAGAAAACATTTTTAATGTTGCATAACTGTTTACATAGATAACTATAATTATAAATAGTAGATTTAAAACTTTAGAGGGTTATTTTTAATCTGAAAACAATACAATGAAATTTTTAGTTATGATTAATTGTTTTAAACAACATCAATACTTTTTTTTTTTTTTTCCAGTTGTAAAGCAGCGAATGCAAGTCTACAATAGCCCTTATAGAACCTGTTCGGACTGTTTTTGCAAAGTTTTGAAGAAAGAAGGAGCTTGTGCTTTTTATCGTAGTTACACTACTCAACTATTAATGAATGTTCCCTTCCAAAGTATTCATTTTATGATGTATGAATTTTGTCAAGATTTAACCAATCATGAAAGGACTTACAATCCACTCGCTCATATGATATCTGGAGCCATATCTGGTGCATTTGCCGCTGCCGTTACCACTCCTCTTGATGTCTGTAAAACATTGTTAAATACACAAGAACAGCAGGCTCTTCACTTAATGAAACAAAATCACATCAATGGACTAAAAGATGCTTTTGTGACTGTTTACAAATTTAGTGGCATCAAAGGGTACTTTCGCGGATTACAAGCTCGTGTTATATATCAAATTCCAGCTACAGGAATAGCCTGGTCTGTTTATGAATTTTTCAAATATACATTGACATTAAATCATGCGATTAGTCACCATAACTATAATCAAGAACACAATTCATTGTTGCCACATTCTAGTTCCATAGATAGTCAAACTTCGACCCAGTCTCTACCATCTTTGCCGGTTGTGTATAGCAAATAAAAGCTTATGAAAGGTATGTATGTCATTGTATACTTGAAATATTTTAGAATTAACTTAAACAAGTGTATTGTTTATTTGAAATTTAAATTGTTTACTTGAAATTTGTTGAAATAAAATCTTTATAAGGAAAAAAAGTTTAAAAAAGAAATAATTTTAATATATCAAAGTTTCATGTAAGTTTAAAAAGTGTCAAGGTGCTTCTCATGGAAAAAAGTTGCTTTTTTATTCTTAAGGGCACTTTTTATTACTAAAAGGACTTCTTAAGATTCTAAAGTATACTTTTCTTTTTTTAGGCATCTCTTTAAAAAAAAATTGTCACTTTTAATATAAAAAATTCAGAGCATTCTTTTCAAGATGACCGTAAGGGAGTTTTTACTGAGCAAACTTTTTTTTTTTAACAAAAAAGAGTAAGAGCTAATATTTTGAATAAGGGGCAAGGAATGTGCTTTTTTATAAATCAAAGCAATAAAGACGCAACACTCTCCTGAAACTGTTTAGAAGTAATTATGATGCCTTTGACTTCACAAAAGTCGGATGAAAGCTTTTTTGATTTTTGATATGATCACTAGACTATATTGTATGTAAACTCTAATTGTTGACAGTACTTTGCTTAAGAAATTCAATTGAAAAAAAAAAAAAAAAATTTCCCTTTGTAGACAATTTTCTGAGTTTTAATTTTGTTATTCTGTGTTACTTATAGAAATGCTGATAGAAAAGTGGGATTTTTAAACTACATAAAAATGTTTTCTTGTGTTTCATTTTGTAATTCATTTTGATTATTTATTACTCTAGAACACCATTTATATATTTTTTAAAAATTCAACTATAAAAAATGTTTTTTTTTTTTTTTTTTTTTTTTTTTTTTTTTTTTTTCCCTACCAATATGTTCTAACAAAATTTTAGTATTTTGAAGTAAGATTGTGTATATCTTTATAAATTTCTAAATAGCATAAAATATGTATTAAAAAATGCTACCTTTACTGCCAAAGCAAATCTTAATTAAATATATCTCAATAGATAAAACTTTATAGCTCTTACCCAAATGTATATTTTATAAACTATAGTAATGGAAAAGTATTAGAGAAACAACAGCTCATGCAATTTTTTTTTTCTTTTTTTAGCCTGGAATTGTTTAAATTCACATATAAATAAATGTAAAAAAAAAAAAAAAAAAAAAAAAAAAAAATCAATAATATTTGATTACTTTATTAACTTAAAAAGCCAATGCCAAACTTCAAGATTAAATGTCAAAAAATTTCTGACTGTAAATGTCACATTTACTTGACATTAAACATGTTACATGTGTTTGTTATGTCATCATGACTTTTAATTTGATGTTTTATTTGCATTTTTATTAATGTTTGAATAGATTATTTGTTTTTTCATTCTGTAAAATACAATATTATGTAATTTGTATAATTTGGTGATTAGTTTGATGAATTATATAATTTAGTGAAATTACTCAAAAAAATAGTCAAGCAGTATCATTTATTCTGCTACATGAGAGAGAAAAATGTATATTAGGATTGAATTCAAGGCAAAAAGGGTCGCATTCAAAATTTTAAATTCTTGCACAAGAGAATTTCGTTGCGATAATTTAACATCTCATCTAAAATATTTTAGCAAATTTTCTAAATTTTTTTTTTTTTTTGAACACTAATTGGAAAAGCAAAGCAATAATCACTAAGAAATTAAGAACATTAAAATTGACTGAATTATTAATTGAACTCATTTACTAGTGTTCATGTTCATTCTAGGTCATTTTTGAAGGGTGCGACACCTTGCCCTTTTTCAAATTTCGAAATGCACCTTGTCCTTTTTAAAAGTAGTAAAAACACCACTAGTTGTACCCAAAGATTTCTAATAATAATGTCCTCCATTCTGTAGTATTTCTAAATCTTTGTGCCCAAGAATTTGTAAAAAAAAAAAAAATAGGAAATAACAGGAAATTATTCAATCATGTATTTTAATTGTATTTTTTTATTTTTATGACATAAAATCATTCTAAGTTAATGTTACTTTATTTGGTACTACTTAGTTATCTCATCAATCAATTTCACCAAATTGTACAAATCGCCAAACTAATAGCCAAATTACACATATTGATGTAATTTTTATTTTAACTAACGAGAAAAAAAAAAAAAAAAAAAAAAAAAACAATAAATAGTAGAATATTTATAAAATTACAAATAAAAAGTCAAAATAAAAATCATTTAATGATGTTTTAAACACGTTTGTCGCATTTAATATTATTGGATGTGACATTCAGAATCATTCATCATTGGCATTTAATCTTATAGTTTGGCGATAGATTCTTGGTTGGCGGGATAACCAAGTAGTACCCTTTATTTATCATATATAAAAATTGCATTTTTTTTTTTCATTTTTTTTTCTTAAATAAAGGCAATCTTAAATTTTCTCTTGTAATAAGGCACTTTTCTGTTGCAGTAGTGTCCTTTTTAGTGAAAAGAGTACCCTGCCCATTTTCTTTCTAGTGTGAACACTACATGTGCTAAAAATGTATAGCATTTGACTGATAACTGAAAGTTAGATATTTAGCATAAGTCCAGGTTTCAAGATAGTTTGATCTCACTTCTAAATTGTTCTACTCTCACCTTTTACAAATGTTGATAGGAAGACTTCCTTCACTGAAATAAAGAAGGGTGTGTGTGTGTTTGTTTTTTGTTTTTTTTTTTTGGGGGGGGGGGGGGTATTTCAAGCAAGAATTAAATTTCTTAGTTGGATAAGCAGAAAGAAATAAAATAAGCCAATGATACCCCACCATATTTATTTTTCTGAAAGATATTTATTTTGGAATTTGATACAGTATATTTCTTAACAAACTATTTAATTTTTGTCTATTGACTTGTTTTTAATTATTAAATCATCATTTTTCTACAAATAAGTAAATTGCTCCATGTTTTTCTTAAAATGTTCTTTTTATATTGAATATATTTATGTGTCATTGTAAGAGGAATCATTATTATTTTATTATTCTAATTTGATGCTATTAGTGTTCATTGAATCAAGATGTATTTTATTATTATCAATATACTAGACGGTTGCCCGCCCTCAGTAGCCCGAAGACTATCTGAATGCCAGTTCTCTCGGTGTTCTGGGGTTTCGTTTGCATATCTTTTTTTATTGTTAATGAAGAGGTCTTCCATTTGTTCTTCCATCTGTTCTTCTTTCTGTTCTTCCATCTGTTCTTCCATTTGTTCTTCCATTTGTTCTTCCATTTGTTCTTCCATTTGTCTGGGGTTTCGTTTGCATATCTTTTTTTATTGTTAATGAAGAGGTCTTCCATTTGTTCTTCCATCTGTTCTTCTTTCTGTTCTTCCATCTGTTCTTCCATTTGTTCTTCCATTTGTTCTTCAATTATATTCGACGATTCACTGTTTGAGAGCCTATCTGTCCTTTTATTTATAGAAGTTCAAAATGAAAAAAGATTTTCTTAGCAGACGATTTTTTCTGTGCCTCAATTAATTATTCAATTAATTATCCTCGGAATTCCTTTTATTTATAGAGATTTTATTATTTGTTATTTTATGAAATTATGTATACACTTATTTTCATGACCACAGATTAAAAATTTAAATTGTATCATTTGTTCTTTTTTACTTTTTAATATTATGAAAAACATCATTTGTAACTTTGATTATTTTAATATATTGTTTCATAATTAAATTATAAATAAATAATTATAAAAGACACAAAAAGACTTCTCTGATATTGGCTTATTTTTCAGTGTGTTTGGTAATGAACGATTTGTTAAGATAATTCAGTTATATTTATAAAGCAATACATTAGTATTAACTTATTTTGAAAAAAATAAAGTTGAATGCAAATATTTTGTTCATTTGCATTTTCTGCTTTTGTATACATTTTACTCAAAATTTTTGTTTGCTTACTTTTTTAAATTGGCTATTTATTTATTTTATGTAATACTCAGATTCTTGAAGCATTTCTTGTGTTCCAACATGTGTTGTATCTTTATCTCCTTATAATCATTAATATTGTTCAGCATTTTCTTTATACACATAAGTTTCATTTGCTTTATTACAAGGAAAAGTTTTTTGTGGTGCAAATTGTATAGAAAAACTAGATATTATGTGCAGTTGCCCCCCCCCCCCCCCAAAATATATATATATATATACAGGGTGTCCGAAAAGTCTGGAAATGGTCGAATAACTCGAAAAATACATATGAGATTGAAAAACGTAAATATACGTGTTAAATATTTTTAAATAAGCTACTCAGTGATACCAAATTTGACCTTCGTAACCGACCCCCTGGGGGTCAGAGGGGGTCCAACTTTGAAATCTTAAATTATAATTCCCATTTTTTATTGCAGATTCGGATTCTACGGACAAAAATACGTAACTTTTGTATTTGATGTTTATTTCGAATCCTCGTTTATCACTGTGTAATTGAGCATATTAAATCGATACATATTTCGGCTTTTTCAATGGGATTTTCCCTAATCGAAACTAATTGGGGAGAATTTATGACATCAAATTCCTCGTCTTTTGCAATAATAGCGTTTCCTGAAAATCACCCGTGCCGATTATTTCGGTAGTGCTACACAGTTAAAAATTTGATCCATTTGCTGTAGCGTCACTCCACAGCTTTTATAGAATATCTCTTTCATGACCAATGAGAATGTTCCATAACACAGTAAAGTACACTGTAAAAAAATTGACCCTTTTGCTGCATCATCATTCCACCGCTTTTATAGAAAACGATTACTGTACTGTGTTATGGAGCATTCTCATTGGTCACAAAAGAGATATTCTATAATAGCTGTGGAGTGACGTTGCAGCAAATGGGTCAAATTTTTAACAGTGTAGCACTATTGAAATTGGATGTTTCAGTCTAAGAATGTTTCAATAATCACAGTCAATTGATGGGAGAGCATTATACGATTATAATAGTTTATTAAATATAATATAATCCACATTAGAATAAGAGCATTAGTAGCCAATATTACTAAATTCTCTGATATGCAGAGCCAACAAAAACATATTCCTTGGTACAGAGTCATGAAATCACGATATTAACAGTCAAAATTTTACATGTGCTCTGCCTGATTGCAGAGTCAAGACTAAAAAACCCCCTTTGGGGAAATATAAAAGAAAGCATAGAGATAAAATTAAAATGATCATAAATTTAAAAATATATCATTAACTTGACATAAAATACTTAAGAACTCAATAAATCTCTAATAATGATTTTAAAAAGTACTCAAGTTGACAACTTATCAATAAATAAAACATTAATTTTCATATAAAATAATTATAAGACCAATAAATCTCTTTAAATGAATTTAAATTAAATTAAGCTGTCAACTTGTTAAGAAATAAACATTAATTTAATAATAAATCAATATTAAGCATTTTTAAATCATTATTTTAGTCATAAATATTAATCAAGATTTTTATTTTGACAGTGATTGAATTTCTCAAGGCCAAATCCATTAATATCAATAATTTTGAAATATCAAGAATTTTTATTTGACAGTAATTAACCTGTCAAGGTCAAATACATTACTGTCAATAAATTTATTTCTTTATTTAAGGCTTACGCCTGAACATCCTCCGCCTCCATGAACGGAGTTCATCAAATTAAAAATTTAACTTACCAGTTTTCTTAATCAAATATTTAAAACAATAAAATGAAAACATGTTACCTGAATTTTTTTTTTTTTTAGTATTTAAATAAAATAAAACAACTTCAATATGAATTCTAACAATTCTAATTGTCCTCAGGAGTTAAAATTGGTATAACTAAAATAGAGAAAGAAAAATTAATATACATTATAATCACAAAAATTAAACATACAAAAGAAAATAATAAATCAAACACAATCATTTTCTATTGGTAAAAGAGAGAGTTTTTGTATGGGGCGTTTCAGTTCCCCGTGCAAAGTTTTCAGTTTAACAACCCGAACATGACTATCTTTCCCAGGAAAAAGTTCAATTATTCGGCCCAATTTCCACCTTAATGGGGGCTGGTTTTCTTCCTTTATTAGTACTAAGTCATTGATTTTTAAGTTCGGGTTACTCTTCAACCACTTTGTTCGTTGTTGCAATTGTGAGAGGTAGTCTGAAGACCATCTTTTCCAAAAGCTCTGGAAAATCTTTTGCAGCAATTTCCAACGTTCCAAGGGAGTAACATATGTAGAGGAGATGTCAGGTTCAGGCAAGGATGTCATTGGGGCTCCTATAATGAAGTGTCCTGGTGTCAAAGCAGTGAAGTCATTGGGGTCAGAAGATTCAGCCACGAGCGGTCTTGAATTTAAACAAGATTCAATTTGTGCAATCAATGTTAAGAACTCTTCATAAGTCAAAATTTGTTCACCAATTGTTCTTTTTAAATGATTTTTCATTTGTTTTATTCCTGCTTCCCAAAGGCCTCCAAAGTGAGGGGCAGAAGGTGGATTAAATTTCCATAATATCATTTCGTCAGTCAGATATTTGTGAAAATTTTCATCAGAAACAATTCGAGCCATCATTTTCTTCATTTCTCGGTCAGCTCCTACAAAATTTGTACCTCTGTCTGAATATATTTCTTGAGGCTTTCCACGTCGAGCTACAAACCTTTTCAGCGAGGCTAAAAATGTTTCAGTGGTAAGATCTGTGACAATTTCAAGATGGATAGCCTTTGTTGCAAAACAAATGTAAAGGCAAATATAATGCTTAAAGGGTTTCACACCACGCCCCTTACGAGGTTTGATCAAAAAAGGGCCAGCTAAATCCACTCCTACTTTCGAAAAAGCTCGAGCTTGTGTTACACGTGATGATGGAAGATTTCCCATTATTTGAGATGAAATGTGTGGCATGTTTCGGAAGCATTTAATACATTTTCTTATTTCTCTTTTTACAGCTTCTTTAGCATTAACTATCCAAAATTTTTGTCGAATGGCCGAAATTGTTAACTGAGTACCACTATGAAGATGTTTTTCATGAAAGTATTTTATGATCAAATCTGTAACATGATGTCTTTTAGGTAGAATAATTTGATGCTTTTGGTATTCAGAGAGGTTTGCATTTTTTAACCTACCTCCTACACGAAGAATACCATTTTCGTCAAGAAAAGGGTGTAAAGGAAGTAATTTACTTTTAGAATTTAGGTTCTTTTTTGAATTTAGCATTTTCAGTTCTTCACCGAATTCATGGCGTTGAATCAATTTCACAATAGCGTTTGTTGCCCCTTCAAGTTCTTGAACATTTAAGAAACCACTGATATTTTCAGATGGACATCTACAGTTTTTAATAAATCTGAGACACCAAGCCGTAATTCGTCTCAATTTGGTCCAGGATGAAAATTTATACAAAAGTTCGAATTCAGGAATATTTTGGGATACAGAACAAACAAGCGTTTTACGTTTTTCCTGCAGGACCTCTTCATCAGACAGATTTATTGAAATTTCATGCGTAAATATTGGTAAAGAATTTTCCTTCAACCAGCAGGGACCATTTAACCACACAGAGTTATTAATCAATTCAGATGCAGAACAACCACGAGAGAGAACATCTGCAGGATTTTCTTTTCCCTTACAAAATTTCCATTGCACAGGAGCAACAAGTTCTTGAATTTCACGTAAGCGATTTGCGACAAAAGGTTTCCATTTACTGGCACTTCCTTTTATCCAGTACAAAACAATTTGTGAGTCGCAAAGACAAAATATATTTTCATTATCAATTTCAAGTATCCCCCTTAAATAATTTGCTAATCTTGCAGCTGTAAGGGCTCCAAGAAGTTCAAGACGAGGTAACGTAACTTTTTTTAGAGGTGCCACTCTAGATTTTGCAATAACAAATGAAGTTTCACAAGAAAGGGGATCACGAATATAGGCTACTGACCCATATCCCTTTATACTAGCATCAGAAAAAATAAAAAGCTGAGCAGTTTCAGGATTTAGTTTTACATTATTTACAAAATATTTTCTATGCATTTCAAAATTTACTAACTCCTTAACCTCATAAACCCATTTTCTGAAATTTTCACTTAAAGGATCTGGCAACATAGAATCCCAGTCCATTCCATGTTCCCAGATTTCTTGCATCAAAAACTTCATTCTTATTACAAAGGGAGAAATGAGTCCAAGAGGGTCATAAATTTTCTCCATGGTTTGTAAAACAAGACGCTTAGTGATAATTTGGCTATCAAATTCTACCAAAAGTGGTTGTAAATCTAATTTTAATGTGTCACTTTCTGTCATCCATTTGATTCCTAATATCTTTGAAAGATTTTGTTCAAGGGTGTCTTCCTCAAAGTTTATCCCATGTTCTTTCCATAAATTTTTTAATTCCATTGAATTGGTTTTGAATTTTCTTAATTTCATATTGGCCTCACTCAATATCTTCTCTGCACCTTTCGATAAAACAAAAGCTTCACTTACTGAATCTGCACCATGGAACAAGTCATCAACATACAATGAAGTATTTAACATATTAACTATTTTCTCAAAAAGATCTTTATATCCCTCAATGTGATGTTTGATGGTTGCAGAAAGGAGAAATGGTGAGGTTGTTACACCAAAAGTTACACGAGTCATGCGGAAGACCTTCAAGATGGGATTATTACTAGTGATATTATCAAACCACAAGAATCTCAAAAAATTTCTATCTTCATCTTCTATCTGAATTTGTAAAAATGCCTTCTCTATGTCTGCTGAGAAAGCAATCTTGTGAAGACGGAATCTTAAAATAATATCCAAAATATTGGGATTTAAATTGGGACCAGAAAATAGGCAGTCATTTAAGGATTTTGCTCCTTTATCCTTAGATGACGCGTCATATACTATTCTTACTTTCGTTGTCAGTTTGTCTTCCCTTATTACTGGTCTGTGAGGCATATAATATGTGTTCACTTCATTTTTATCAAATTTACATTCTTCAATTATCCCCAAATCAGACTGCTCATTTAATATTTTCTTATATTCATTTAACAACCATTCATTTTTGCATAATTTCGATTTTAATCCCCAAAGTCTCTGTTTAGCTACATCAAAATTGGATTCCAATTCATTTTTGTTTACCTTCCACAAAAGTTTCGTTTCATATCTTCCATTAACAAAATTTAAATTATCTTTAAATAAATCCATTGCATCTAAATCCTTTTGTGAAAATAGTTCACTTTTACTATCAGAAATACCCAATGATTCTAGATCCCAAAATCTTTGCAAATCAAAATTTTCCCTTTCATTCACCGATACATGATGAGCGTTAATTGTTTTGTTGCTTTCAGAGTTAATTTTTCCCACTATTGTGTAACCAAAAAGTGTATTAGCTACATATAAATGCTCATTAATTTCTTCTACGATGCCTTTCTGCACATTCCAAAAATAATCAGCTCCAAGAAGGACTTGCACTGCTGATTCCTGGGGGGTAGGATCTGCTAATTTCCATCCCTTTCTCTCGACATATTTCGTAATTAAAGGATCAGAATTTGGAACCTTCAAAGTTGTTGCGCTTATTAAATCCGTAGCTAATACCTCAACATTTATGAAACGGCGATAATTCAATTTACTTCTTAATTTAATTTTGAAAACATCATATTCTTCTTCCCGACCTTGATCAATACCAAAGGCAAATACAGTTAAATGTTCCTTTCGTAAAACAGGCAAATTTAATTCATGAGCTAATGTTTTTGTTATGAAGCTTTTCTCGCTTGCAGAATCAAGCAATAAACGAACTAATTTTGATTTCGAGTTACCTTGAGCAGTTACACAACATGTTTGCAATAAAACAGCATGATTAGAATTCTTTAAATTACAATGAGAATTAGATACAATTGTTTGATTTTCGGATATTTCTGGTTTCAATTTTTTCTTAAAACAAAATAATTTGTTATGTTCAGTGCTTTTACAATTTATACATGGCTGCAATTTTACGCGGCACTGCGAAGATAAATGGGATTTGAAAAAACACCGATAGCATCTACCTTCTTTTTTTAACATTAATCTTTTCTTTTCATCAGCTAAATTTTTACACTCAGACGATAAATGTTCATTACTCTTACAGAAAACACAAAAAACTTTAATATTAGCATTTAAAGTATTAGCATGTTGATATTTATTTGATTGTTTTCTTTCACGATATTCAGTTTTATTTTTATATACAAACGAAGAAGTTGTATCAGTTTTAGAACTAGTCATAAGCAAAGCCTTTTCTCTGCATTCAATTTCTGCTTTAAGAAAGGCAATTAGATCTGTTACATCAAGGTCTTTACTAGTATCACATCTTCTGTGATATTCAATTACAAGTTCATGGGGTAATAACTTAATCAAAACAGGATTTAATAAATGCCCATAGGAACTAGATGTTACTCCTAAATTTCTTAAACTTCTTATGTTTATTTCACAAACGTCATGCAATCTTCTTAACGCATTTAAATTTGAACAATTTTTCACGGGTTCCATGTTTAACAAATTAGACATATGCTTATTTATAATTACATCAACTTTACCAAATCGGTCCTTTAATAAATCAATACAGGTATCATAATTTTGTTCTGTCAATGGAAATCCTTCTACCACATTGTATGCACGATTACATAATAAAGATTTTAAATATGCAAATTTCTCTATCTTTGATAGTGATTTATTCTGGTGTATCGATGTTTCAAAACAATTAAAAAATTCTACCCATTCTTCGATTTCACCAGAAAATTTTGGAACATTTAATTTGGGTAATTTCATGGCCGAATAAGAACTTGCTTCTGTTCCACTGACAGAACTATTCAATGCATCCACAGAACTACCTGATATCATAGTAGAAATATTGCCTTTATTGCATTTACTTAATCTATTTTTAATTTTAAATTTAGCACTTATCAACTGATCATTATACTTTTCACTGCTAGCAATATCCCTTTCATATTCTTTTAAGTCTGATATTTGAGCTTCAATTTCATGATTTAATTTTTGAAATGCAGATTCTTTTAAAAATAATGTTTCATGAAGCTCTAATAATTCATCAGTTTTTGTGTTATCGATGTCATCTGCTAATAACGTGTCTAATTTTGTTAATAACTTTGTAAAACTTGTTCGTTCAACAGAACGCTTTGCTTTAAGTTTTTCTAAATTTTCCATAACAATAATAAAATCTTAATTTCTAATTGAATAATAAAGCTTCTTACCTGTTTATTTCAGGTAATCCAAGTCAAGTGTTCATTCACGATAATCCAGTTACAAGGAGAAAACTATGTTCATGCACAATAATAGTCACAGTAGTCACACAATTTAGTCACTTTAACACTATTCAACACTATTTAACATTGCCGGGTTGAGGTGCACCAAAAGGATAATGGATGTTTCAGTCTAAGAATGTTTCAATAATCACAGTCAATTGATGGGAGAGCATTATACGATTATAATAGTTTATTAAATATAATATAATCCACATTAGAATAAGAGCATTAGTAGCCAATATTACTAAATTCTCTGATATGCAGAGCCAACAAAAATGTATTCCTTGGTACAGAGTCATGAAATCACGATATTAACAGTCAAAATTTTACATGTGCTCTGCCTGATTGCAGAGTCAAGACTAAAAAACCCCCTTTGGGGAAATATAAAAGAAAGCATAGAGATAAAATTAAAATGATCATAAATTTAAAAATATATCATTAACTTGACATAAAATACTTAAGAACTCAATAAATCTCTAATAATGATTTTAAAAAGTACTCAAGTTGACAACTTATCAATAAATAAAACATTAATTTTCATATAAAATAATTATAAGACCAATAAATCTCTTTAAATGAATTTAAATTAAATTAAGCTGTCAACTTGTTAAGAAATAAACATTAATTTAATAATAAATCAATATTAAGCATTTTTAAATCATTATTTTAGTCATAAATATTAATCAAGATTTTTATTTTGACAGTGATTGAATTTCTCAAGGCCAAATCCATTAATATCAATAATTTTGAAATATCAAGAATTTTTATTTGACAGTAATTAACCTGTCAAGGTCAAATACATTACTGTCAATAAATTTATTTCTTTATTTAAGGCTTACGCCTGAACAGAAATAATCGTCACGGGTGATTTTCAGGAAACGCTATTCCTACAAAAGACGAGGAATTTGACGTCAAAAATTCTGCCCAATGTTTCGATTAGGAAAAATCCCGTTGGAAAAGCGGGAATATGTATCGATTTAATATGCTCGATTACACCGTGATAAACGCAGATTTGAAATAAACATCAAATACAAAAGTTACGTATTTTTGTCCGTAGAATCCGAATCTGCAATAAAAAATGGGGGTTATAATTTAAGATTTCAAAGTTGGACCCCCTCTGACCCCCAGGGGGTCGGTTTCGAAGGTCAAATTTGGTATCACAGAGTAGCTTATTTAAAAATATTTAACATGTATACAGTCGAACCTCTATATAACGAAACTCCATACATCGAATTTCTCCATATAACGAATTTTAGTAAGAACGGTCCCCTTTTCGCATGATTACGTTAAAAACAGACTCTATATAGCGAAATATCTATCTCCATATAACGAATTTTTTCATAAATTGATCTTAATTTATTCAGTTTTAAAAAAGCTTCGAAATCATATGTAATCAATTTTCCATCACTTACTTTTGATTTATCGTTCAGTGGAGAGGTTTTTTTTTTTAAATAAATATTACTTCTCTCCTTATTCTTTAAATCTAACAAGTTCATCCCACCTCCCACACACCTTTCAACATCCTTCTCAAAACACAGTCAATTGAATTGTTACACATATAAGAGAGGAATCAATGAGAGCACATAAGAGAGACCTTCAAATGGAGGAAAATATCAACTACAATTTTTCATTCCTTGCTAAAATTTGAGAATTTTTTTTGAGAGTGTAACAATTGTAATTTTAAAATAAAAAACAACAAAAAATTACAGATTTCTTCCTCTGAAATTTATGTAAGTCTTCCTTATTTGATTTTCATTAAGCTTTCAAATAAATGTCTTTTCTCTTTTTTGAAACTGCTTAAATAAGTAAGAAATAAAATGTTAGGTTAATATATACTTTTAAACATTTCAAATTCTTAATTAAAAAGATCAAAAATAATATTTGTTCAAAATTTACATATTAAATACTATTTTTAACATCATACTCTATACATCGAATTTCTCTATATAACGAATTTTTTACTGGAACGATGGATTTCGTTATATAGAGGCTCGACTGTATTTACGTTTTTCAATCTCATATGTATTTCTCGAGTTATTCGGCTGTTTCCAGACTTTTCGGACACCCTGTATAAGTACTATTTTCAGTAATTTTAGTAATATAACACACACACACACAAAAAAAAAAAAAAAAAAAAAAAAAAAAAAAAAAAATCAAAATGTAAATTTGACATGGTTTGTTAAACTTATTCAATGCCCAATTTAGATGAAAACTACCTAATTTTAATGTTATTTGTTAAATTTTGATAGTTATATTTACTATGGTAACATCCATTACTGAAAAAGGAATGTAAGTTATCATGTAAAGTATGGACCATTTTCAAATTTCGCTTTTTTTCTACATGTGCTGTCCTAGAGTAAAAAGAAGAAAATTCAAACATAAATTAATATTTAAACTTTGATTTGAGCTATGCATTAGCTAAAGAAGATTATATTGAACATTTCTAACATGAAAAATTTTAAAAATCAGTAAGAAAATTTGAGATATAAATCTTTAAAATTTTGATTCTAAGCAAAAATGCCCGTCCCATTCCAAGTTTTTTGTTTTTAACTGTGTTTTTTTTAATTTGAGCTAACTTTTTTAAATGAAAAGGTTTAATTATTTTAAATATGAACTGTTAGTGTTCTATATTAATGAAAAAAATTATTACAAAAGATATTTTCTTTAAGAAATTAACAGAAATCTTTTGTCCCTCACTTTTTGTCAAAGTCTGTTACTTTATTTTTTTAGTCAAAATAGGTTTTAAATTCTGCCTAAAGTTAGCAGCGATTATTCGTTGATATAGTTAAACTATTCACACATCTACTACTTGCCAATTTTTACTCTTTAATTGTGAAGCAATGTAATAGTGACAAGAATAAGTTTTTATCAAGGTTGGTATTTTTTTTTTCTGTCAAGTCTGTTATCGTAGATTTTATTATTAAATTAATGATTTTTGGACTTTTGTAATTAAATATTGTGTTCTAAATAGTTTCAGAAGGTATGTGTATTGCTATCTAAGTTAGAAAATTATACAAGCTAGTTCATTTCTAATAATTTTATTTGAAATGTCAAATCCGTTGCTTGTCTAGTCTGTTACCATACTTGTAAGCGTTAAAATGCAAGCTGCTAAGTTTACTAAATAGTTTTAGAAGGTATTTAAATTATTATCTAAGTTAGAAAATATACAAGTTAGTTCATTTTAATAGTTTTTTTAAAGTTTTATTTGAAATGTCAAATCTGTTACTTGTCAAGTCCGTTACCATGAAATGTAAGCGAATGGTGAAAATGGCTGTATAATTTTCATCATCATTTTTTAGGTAATTTTCCTCCAAATTAACCCTTAGTTAGGTTTCAATGACAAATCATGTTAATTTTACATTTGAATATGTTTTAGTGTTATTACTAAAATTACGGCAGTAAATTTTTCTAAATGTAATGCAAGTTACAATGGAATGGCCCTTATATACAGTGTTCGCAAAAAAAATCTTGACACTTGCAATTTAAGATGCTTTGTTAAATATCTAGAAAAATACATCAGGAAATTATCCTGAAACTCTAAGTGTGTAAACATAATAGAACAAGTCATACATTTCCATGAAGATCTTTTGGATGATCCTGTCAAAACTAATGCAGCAAAATCGTTCAAACTGCAGAATATGATTAATTGGCTTATTGTAATTAACTGTGTTCATTTTTTTTAATATAGCATGTATACTCAGAGAAATTAAGGTTGTTATAAAAACGGTCCCAAATTTTACCAAGTTTTTTGCTTATAATTTGCAGAGTTCTTAATAAAAAACAATGTTATTTTCAGAAAATGGGAGAAACATCATTATATATAACACCCTGTTGTCAAAATTAAAAAATATTAATAATTGTGTGAAAAATGAACAGGTTTACTAAATAAGGCTTCAGTGCACATACATGAACTTAATCAAAATATAATTTTCATAAAGTGATACCTAAATATATAGAGCAACTTATCTGAAAGTCTCAAAACATAGCTTGAAAATTATTATCGATAGAATAAGGTCAAAGTCAGTTATTCCCAAAATGAATGTAAAAGATGAGGAGCTGTATCCAAATATAGTAGTACATGCAATAATCAATGAATATGGATACAGCCCCTCATCTTTTTGCTTCATTTTGGGAAAAATGCATTTTTATCTTTTTCTGTCTGCAGCCTCAGGAATGTGAGAAAGTGGGAATAACTAAATGATAAAATAGTTTCAAAAATGAAGATTGGATTAAGAGAGGGCAGTTTAAATAACAATTTATGGCACAAAAACTTCAAGTGGCTTTGTACCCAGACCCAAGGGACCAGGAACTTATTTTGCATGTAGTTGGATATAAAATATTTATAAGAGCTATAAAATATTTATAAGTTGGACATAAGAGTCTGGGACTCCCCATGGTCCTGTAAGGCCTGGCTCAGGGCCCTTGAAATTTTTGTTCACCATGCATATTTCACCCATTCATTTTCCCATCTTCTCAGTGCATAATTTTAAAATTGAGTTTTGGATTCCTCTTTTTTTTTTTGTTTTTTTTTTTTTGTTTTTTTTTTTAAGGACTTACACCTTGATATTTTTATTGGGATTCTAGGGCCCTTTTTAAAGCATTTACTCATTTTTTACCCATTTCTTTAAAATATTCTAAAGAATAATTGATAGCCTATGATTAATATTGACTAATCTAAAGTGACTGACCTAAAGTGTTAAATGTTTGTTTAAGGTTATCGTAATGGGTCCCAGGCAATGCTTGGCGAGTCAGCTAGTAGGTAATAAAATATATTTGCTTTCCCTTGAAAATGTATATAAGCTACAATCAAGGTCCTACATGCTTTTTATGTATATCTCATTAAATTTATAATGTTTATTTTTTTGAGCTACATATAAAAGTTTGTCTGGCAACATGCTGCCCTCAAATTGAATATGGCTGCTTTAACATAAAAATTAATAAGAATAAGTACCATGATCAAACAATCCATAAATGTAAAGCTCAGATAAATGAAAAATGTACTATCAGTGCTCTATTGTTGTATTTATTTTGTGTATAACTATTTAACCTAAAAATTTAATTTTAAAATAGGTTATAGTTTAAGAAGTGTCTCTGGTAAGAAATTATAGCATGCAAAATTTTAAACATTAGATTACAAAATAAAGCTGTATTACGCATGTCATAGTTTGTAGGTCAGTGTTGTATAATTTCTTTTAATCTGGGAGGTAGTAGCACAATCTCCTCATTGGGTTCACGTCTGAAATTCCAGAATTAGTTAAAACTTGATTTGCATATTTAAACACAATCAATCTGCCAATCTTGGTGGAAAACATCTAAAAACCTAATTTTAGCGATTGACTGGTTTACTGTTATTTTAGTGTTTTCCTGAATCTAGCAAGGAATGAAAACATGGAGGGCTTGGAAGCAGGAAAACTCAATGGTAAACTTACAAGCAGTGATCTCGCTGACTTTTGACCAACATTAGTAATTTGGCTAATTAAAAATAAAAAACATTCGCCAAATGAAAAAAGTATTAGCAAAATAGATTCGCCGTGTAGCACAAAAAAAAAAATATATCTTTAACCCTTTCAGCGGCGTGCAAAATATTCCATTCATGTTTAACAATTCATAAAATAGTATTTATAAAAGATATTGGTATGAAAATTTTTATTTGACAAACTTACATATTTATTTATCTTATTCACTTCAAAAAATTAATTTTAATATTGATTTTGTGTTAAATCAGCCTTTGTTTCTAAAAGTTACATGACGGGAAAAAACCTGATTAGGTCGCTTAAAGGGTTAATCCTTTAATGTATCCCCCCTTTTTTTAATATAGTTTTTATAACTGTGACAGCGATTGTTATTAATCTAATTTCAACTATCCGCTACAAATATAAAAAAATATGTATACATTAAATATATGTATATATGCATATGTATGAAAAAAAAAAAAAAGCAAAAATTCAGCACTAGCAATTTGGCAAATCTAATCGCTTGTTTACTCGCCAAATGAAGAATTTAGTCGCAATTTGACGCATTGTCGAGCAACAGAGAGAACACTGCTTACAAGTCAACTGCTGAAAACAAGTTTTGGGATGTTTTTTACCTCTATATGATTAAGCAGACCTATTGTATTTTCATATGCAAATCAAGTTTTAATTAATTCTGGAATTTCAGACGTGAACTCGGTGAGGAAATTGTCTATTTGTAAAGACTGTTTTCCTACACATGTTGACAGTGATATATTTTAATAATAATGTATCATAGTATATATCTGATTTTTTTCTTTTTTCCCCGAAATATCAAGATGTTTTATATTTGATGTTTTCTTTTCTTTTCAAAATATTGTGTTTGGGTATTTTTCATGTTTTAAGTTAAAGAGGTGTAAATGGAATTTTCAATTATGATTGATTGACCGGCACAGTGATTGTATTGTTCTATGTTCTGCCAAAAAAGAACTTTTACCTCTGACTGTAACATTTTTAAACAGCAGGAGAAAAACATCTTTTCCTATCTTTATGGAAATGAATTTTTAAATGAAGAACCAATCATTATATGGAACATAAACTAAGAACAGCCTTTGAAAAATAAATTCTCTAATCTAGGTAATCATTTATTTATAACTTCATAAAAAAAGTAAAAAATCTGTTATTTAAACCACACAATATGTCGAAGAACTTAAAAATATAGCAAATAAGCTAGTATTTATGTTTAAATTTTCAATAAAAAAAGACTACTTTTTATGTAAAATTTGTTGTATACAACAAAATTTTTTTTATACTTTATACTGCATCCTATAGTTTAGGGGTGCACAACTTTTTCAAGAGACGGGCCATTTACAAATATGTCTGGGTCATCGAGGGCCACAGCAATAACACGGAGATATTTCGATGAGGTTATCTGTGGCCTATATAATCTAATAAATATGGTTTCAGAGGAGAGTGGGGAAGTTATTCCGTTAAGTTCATTAACCCAACCAAAAAATCCGATTCAATCTGTAAGGCTATATCAGCAGTTTTTATATTTGTATATATAACAGATACAGCAAGAATTATTTTCTAGATGCAATGATATTCCTCGGTTTTATTCAGGAGAGTAAATTTTGTTTTATTAAAATTGCTAAAAAAAACATAAGTGGTTGGTGCCGAAAAAAATTTGAACTTTATCAATGAAGGAAAAGGAAGCAGCTGATCAACAAGATTCGTCTATGCCTGATCAACGAAATTTGCAATATTTCGACGCTTGATCGACCAAAGTTGCACTTTTTAACCCTCTGACAGTCTTGCAAAAGGGCAAAATTGTAATGTTGTTTTTTCTGTATTTTATTTTAATTGCTAAAAAAATATGATTTTTTCAAAATTATAGAAAATTCTTATTTATGAATATGAATGTTATATTTGAGTGTTTTAATCATTGCAAAATGTATTAAAAATCCATTAAATCAACTGAGTTATATCATTTTAATTATTGCTTGCATTGTAGTGAAACCTGGAGCTTAGGGAACGTCTATAGACGGGCTTGTCAGTGAGAGGGTTAAAAATCGATCAATATAGTTCATAACTTTTACGAAACTCATCGACAATATTCACGAATTTTACAAAGCCGATCGATGAAAATCGCGATTTTTACAAACCTGATCGATGAAATTGTTTGCAAATTTTCCTCACATGCTCGATAAAATTTGCAATTTTCTCGCTCTTGATCGACGTTGAGATTTTTTTCTTGCCTGATCAACAAAATTCATGATTTTTACAAAGTCAATCGACGAAATAAACGAAGTTTAGAAATCTGATTGAGAAAATTCATGATTTATAATTGCATGATCGACGAAATTCGCGATTTTTTCGAGCTTGATTGACAAAATTGACGATTTTCTGAGTCTGATCGAAAAAATTCGCAATTTTTCTGACTCTGATGGATGAAACTCGCGATTTTTCCGACATTGATGGACATAATTCACCATTTTCTGAATCCGATTGAAAAAATTTGCGATTTTTACGTAGCTAATTGAGAAAAATCATGATTTTTATGAAAAATATCGAGAAAATTTATGATTTTTCCGCCCCTGATCAACAAAATTTGCGATTTTTACGAAGCTGATCGCCAAAATCTGCAATTTTTCTATAACTGATCGACGAAATTCGCGATTCTTCTTCGCAAGACCGATAAAATTTGCATTCCTCCAGGACCAGATTGATGAAATGCATGATTTTTCTGTACCTTATCAACAAAATTCGCTATTTTTACGAGCCTTATCGACTAAATTTACGATTATTATAAATCAGATTGACAAAATTCGAGAATTTTACGAAAGTCATCGATGAAATTCTCGATTTCTACAAAGTCGATTGGGGAAATTCGCGATTTTATCTGAGCCTGATTGACATAATTCTTGATATTCCTCTGTCTGACCAACGAAATTTGTAAATTTTCGTGACCCCGTTGACTAAAAATCGTGATTTTTCCGTGTCCGATCATCGACATTTATGTTTTTTCGGCTGTAATTGACAAAATAAGTATTTTTCCGCTCCCAAACAACTAAATTCGAAACCTTGAACTAATTTTGACGAATTCTGCCGTTTTTTACGCAAAAAGATGGAAGTCATGAATTTTTTCTCTTGATAAATCAAAACTCACGATTGTTTCGCAGCCGATGTAGAAATTTTTAATTTTTCTTTACATCATCGCAAAATTCGCATTTTTTCCATGCCTTATCAACTAAATTTGCAATGTTTTCGTCCCCGATCGAGAAAATTCATGATTTTTTTTCGAGCCGGTTCAACGAAATTCGCGTATTTCTCACGCGATAATCCGAGAAAAGAAAACATGAGATTTTTCCGCAGCCGATAAATTTAATGCAGATTAATACCTATGCTGACAATTTTTTCTTACTCGATCAATGGAATGTGCGACTTTTCGCGTCCGATCCGCGATCAGGAAAATTCACGATTTTTCAGTGCCTGATCAACAAAACTTACGATTTTTTTCGTGCCCGACGACGAAATATGCTATTTTTTCCGAGCCTTATGGACAAAATCACCAATTTTTCCGAGCCTCACCAAAGAAATTCGCTATTTTTCTGCAATTGATCAATGAAATTCGTGATTTTTCCATGCTCAATCAACGAAACTTGAGATTGTTGAGTGACTGATGAAATTTTATATTTTACCGCGGCAATTTAACAAAATTAAGGATATTTTTCTGCGACCTATGCACAAAAATTGCAATATTTTTCCAGTTGTAAATTGATGAAGTTCGCGGGCCACACGTTAACCCATCGAGGGCCAATTTTGGCCCGCGGGCCACAGGTTGTGCATCCCTACTATAGTTTATACAACAAATTGTTTGTTTTTATTTAGTTGATCTTCATATTTCTTGAAAGTTAAGAAACTTTAGAATATTATTTTAAGTCTTTATATATTCTCTTGTATTAAGTATTTCATGTCATTCTAATTTATATTTTGTCTGAAAATACTTATTGCCTGCAGTTAGTTGACTATTTTGGAAATATCAGATATTTTTTATAATTTCATGATAATTACAAACCCTACATGTTGATACCACAGCTAACATAGGCATCTATTTACTGTTAACAAATATTTTGACCAGAGATTAGATGTAAAGAAACTGCAGTCATTTGTTGTTTAACATATTCTATTTTAAACAAGGTAGTGTAGCAAACAGCACAATACAAAATATCAGTAATTTGTATTAAGAATTGATACCACTTTTAATGTTGTATCAGACAAAAGAAAGAAAATGTGTCATACTACAGATCATGTGGCCATATCTTGCTTCGTATGTGGACAATTCTTCTGCTGAACTATTTGCAAATCTCAGTTTCAGTGTGTAGCAATGCATTGCATGAAGTCGTAATTTTTTTTCTAATTGACACTTGCTTGACAAATCAAGTATTAGGTACATCCCACACCGAAGCGACACAGAAACATTAATCGTAAATTAAAAAAAAAAAAAAAAATCTTCAAACCAGTTTTTTCCCCCTTGAATTTAAGCGACATATCTTATTTGTTGCCTTAGTGTATGACTTGCCTTAATTTACAAAAATAAATAATTTTCTTGCTGACAAAATTTGTCTGAAAACTCGCTAATAAGTCTTTGTATTGCAATGCTATGTTTTATAGTATTTAGAATTGCTTTATTTAGAGATTTGTTTGCTGTTTGCATTAGACTAATTTTTCTATAATTTTGTAGATTATATATTTTGGCAATTTAATCTAATAAACTACAAACAGAACTCATTGCAATTAACATAAAAGAGTATATTGGAATGTTAACCCATCAGCTGTGATTAAATTTATCCCCATCTGCAAATGTTTGTGCATGTGCTGATGGGTTAAGTAAGCAGATCTGTTGGTAACATGCATGTCAACTGTAATTTCATGTTTCAGTGCAATGATTACTATAAGAGTAGTAAATTAAATGCATGCAATGGTATGGTTTTGCATAAATATGTTACATGCAAGAATAGTTTCCCACTATATTTTCCTCCTTTATATTTATACATAGCTCTATTTTCATTCCTGAAAATCAGTTTCGATCCAATAAAAATTTTCTTAAAAGAAGCATAAGAAATGTATTATTCAAAATAAAAATATTTTTTACATTTCAAGATTCCCCGTATCAATTTCAGCTATTTTTACAATTTCAATATAATATATGTGTACATTAAAATTTTCTTATCTTTTCAAGTCCCTAGAGCTCATCAAGGTAAAGTAACGATCTAAGTTTTTATTTATTGTATATTAATACTTATTGCATCAGTATTCTGTAAAACATTTAGAAAGCCGAATGAGTTCACTCCAGATTTTTTTAAAACACAATTATATTTAAATGTTGATTGTATTATATATTTTTTAGTTTTAACAGGAAATTTGCAGTATGTATATAAACATTACATTTTAAAAACAATCTATTCTGTGTTAATTTTTTTTTTATGCATTTGATTATACTGCACTCAATTAGTTGTATCCGGGCAACACATTATAACAACATAATTAACTTTTTAAAATTTTACTTTATTTTTTTTTATTAATGCTTTGTCATTTAACTACATAGGTAGTATAAAGATAGAAGAACAATGATATTAGAAATGCACAAATAATGCATGAAAAGGCAGCAAACAGCCATTTTGAATATACTTTCGAGATTCTTCATCAGTGCAAGTCTGAATGAGTTAGAGAAAACAAAGTTCAGCAAAGAGACAACAGAAAAATGTAGGCTTATATACCCATTATGGAAGCAATTCTGCCAAAAGACAAGCAGCAAAGAAGAAGAAAGCAGCATGAGTGGATAAGTAGAGACATCTAGTGGAGAAAAAAAAAACAACTGGGGAAAAAAGCAATAAATTAGAAACTTCAAAATGCGTGGAAAATATGGTATACTTGATAAGTCATTGACTAAGGAATGAGATTTTTTAATGATGTGTAAGCTTTTCGAAAAATTAAGATCAAGAATAGAAGGACATTTTATGGATAATGGTGGTTGAAGAAAAGTTGAACCTATGTTGTAAAGACCAACAATGAAAAGCAATAAAAGAGTGTTTAAGCTCATGATTTTTAACCTGACTTTTATGCTCCTTTAAACAAAATCTAAGAGCATATTTAGTCTGACCAATATAGGAAAAACCACATTGGCAAAGAAATTTGGTAAATACCCCAGTTATCTAAGCAATCAATGGAGTGCTTAAGATTTGAAAAAACAATTTTATTGACAGGAGAAAAAATGACATAGAAATCAAATGTTAAAATTTTAGCAACTTGCTGACTGATTTTAGGAAAAAAGGTAAAGAAACCAAAGTATTAAAGTTGAAAAAACTCTTTTCAGAATGGGTAGATTTCGTCAATTTTCTATGAATGGAATCAATAACATTACGGGAATAACCTTGATCAACAGCAATAGCTTTAGATAATTAAGTTCATTACTGAGTAACTAAGAAGTTGAACAAATATTGGAAGCCCAGAAAACGCACTGATGTTTTGCAGTGATGAAGAATCTTGATAGTAGATTCGAAACGGCTGTTTGCTATCTTTTCATGCATTTCTAATCATTTGTTTCTATCTTTATACTTTTTTGCACAAAGGCATTATTTGCTGTTTTAATACATATGTAGTGAACAATCATTAATAATAATGAATAACAAATCTTAGAAATTTATTCATGTATAATTTTTATGAAATTATTATTTTTTAAACCTTAATTTCAGGCCAAAAAACTTCATCTTGCAGGCAGGTAAATATATTTTTCATAGATTTTCAATGTCTAGAAAGTGAAATTCAATAATGTTAACTGATATGATTTAATAATATTAAGTTATAACTTAAAATGAAAAGCAAAATCAGTGGCAATCAATAGTCATTATGAAAAACTGGTTATTAAAAATAGTTTGCCATTAATCTATTTGAAATCCCCCCCCCCACCCCCTAAAATACATTTGTATGTTCCAAAGGCATGATTTCTATCTGTCATCATATTGTTTTTCAAAAGATGTCCCAATTAATTAAGACTTCTGTCGCTTAAATATCTCCACATCAGTAAATGTTCTTTGCTGTTTTTTTAAACATTGAAGGGCCACCGTGCAGGAATTTAATAAAGTAAGGCACATTTTTCCCAGAAAAGGCACTCTTGTGTCCTGTTTAAAAAAACACGTTTTTAACATTTTTTTTATTTTAGTGCCCTTTTATCAGTAGAATTTTGTGATATTTTCCTGGTGAATTTTGCAACATATTCCCTTAATCAATTGACAAATTTCACACAATATTTTACTGTGACCTACCAATGACTCATAATTCTTTTTCACACAATTAGCGACATGTTGAGTTTATGAATTTTTCCCCATGACTTATTTACAGATCTAATAAGTTTTTTCCATGCAACTTCTGCTTGGGACCTTGGGAGGTGATTTACTAATTCTAACTTATTTTTTGCCTCAATATAGTCACATCACCATGAAGTTGAAAAATGTTACTGATACGCACTATGGAATGTTCAGTATTGCAAAATGTAGCATGTAGCAATGATAATTTCTTTACAGGAACATTCAAACAAAATTTCATTACATTGTGGCCTATAGTGAAAATCATTTGAGGTAGTTTTTTATGATGGTTCATAATTTCAAACACATTGAAATTTTTATAAATATATATGAAGTGCACTACAAGATGATTGCTATAGAATAGGGTATGGATAGCATTTATTGATCTTATAGGGACACTAAAAAACAATTGTTATATTGCAGTCTATGGAGAAAAATCATTTATGATGTATTTTGTTCATGTTACACTATTTCAAGCGTATTTAAAATGATGTATATCTATGATCTGCATTGTAGGATGCTTATTATTAAATATCATGTGCATTAGTCTTTCATATATAGGGGCACCAGGGTTGGATTTTTGCCGGCAGAAAAATGGTTTCTGCCGTGCCAGTGGCAAAAAGCAGTTTTAACTGGCATAAACTCATTTTGTGACATAATCCGAGACATTTTTAATAGTATTAAATTGCTTACATACATTTTATTATTCAGGATAAAAAAACAAATAAAATATTGTGAGTAGTTTTAATTAAAAAATACATAAATTTGTATTAGAATTTGATAGTTTTGAATCTTTTATGAAGAATCAGCCACATTATTTGCAGCTAATTGAAAATTATGAAAATGATATTAAGGGCATAACAGTCTTTAAAATTGTAAATAAATAACATGGTTTATAAAGAAGTTAAATACTTGTTACAAGTATTAAAATTTATTGCTGTTGATTAGATAAAAAACAAAAACATGATTATACTATTGCAGCTGCTCATAAAATTTGCTTAACTTTATTTAATGATGGAAATATCATAGAAACTCACAAATGCAAGATTCAAATCTAATTTAATGCAATGCTTTTTTTTTTTTTTTTTTTTTTTTTTTTTTTTTTTTTTTTTTTAATGCTAGTTTATTTATTTTATCCTAAGTATGTGGGATCAAAATCAACATATAACAATAAAGAAAGGGCCAGAAAATTGCTTTTTGATATAAATTTTATATAAATTTTGTGCTGTATATAATAACCCCTTGTAGCAAAATCGATTCCTTTCCAAAAAACATATTTCCCTAAGGAAGTCCTAGAAAATGATTTATCTTCTGTTGGTAGTCGCCTTTAAAAATAAACACCGGTGAAAATGAGATTTTTTTTCAAATTTTACATCTTTAATAATATTATTATTGAATATTTTTGAACTTTTCTTTCATTCAGAACAAATTAAAAATTAGTCTAGGGTAAGAAAGGTTAGCAAAATTAATCCTATACAATGAATGACCTGAGTATATTATTTTTTTCACAAAAATAAATTTGTTCTTTCAATATTGTAAAATATTTGTACAAGATATTTCATTAAATTTTTTTTTCTGTTATTGTTAGCTTTGTGATACAGTTATTCACTTATATATGTTGTAGTAGTAGTAGTAGTAAATTTTTAAGTTTTTGTAGTATATATTTATTTAAAAATATTCTGAATAGTGATATTAAAATATCATAGAAAATTTCTTTTTTTTAAACTTTTAAAATAGAAATTCAGCCGTAAACAATAATATCAATAGTTAAACTTGTACAGTATCAGATTATCATTATAAAAATTTCTGTTTTTCAAGTGACAGAAAAATATTATGGAAACAAAGTATTATGATCATTTTGAAACTTTTTGCTACGTTGAATAACATTCATAATCTTTGTTTTAATTTTTTAACTAAATATTTTATATATTAAATACATATGTGAATTATGAATCATTCTAGTTTAGTTCTTATTAGTACTATTTCTTAGTTTCTGCCAGTTTTTGCCACTTACTGGCAGAAACTAGTTTTTACCGCTGGTTTTAACCGCCCCGGCAGAAACTTGCCAGCCCTGAGGGGCACACTAAATAAATCAGCTATATTTTTCTCTATGAACAGTAATTGCTGAAGGTGCATTTTCAGTTTTTTTTTTTTTTTTTTTTTTTTTTTTATTGAAAAAAAATTGCATACTATTTAGTGTGTATAAATTTTATAAATCAAATACAGAAACAGAATAAATTTTTTTGTGACATTAAATATGAAGTAACAACTGATTTGTGCAAAATTTATGCACATTAATCTGAAAAAATTATATTTTATTTTGTTTCAAGTAACAGATTAAACAACTATACTCAAATTGATTGATTCATTCCCAACTAGAAGGGCCATCTTTGCTCTAATATGTGGCTCATACAAATATTTATATCAAAACTAATAGCACGGTCCAATGCTTTAACTATTAAGTTATAATAGGCAAAAAATAAATTGCTGTAGGATAAACTTCTAAAAATCAACTTTTGGCCAGTAGTCACCCTCTCTGTGCTAAGTAAATTTTCCTTTTTTTTTTTTTTTTTTTTTTTTTTTTTTTTTTTTTTTTTCATTTAACCATTTGGCAAATTTTGTTATAGCTGAATTTAGTTATGATTTTATGACAATTGATAACAAAATTTTGCATTTTTTTCCTTGCATCTAATCAACAAATTTTGCATTTTTTTCCCTTTGTGACTAGATTACCTCCTCCCCTCCCCTCCCCTCTCCCTCAGACAATCAACAAATTTCACTATTTTTGCCCCTTGGTCAATTAACATGTTTTCTAAGAAAAGCTGCATCAAAAAGAGATGTAAGGACCACCTGGCACATCAATGAATTTTAAAAGGTTATCAAGTTTATAAAGTAGCCAAATGCATGAAGTAGTTAAAAAGGGTCACCAGGCGCTATGTTGTGTCAAATTTTCCTAGAATCGACACTATTACTTTGTAACATTTTCCTTGCATTCCTATCAAAGTTTTACTCTGTATGATTATTAAATATAACATGTTAATATCGACATATTTATTTGGGCTATTTAATTTTACAGAAATTTTAGCAGATGTTTATTGAAATGACCACTAGTTGGTAAAAGTGACCACCAATGAATTCCTACTACTGGCCACTAAAGAAATTTCACAGTTTTGCCCTTATGGAATATTTCTCGAAACCTTTGTAACATTTACCTATTTTGAAAACTATACAAATAAAAAAAAAAAAAATGAAATTATTTATTAAATTTTATGTTAATTGTGTAAAAGCAATTGTATGATATTAAACAATATTTTTTTCTCTTGCAGGTGCTGTTAATTAGACAAAGTGTTGTTTAAGTTGTTTCGCACGACCATGTTGCCTATATTGTTGTTATCTTAGCATATGTTATGAGAAAATAAAAAATTATTTTAAATTTGTATATAATTTATATCATTTGTTTTACTATTCCATATTACAACAATGTATTTAGAGTAATTTTAAATTTCAGGATTTATTCTCATAATCTGAGGAAAAATCCTTGTGAAGATTTAAAAGTACTTGTCAGTTTTAAATTTTAGAGTAAATATATATTTGTCGAATATAATACAAATGTGATATTTTTTTCCTTATATAGATTCCTTGATTTTTCTATTTTAAAATTGAAGTAATTAAATGGTCTATTGTTTTCATAATAAGTTCTCATATATCTTATTTTAATAAATTGTACTTATAATTATATGATTTCATAACAAAATTTTATTCAATAAAATTTAATTATTAAAAAATAATAAAATTCCATTCTGTGATACAAAGTAAATCAGCAAAATTTGCTTAAAAAGTTTAAATATTTTATGGCATATAAGTAGTTTCAAATTTGAAAAATTTGTCATTATATTTGTGTGTAAATTTTTTAATTTATATATAAATTATTATTACTATATTAATCGGCAAATATTTTATTGTATCCTCTAAGTACTCCTCCTTTAATTTTCTGTTTCTCAAAAGCAAATTGAATTGCCTGTAGACCAAATATTTTTCAAGACTTATGTTTTTGTTTTAAGAAACAGTAAGAAATTTAAGTTTTATAATCATTTTTATGTATTTTATCTATATAATTTAAATTGGTTTATTATTCAGTTTAAAATTACTATACATTTCCAAAAATATTTCCTTTTTTATATTGATGCTTATTATATATGCACATTTATTTAAAAGGTCTAGAAGTAATTTTAATAATTCTTAAAACATTTAAAAGAGTTTAAAAGGTGTTATTTAGTATCTCCTCCAGACGACATCAGGACCTAGGAAGACTTTCCTATTCCTTTTCCAGGAATTTCCTATCTTATTTAAATTATATAGATGTTTCAATAAATATTAAAATAAGAATTAACTTTAAAATCTTCAGTGCTGACATGAACTTCAGAATACAATTCTAAACTCACCAATTAGCCTATCTTTAAATTTTTCTGAACTTTCAAAGTATCATCAAATGTTCAGAGAGTTATTATTTAAATTTTGAATGTCTTTTTTATAATCCATGCGATTTTAATTGGTTTTATAGGATACCTGATTCCACTTAAATGTCTCAATATATTTTAAAATAAGAACTAATTTTAAAATTTTCAATGCTTGATGACACATAATTTTAGCATCAGAATACAACTCTAAATTCTCAGTAAATTTGTACATTTTAATGAAATTTTTGCAAATTTTTCTGGAAATCTTTAATATTAGAGATTGAACCATTTTAAGTTTGCACGTGTGGGGAATATCTTTATAAAGTGGCAGTCAAAAGTTTCCAGCCAACATCACGGGTGCAAGTTTTCCATCCACAGGACGGAATTCCGTCTTTTAAAAGTTCCCCAGGACAGAAGCGGGACGGAAAAATATCCAACGACGGAAAATGATTGCGAAAATGATGCGTTTTTCGCTGGAAAAGACACGATTTTTCGTCAAAAGATTATAAATAAAACGTGATTTTTGTCAAATGATTGTGGTAAAAGGCGTTATTTCTGACAAAAAAAAAAAACGCAGATAAAAGGGCTATTTCATTCAAAAGATCGCAAAAGGATGCCTTTCTCGTCAAAAAATAGCGGAATAAACGCGATTCCTGTCTGATAGATCTCGAAAAAAAAACGTTATTTCCGTCGAAGAATCGCGAAAATGATGCAGTCTATGTCAAGGAATCGTGGAAAAGACGCGATTTTCCTCAAATGATCGTGAAAAAAACGTTATTTCTTTCAGAATTGTGGAGAAAATGTGATTTTTGTCAAAAGATCGAGAAAAAGGCGTTTTTCGTCAAAAGATCATGAAAAAAAAAAAAACACGATTTTTTCAAAGAATTGCTGATAATACGTGATTTTTGTCAAAAGATTGCAAAAAAGCGCTATTTCTGTCAAAAGATCGCAAAAAAGAAAAGTTTGATGTCAAAGAAGAGCAAAATAAACTCAATTCCTATCGAAGGATCGTGAAAAAGAAAAATAATAGCAGATAGTAATTCCGGACTCAAAATATTTTCAGCCCTGGCAAAATTTCAAACTTGCACCCAATTAATTTGTAATTATATCCATATAAAGGGGAATCTCAAAGTGGTGCTTATGCATTTTATCGACATAATACTTGGGAACTTATTTATGAAATAACAAAGAAATATCAATAAATTTAACTGACAAAATTAACAGCAAATGAAAATGCATGTTCTCAAAAGTTTCCAACCACCCTAGCAAGTTTGGAAAAATATTGTAATAGGAAATAGCAGTGATCAACAATATTTACAAATAGTATTTTATCAACCTACTTTTAACAATTAAGTACTGCAGTGCAGCTATGTGGCATCAATTCAACAAAGGATTTAAGATCGTGAATATGTTTTTCCCACTCTTCTTGTCATTTTTCTTTTTTAAATTCTGCTGAATTGGAATGTTTATAATTCTGAACACATTTGTCGAATTCGTTCCAACAATTTTTTATTGGATTCATATTGGCATTTGGGCTGGCTATTTTAAAAGTGTTATTTTTGCAAAAGTCACTGCCTGACGAGCTTGGATATATTCTTTTGCTCATTCTGTGGCTGAAACAAATGGTTGGGACCACAATTTTTTCACCAGAAAGGCAGCAAATTTTTTTGCAAAATATCCTTAAACATTGTATTATTATATATCTTGCCACAAATTTCAACTAACAAACCAGTACTTTTTCCAGAAAATGCTCCCCACAGCAAAATGTGCCCTCCATCATGATTAATTATAGAAATAACATATCTCAAATCATATATTTGTTTTTAGGTAATCTGATATAGTGTCTGCCATCACTCTCAAAAAGATTGAACTTTGATTCATCGGAAAACAGTCCTTTTTTAAAGTTTTTACTTGACTTACCAGCCTTTATGCTTCTTGGCAAATGCCAATCAAGTTTGTTGATTTTTTTTTAAAATAATTAATGAACGATTTTTTAGCTCAGACTCTTCCATAAAATACTACGTCACATAAGCATCTTAACATGGGAAACCAACTTATTTCAGAATTACAGTAGACTCCCTCAAATCCGCAAACCAGAAATCCGCAACTCTCTAAAATCCGCACATATTTTATGGATGTAAACAATGAAACTTTCAGTTCTGATACTGGGACAAAATTTGATTTTTTTAGTTTTGTATAAATTTCATATATTTTTAATTTGTACTATTCTTAATAATACTTCATTCATGTTATTTTCATGAATTAAGAATAATTTTTTTGGGTGGAAAAAATTTAAGATATTGCTGATATTACTGGTAATCACATCTTCTTATCAAATATATTTATGCATTAATCAAGAATTTTTGGTTATTAAGCCTGGCTAAACCTGAAATAAAACTTTCTTATTTTATGATTTTGACGTGAATTAGGAATGTACTTTTATGAGGCAAGTTTTGTTGAATAATTTTGGAAAAATATATTTAATCTTTATAATGAATATTTAATCATACATTATTGATTATTAGCTTGACCTTTGCTATTAGTACTTTAATCATTTTAAAAATTATCTAATTTTTATTATTTTAGTTTATTACTTATTTTAATATTTTATTATATTGTAAGCATCCATTACAGTTCCAAATGCATTATTAATTGCACTCAAACTACTATTTAAACAATGTAAACAAAGCAATAACCAGAAATCTGCAAAATTCTAAAATCCGCACAACCTCTGGTCCCAAGGTGTGCGGATTTGAGGGAGTCTACTGTATTTTCATTCTGTAAATTGCAGGATATTGCTATGGCATTTTTAGGGGTCATCAACTGTTTCTCTTCTGATAATTCTGTCCACACGAATAGTTTAATGGTCTGCTGGACTGTAGCAACTCCTGAAGGCTATGGCCATCTATATAACTATATTTTGGATATCGTTCAAAGTAGATTTTCCTATCGATAACAGTGCCGCAATCTCACAAAAGGATTTGCCCTTACCTTATAGTGACAAACAAATCTTTCCTTTATGAACAATAATTGTTGAACTTAATTCCAACTGCACTGTTCATGTTGATTAATTCACAAATACACACAAAAAAAAAATCTCCTTACCAATAACAAAAAATAACGAATAAGGAATGGCCTGAAACTTTTGCACACACAAATTTTGAATTTCTCCACTCTGCATCAACTTTCTTCAGTATCCAATCAATGATCACATGATGAGAGATTATTTACATATCCCTAACTTTTGGAGCAATTCCACTTTTTCTTCCCTGAAACCAATTGGCAAACAAATCAAAAAAACTAAGTGGCTGAAAACTTTTGACTGCCACTGTAGTCACTTAAATCCATTATTTTAAAGTTCATATTTCAGAAAAATTTCATAATTCTTTTCAAGGAAAAACGTTATTAGTGTAGGAAAAAAAGTGAAGTAAGTTGTTTAACCCTTTCAAGTCTGGTGTACTATTAATAGTACATGATTTGATATTATATGATAATTTTAAATAATTTAGATTTAATTTGATTTAGTGTCTTTGTATAGCATAGTGTGTAGTTAGTTTGTGTATAGCAAATTTGTATACATAAATTCAAGCAAAATATTAAATCAGCTTCAAACAACTTTGTAAAATAATGACTTTTTGGGTACCAATATATTTAATTCAAAGCCTGGCTTGAAAGTAAGTTAGGGGAGTGGGGGGGAAGGGTAGGTATAACCATGATTAGAGGCTCCTAATGTATCTTGCCTTACTTAAATCATCTGCCGATTGATTTGGTATCAACAAATAATCTATACATATAACAAAATTATATTTTATTTTTTTTGGGGGGGGGGGGTGAGGGGGAACTGAAATTTGGGGCTCAGGCTTTGCATGCCTAAGAAGAAGTTAAGACTGTTTTTGGTCCACAAATAAATATTTTTTACAGTCTCAGTATTTAGGGAAAAGTTATTGTTATCCATATCCATTTTATTTTATCAGTGCTTTTTTTCTTTCTTTTTTTTAAGTTGAAAAATTGTATTCACTTTCAAAACAAAGCAATGGCATTAAATACCTTTAAATAAAAATGCTGTACAGCGGTTCTCAAACTTTCTTGGTACGTGACCCACCTTTCAATGAAAAAAAATTTTGAGACCCACCTTTCAGTTAAAAAAAATTTTTCGTGACCCACCCAAGAAAAAGTTGTATATCAGTATAGCAATTTTTGTTCGATCTCAGCTACCCTATCCTACGAAAAGCATAAAATTTCATATGGAAGATACATTATCAACAAAAACAAGAATCGGTAATCTCAATGTGTGTAAGTGAATAGTAATTAAAACAATGTTACAAACTACCAAGATAGTAGAAAATATGTTTAGTTGGTATGAAAACATAACTTTATTAATCAATGAGATTTCTGACACTGGTAGTTACCAATGTGGGAACATGTATTAACACACAGTTTATCTCAGTACTTGTCTTTCAAAAACAGCAAAGTAAAAAAAAGCATGTCTTCATAAGCATGAAGTGTTGATTTTAACCCAAAACTGATTTAAATATTTCTAGATATTCTGTCCGCAAGAAGGAAATTAAGGATGTTCCCTTGAAGTATCATTTCCTGTTGAAATTGTCCTATCGTTTTTAACAGATGGCATAAAAGATATATTTTTTGACAAACCTACATTGTTTTGCGACCCACCAAAACAACAGCCACGGATCACCAGTGGGTCGCAACCCATAGTTTGGGAATCGCTGCTTTAGTATATTTTCAATTTTAACAAAAGTCATGTTTAGTTTTACTTTGTTACAAGAAATTTAAAATAAACATATGATATTTTTCATATAAAACTTTTTTTAATAATATCTTTTAATTTTTTTTATGTTTTGTACAATAAGAATTATTCTGAGATTAAGTATGTTGTTTCTGTGCAAGAAAATCTTTATTTTTAAGCAACACTGAAATGGTAGTTTCCCATATGGGGCCATGTGGTTTTGTTCTAAGGGAGACATTACACTTGACATAACTGTGAAGAAGTTGTTAAAAAAAAAATCATCTTATAAAGTAAAATTTACTTTTATTTTTACTGAATACTTCATACAAATATTACAAAAGTTGCAGAATGCTAAGCAGATAAAATGAATTAATTTAAGCCCATTTAATTGCAAAATATAGTATTGCAATATTCGTCTGAATAACTGCAATCAAACAGTCAGGACTAGAATGACCACAGCACAAAGCTACAAATGACAGTTATCTGTAATGTAAGTTGCTTCTTATTTAATTTTTATGTGATCCCATTGCAATCCCAATATGGAATTTTTACAGAATGTCTGTCATATTAAGAAGTAAAATATATATTTTTTTCAGATTTTTTAAAAATGGACTTTTTAATATTTTCAAGGTCAAAGACAATATTCGATGACCTTGAAATATTAAATTTAATAAATCCTGTCAAGTGATATGTCATATGAAAGCCCATACAAAGACCTTCAAAACAACACCAAGATAAATTCTATACCTATCATAGGAGTTGAGAAAATTTTATTTTTGTAACTACCAGACTGTCATTTTTCATGTGTTTTCCACTTTTTTTATGAAGCCCTCCCCTCTAAAAAAAAGGCTGCAAAAAATCTACAAAAAATATTTTATTGCATTATTACATAAGTAGAAACAATCCTGTGAATTTCATTAAAATTGCTTGATGTCAATCTCAAAAGTATATTTTTCTTCGTTGATTTGACATGGAATGACCCACATAAGTACTTTAATTAGTATTTATTTCATAAAATTCTGAGTATGCAAAGTATGGAGACCTTCCTTGTGAGTTAAATGTTTCATTGTTTACATTCATAAATCATGTGTGAAATTTAGGGAGTTGCGGATAATGTACTTAACTAAGGGGCTAACTCAGGAAATAAAACATTGAAGATTTAAAAGATTTTGTAAATGGGGCGCCTCCATGCTACAAAAAAGATTAAACTAAGGGAAGATAGAATAGTGTGAGGCAAGACACGTTTTTCCAAATTTTTTGGGCAAATTAAAGATGTTGAGTAAAATTTTAAAGTGTCCTCTAGTAGAAAACAAGTTGGAAACTGCACGTGAGGCATAGCAAATGAAATGTGTTTGTCTAATAACGAAGTTTTAAAAATATTCAGATCGTGCTGTTATAGTAGACAGTACTTTGGATGCAGTTTAGTGGTCGAAATCTTTTTTTGTGTTCCTGTAAATATGCAGGAAGTAATTTTTATTACGACTATATCATATTTAAAAAATTTTAAATAGTTTAATGTAATTAAAACCCACCCGAAACAATGTTTCCCTGTATAGCATTACGTAGTGGAATACTTTTGTGTGGCCTTGTAATTTAATAAATATTCTGTGCATCACAGATTGTACAGAATGTATATTTTAATATATATATACTTTATAGGGTCATGTCAATTTTATTATGTTCGAATGAGTGTAACTCCATTAAAATGCATTTGAAACTTTTTCCCCCCATTGATTGTAATACAACAGAATCCTTTTGATTGTCCTTGTAATTGATCTATGCATCCGATTTTCATAAAATTTGAAATGACTCGAAAAAAGTATGTAATAATTAAATATTTTAAATTTCAAACGATTCGGTTATGTAGTTTTTCTGTTGTATGCGAACAGACAGACTGAACAGCAACTATAGATGCTATGTATTTACATAATTATGAATACACCTAATGAAGTAGGGGAAGAAATAAGTAGAGAAAATGAAATGTGGTGAAAAAACTGTCACATGATGCAAAATATTTTTGCACCTTCACTTGTTTTACAGGGAATGGCCCCTAAATGTCTAAGGTCAAAATTGAAGGCATCAAAAGCGCTCCTACCATGAGTTTATCTTTGTTCAATCATTTTATAGGGATCTTTCTATGTTTTATGGTAATCAGGAGTAGAGGGATGAGTGACTACAAAAGTTAGAGACCAGATAGGTATTAAAAGTTTAAGAATCAAGCAGGTATGAATTTAGTGTAGGGGAGAGTGGGGATGAATGGGACAACAGAAATTTATATATGTTCCACAAACTTAAATAATTTGATAATTTACCTGATAGATGGTAGTACTGAAGTCATTCAACAGACATAGTTTCAAAGCAATATCCATAACAGAAGATTAGCTATTGTACAAAGTGTATTTTCCAAGAACCAAAGTAAATTTATCTGTTTAATCTTTTTAGTATTTAATTGATAGTTAACTTTCTCAAAATCTTACAATTTTTTTAAATGTTCAAATGATATAATCTCTTGTTAGGTGCGTTCATAATTATGTAAATACGTAGCACCTATTGTTGTCGTTCAGTCCGTCTGTCTGTCCGTCTGCATATAACAACGCAAAAACTACCCAACTGAATCGTTTGAAATTTAAAATACATAATTATTACATAATTTTGTCGAGTCATTTCAAATTTCATGAAAATCGGATGCATAGATCAATTACAGGGACAATCAAAAGGATTCTGTTACATTACGGTCAATGAGGAAAAGTTTCAAATGCATTTTAATCGTTTGAAATTTTAAATACGTAATTATTACATAATTTTGTTGAGTTATTTCAAATTTTATCAAAATCAGATGCATAGTTTAATTACAGGGACAATCAAAAGTACTCCGTTACATTACAGTCAATGGAAAAAAAGTTTCAAATGCATTTTAATAATATTACACTCATTCGAACATAATAATATTGATATGCATCATAAAGTACATATTATAATGCAGATTTTGCATAATCTGTGGTGCAAAGAACATTTGTTATTGATTTACAAGGCCACACAAAAGTATTCCATTACATAATGAGTATAGGGAGAACATTGTTTGGTGCACATTTTAATTGCAATTAACTATTTACGATTTTATGAGATTGATATATGAGAGCGATATTTTTAAAAATTCATTATCGTACAAAAGCAGCTCATTTGCTACGCTTCACGTGCAATTTCCAACTTGTTATATTTATGATGCAAATTAACAATATTGACAGTGCTTGCTAAGTATAATCACTATGGCTATGTTGATGAATGGGACTGTCCCATTCATTCCCAGGGGTATTCCATAATAGATAAAATTACATTTTGTCATCACCTAGAAACTAGATGTTAAGAGGAGAAAACGAGGCCACTGTCGCGCTATTGTGGAAATCGTAAAATATGCAGCATAGCTGCTCCACCTAATGAGCTATTTACACCAAAATGTGAGCAGCATCAATTCATACCAAGGATTAATCTAATCTGAAGTTTAATGAAAATTAGTGGATTAATTTTTGAGATACAGCTGTTGTGTAAATCGCAAAATATGTAGCATAGCAGCTCCACCTGTTGGGTTATTGAAACCAAAACGTAAAAATAACCAATTCATATGAAAGATTAACTAAATCTGAAGTTTTATGAAAATCAGTACATTAATGCTTGAAATAGAACTATTGTGGAAATCGTGAAATATGCAGCATAGCAGTGTTATCTAATGAGATATTTACACCAAAATGTGAGCAGCATCAATTCATAGGACTAATCGAATTTAAAGTTTGATGGAAATTCGTGGATTAATTTTGGAGATACAGCTGTTGCGTCAATCGTAAAAAATGTTGCATAGCAGCGCCATCTGTTGAGCGATTTAAATCAAAAACTAATCAGCATCAATTTACATCTGGGACTACCTGAATATAAATTTTTATTAAAATCCGTACATTAGTTCTTGAGATACAGCTGTTGTGTAGATCATAAAAAATGTAGTATACCAGCGCCATCTGTTCAGCGATTTACACTAAAAACTAATCAGCATCAGTTTATACCAGGAACTGCCTGAATATAAATTTTTATTAAATTTCTTGCATTAGTTCTTGAGACAGAGTGCCCACAAAATTTGTCACATACACACAGGCATTTTGTAAAAACATCTTTTTTGGAATCTTTGACCCTTAAAACATATAAATCAATCGAAAACCACAATTCGAAAATTTTCACGTTATCCAATACTTCCTTCCTGTAAAGATAGAAGAAAGTAATTATAATTTTTTCCCAAGCTTGTGACTGACCGATTTTAATCAAAATTACATATTCGCAATCAACACAAAATACGCATTGAATCATAAATTTCAAGTCCATAAATATAATATTTCTAAATAATAATAATAAATAACCCATGAAAGCATCTATCGCCTGCTGTCTCGCTCGAAAGATTATTCCAACAAACAGGCTGTGCCTTTGAAGGAGATAAAATTAAATTTATTAAAATCGATTTTTGATAAATATTTCAGTTTCTTATAGGAATTTTCGAAAAAATTTTAGAAATTCTGAAGACTTTTTTTTTATTTTTACTATAGGTACCAAAATTCTCGTTTTTAGGTGGAATACATGAAATGCAAATGTCTAAAAACCTGTAGCCTTTTATCGCTGTAGTTTGGCCAATTGTGGCAAGCTTTCCCCCTCTTTTCGAGTTTCTGAAAGAAAATCTTTGCGGTTATGATTGAGGCCCCTGTCCCTGCCTGCAAAGACACTCATGAGCTAATGCTATTCCTATGGAAAGATAACTCTTTCGCATTTTGACATTTTTATTTTATTTATTTATTTATTTTTTTTTTTGCATTGGATACCTGATATCCCTATCAAGATTGCTTCTTGATTACTTTTTCGATTTTGGTCACAGGTATTTTCTATATAGTAACTTTCACTTTCTGACAGTGGCGTGGCAAGGGGGGCGTCCGCCCCAGGCGCCGAGGCCTAGTGGCGCCAAATTGAGAGGAATTGTTATACAGTCGTCCCCACTTAATCGGGTAACAGATAATCGAATACCCCGCTTATACGAATAAAATTCGCTAGAACCAAAATCAGTCTCATAGGAATAATGTTAAATTTCCCCGCTTTATCAAATACTTTTTAATTGCCGTCCCTGGTTATTCGAATAAAGTCTGAACAGTCTTTCTTACTAAAAATGCATACTTAACCGAAAAATACTAAATTTTCTTTTTTAAAAATAAAATTATTGTTTTCCTACAAAACATGTATTCATTTTCCCCTCTTCAGCATATTTTGGACAAAGGCATGGTGATCCCTCTTTTCTTTCATGGAACTGGAAAAGGACAGTTTTATCTCTGACACTAAGCTGTTGCAATGGATTTCTGAGAACGCATTAGAAAAGAGGTGTCTTACCCGAACAGGTTTAGTTCGAACTTCATACCTGTGAATACTTCTGTGAACATATGCTAACATTCTAGACGATATTCGTTCTTTAATAATTGACTAGTGAGCACGATGAATACGAAACGAAAAGATTTGAGTTTATGCGATAAAATAAAAGTGTTAGATTCCCTAAAAAATAAAAAAACGCAAACTGAAATTGCAAAAGAATTTCAAATTTCTCAAACGCAAGTTTCTAACATTAAAAGAAATGCTGAAAAGATTGAAGAAGAGTGGAGGAGAAATGGAAATTTAGACAGAAAGAGAAAACGTAAATCAAATTTTGACAGTGTTGATGAAGCTGTACTGGAGTGGTTTTCCAGTAAAAGAGCGAAAGGTGCAATGATCAATGGGCCTATGATCATGGAAAAAGCTGAGTCAATAGCGAAGACTGTTGAAAATGGTGAAAATTTCTGTGCATCCAAAGATTGGCTTTATAGGTGGCAACAAAGGAATAATTTAATTTTTAAAACTGGACATGGTGGAGCAGGATCAGATGATACTTCATGCATTGACACCTGGTGTAAAGGAACTTTGGAGCCTGTCCTTGCAAAATACAGTCCAGATGACATCTTTAATTGTGACGAGACTGCACTATTTTATCGAGCTTTACCGACAGGCACTTTAGCTGAGAAAAAAGAAAAAATTGCTGGATTGAAAGTAAACAAAGATCGGGTCACATTATTATTGTGCGTAAATCAAACTGGAACAGAAAAACTTCAGCCTCTAATGATAGGGAAAAGTAAAGGTCCAAGCTGTCTAAAGAACTTCAAAAATTATCCCGTGAATTATACTCATTCTCGAAACGCATGGATGACAGGAAAAATTTTTAAAAACTGGCTGGTGAAGCTAGATATGGATTTCAAAAAACGGAACAAAAAAATTGTGTTGTTTTTAGATAACGTAAATAGTCATAAAATCGATGACAGTTCTATATGTCTCACTAATATTAAACTAGAATTTCTGCCTCCCAATACAACATGCAAAATTCAGCCCTTGGATCAAGGCATAATTAGATCATTCAAAGCCCTTTACCGAAGACAAGTAATCAAAGATCTTTTGCATCATTTGGATGATATCGAATCCTTTGCTGGCATCCATAAGAAAATAAACCTTTTAACAGCCATGCACTTTTCTAAAAAAGCATGGGACAATGTGCCTGTAAAAGTCATTGAAAATTGCTTCAGAAAAGCAAAATTTGTGAAATTGGAAGATCTCGAAAGTGAAATATGGGATGATGAAACCATAATTTATGATTTTGATGACAGTAGAATTCAGGATTTGGAGGAATTTGAGACAGGAGACTTCAGACAGCTAAAATTTACTCAGACGGAGCTTGTGCAATTTATTGAATTGGATGAAAATGAAACGATGGAAGACGATGAAGAAATGACTATATCTTCCTCGCAAGAAAATGATAATGAGAGCGGTGATGAAACAATTGAGCCACCCCCTTCTCTGAATGAATTAAATACATCATTTGCTATAATTCGCCGACACTTTGAGGCTTGTGGAGGTGATTATAATGTACTTTATAAACTAGAAAAAGAAATACAAAAATGTTCGACGTCCGTCAAAAACAATCAACTATCACAGATTTCTTCCAGCCAAAGTAATATGTACTTAAATTTAAATATTTTTGTAATATTAAAAATCCATAGGTATGTATAACATTTGTCTTTTATGCTATCTATTAGCCTCCGATGCTATTTCTTTCAGACAAGCTAAAAATGTCGTGTCATCATCCCTGAATTTTCTACTCAACCGATTTTGATAATTATTTTTTTAAATGAAAGCTATTTATTTGTAGTTGTGCCCATTTTAGCAATTTTTTAATTTATTTCCATTTTTATATTTTAATTTTAAATGCTTTTTTACAATATTTCTTCAAATGGTGGCAACTCAGTTTAGCTTTTCTCTCGATAATAAAAATTTATTTTCCACTATCAGAAGCTTGATCTCATCAGTGAACATGTCCTCGCATTTAAAAGAAAAAAGTTAATTGTTTTTGTAAAATTTAACCGAAATAAAAGGATTGCGTATAATTATACACTAGTTGAGGTAAAAAAAAATATATTTACTAAGAAATAATATTAATAATGTAAATAAAATAATAGAAAATAATTTATGATAAAAATTAATGTCTAAAGCAAAATAAGAAAATTTTCAAATGAGGAAAATGATGTCATTCAGCAACCAGATAAATGGGAATTACAATATTATTACGGATGCCTTTTTCATATTACTAATAACAGCAACTTTTAAAAAACGTTTGAAGAGAAAATGACGACACTATTTAAAATAATGTCATAGTTAAAATGAAATTAGTTTTTTTTTAGCCTCCGATGCTATTTCTTTCATACAAGCTATAAAGTGTCGTGTCAAAAATTGTGGCCCACTTATACTTACGTACCATATGCAGTATAGGGTAAGTCTTGCAATCGTTTTGAAAATCGAAATAAAAATTTTGACGGTTTTACACGTTTCAGATACTGGAAATTCCGAAAAACATATTTTTAGAAAAAAAAATTGCCGTCCGTCCGTCTGTGTGTCTATGTTGTCAAACTAATTGAGATAGAGACTTCAAATTGTGTATGTACTTAGTATGTAAGAATGGATCAAAGCTTATTTAATATCAGTAACCTTAATTATACGGAATTATTTTTTTTCGGACTCTCGGAAAATTCGTTCCGATAAAATGTTTATAAAAACTTTAGATTTTTTTTTTTTTTTTTTAAACAAAAGGTTGTAAAAGGCAATAAAATAACCCAAATTTTGCATCAAGAACGAAGTCGGTCGGATTAATAGTTGCTGAGATATTTCTAATCCTGTTTTCCACATTCTTCGATTTTTCATGACCCTGTATTTTCTTCAAATTTCAAATCAAAGATATGTTTTAATTGAAAATGAGACGCTTAATCTGACGCAGTAAACTGTTAGTTAATATGATTATTGTTTTTGGAGTTATAAGGATGTTTCTTTTACGCAATCCGGTACTATTTGTGTAGTTTGGTATTTTACATAATTTGTCGAAATGGGGCAATTCATTAATGGAGCATTACTATGTAATACTAAGAATATTTAAATATACTTTTAAGTTTTGTCTTGGAATTGCAATGCATTTAATAAATAGTTTTCACACATTTTATTTCCACATATTATGCAATGCATATCCATGATGGGTAAGTATTACGGTGGCCCCCAACGACTATAGTTTCGTAATCTGGCCGTTAAAACGAGACATTCATACAATTTTATTGTTAAAATGCATTTTCTTTTTCTCAGAGTCTATAAAAAAGCATTTAAACTAAAGAAAAAATTAGTTTTTGATGAATCTAGTCAATGAAGAAGCAGCACGTCAAATTGTATCTCTTTATTATTCCGCAATCCCAATGTCTCAGAGAGAAATTGCTAATCAATTGGGTATTTCATGTCATTCTGTTTGCTATTATATTGATAAACACAAGAAAAATGAAGTTAGTTCATTGCATTCTAAACGGGGTCGTCCTTCTAAAAAACCTGTATCAATTTTTTTTTTTTTTTTTTTTTTTTTTTTTTTTTTCGGAGGCGAAACTGAATTCTGCAATGGCAGAATCTACATTCAACTTGTTTTTGTCTTTTTTTTATTTTTAATGTTATTTCCTTCTTATTTTATTACATATGTGTTATTCTACCATATCGCAATAAATTAATGTCATGTAAATGATTCCCCGGATATTCAAATACCCCGCTTAATCGAATACAACTTGTCGGAACCGTCAATATTTGTTTAAGCGGGGACGACTGTATATCTATATTAAGGTGGGGGCGTAAAATTTCTTGCTGGCCCCGGGTGCTAAAAAACATAGCTATGCTACTGCTTTCTGAACCGGTTTTGAAAGTGAAAATAACTTTATAGAAAATACCTGCGACCAAAATCGAAAAATTGATCAAGAAGCGATCTTGAGGGAAACTTCAGCTATCTAGTGAAAAAAAAAATATTTATAAATGTCAAAATGTGAAAGAGTTATTAGAAAAATGCCTCCCCATAGGAATAGCATTAGTTCGCGAGTGTCTTCGCGGGCAGGAACAGGGGCCTTAAGGATTTAGTGCAGCGCTTCCGGGGCCGTCGCAAAACAAGTTTCTTCTCAAGAAACTTGTTTCACGACGGCCCCGAGCGCTTCCCATCCTTTCTAGGTGCGCTCGTAATTATGTAAACGAGGTGGAACTCGTCGAAATTCGACAAAAGAAAATCTTTAAGAAATTAACTGATTACTATTGAATTGAATTACTATTATGGATATATACTGATTACTATATGAATTACTATTTAACTGATTTTTAATAAATCTACAAAATTAATTACAGTAAAAAATACATCTTCTATTGGTCAGTCTAATTTTCAAACAAATGTCATTTTAAGCTAAAATTAACAAAATACTGTAAAACTCAATTATCCAAATTATTAAACGAAATAAAAGGGAAATTCATTGGATTTTATAACAGACGATATTTTCGAAATAATATCCGTTATATAATTTTAAAATACCATTCAATAGGTATAAATAAATTAAATAATTTATTATGATTTGTTTGATATAATTAGGATGAGCGAAGCGAATCCTCTACTAGTCCACTCAAATTACAATTTGTCGTACGCTTTACAAAAAAACTATTCAATATTTTAACTTCAAATTAAACACAAAAATAAATTATGATCTGTAGATTTGCAGAATATAATTTTTTTTACAGTAAAACGTTAAAAAAATTATTATTTTAATTAATTTATTTTACATGCATTTCCAATACGGACGCATTTTAGCAAATAAATAAAAAATGAAATGCGTATATTTTCAGAAAAAAAAAGTTTAAATCATGGAGTAAATAATTATAGATAGAATCATGATTAATTTATTAAATAAAACACGTTTTCATTATCCCGCAAAATCGTTTGCACAGATGACACTTAAACATTTCAAAAAAATTGTATTATGGATTTTTTTTTTTTTTTTTTTTTTTTTTTTTTTTTTGTAAACTGGCAACAAAATAATTGTAAACAAATAAAATTAATTCTTAAATTTGTTATATAAATGAAAAATTAAAAGATCTGCGTGAAGTTGTTGGTTCAAGCTCTTTATAAATATTTTTGCGAAGGTCGTATTGTGGCTAAATAATATCGACTCATTAATCAGAAGGATTTTATAGAAAAATAAGACTTTAATAAGTTCGCAAACACAACAATAATTATTCGTGAAAACGTCACTGCGAGAATGAGAGAGCGCTTCGTTAAAAGGTAATTCCATTAATTGAGTTGCCATTCGCAGAAAGTAAAAAGTTCTCCCACGCGGAGAGAATTACAGCAATTCTCATACGCTAACATGTATAAAAACGAAGAAATTAAAATAAAATGTTTTACAGTTAAAAATTCATAGTATCAACGAAAGCAGATTTCAAATGTTTTTTCCAGAAAATAGGATTTTGAAGAAGTAACTTTCTTCAAGCTTTCTTCAAATATATTATTCTAAAATAGCTATCAAAGATTATCGGATGTTGATTACAAAGATTGGAAACATGCATATTTCAAACAATTAAAAAACAACAGTGGCTACTTGAAATTGTAAAAACATCTTTAAAAGAGCTTTTAGTTGAAAATTTAAAAAAAATTTGTAAAAGTTTGCTTCGAAAATATCTTATTATGCCAGTTTTACATCATAAATAAAAAATTAAAATGCGCCAAAACATAAAATAACGTTTTTGTTTAATAAAGATGCAAAAAAAATAATAAAAAAATATTGTTACTTTCAAATATCTGTTTTATAAAATAATGCTTCGCGAATCCAAACAAAGCATGGCTTTTGCTAGTTTAAATTTCGTTTTTTATTATTTTTTTAAGATGTTAACATTTATCCACTTAATTTTTAAAATTTTGTTTTCTGTTATAAAGAATTTCTTTTTTTTTTCTCAAGATGTAATGGATACATGAGATATTATTCTGACTGAATTAATAAGATTGAAAATTATTTTTCCCTATTCTGTTATTAAAGTATTTTTCTTACTTTTCAAAATTATTATATTCAAAAATTACTATGCTAAAAATCAAAAATTTACCTGCTTTATTGTAATTAGTATATGTTATACATGACTGTATATTCCTTACATTTTAATGACATTTCATAAGAAATGTATATTTAGTTTACAATGTAAGCACATTTCAAGTAGATATAAGCTAAGCTTTTAAAAATTGGCGTGATAAAATTTTACGAAGGAAATAATAATAATGATTTTGGTTTTCATTATTAAGGAAGGAATTTCTAAAATCACATTGTTAGAGTTTTTAAAAATTGATTTTGATCTAAATCAATGCATCTTGGTTCTGCATATTTTCTATAAATAAAAAACTATAATTTTGCCAAAACTTTTTTTTTTTTTTTAACTACTACTAGATGGTGCCAAATCCATATTTAAAAGCAAAGCATAAAGCTTCATTAATCGATGATATAGGAATCTATTTCATATCCTTCCTATATATATGACTAAAATCACTGCGGAATCATTTCTTATAAAATAATGCATTTTAAAATTAAAAAAATAAATAAATAAAAAATAAAAAAATCAGTATTTAATTTTAATGTTTAGTGAAATTTTCAGAAATTGTGTTTTACTTCGTTAATTATTTTTATTGTTGTGATAAATACTGCTGTATGTTTTGAACAATTGTTGAACTATTTCAGAAATTTAATATCTGAAAAAAAAAAAAAATCTTGTCATTTGTATCGCTATTTTTAAAATATGCTTTTCTACAATACAAACTCTTTAATAATAAAATCTTCATTCTGTTTGTTTCTATGAAGTCTTACGAAAATGAAACGCAGGTCAAAATTCCGTCATTTTTGACAGGGTTTATTTACTAGTCTCAAAAATAAATTGAGATAGTTTTAAAACAAATTGCATTTAAAAGTACACTTTTTTTTCTCTATACGACGGTGTAAAAATTAATTTAAAATGTGCGATATTTAGAAGTGTAAAATTTGCAGTAGCGAAAATTTTAAAACCGAAATTGCAGGGGAAAGTGTTGCCTTTCGCAAAAAGACGTATTCGTTACGCACAAATACGTTTGGCCTTTACGATACAGATAGATACGTAACCACCTATAGTCGTCGTTCAGTTCATCCGTCTCTCCGCATATAACAGAGCAATAACTACCCTACCGAATCATTTGAAATATATAATTATTACATAATTTTATCGAGTCATTTCTAATTTTATGAAAATCGGATGCATAGTTTAATGACAGGGGCAATCAAAAGTATTCTGTTACGTGACGGTCAATGGGGAAAAATAATTTCAAATGTATTTTAATGATGTTACACTTTTCCGAACATAATAAACTTGATATATATCTATGAAGTTTATACAGGGTGTTCAGCGATTAAGACCTTTATTTCAAAATTAAATTTCTCAAAAACAAAGATCGGTAGAATTATGCGGTAAACGGTTTGTTAGTTAGGTAAGCTGTAAAAATATTATTACAGAAGTTTCGAACGGTGAATATTTTGAAGATTGTGTTCTGATTGCAAAGAATACTTGACTTGACATTTTCTTGTTTTAGATTGCTTGCAGAGAACGCGTTTTTCGGCGTACAGTGCCATATTTTAACGATTTTTGGAATTAAATTTTCGGAATTTCTGAAATTCCATGGAATTTCACGGGATCATCCATTATGTAGGGCAGAGGGACGGGAGAGAGGGGGTATTCAATCGTGAGTTACGTTAGAAATCTACTAATGCTTAACCGCTACACCACCACCACCCATATGCAACCTCTGAAAATCTTAATTTGTTAATAAATACATTTTTTAATTTCCTGAGCACATTTTAAAAAAAAAATGTCTAGAACACTTAATAAACTCTAATGTTTTTTAATACTAGAACGAAGTTTTAGTATTCACAAAAATAAGTAAATGAAAACTATTTAAAAACGCTTTAATTAGCTGGTGATTCGCCGCTACCCTACCACCCCCATACGCACCCTCTGAAAAACTCAATTTGGTTAATAATTTTATAATTTCTTGAGCACATAAAAAAAAAAGAAAAAAAAAATGTATAGAACAAAGTTTTAGTATTCGCAAGAATAAACAAATGTACGCGAATTAAAAAACATACATGCAGACGATTTTGTTTTGTTTTGTTTGTTTTCTTTTAACCCTAAACTGATTTTGAAAGCTTTGAAATAGGATTCTTTTCACGTATACAAATATTCATTTTACAGATGCCACCTTTTCTATAATATCGCAGATTAACTTATTTATTCTGACAAAATTGAAGTAAATACAGTCCGAAATAATTTTGACTGTGTAGTCACGTTTTAAATATAAAGATTGAAATACAATGTTCTAAAGAATGGAATTTCGCGTTTTATGTTCATCTCATTTCTAGTAACTCAATTTATGGAATGACTCTTGGGAGCGCAAGTCGGAAAATTAAATTTATGTTCTCCTAGGCAGCTAATACCGTTATGTCATGGAGTTTTAAATCATTTTGCGTTTGTTTCATCACATTGAAGTAGATGTTCTTTTTATGTAGCCTTTTATGATTTTCATCTGCGAATAACATTGATTGCATCCCCTCTTTTTTTCGGGGGGAGGGGGGGGGGGTAAGAGAACATTACAAAATATTTACGGAATAAAAAAAAGGAAGCAATTTTTATTTATGATACTGCGCTGTTGTGTTGGTTGCATCTGCATTGTATGGCCATTATATCACTTCTTTCAATAAAAAAAAAATAATGAATCTAGTTTTTTTCAACATTAAAATTTTTTTATAATATTAATTTTATTAAATTTCTTTTTATAAATCAGAAGTTATGTCATTCCTCTTTTATAATGACATTCTAAATCAATGTTCTCTACCGTTGTATCGCGAAAATTTTCATCAAAATCATAAGATTCTGTGAACTAACAAAAATATGCGTTAAAATTAAAATAATACGTTAAAAATGCGAAAATACTTTAAAATTAACTAAATTTATGTTTGGAGCAATACATTATAAGCAGATAAAACAACATTTTTAGCACCAGAACATTTTAACTTACAACTGACTAGTATCGATAGCTTTCACTGAATGCTACCGAAACTAATCTGTTATGAGCTCAAAAGTTTGGTTCTAAAAATATTATGCACTGATAGTCAAAGAGCCGACTGCACAAAATCTTATGTCGAGCACAAGAAAAAATCCTTTATTTTATGGAAGAGTAGCAATAGGGGAATCTCCATGTCCGCCGAAGCGAAATGGTGCATAAGCCAAAAATTAATACCACTAGTCGTTGTCTCGTAGGCTTAGCACTGTGTTTATTTTACAATCAAAAGCATGAAAACATGGAAAACACAATGCTAATCCTATGAGTCAACCACTAGTGGTATCAATTTTTGGCTTGTGCACCACTTCCCTTCCGGCAGACATGGATTATGAGATTCCCCTATTACTACTCATCCATAAAATAAAAGATTTTTTCTTGTGCTCGATGGCATAGGGTTCTTTGCGGTCGGCTCTTGGACTATGATGGTGGCATGCTGAATGCTACTGAAATCAATCATTTCTGCTGTAAGTTATAATGTTTTGCAATTTTTCATCAACTTATATTTTAAAATTGTACATTGTGTAATTTGCTATGCAATGAGATTTAGTGTCATAAAATTGCATTTCCTTCAAGAATTGTTCCAATAATTGGATATTCTGAATAAAGAAATTCAGAGAACATCAATGAAAATTGTAATTAAAAATGCATTTTACACTCAAAGGATAATGAGTAAAGGGCATCAAAATTAAAGGATAATGAGTAAAATTATGCTCAATCATCAATATTGCTACTAATGCTCAATGCATAAATTATGTTAATTAAATACTATTGAATACAAAATTTCACTTCCGCGCATACGTTACCGTCGTAAATATGCAAATTAGATTATTGTCAGTGTGGTGTGCCATGGCCGCATGTTAGAATTCTGGTCTATAGTGTTGTTTAAAGTAAATGAGTTGTCCGAGAGTTATCGGTGTTTATTAGTTTTGGCTCAAAGGCATCATTTAAGTGAAAATCAAGAGTGGCGAATAAAGTCGAGGGAAGTCAAATATAAATGGAAGTTGCCCAAAAACTAAATATTTCTCAAAGTGTCCTATAAAGATTTCGAGCCACTGTAATCAACTTAATTTCCAAGCCTACGGTCGATGGCGCTACTCGTCCTGTGAGAGATAGTTTTTTCCCCGATTTGTGTGTGAGCCAGGATTTTGTGAAATTGTGAGAATGGTGTAGCACTGTTTCCTTGTTTATGGAATGTTATAAAGAAATGCTATTACATTTTTTTTTTTTTTTTTGTGATCGTCTTTGTGATTGTGAAATGTGTAAAATAAATTTAAAAAAGACAAGAACGTCTTTTCTTTGAGTTCACCGTCTGCATTCTTTAGTCAACTCTACCTGTTGTTCTATTGCACCGCTTTTTAAGCCTTGGATAATAGACAGACAGCTTGTTTAAGGAAGACGACAGGCAACAATTGCATCCAAATACCGTTTTCTGTCATTTTCGTCTCGAAGAAACAGCAGAGTTAGACGTGGTTTCAGATCTTCAGGGTTCCACTATGCTATTTGAAGGTTTAACGAGCGAGAATTGTATGCGAAAAAAACATTACTTTGTGTCGCACTCATTTCAACTTCCAAAGTGGTCCGTTTAAACTATTAACATCGTCATGTTCAGCGGAGCCAACAAGACTGTTCTCGAACGGAATATTTCACGGACGGACAACTGAAGGCAAGTTGCGTGTTCTTTCCTCTCACCAGATCAAAACGCGTTTAGAATGAGTGTTCATCGAGCTCAGTTTTCATGGCTCCATTGAACATGACGACGACAACAGTTTAAATGGGTTTCTTAAGTTGGAGTGAATAAAAACACAAACTGTTGGTCTTCTCGCTTATAGCCCACCCTTGTTAACTCTCGTGCAGCAGTAGAACGGATAATTCACGTTTCTGTGGCAACCTGAAAGTCTGAAACTAAATCTCTTGTAGTCGCTTCACGGTTCCTGCGAGCCCAAAATGACAGAAAACGGTTTTCGGATCTTTAACCAGGCGGTCTATCAACAGATCCAGTACTTAAAAAGCGACTCTAAGTTCTTGATATATTCAAATCTTAGGCGACCACCCTCGATTTTACCAATTAATCGCCACTCTTGACCTTCACTTAAATGATGCCTTTGAACCATAACTAATGAATAATGGTCACTCTGAGGCACCACATTCGCTTTAAACAGCACTACCGACCAGAATTCTAGCATACATCCATTACCAACCTAAATCATTAAAAGTATCGGAAAATAAAATACAGTCGAACCTCGTTATCCGGACACTCTCGGAACCAGAAAAAAGTGTCGTCATAAGCGGAGTGTCGTGGTAACCGAAGTTAGAGAAAAATTTATTTGTAAAAAGCTGTATTTTTAATTAATTTAAGACAATTTTAAATTCACAACTGTTTTTGCTTTTTTAAGAATAAAATATTATTAAACAAAATAAACACAAAAGCAAAATTGAAAAGAATAAAAATAAGATTTCTGATGACTTTCCTTTCTATTATTACATGAAATACTGATGAATTAAGGTCTGTGTATCCCTAGATGCGCGTCCTACAATTCTTTTTCTATATTATACAATGAATTTTGAACAATATCCTATGTTTCAGAAAGGCATGTTAGGTAATAGTTTCAATGCAATGCAGTTCTTCGGTTGTAGTTATGGAGGTTTGTTTTGTTATAGCTCCATATCACTTTCGATCCCCGAGTCTGAAGAAATTTCTCTTTTTTACAATTTCAGAAATCATTACACCTACGTCTTTATCAAAATCGATGTACATCTGGATGTCTCCTGCTATAACTATTTCACGTTCTACCCGTAAAGCATGGTGACGTCACAGCAACGTTGTTGTGAAGTCACATTGTGACTGTGACCATCGATTGTCGATGTGAAGTCACAGTCACTAAAATGTGAAGTCGTTATGACCGTTTTAGAGCTCTTTTGTGACGTTTCACAATGTGACAAATTTGTAAAAAATGTGTCATTTGTGACTAATTTGACATTAACATTGTGACGAAACTGTGACAAAAGCGACGATATTTAAATTGCTAGAAACATGTTTTTTAAAGTAAATAACATGTTTTGAAGGATATTTATAAATTTCTAAAGATAAGAAAGTCATATCTCAGTCACAATGTGACGTCACTGAGTGGTGGATTTGGTCACAGATGTGATGTGACCAAAGTGACTCACTGTAACCATGCATGCTATTAGGGTAACAACTCTTTAAACCTTTCCGGCGCGGACAAATTATGTTCGTAAAATGAGAAATAGTTGACTGTCACCAGAATTTACCAAAGACTTTTTTAGAAATTAACCCCTTCGCGACGGGAGCCTTTTACGAAATGTTTAATGATTCGTTACCGGTTTAAAAAAAAAAAAAACAGAAATTTGTGTCTTTGTGTCGAGAAAATGCTCCGACTAGATAAAGTAAATTTTACAATATAATTTTACTGGTAGAGATAAAGAAGGATTCTTAAGCTTTTTTGCTGCACGTATACGTGTCGCTCGTCCCCAAGGGGTTAAGAACTCCCTGATTTAAGTTGTCATTGTAAAAGAGTAAAATTTTACTAAATATTATTGGTGCCGTTTGGAATTTAAATTAGGTGTGCCCGGAGTGGACACACTGCGCCACTAAACAATATTGGAAGAGGGATCTCTTCTTCATTACCTTATGCACTCGAAATTTGATGAATTTGGATGAAACCAGCATTTCTTAAACAGTTATGAATTGTCTTGGATATTCTTGTCATTTTGCTACTTGTCCGTTTCTTGTTTGTATTGCTCTCTCAGTGTGAAAACGCAGTGGACGAATAATAGAGGACTGGAAGAAATAAGAACTCGCAAGAAGAAATCTCCCTTTTACTGATTTGGTTATTCATAGTGTGTGGGTTTTTTTAATTCAAATAAATGATTGAAATAAAGTTTATGCTTTATGTGTCAATGAGTATTTTAGACACTTTTGTGAAAAGTTTGGCTAAGACATTTCTTATCGCTTCATTTTCGTGCTTATAAAATGGATTATGAAAAATGGACAATTTTCCTAAACCGTCGGGTTATCCGGAGTTGACAATTATTCAGCGACGTAAAATCCGGAGTTTATTTACATTGAAATCGTACACAGAAAATCGGGATTTTGAAAAACTGACGCGATAAGCGGGTTAACGTGAAAACCGTGTGTCGGAATATCGAGGTCTGGCGGTATATGATAGTTGAATATTCAGTAAATTTTTTAAAGCCGATCAAATTAACTGATTTTTTAGAGGCGAGACGAAGGTTGACGAGCTTAGCTCGTAGGGGGCAGAACGTCCTAGTTTACAAAAATATCATTTGCGTTTTTCATTAATCATGCTTACTTTACTTTACCTTTCATAGTTCTTCCTCCCTGATTCGGAATTTCATAAAATATCTGTTTTTTCATTTATTTATTTTTTATGTCGTCAGACGATTTTTTTTTTTTTTTACTTTAAAAACTTCAACTTAAGCTTTACCAGATCTGTTGTTTATTCTGAATTAGTTTCGAATCTTCGAACAATCTATCCTTGATCTACTTATTCTTTTAGAGCTTTTCTTCGATTTTTTGAGACAGAAAAAAATGGAGTAGAAATTTAAACTTGAGTAAGACATTTTATTAGTACGAGCTAAATTTATTTCGAATGTAAATCTATGGATAAGTTTAAAGAAAATCAAGGTGACCCTAAATCTAAATTTGGAAAACGAAAACAAATCACCAGGAATAAATTCCAAGTGCCAATTAAGTGCCAAGATTTAAAAAGTACGATAAGAAAACAAACTAAGAATACTGCATCTGGAGAAAAAGTCTCGCTTGATGTTAAAGAAACGGATAAAAATCCAGATGCGGACGAAGTTCCGTCTAAGGGAAAAGCGAAGAAGGAAAATGGAGTGTTACGCATTGAAATGGAATATGAAGCCTTCTCTGATTATTCTAATATAACAATACCACTGATGGGCGAAAGTGTTTTTAAGAACGATGAGAAGCCTTTCACTAAGTGTTATGATTTAGCTGAGGAGAGAAATAAACAACGATTTGCTTATATGAAAGAGACCGGAGAATATGATGAATTTTTAAAATTTAGAGAAACAAAATCAAACTTATCTGAAAGTGATAAGAAGAAGAATGATATGATAAAAAAGCAAAAAGATATAAATCTAGCATGTTTTATTACAGAATTATGTGAAAAAATTCTGAAAGAGTTAAAGGATAGTAAAGATAAAATAAGTGAGAAAAAAATAGTATGCTATCTTAGAAAAATTCTTCTTGCCCCTGCAACCCCGACTTGTCTACTCTATGTTCCACATATAGTTCACATGATAGCATATATCAGAGGGAATAAAGGAATTAGTAAAATTCTTCGATTAGCTGCTAATGAATGTTACGATAAATGCCGTGTTATGTTTCCCATACCACCTGGTTACAATTTTGAAACTGTATACACTTCAGAAATGCGAAAATTTTTGCCTGATGCTTTTGAGAAATTCGAAAATAAATTATTGGATTATGGTGATATAGATGATATTCTTGAGGATTATGATTACGAGTATTACAATACTTTGATTACTGTGCTTTATAATGCAAGTATTAAAATTTCGAATAAGTCCAATACCCAAGCAGAATTTTAAAAATTTGCTTCATTTATTGTATGCAAGTATAATTCGACTTGATTATTATTCGTCATTCTTTTAAAATCTTTTTACAAGTCTTAATTTATTTATTTTCATAAATAGTTACTTCCTATTTACTTTTCCTGTAATTGTAGGTTTACATTGTATTGTATATTCATATTAAATGTTAAAATTATTTGTAATGTCGTAATGAAATGATATTATTTAAATCTATATAATAGTAGAATTTTTTTATGATATTATGATGTTTTTTTTCTTTTTTAACTTTTATTGCATTACAAAAATTGCTCAACATTTTAACGTGATATTATTCATCATTAATTTTTTTAATTGCGTAATGTTTTTCGCAAATTTGCAGCAATTTCTGCTATTATATAAATTTTGAGGTATTTTTTAAACTAGATTTATGCAGTAATTTATATCTACTATTAGATAGTAGCAAACAACTTCCAATAGTATTAATGAGCATTATTTTTTTAAGTACTTAATTTTTATTTGCACATTCCAGATCATATTACATAAAATTTGAATTTTTTATATTTTTCGAAGATTATATTGACCGATTTGTGTGTTATGGCTTTATGCAGGGTACCAAAAGAGTTTGCTTAAAGATTACCAATATTATTGAATAAATATAAGCTTGAATTAAAAAAAAAAAAATTGAAAAAGAAAATACACTTTTGAAATTTTAAAATTAATTGAGAATTTCCATTTTTTTTTGCTTTGCGAAAATTGCCTTATATAGGGTAGATGTGCCAGTAAAAAAAAAAAAAAAAAAAAAAAAAAAAAAAAAAGTTATTTTTTTTTTCTTAACTCTCTTTTGCATGCTTTATAATCTGGATTATTTTTCTGCATTTTTTGTCAAAGCAATTAGGAAGCAGAAAATAAAGTTTCACAGTTTCTCTGTTTTTCATTAAAAATCTTAATGAACATGGTAAGAGTTGCCTTTATTTACTTAATTTATATCTTCCTTATTTTCTTGTAAAAATTAAATGTTTTTATTTGGATATTAATTTTATATACCAATGGTCATTTACAAAATTTCATTTATTTTTAAGATTTTAGGCGGAGTATCCATTATTGAAATACAGGGCTTCCATTACTGAGCTTTTGTGTGTTTTCACGTATTTCTATTATTTAAAATTAAATTTTTATTTCTATTAGGAAAGGTAACTATGGGATTAGTTAAATAATGTTGAAAGATTAATATAATATGAAAAAAAAAAAACTGGAATATAATAATAATAACTATTCATTAAAAAATATTTTAAAAGAAAATCTTTAAGGGGCTCCATTGCTTTCACATTTAATTATATTAAAAAAAATGCTTTTTAAATTATAATAATGATGTATTTTGCAACATAAATTTTGCCCCTTAAAATTATTTTTATCTACTGGTTTTGACTTTGAAATTTCAGATAATTTGAAATATACGTGTTACCTGGTATGATAAAAATAATATCTGTGAAACTGGAAAAATCCTGGATTTTTATAATGCCGCTATCATTCCTTAAAATTATTATTATTATTATTATTATTTTGTATTCAACTTAAAAAAAAAACTTAGTTCATTCTTATGTTTGCAGTACTATTACTTTTCGCTGAGATTTCAAATTTTAAATTTTTTCTATGTTTTTAACTAACCCTTTTCGGCACGGGCAAATTTTGTAATAAAATGAATAATTATCAACTGCTCCCGGAATTCGCAAACGATTTTTAGCACTTTCCAACAAAGTTGAAAAGTGCTTATGCATTCGGTTTGTCTGGCCGTCTGGCCGGATGGCCGTCTGTCCGTCTGTCCGTCTGTCCGCGCTCTAACTCCCGTAAATATACTCGGATTGCTATGAAATTTTTATACGTTATTGAGCTTTACCCTAGCACGAACTCTATTGAAAATGAAGTATCTACCATGATTAGTTTATCTACAGGGCGAATCAAATTTTCCCGTTACATTACGGCCTATGGGGAAAAATCGTTAATATACTCGGATTGCCATGAAATTTTAGGACCTTATTGACGTTTACCCTAGCACAAGTCCTATTGAAAATGAAGTTTCTACCATGATTAGTTTATCTACAGGGCGAATCAAAAGTTTCCCATTACATTACGACCTATGGGGGAAAATCGTTAATATACTCGGATTGCCATGGAATTTTAGGACGTTATTGAGGTTTACCCTAGCACGAACTCTATTGAAAATGAAGTTTCTATTATGATTAGTTTATCTACAGGGCGAATCAAAAGTTTCCCATTACATTACGGCCTATGGGGAAAAATCGTTAATATACTCGGATTGCCATGAAATTTTAGGACGTTATTGACGTTTACACTTGCACAAGTCCTATCGAAAATGAAGTTTCTACCATGATTAGTTTGTCTACAGGGCGAATCAAAAGTTTCCTATTACATTACGGCCTATGGGGAAAAATCGTTTCAAAGGAATTTTAAAGATGCTATACCCTGTCAAACATTAAAATATGCATTCTATAAAATATAAGATGAAAATGTGGCTATTATTCATTTACAGGGCCACACAAAAGAATTCCATTAGATAGTGGTAAAAGGAGGAATTGTGTGTGACATATTTTAAATATATTAAGCTTTTTCCTGTATAATAAAATTGATATATGTCACTGAAGCTGAATATAAATTATACGCTACTGTCTTGCATAATATGAAGTACATAGCATTTACAGGGCCATACAAAAGATTTCAAATAGTATATTTTTTCCGAAGTACCGTATATGTGTCCGATGATGGCTGATGGAGGGATGAAATGCATTTTAATTATGATATTCGCGTTTATATTTCGCTAAATATATGCACATTATATGGTGTGTATAAATGTTATAGTTGATATACAGGACTACCCAAAAGAGCTCACCAACGTTACTGAATATGAGCGTAAATTTTTTAAACGTGGTTCTTAAATAAGCTATGCATTTTTACGCTGAGCTGCATTCAATTTACTGAGAAATGTTTGCAGAATATAGATAAAGGGATATACAGGGCCATGCAAAGAATTCGGTACATGGACGCCTATGAATGATGATTTATGAGAATGTGATTTCAGTTGTTTTAAAAGTGTTTCAGTTTACAATAAACTTTAGCCTAATGCTGACGTGTAATAAAGATACAATGTAAACTTCAGGGCTGAACAAAAGTATCCAAGTATGTTTCCATCTAATAGTATGAATTGCTGAAAAAGAAATTTAAGGCTACTGGGTATTTTCTTGCTAAGCTAAATTTTCCCGTTATATGAACTGACATATGAAATACAGGGCTGTTCTAATGTACTGGAATACATATTTGGGTATATTTGGCTATACACTATTATTTCCCTAAATAACAAAGTTTTGTTAAAGATTTCATTAAGTGTTGGAAAGTGCTTCATAATCTATGCTTAACGCATGATTTTTCTTACTTGTTTTAGATATTAAGAACGCTTTAATTTAAGCTTTCATTATAAAAGCAAAATTTTACTAAAATATTATCGGTGCCGTTTGCAAGTTTGGAATCAAAATTAGGTATCCCGGACAGGGTATACAGTGTGCCGGAAAGGGTTAAATATGCATTAACAAATTTTAGATATCATTATTTATGGATCTTTGCATATAACAAGATTTGAACTGCTACAATAAATTGTAAGCCTCAAACAAAGAGAAAAAAAAATAGAATTATTATGCGCAATACTTATAATGCTTTACAAGGTTAGGTCTCCAAGCGTAAATTTTAGAAAATTAAAAAAAACTTCGAAAATTTGTAAGATGTATTTTGTGTGTGTGTGTGTGTGTATGTCTGTCTGTGTGTGTGTGCGCGCGTGTGTGCGAGACAGAGAGAGAGAGGACCTGAATCTACTTAGAGGGGGGGGGGGGTAAATGTTTATCCTCTAAATTGTAAATGTTTATTAAATTTAATTTTATAACTCATCAGTGCTAAAAAATAATAAAACATTTATTTAGATAAAAAATTGCTTTATTTAATTAGTTCCTCCGATTACTAAGAAAATATTAATTGTTAATAGCATAAAAAAACGTTAATATTAAATAAGAATATCCAGATATTCTCTCAAAATTCATGTTATATATTTAAAAAAGATTTTGTTAATTTGTATGTTTTAAATTTCAGAATATTCGTATTTGATATTTTGTAAGCATTCATAGAAAAAAAAATAAACTTTACAATAAAATGTTTCTGCATCAATTTTGAATTATGAAATACATCGAAAAAGATTCGTGTATGTGTGTGTGTGTAGGGGGTTTACTAGTGATATAGTAAAGAGTATACGGTAGTATAAGCCGTTTACCGTCTGGATTTAAAAAAAATCATCGTATACCACCTGTTTTTAAAGAAAGCTACAGCATGTACACTCTAGGGCAGCTATACTCAATTTGCAGGCAGTTTTTTTTACCCGGCAGTCTTTCATGTGCGACCCGAGATACATTCCATATTTTAAAATTTAATAGATGTACATAAAAGTATATAAAACCTTAAATGCTGCTTTATTTATTTTCGTACGAAGACATAGTGTACCCTGTTTTTCGTAATTTAAAATTATTTTAAAATTTCTGAAATGCCGTTTTTTTTGTCAAATTTTTAAAAACCCTTAAGAGATCCGTGTGATGTGTTTTTTCCCACTATTTTAATCATAGTCCAAGAGCCGACCGCACAAAACCCTAAGTCATCGAACACAAGAAAAAATTCATTTATTTTATGGAAGAGTAGTAATATGAGGAATCTAATGATCCATGTCTGCCGGAAGCGAAGTGGTGCATAAGCCAAAGATTGATACCACTAGTGGTTGACTCGTAGACTTAGCGTTATGTTTTCCTGCACCCAACTTTCCATGTTTTCATACTTTTAATTATACGGCAAACAGAATGTTAAACGTATGAGTGAACCACTAGTGGTTATCAATTTTTGGCTTATGCACCTCTTCGCTTCCGGCAGACATGGATCATTAGATTCCTCATATTACTACTCTTCCATAAAATAAAGGATTTTTTCTTGTGCTCGATGATTTAGGTTTTGGTGCGGTCGGCTCTTGGACTATCAAGAATCAAACCGGATTTTTTTTTAAATTCATGGTACAAACTTTAAAGGTTGGTAAAGGATACTGTAACAATAATTTATTGTATAGGACGGTCTGGGAGCAAGTATTGTGTTGAGGTACAAACAAAAAACGAGTAATTTGGCTCTTTTTTTATTTCAAAATTTCACATTCACACCAGAAAATTTCTATATTATTCTTTTCTTTATTTAAGAAAAACATTTTATGATTACATTAAGGAACAATTCTTTTTTAAATTTTCCGGTATAAAATAGAAATTTTTATATTTAAAAAAAAAAGAAAGAAAGAAAGATACGCATATTCGCGCATTTTGTTTTTGTGTTTTTGTCAGTATTGCGATTTTTTAAAAATTATTATTATTAAAAATTTCGATTTCATGCTGGAAATTATCAAAGAAAAGTTTTTTCTTTATTCAATCATGTTAAAATGTCTGTCTTAAACAGGGTTCGCCCAAGTGGGCCCAGCCCGAAAAAACTCGCACGGGTTTTTTCGGGCGGGCCCACTTGAAAAAACCCATGAAAAACCCATTTGTGGGTTTTTTCAAATTTTTTCGTTTTTTAACAACTGTATCATTATTTAATCTAAGGTATGAGAATGCAAAGATAATGCTAATTCAAAATTTTTCAAAAGAACCAGATTTAAAGGAATTTCTAAACATTGATAAAATGACAAAAAAACAGCTTGTAAAGAAGTAAAATTTGTATGCCTGTATTTTAAAATGCACCCAAATGCTTTAAATCTTAATGTATACCTAAAGGTGGCATTTGAATCTTGAACCCCATCCTGATTGCTTGCATTGTTATATCTTTTAAGACTAATCACTCCATTTATTATCCTGTTTGTTTCAATCCTTAAAGAAAGTGTTGTACAGTAATTTTCAACACAATGACAGATTATAACAGAAAAAAAGAGTGAAAAAAATAAGTTTCCTCATGGATTTTGCCAGTTTCTCTTTTCTTTACATTCAGCACAAACTATTCCTACTTCAATTAAACAATACTTTTCTACATTTGATCTGATTTGGAGCAAATTACATAATCATTTAGGAGTTTATTAAGCAGCAAAGCTAGTGAAAGTATTTCCATTTGTGATCTAAATTTACAAATGTCATAGACACTGACTTCTATGACTATCTAATTTAACATTTAATACTGTAGCAATACATGTATAGTAAATTTTGCTAAAAATTTCAAAAATATTATAAATCTCCTAAAAAAAAAAAAAAATCGACTGTTATTTGAATTAAAGTGAATGAAAGAAACTATATAAATTTAGCATGTTTAATTTAAGGTAGAATTATTGTGATTTTCCCAACCCAAGAGGCTTTTTTTCTGAAAAAACCCAAATGGGTTTTTTCAAAATTTCAACTTTAAATTACATTCCCCTATCACTACTTTTCCATTAAAAAAAAAAAAAAAAAAGATTTTGTTTTTTTGTACTCGATAACATAGTTTTTTGTGCTGGTGGATCTAGGACTATAATGTAGTGCAAGAAGAAGTCGTAAATTGTACGTCAAACGTGGCAAATGAGGTGCATTCGTTAGTTTTATAAATATTCAGATCTTGGTGCAGTAGCTATTGCACTCCTGTACAAAAATGCAAATACAAATTTTATTACGATTATATATATTAAATTCAGTAATACGAAAATAATAGAACTCTATCGAAACTAGGACTTGATCATCATGGCAACCTAAAATCATTACCTATCATTGGATATCATTGAATTAACAAAGTATGACAGGATTTAATAGAATAGATTTAATGACATAAAAACATGAATGATGGTGTATTCAAATAGAGAAAAGAATTCATGTATAAACTGTATCTGTTCTTGAACATGTCTAAAACGCGACCAAAAAATAAAATATGAACATAAAATTTCAAAACACGCTTTTCAATACCGTACTTCTGGAGGCTATTCCTATAAACAGACGGAGTAAGAAAAATATTGTCCATAGTGTCGTTATAAAAGTATGAAAGATAGCGATTGATTTTAACCTAACGGTGAAAGATTTCAACTTAAACATTTTATGAAGATTTCTTTTCAAACGTATAATCGGTATTGCATATCAATCCCGAAAACAGCCATCATTTGTTACGACAGAGATGGATGAGGTCATGGTACCCGAAAAATGCTCTATTCAAACGGATAAACATAACAACCCAATTACAGAAAGTTGCTGTCAATATAGTGATAACATCATTCAATCTTCTGTAACCTGGTAATTATTTTTTTAAACAAGGCACATTACCATATTTTTAGAGGCTGCGAAGTCTGTTGCTGGCGGGCGTAGCTCGCAGGTGATTGAGTATCCTAGTTTACCTATAAATGTGTGTTCATGCAATAAAAAAAACATACAATGTTTTTTTTTTATGTGCCCACAGATTCTGTATGTACGTACATACTACAATGAAAATGTATGTAATAATGTTCGTAACGCGATAACTCCTGATATAAATATCGGATTTTCTTCAAGTTTTGGATATAGGTTTCTTTTGACAGTACGCTTCTCTGATTGGTTTTTAGAGTTCATGAAATATAAATAGGGGAAACGGAGGGCAGAATGATTAATCCCTGTTTAACTTAGATAAATGGGTTTTTCATTCACATACGTCAGATTTGCTTCAAGTTTTGTATATAAGTTTATTCAGATATGGCATTCCCTTGATCAGTTTTAGGGGCTCATTGCTCAAGTAAGAGGGGGTAGGGGATGGGTGCTAATTATCCCTTAATTTAGATAAATAGATTTCTCACTTAGAAATATTGAATTTACTTCAAATTTTGTACATTGGTTCATTTTGCTAAGGCGCTTTCCTGGTTAATTTTGAAAGTTAATTAGTTAAGTATAAAAGGGGCAAAACAAGGGACTATCTTCTCCCTCCTTAATTTTGATGAATGAGTTTTTCATGCAGAAATATCCGATTTGCTTCAAATTTAGTACACCGATTTATTCTGGTAAGGCGCTTCTCTGATAAGATTTGGAGTTTGATTGGTTTGTCAAAAAGGGAAAGATTGGAGAAGCTAATCCCCCCTTAATATATTTTTCAAGGGGCATTATTCTTTGAAAAAATTAGGCTGTAATACACACTTAGTGTCAACTCAACGTTATCAGTTTAACTGGGCAATATACATACAAATTTAAAATAATATCGGACAACTTTGACTTTTAACAACGATATATAAAAAAAAAAAAAACCTACAACATAAACATTTGTTCATCCAATAAAAAATAAGCAGACGATATACTATTTTATAATATCCGACAACTTTGACTTTTAACGCTAACATCAAAAAACTACGACATGTTTAACTTCGTTAGAAATATCGCGTTGCAACCTAGAAAACTCTGTTTTTTTTTTTCCAATAACCTTTTTCCAGAATATCAATATGATATTATTAGATTTTAATTTCAATTTCAATTGCATGTCCGATAAAATCATGTCCATAAAGAATAACAAACGTTTGTTCAAAATTAAATAAACTTCTGACACTCGGCATCATGTTCCGGTAAACAATTTCCAAAATGGATTTCTTCTTGAAAAAAAAATTAATTTTTGATTTTTTTTTTTTAAATGTTTTTAACTTGTTTAATACTTGACGTGTGGTGGTGGCCTGTAAATTAAGTGATGAAACTTTCGATATTTTCTTTGAAATTGAGTTAGGTTCTGCGATGTTTTAATTTAATTTTCCATACGATTATTATGTTTTGGAAATGATTCCGCAAGAAAGCGGAAGTGCGATGTGTGCATTAAAACCTCTTTTATTCGAAACTCTTTTAACCAAAACTCTCGGTTAATCGAAATCCACTTTTAAATGTTTTTTTTTTTTTTTAACTATTACATTCCTAATCTATTATGAAACCTATCTGTTTTTTAGTTTACAGAATTTCAACGCCTGGGAGCTTATGAACCTGCCCGTTCTGTATGTGCGTACGTAGGCATATAACGAGATAACTCTTGATAAAATATCGGATTTACTTGAAATTTTGGATATAGGTTATTCTGATAAGGTGCTTCCCTGATTAGATTTGGAAGTTGATCAGTTAGATAGAAATACGGGAAAATGGGGGAATCTAATCCCCCTTAATTTATTTTTAAATGGTCAATATTATTTGTAAAAATTAATCTGTAATATACACTTAGTGTGAATACCCTGTGAGCTTAATGCCATCAGTTTAACTGGACAATATTCTTTTTATTTTAAATTTAAAATAATGTTCGACAACTTTGGCTTTTAACTCCGATATAAAAAAAAAAGGTACGACATAAACATTTATTCATTCAATAAAAAATAATCAGACAATGGTTTTTTTACAATATCCGACAACTTTGACTTTTAACGCTATTTTGAAAAACTTATATATGTGTAGCTTCCTTTGAAATATTTCGTTATAACATAGAAAACTTAAGCTTGTTTTATTTTCTTTCGAAAAAACTTTTCCAGAATAGCAATATGATATTATTAATTTTTAATTTCAATTTCAATTGCATCTCCGATAAAATCATGTTCCATAAGAATAACAAGGTTTGTTCCAACAGTAAATAAGTGTCTGACACTCGGTATCATGTTCCGGATAACAATTTCTGAAATTGATTTCTTTTGGGAAATACACGAAGATATTAACTTTTGGAATTATTTTTTGAAGCCCTTTCTTTTCTTTCTTTCTTTCTTTTTTTTTCTTTTTTTTAACATTTTTAGCTCACAGGCTATCATAGCCTGACTGTATGTATGTGCGTTGTGTATGTGTGTATGTATGTTGTGTATGTATGGGCATACTATGTATGCCCGTTCTGTATGTATGTGCGTACGTAACGCGATAACTCATGATAAAAATATCCCATCCACTTGAAATTTTGTATATAGGTATATCCTGATAAGGCGCTTCCCTGATTAGTTTTTGGAGTTCATTCGATATGTATAAGAGGGGGAACGGAGGGCTCATGCCTCTCCCCTTAATTGATATGAATGGGTTTTTCGTGCAGAAATATTAGTTTTTGTTCAAAATTTACACATAGGATCATTCTGATGAAGCGCTTCCGTGATTGGTATTAGGTGTTCATTGGATAAATATAAACAGGGGAAATGGGGGTTCTAATTCTCCTCCCCTTAATTTATATAAATGGGTTTTTCACGCAGAATTGTCAGATTTCGTTCAAATCTCTGAATAGTTTTGGAAGTTTAATGGTTAAGTATATAAAAGAGAAGGATAACTCTTCTTAAATTATATAAATGGGTTTTTATTAAGAATTTTCCGATTTGCTCTAAATTTTGGATACGGATTTTTTATATGATAAAGCATGTCCCTGATCAGTTTAGAGGGTTTAATGATTAAGTATAAAAAGGGGAAAGGAGGGAGCTGATCCCCCCTCCTTAATATTTTTTTCGAACGGAACTAACCCTTGAAAATGTATAAGGCTGTAATGTACAATTAGTATGCGTAGCCTGTGAGCTCAATGCCATCAGTTTAATTGGGCAATATTCTTTTTATTAACTTAATAGGTGGCCTGTAAATTAAGTGATGAAACTTTCGATATTTTCTTTGAAATTGAGTCAGGTTCTGCGAAGTTTTAATTTAATTTTCCGTACAACTATTATGTTTTGGAAATGATTCCACAAGAAAGCGGAAGTGCGATATGTGTGGTAGAACCTCTTTTAACCAAAAACACTCGGTTAACCTAAATACACTTTTAAATATTTAACTATTACATTCCTAATCTATTTTGAAACCTCTCTGTTTTTTAGCTTTCAGGCTATCAAAGCCTGGGAGCTTATGAGCCTGCCTGTTTCGTATGTACATGTGTATGTATGTAACGCGATAACTTACGATAAAAATATCCGATGTACTTGAAATTTTGGATATAGGTTTATTCTGATAAGGTGCTTTCCTTATTAGATTTGGAGGTCGATCGGTTTGCTATAAATAGGGGAAATGGGTGAAGGGATCTTCCCCACTTAATGTATTTTTAAAGGGTCACTATTCTTTGGAAAAATTAAGCTGTAATATACACTTAGTGCGAATAACCTGTGAGCTTAATGTCATCAATTTAACTGGGCAATATGCCTCTTTTTAAAATTAAAATAATATCCTACAAATTTGACTTTTAACGCCTATGTAAAAAACTACGACATAAACATTTATTCATTCAATAAAAAAAGAGCAGACAATGTATTTTTTATAATATCCGACAATTTCGACTTTTTAACGCCATATCGAAAAACTTCGATATGTTTAACTTTGTTAGAAATATCTCGTTTATAACCTAAAAAACTCATGCTTTTTTTTTCGAAAAAACTTTTCCAGAATAGCAATATGATATTATTAGATTTTAATTTTAATTTTCAATTGCATCTCCGATAAAATCATGTTCCATAAGAATAACAAGTTCTGCTCAAAAGTAAACAAGTTTCTGACATTCGGTATCATGTTCCGGATAACAATTTTCCGAAATTGATTTCTTCTGGGAAATACGAAGATATTAATTTTTGAAATCATTTTTTTTTCAAGTTCTTTCTTTATTTTTAATGTTTTCAACTTAATACTTGACACGTGGCGGTCTGTAAATTACGTGGTGAAACTTTTGATATTTTCTATGATATTGAGTCGCGTTCTGCGAAGTTTCAATTTTCCATAAAACTAATATGTTTTGGAAATGATTCTACAAGCAATCGGAAGTGCGATATGTGCTCTAGAACCTTTTTCATCCGAAATTCTATTAACCAAAAATTTTGATTAATCGAAGTCCATTTTTTAAAAGTTTTTTTTTATTACATTCCTAATCTATTTTGAAGCCTCTCTGTTTTTTAGCATTCAGGCTATCAAAGCCTGGGAGCTTATGAGTTCACCCGTTCTATATGTACGGATGTATATATGTAACGCGGTAACTCATGATAAAAATATCCGATTTCCTTGAAATTTTGGATATAGGTTTATTCTGATAAGGCGTTCTTTCCTGATTAGATTTGGAGACCGATCCGTTTGGTATAAATAGGGTTATTCGAGGGACCTAATCCGCCCTTAATTTATTTTCAAACGATCATTATTCTTTGAAAAAAATTAGGCTATAGTACATCTTAGTGTGAATAACCTATGAGCTTTATGCCATCAGTTTAACTGGGCAATATACTTTTTTTTTTTTTAATTTCAAATAATAACCGACAACTTTGACTTTTAACACCGATATAAAAAACAAAAATCTACGACATAAACATTTATTCATCCAATAAAAAATAAGCAGACAATGTACTTTTTTTTTATAACACTCGTCAGCTTTGACTTTTAACGCTTTTATTGAAAAACTACGATATGTTTAACTTAGTTGGAAAATACCTTGTTGTAACCTAGAAAACTTTGGCTTATTTTACTCTTTTTCTAAAAAAACTTTTCCAGAATAGCAATATGATATTACTAGATTTTAATTTCAATTTCAATTGCATCTCTGAATAAAATCATGTTCCATAAAGAGTAACAAACGTTTGTTCAAATTTAAATAAACTTCTGACACTCGGTATCATGTTCCGGATAACAGTTTTTAGGTGCGTTCGTAATTATGTAAATACGTAGCACCTACTGCTGTCGCTCAGTCCGTCTGTCTGTCCGTCTGTCTGTCCGTCTGTCCGTCTGTCTGTCTGTCCGCATATAACAACGCAAAAACTACCCAAACGAATCGTTTGAAATTTAAAATACATAGTTATAACATAATTTTGTCGAGTCATTTCAAATTTTATGAAAATCGGATGGCTAGATCAATTACAGGGACAATCAAAAGCATTCCACTGGATTACGGTCAATGGGGAAAAAGTTTCAAATGCATTTTAATCATTTGAAATTTAAAACATATAATTATTGCGTAATTTTGTCGAGTCATTTCAAATGTTATGAAAATCAGATGCATAGATCAATTAGAGGGACAATCAAAAGGATTCCGTTACATTACGGTCAATTGGGAAAAAAATTTCAAATGCATTTTAATCATTTGAAATTTAAAACATATAATTATTACGTAATTTTATCGAGTCATTTCAAATGTTATGAAAGTCGGATGCATAGATCATTTACAGGGGCAATCAAATGTATTCCATTACATTACGGTCAATGGGAAAAAAGTTTCAAATGCATTTTTATGATGTTACACTCATTCGAGCATAATAGAATTGGCATGAATCTATGAAGTATATACTAAAATATGCATTCTGTACAAACTGTGATGGAAAGAATTTTTATTATTAAATTACAGGGCCACACAAAACTATTCCACTACATAATGCTATACGGGGAAACATTGTTTGGGGCGTGTTTTAATTATATTCAACTATTTCACGTTTAATGAATAAGATATACGTTTCTGAGGTGTAATAAAAATTACTTTCTGTATATTTACAGGAACACAAAAAAGATTTCGACTACTATACTGTATCCGAAGTACGCTCTACTATATCAGCAAGATCTGAATGTTTTTAAAACTTCGTTATCGTACGAACGCACCTCATTTGCTACGTTCACGTGCAATTTCCAACTTGTTCTAAATTGATTTCTTCTCGAAAATATGAAAATATTAATCTTTGAAATTATTATTATTTTTTTTGAAGCCCTTTCTTTTTATTAATGTTTTTAACTCAATACTTGACGCATGACGGTGGCCTGTAAATTATGTGATGAAACTTTTTGATATTATCTTGAAATCGAATCACTTTCTGCGGAGTTTTAATTTTCCATGCAACTATTTTGTTTTGGAAATGATTCTACTTGAGATCAGAAGTGCGATATGTGCAGTAGAACTTTTTTTATCCGAAACTCTTTTAATCAAACCCCACGGTTAACCGAAATTCACTTTTAAATGTTTTTTTTTTTTTACTATTACATCGCTAATACATTTTGAAAGCTCTTTTTTTTCTAAACTATCACATTTCTTATGTTTTTATTTTTTACGAACTACGAATACGTATACCATATATACTCGTGTATACATCGATCCCCCCCCCCCCCTTCAATTCTTAAGACTTCCGCTCCTGCCTTCGAAGATACTCGTATGGGAAGGTTATTTTCTAATATCTCGTTTGCATTTCGACATTTTTAAATAATTTTTTTTTACACTGGATAGCTGAGGTCCTTCTAAACACCGCTCTTTTTTTACTTTTTCGATTTTGGTCACAAGTATTTTTTTTTATAAAAATTACTTTTACACTCGGAACCGGTTTTGAAACTGAAAGTAATTTTCATTCATTTATTACATAAAATAACTGCGACCAAAATCGAAAAAGTAAAAAAAAAGAACGATGTTTAGAAGGAACTCAGCTATCCCGTGCAACAAAATTTATTTTAAAATGTCGAAATGCAAGAGAGATATTAGAAAATAACCCCCCCCCCCCCTATAGGAATAGCATTAGCTCACGAGTGTCTTGGCCGGCAGACTTTCAGCAAAGTTTAAAAAAAAATACAAGTTGGAAATTGCACGTGAAGCGTAGCAAATAAGGTGCGTTCGTACGAAAACGAAGTTTTAAAAATATTAGTCTCATAAAATTGTAAATAGTTAATTACAATTAAAATGCGCATCAAACAATGTTCTCCCTATACCATTATGTAATGGAATACTTTTGTGTGGCCTTGTAAATCAAAAACAAATGTTCTTTACACCACATATTATGCAAAATGTATATTATAATATGTACTTTATAGATGCATATCAATTTTATTATGTTCGAATGAGTGTAAGGTCATTAAAACACACTTGGAACATTTTCCCCCATTGAACGTAATGTAACAAAATATTTTTGATTGTCCCTGTAATTGATCTATGCAGCCGATTTTCATAAAATTTGAAACGACTCGACAAAATTATGTAATAATTATATATCTTAAATTTCAAACGATTCGGTTGGATAGTTTTTGCGTTTTTATATGCGGACAGACGGACGGACTGAACAACCACTATTAGTGCTACGTATTTACATAATTACGAACGCACCTACAAAAATGAATTTTGGTGTATAAGTCGAACGACATTTATGGTAGTACGTCGGAAAATGATTTGTAACTAAGGACAAAAAACTATACATTTTCATTAATTAAATTACTAATATTTTTTGTTTCTAATCAGACTTGCTTTTTAGGTGCGTTCGTAATTATGTAAATACGTAGCACCTATTGTTGTCGCTCAGTCTGTCCGTCTGTCTGTCTGTCCGTCCGTCTGTCCGCATATAACAACGCAAAAACTACCCAACCGAATCGTTTGAAATTTAAAATACATAATTATAACATAATTTTGTCGAGTCATTTCAAATTTTATGAAAATCGGATGGATAGATCATTACAGGGACATTCAAAAGGATTCCGTTACATTACGGTCAATAGGGAAAAAAGTTTTAAATGCATTTTAATCGTTTGAAATTTAAAACATAATTATTGCGTAATTTTGTCGAGTCATTTCAAATGTTATAAAAATCGGATGCATAGATCAATTACAGGGACAATCAAAATGTTTCCGTTACATTACGGTCAATGGGGAAAAAGTTTCAAATGCATTTTTATGATGTTACACTCATTCGAACATAATAGAATTGGCATGAATCTATGAAATATATACTAAAATATGCATTCTGTACAATCTGTGATGCAAAGAATTTTTATTATTAAATTACAGGGCCACACAAAAGTATTCCACTATATAGTGCTATACGGGGAAACATGGTTTGGTACGTGTTTTAATTATATTCAACTATTTCACATTTTATGAATAAGATATACGTTGCTGAGGTGTAATAAAAATTACTTCCTGCATATTTACAGAAACGTAAAGATTTCGACTACTATACTGTATCCGGAGTACGCTCTACTATATCAGCAAGATCTGAATATTTTTAAAACTTCGTTATGGTACGAACGCACCTCATTTGCTACGTTCACGCGCAATTTCCAACTTGTTTAATTTAACGTTTTAAATCTGTATTATTATTTAAAACGGAACAAGTTGAAACTAGTTTGAAACTTATTCACACCAATTCAATCATACTTAAAAAGAAAATATTCCTCCAAAAATCTATTCAATCCTTATTTACTGGGTAAACAAGTAAAATGGATGCAGAATAATTACAAGGACGTTACTGTTGTGTTTTTTTTTCTTTTTTGGTCAATCCTTTGACAATTGTCCACTTTTATCACTCTCTCCAACCTAGATCCATATGTGATTACTTAAAAAACTTGCCTATTCGGCGATTACCTGCGGAAAAAAAAAATATATATTTTTTTACTACATCGTCTATACGTCCTACTACTCATACGTTACTACCTCACATTTTCAACTCCCAAATTTTGTCTAAAATTTATCGACATATACATGGGTATATACGATAAATATTTTCGTTCGCCTTTCTTATAGTCCGGGAGGCACAGGTAATCTGCTCATCGAGTTGGCTGAAATTCTAGGATTAATTAAATTTTGATACGCATATGAAAATGCAATCGGTCTGCCCAGTCATATTTCGGCGGAAAACACCTAAAAACCCGATTTTAGTTGTCGACTCTTAGGTTTACCATTCTGTTTTCGTGTTTCCAGTCGTTCATTTTTTCATACTTTTGGGTGCAGGAAAGCCCAATAGTAAACTTATGAGTCAGTCGCTAAAATCGTACTTTCAGGTGTTTTTCACCGAGATATGACTTAACAGACTGATTGCGTTTTAATATCTGCATCGAGATTTAACTAATGTTAGAATTTCATCCATGAACTCGATCAAGTGATAGTTTATAGTATCGCCTCCCGGTATATTAGAGTTCCTTTGAATTTAACTTGGATTCCAGTAAGCTACGGAGTGGAACGAACAAAAGGAATAAATAGCAATTCTGAAGCTTTCGAATGTTTCGCAAAAGGTTTGGCGTAGCTAGTGCTGCAGAAAGACTGTGACAATACTAACTTTAAAAAATCCGTGATATAGCTTTAAAACAAACCAATCGAAACTGCGACAAAGATAACATTGTTTATACTTATGAAATATGTAAAGGATACTTAATTTCAAAATTAAAACTGAAATAATTTATTTTTGTTTCAATTTTGCTATTTCTTCATTTTTATGAAGCACTTGTTACCGTAATAAGAAATAGCGCACATATTTCTCCTTAATCTTAAAATTAAAGCATTCTCGATTACCCGAAAATTTCGATTTTTCGAAAGATAGTCAGTCTTTATTACTTCGGATAATCGAGGCTCTGCTGTATTTAATTCTAACATACAGTGCTATGATTAGAGACACTAATTACGTTAAAAAAGGTCGATCTCTCCCCCCACCAAATCAAACAATCGTAGAGATTTCACAAATATTTCGAGAATTTTACTCTTCTTTAAAATTTAGTTAAAGAAAAAAAATCACTTTGAGTATGCGCATACAAATTCTATACTAGTTTTCAAGTTTCTAGCTCGTGTACTTTTAGAGAATTGAATTTGAAAATTTAGAGTTTTATTCGCATACCAAGAGTTTCGTGCAACAATGTCCTTTGCAGGAAGCAGGACGTTTCGGTCCCGCCATTTCGGTCCCGCCGTTTCGGTCCCGCCGTTTCGGTCCCGAGACATTTCGGTCCCGAGACGTTTCGGTCCCAAGACATTTCGGTCCCGAGACATTTCGGTCCCGAGACATTTCGGTCCCGAGACGTTTCGGTCCCGAGACATTTCGGTCCCGAGACATTTCGGTCCATGCTCATTTCGGTCCCTGGACTTTTCGGTCCCTTCTCCAGCAAGCTGAAATTTTGTGCACGGGAAATATCTGACATAATTTTATAAGGAACATTTTAGAGTGTTGAATTCAGGGGCAGATCATTCCCCCCGGAGCTATCAATTACCCCCCCCCCCGGAAAATTTGAAATTTTGTGTTTTCATCGGTAAAAAAGTGTAATTTCCCCCGGAGCCACAGAAGTCCCTCCCGGAGAAAAGTGTCTGAATTCAACACTGGTTTTTTTAACTGAAAGTCGCTTAAAATTTTAGTGTAATGCGATTAATTAGAAGTAACAAGTACCCCAAAACTTGATCAATTTTTTAGAAATCGATGGAGATTTCTGAAAAAAATTCACAGATGAATGGCATTCTTTATGTTGAATTCAGGGGCAGGTCATTCCCCCCGGAGCTATCAATTACCCCCCCCCCACCGGAAAATTTGAAATTTTGTGTTTTCATTGGTAAAAAAGTGTAATCCCCCCCCCCGGAGCCACAAAAGTCCCTCCCGGAGAAAAGTGTCTGAATTCAACACTGGTTTTTTAACTGAAAGTCGCATAAAATTTTAGTGTAATGCGATTAATTAGAAGTAACAAGTACCCCAAAACTTGATCAATTACTTAGAAATCGATGGAGATTGCTGAAAAAAATTCACAGATGAATGGCATTTTTTAAAATTGCCAGAATGTTTTGAATTCTTGAACGAGGAAATGGAGAAGTTAACTTGGAAACTGATAACTAAATTTATAAAATAACCCAATTGACTTATGATATTAACACACCCCATAATAGTTGTAAAATTTTAACTTCTGAGATGCATGTTTCCTCTCCAGGGAGACAAAGGCTTTTAAATTGCCAGGAGAAAAGAAAGAGTTATTGTTATATGGAATTTATATTCTGACACTTAGCATATTATAGGATTTCATCGCTGAAGCCAATTTTCAGAATTATAAGTGTTTCATTATTTTGCAAACCCGCCACTTCCCGCATAAGAGCAAAAATGTTGAAATAAATAAAAAACATCTGTATCTGGTGGTATTTTACCCCCTGTGCCAAAATTATCATTGAATCCTCTTTTTGTTTATGGCATTTTTTATATGTTGTTTTTGGTTACTAGCATTTATTTTCCTTTTAAACTTTTCCGTTTTTAAATTAAGAAAAGAGTTTCCAGATTGCAACACGTGGAGGTAATTAGCATTGCAATTATTTTATTACATAAATATATGACACGAGCAGAAATAATTATTAAAATGATTTGTAACTTAAAGTTTTTTTTTTTTTTTTTTTTTTACATTTTAGAAAAATGAATTACATCTTGAATTATTAGCAATTATTTTTTCATGACAACAGTTCTTTTTTTTTATTGTTATTATTAGAATCTAGAATGTTTATTATATTGACGCTTCCCTGTTTTTATTAATGTTTTCCAAAACAACGGCAACAGCAAAAAAATTATTTTGCCATACTTTTATGCATATATCACATTTATACAACACATCTGTTAAATTTTCTAAAACCAGCTTAAGGAAACTAATTACAAAATTATTAATGTAATGCGTATTGAAATTTGTCATTTCATTTAAAGCTGATATTATTATATAAAATAATTATTTTTAACATTAAAATATAAAAACCCTCATAAAAATATGAAAAAAAAAAGCCTTCTGTCAAAGTAAGTTAAATTAAAAAAGGTAACTTAAAATATTATGTCTAGGTGGTAAATAACTTATCTAACAATCTTATTTAGTTATGTTATAAGTTTTGAATATTTCAATGTCTTTCATAAAATGTAAAAATAGGGATAAAAAATATTCCATTCTACTTTTTATACTGGTTTAATTGATACTAAAAGCGTTTAAAATGAAGATAACAGCAAGAGGAATAAAAAGCACCGAGAAATGCTGTTCTTTTCAAAACATTCATATTTCTTCTAAAAAATGCCAGCGATTATGTGGGAGGTCCGTCCGCATTTGAACTCCAGAGTATAAAGGGCATTGTAAAGAATAAGGGTTTCATCTGACAAGTGTATAAAGATCAAGATACAAAGAATAAAGCTAACTATCTTGTATAAAGATGACTATTTGTTCAGATGGGCGTTGACAATTGATTGACATGCAGAATTTTTGCTTAAAAGAGGTTAATCGTAATACGTAGTACTTAGCTGATACTTATATGCATACATTTCCAATTTTATAGGAACACCAACATAAAAAAAAGTGTTTAAAAATTCTCGGCACACGGTTTTGATTTGTTATTTACTTAATGTTATACATTATTTTATTAAATGATTAACATCATCTTAGAAAATTTGAAAGCATTAATAATTATGTTGTTAAATTAAAAAATTCTCAAAAATTAAATTATTTTTATCAAACATATTTATTAATAAGGATTCGAAATTATTTTAACTATTAATTGTTTAAGTGACTTATTTATCAATTGCTTGTTTAAAATCTAGTACAAAAACTATATAGAAGTTATAGCAAAAATGAAAAAAACATATTTTTTTAAATTTCAGCTACTATAATGTTATTAACTTCATTAGGATGTATAAAAATGATAAGGATTCTCAAAATAAATATGTTATTTATTCATTTATTGGTTAGTTTATCATATTTTTCTTACTCTTTAAATATAATAATTAATATATGATTGATTTTTTGCGAACTGTAAACTATAACTTTGTTTCAAAAAATTTAAATCTGCATCTGGATAATAATGTTACCTAAACCTGTTAAGAAATATTTTTACGCATTGTTACAGTGTTGCATTATTATGTTTAATTAATTATTACGTTACGTTACTAATTGGTTTTTCAAAATAATAATAATAATAATTTCCCTTTTTGAAATAAATAAAATTTTTTGAATAATAGCTTATGGTGATGAATAATTGCTATAAATTAAATCTCAAAACAGTTAGTGATTTTAAAATGAAAATCAAATTAATATTTGTTATGTATGTTATATTAAATTTATGTATTTTTAATTTAATGAATCTTTATATAATTAAATTGATAAAATTATTAATATGCATTTCGAATTTTACTTTACATAAACTCAATAAATAATCTGTCTTATATTCAATTTATCATTATGTTTTGTAGTAGTTATAAACTGAAGCTTATCGTTTACCTGTTTATTTTTTTCTTATATTTAAAGTTACTGAAATTTAAAACTATTTATTCAATTAATAATAAAATTAAAATAAAAATTGTCAATTTTTTTCTGTGAAAGTGGGAGCGAAAAGGTAATGGAAATAAATAAATAAATAAACGATAAATTAAAAAAGCTTAGTTTTGTCAGTTAAAAATCGAAAATAAAATTATTTAAAATAATAGTTACATTATTATATAAAATTAAAAAAAATAATCATTTTATTACAAAGAAATAGGCCCACTTTCAATAAAATTAACTCACAAAAATTGTCTTCATGAGGTAAGAAAACTGTTAAAAAAAAAAAAAAAAAAAAAATGCAATTAATAATTATTACATAAAAAAAGGTCGTTGGAGCATTTTTTTTTTTTTTTAACAGAAATTTTTTATAGCACGCCTAGTTACGAAATCACTAATTTAAAGATTCTAAGAAAGTGTGCGAAAACAATCAATAAAAATAAAAGTTAATCCATAAAAATAATAGTTTATAGTATAGATAAAATACCTAATATAAAAAATATATGATAAAACTTAAAATATTTATTCTGTTAAATAATAATAATAAAGACAGTGTAAAATTATATAACATTGTTTAATCAAATTTACAACTCGCTGTGATTTTATTATCACGAGTTACAATAGATTAAACTTATTGGACTATTATATTCAGCTTTGTATAAAATTTGAGGGAAGGGGGGCAGGAGAATAAAAAATATTAAAAAAGGCCCGAACAATGTTGAGCTTACAGCGTTTAGTGGGCCTTCATGAATCAGAAACCAAGTTATAAAGTGGCCGGTAAAGAAATAGCAATGGACCGAAATGGCAAGAGACCAAAATGATTAAGGACCGAAATGGCCAGGGACCGAAATGGAAAGGGACCGAAATGTCTCGGGACCGAAATGTCCAGGGACCGAAATGTCTCGGGACCGAAATGTCCAGGGACCGAAATGTCCAGGGACCGAAATGTCCAGGGACCGAAATGTCTCGGGACCGAAATGTCTCGGGACCGAAATGTCTCGGGACCGAAACGGCGGGACCGAAACGGCGGGACCGAAATGGCGGGACCGAAATGTCGTGTACCCGTCCTTGCACGATGTTTAAACTTATTACTGTGTCAAGCGCGCTTCAAAAGCAATCTCCAAAATTGCAACACCACCTTGTTAAGTGCCTCTGTTTTCTGATAAGTTTTTAATTAATATCTCGATCACCCACCGACAATTTTTTTTTCAAAATCATCGTTTCCATTCTTGGATGATTCCGCGTCGATAGGTTGAGCTTTGAGCCCATCGAGCGCGGCCTATAGGTTGAGCGCTCGCAAAGTAAAGTTGATATGTAACAGAAGAAATGTAGATTTCTCAAAAACCGTCTGATATAAGATGATCAAGAACAATCGCTATACTTTCCCTTCAAGTTTTAAATAAATTCATACTACCAGATAAATCCCTTCTACATTTAGTTACAATGGATTCGGAAGTAAAGGGTGGGTGTGGAGAACACATTTTTACTGCACATTTCCGACGATATCTGTAAAAATATAATATCTGAAATTAAATACAGTCGACTCTCGTTATTTCGAAATCGGATAAATCGAATCTTCGTTTAATTCGAACTAAACATGAAGTCCCGAAATTTTCAATGGCAGAATAATGTTAAAAATTTTCTTTTATTGGAACTCATTTTCTCTAGACTTTGTTTAATTCGAGCAAACGAGAATTCAGATTTTTCATTTTCTCTTTCTTTCTCACAGAGACCCTTTGAATAATTTTTTTTCTTTTATTTTTGTGAGAATTATTCCAAACGACTATACAATCCCATGTATTTGATATCTACACTCTCAGTGCGCCGTCTGTTCGTCAGTAAACCTCAAAATTTTCTTCTATTGTGCTTCTTTCTAATCCTTTAATTACTATGCATATTTATATATTTTAATTTAATATTAAGTCATATTATAATGATAACAGGGGAAATAAGCTTAAAAAGCACTATAACATCATTCCTTTGTAATAGTTCCATTTTAAGCATGTTTTCCTCTCGTACTATCTATAATTCGAACTTCGGATAATTCGAACATTTCTTGTGGTCCCGACGAGTTCGAATTAACGGGAGCCGAGTGTATATATATTTTTTCGAGATCGGTGTTATGAGCTCTTGAGAACAATATCCGACACGAAAGACAAAAAAAGTAGTTTTTCTTCAAGTAACCTAATTTTTCATTAAAAAAAATGTGGTTATAAATTATGTTAGTTAAGACCTTTTATAACTCTGCAAGTTTGAACATTCCACATTCCTTGCTTTTCGAGAAAAATGGCTGACAGACGGAAAGACAAAAAAGTGATCCTATAATGGTGCCATTACTTCTTAAGCACGGAATTCCAAAGACGATTTTTATAATTGTTTTTGAGTTCTTATTCCCGCTATATATTTCCCGCTTATTTTCACCCCTTACACTCCTTTAAAATTTGAATTTTTCAAAATCTGGCTTTGTAGAGCGTTACTCTTACAAACAAATGTCATCCATGTTTCAGATTTCTGTGACAAATCATTCCAGAGGATTAATGATGAATCGATATGCAAGTTGTGTTTCGATTCCATACGTAGATAAACAGATATTAATGCAATCGTTACAAAATATATAGCACGGTGCCATAAATACTGTCCAAACTCTGCACAGCCAGATATTCCTCGTCAGGGCCCTTGCGAAGACTTTTTATTCGGGGCGAAAAAAGCCTTAAATTACAAAGTCAAAATTCAATATTTGTCAACTCAGTGAAACGCAAACATAAATAGTTCTCGGCGTTTGCCAATTAGTTTTATAATTACTTACCCATCATACGTAGTATAGGGTAAGTCTTGCAATCGTTTTGAAAATCGAAATTTTTTTTGACGGATTTACACGTTTTAGATAGTGGAGATTCCGAAAAACATATTTTTAGAAAAAAATTTTTGCCGTCCGTCTGTCTGTCTGTAAACGCTCTATCTCCCGAACGAATTGAGATAGAGACTTGAAATTTTGTATGTAGTTAGTATGTAAGAATGGGACGAACCCTATTTAATATCAGCAACCTCGATTATCCGGAACTATTTTTTTCGGACTCTCGAAAAATTCGTTCTGATAAAAGGTACATAAAAATTTTCGAATTTTTTTATTCTAAGGAATGGACGTAAAATGAAATAAAATAACACACATTTCGCATATAGAACGAAGTCAATCGGATTATTAGTTGCCGAGATATTTGTAATCCTGTTTTCCACATTCTTCGATTTTTCATGACCCTGTATTTCATTCAAATTTTAATTCAGAGGTATATTTTAATTGGAAATAAGACGCTTAATCCGATGCAGTTAATTGTTAGTTAATAGAGTTATTATTTTTGGAGTTATAAGGATGTTTCTTTTACGCAGTTCGGTACTACTTGAGTAGTTTGGCGTTTTATATAATTTGTCGATATCGGTTATCAGCAGTTCTTTAATAGAGCATTACTATGTATATTAGCAATATTTAAATTTTGTTTATGAATTGCAATGCATTGTATAAATAGTTTTCACATGTTTTATTTTCATATACATATCCATGATGGGTAAGTATTACGGTGGCCCGCAACGACTAGTTTTACCGAGTTATCATAATTAAAAAATGTAATATAGTTTTTATTTGTAAAAAGGTTAATAATATTTCTAATTATGTTAGTAACTTTCGTCAAATCTATCAAAAATAGAAAGTGCATTATAGTTTTTTAATAAAGTTTTGAATTAATCTGCCAGTTCAGTTTGTAAATTTGTCAACAGTAACAGCATGTGCAAACGCTTGCGGGAGGCTTCACCCTGTCCCCCCCCCCCCTTCGTAGCGAGGCTCCTGTTCCTCGTTGGGAGGACTCTACCTTTTAAGATCCACAGTTTAAAAGAAAAATGCGAAAAACAAAGTATGACGTCACAGCCGGTGCAAGTAAAAAACAAAGAATTGGACATACCTACAGCAGTATTTGCATACCTTTCTAGACAATAACATTCAAAACGTTCGTTGCGCATTATCTCATCATGCATGCGCGGGCTGTGCAATGACGTTAAACCTCCATTGAGCTTGTGTTTAAAAGACTGCATTTTGCAGCTACCGGAATTCTTTGCATGGTTATGCTGTATTCTGTCATACCGTCATTCCACAACGCGCTCATGTATGATGCGATATGCACAGTGAAAGTATTTAACATTAGCATCTGGAAAGATATGCAAACCTTGCTGCCGAATACGGTATTTTTACCTCAGACCGGCTGTCACGTCATACTTTGTTTTTCGTATTTTTCTCGTAAACTATGGGTTGTACAAGTACTTTGGGCATTTTTTAAGTACTGCCAACGAGGAATCTGGCTATGCAGAGTTTGGACGGTATTTTTGGGACACCCTGTATAATGCATTTTTTCCTAAAGAAGTACAATTGCATTTACATAGGAAACTGTGTCATTTCTTTTACTTATACATATCTTCTTATATATATATATACATAATCTAGAAATACAAATTTGTCTTTTTCGGCAAAAGATTTTTTCAGACTTGCTTATACGATATTATTAGATTTTAATTTCAATTTCATCTTCGAATAAAATCATGTTACAAAAGCATAACTATGTTTATCGAAAAGTAAACAAGTTTCTGACACTCAGTATCATGTTCCCGAGAACATTTTCCGAATTTTTTTTTTTCTAAAAATTGGAAGTGAGATACACGTAATTGTTATTCTGAAAACCCTTTCTTTTTTTTTTTTAAATGTTTTTAACTAAATATTTGGCGCGTGACAGTGACTTGTAAATTACGTGCCGAAACTTCTGATATCTCCTTACAAATTCCGTCACGTTTTAGAAAGCTTTCATTTTTATTCTTTATTGAAAAAATTCTTTCTACTTCCCTGCTGATTTTTCTTCACAATACACTGTTAAATGTCTTGTCCTAGTTTGAACCAAATTTTGGTGCTCAATAGCTGCCACTGTAAGATGGTGAAATCTTGAACCAATATTTGGAGCTCCTTTTGAAGCATAGTTCCAATAGTTGGAACGAGGTTGAAATAGAAAGCTCCAAAGTTGGGGAGAAATTTCACCACATTATGGTGGCAACTACTGAGCAACAAGATTTGGTTCAAACTAAAACTAGAGTTTTAACAGTGTAGTTCCGTAATGGTTTTCCGAAAATTTTGTTTCTTCAAAAAAAGTATTTACTTATTATAATTTTTAATTGTGTATGCTAGATACCCAGTTCCTTATTAATTATTACTATAACAATACTTAAGTATGTCCGCATAAAAATGCTCCTATTTATTCTTTTAGCAATGGTTTTTTTTTTCAATAATAACAGTTAATAAATCAAATATTTAGTGTACGGAACCCTCTGAGCATGAGTAATACTCGCATTTGATCGTTTATGTATATGTCTTACAAATACAAATTTGTCTTTTTTTGGTAAAAGACTTTTTTAGAGTTGCTATATTATGTTTCTATTTGATTTTAATTTCGATTTCATCTTCGAATAAAATCCTGTTACAAAAGAATAACAATGTTTGCCTAAAAGTAAACAAGTCTCTGACACTTAATATCATGTTCCCGAGAACAATTTCCGAAATTGTTTTTTTCCCTTCTGAGAAATAGGACGCGAGATACATGAAATTGTTTTTTTTAACCCTTTCTTTCTTTTTAGGATGAGCGAAGCGAATCCTCTACTAGGCCACTCAAATTACAATTTGTCGTACGCTTTACAAAAAAACTATTCAATATTTTAACTTCAAATTAAACACAAAAATAAATTATGATCTGTAGATTTGCAGAATATAATTTTTTTTTACAGTAAAACGTTAAAAAAATTATTATTTTAATTAATTTATTTTACATGCATTTCCAATGCGGACGCATTTTAGCAAATAAATAAAAAATGAAACGCGTATATTTTCAGAAAAAAAAGTTTAAATCATGGAGTAAATAATTATAGATAGAATCATGATTAATTTATTAAATAAAACATGTTTTCATTTTCCCGCAAAATCGTTTGCACAGATGACACTTAAACATTTTAAAAGAATTGTATTATGGATTTTTTTTTTTTTTTTTTTTTTTTTTTTTGTAAACTGGCAACAAAATAATTGTAAACAAATAAAATTAATTCTTAAATTTGTTATATAAATGAAAAATTAAAAGATCTGCGTGAAGTTGTTGGTTCAAGCTCTTTATAAATATTTTTGCGAAGGTCGTATTGTGGCTAAATAATATCGACTCATTAATCAGAAGGATTTTATAGAAAAATAAGACTTTAATAAGTTCGCAAACACAACAATAATTATTCGTGAAAACGTCACTGCGAGAATGAGAGAGCGCTTCGTTAAAAGGTAATTCCATTAATTGAGTTGCCATTCGCAGAAAGTAAAAAGTTCTCCCACGCGGAGAGAATTACAGCAATTCTCATACGCTAACGTGTATAAAAACGAAGAAATTAAAATAAAATGTTTTACAGTTAAAAATTCATAGTATCAACGGAAGGAGATTTCAAATGTTTTTTCCAGAAAATAGGATTTTGAAGAAGTAACTTTCTTCAAGCTTTCTTCAAATATATTATTCTAAAATAGCTATCAAAGATTATCGGATGTTGATTACAAAGATTGGAAACATGCATATTTCAAACAACTTTAAAAAACACCAGTGGCTACTTGAAATTGTAAAAACATCTTTAAAAGAGCTTTTAGTGGAAAATTAAAAAAAAAATTGTAAAAGTTTGCTTCGAAAATATCTTATTATCACATATTATTTTAATATGTGAACTAAATATCGATTTAACATCATTAGCAAGTGATATGTACTTTGGAAGAATAATACTTTCATCTTACTAAAAGAACTTATTTAATACGGACACATTATTTACAGCAGACGATCACAGATACACACAATCGGCATAGAACACAACTGCCGCTTACATAAAAACATTCTATTTACATTTTTTACTTAAGTTGCGGTTACAGTTAAATACACCACATCTCCTCCTTTCCTAAACTATCACTACAAGTCCAATCGCTGAGGAGGTCTCCGGATTCTAGTAGATCGGCGAACTGGTTGTGGTGTTGGAGTTGAACCGTGGACACTGAGTGGAGCATGCTCTGGTGTAGTAACTGAGAGTGGTGTTGCATCAGTCGTCTCCGCCTCCACACTAGTGGGTGATTGTGCTGACTCAGCACTAGTTGTCGGAACATCAGCATTTTGCACAGGAATGGCAGGTTTTGAAAACGATCGACGGAGCTCACTTTCTTTTTCCTCTATGTCTCCTCCATCCCGTATTTGATCTACATGTCTACGCCACAATTGGCCATTTACATCGACAGTGTAATGTAGCTGTCCATCTTTTCGAACGACTTTTCCAAACCTCCATCTCTTGTCGCGTTGTCGGTAATTTCGTACAGCGACATTGTCGCCAATTTCGAATCCCCTATCAGAGAATTCATAAGTTCCTTTACGAACTTTTTCTTCCACTCTGCGTTTAAGATCAGGACGCAGCAGATCGATTCTCGTCCGAATCTCTCTGTTCAACATAAGCATGGCTGGACTATGAAGTGTCGTGAGGTTCGGAGCTTTCCTGTATTGCATAAGGAACGTACTTAATTTTTGTTGTATTGTGCCACTATAATTTTGCATTGCTCTTAGAGATTGTTTGACTGTAAAGACGTATCTTTCGGCCTGCCCATTGCTAGATGGTTTAAATGGCGCAGTGGTCTTGTGTTTGATACCGTTATTACGCATAAACATCTCAAATTCCAATGATGTAAATTGTGGACCGTTGTCACTTACCAGCATGAGTGGCAATCCAAATCGAGCGAAACAATCTCTTAAGCATTCGATGGTTTTGGTTGCTGTGGTGGATTTCATTGGATAAGCTTCCAACCACTTGGAATGAACATCTACTATAATCAGGAACATATATTCAAAGATAGGCCCAGCAAAATCTATGTGAATACGTTGCCACGGTGCACTAGGATACTCCCAGCAATGCACCTTTACTCTCTGTGGGTCGGTTTTGTACCGAGCACAGTCTACACAATTCTTTGAGCAATTTTCTATATCCTTATCGATGTTCTTCCAATAAACATACGATCTAGCGATAGCTTTCATCTTAACAGCACCCAGATGACCATGATGTAACTCTTCAAGCACCTGAGCCTGGTACTTTTTGGGAACGCACACACGCTGGCCTAACATGACACAACCATCTTGTAGACTATATTCTGCTTCTCTCCCTCTTAAAATTCCTCCATTCTGTAAAATATTCAGCAATGGGGCGAGGTCTGCATCCAACAGAGTTTCTTTGGCTAAGTCTCTGGCTGTGACAGGAAGAGTTTCGATTTGTGCTAACTGAAATAGATCAATTTCATCTTTAACGTCTAGCTGTTCAGAAGTGGACGGCAGCCTAGACAGAAAGTCAGCGTTACCATGTTGTTTTGTATTACGATACTTAATGTCAAACTGGAAAGATTGTAATACTAAAGAATAATGTAACAATCTTGTCGCTGCCAGAACTGGAAGACCTTTCTTCGATCCGAAGATGGCTACTAAAGGTTGGTGGTCAGTTAATAATGTGAATCGTCTCCCTTTTAGGTAAAGATAAAATTTCTTGACAGCCCACACAATTGCTAGTGCTTTTTTGTCAATCTGAGCATATTTTTGCTCAGTGTTTGTGAGGGTTCTGGAGGCGAAAGCTATTGGTCTTTCCGTTCCATCAGGTAAAGAGTGGGAAAGAACCGCCCCTACTCCTACAGGAGATGCGTCAGTTGCCAATATCAATGGCAGTGATGGATCATAATGCATTAGGACACGCGGAGAACAAATTTCATCTTTAATTTTTTTAAAAGCTTCCTGACAATCCTTTGACCAAACCAATTTCACACCTTTCTGTATTAATTTATACAAAGGATTCGCTATTGTAGCCAAATTAGGACAAAATTTTCCATAAAAGTTAACAAGCCCTAAAAAACTTTGTACTTCCTGTACGTTAGTGGGTCTAGGAGCTTTTGAAATCGCAGAAATTTTCTCATCAGTCTTATGTATACCGTTTGCATCGATTTTGTGCCCTAAAAATTGAATTTCTTTTTGAAAAAATTTACTCTTATCTAAATTTAATTTTAGCCCATGATCTTTACATTTCTGAAAAAAATTTCTTAAGGCCTCTAAGTGTGACTTATCATCTGATCCAGTCACTCTAACATCATCCATAAAAACTTTGATTCCTTCCATCCCCTGGAAAAGCCCATCAATATATCTTTGCCAAATCGCTGGAGCAGAATTTAAACCATACATAAGTCTTTTACAAACATATAATCCCTTATGTGTATTTATCGTTAAGATCTTTTGACTATCTGGATGTACTTTCATTTGTAAATATGCATGTTTAAAATCGATTTTTGAAAAATGTTTACCCCCATTTAAGCTTGAAAAAATTTCCTCTAATTTTGGTAAAGGATGTTGTTGTACCATAATTTTTTGGTTTACGGTAACAGAATAATCTGCACATAGGCGTATAGACCCATCTCTTTTTACAACCGGGACAACTGGTGTTGCCCAATCAGAGGTCTCTACTCTCTCTATGATGCCTTCCTTTTCAAGCCTATCAATTTCTTGTTCAATCCTATCTTTTAAAGAAAAGGGTACAGGTCTAGCTCTACAAAATTTTGGCACTGCGTCAGATTTAAGTTCCAACTTTACTTCATAATTATTAATTTCCCCTAACTTATCGTCAAAAAGCTCTTTATACTCTTCTAACAATTTACTCAAATTATAGTCATAAGATGTTCTTACTGCTTTTATAGAATTCCAGTCCAAATTTATACTATATAGCCATTCACGGCCAAAAATTGTATCCAAATTTTCCTTAACAATATACAAATTTAATTTAAATTTCTGATTTTTGTATTCAACATCAACAGTGACAAAACCCAAAGGTACAATTATTTCACCTTTGTATGTTTTAAAAACTACTTTTGTGGGTTGAATTCTTTTTTTCGAAATCTCACGAAATTTTTTTATGCTCATTACCGAGACGGCCCCTCCAGTATCAAGTTCCATACTCACAGGTTTATTTTCAATATTTACTGTTAACATAATTGGAGGTTTTCTTTGCTCCTCCTCTTTCAGCGAGTTCAAATCAAAAGAATACATTGGGATAACATTTTCACTAGAATACAGGGTATCTACCTGCTTTTGTTTTACCGTGTTCCCTTTTAACCCTTTTTTCGCTGCAAAACAAGCTTTTCGAATGTGCCCGATTTTTTGACAAAAATGACACTTAGCTAATTTAAATCTGCAGGAATATTTACCGTGATCCGTTGCTGTACACCGTGTACAGCTCGTTTTTACTTTCTTTCCCGAAAGATTTTGTCTTCCAAAGTTTTTCTTTTGCGAAACAAATTTTGACTGCTCATTATTTTTCCTCACGCTAAATTCTTTAATTTCTAAAGATTTACCCATTATTTCATTTGCCCCTTTCATAGCTTTCTCCATAGCTAAAGCAATTTTCAAGGTATTCTCAATATCTATATCATCTTCCTCAAAAAGTCTATCTAATATTGCTCTATCCCTTAGCCCGCTTACGAAAACATCCCGTAACATCGTGTTCAACATTTCTTGTTTTTTATTGACAAGGAATTGCCAAGGAGCGAAGTTCAGCCATAAAAGCACTGACACTTTCCCCCTCCCGTTGCTTACGATTTAGAAACACATGCCTACTAGGAATTATAAGCGGCGTCGGAGTGAGATGAGTTTTTAATGTATTTTTTAGAATAAGGTAATCTTTATCGGAAGGATTGTCAGGAGCTAGCAGGTTTTTCAACAAATTATATAATTTTGCTGACAAACTAAAAATAAAAACTTTCCCACGTTTGCCATCCGGAACATTTTGAATATCCATGAAAGCTTCGAAGCGTTCTAAAAAAGAATCAAAAGCTTCATCTGTTTCATCAAATTTTTCAAATTGAACTGAAACTTTAGCTTCTTGCGTTTTCGGATCGGCAAAAGTGGTTAATTTCTCTAACAAAATTTTATTTTGTTCTATTAGACTTTGAACCAACTGCTCCATTTTTAATCTTCTTTAAAGATAAATACAAAAAGAATTTTTTACCTTGGCAGTCTTCGGCATCTAATGTGCGTGAATCCGATACTTTTTCATCCCATACATCGTCGCCAGATATCACATATTATTTTAATATGTGAACTAAATATCGATTTAACATCATTAGCAAGTGATATGTACTTTGGAAGAATAATACTTTCATCTTACTAAAAGAACTTATTTAATACGGACACATTATTTACAGCAGACGATCACAGATACACACAATCGGCATAGAACACAACTGCCGCTTACATAAAAACATTCTATTTACATTTTTTACTTAAGTTGCGGTTACAGTTAAATACACCACACTTATTATGCCAGTTTTACATCATAAATGAAAAATTAAAATGCGCCAAAACATAAAATAACGTTTTTGTTTAATAAAGATGCAAAAATAATAATAAAAAAAATATATTGTTACTTTCAAATATCTGTTTTATAAAATAATGCTTCGCGAATCCAAACAAAGCATGGCTTTTGCTAGTTTTAAATGTTTTTAAATTAATATTTGGCGCGTGACAGTGACTTGTAAATTACGTGCCGGAACTTCTGATATCGCCTTACAAAGTCTATCACGTTCTGTAAAGCCTTCATTTTTATTCTTTATTGAAAAATTTCTTTATACTTCTCTGCTGATTTTTCTTTACAATAGTTCCGTAATGGTTTTCCGAAAAGTATGTTGCTTCAAAAAAAAAAAAAAAAAAAAAGTTGAATGTAGATTTTGCCATTGCAGATTTCAGTTTCGCCTTCGATTAGAAAGAAAAAAATCGATAGAGGTTTTTTAGAAGGGCGACCCCGTTTAGATTGCAATGAACTAACTTCATTTTTCTTATGTTTATCAATATAATAGCAAACAGAACGGTGTGAAATACCCAATTGAATAGCAATTTCTCTCTGAGACATTGGAATTGCGGAATAATAAAGAGATACAATTTGACGTGCTACTTCTTCATTGACTAGATTCATCAAAAACGGATATTTCTTTAGTTTAAACGCTTTTTTATAGACTCTGATTAAAAGGAAATGCAATTTAACAATAAAATGAGTGGAATCCCGTCGAATTCGATGAATTAAACGTTTAAAAGACCCGATCGATTTGCTTAAAAAAAAATCAAAAGTAATTACATTATTGAATCAATATATAATAAATATATTTACAAACTAAATGTCAAGTTTGCCAGTTACAATTTTGCATGCAAATATTTGCACAACTTCAGTTAAAATTGTGATCTGAGTGCCGGCGAAATCCAGAAATTTTATTTTATATGCACTCACAGAAAAATAGTTTTATTAAAAAAAAAAAAAAAAAAAAAACTAATTTCATTTTTACTATGACATTATTTTCACTAACTGAAGTCATCTGAAAGTAAAATCTCAATCTCAGTGTGCATAATGAAAAAAATATTAAAATGTAATATCGGGTACTACCAGGTTATCCTGTCGAACAAAAAATTATCGCCAAACTATATGATTAAATGCCAATAATGGATGTTCGTGAATGTCACATTCAATGACATTAAATTCGATTCATGTGTTTAAAATGTCATTAAGTGATTTTTATTTCAACTTTTTATTAATATTTTTATTAATATTCTATTAATTATTTGTTTTTTCGTTATTTAAAATAAAAATTACGTCAATATGTATAAATTTGGTTATTAATTTGGCGATTTGAATAATTTGGCGAAATTAGTCGACGGGATAACAGAGTAGTACCTAATATCATTATGAGTAAAAATGCGATGTTTTAAATAGTGACGTCATTTTCTCTTCAAATGTGTTTTAAAAGTTACTGTTATTAGTAATATGAAAAAGGCATCCGTAATAATATTGTAATTCCCATTTATCTGGTTGCTGAATGACATCATTTACCTCATTTGAAATTTTTCTTATTTTGCTTTAAACATTAATTTTTATCATAAATTATTTTCTGTTATTTCATTTACATTACTAATATTATTTCTCAGTAAATATATTTTTTTACCTCAATTAGTGCATAATTATACGCAATCATTTTAGAAAATAAATTTTAATTATCGAGAGAAAAGCTAAACTGAGTTGCCACCATTTTGAAGAAATATCGTAAAAAGCATTTAAAATTAAAAATAAAATATAAAAATGGAAATAAATTAAAAAATAACTAAAATGGGCACAACTACAAATAAATAGCTTTCATTTAAAAAAAATAATTATCAAAATCGGTTGAGTAGAAAATTGAGGGCTAATGACACGACATTTTTTAGCTTGTCTGAAAGAAATAGCATCGGAGGCTAAAAAATAAAATTTTTAAATATTTACGGTAGATACCCAGTTCGTAATTAGTTACTGTTGATACTTAAGACTCCACTCGAGAAGACAGGGATGATAATGTTAAGTCTATGGGGGAGTTATTTTCAAATATCTTGCTCAAATTTTAATATTTTTACATTTTTTTTTTTTTTTTTTTTTTTTACATAGGATAGCGGAGGACGATCTACAATAGGGCTACATTTCTCTTTTTTCAATTTTGGCTTCAGATTTTTCTAAAAAAAAAATACTTTAACATTCGGAACCGGTTGGAACCAGTTTTGAAATTGAAACTATTATAATATAAAAAAATATGTAGTCATAATAGAAAAAGTAAAAACTAGCTCGGTTATAGATCGTTCTCTGCTATCCTAAGCAAAAAAAAAAAAAAAAAAAAAAAAAAAAAAAAAAAAAAAATATGTAAAAATATTAAAATTTCAGTGAGATATTTGAAAATTTTGTTCCCATAGACTTAACATTATCACCCAGATTTTTTTGAGTGATGGACAAAAATGTTCCTATTTGTAACACATTCCAATAGATAAAATTGTTTATGAATTGGTTTTGTCTTTCCGTCTGTTTATTAGTCTACAAACTGTCTACAGAGAACTATCGTTGCATTTATCGTTGCATGTATTTCAATGATATTGTACTACTTTAAATATGGTAAAATTGATGCATAATATTGAGTTTTACTACATGCTTGCAGGAAAATATGATTTGAATTGCATTTATCATTAATTTACAGGGACACATAAAATATTTCCGATACAATATTATATCTGAAGTGCTGTTTGTTAGGGGTGATATGTGAAAGTGTGTTTTCAGTTATACTATGCTATTATAAATTTAATTAAATTTTTATACACGACATGATATGCATAAATTCTATGGATCATATACAGGGCTAAAAAAAAGTATTTGTAAGCACATTAATGGGAATGAGCGTATATTGCTAAAGTGCCTTTTGTTTTTAATTTGAGGTTATACATTTTCAAGCTCAACTGCATTTAGTATACTAAAAAGGAATGTCTTCATACGGGAATACTCCGAGAAATCTGAAAAAAATTAATTGCCGAAACGTCAGTGAAGGCTTACTTTGGAGACACGAAATTTTTTTGTGTCTGTCAGTCTGTCAGTTTGTCAGTCTGTCTGTTCCGTGATAACTTCCGTACAAAGCATCCGATTGGCTTGAAATTAAGAGGGTATGTTAGTGAGGCACTGGGATTAAGCTGCATAGATTTTTGTAAGATTTGATTCATTCGTTCGGAAAATATAGAATATTTTATTTTGCGCAATAATGCTTTTCTATGGCAAATCCAATGATTTTTAATTTTTTTTTCTTGAGCGAAAATGTCACATTTCATTAATGGAATTCAATGATAAAGGGATACTGAAATTTACCAGTTAAATTATTCGTATTGTTTTGAAATTTTGTCTACACATTTGTCAGATTTTTTTAATTATTACTGTAAATTTTGGAGATTTTTTTAAAATGTGTTCCAATAATATAAACTAATTTGTTTTAGAGATTTACTTATTTCAAATGTATTTATTTTATTTTCTTTATTTTCTCTTAATGGTTGCTAAGCAACCATTCATCATAATCCTTATTTTTATAATGTTATAAATTTGAATGCGTGTACGAAAATTTAAATGAAGTCATCGTCAAAACTGATGAATTAATGTGTTTGTATCGTTGTCTATAACTATAACATAGCCCAGAAAAGAACATAGGCTAAGTTTTATTAATTTTATTCACATATTTTCCTTAATAATTCAAAATTTCTGTCTTTTTCATGCAGAATTAATAGCGATTTTATATAAAATTTAACCAATTTCCTTTATCGTTGCCAAAAAAAAAATCAAAATACGGAATAATTTTTCAATGGCAATAAGTTTCAATTGAGCAATTTCCATTCGAAAAATTAAACTAAGAAAAAATAAATATGACGTCAGAATTAAAATAAAAATAAATATAGTACTTTGTTAAATATTAAACACGGAAATTTGTTTCGTTAATCAGAATTTTTCTGACAAAAATGGGGGCATAATTAGAAGTAAAAGAAATAAAAAATAATTATATTTTTAACAATTATTTTACCTGATAAAATTTGACGTCATAATTGAAATAAAACAGGTATTTATTTTATAGTAGTCATACAAAATATGAGAAACATGGATAGCAATAACTCATGAATAATGACGTTATTGCCGAAACTTCAGTAAAGGCTTATTTTGGCGACACAAAATTTATTGTTTTCCACCTGTCAGTCTGTTCTGTCTGTCTGTCCGCGATAACTGCCACAAAATGCAATCAAAACTTCTTTTTTTCGGAAACAAAATTGTAAAACCCTAGATTACTGAGTTTACACTTTCAAAAGTTTCTGATACATCAGATTTAGGTGTTTGTGGTGGGCAGGTGTGTAGAAGTATGAGGATAATGAAAAATGCTTATTAATACTGTTACTTATCCTTATAAATGAAAATGTATAAAGAAATACAAGATATACGATAACCATTAGCAAATTGATAGAAATTTACAAATTTAAGTTTAATGAGACTACGGGGGGTTCAGGGGGGCTCCGCCCCCCCTGATGAAATCTACTATGTTATAATAAAAAAACAAAAATAATAGATCATGAAAATTTCAGAATATCCTAACATAACTAAATCTTTAATTTAACGCCTTTGATGGCTGAAAACTTCTTATTCTTATTTTATTCTTATAAATAATTACGTAATTTGAAAATTTTAAATTACAGTTTCCAGGAACTTGAATATTACCCAAAGTGTGTTTTAAAAAAAATGATGTGCAAAGCTGACGTTGAGGCTCCTGATCTGCAGATTTACTAGTTACAGAATATTCTTCTCATGAGCATATAAACGTTTATAAAAAAATTGACGGAAACTTCATGTTTGTAAAAAAATAATGAAAATTTCGTTATTTGGCGATTTTTCATCGGTTTGCGATGGAATGAAATTTCAAAAAATACTTTTTTTACGTCAAATATACACTTTAAAAAAAAGTGTCATGTGCAACTTGTTTAGATAAATTTAATTTAAATAAATTTAGTTTTGTCAGTTTTAGTTTGTTTTAATTATAATTTTGTTATATCGATATTTATGTGTATTTATATTCAAATTTAACTATCAAAATTTAAACGAAATTCTTAATTTAAATTAATTAAATTGTTTCAAGCTCTAAGTCCAATGGTTTTCATTGGGAATTTGGGTTCAAGATTGCAGGAAATCAAGTGTTGGAGGTATTTTAGCATCGGGATTTCCAATCGAATGTACAGGGTTTGTCCGGAAAGTATTAGAACTGGTTTTCTTCCGCCGCGACTATACTTCGGAGCGTGCACGCACCGACTGTATTCGGTAGAGGGCGCTCCTAACTAACGAACGAGCAGCTGTTCAGTTGTCTCCGAGCACCTGGAGAGTCAGAACAGGCAATTTCGCGTGACGTGTTTCTGTGAGTGGTGCAAGCCGAAATATGCAGCGTTCGTTAGAGCAGAGGTATGCGATTAAATTCTGTGTGAAACTCGGCAAATATGCGATAGAGACGTTTGATATGATCAAGAGGCTTACCCAAAGGTTGCTTTAGCAAGAAGTGGTGTGTTTCTGTGGCACCAGGCCATTTTGGATGGCCAGGAAGAGGTCGCCGATGAAAATCGTGCTGGAAGACCTTCGACTTCGATAAACACGACCATGTGAGTCGTGTGCTCAAAATTTTGAACTCAGACCGTCGACTAACTATTCGTTTAATTGCTCAGTTGGTAAATTTACCAAAATCTGTGGTTCATGATATTGTGAGGGAGCATTTGAACATGCGCAAGGTGTGCGCGGCTCACACCGCCTTTTTTGTGAACAGCTACCTGATCAAGGCCAGCATCCCAACGTTTCCGCAGCCGTCCTACAGCCCAAATGTGGCTCCCCCGGACTTTCTTTTGTTTCCTCGCCTGAAAAGGCCGATGAAAGGCAAGCATTTTGAAACGACAGAGGGGATCCAAGCAGCAAGCACCGCGGCTCTCAAGTCTATTCCGGAGAATGCAACAAAATCGTGTTTAAAATTAATCTAATATAACAGCAAGATCTGAATATTTTTAAAATTTTATTATAGAACGAATGCACCTCAATTGCTACGCTTCACGTGTAATTTCCAACTAGTTATTTTTTATGATATAAAAACATAAAGATGCCGAAATTTTGTGCAGTGACGGATGCACAAACAAGACGAGTGAGAAATATTGCAAAGAAAATAGTATTTCTTTTCATCGCCTTCAATTAAAAATGACGATATTTTAAAATGGTGGTTAGCGAATTTAAAACTTGAAAACTTTACTCCAAGTAAACATTTTGTGATTTGTTCCGGAAATTTTGAAGAAGATTTCTTCCTCTATCAGAACTTTACAAAAGACTACTAAAAAGGATCAATTATTTTCTTGAAGTCAGCTCTTACGGATGCTGCAATAAATAAAATATCCACTTGGTCCATATTAAAGTCATTAATAAAGTTGGCTTTGAACATTTTTTCACCTTTATTTTTTTTTAAAGAGAAGCTCGCTTTCCATGGTGTTGGTTTAGTTAATTTATCAACAATATATATGAATCAATGTCATTTTGATCAAAGTGTCTTAACGATAATGGTTCATTCAAAATAGATGACATTTTACATGTGCAGCAATAAATAACAATTCATATATTTAACACATTCGCTGCCTATCACTAGCCAGCGCGTGATGTGGGGGATGTCCAATAACCAATCACGCGTTGGCGCGGGAAAATCTTTCGCAGTTTTTTTGTTATAAAAAGTAAATTGGCTTTTCTGGGAAAAACCCCTTCTACAGTGCGGCATTAACTATCATCACATCCTCACGTAAGCGGCAGCAAACGTGTTAAACTGGAAGTAAATAGCATATGTGCAAATAAAAATAATCAGAAGATATGCGGAAAACGAAACACATGCAAAACAAACAAATATAAATACAGCAGAGAGGTCACTTGAAGGTGGATTATGACGTCACGCCAATAAAGCCCATTAAGCATTGTCAATTCAATTTTGTTGCTATGGAAACATCAAAGATGTAGTAAAGCGTCCTAAGATAAATGGGAGAAGTCTCGGGAGAGACATCCTCAAGATTAAAGGTGGGGTCACATTAATCAGGGTCATACGCCACCTAGCGAGCGGAAGGGGAGAACTACAAGAGGATTATTAAGTAGATTGCAGTTTATTTTGAATGAATGGCAATGAAACTACTTTGTTTCTATAAAATGTTACTTTAAAAAGTTGGATAGAATAAAGTGTAGGTTTGAAATGTTGTAAATAAATATAGAATAAATAAGTTTAGTACGATTAAATATTAACAAAAAGTATACGAAGATGAAGTATTATTTAATTATGCAATACTAATGTCGCTGATTTAACTATGTTTGGTTTTAATTATTTTTTTATATAATGAAACATGAAGCATAAAAATTATTAAGTAGTTAATATGTAAGGACAAAATTTTGTAGTAGTCTCATATTTTACTAATTTCTTGATGAGCTAAGTTATACAAAATGATATACATCATTGTATTTCCTATGAGAATACAACGTTTATCAATGTTTAGAATTTAATACTAAATAAAATATTCAATTTTGGATTCTTTTTTTTTCATTTAGCGATTGCATTCGATAAAAATCCAATCTTTTCTAGGACTTACGTTATTTAACTTACCAACATTTCATTCTTTTAATTTTAAGCTCATTTCATTATATAGTCGCAATATATTTAATTTTAAATGCATGTATTAAATGTTGTTTTATTCAACAACCAAATATCGTTTATTTATTTGTTTAAATATTTTGTTATTCTAATTCTCTCACTCACTGTTTTTTTAAACAGATAAAATTATTTAGAGAATCATATTAAAAATTCAATCATAAATTTCAAGTTATTCTCGCACATAAGATGAATCTTGTTTTGCTAAGTTAATTATAACGAAATGTTTTTGTTAGAGTTTTTTTGATAAAAATATGCATATTTAAAAAAAAAAGTCACATTGTCATTTTAATTTCAGGACAAAAGGTATTATGTTCTAGTAGCATTAGTGCTCTTTCTTCTGAAATTAAAATGATATTGTGACTATTTTTTTTAAATGTACATAATTTTATCAAAACAAACTGTAATAAAGATATTTTGCAATAAATCTGGTAGACAAGATTCATCCGTCATGAATGAGTAATAATTTAGAAAATATGTTCATGAGGTACGCAGGTAATAGTTATCTGCGCATATATGACGTCATACTAAAAACCCACGTATTCATTATCATCCCGGCCACCAGTTGGCGCAGCTATGTCGATTTACGCCAGATTCCATCATTATCTTGGAATGCTTGATATGTATGCAGTTTTGGGAAACATCTGGCTTTTATTTTTCAATATGCTTAAATGTTTGAAAATAATTTTTCTCAATATGATTTTTTTTATGTATGAAAATATTTTTTCCATTGATAAATTAAATAACTACAACAGCAAGCAACATACATATGCATACTAAATATTGAACTCTCTCATTGATTATGTTTAAATTAATTAAATTTACATGCATTCTAAAAATCCAAAAGTTTTAATTGTATTAAAATCGTTTGCTTTTGGCCGGGAAAAGTGCTGCTAGCCAAATCGCGCGACGCTGTGGTCTTTTCATGCCAAATATTCGAAAGTATTTTATTTCTTTACAGACTTTCTACTCTGATTCCGCCGCTAATTTTAACTAATCCTTTATCATATACATAAGTAGTTTAATTAGTATTTTTTCAAAAAATTCTGAGTATGCCCAGTATGGAGAACTTTGTTGTTAAAAAGTTTCAACTAATAAGTTACTGAACAATCATTATATTACATATCATAACATTATCATAACATCCGAAAGTATTTTATTTTTACAGACTTTCTACTGTGATTTAGCCGCTAATTTTAACTGATCCTTTATTATTTACATGTTTAATTATTTTTTTTTTCAAAAAATTATGAGTATGCCCAGTATGGAAACCTTTATTGTTAGAAAGTTTAAACTAATAACTTAAGGAGCAATCGTTATACATAAAACAAAATATGGAACTCACATTTCGCTCCACTTTATGTTATACATAAACATATATCTAGGCAGTCAGAAATAAAAATTCAGTGAGATGTTTTCTAATAAAGTACGACTGCTTCGAAATTTAATGGTGACTTCGAAAAATACGATGTGTTCCGTATCTTCAAATATATCTTAGAAATACGAATTTGTCTTTTGAGAGAAAAACTTTTCCAGGACAGCAGTATGACATTATTAGATTTTAATTTTGATTTCGTTTCTGATAAAATCTCGTTATATGTAAGAATATCCATGTTTGTTGAAAAGTAAATAAAATCTCTGAAATTGAGCATCAAGTTCCCGAGAATAATTTTTTGAAATTGATTTCTTCTGGTAAGCAGGAAGTCAGAGACACGAAATTATTTTTTGAGATCTTTTTTTTCTTTTTCTTTTTCTTTCTTTTTTTTTTAATGTTTTTAACTTAATATTTGATGCGTGACTGCGGCCTGTAAATTACGTGTCGAAATTTCTTACGTTTTCTTTCAAACTGAGTCACGTCTAAAATTTTTTTATTTTTCTCCTTTATTGGAAAATTACTTTATACTTGGGTCATTCCAAAAATAAAGCACCCTTTGGTGTCCCGACACTTAGTATTGCTATATTTTCTAAAATTTTGTTTCAAAATTAAATTTAAATATTGGAAAATATATTTTAAAGATATTTTTCTTTAATGCAATTTTTAAATTTGAGATAAATTCCATTTATTGTTATTCAAATAACTTTCATAATAATTGTGTCCTGTATAAAGCCATGTCCCAAGAACAATTTTTGCTTTTTAAACCCTAATTTTTTACTATATGTATCGTTTAAGTTATCTTTCAGGAGATTTTTTATGTCTTTGTAGTCTTTATATTATCCCTATATATTTTAAATATTTTTTGTAAATATTTTTTTTTCATTTTATAAGAAAAATTCCCGTGTCCCTTAATTTTTGTCCCCTGTGTTACCGCCACCTTTTTCTTCCTATTAAAATAAGAATTTGCAACCTAAATGTTGTTAACAGTAGTCTTCATGTACTTTTAGAGTTAGCATTCATCCTAGGTAGTCATTTTCCTCATTTGTTAAATTTTGAAGAATATTATCTAAGTAAAGGTGATTTTTGAAGGTGGGTGTGTTTTTTGTGTGTCCCCTGTGTTACTATTGATTTATTTCGATTAATTATTAATTTTCTAGTTTATTGGCATTTAAATTGCAAGTCTTAGTTAAAAGAAAATATTCCATCTAACTTTACATTGTTTCTATGAAAATAGTAATACATAGGTGATAATTTATTTCATTTTGTCTCCTGTGTTACTAGTCCCCTGTGTTACCCATGATATTGATTGATATGTTGTTAATGGACAAAAAACCCAAGTTTAGAAATGAAATGCAACAGAATATCCTGTTTTTTAATGCATTTGTTGGTCTGTATCAGAAATACATTTTTAATTAATACATAAGTAAACTTTTAAGATTGTTAATTTTTTTTATGTTCAATTAGGATGTCCCCTTTGTTACTTTATTGTCCCCTGTGTTACTGACATTTCCTTTATCAGAACAAAAGGAAAAACAATTTCTTATGAATCAGTTTTATAATATGCACTGTCTAATATGTATAAATAAGTTTTACTATAATTTTATTATATTAGAGTAATTTATACCAAGTTATATAAAGTTTTATACAGGGAGAATACAAAAAAAGGGTAACACGGGAGACATAATATGCCTATATCATGAAAAAATATCTACATAAACAAAAAACTATATGGCACTGAAAAAGAACATTTATATCAAAGTGCTACTATTGTAAAAGCAATTCTCTATTTTAATAAGAAAAAAGTGAAAAGATTATTTAAAATATGGTAACACAGGGGACATTTTTTAGCCAATGTGTCTGTATTTCTAAGTGTAGTGAAAAATATTTTTAAAAAAGTGTGCTGCTGATATTCAATTTCTACTCTTGAATATGTATACAACCCTCTCAATGATATTTTTATTTCATTTTAAATAAAACAAAATTTAAAAAAAAAAATACTCAAAAGGGGCCTTTATTTTTGGAATGACCCACTTACTCCTGATTTTTCATCACAATAGTTCAGTAATGGTTTTTAACAAATTTTGTGTCTTCACAAGAGCAATTTTTTCGAATTTTTAGATGTTTACGATAGATACCTGATTCGTTATTAGTTATGTTTTCAATAATAAATGAGTTCACACGAAAAAACACCTATTTTGATATACCAATGAAAAATTACAAAATGACATGTGAAATTATCTATTTTATTTCATTATTTTTATTCAGTGCAATATTATTAGAAAATTTTAGCAGAATACTACATTTATATTTAATAGGTGAATTGTAATAATTTACTGACATTTTACAATATGATGTATAGAAAAACCCGTGTAGGCTAGAGATGAGTTCTGGCTTGATTTTCGGGGCCCGGACCCGTCCGAGCCCGAAAGATTTTTTGTCACCAGAGCCCGAGTGCGATATCAAAAACATACAAAATAAAATTGTATAACATTCTAGAATTGTTTCAAAATGAATGTCTCATTTTTAAAAACTTCTTACACAGATATAATTTTTAAATGAAAATTTTAATTCAATTCTAACAAAATTTGTATCAAATAAAATTATACTTAATACTTAAAATTAGTCTCAAAATTTTCCCTAATATAGCAAATATACTCGATGGGCACGTTTGTGTTTAATGAATAAATGCAGAAAACTAGCAGAAACTACTATTTGTAATCTGGCGAATTGAACAACGTTTCTATTATTTTCTGTAAAAAATGTACATATTAAAATCGATTCCTTTCTCATAACAATCTTCTGGGATTGACAGGTACCTGAAAATTAACGCCAAAAAAAAAAAAATATAAAAAAATTGACGTTGTTATCTTAAAGATCTGATGCTTTTACAGGAAAAGAGGAAACACTGATCAGTTGCTTTCTATCGGAATAACACGGTAAATATATTTACTTACGGAGGAAAGTGACTTCGAAAATGTACAGCGTCCTTAGCATGAGCAGAGTTATTGTAGACAAATAGATAGAACAAATTTATTTTCATATGAAAAACGACTACTACTCGTGCACAAAAGAATATTAAATAATTTGCAAACCTCCAACTAATTCTCGTCTATTAATAACAGAAGAAAATATTCTCTTCGCGTTATGCAACTAAATAATAAATAAATAAACGATCCTCTTAAAAAATGTCTTCTGCTAACGAAAAACCAACGTAAAGCAAATGCATTGCTGTGTTTATTTTGATTGGCACCAGTCAATAGATCATCACCAGAAATTCCGTAGACATAAATTTGTAATTATTGGAAATTTTCATTTGAAACAACAATGAAATACTAAAGTAAATAAACACTATTTCAGTTTCTCGTAATGTTGACCAAAATAGCATTAAAATGATTTGAAAAGGAATAAGTACGCAATTTTAAATAGAAAAAAAATTTTCAAGCTTTTCTACACATGAACAAATAAAATTTCCTGGTTTCAGATAAAAATGATCCCGAGCTCGAAGACTAGAAAAAAATAGAGCCCGAGCCCGTGTCGGGCCCGGACTGAGCAGGTCTCGTCTTTAGTAAGGCAAAACGTCGCTCGAGAGAGTGACTAAGTTCCCTACTGGGGCCCAATGTCGCTAACTGTAGTAATAGACTAATAAAAATCTTTTTAAAATTGGATATAACTTAGAACAATTTATAATATAGATTACTAATTGTATGAAAAATATCATGCAAACTCTCACATGTAATGTGCAAGATTATTTTTAATTTCTAAAAGTATTTTATCTTTTGCAATATTTTAAGATTTATCTTTAACATTGTTTATAAAAAATATAAAGTAGTATTTTTTTTCATGAAAAAAAAGTTTTTATACAAAATTTAGAGATAAGAATATTATTTTACACAGAGATAATGTTATTTTGAATAGTATAAAGAGGCTCGAGTCCCTAACAAGTGCATCTCATGTGGGGTCTTTGACCTTTGCCCGATGGTTGCTCCGGCCTTGATAGAAACATTTTTACCAACAATATAAAGTACATTCTTCAGCTGTTTGAAAGTGATATGAACAATGTTTAATAGCAAATCTGAGATTTATAAAGTTACAACTAATAGCTGATGAGGTTATTATCACTTAAAAGTAATTTTAGAATTTTGCCTCCCTTCTCGTTATACATAAACAGATGTCTCAACAGTCATAAATAAAAGTACAGTGAAAGTTCTTCTAATATAGTACGGTTACTTTGAAATTTAATGGTGATACTGGAAAATATGATATGTACCTTTTCTAGGTGCCTTACCAATTATGTAAATACGTAGCACCTATAGTTGTCGTTCAGTCCGTTCGTCTGTCCGCATATAGCAGAGCAAAACTACCTAACCGAATCATTTGAAATTTAAAATATATAATTGTCGCATAATTTTGTCGAGTCATTTCAAATTTTATGAAAATTGGATGTATAGTTCAATTATAGGGACAATCAAAACCATTCCGTTACATGACGGAACTAATGGAAAAATAGTTTCAAGTGCATTTTAATGGTGTTACATTCTTTCGAGCATAATAAAATTGATATGTATCTATGAAGTATGTACTAAGATATACATTCTGTGCAATCTGTGGTGCAAAGAATATTTGTTATTCATTTACAGGGCTACACAAAAGTATTCCATTACATAATGGTATAGGGGGGGGGAACACTGTTTGGAGCGCGTTTGAATAATCTTATACTATAATGCGAGCAAAAATTGTGTGTGTGTGTGTGTAAATTTTATCTCAAAAACGGCTCTAGCGATTTTCGCATAAATTTGAGTTTTACCATTTTCGGGCACGAGAAGGCCATTGGACTAGGTCACATGTTCGAGAAAATTCGATTATTGGGTCATTTTGGGTCATAATGGGTCAGGATCAAGCTATTTATATCTAGAGAACGGCTGGATCGATTTTAAGGAAATTTTGTATCCAATCGTTTTTTGGCATGAGAAAACAATTGAGCTGGGTCACATGTTTGAAACATTTTGATTAGTGGGTCATTTTGGGGTCATTGTGGGTCAAGCCATTTTTATTTAAAAAACGGCTCTAACGTTTTCGACCAAATTTTATATTTTATCGTTTTGGATTACAAGAAGACTATTGGGTTAGGTAACATGTTCGAGAAAATTCGGTTAGTGGGTCATTTTTGGGGTCATTGTGGGTCATGCTATTTTATCTAGAGATTTTCTCACGCAATTTTGACTAAAAATTCCATTCTATGGTTTTCAGGCACGAGAAAAACATTGGGCTAGGTTACATGTTCGAAAAAAAAATTTAATGAGTCATGTTGGGTCATTAAGGGTCTGGGTCAAGCTATTTATATTTAAAGAACCGCAGAATCAATTTCATCGAAATATTGCCTGTAATAGTTTTTTGACACGAGAAAGCTAATGGGCTAAGTCACACGATCGAGAGATTTCGATCATAAGAGTCATTTGTGGGTCATGATGGGTCATAATGGGTCATGGTCAAGCTATAGCTAAAGAAGAGGTGGATCGATTTTAACGAAATTTTGTATACAACATTTTTTTGGCACGAGAAAACTATTAGGCTAGGTCTCAGTTCGAGAAATTTCGATTACTGGGTCATTTTGGGTCATAAAAGGTTTGGGTCAAGCTATTTATATTTAGAGTACGACAGTATCAAATTTAATGAAATTTGTATGTAACAGTTTTTTGAAACGAGAAAACTAATGGCTATCTCACATGTTTGAGAGATTTCGATTATAAGAGTCATTTATGGGCCATGATGGGTCATAATTTGTCATGTCAAGTATCTAAAGAACATGTGGATCAATTTTAACGAAATTTTGTATACAACATTTTTTTCGCACGAGAAAGTCATTGGGTTAGGTCACATGTTCGAGAAATTTCGATTAGCGCGTCACTTCTGGCTCATTCTAATTTTATCTAGACAATGTCTCGCGCAATTTTGACTAAATTTTGTATTCTATTGTTTTCGGGCACAAGAAAAGATCAGATGTTTGAGAAAATTAAATTAGTGGGTCATTTTGGGTCATAATAGTCATAATAGGTCAGGGTCAAATTAATTATAATTAAAAAACGGCTCAATCGATTTTATCTAAATTTTGTATTTAACGTTTTTCGGCATGCAAAAACTAATGAACTGGGTCACATGTTCGAGGGATTTCGATTATAAGGGGGTCATTTGTGGGTCATGATGCGTCGTGCTAATTTTATGTAGATAATGGCTCTCACCATTTTGAATATACTTTGTATTATATCGTTTTCGGGCAAGAGATAACCATTGGAATAGGACATATGCTCGTGAAAAATCAATTAGTGAGTAATTTTGGGTCATAATGGGCTAGGGTCATTCTAATTATATGTAACGACTCAATCAATTTTACCTAAATTTTGTAATGAAAAGTCTTTTGTCACGAGAAGACTATTAGGTTCAGTCGTATGCTAAACAAAATTATATTAGTGGGTCACTTCGCTTCACTGCTAAATGCTGTCAGGCTAATTTCACGTAAGAAATGGCTTAAACGATTTTTATTTAATTTTATATTCTGCTGTTTTTGATTATCTGAAGACCATTGAGCTAAATCACATGTTTGATCAAATTTCATTAGTGTGTCATTTTGGGTAATACGAGTCAGAGTCACGAGAATATGGCAACAAACAATAATTTGGCGATATTTGACAAAATATTGGAGACATTTGGCCGAAAAATCGATTATAAAGATTTTAAAAGCCAATACACGTATTTGGCTCGAAATGAAAGAATGTCTCCTTATTTGGCTGTATCTGGCAAAAAACATTGTCCTTTAGAATGTGAAGAAATTTTTTATACATTCTTAATAGGATTCGAGATGCATGGTGAAAACCAATCAGAGTCGAACTGAAAAAGTGATTTGAATCGATGTCCTTTCTTTGTAAATTTAAAAATAAAGTTAAATTTATGAACATGTGCATACAAACATAGTTTCCTTATTAATTGTTTTTGCAAATAATGCTTTTATAAATAACATGTTTTACAGTAATAATACAGAGTGAATGATGCAGTAAAAATACTATATCGAGTTGAACACAAAGTTAATTTTGACCGAGTTTAGCTCGGTCACCCCTGCTAGTATTCAGCTATTGCACATTTTATGAAATTGATATACGTTGAGTAGGTTTACTATAAATTACTTCCTGTGTAATAGAAAGTAGATAGTATATACAGCGACGCACAAAATACTTCGGATACTCTACTGTATCCGAAGTAATGTATAATATTACACCAAGATCTGAATATATCTATATTATAAAGGCTAAACGTATCTGTGTGTAACGCATACGTCATACTGCGAATGGCAACACTTTAAAATTTGAAATGCAATTTCGGTTTTGCAATTTTTTCTGCTGCAAGTTTTAAACTTCTAAATAACGTATATTTTAAATTTTTATACCGTCGTATAGAAAAAAAATGTACTTTTAAATGCAATTTATTTGAAAACTGTATCTTAATTTATTTATGAAATATTAATTTTTTTGTAGTTTTTAATGTACCTTTTTCTAATTGTGACAACAGGAGTACTTTATTAAAAGGAAAGGAGAAAAGGGAAAAAATGATTACTGTTTCTTTATGTTGCCATTTTCTCATTAAAAGAAAAAAAAATTGAAATTTGTGAAGAATACCGTTTGTTATAAAACACGGTGAATTTTGGTTTCATTAGAAAATTTCATTTACACTCAAAAGAGTATAAACAGTTTAGTATCTGTTCAGCTAAGAGCATTGAGGCTTCAAGTTTTTAATCAAAATAATTAAATAAAAATGCTTTTTTTTTAAAGGTGAATACAGAAAAGTCGCACATGTAAATTTTGATTTGGTGAAAATGATGTCGAGTAATATTTAACGGGGAAAAAATCTATGATTGAGTCAAAATGAATAAAATTTGTTTTTTTTTTCAGTTTGGAGTACTAGCATAAGATCCCTCTTTGATAACTTTATCATAATAACAGATCTATATTATTTTTTACTGCTTACATGCATGATTAGATTTTAATTTTAACAGTTCATACAACTGAGTTTTATAGAAATAGTATTTTGTTGACTTTCGGTTAAGTATCATTTGTTTAATAGTTAGACTCACCAATAAAAGGAGCATTTTTTATTGTGACTAATTGTGTTCGTTTATTATAAGTCAATGAAACAGCTACTTTTTAAATATTTTCTTTCGTCGAAATTCGACGGGTTCTACCTTGTATTTTTTAATTTCCTTATAGTACGTACGCGCCTCATTTGCTATGCTCGATATATAATTTCCAACATATTTAAAATATATTCTATAGAAAACCTTTTTCCAAGGTTGCTGTATGATATTACATTTTAATTTCAATTTCGTCACCGATAAAATCTTGATGTGTAAGAATGTCAAAGTTTGTCCAAAATGTAAATAAAATTACTAAGGTTCGGTATCATGTTTCAGTGAAGAATTTCCAAAATTGCTTTTTTTTTTTTTTGAAACAGCATGGAAGAAACACTAAATTATTTTTTGATATCCTTTCTTTTTTAAAAATGTTTTTAACTTAATACTTGACGCGTGACAAAAACCTGTAAATTACGTGTCGAAATTTCTGAAGATTTCTTTTAAACTGCACACCTTCTAAAAAATTTCATTTTTTTTCCTTTAGAGAAATTTTTTTTATATTTGCTCATGATTTTTCATCACGATAGTTTAACAATAGTTTTTCGCAATTTTTTTCCTTAAAAAGATTATAAAGTGTTAAAGAGTAAATTTAAAAGCATAAAATTTTCAAATATTTACGATAGTAGTAATAACTTATTGTTAGAATTGTTAAATATGCCCACACAAAAATGCTTCAACTTTTTATAAAATTTCATCTTAGTGAAAAAATACAAAACGTCCCATAAAAAATATTATGTGTTTTATCTCATTTATTTTGTTTAATTCTGTTCTACTTGAATAGAAAATTGTAGTTGAATATTACATTTATTATATTTAGTAGTGGAAATTAAATAATTTACATGCATTTTTTAATGCGATTTATAAAAACCAGTGCCGGCACAATGTTGCGAAAGTCTCTGACTGTAATACTAGACTAATAAAAATTATTTAAAGATTGCACATAGATTTGAATAATTGAAATAAAGATTATTAAATGTATGAAAAATATTGTGCAATTTTACTTACCCATCATACGTAGTATAGGGAAAATCTTGCAATCGTTTTGAAAATCGAAAAATTTTTTTGACGGATTTACACGTTTTAGATAGTGCAGATTCCGAAAAACATATTTTTTAAAAAAAAAAAATTGCCGTCCGCCCGTCTGTCTGTCTGTAAACGCTCTATCTCCCGAACAAATTGAGATAGAGACTTGAAATTTTCTTTGTAGTTAGTATGTAAGAATGGGACGAACCCTATTTAATATCAGCAATCTCGATTATCCGAAACTATTTTTTTCGGACTCTCGAAAAATTCGTTCTGATAAAAGGTATTTAAAAATTTTCGAATTTTTTTGTTCTAAGAATGAATGTAAAAGGCAATAAAATAACACACATTTTGCATATAGAACGAAGTCGATCGGATTATTAGTTGCCGAGATATTTGTAATCTTGTTTTCCACATTCTTCGATTTTTCATGACCCTGTTTTTCATTCAAATTTCAATTCAGAAGTATATTTTAATGGGAAATGAGACGATTTAATCCGACGCAGTTAATTGTTAGTTAATAGAATTATTATTTTTGGAGTTATAAGGATGTTTCTTTTACGCAGTTCGCTACTACTTGAGTGGTTTGGCGTTTTATATAATTTGTCGAAATTGGTACATCAGCAGTTCTTTAATATAGCATTACTATGAATATTAACAATATTTAAATTTTGTTTATGAATTGCAATGCATTGTATAAATAGTTTTCACATGTTTTATTTTCATATACATATCCATGATGGGTAAGTATTACGGTGCCCCCAACGACTAGTTTTTACATGTAATGTTTAAAATTATTTTTAATTTCTAAAAATATTTTATCCTTTACGAAATTTTATTTATTTTTTTTTTTTGTATTCACGCTTATTTTATACCTCCAAGCGTATATATTCCCCTACAAGTATATCGATTTTGTGTGTAAAAAATATAAATTTAATACTTAGCGGTTTTTTGACAAAAAACGTTTAAAGGCAAATTTAGAGTAAAAATAACCGTACTTCACACAGAGGTCAATGTTATTTCGAATTTTATAGGAGCTTAGGGCTCCTAAGAGGAGCTCACCTGGTACGGGGCCCGCACCGTTTGTTCGATGGTTATGCGAGGTCTGGTAGAAACTATTTTACTAGCAATATAAAATGTTTTCTTCTGCTGTTTGAAAGCTGTATGCATGCTTTTAGTGGAAAAAATATGAAATTTATAAAGTTAAAAAGAAAAAAAAATGATGCAGAGATTATCATAAAAAAATAATTATGGAATTCGTATTTTACACCACCTCACGTCATACATAAACAGATATATAGGCAATCATAAATAAAAGTACAATTAGATTTTTTTTAATAACGTACGATTAATTTAAAATCTAATTGTTTCGTCGAAAAATACGATTTGTTCCATTTCTTTAAATGCATCTTGTTCTACCCTAGAAATGAGAACTTGACGTTTTAGCGAAAAACTTTTCCAGGACAGCAGTATAATATTATTAGATTTTAATTTCAATTTCTTCTTTGATAAAATCATGCTATGTAAGAATATCTATGTTTGTTTAAAAGTAAATAAAATTTTCGACATTTAGTATCATGTTCCTGACAACAATTTTCGAAATTGCTTTCTTCTTGAAAATAGGAAGTAAAAGACACAAGATTATTTTTTGCGATCCTTTCTTTTTTTTTTATGTTTTACCTTAGCACTTGACACGTGACACTGGCCTGTAAATTACGTGACAAAACTTGTAATATTTTCTTACAAACTGAATCATGTTTCAAAAAGTTCTTATTTTTCTCGTTTATTGAAAAATTTCTTTTGCGCCTGATTTTTTTGCACAACAGTTTAGTAATGATTTCTCTCAAATACCATCTTATCCAAAAAGCATTTATTAAGATGTTTAAATATGTATAGTAATGGCATCATTGAGTATTGCATTTTTAGTTTTTTGAAGTTTCATTCTTATAATGATAAAAGAATGAAAGCGTATTTTTAATACTTTCCAGTATAGTTGAAAAGTCTGTCCGCCTGCCTATCCGTGCTCTAATTGGCTAAATGTAATTGTATTTCCATGCAATTGATATACGTTATTGAGCTATGAATCATCATGGTATGTGAAAAAACACCGTAATCACTGGCGATAATTAATAAATAAAGTAAAACACTTTGTAAAATCACCATAAAATGAACTGTTATCTCAACTTTTTTAAACCGACTTTTTTTCTCGACTCTGTGACCTTACGGACACATGTTGGCTTAGCTGATGACGAGCCGTTATTGTTGTAGCTCGAAATGCGTCCTACTTTATTTTACATTTTATGGTGATTTTACAAAGTGTTTTACTTTATTTAACCATGGTATGTATTGAAAATGATGTGTGTACCATTCATAGTTTATTTACAGGGGCGCATAAAAATATTGCATTACATTAAGCTACATGGAGAAACGCCGTTTGCGCTGTACATCTTTTACTAGTGTTCGTTACTGACATTTATATACACTATTTAGCTGCACAAGGAGATGATTGCTATATAATGTGCTATCTAGCACTTACAGTACGCATTCAGGAAATTCAAATGTTTTCTTTTTTACATCTATATCGTCTTACATCTGTAAATTCTAAAAATTCTAATAAACTTCTAATATTTTCTATCAAATTGAATCACGTTTCAAAAAGTTCTCAATTTTTCTCTTCGGAAATTTTTTTTATATTTCTCTCCTGATTTTTGAGTACAATAATTTGTTAATGGTTTTTCGTCCAGTTTATTTTGTGACCAAAAGCATTGATCTATTGGAATTTTCGAAAGTTTACGGTAGATATTTAATTCGTCAAGTTATTGTTGGAATATATAAGTAGATACACTCAAAAAATCCATCTTTTTGTCTTGCATTCGTAATTTTATAAATACGTAGTACCTATAGTCGTCGTTCAGGCCATCCGTCCTTCTGTCTGTTTGCCGGCCTGCATATAACGACGCAAAAACTACACAACCGAATCATCTGAAATTTAAAATATATAAATGTTTCATAATTTTGTCGAGTTGTTTCAAATTTTATGAGAATCGGACGCATAGTTCAATTGCAAAGACAATCAAAAGTATTCCGTTACATGACGGTGAATAGGAAAAATAGTTTCATGTGCACTTTAATAGTGTTACACTCCTTCGAACCTAATAAAATTGATATGCATCTATGAAGTACATACTAAAATATACATTCTGTACAATCTGTGATAGAAAAAATACTATTACAGTTCCACACAAAAGCATTTCATTACATAATCCCAGCAAAGAAAGAAACGGTGAGCCATCAGCTAGAAAAATGATGGCAGCCAGCAGTGCCATCAGCGGTAAAGTGCAATGGTGCCATTACTTAAACCTGTACTAAAGTGTCCGTACAAAATGCAGGTGGCTCATCAGTGATGGCGAACAGCAAGCCAGCATTGGTATGCCATCACATTACTTTAATTCATCAGTTTTCCTGCAGTGCTAGCACCTATCTTACAGCAATTCCTTTGCTGTGCTAGCAATTTTAATACAGCACCATCACATATCCTAGTGTTTATACAGTGGTACACCGTCAGACTGCTTATTTTTTACTATGAGCCGACAACTACCCTACATTGTTTATAAAGCGGTAGATTATCATACAGTGTATGTGCTGCTGGACCTTTGCTGTACCAACGGTTTTTAATCAGTATTAGCTTCTAACCTACTGCTGGTTCTTTGCTGGATCAACACTTTTAATCGAGCACCATCACATATCCTGCAGTGTTTATACAGGGGTAAACCATCAGTCAGATTTGTTTTTACCACGAGCAGACATCCACCCAACAGTATTGATAAAGCAGCAGGCCATCATCCAATGTTTATGCTGCAGGACTTTAGCTGTACCAGCAGTTTTCAATCAGTAATATCTCTATAGCGATTTTACACTTCGCTGGACCAGCACATTACTACCATTATTATTCCCATGACTAGCAATTACTGCTTGCTGGGACAGCATATTTATTCAGGGATTGATTTGCAGCAGAGCATCTGGGACGCAGACTAAAGAAAACTATTTTGGCAGCTCCAAAATAATATGTGCATTTTAAAACTACTGAGATTCAATATTTCACTTATAACTAAAATTCTGTGGAAGTCTAAATTACCAGTTATTTAATAAATTCTTTATTTTTCCAAAAAATTCCCTTGGAATTTTTGTTTCGCTTCCTTGAAAATACTTTTTACACTAACGCCTAGAGCCCTCTAGGATGCTAATCAATCCTCACTGAACATTAGTTTTGCTTTAATTGGGACAGATTTGATATATATTATGCGGATATATTTACCACTGGCATAAATATAAAAGAAAATAAATCTATCCAAAAAAAATATTTTTATTTTGTATGGCTTGTAAATATAAGTCTTCATGCAATCCATTTTTATATCTGTTAATAGAGTTCATTCTCTTTGAAGAACAAAATTTCCTGATTACAATTCACAACATTAAAAAAAATTAAAACTAAATTACAATTAAAATGAATTTTTACTCGTATAAGATATCTAATTAAGCTAAGCTATAATACTATATTAATAAAAATTATAGAAGCTTATATATACACACGAATTTATACACATTAAACATTTATTTTTAGTCAGTGCTGCTATATAATTTATGCTGTTACAAAAGCAATTTGTTGTGCATGTTTCAATTTTTTATCTTTTAAAAATTTTAGATAGTTTTTTTTAAAATTTAATTATTATTTCTTTTTTTTTTGGCCGGCTTGTTTTGTCATTTTTAATTATTCATATTTCATCACATTCTTTCGTCGAGATACTGCCTATATAAGGGTCTTTGAACCTAAAGAATGACATTACTCTAAATCAAAATAAAGTGAGTAATCTTTTCGAAATTCAATTAAATGGAAGTTGAAAAAATCTACATGCGGCATATAATATTCTAATCTATTGATGATTTCAATTTTTTTCAAACAAGTTTGCATTATAGTTAACCTGATATTAAGTTTTAAAATAGAAACAATTGCATTCAGTAACTATTTTTTCCCCCATAATTATAGTAAATATCTACATGTATGTTCCTCATATTTTTTAAAATAGAAAAATTTCAGTAATGGGCACACATCAAAAAAGTTCAACTCTGGCATATATGGTTACAAATATGTATAGCTAAAATATCTTTATGTTATAAACATGTGGATTGTTGTGAAAATTTTACTTTCATGTGAAAAATTCAAATTTTTTTACAGAAGGGCCTCAAAATTTAGGGCAATCTTGATGCATGGTAGCACATAAGCAATTTTTTCAAACTGAGTTTTTGTCAATTCGCCTGTTTTTTAATTGAATAGAAGTGAATAGAAACACTGTTTAACCAAATATGTTAATATTTACATTTCCTCTGCAAGGCATTTTTAAGGGCAGCAATAATCTTGCCTTCATTTAGACATTTCTTTTAATACAGTAAAACATCAATTCTACAAGACTCACTTATTCCTTTTGCAAGGTTGTTGCCAAAACATCAAAACAAAAACCAATAATTTTATTGAGAATAAAAACAATAAATCTCAATGAGATCTCTTATGCATCTGTTGTATATGCTTTCATAAAAAGGAATTTTATGTAATTACTAATGCAAATAACCCAGAATTTGTCTGTGACACTTAATGCAGTGTTCTTAAATATTTCGAATATCATTTATTGTTGGCAAATTATGTTAGATTGTTGAATTGAATATCTAAATAAACACATGGAACAAATCATCTAGCTATGATAAAATTGCAGAATGAATTTATACTGTGAAAATCATTGTGTAAATAGTTTAAATATTATTTTATTAATTTTTGTTTACGCAAAATTATAATATTAAAATAAGGTCTGCTGAATGATCTTGGCCTTTTTTTTTTCCCCCAAACAAATTTATTTGAAAACAAAACTTTTTAGTAATTTCATAGCTACAATCAATTTCAGCAACAAAACTTAAGTTTACAAGGTTCATATTAATGAAAATATAAACAATGACAAAAATGTAAGTTCTCATAAAACTTTATTTGGCTTGGCCAACTGTCATATCATGAGTATTAAATATGAAAAATGTTAAATTTGAAACAACCTATTTATCTTGAATTTTTTTTTCTAAATGCTTTTGTAGCCTAAAAGCCACTACAAACTGTAGTACATTATATTTAAGTTTTATTCACCCAATCTTTTAATGTAGACATATTAATCAGCGTGAAGCAAGACACTACCTTTTTCTTACACACATACATCTATAGCTTAGGAAAGAGGTATAAAGTCCATAAACACTTAGGAAAAAAGGATAAAAGACCACCACAATTACTTATACACATAAATTAACTGGATTTAGATATATTTATCTATGTTTCAAAGAAAATTACATAACTTTTCACATAATCAATGTTCGGTTATGAAAAAATATGTTTTTATAAAAATCGATGAGTATGGAAACATGTCAACTATTTCTAAAAAATGTATATTAGAGACTGGTCATTAATCGTCTTAGGATATATGTTTTGAATAAAACAGAGATTATGATCAAAAATGCATTAATCTCTAACACTGGCAATATTATCTTCCCCTTAAATATAAATACCATATTTACTCGTGTATAGGGTGCACTCCAACTTTACAAGTAAAAATGGAGATTTCTTAAAATCGCGTATGTAACACGCACCATAAATTTGATACGCTGATGATGAATGACCAAATGAATTTCAGTAAAAAAAAAAAAAAAAAAAAAAAAAAAAAAAAAAAAAAAAAAGTCAAAACAAACATTACACCAAACCAGAAAACAAGACGAAAATGCATTTTTAGACTTCGGGTTGTAAGAGAATGACGGGAAATAGGAATGAGTGACGATAAAGAGAATTGCTAATTAACGTTTAGATAATGTCATTAGCTCTGTTGTATAAAATCTGCAAGAAATGAAATAAATATGCAGTAATACTTCAATTAAGTAACATTTTCTGAGTTTTGATAGATTCTTTGAATACTTTCTGGTTTCATATGTATATCGTTCGACTGCATTCAACAGTAAAAAATATTCCGCGTATAAGGCACACCTAGGAGTTGCCCTATTTTTTTGAAAAAAAGTGCGCCTTATACACAAGTAAATACGGTATGACTTTTTTTTTCTTTATCCTCTACCCTAATTCCTTCATTCATACTTAAAAATCGTTTTGAAAGTTTATATCAAAGTTTGTATCAATTTTAATATGGAGCTTTGAAAAGTTACTACATTATAATGAAAAAACTTTTTGAATTAACTTTTTTTATTTGCATAATCAACAGTACATTAAAAACGTTATCATCAAATTGAATCTCAATTTGATTTTCTTTTTATTCTTCCACCATCTCTGTCGATTGCTGAGCACAACCAACGCTGTACATCTTCCACATTTGCTTGTAAAACTGTTCTGGTAGTTGGTATTTGACAGACTACAGCTGGGGGGAAAATAAAAAAAGAGAGATTGAGATTTTTTTTCTTTAAGTGCAGATGTCTTATAATGTATGAATAGAAACCAGCAATGAGACAAACAAATTAGAAACTACAAAATATATTGATTTCAACTTTGCCAAACTGAATTCTTAAACATAGATATTCAAAACTAGTGAAAAAAAAATCAAAATATTTAACAGGAAAACAACCATCCCTATATACATTGGAGTAATACCTAAAAATATCAGGTATCCAAAAAAGTTCGAGCGGTTTTTGAGAACAGGTATTTTTGTTGCATAGGCATGGTCATACTGATTCTGATGACATCTTTTATGTATATTGCCTTTAAATTGCAATCAGTAGAGAGTTGTTTAACGTATCTCACGTTTCGCTACCAGATTTGTAGGAAGAACAATCGTTGACAAAGGAGATTTTGAGGCCTATTTTGCTTTATAAGTTCAAATTAGGAAACAAACCTGCAGAGGCTGCTAGAAGAATGTGTTTGGAGAGACTTCAATGAGTGAACGGACCGCTCAAAAATGGTTCAGCAGATTTTCGTCTGGAGATGACAGCCTCAAAGGCATGGCCAGTGTTGCTCGTCCATCCATCTTAAACCAAATCCAGCTGGAAGAGGAAATCAAACAGAATCCTGATCTAACATGCCAGGAGCTTGCGCAAAGGTTTGGAGTATCTGACGAAACCACCCGATTGCATCTTCATAGCCTTGGGATGTCGTGGAAACTTGATAAGTGGGTTCCACATATCCTGTCTGAGGAAAACAAGCTCCAACGATTGAACATCTGCTTGTCATTGGCGCCATGCCACAATTAGAATTGCCAACGTCTTGTTTTACCATCAGTATTTTTCAATAAAAATTTTTGTTTTATTTAATTATCAAAGCGAAATGCTGAAATAAAAATTTATGTTGGTAGTGATAATGAGAAACAATAGTTAATAGTTTTTTATCTCATGATTGTGTGTGATGCAAGTTACATTGAATGTGCAATAAAATTTATCCTATACATTAGTGTCGCAAAAAAAGATTTAAATTTTAAGTTAAAAAAAGACCCACAGCAAAACACTGCTGTATTGCAAAACCATAAATGTCGTTGGAACAATGCATGTAACATGGAAAATGACAGAATACAACTCATGAAAAGAATACAGATTTCAATAGCAAAAATTTTAGAAATTACAGTAAAAGAATGTTTTGTTGAGATTGCAAGTTTTTAACATAGCAGCCTTTGCAAACGATTATGGATTTCATTCAAAAATATTTATAGCAAAGATAGTAACATAGCTCAGTTTCCTGCATAACTGCCTCAGTCCTGATGTCGCTTGTAAGAGACACAAAACACTGCTTTAATTAATTGAAATGTTTCTAGAATTGTTCAAAATACTTCTAGATTTTTTTAAAATAGATGCGTACATATCATAAGCATTGATGAAATGACAGATAAATCTTTTGAATCGTATTATCAATTTTAAATTGGTTTGTGTGGCATCTCTCAGTATTTATCTCAGGACTGAGGAGGTTAAAGCATATTATAATGCTGTTTTTTGTATGGAAACTACAACACTGTTTCAGGCTATACATGCAATTCCTAGCTATGAATTTTTTTTCAATGCATTGATCATCTTGAATGAAAAAAGAGCGTTTTGGCATTCAAAAGATTTTCACAGTATTGAGACAAAATGCTAATATTAATTTACATCAAAACTAATGCTGTAATTGCATAACAACCAAACCAATATGACACACAGTACATGATAGTACAGCATAATTTAAATTTTTGCTTAAAATGTACAATTTCAAAAATAAATAAATAAATAAATAAATAAATAAAATAAATAAATAGGTAACTTATTTAATTTTAATGAATGTTGAACGACTTCATCAAATGGAATACAATATCTTGCACTCACAGGGGTCAAATATAGGCAAGATTTGAAGGCCATTTAACCCCTTCACGAAAATCCATTTAATAAAACAGACCCCTTCACAAAATTCTTCATAATAAAACGGTCTCCATCACAAAATTCTATTTCAAAAAAAGATGGTGTTTATTATTTTTATATTTTTTAAAATGTGTAAATTGCAAAAAAATCAAGTTTACCAGAAAATTAAGCTTCAGCAAAAAGATCTAAAGTATTAAATTTAAAAGATTTAAATTTTTAAAGGATTTAAATACATTTTTGTAAATTAATTGTTAAAAGTAGAAATTCTGAAAACTTTTTAAAGGTGTTTTAAAAGGTTTCATTAAGTACAAACCGAATATGTGGCCGAATAGTTTCATATTCGGTGAAGTCGAATATTCAACTTAATTGAATAGTTTGATGTTCGACCTAACCGAATATTCTGTACCGAATACCGAATAGATATCGAATATTTGGTGCATCCCTAATTTATTACCTACTTAATAAGATAATTTATAAGCAAATTATGTATAATTGTAATCGCTATTTTTAACAATGATATATCACAGATACACAAAAAATACTTCAATGTTATATAGTGAATCAAGGTTAATGTCGTTTAACAGAAATTTGAGCAGAGGTTTTGAATACATTTTATCAGCATTAAATTTCAACTAAATAAATACTCTAGGAATACATTTCGATGCAAAGAATCAAAGTATCAATAAGATTTTTGACAGTTTGATAAATCATTATTTTGATAATAAAGGCGAAAATTTGTGATCAAGACTTACCTCAAATTCAGTGACCAGGAATTACCCTGGATGATTCTACTTTATTAAGAACTACAATTAACAAAAATGTGGTAAACAATGTGGTTACAGTTAATGCTCAAAGTGTTTATTAGTTCCGACAATTAAAATCCCTAAATATGACAATGAAACGGGATTAAATAACGGGAAAAAAAACAGAACTTTATAAAGTTTTTTTTTTTTTTTTTTTTTTTTTTTTAACTATCTATAAAAGTGAATTACTTTCATAACATATCTAAGAGAGATGATTAAGGAAATATCATTCAGTGTATGAGGTACATCTTTTTTTTTCTATTTTTTAATCTTGTATACTTAAATTGAGCGATTGAAGTCAGATGATTTTGCTTCTAGAAATTCTAAAGACATTATACAACATTATGTATGTCTAATATAGGGGTGCACAACCTTTTGAAGATAAGGGCCACTTACAAATATGTCTGGGTGGTCGAGGGCCACATCAATAACATGGAGAGAATTCGATTTCAAGGAGATGATCAATAGCCTATAATCTGATGAAAAATATGGTTTCAGAGGGTTGTAAAAAGGGGGTGGGTTCCCTTTTAAGTTTGCTTACCCTGTCAAAATATCCAATTCAGTTGATGAGGATGTATCAGCAGTTTGTGTTTGTATATATAATTATAGTAAGGATTATTTTTATTATGTAATAATATTCCTAGACTTTATTCAGGACAGTAAAATTTGTTTCGTTAAAAGTGCTAGAAAACAATCATTACATAAGAGGCTGGTCCTTAAAAAAATGTGAGCCTAATGAATCAAGGAGAGAGAAGCAGTTGATCAACAATATTTTTAAGTACCTGATCAATGAAATTGATTTTTCTGTGCCCGATCAACAAAATTTGTGCTTTTTACAAAACCAATTGACAAAATTCACAATCTTTCTATGTCTTACCAACAAAATTTGCAATTCTTACAAAACCGATTAACAAAATTTATGATTTTTCTGCGCTTGATCAACAAAATTCACAAGTTTCATGAAACTGATCAACAAAATTCGCAATTTTTACAAAACTGATTGACAAAAGTTGATTTTCATGAAGCTGAACACCAAAATGTGCGATTTTTATGAAATTGATTGATGAAATGAGAGATTTTTATGAAGCTGATCGACTAAATGAGAGATTTTTACAAAGATGATCGGCAAAATTCGTGATGTTTACAAAGCCGATAGACGAAATTCGCAACTTTTACAATACTGCTCGACGAAATTGTGATTGCGATTTTTAAAAATCCAATCGACGAAATTCTCGATTTTTACAAAACAGATCGACAAAAGTTGTGATTTTCATGAAGCTGATTCCCGAAATGCGCAATTTTTATGAAGCTGATCGGCAAAATTCACGATGTTTACAAAGCCGATCGACAAAATTCGCGATTTTTACGAAGTTGGTTGAGAAAATTCACAATTTTTTTCGAGCCTGACCAAAAAAATTGCCGATTTTTACGGGGCAAATTGACGAAATTCACGATTTTTCTTCGCATGATCAAAAAAATTCATGATTTTTACGAAGTCTAAAAAAAAAATCAGGATTTTTCCATGCCTGATCGGAAAAATTAGCGATTTTTACGAGGCCAGTCGACGACATTTGCGAATTTTATGAAGCCAATCAACAATATGCACGACTTTTACAAAGCTCCGATTTTTAAGAAGCTAATCGATGAAATCGCGATTTTTTTCGCATGATCACCGCAAATTGCAATGTTTCTTTGCATGATCGACAAAATTTCCGATCTTTACGAGGCCAATCGACAAAACTTGCGATTTTTACGAAGTTGATCAACGAAATGCACAACTTTTACGAAGCAAGTCGACAAAATGCACAACTTTTACGAAGCCAGTCTACGAAATGCACAACTTTAACAAAGCTGATCGACACGATCTTTCCGCATCTGATCAGGGAAATTTGCGAATTTTACTAAACCGATCGAAGAAATTTGCAATTTTTACAAAGCAGACCGATGAAATTCTAATTTTTCTTTGTATGATTGATAAAATTCACGATTCTTCCGTGGCAAATCGACGAAATTAGCGATTTTTAAGCAACGTTGACAAACTCTTCATTTTTTTTTACGCGGCAAGATGAAATTCGTGATTTTTCTTCTGCGCATCATCGCAAAATTCGCGTTTTTTCCTCGTGCCTTATAAACAAAATTTGCGATTTTTTTCGTTCCTGATCAGTGAAATTTGCTATTTTTTCTGAGGTTTATGGGCAAAATTTGCTATTTTCCCATGCCTGATCAACGAAATTCGCAGTTTTTCCGTGGCCGATCTACTAAATTTGCTATTCTTAAGTGCGAATCTTAATTTTTCCATGCAGTAAACTGACGAAATTTATGATTTTTTGTGACTTAAGCAGAAAAATTGCAATTTTTTACAGTTGTAAATTATCGAAGTTTGCGGGCCACAGGTTGTGCATCTCTAATCTGTGGAGTTCTAAGCACTGCTTAGAAATTCGTTTCATTTAGAAATAATTTCTAAGGAAATTAATTCCCTTAGAAATTATTTATTTCAATTCTATTATTTTAAAGAATTTTTTTTAAATAATCTTATTTTTAAAGATTCTATTATTATTTTAAATTATTTATTAGAATATTCCATAATCTGCACAACCTTTGGCCCCAGATCTAGACATTTAAGTGTAATCAAAAAATTAAAACTGAAACATACCTGACTTTCAAACTATCTTTATCTTACTATAACGATTATTTCGTTATATATTGGTTATTTTCTCAAATTATTCCTTTACTCCCCCCCGTCTCTGTTCAATTCAAAATTAGTTTTAAGTTGTCCTTCATTCCTTTTCCATTTTTCTTGCTTATTAATTCTCTAACCGAAAATCGGCAGCTGCTTAACTTTATCTGTGAGAAATACACTCACATATTATTCAACCGTTTAAAACAATTTCCAGATGTCTGCTATTTCCGATCGAAGCAATTCTGCATTACCTTATAAGGAGATCATCTCTGTTTCGCAGTTAAAATTTATGCTTACGCTTCTTTTTCCTTTCTCGACAAAACCCTAAAAAGAATTTAACATCTGCGCAGTAAAATCTGATGTCCCTTCGGTGTGCTTCTTTATTAGACAAAACAACACGTGTAACATTTATTGTTTGGCAACCTTTCCTTTCCCATCCCAGCTGGGAAACCAAATTGAATTCTGATCTTGCTGGCTGCGTTTTAACTGTTATTTGGCGTATACTATCCATTGTGCATGGGCGAACTTGTGTATGTTGGCGATTTTCTATCATGCCAAAAGTGGCGGTTTGTTGCTATGTACGAAGCACTTGATTCACTGCTCTCGTCTTGTGAAGTTGCTAATCGCTGTTCGGAGATTTTCTCCGAGTACTGTATGTGTGCCCCCCTAGTAATACATGTCTAAATAAAGAGTAGCTTAGCAATCATTGTGGGGTTTTTTCGTACATCTGAACCTGGACTACTATACGTAATCACGCTTCTTCTAAGTATTCTAATAAAATAGCAGCTGCTACAAAGCTACACCCTCACAAGAATCTCTATTACACTTACGTATTTCCCAGTCATAATCTGACCCCATTTTTTGACGTAACTTTATACAGTTTAGTGCTATTACGAATAGGTGGCCAGTAGCACGATTCTTCTTTATCATTTTCTTTTGCAATCCACGTGCATGGAATTAAGTATATCTGGCCTTTTTCATCTTTAAATTCTACGACAACATATTCATATTTTGAGCTAAAAATTTTTTCATATTGTTAAAAAGTAAAAACACATTTTGAAAAAATGCACATTAAAAACAAATATTGACACTTCAATAATTATACAAATATAATTACTTATACTATACATCAATGCTATAACTGTGATAGTTCTAGTATAAATTAATATCAAATCATTTTGGCTGAATATGTCATTGTAAATTTAAAAAAGAAAAAATACAAAAAAGAAAAAAACTGTGGTGGAATTATTATTTTAAGTTAATTGAATTTATGACAAAGATTAAAAATGACACGCTCATTTTTACGTTTCTAAATTTTCGCGATTTTGTGACACTGTTCACTTTTATAAAGCGGTATTTTGATAAATTTTGCATTTATAAAGTGATTCAGGGACGATTCTGTAACGTACAATGAATTTCAACAAATGGTTGTCAAAACAAAATCAATTTCGTAAATTATTCGAAAAAAAAAAAAAAAAAAAAAACTAGAATATTGTCAGAGGTTTGCGGGAAAAACGTGACTTTTGTCAGATAATAAAAACTCAAATTTCGTTAAAAGAAATGCAAATTTCATTAAAGAATAGTGCAAAAAACCTGCAAATTTCATCAGATTCACAGAAAAATGCTAATTTTAGGCAGGGATAGCTGAAAAAAAAAAAAAAAAAAAAAAAAAAAAAAACGAAAATATCGTAAAAAAAAAAAAAGAAAATTGCAGGAAAAGGTAAATCGCTTAAAACTTGCAAATTTCATCAAACGACACGAAAAACTCTCATATTTTGACAAAAAGGTGTAAAAAAACTCTCATATATCATCAAAAAATTGCGAAAACCTCACAAATTTCATCAAAAAATTCTGAATTTTTACAAAAAGCGTGAAAAATGTGCATTGTCAAAAAATAGGCAAATTTCATCAAAAAATCCAATAGTTTTGTCAAGAAATCACGAAAAATAAATAAATTTCGTCAAATAGCCATGGAAAAAATACAGTGTCAAAAGTACACCCCCCCTTCCCCTCTTACACACTCTGCTGTAACTTTTCAGAAAATTTGCTTTGAATTTCAAACAAAAATTTTTATTCAGAATCGCCCCTGAAGAAGACTGACAATTTTTTTTTTCTTTTACGATCTTTTAATGAAATGCACGTTTATTGATATGATTTCATGAAATTTGCAAATTTTAAGTGGAGTTTTGGTAAATTTGGGTTTATATGGCGACCCTTTCAAAAAATTCGCATTTATTCTGTGATGCTTTCACAAACTCCATGTTCGCGATCTTTCTAAGAAATTCACACTTTTTCTCGATCTTTTGAGGATGATTACGCTTTTCACCTGCTATTCCTTGAGAAAATTAGAGTTTTTTTCACAATGCTTCAACAAAATTGGCGTTTCTATCGAGATCCTCTAACAAAATTCAGTGCGTTTCCATTTTCTGAGAAAGTCTTACGAAATTGATTGTGAAAATATGCGACTCAGTTCGGTTCAAAACTTATGAAAAATCGTTTATCAGCGCTGAAATTTGGACATACTTTCCGGGCAGATAACTGATGTTTCATAATTTTTGGAATTGAATGTGTTAATTTTTAGGAAAATTCGGAACGAAATGACTCCGTTCTTGCGTCAGAAAATAGCAAGAAAATATAATAAATTTCGTGCGATTCAGTCGCAGGAAAATATAATAAAATTCACAAAAATGTCAGGAGTTGACCGTAGTTTCAAAATGCAAAAATTTTCAGAAAATTCACGATTTTTTTCTTTGTGTGTGTGTCGGGGGGGGGGGAGAGCCCTCTTGCCCACAATATTCTTTTGGGTGGGATTTCAAAATTTCGGGCGTGAATCCTGCCCTGAATATTTTCCCTTGTTCCTTTTTACGATCCGAAAGTAATCCAAATCTTGATTTAGCGACCTTTTCACATCCTCCAGAAATTATAACATTTACATCTAGAATCAGTGAAGACTATTTTTCTTTCCAACAAATCTTACATGCGTTTTACTGCACATGTATCAAGATGTTATACAATGTTTTAAAAATATACCGAAGAAACTAGTCAATGGTATTCTAATCAATATAGAAGTAAAGAAAATTCACAATACGAGTTTTTAGTGGCTATTCGTACAGCAAATTATTTTAGGCAGGTGATTTCTAAGGATACAGTTTTGCTTCCATTCCGCCGGATATGTAAAGAACCAAGCTTTGGAACTTTAACCTGCTGCCCATGGGCTGAAAAAACAGAGCATGACATTTGAAGATTCCAATCATCTAATATGCAAATATTATGAAAGCATGTTGTTTGGGCGCAAAATTATACGTTTGAAGTTTGAAGATTATGTTGACATTCACAAAGAATTTAAAGCTGAGAAAGCAGTTTCAAAAAAAAAAAAAAAAAAGATTTAATCTGCAGCTTTCACAATCCTGATTAGATATTTCAAATAATTTTTTTGCAAGGAAAATGACAATGTTCCATATGTACTTCCAACATTTAAAAAGATGTCACCAAGGTGTATGGAGCATTTACATCAAATTATCTGGAACAAGAGGAAATTCTAACATTTTTAAGAAGTTTCCAACTGTCGTTTGTAGCAAAAACGCATAACTTGAACATTTAAAAAATGTTTTGTAATTTCATAATTTTTAGCCATTTTTTACATTTAAAAATTTGGGTGAAATGTAGTTTACTCTCCTTCACCAAGGCGACTTTTTTTTAGCGATAAATGTTTCGATATGGCAACCCTGCATTTTCATTTTCTCCTCTCGGATCTTCAATATGACAACCCTAAGGAGTGCTCCGGTTTACGTATTCTACCGATTTCTAAGCCGTTTCTGATTGGACGCTCCTTTTTGTTAAATGTTTTCTGATTGAGAGGAGAACTTGAAAGAGAGCTTTTAAATTTTTGAATATCGTTATTCTCGCTTAGAAATTGCTTCCAGTAGTATTGTTTTTTAGAGTTGCGTCTTGCATTCAACGAGTGAGTTTATTTTTTTGCATTTTCCTCTTTTTATATTTAGTTAGATACCGTTCAGTAACTACTATAGAAGTTGCTGATTTCAGAAAGAATGTTGTTGATTGTTTGAATGAGGAAGTAAGGTATTCAAATGGATACTTTACGCTGTTGAAAGTTTGCGGGAAAAAGTATATGATTGACCAGTCAATCCGGAGCAAAACAGGAATATCCAGAGCAATTTAATCCGGAGCAAAACAGCGGCTCCAGGTAAGTAAAAATTCTCCTTTTTTTTTTGTCTTTAGATTTGTATTTTATGTGCTTTGTCTCTTGGGCTCGCCACACACCAGTGAAACATTGAACGAAAAAACGTACGACATGAGACAATTTCACCCTGATAACAAAGTAAAAACCGTTTTGACTGCGTCATGTTGCACGATTTTTGACGCATGTCTCTGTAGTGTGTGGCGGGCCTTGGAGCAAGAAGCTCCGGGAGACAAGACGCAAAAACGCTCCAATTTGGCGATTCTTGAAAATCGCGCCAAGAAGGAGAGTAAACTGCATTCGCACCAAAAATTTAGACTAAATTATACAAATTTACCCTTTATTGCATAAGTCATAAATGACGTAATGATCAATGAAAAAACTTTTTATCATTTTTTGAAAGTAAGAAAAGCTTAACTAATCAAAAAAAAAAAAAAAATAAAATAAAAAAAATATATTTTTGTGTGTTAGTTCTGAAAATTGTTCAATTCTGAAAATATAAATAAATATCACTTTAAAAATGCACTTTCGGGCTTAAAATCTAAAGATTTAATGTAATTGTGAGAAAATACATTCCCTCAGTCAATATCTCAATTTGGTTCTCAATGGTAAATGGATATTAATTGCACATTTTTTTAGCTCTTAAAAAGTAAAAATATTTTGTCACTTTTAAGAATGTTTTTCATAATAAATTTCTATAAATTTTTATGGTATGCAGAGCATATATGTACAAATTTTACAAAAATGCCACCTAAAACACAGTTATGTAGTATATTTTTCCTAACACTGTTTGTTTTTTTTTTTTTTTTTTCGTTTTACGGAAACTACCCGCTTTTTGACACTTTCTAACATGGTCTAAAAGTGTTCCGAGTGCCTGGGGTCTGCCGTCTGTCTGTCCGTTTTTCGACTTGGGTAAATATAGTGGAATTCATACGAAAATAACATACGTTATTGAGATTTACCATAGCATATGCGGCATTGAAAATGGACCAGGTAGCAATTATAGCTGAATCACAGGAGCACTCAAAAGGTAACTTTACATTATGGTCTAAGGCGAAAAAATCATTTGTGGTGTATTTTGATAATGTTACATAATTTTAAATGTAATGAAATTTACATGCATTTTTAAGGTTCAGAAAAACATGGTTACTATCGAATATGTTAAATGTAGTACTTATAGTGTGCGTACAGGGAGCTCAAAAGTATTTCAATATATTATGGTCTGTGAAGAAAAACCATTTGCAACGTATTTAAATAATGTTATTTTATTAAGGTTATTTTAATAATATTGAAATTGATATCGGGTTCTGAAGTGCACTAAAATAGGATTTCTGTAGAAAATGGGGTGAAAAGATTTAACATTCACTTACAAGATTGCAGAAAAATGTTCGATAATATAATAGTCTACGGAGAAAAAAAAATATTCCCAGCGTATTTTAATTGCTATTTCAAACATGATGAAAATAATATACTGAGATAATCAATACAATGATAAATACTGAAATTTACTACAATAAGCTTGCAGTTAAGTATCATTCGCATCACATTTGTTGTTCATTTACAGAGACGCATAAAAGATTTTGGACCTGTGTCCAGATCTCAGATATTGTATCCAAAGTATGGTCTATTAGAAAAGATTGCTGAAGAGCTTTTTCAATTATCGTATGTATTTGGAAAACGAATGCATCCTGAAGTTCAGCTACATTTGATATAATAAGAGATGTTTGTAGAATTTAAATAAATCATGTATCGGACTATACAATAAACTGGATTGGTCACCAGTGCAATAGCAATTCCCGGAAATATGAATTCAATAATTTGAATCGGGTTTTTTGCTTGAATAATTTAAGCTAAATATGCGATCGTATACATATTTGCACGTAATATACGGAACTGTAAAAAAAGAATTCAAGTAAGTTTCTGTCTATAATTAGAAATTGCTAAAGGTGAATTTTAATATTCGTTATATTATTTCTCACTAAGCAAAATTTTAACATTGTATTTAGAATATTTACAAACACATAGATCATATACACAGCTGCAGAAAAGAATGTCCCGGTGAAGTTATGCATTATGGAAATGTTGGATATTTTTTTTATTACCTAGGTTTAACACATGATTTTTCTTTCTTTGATATGGAATTCTGAAATGCACTACAACATGATTTCTGTACAATTGGGGTGCGTTACAGTTGTTCTACAGTATAAGTGGTTACAATTTCATTTTCGCGATTGTTCATATTATCTAACACATTTTCCTTTTATTTGACTGAGTTCTTTAAGTCCCCTATAAAAAAACTACTGCATAGCCTTCTATAAGATAAATGTTATATATTTTTAAAATTATTGTTAATGAACCGTTTTGTTTAATTAAAGCGTTTATCTTTTTTTTTTTTTTTTAATGCTACGTGAACGACGTCACGGGTAACAGCTAGTAATAAATATTTGGATGTAATTTGATAAATATAATATTCTTTTCCACGGTTATACAAATAATAAACTTCAAATACTTTTTGGGATTTAGATATTTCGAGTGTGTGACAGTTTGAAGTCAATATTTTTGGTCATTAGATTCAGCGATAACAGGGTAAAAAATACGATTGTTATTATTAAAATGCTATAACTAACACCCAATCTTCGAATACCCTCTTATTCAACTTTGTATTTCGATTTTAAATCAAGATAAACTCCCCAATCAAGATTTTTTTTTTTTTTGGTTACAGCTTGAGCATAATCTTAGAAAGCATAATGATATGTTATTAATTACGTTAATCTGGTTTTTTTTTTTCAAAAAATGAAATATTTTATACTAAATATTGAATATTTTAAATCTATTTTATCTTTGATCAATTCACAGCTTTGAAGCTTTTTCTTTAATTCAATAGATATGTTCACAAGCACATACTGATAATAATCCTATACCAAAAAGTGACCTAAACTCACTATATCTAATGTTTATTACTGTAATAAAGTGTTGAAAGTAGAAATTGTATATATCCAATTTTCTAAAACATGTAAATTATAAAATTTCATTAGATTTCTTCTTCTAAAAAAAAAAAAAAAAAAAAACAGTTGGTTTAAACCAACATCTAAATACATATATCAGTATAGCTCTTGTTACAGAAAGAAATAATTACTTATCCGTAAGTGTCCCGGGTGTGATTGATAATTACCCTGTTGCCAGGGTAATTAACGATCTTCGAAACTTTAAAATTCAAAAATCTTTAAATAATATTTTAATCAAAGTCTATTTTATTGAATAAATAAATGAAGCTTTAACCATACTAAATTTGATTACAACAATTGAAATAATTAAAAAGAGATTTAGATGTTAGTGTTTTTTTATTTGCCCTATACAGTTCATTTCAACATTTAAATCATAATACTTTAACCCTTTATGTCCCAAATTATCATATTTTCAGAAAACTTGTAAGATATATTTTTTTTATGCTTGATTTAACTATAAAAAGACGCAAAAAAATTGAGATTCATTTACAATAATTTTTTTTTTATTGTAATGACATATAATATTACATGGGACTTTAAAGTCCCGTCGGGATTTATGATCATTATGTTGCCATGATATGTGTTGATATGAAGAGCAAAAAATATCAGTTATAAATTAAAAGTAATGCATTTTTAAACAATTAGTCATGGTATTGATAAAAACAGTTCTTTTTTTCATTTACACAAAGGAATACTTTGCATAATGTGCACTGAGAATGTGGTCGTGACTCAATTTTTTTTGAAGCACAAAATTCACAGCGTCCTCTGTTTTTTACAAATATTGGCCAATGTGCACCTTTGTTTTGTTTTCTTATATCATCAGAAACAGAAAAATTTGCTGTCTTGCGTTTTTTTGGGAGTGGTAATTCATTTATCTCTCCACCATCTGATCTTGGTCTTCCTCTTTTCTTAGAAGGCACTTTTGACATTGTTAGAAGCCCTTGTGTTACTCTTCGTTTGTATTCTAGAAGAGGTATTTTATCCTGTATTTCACAGTAGCAAACATACGAGTTTATCATTGCAATTTCTATAATACCAAAAAAAAGACGATGCCACCACTTTTTTGCTTTTCTGTCTCGATCGTACAGTGATTTTAGCATGTCGCTTTTATCTACGCCTCCCATATGACTGTTATAATCTCCTACTATTGTAGGAGCTGGTATATCCATAATTGAACCATCTTTTTGTTTTCTTTGAACGTTACAAATTTCAGTTCCATGATAATTGGACAAGAAAAAGACACTTCGGTTATCTTTCCATTTGAAATACGAAATTCCTTGGTCTGAAACTCTACTGTCAAAATCACCCCTTTTCAATGTTTTGTCTGCTGCAAGAGCTGGTAAACCTTTGCGATTACTTCTTATTGTTCCACAAGCATATATACCAACAGATTTTAAATATTCATACAATTCCACAGAGGAGAAATAGTTGTCCATCATTATAATATGATTTTTATTTACAAGAGATTTGGTTAATTTTTGTACTATACTCCCCCCTAGACCAAATCTTTTGAATTCCGAATCATCTTTTCCCTGATATACTTCAAATTCATACATATAACCTGACATGTCTGATCGACACCATAGTTTATAGCCTCTTTTTATCGGTTTTAGAGGATTGTATTGCTTGATTGCAGAACGTCCTTTGAATAGTATCATGCTTTCATCTATACTTTGTACTTGATTAGGCATTCTCAATGACTGAAAATTTTTATTTAGTTTATCTATGAGTGGTCTAATTTTATACAGTCTGTCAGTATTTTGTTTTGGTATTGCTTCATTGTCATTTATATGCAAATTACCTAATATTTGGAAATATCTATTTCGTGTAAGAGTATCAGGAACAACAGAAACAGAATAATCAATATCACTGCTCCAATAATTTCGTATGCGAGGTAAGCGATGGTAACTAAATAACATATTTAGTCCCAAAAATCCATAAAATTCCTCTTTAGAAATAGGTTTTATATTTCTTTGTTTTTGGTTTGAATAAAGGTTTGTTTGAAATACAATGTTACTGATTATATCATCATCTAAAAATGTTAAAAAAAAATCAGTAGGCAATGTTTTACTTCCGAAAGATAATGCACATGTTCCATGAGATAAGGTAAATATGGGGATAGTTGATGCACAATCTCTTTTCCTCCATATTCTTTTCGGTGTAACTTCTTCATCCCCAGAATCATCCCTTGGTTCGCTTTCCGAGTCTGAAATTTCATGAATGGCTCTCCCATTCGAATTTAGATTATTTGTTTTATTTTGTTCTGGTGAAAATGATTCATCAGAACTACTGTCTTCCTCTGACGTTTCAATATCAGATGGTAATTCATCCCAGATAATTTTTATTTCTTCTGGCGACAAGCCTTTCCTTCGGCTATACATAATACTGAAAAAAAAAAAAAAAAAATAGAAATCAAAATTAGAGCTTTCTAAAAGGGAAAAACAGAACTAAATATTTGAAAATACGCAATGACAAAAAAAAAAAAAAACTCTTAAAATCTGCAATATTTCAGTATAATTGAATATATTATATGTGAAAAATAAATTATAACAAAAAGAAATAACTGTAGAATCCATTTCAAAAAATGTTTATTGGATTTTCACTAGGACCTTGATGGCCCGACGGGACTTCAAAGTCCCAGAAGAAAAACAATGCATAGCATAAGAAAAATTTCACTTAATTGGTTGTATTTTGAATGAAAATTACGATAAATTCTATAAGGAACAGGTAAAAAAAAATATAAAGTACTTACCGATCAATAACTTGTTTGAAGACTGGAAATAAAAGTCAGTAATTTTTCCAACAAAATGGCCATTCAAATTCTGCACACGAGGTTGTTGATTACCTATATTCCTGCGAAACATACAGTTTGTATGGTACTGCCATCTAGTGATCATTAGAAGAAGGTTTAAATAAAGGAACTTAGCAGTCCCGTTGGAAATCTCGGGAGATTTTTCATTCCATTTGACTTTATATTAGGCGGGACTTACAAGTCCCGTCGGGGCATAAAGGGTTAATTAAGTTCTTTAAAATGCATATGAATTCTGTTTTGACATAATGAAATTTGTGAAGGGTTCATTTTTAATGTATAACGATTTTATTGCTATATTTGAAGCATACCATTTCAGGGCTTGAAATCAGGGTTGGTAAGTTTTTAACATTCAGATGGTTTTATCTGTCATGTCAAAAAGCCCTTTGACAGTTTTTAAAAATGACTGTCAAAAACTCATATTAGGTTCAAAAGGGTCTGAAATTATTTTTAAAACATTAAATTTACATTTTTTCATGATTTTAGTTTTAGACACTTGAATAAACTTTTTGACAATTTTAGATATTAAAAATTCCATATTAAATATAAAACACTAAACATGCTTTTGGTTCAACAAATTGCTAAGAAAAAATAAAATATAGAAATATAGCTTACAATATAGAATATATTGTATCATAAGTTACAGGGGTGCAGAATATGTTCGATCCGGCGATCTAGGATCAAGGGAAATTTTAACCACCTGGGGAAATTTTCAGAATATAATGTATTTTTATTTTAATGATAAATTCAAAAATTTCGCAAGATAAAAAAAAAAAAAAAATACAACAAACAAAAAGATTAGCATGCCTGTTTGTAACACTTGATTAAATCCCCTGAAAAAATAAATCTTCATTTTTTTAAATAAGTTACAATAGTATATAAAACATAATCACCGATTAACTTCATAAGTATCCCATGAGCCATTACATAGAATTGCTTTTAACTTTCAAATATTTTATTCTTTTGTGGATTTTACTCCCATAATATTTTTAAACTATAAAATCATCCAAAAATGTTACCTTTTTTCACCCCTTGCACATTTATTCCTATCCACCAAAAAAGAATTTTGTTAAAAGATCGCGAAAAAACGACAAATTTTGTTAAAAGATCACGAAAAAACGGCAAATTTTATTAAAAGATCGCAAAAAACGGTATATTTTGCTAAAAGATCGCAAAAAACTGCATATTTTGCTAAAAGATCGCGAAATAAAGGCACATTTTGCTAAAAGATCGCGAAAAAACGGCAAATTTTTGTTAAAAAATCGTAAAAAATGGCAAATTTTGTTAAAAAATCATGAAAAACGACAAATTCTTTAAAAAGATCGCAAAAAACAGAAAATTTTGTCAAAAATCATAAAAAAAGACAAATTTTGTAAAAAGATTGTAAAAAAAACCCGGCAAATTTTGCTAAAAATGACGAAAAACGGCAAATTTTATTAAAAGATCGCAAAAACGGCAAATTTTGTAAAAAAGATCGTAAAAAAATGGCAAGTTTTGTTAAAAGATCGCGAAAAAACGGTAAATTTCGTCAAACGATCGCAAAAAGACGCAAATTTCAAAATAGGGGCGCGAAAAAAAAAAAAAAAAAAAGCACATAACTTTGTTCCGGGAATGGAATTGCTCCCCCCTTTCTCCCACTTCTGTTGTAACTTTTCAGAAAATTTGCTGTGAATTTCATATTTTTTCACCTCTGTGATTCTAATCAGATTTTCCACAAAATCAAGAAAAATTGAGCCAGTCATTTCGGAAATTAAAAAAATCGGTCAAAACTCCGAAAATTCGAATATAAAACGTATCGCAAATTTTGACAAATTATTGGGGGGGGGGGATGCAAATTTTGTTATAGAATCGTATGAAATAAACGAATTCTGACAGAGAATCGTGAAAAGATTAGAATTTCGTTCAGGGATTACGATAAAAAAAAAAAACCCGTGAATTTCGCAGAGTCGCGAAAAAAAAAGTCTCTTCCACAGCCCTTTGATATAAAATTTGCATTTTTACGAAGCATTTTGATGAAATTCGCGCTTTTTGTCTCTATACTTAGATAAAATTCGCGTTACTTCAACGGCCCTTTGAAAAATAGCATTTTTTCTGCGGTTATTTGACGAAATTAGTCTTTTGTCCGCGGTCATTTAACAAAATTCGCGTTTTTCCGTAGCTCTCTAACAAAATTTCTATTTTACACCCGATACTCTGACAAAATTGGCATCCTTTCGATGGTCCTTGACGAACTTCGAAGTTTTTTTCCGATTCTTCAAAATTCACACTTTTGTCTGCTGCATTTTGATGAAATTAACACTTTTTCGGCGATCCTTTGTCGACGTTAACGTTTTTCTGGCAATTCTAAAACGAAATACGCTTTCCCCCACGATTCCTTGGTGAAATTCGCGTTTTTTTTCTTTATTTTCTTTTCATTTCTTTTTTTTTATTTTTTATTTTGTGTGTGTGTGAACGATTGACGAAAACTTTCGGCAATCATTTGTTGAAATTCGCGATACATTTTATGCCTCAATTTTCTGATCCAAGATATACAGGGTGATTCCAAATTTTTTTTTACAATAAAAGAGGGTTGATAGTACACATCAAGACAAACAATATTAAATAGGAGACTAAGGGTCCCAAACGTTTTCTAAAGGAGATAGCCGCCATTAAAGTTTAGGGTCCAAAATTTGAAATAAATATAAAAAATGGAAAAATCGGTCTATTGATTTGCGGTTTTCACAAAAATTATTCTTTATGTCGGTATTTTCTTGAAATTAAATTATAAAGATAAATTTCAAAAAATGCCGATAGAGGGCGCTTTAGACTTTGGAGTAACGAAAAACTATTTTTTGCCGGTATTTTTTGCATCTCATTAAATGTTTTCTTAAGCTTAGACTCAAACTTAAATTTTGCGCTCAAAATCTGAAAGTGGGAGTGGTTAAGCAGCACAAACTGAACTGTGTTTAAAGGGTTCAAATTTCAAATGATTATAAAAAAACGGAAAAATTGGTTCATTGATTTGCGGTTCTCACTAAAATTATTCTTTATGTCGGTATTTTCTTAAAAATAAATTATAAAGATAAATTTCAAAAAATGTCGATAGAGGGCGCTTTAGACTTTGGAGTAAGGAAAAACTAATTTTTGCCGTTATTTTTTGCATCTCATTAAATGTTTTCGGAAGCTGAGAGTTAAACTTAAATTTTGAGCTCAAAATCTAAATAGTAGGGAGTAGTAAGTAGCACAAACTTAACTGTGTTTAAATGAGGGGGGGGGGTGTTCAAATTTAAAATAATTATAGAAAATGGAAAAAATTGTCGATTCGTTTGCGGTTTAAAATAAAACTATTCTTTAAGTCAGTATCTTCTTGAAAATAAATTTTAAAGATAAATTAAAAAAAATTCCATTAGAGGGCGCCTTAAATTTCAGAGTAACCAAAAATTAATTTTAACCATTATTTTTTTGTTCTAATTAAATGCTTGCAAAAACGTATTAAGTGTTTTCGGAAGCTTAGATTTAAACTTAAATTTTGAGCTCCAAATCTACATAATTAGAAGTAGTTAAGTAGCGTAAATTGAAGTGTCTGCTGGAGTTGAAATTTAACCCCTCCCTCCTCGAACACACCTCAATTTTTCGCTACTTAAACACTTCCAACGATTCAGAAATTGAGTGTAAAATTTAAGTTTATGCATTTGAAAGCATTTAATGAGATTAAAAAAATAACAGTTGAAAATAGTTGTACGCTACTCCAAAGTCTAAGGCGCCCTCTATCGGCATTTTGTGAAATTTATCTTTAAAATTTATTTTCAAGAAAATGCTCATTTGAAAATTAGTTTTAGAGAAAACCGCAAACGAATCGACCAATTTTTCCGTTTTTTATAATAATTTGAAATTTGAACCCTCTGAACACAGTTCAGTTTGTCTACTTAACCACTCCCAACTATTCAGATTTCGAGCTCAAAATTTAAGTTTATGTCTAAGCTTTCGAAAGCATTTAATGCGATGCAAAAAATAATGCCAAAGAGCTGTTCGTTACTCCAAAGTCTAAAGCGCCCTCTATCGGCATTTTTTGCAATTTATCTTTATAATTTATTTTTAAAAAAATACCGACATAAAAAATACTTTTAGTGAAAACCGCAAATCAATGAACCAATTTTTCCGTTTTTTTTATAATCATTTAAAATTTGAACCCTCTGAAAACAGTTCAGTTTATGCTACTTAGCCACTCCCACTTTCAGATTTTGAGCTCAAAATTTAAGTTTGAGTCTAAGCTTACGAAAACATTTAATGTGATGCAAAAAATGCCGGCAAAAAATAGTTTTTCGTTAATCCAAAGTCTAAAGCGGCATCTATCGGCATTTTTTGAAATTAATCTTTATAATTTAATTTCAAGAATATGCCGACATAAAGAAAATATTTAGTGAAAACCGCAAATCAATCGACCGATTTTTCCATTTTTTATGTTTATTTGAAATTTTGGACCCTAAACTTTAATGGTGGCTATCTCCTTTGGAAAACGTTTTGGACCCTTAGTCTCCTATTTAATATTGTTTGTCTTGATGTGTACTATCACCCCTCTTTTATTGTAAAAAAAATTTGGAATCACCCTGTATATATATAAAAAAAGAACAGAATGTTTTTAGTTCTTGGATATTTCGGAACAAAATCTTATAAAAAAACTTGAGCTGTCAAAGACTTGTTTACCGCAATGCTCGCTTTGAGAACGCGCGGTCTTAAATATATGAATGAGAAGACAACTAGCAGGCGCGCATTCAGTTCGGACGCAACAGCAATAAGGGCGTTTTTTCAAATGAGGGGAAAGAAGGGCGCTATTTTTTTTTTTGAATGAGCAGCAAGAGGGGCGCTAGATTTTTAATGAGGAGCAAGAGAGGTGCTATTTTTTAAACTAAAGGGCGATTTGTTACTTTCGAATCAAGCTTCCCAGCTACTAACGTCCAGATGAAAAAAAAAGCTTCAGAGAAAAGTAAAAAAAAAGCATGCCGATTTGTTGTAATTAACTCCGGAATTTCCGGGGCACTTTTAGTAAAATCCCCGGAATTCCGGGGATTTTCCGGAACACAAACAGGCATGGATTAGTATGCCGACCTTTACAAAATCGAACTCTGAATAATATGTACTATATATCAAGGGTGATTCTGTTCCGGAATTTCCTAAAGTTTAAGGCATTCAGTTTTTTAAAAAAAATTTAAAAAGACCTGAATTTGAAAATTTGGACATTGATATACTACGAATTTTGTCTAAGAATTACCGAAAAATGTTTATTTTGTCGAAAGATCGCAAAAAACCATAAATTTCGTCAAAATATAACGAAATACCGCCCATTTCGTCAAAAAATTAAAAAAAAGCCACATAATTCCTTAAAAAATCGAGAAATAACTGCAAATATCGTCAAAAGATAATGAAAAGGTCAGGAATTTGTAAAGAAATGGCGAAATAGGCACAAATTTAGTTAAATTGTGAAATAACTGCAAATTTTGTAAAAAAATTGTGAAATAACCACAAATTTTGCGAAAAAATCCCGAAATTATGAAATTTTTTTTACAAATTCGCAAAATAATCATAAAAATGAATAGAAATTTTGTCAACAGAATACAAATTTTACCAAAGGATCTCTAAAAATCGCCAATTTCATGAAAAAAATCGCAAAACTGCAAATTTTGTTAAAGATCTCGAAACAATCACGAATTTCGTCAAAGAGGCGAAATAATCACAAAATACTGTCAAAAAAATTAAAAATCACAAATTTCGTGAAATAATTGTGAAAGAACGGTAAATTTTCTAAAAAGATCGCAAAGCAACCGCAAATTTTGTCAAAGAAGAGTTGCGCAATAACCACTAATTTCTTTACAAGATCACAAATATCATAAGAACATTGTGAAACAACCACAAATTTCATCAAAAGATAGCAGAATGGACGCAAATTTCGTTGAAAGATCGCAAAAAACGGCAAGTTTCTTTTAAAAAATCACAAAATAGCAAATTTCATAAAAAAGATTGCAAAAAATCAGCAGATTTTGTCAAAAGATCCCAAAATAAACATTTCATCAAAATATACCAAAAAAGACGTAAATTTTGTCAAAAGATTGCCAAACAACAAATTTTGGCAAAAGATCACGGAACAACCACGAATTTTGGCTAAATTGGTGAATAACCACGTTTCGCACAGTCGCCACAAGATCGTCAAAAGAACACAGAAAAACCCCAAATTCTGTCAAACGATCTTGAAAGAACTGCGAATTTCGTCAAAAAGACGAAATAACCACAAAAATAGTGAAAAGATCATGGAATAACTGCAAACTTCATCTGAAGATCACTAAAAAATGTAATTTTTGTCAGAGAGCCGTGAAAAAATGCTAAGTGCCTCCCCCCTCCCCAACCACCTCTATATTGCTGGAAACTTTCAGGAAAAAACTTTCAGGAAACTTCAGAAATATTTTTTGCACTTAGAATCACTTTGCTGTTATACTGGCACATAAGTTCATAAACATTGGAAAAAAAAGTAAATTTTCTATACCTATGGTAATACACAGCATTTATTTATAACATACGATAAAATTTTGGGGAAATTTTCATGTGGATTGGGGGAAATGTAGGGAGTAAAAACATTTTCTGCACCCCTGATAAGTTATTGTTTTTAAGAATGCTTAATTATACCGATTTGATACTATAATTTACTTAATTACTCAGAGAACATGTGTGTAGGAACTCAGATTTATATTTTATGTTTGTATTCAAAACCAAACATTTTTGGAATCATTAAAATCTAGCTAACTTTCCTTGTAGTCATTGATTAGTCAAACCAATTTAGCTTTGCATAAGCTTTTTTTTAAGCATAAAATCATATTGCTTTATATATATTTTTAAAAACAAATTAAACATAACACCAAAAAAATATAAATAGTAATTTCAAAAAGCATTAAACAATACTTTGAATATTTTTAGTTATTTTTCAAAGCATGAGAATCCACATAATTTGAATTATTATACATAATTTTATTACAACTTAAATATAGTCACAACTAAATAAAAATAATTTAGATAACAAATTGTCATTTTAACAGTTTTTAGCTTGATTTAATAATACTAATGATTGCTTAAAAAATGTGCATAAGGTTTTGGACACTTTGCAACAATTTTTGACATGTCATGTCAAAAAACACTTCTTGGCATAAAAAAAACAACAATGCTTGAAATTCAATTTTTCTTGGGAGGAGAGCGACTCTCCTAACATTTATAAATGGAAGCAGACAGGGTTGGGTTTCTGACGTCGGAAACTGGTTTTTGACATGACAAGCGTCAAAAACTGGTTTAAACCGTCAAAAATTGGTTTAAACCGTCAAAAACATCAACATGTAATGCACTTTAAAACATTTTAAGAACAGGAGGGAAACATTGAATAAGTCTTAATGATTTAAGCAATTTTTTATTTAACATTAATTACTGTAATTTAATAATTACAAAAAAGTTAAATTATTTTAATTGCTATAAAAAAAATTTGTTTTTTAGAATGTTCAAACAGAAGAAAACGATTTTGTACAGTTAATAATCTGGATCAATTTTACTCCGCAGCATCTCCTATTGCACATAACCAATTTAGTACATTTATTTACACCCAATCGAATTCTGAGTTTAAAGTGTATGAAGCCAAAGTTAGAAAATACTCTCTCAATTGATGCTGAGCTAGCAGGGCTTGATAGCATAACCATTGCTAGTAGAGCAAGTTTATAGGCAGGCCAAATTTTCAGATTTATGACAGATTTTCCGGAAATGATAATATACAATACAGTAATAGTGAATTTTTAATATTACATCTAATGTTGTATATCTGCAATAGATATTTAATGTAAAATTTTACTTATCAGTGTAGCAGTTGAGGTTTCTGACGGGGTTTTTGACAAGAGGTTTTTGACATGACGGTTTAAACCGGATAAAACCGCACACTGTCGCAAACTTGCCAACCCTGGAAGCAGACTTCAAATATTTAAGGGGAAAGTTTTTCTTAATTCACTATTATCAAGTGTGCTTTTTAAAAAATTAACTTTAATAAACATAGCAATATGCTATTGAAGCAATTTAAATGTAACTCAGAATACTTATTATATATATGTATATATTAAAATAAAAAAAGGTAAGTTTTTGTCCAGTTTCTGTTTTTTAATTTTCACCAAATGTTGGATCTTAAATAACGAAATTGAATTAATTTCTAAACTGGATTTGGTTTTATTTGATTTTGAGTGCTAATACCTGTTCACAAGCTAAACTTGCGATGGGATGCATACGAGCAATATTTATAAATTTGAAAATTGTCCAAAACATATGGTTATATTCACTAAAGTGAAACCAGAAAACAGTGAAATTCTTTAAACGGGAATGCCTACAATTTTTTTGGACAGGATTTTAAAACTTTTGGTATAAATCCCACTCTGAAATTCAAGCTTCGCATTCAGTATATGTTGTATACAGATCACAAATATATTATTTTGTATGACAAATATAACCAATATACAAAGAGATGATTGAGAAAAAAAATAAGAACAAAACAAGAGAGAAATGAAATAGATATTGTTTTGCAGCTTAGAGATAAAGTTTTGTTAAGCTGTTTATTAAAGCTTAAAAGCTTTAATAAACAGCTTAACAAAACTTCTAAACAGCTAAAATTTTTCATTTCTATCAGAAAAAAGACATTCGCATTTCTTAGCAAAAGATGTCGTTTACAAAAGATATATGTTTACGAAATGAATATGTTTATAAAAGATATATAAAAATATATACTTACTTTTCTTTGGCATGCTTTTATTTTCATGGTCACAACAGCACATCGCCGCGTTCTTCAGCCAGCGTTGCCAAACGATGAATTGCAAGATACCCAATGTCTTCGATATTCGCAACGCCACCTAGGGTAAGGATTGCCAGCAGTAATACTGCAAAAGTTCGAGAACTTCCATGGGGTGGTGGGCCATCGCATGGTAATAAGGTGGAAGTCGATCAGAATTTTATCTGATGGTTTCAAACAGCAAAGTTGACTGCAGTTGTCCAGCAGTGGTCATGCAGTGGTGGGCCATTAGCCAGCACTATCGCGCATTAGCCCCATCATTGCCAGCACCTATCTTGCTGCTGGCCAGCATTTTTCTCTTTGCTGGATAGTATAGGGGGAAGATTGTTTGGGGCACGTTTAAATTATTTTAAACTACTTCACATTTTATGAAAATAATTTACTTGCTGAGGTTTACTATACAAGTTACTTCTGTATAATAAAAAGCAGATAGTATTGACAGGGACATACAAAAAATTCATGCATTATACTGTATTCGAAGTACTGTATACTATTACATCAAGAACTGAATATTTTTAAAACTTCGTTTTAGTGCGAACGCACTTCATTTGCTATGTTTGATATGCAGTTTCCGACTTGTTATATATTTTTATCTCTCTGAAAAAAAAAATACAAAATGTATTTATTATGATGAGACGAAGTGCAATATATCACTTTGATTCAAAATTAAAATATATTATATAAAATTTAAAAAGTTCGCTGTTTTACTTAAAAATTGTACATTTTACTTACTTTTGTCCAGCTACGCATTTAAAAAGGAAAGTGACGTATGCAAATAGAGTGATGTAATAAAATAAAATAAGTGGAACTGTGCTTAATAAAAATCTATATTTTCTCTAATTATGTTCAGTCCAAGAAATTACTAGTTCTACTTTCAACTCTAATATTTATTCATGCTCGCATTTTCAAAAAGAAGTGAGGTATTTACATAAATAAACAACATTTATTTATTAAAATAGTTTCAAATGGAGAGCTTTGAACGGCTTGAAAGTAAAAATTCTTGTCCAAGTTTGAACCAACATTTGGTGCTAAATATCTGTCACTGTAAGCAGTGGTGCTGTCGTAAAAATAACAAAGGCAACATACCAATCAGGATAAATTTTTATCAGGTTCAAACTGAATCTTAAGTTTGATGAATATCCATACATTTGTTCTTGGGATACAGGTATTGCGAAATCGTGAAAAATGCAGCATAGCAACGCCAGCTGTTGGGCGATTTAAACCAAAAGCTAAACTACACTAATATGTATTAAGGATTAACTCAATATGACATTTGATGATAATTCGTGTATTACTTCTTGAGATATAGCTATTGCAAAACTCGAGAAAAATGCAACATAGCAACCAAAATGTACATAGAGTCAATTCATGTCAAGTACTAAGAGTGAGGAAATCTGTGCATTAGTTATTGAAATGCGTAAATGTTGCGTAAATCGTAAAAAATAGCAGCGCCACTTTTTAATCGATTTATACTAAAAATTATTCAGCATTAATTAATTATAGAGACTACATGAATGTAAATTTTTATTAAATTCCGTGCATTAGTCCTTGAGATAGAGCGTCCACAAAATTCATGTCATATACAGACAGAGGAGCAGACAGACATTTTGTAAAAACAAGTTTTTTGGAGTTTCTGCCCCCTAGAACGTGTAGTTCGTCGGAAATCAGAATTCGAAAATTTTCATGAATCCGATACTTTGTTCTTGTAAAGATAGAAGTAAATAAAAATACAATGAGATTTTTTTCTAATAACCTACGATTACTTAAAAAATTTAATGCTGACGTTATAAAATACGATACATTCCATTCCTTTAGATGTAACTTCTTAATTCTAAAAGCAGGAACTTGTAAATTTAGCAAAAAAAATTTCCAGGACAGGAGTATGATATTATTAGATTTTAATTTCAATTTCTTCTCTGATAAAATCTTGTTATTTAAGAATATCCATGTTTGTCGAAAAGCAAATTAAATTTCTGACATTCAGCATCATGGTTTATGGGAATAATTTCCGAAATTGCTTTCTTCTGGGAAACAGAAAGTAACGGACACGAAATTATTTTTTCAGATTTTATCTTTCTTTATTTAATGTTTTTAACTTAATACTTGACGCGTGGCGGTGGCCTGTAAATTATGTGACAAAACGACTGATGTTTTCTTTCAAGCTGAATCATATTTTTAAAAATTGTCATTTTGCTCCTTTATTGAAAAATTTCCTTATACTTCTTTCCTCATTTTTCATCGCAATAGTTCAGTAATGGTACTTATTCAGTGCTATATTAATGGAAAATTGTTGTTGAACATTTAATTTACTGTCTTCAGAAGAGCATTTGTAGTGAAGTATCATGTTTTAAGATATTATTTATAGAAAAAGTTGGGAATTGCACGTGAAGCGTAGCAAATGAGGTGCGTTCTTACGATAACGAAGTTTTAAAAATATTCAGATCTTGCTGTTATAGTATATAGTATTTCGGATACAGTACAGTAATGGAAATCTTTGCGTTCCTGTAAATATAGAGGAAGTAATTTTTATTACACTGCAGCAACGTATATCATATTCATAAAATGTGAAATAGTTTAATATAATTAAAACACGCACCCAAACAACCTTTCCCCGTATATAGCATTATGTAGTGGAATACTTTTGTGTGGCCTTGTAATTTAATAATAATTATTCTTTGCATCACATATTGTACAGAATGTATATATTTAGTATATATATACTTCATAGGTTCATGTCAATTTTATTATGTTCGAAAGAGTGCAACACCATTAAAATGCATTTGAAACTTTTTTCCCCATTGACTGCTATGTAACGGAATCCATATGATTGTCCCTGTAATTGATCTATGCATCCGATTTTCATAACATTTGAAATGACTCGACAAAATTATGTAATAATTATGTATTTTAAATTTCAAACTATTCGGTTGGGTAGTTTTTGCGTTCTTATATGCTGACAGACAGACTGGCGGACGGACTGAACGGCAACTATAGGTGTTACGTATTTACATAATTACGAACGCACGTAAAAATGATTCAGTGCAACATCCACGGGGCTTGATAGGTCCCTTAGTCTTTGAATACAGTATTAGACAAATAAATATGATTTAAAAATTGTACGTTGTTAGAATAATTTATAATATAGATTATAAAATGAATGCAAAAATATTATGCAAATACTTTCACATTTAATGTGCAAAATTATTTTTAATTTCTAAAAATATTCGATCTTTTACAATATATTACGTAACTGATTTTGCTTACAGTATATTTCAGAATCCTCAAATGTACGCATTCAAGCATAATTATATCAATTTTATTAGTAAGAAATCTGCAGTAAATACTAATATTTCTTTACGAAAAAAAAAAAAAAAAAAAAAAAAAAAAAAAATTAGAGAAACAATATCATTATTTTACACAGAGGTTATGTTGTTTGAAATTGTATAGAGAGGATCGGGTCCCTAACAAGACTCCACCCGGATTAGTGCCCAGGGCAGTTGCCCCATTTTCTCGATGGTTGCGCTGGCTATAATAGAAATTGTTGTAATAGCAATATAAAAAATTATATTTCAGCTGTACAAAAGTAGTATGCGTGTTATTTAAAGGAAAATAAGAAATTTATAAAGTTAAAATGGTTGGACCACAATGAGATAATTCCTAATTTAATAACTATTACTTTGAATGTAAAGGTGGCGTCAAAAAATGCGATACGTTCCATTTCTTTAAATATATTCTAAAAATGCGAACTTGTCGGTTTAGCGTAAACATTTCCAGGTTAGAAGTATGATATTAGATTTTAGTTTCAGTTTCCTCTCTGATAAAATCTTGTAAGATATCTTGTTTATAAGAATATCAATGTAGTTTGTCGAGAAGTAAATAAAATCTCTTTAATTTAGCATCATGTTCCCTAAAACAATTTTAAAAATTGCTTTATTCTGGGAAATAGAAAGTGAGCGACATGAAATACTCTTTTTTGAGATATTTTCTATTTTTTTAAATGTTGTTAACTTAATACTTGACGCATGACAGTGGCCTGTAATTTACGTGACAAAACTTTTGACGTTTTCTTTAAAACTGAACTACGCTCTAAAAAGTTATCATTTTTCTCCTTTATTGAAAAATTTCCTTATACTTCTCTCCTGATTTTTTCATCATAGTAGTTCAGTAGTGGTATTTATTCAGTGCTATATTTGCAACACACATACATTTAACGTCTGAATTTAAAAAAACTATTAAATGATTGAATAATATAAATTAAGATAGAATTGAATACATTTTTTAAAAAATAAATAAAATTTATAGACAAAAATAAAATAAAATAAAATAAAATAAAAATAAAACACTAAAAAACATTTTAAAATACAAAAGTAAACGTTTTGCCATGCTACACACAAGGCCTTGTCAGTGCAAATAATATTTCATTTCAAAACAAACATTGGAACAAATCAAGACAGTTACAGTTAGTTATTATTTTTAGCTCACAGGCTATCATAGCCTGAGAGCGTATGTGCCCGTCCGTTCTGTATGTACGTTCGTTCGTACGTTCGTGCGTAACGCGATAACTCATGATAAAAATATCCGATCGACTTGAAATTTTGTATGTAGGTATATCCTGACAAGGCGCTTCCCTGATTAGTTTTTGGAGTTCATTCGATATGTATAAGAGGGGGAACGGGGGGCTGATGCCCCTCCCTTTAGTTGATATAAATGGGATTTTCATGCAGAATTAAGTTTTCGTTCAAAATTTAGATTAGGATCATTCTGATGAGGCGATTCCGTGACTGTTATTAGGTGTTCATTGAATAAGTATAAATAGGGGGAACAGGGGTTCTAATGCCCCCCCCCCCTTAATTTATATAAATGGGTTTTTCAAGCAGAATTTTCAGATTTCGTTCAAATCTCTGAACAGTTTTGGAAGTTTAATGGTTAAGTATAAAAGAGGGGGATAACTCCTTTTAAATTATATAAATGCTAAATGGGTTTTTATTAAGAATTATCTCATTTGCTCTGAATTTTGGATATAGATTTTTTATATGATAAAGCATGTCTTTGATAGTATAGGAGGTTCAATGATTAAGTATAAAAAAAGAGGAAAAGGGAGAGCTGTTTCCCCTTCTTAATTTTTTTCAAACGGAATTAACCCTTGAAAATATAACTCTTTAATGTACAATTAGTATTTGTAGCCTGTGAGCTTAATTCCATCAGTTTAACTGGGCAGTATTCTTTATTTAGAAAATGATAATACTCATTCGGGACAGCGCGAGCCTCATTCAGAGTTGGCGATCGTAAACAAGTGAACCAACCTTCGAGGAGAATTCTGCCGTGATAATTGCTACAACCTGATTTTAAGATACTGGCTTCCCCAAACTGCGGGATGTGTTTCGCTTGAACGTAATATTGGACAATTTTTGAATTTAAATTACCGCATAAACATTTAAAAATATAAGAGTAAACGTTTACTTTTGTATGTTTAAATGTTTGTTTAGCGTTTTAATTTTTTGTATATAAATTTTATTTATTTAAAAAAAAATGTACTCAAGTCTGTTTTAATTTATGTTATTCTATCATTTAACAGTGCTGCACTGTAAAAAAAAAAAATTCAAGAGGTTACTAAAAATTTCTTAGTAAATTTGTATTCCACAGAATTTTTTAGTAACCATGACAAACTTTTTTTTGCAAGTGAAACAAGCATTTCTTTTGTAAACTGAACAAAAGAATTTTTTGTATAACTAACTTAAAAATTTTTAGTATGAGCCTCCAAGCAAATTTTAGTAATAGCTCCAAAATTATTTTTAATAACCATTACGTGCGCCCGAAGGGCAGGAGCTTCCTTCGAGCTGCATCCAGACTTCTGAAGCGGAAGATTTTCGGCAAAACCGCAATAGATGGCAGCACCAAACATTCCTACCTGCTCCAACAGGATTTTCATAATCCCTTTATTAACGAGACACTACATACATTCGGGGCGTATTTGGCGGTGGCAAGTTTCGAACCCGGGACCTTTTAGCCTGGAGTCCGTTACTATAACCACTATGCTATCAAGGTCACACCAACGAAGTTTTAGTAAGAGCTATAAAAAATATAAAACTATTAACTCTATTCGTTGCTAACTTTTTTCTAGTAATTCTTACAGATTTTTTTGTAACCGACTAAGATTGCTAAAAATTTTTTAGTAATTACAAGGATCACTAAAGTTTTTTTAGTAGATCGACCCTTTTTTTTTACAGTGTATATTAATAGAAAATTGTACTAGAATACTACATTTATTGCCTTTAGAAGGGCATTTATAATAGTTTATCATATTTTAAAATATGAACAATAGAAACAATGTCCACGAAACACCGACGGGGCCTTCATATCTCCCTTAGTCTCTGATTACAATACTATACAATAAAATTCTAAAATTGTATGTGGTTAGTTGTCGTATCCAGGTTAGATGATATTAGATTTTACCTTTAGTTTAGTCTCTGATAAAAATATTGTTAAATAAGAATACCCATGTAATTTGTCGAAAAGTAAATAAAATCTCTCTAATTCAGAATCATGTTCTCGAAAACAATTTCTAAAATTGCTTTCTTCTGGGAAATAGAGAGTGAGAGACATGATATATATATATTTTTTATATCTTTTCTTTTTAAATGTTTTTAAGGTAATTACGTATTAACGCCACTGCAGCAGAAATTGTGCTAATAGACCAAAAAAAAAAAAAAAGAGCAATGTTGTTCTACGCACGCGCACGCAGTTATCTTTTGGATTCTTTGTTGCCTTGTTGTTTGCTGATTTTTGACGCCATTTTTTAATGATTTTTTTTTTTTGCTTATTTTTTGACGTCATTTTTTTATGTACTTACGAACAACAACATTGCTATTTATTGATGCATTAGTGCGACTTCTTCTGCGGTGGCGTTAGTACGTAAGTACAGTTTTTAACTTAATACTTGACGCGTGGCAGTTTCCTGTAAATTACGTGACAAAAATTCTGACGTTTTCTTTCAAACTGAATCACGTTCTAAAAAGTTCTCATTTTTCTAATTCATTGAAAAATTTCTTTATGCTTCATTCCTGATTTTTCATCACAAAAGTTCAGTAATTTTTTCGCAAAGCTTGTTTTGTCGCTAAAGCCTTTAACTATTAGAATTCTGAAAAATTTACAATAAATAACTGAATCGTTTTAGTTATTCTTACAACAGTTAAAGCTGCTGGTCATTCATTTTCCTAAGTCTCCCCCGTCATGTTTAGTCTATGGCGTTTGATGCTTTTTTTGGTACTACCCTGTTATCCCGTCGACCAATTTCGCCAAATTATACAAATCGCCAAACTAATAGCCAAATTATACATAGTGACATAATTTTTATTTTAAATAACGAAAAAATAAATAATTAGTAGAATAGTAATAAAAATACAAATAAAAAGTCGAAATAAAAATCACTTAAAGACGTTTTAAACACGTGAATCGTATTTAATGTCATTGAATGTGTCATTCACGATCATCCCTTATTGGCATTTAATCTTATAGTTTGGGGATAATTTTTTGGTCGACGGGATAACCTAGTAGTACCCTTTTTTATATTCATAATATCTTACTGGGAAGATTATATTCTTAACTTCTTACTTTTTCATATTTTGGTTTACTTCACTGTTATATATAAACATACATTTAGGCAATCATAAATAAAAATACTATGAGATTTTCCCTAATAATCTGATATTACTTTTAAATTTAAGGGTGAAGTAATAAAATATGATACATTCCATTCCTTTAATTATATCTTGTTAAATTCTAGAGGTAGGAACTTATCAATTTAGCGAAAAATATTTCCAGGACAGCAGTATGATATTATTAGATTTTAATTTCAATTTTGTCTCTGATAAATTCTTGTTATATAAGAATATCCATGTTTGTCGAAAAATAATCTCTTACATTTAGCATCATGTTTCCAAAAAAAAAAAAAAAAGTCAAATTTGTTTTCCCCTGGGAAATAGGAAGTCAGGGACACGAGATTATTTGTTGATATCTTTTCCTTTTTTAATATGTTTTCAACTTAATACTTGACACGTGACAGTAGCCTGTAAATTACGTGTCAAAACTTCTGATGTTTTCTTTCAAACTGCATCACGTTCTAAAAAGTTCTCATTTTTCTCGTTTATTGAAAAATTTCTTTAACTAGCGGCTCTTTCGAAGAGTGGCTCACTATGAAAAATCACAACTGCGCATGCTTTGGAAGATTCCACTTTTTTAAGCAGGGGTGACATGTATAGGTGGGCATTATAGGGTTCTCTGAGTCCTACACAGTGTGACCGTTTTTGGATTGTTGTAAGAAATCTGGACTGTTGTAGGACTTACAACAAGCTAAATCAAGCTAAAAACCCAGGCTAAAGAATAGTTGTCAGTCTTTTCATTGGAAAGTAAACAGATTCTCTTATAACGAAATTTAGAAATGATTGGGGGCGAATGATTTAAAACAATTGATTTTAGTGCTTATTGCTCTTACAGGTTATCTTTTCCTGTCTATCTGTCTATCTATTCTATAGTTTGTTTTTCTTATAGAATATGTATATAGTATTTATAATATTTTATCGGGTTTCACAAAAGAGAGCGAAAGTATGAAACGAATATATAGTAAATGAGGAATTTTTAAATTGCCGATTGTAATATAATTAGGTGCGTTCGTAATTATGTAAATACGTAGCAACTGTACTTGTCGTTCAATCCGTCCGTCCGCATATAACAATGAAAAAACTACCCAAACGAATCGTTTGAAATTTATAATATATACTTAGTACATAATTTTGTCGAGTCATTTCAATTTCTTTTGAAAATCGGAAACATAGTTCAATTACAGGGACAGGGAAAACATTAAATTACGGTCAATGGGAAAAAAAGTTTCAAGTGCATTTTAATGGTAATTCTCTCAGCTCTTTCGAGCATAATAAAATTGATATACATCTATGAAGTATATGCTAAAATATACATTCTATACAATCAGTGATGCAAAGAACACTTGTTATTGAGTTACAAGGTCACATAAAATTATTCATAACGATATAGGCAAGCAGAACATTTTTTGGTGCGCGTTTTAATTGTATTAAACTATATAACATTTTATGAAATTAATATACGTTGACGAGGAATACTACAAGTTATTTCCTTTATGATAGAAAGCAGATAGTATTTACAGGGACACACAAAAGATTTTAGCTACTATACTGTATCCGAAATACTGTATACTATTACATTAAGATCTGAATATTTTTAGGTGCGTTCGTAATTATAAAAATACGTAGCACCTATAATCGTCGTCCAGTCTGTCCGTCCGCCTGTCTGTCTGTTTATCTGTCTATCTGCCCACATATAACAGAGCAAAAACTAACTAACCAAATCGTTTGAATTTTAAAATATATAATTTCTGTGTGATTTTGTCGAGTCATTTCAAATTTTATGAAAATCAGATGCATAATTTCAATACAGGGATAATCAAAAGTTTTTTCCTTTACAATTACGGTTAACAGGAAAAAATCGTTTCAAGTACATTTTAATGAAGTTACTCTTTCAAATATAATAGAATTGACATTGACATGAATCTATCTTTTCGCAATTTTAGGCAATTTAATTAAAATATAGGACTTCTAATAATTATCGACCATAAAAAGTAATTGCTCCGATACCTTTTGTAGATGTAGAGCCCTGTGGATAAGTAATATATATCAGGCGCATATCTTTTGTTAAAAATACATAATAATGCATATGAACAATGTACATTAATTTCACAATTTCAGGCAACATTATTAAGTTATGGGACTTCTAACAATTATCGTCCTTAGAAAATAGTTGTTCCGATGAGCCCTATACATGAGTAATAAACAGTGGCGTAGCTACGGGGGGGGGGGGGGGGAAGGGGAGCGCCCGCCCCGGGCGCCGAGGCTAAGGGGCGCCAAATTGAGAGAGGTTTAAATCGAAATTATCTTACATATTTTAACAATAAACAAAAAATTGTTGACTTTAATTTTTTTTTTTTAATGTGTGTTTGTAAAATATTTTGTTAGATCCAATTAATTAAAAAAGGAAAAAATTATGTAAATATTTCTAAGGATGTCTCAACACAGTCGGTAACGAAGATAATTAATTATGCTTCTGATTGGAGACGGAAAAGGATTAAATAGGGGCGCCAAATTCAGAGGAGCTTTAAACTAAAATTATTTCACATATTTTGAAAATGAATAATAATTGTTGACATCTTTTGTGTGAGTGTGTGAATGTTTTGGAGAAATTTGGTGAAGGGGTGGAAGGAATGACAAAATTCATAATTGTCATTTACAAATGGAGGCGTTAATGTTTAGCCTGAAGTAAATAAATCAAAAAGCCGATTGGAGACTTGAAATCACATTTCTGGTAACAAGAACATTTTTCATTTGTAGCCAGCTGACCCGTGTGTTGATTTTTCCAAATGAACCGCGAATGATTAAAATTTCTATTCAAATTTAAATAAATTTAAAAAAAATCTTTCAAAATGAACCTCTGGGATGGGTCTCCAATGTCTTCGGTAGCATAGAACGGGTGTGCTACGCAGCCAACTATTAAAAACATGCATTCAAATTTATTTCTGTCAAAATGAATCTCCGGAATGGATGTGCGCTGCCTAGAAGGCGTACTGCGCACGTGCAAGAATATCTGCTGATAATCGAAAAATTGAAAGAAAGAAAATTCCCTTGAAATAGATCCCATGAAATCTCAGGTAAAAATGTTCCTGGTGGTGAAAGATAGAACTAAAACCTGTAAGACAATCGAAAACCAAACTGAATGAGAAAAACCCAGTGGAAAATTGGATTCATAGAAACCGAGATAAGAACACGTGATCTTCACATGAAAATGGAGCTAAAAATTTCAAGAAAATCGCAAGCTAATTTTCAAGAATCAATACCTGTTGAAATCTATTTTGTAGAATCCGACAAAAAAGTGGCTTAAAAGTTCCATAGTCATCATACTTTAAAATGTAAATAAAGGGAGGACGGACTCTAAACTCCTATAACTTCACTCTATCTACAGGACACACTAGTAATTTTCGATTAAATTGATAAAATACTTTTAAAGTATGATTTTAGCATTCGATAGCGTTTAATAATAAAGTTGATTGTCTGTTACATAATATTTGATCAATCGATTTTCCAAAACTAGTGGAGTGTACAGACGGAAAAAATAAGTTGTGTTTTTAATGGATACTCGTTTCTGTATATTTCTCTCGTATCCAGAGCTGCCACAGGCGATTATTTTTTTAATGATACCGCTTTCCCAAAACAGAAATCCTTACACACACTTTAATAACATTTACAATAGAAATAAACGTCAATATTAGAAAAATACTTGTGCGAACAGAATACATAAATAGTCGACTGTGGCAGCTTTTGCATATGGGATCTCTCTCTATTGTATACTGTCGCTGTCAATTAAAAAGAAACAAAGTTACCGAGCGATTTTCAAAAAAATTAAATTTTTTATATATGTGCTTTGAAATTTTCAAATTGAAATTTTAATTAGATTTTTTTTCTTTTTTCGCTGATAAGAGAAAAATTTTAATTTCTTTCGATTGGGAAATCAAACTCAGATGAGTGTGCGATTTTTGCCAATTTGCAGGGGAAAAAATCGCATTTTTGATGAATTTATAATTAATATTCTCGACTATAAGAAAAAAAAATTTTTTTGGAGTCTCACATGCATTAGGATAGCATTTGCTTTGTACTATCCTCACTCAAAATTTCAGAGTTGTATTTTGTAGATTAGTCCCCTCCATCATACACACGGACACAGATAGATTGGTTTTCACGCTGATTTTTGCTGCTCTTAGCATTCCATATAAATATTTCAAATGAAAGCTTCCTTAAATCAATGCAAAAAGTATTTTGCTGAAAGAAGAACAAGAAATGGTATTATTTCTTCCTTATATTAGAGACTCCGTTTTTCCGTCAAATTTTCATTGAGAAAACCAAATAATGAAATGTAAGCGACCTACCCCAAATTTTTCCTACTTAAATCGTATAAAAAAAACGAAATAGGACTTTTCTGTCTTCCTAGTACAACTACTACAAACGTTTGTTTTCGTCGTTTTAAAAGTTCAATATATTTTACATATATTTAAATTCAACGTATATGCATTAGAGAAAACTACATCTATCTATGTAAATTATGGGAATGACTGAGTCCTATGTAAATTATAGAATAAAATATTTTGACTCGGAATCCTCTTTGGACCGAACACTTTCGTCAATGCAACTTACAATCATCTCGGTGAATTCGATCAGAGGTCTTACGACTTATTTACGCCAATTTCAGGACCTACATTATCGTAGTTTATGCAGGCGTATCAGAATTGCCAAATCTAAACTTTTTCGCTTCAGTTCATGCAACTATGTTGAGGCCTGTAATATTTTCCAGCAGGGGGCGAAGATGTCAATTTGCGAGAAACATTTAGTTTAATTGGTTAATTAAATCTTGATTGACATACGGTCAAGATCAGCACAATTCCTCGAATCATAAACAAAGATGTAGCCACAAACGAAAGAAAAAGTGCCTAACCGTCACAGTATTTTCCATCTTAATTTATTCTTTGATTTTACTGCTGAACATAATAAATGTTATGCTGAAAAAACAAAATTCAAGGAGTAAAATGTATTTTTGAGAAAATGAATTTATGGATTTTAATTTAAATTTTTGAATTTCAAAAGAATTTTAGTTTTTATCATTTTTATCTATATAGCATATCTTTCTCTATACTGATATTTGATCACTGTCATGCGACTGAGAATATGTTAAGGGTTTATTAAGATCTTAAACAAATTCGTTGGATATCTTGATTTACCATCAGAATTCAAAACCTTTTATTGTTTTCCCATTTATCTTTAAAAATGGATGCGTGTAGCAATTTTAAATTCTAGAGTGACTGCAGTTTTCAATCAGGAGATTTTATTACCATAATCGGAGGTATCATAACATAGCAGTTTTAGTAAATGTGTTTTTTTGCAAATTTATTCTCTTTGTCGCTATTCGCATCACAGAGCCAGATTACCGCACAGACCTATAAGGCCATGGCCTTGGATCCACTCTTGCTGGGGGCTCAAATTTACTGAAATGATTTTTTTTTTTTTTTTTTTTTTTTTTTTAAGTCTTAAAATTGTAGTTTCGCATTATTTTCTCAAAAACACAAATATATTTTCATTAATTTTGAAACAGTATCGTAATACCTAATAATAATCCATTCCTTATCCTCTACAATGCCCCCCCCCCCCAAAAAAAAAAAAAAATGTATAGAAACTGCAAGGTGCCCTCAAACAGGTGCTGAGTCATGGGCCCCGCACAATCCTAATCTGGCTCTGCATCTTACATGCTTTAAAAACATAAACATATATCCGTGAACATACCGCTAAGTTTTTGAAATTCCCATTCAAATTCAATATTGATGAAAATTGAAAATCTTCAGTAATCTGGTTCTATGCATTTTAGTTAGTGTATTTGAGTAAAATTAACCGATTCCTTAAAAACAAGAAAAAGTGAAGATGCCTTTTCCTCCCAGTACAGGATAGAAATACTATTTTGTTTCTCCTTCCGATTTTTTTTTTTTTTTTTTGGGGGGGGGATGCCTTTTCCTCCCAGTACAGGATAGAAATACTATTTTGTTTCTCCTTCCGATTTTTTTTTTGGAGGGGGGGGGCGCAAAAATTAATCCTGCCCCGGGCGCCAGAAAACGTAGCTACGCCACTGGTAATAAATATGCATTAATCATATTTGATTTGGAACATGGTAGAGTGAAGCTAGATGTCATAAATCGAATTTGTTTCCCAAAATGCGGTGGTTTTATTTTTTAATTATACTGACCATCAATAGATGGCAGGGCCATCGAATTTATTTTCCGCTTGTTGTCAGTCCAAATCTAGCCCGCTTTTAGCATGAAAAAACGGTCACACTGATTACTAGAGTGAGAATTAAAAATTCTTTAATAATAAATGAGACCATTCATTAACTAAATTAAACTTTTAAGCTGAAATTTACAGGCTATAACTTTTAACAAAGTAACTGAAAAGTATTTTGTAGAATTTTCTATAAATTAAATGCATTTCTTCTTATTTAATATGCATGTTGTTCAAAGACCTTCTCAGTTAACTATAAATATAAATTATCACAATAAAATTTAGTTTACTATTAGTGAAATTTACCATACGTTAAAATTTTGTTTTCTGTTTCATATATACTTTAAAATTAATTAAAAATATACTGAATTTACTTCTAATATAGAAATTATTCCATTTCTTCCCTGCCTTGGCACAAACGCACTTTTCAGGTAATCTTAATCTTATGACATATAATAATTTATTCTTTATTGAAAATTATTTTCAAGTTATATTTCTTAAAATTCGAAAGAAAAATATTATTTTTCATCGAACATGATTGTCTGGCTCTTGTTTAATTGCATTTCAATTTATCTGAATGTAAGTTGCAAATGTCTGATTTGAAATTAAATATAAAAATAAAAAAGAATATTTTAATAGAAGATATAAACAAGTTGAAAATTCTAAGTATTTTACAACAATATCATAAATTAACAAGTTTGGAAGCTTTAACATTCCAAAGCAATGAAATTAATTTGCTTTATTTAGATACTTTGAATTTACCTTAGATAATAAATAAGTCACCCTTACCATGGCCAACTATATCCTATAAGGCCCATTTATTTGAGATTAATGAATGAAGTCTCCCGCCTTTGCCCAAGTTATTCTGACCAATCGTGCAAATTCAGACCCAAAACAATGACAATGTGCTCAGAACAGATATCAGCTCATACAATGCTAATTTGGGCAGGGTTTGTGCCACGTGGTCCAATGATTGGTCCAATGATTCAAATGGTTGAGGGTTTGAAGCTTAATCCAGCTTCACTTTTTCGGCTGTTTTTAGCGAAATGCACAGGCCATTATATTTAGTTGGCAATGCCTTTACCATAGACGGGCATACTTTTTCCGAAAAGAAATATATTGCAATAAGCAGACGATCTCGTGTGGCATGGTCTTAGGGTCATATAACTTTTAACAAAGTAACTGAAAAGTATTTTGTGGAATTTTTATAAATACGAACATTCCTTCTTATTTATTATGCATGTTGTTCAAAGTTCCTTCTCAGTTAGCTAGAAATATAAATTATCTCAATAAAATTTTGTTTACTAATAATGAAATTTTGTTTTCAGTTTTATATATTAAAATTTGGTACAATTCTATGCACAATTTCATACACTTTTAGGTGTTACAATATTGAAAATGGCTCAAAAATTGCTATTTCAGCGCCCCCTTCCGGCGGATTTTTTTTAAATTGTGGGAAGAAGAACTAGCCATTGCCAAACACTTACACAAAAATTTGGTTTAATTCTATGCGTAACTTGATACACTTTTCGATGGTACAATATTGAAAATGGCACAAAAATCTTCATTACATGCCCCCTTTTGGCGGAATATTTCAAAATTGAAGGAGGACCTGCTTGCCACAGCCAAAAACATTCACAAAAATTTTGGTTCAATTCTGTGCATATCTTTATGCACTTTTCGATGGTATAATGGTGACATACGGACACACACGGACAGATAGACATTTTGTAAAAACATGTTTTTTGGAATCTTTGACCCCTAAGACGTGCAAATCCGCCGAAAATCGGAAGTCGAAAAAAATTTCGATTGCAATACTTTCTTTTATTGAAGACAGAATAAAGGAAAAATAGGACATGCTGTTTATGATTAAAAATAGGTTACGAATTGATCAAAGTTTGAGTAACACAGATTATGCCAAAATATTAATTTTAGAATAATTTGCGGGATAAAATGAAATCATTCTATTGTTTTAAACGCGGTACAAATTTCATATTTACCAAAAATAGGACACGCTATAAACGCTTTCAGTCGTGACGTCAGATATGACATTTTGCTTGGATACTGACTCCAAACAAACCATTGCTATGCTGTGTTTTCTATTTTTATTAGATTTTATAACTATATCTTGCATCTGTATCTGACAAATGTATGCTTTAATACTTATATGCAATAGTAACATTTTTCTACGATTTATATTTAATAAGATATAAATCATAGCAACCGTTTGTTTGGACTCAGTTTCCAAGCAAAACGTCATGACCGACGTCACACTGAAAGCGTCTATTCATGATTTAAAATTTCTCCAGAATTTACGAATCGATCGAAGTTCGAAGCCACACAGATTATGCCACAAAACAGAAAATAGCAAACTTTCATGTTTCTAACAAGAACGCGTCTATGGAAATTATTTTATTCTAATGTATCCAATGCGCAAAAGCTTTAAATTATTCATGTATATTTCGGAAAAGATTACACCGCGTATTCAGACGTAAATACGCATCGGAATCTCAGTGCCATATCATTAAAATATGTAGCACTATAAGTATGGTGTGTAATGTTATTTTATACATGTTCTTTTAGATGCCGTATCTAAACTTTTACTAGATACATATTTATTCAGCATTTAGGTGTAGTATATTCTGGTCACGTAAACGCCATTTTGCATGGAATTAGAATGTGGAACTCGCGATAAATTCTACATCAGCACTTTTGAGTTACATTTAAGAGGTTTAGGTATAGTGGCAATATGGAGAAAGGAGAGAGAGAAATATATGTAATGATTAGAATGTAAAAGGGAGTTTTCTTTACTTTTTTTGGGGGGGGGGGGGGAGAAATAAAAAGGCTGTCTGCATGTAGTAGTTTTGAAAATAAACTGTTTGCGTACCTTGAGATTTAGTATTGTTCAGTAGTTTTACTAAAATAAATCGTGAATAAATATGAAATGCTTGTTACTTTCTTCTATAGGGGAGAGTGGTGTACCTTGGACATATGTGTACCTCGAACATGTGCTAAATTTAGCTTTACTTGTTTAGATCATAAAACAAGAACATGTGTATATTAAATATTTGCCACCAGAGGTCTCATTTAAGTTCTTGGCATGTGTTTAGAAGCTCAACTGATTGTAAAATTTTTAAAAAAGGAAATTCACCTTTCTAAAGTAAAATTTTCTTAGATATTTCTATGTTATTTTTATACTAAACATATCTATTTTTAAAAAAAGGAGGATTATGCATAATAAAGCAGTGCTCTAGCTAGTACACCATGTGCTTTAAATAAAGTTAGGCCTAACCTTTACATCATGATTAATAGTTTTGTTTTTAAGTGTCAAGTGATGTACCTTGAACCTAATAAAAGTGGTGTACCTTGGACCCAGTCCAAGGTACACTAGGTAATGGATCTGATGGATCTGAAAGGTAGCTCAAGAAGTTAACATTTGGAATTGACTTATCTAATTACAATCTTGGCTAAAAATAAATATCTTATACTATAATGCGAGCAAAAATTGTGTGTGTGTGTGTGTGTGGGTAAATTTTATCTCAAAAACGGCTCTAACGATTTTCGCAAAAATTTGGATTTTACCATTTTCGGGCACGAGAAGACCATTGGGCTAGGTCCCATGTTCGGGAAAATTCGATTACTGGGTCATTTTGGGTCACAATGGGTCAGGATCAAGCTATTTATATCTAGAGAACGGCTGGATGGATTTTAAGGCAATTTTGTATCCAATCGTTTTTTGGCACGAGAAAGCTATTGGGCGGGGTCACATGTTCGAAAAAGTTCGATTAGTGGGTCATTTTGGGGTCATTATGGGTCAAGCTATTTTTATCTAAAAAACGGCTCTAACGATTTTGACCAAATTTTATATTGTATCGCTTTGGATTACAAGAAGACCATTGGGTTAGGTAACATGTTCGAGAAAATTCGGTTAGTGGGTCATTTTTGGGGTCATTGTGGGTCATGCTATTTTTATCTAGAGATCTTCTGACGCAATTTTGACTAAAAATTGCATTCTATGGTTTTCGGGCATGAGAAAAACATTGGTCTAGATTACATGTTCGAGAAAAAATTTTAATGGGTCGTATTGGGTCATTAAGGGTCTGGGTCAAACTATTTATATTTAAAGAACGGCGTGATCGATTATAACGAAATTTTGTATGTAACAGTTCTTTGACATGAGAAAACTAATGGGCTAAATCACATGTTTGAGAGATTTCGACTATGTGGGTCATTTGTGGATCATGATGGGTCATAATGGGTCATGGTCAAGCTATATCTAAAGAACAGGTGGATCGATTTTAACGAAATTTTGTATGCAACATTTTTTTGGGACTATAAAATCATTGGACTAGGTTACATGTTCGAAAAATTTCGATTAATGGGTCATTTTGGGACATTAAGAGTCTGGGTCAAACTATTTATATTTAAAGAACGGCGTGATGGATTATAACGAAATTTTGTATGTAACAGTTTTTTGACATGAGAAAACTAATGGGCTAAATCACATGTTTGAGAGATTTTGACTATGAGGGTCATTTGTGGGTCATGATGGGTCATGGTCAAGCTATATCTAAAGAACAGGTGGATCGATTTTAACGAAACTTTGTATGCAACATTTTTTTGGCACGATAAAATCATTGGACTAGGTTATATGTTCGAAAAATTTCGATTAATGGGTCATTTTGGATCATAAAGGGTCTGGGTCAAGCTATATATAATTAAAGAACGGCAGGATCAATTTTAACGAAATTCTGTATGTAACAATTTTTAGAAATGAGAAAACTAATGGACTAAGTCACATATTAGAGAGCTTTCGATTATAAGGGTCATTTGTGGGTCATGATGGGTCATGGTCAAGCTATATCTAAAGAACGGGTGTGGATCGATTTTAACGAAATTTTGTATACAGCATATTTTTGACACGAGAAAATCACTGGGCTATGTCACATGTTCGAGAAATTTCGATCAGTGGGTCACTTTTGGGTTATTCTAATTTTATCTAGACAATGTCTCGCGCAAATTTGACTAAATTTTGTATTTTATCGTTTTCGGGCACAAGAAAATCATTGGGTTATGACAGATTTTTAAGAAAATTCGATCAATGGGTCATTTTGGATCATAAGGGGTCAGGGTCAAACTAACTATATCTAAAAAACGGCTGAATCGATTTTATCTAAATTTTGTATCTAATGTTTTTCGGCATGCTAAAACTAATGAGCTAGGCCCAACGTTCGAGAGATTTCGATTATAAGGGTCATTTGTTGGTCATGATGGGTCATGCTAATTTTATATAGAAAATGGTACTCACCATTTTGACTATACTTTGTATTATATCGTTTCTGAGCAAGAGAAAACCATTTGGCTTGGACACATGCTCGCGAAAATTCGATTAGTGGGTCATTTTGGGTCTTAATGAGCTAGGGTCATTCTAATTATATATAACAACGACTCAATCAATTTTACCTAAATTTTGAAACAAAACGTTTTTTGTCACGAGAAGACTATTGGGCTGAGTCGCATGTTAAACAAAATTATATTAGTGGGTCATTTCGCTTCATTGCTGAATGCTGCCAAGCTAATTTTACCTAAAAAATGGCTTAAACGGTTTTGATTCAATTTTATATTCTACTGTTTTTGATTACCTGAAGACGATTGAGTTATGTCACATGCTTGATCAAATTTGATTAGTGGCTCATTTTGGGTAATACGGGTCAAGGTCACGAGAATATGGCAATAGGCAATAACTTGGTGATATTTGACAAAATATTGGCGACATGGCCAAAAAATCGACTATAAAAATTACGAAAACCAAAACACGTATTTGGATCCAAATGAAAGAATGCCTCCAAATTTGGCTATATCAAGAAAAAAATACTGTCATTCAGAATGTAAAGAATTTTTTTATACATTCTTAAGAGGATTCGAGATGCATGGTTAAACCAATCAGAGTCGAGCTAAAAAAGTGATTTAGATCGATGTCCCTTCGTTATAAACATGCGCATAAAAACATAGTTTTCTTATTGATTGTTTTTCTAAATAATACTATTATAAACATGTTTTACAGTAATAATACAGAGTTAATGATACAGTGAAAATACTATATCGAGTTGAACACAAAGTTAATTTTGACCGAGCTAAGCTCGGTCTCCCCTGCTAGTCTTATACTATAATGCGAGCAAAAATTGTGTGTGTGTGTGTGTGTGTGGGTAAATTTTATCTCAAAAACGGCTCTAACGATTTTCGCAAAAATTTGGATTTTTCCATTTTCGGGCACGAGAAGACCATTGGGCTAGGTCACATGTTCGAGAAAATTCGATTATTGGGTCATTTTGGGTCATAATGGGTCAAGATCAAGCTATTTATATCTAGAGAACGGCTGGATCCATTTTAAGGAAATTTTGTACCTAATCGTTTTTTGGCACGAGAAAACTATTGGGCTGGGTCACATGTTCGAAAAATTTCGATTAGTGGGTCATTTTTGGGTCATTATGGGTCAAGCCATTTTTATCTAAAAAACGGCTCTAACGATTTTGACCAAATTTTATATTTTATCGTTCTGGATTACAAGAAGACCATTGGGTTAGGTAACATGTTCGAGAAAATTCGGTTAGTGGGTCATTTTTGGGGTCATTGTGGGTCATGCTATTTTTATCTAGAGATTTTCTCACGCAATTTTGACAAAAAATTGCATTCTATGGTTTTCGGGCACGAGAAAAACATTGGGCTAGGTTACATGTTCGAGAAAAAATTTAATGGGACATATTGGGTCATTAAGAGTCTGGGTCAAGCTCTTAATGACCCAAATATTTAAAGAACGGTGTGATGTATTATAACGAAATTTTGTATGTAACAGTTTTTTGACATGAGAAAACTAATGGGCTAAATCACATGTTTGAGAGATTTCGACTATGAGGGTCATTTGTGGGTCATGATGGGTCATAATGGGTCATGGTCTAGCTATATCTAAAGAACAGGTGGATCGATTTTAACGAAATTTTGTATGCAACATTTTTTTTTTGCACGATAAAATCATTGGACTAGGTTACATGTTCGAAAAATTTCGATTAATGGGTCATTTTGGGTCATTAAGAGTCTGGGTCAAGCTATTTATATTTAAAGAACGGCGTGATGGATTATAACGAAATTTTTTATGTAACAGTTTTTTGACATGAGAAAACTAATGGGCTAAATCACATGTTTGAGAGATTTCGACTATGAGGGTCATTTGTGGGTCATGATGGGTCATAATGGGTCATGGTCAAGCTATATCTAAAGAACAGGTGAATCGATTTTAATGAAATTTTGTATGCAACATTTTTTTGGCACGATAAAATCATTGGACTAGGTTACATGTTCAAAAAATTTCGATTAATGGGTCATTTTGGATCATAAAGGGTCTGGGTCAAGCTATATATAATTAAAGAACGTCAGGATCAATTTTAACGAAATTCTGTATGTAATAATTTTTAGAAACGAGAAAATTAATGGTCTAAGTCACATATTTGAGAGCTTTCGATTATAAGGGTCATTTGTGGGTCTTAATGGGTCAAGGTCAAGCCATATCTAAAAAATGAGTGGGTCGATTTTAATAAAATTTTGTATACAACATATTTTTGGCATGAGAAAATCACTAGGGTAGGTCACATGTTCGAGAAATTTCGATTAGTGGGCCACTTTTGGGTCATTCTAATTTTATCTAGACAACGTTTCGCGCAATTATAAATTACATAAAATAAAATGTATATAACACATTTTGTTATATACAATACTAAATTTTGTATTTTATCGTTTTCGGGCACAAGAAAATCATTGGGTTATGACAGATTTTTGAGAAAATTCTATCAATGGGTCATTTTGGATCATAAGGGGTCAGGGTCAAACTAACTATATCTAAAAAACGGCTCAATCGATTTTATCTAAATTTTGTATCTAATGTTTTTCGGCATGCTAAAACTAATGAGCTAGGCCACACGTTCGAGAGATTTCGATTATAAGGGTCATTTGTTGGTCATGATGGGTCATGCTAATTTTATATAGAAAATACTTTGACTATACTTTGTATTATATCGTTTTTGAGCAAGAGAAAACCATTTGGCTTGGACACTTGCTCGCGAAAATTTGATTAGTGGGTCACTTTGGGTCTTAATGAGCTAGGGTCATTCTAATTATATATAACAACGACTCAATAAATTTTACCTAAATTTTGAAACAAAACATTTTTTGTCACGAGAAGACTATTGGGCTGAGTCGCATGTTAAACAAAATTATATTAGTGGGTCATTTTGCTTCATTGCTGAATGCTGCCAAGCTAATTTTACCTAAAAAATGGCTTAAACGATTTTAATTCAATTTTATATTCTACTGTTTTTGATTACCTGCAGACGATTGAGCTATGTCACATGCTTGATCAAATTTGATTAGTGGCTCATTTTGGGTAATACGGGTCAGGGTCACGAAAATATGGCAAAAGCCAATAACTTGGTGATATTTGACAAAATATTGGCGACATATGGCCAAAAAATAGACTATAAAAATTACGAAAACCAAAACACGTATTTGGAGCCAAATGAAAGAATGCCTCCAAATTTCTCTATATCTAGCAAAAAATATTGTCTTTCAGAAGGTAAAGAATTATTTTATACATTCTTAAGATGATTCGAGATGCATGGTTAACCCAATCAGAGTCGAGCTAAAAAAGTGATTTAGATCGATGTCCTTTCGTTGTAAATTTTAAAATAAAGTAAAATTTATAAACATGCGCATAAAAACATAGTTTTCTTATTGAATGTTTTTTTAAATAATACTATTATAAACAAGTTTTAAAGTAATAATACAGAGTTATTGATACAGTGAAAATACTATATCAAGTTGAACACAAAGTTAATTTTGACCGAGCTAAGCTCGGTCTCCCCCGCTAGTAATTACTAATATAACTAAGTTTTAATGTCTTTTGTGATTATAATAAGTGTAAATGTTCTGAAGTTTTATGTCTATTTAGATTTCTCATAATCTCTCTCATTTTCTATTTAGATTTCTATGTCTTTCTCAGTTTAAAAACCTAATAAGCCATGAAATGTATCAAAAATTTATACAGGGTGATTCAGCTCGTCGGTGACAAACTTTAAGGATCGATAGAGCACACCTAGACGAACATTTTTGAATAGGGAATGTAGGGTCCCTGACGCGATGGTAAGGCGCTAGGCGCTTTCGAAAATTTGGGTGCCGAAATTCGAAACGTCATAAAAACTAGGGAAATGGTTAGATTTTCTTGCTTGTTGCGTCGAAATGATTCTGTTTGTTTAGACTTTCTTCAGTACCAATTTGATAAGCGTAACCATTAAAACATGGATAGGGGGCGCTGCAGACTTTGGAGAGCTAGACAACAACTTTAAGCCCGTTATTTTGATAATTTAACACATGCTCGCCAAAGTTTATACTCTAACTTAAAGTTTGAACCCAAAAGTAGAGCCCTGCAAAAAGCGTAAGAGCCGGAATAAAATGTCAAAGTACAGGGTGGTCGAAACTCGAAGGCTCCTAAGAGATAAACAAACAGGTTTCTTGACTTATGGCATGCATTTTCATGATTCTGTTTGCTGGGGCTCTCTGAAACTCAGTTGAACGGTACAAAAAGAAACATCGATAGGGGGCGCTTTGGGCAAAAAACATAATTCGTTGACATTTCGGACGCTAACTGGAAACGGGGCGCTACGATCAGTTAGAAACAAAACAAGAGAGTAATTTACTTATCATAAGAAGCTATTAAAACTGCAGTTTGTTTGTTTTTTTTAACAAACATAGCTGGTTTCAATCATGCACAATGCGCGCAATAAAATTTACATAAGGTGCTTTTTGCTGATTTATGCAAAAGATATCGTACCATATCGATATGCAAAAGATACGTAATGCGTAGACGACAACGCGAGATGACGTATTTGTATGCGCAGACACGTCTTTTGAACGTGCGGTACCTACTTAAGCTTCGGGTTACTTGTCTGCAGATCGGTAGTAGGATGGAACGGTACACAAACTCTGAATTGGCTGACATGCATTTGGCGTATGGCGCTGCTAGTTGTAATGGACGAGCCGCTCAGCGGTTGTACGCCGAGCGTTACCCCAACAGGTAAATCCCCTGCCATGCCTTCTTCGCTCGAGTACACCAGAGGTTGTCCACAACGGGATCTTTCGACGGAGGCAGGCCTGAACGGGAGCGATCAGTGAGCACCCCCGACAACGAAGAGGCTGTGCTTAACCTGGTTGAGGACAACCCAGGTCATAGCACGAGAGATATCGCCAGACATGTTGGCATTTCGCAAGCAACTGCGTGGCGCATCTTACGTTCCCGGAATCTGCACCCCTACCACATCCAGCGGGTGCAGTTGCTCAGAGAGCAGGATTTTGGCCCTCGAGTGGAATTCTCAAGATGGTACTTGGCGATGAGATCCAGGGATCCCCGTTTTGTAAACAGCATTTTGTTTACGGACGAGTCCACCTTCAGCCGGGAGGGAATGTGGAACGCCCACAACAGTCATGTGTGGTGTGATGAAAATCCACATGAAACCAGAAGCCGAGCAGCCCAGGAGCGTTTCTCAGTAAATGTGTGGGCCGGCATTCTGGGGGATTGCCTCATTGGCCCTTATTTGTTACCTGAACGGCTGACAGGTGGAAATTACCTGATTTTCCTGGATCAAGTGCTGCCGCAGCTTCTGGAGGAGGCGCACGTACCCGAAGGTTCGCGTCGCCAGATGTGGTTCCAGCACGATGGAGCTCCGGCCCATTACACGAACGACGTGCGTCTCCATCTAAAGGCAAGGTATGGCCAGCGGTGGATCGGGCGTGGGGGTCCAGTTCACTGGCCTGCCCGATCACCAGACCTCACCTGCTTGGATTTCTTCCTTTGGGGTTACCTGAAGGCCGAGGTATACCATACACCTGTCAGCAGTGCTGAAGAACTTGTGGCGCGCATTGTGGCAGCTGCAGGGCAGATCAGAGATACTCCTGGCATTGTTGGAAACACACACTCCTCAATGCGACGGAGGTGCGAAGCCTGCATCATGGCCACAGGTCGAAATTTCGAGCATCTTCTGTAGTGTTATTTTTTGTAAATAAATTTCCAGTATCATTGATGTTTTTGGTCTAAATTTATTCAGAAGTGTTGAGCAGAGGTAGAAAATGTGTTTTCATTATTACTAACTGATCGTAGCGCCCCGTTTCCAGTTAGCGTCCGAAATGTCAACGAATTATGTTTTTTGCCCAAAGCGCCCCCTATCGATGTTTCTTTTTGTACCGTTCAACTGAGTTTCAGAGAGCCCCAGCAAACAGAATCATGAAAATGCATGCCATAAGTCAAGAAATCTGTTTGTTTATCTCTTAGGAGCCTTCGAGTTTCGACCACCCTGTACTTTGACATTTTATTCCGGCTCTTACGCTTTTTGCAGGGCTCTACTTTTGGGTTCAAACTTTAAGTTAGAGTATAAACTTTGGCGAGCATGTGTTAAATTATCAAAATAACGGGCTTAAAGTTGTTGTCTAGCTCTCCAAAGTCTGCAGCGCCCCCTATCCATGTTTTAAGAGATACGCTTATCAAATTGGTACTGAAGAAAGTCTAAACAAACAGAATCATTTCGACGCAACAAGCAAGAAAATCTAACCATTTCCCTAGTTTTTATGACGTTTAGAATTTCGGCACCCAAATTTTCGAAAGCGCCTAGCGCCTTACCATCGCGTCAGGGACCCTACATTCCCTATTCAAAAATGTTCGTCTAGGTGTGCTCTATCGATCCTTAAAGTTTGTCACCGACGAGCTGAATCACCCTGTATATGTACCTTCTTGATTAATAAATGTTGATTTTATTCACTAAAAACAAGCTTTTTTCCATTCTTAGTAATGGGACCACGATACACCACTAGTGGTGTACCTCAGTCCTATTCTCATTTTATTTTTAATTCAAAATTTTTCATGGAAATTATTTATATAAAAATTTAAAACAAATATATGTAGTATATAACATCATAAAGTTTCTTAAAATCTTTTCTTTTTTTAGTTTTGGCAATTTTTTCAAAATTAAAAAAAGTAAAAAAAAGTCCGAGGTACACCATCTTCATCTATTCATTACAGTTCTATCTTCAATATACCTATATGTAATAAAAAACATTTTATATATAGCTGGAAAAAAACTTTTTTTGGACTTTTAAAAAGTTACAGACAAAATAAGATTACTATTTTATCCTTTAGCTCGGCGATCAGTTGGTGACCAAAACAGAAACAGAACCAACACAGAACTTCCGACAAGACGACAGCAGCTTCTACGATGCGTAACTGATAGCAGCCAATGAGAATGCAACTAAAGCCAAAAATGCTAAAACGCGATTATCTTTTAGAATCTCGCAGTTTGTGACAATGGGATAAATTTTGTTTATTGGCTTTGTAGCATGGGCAGTAGCACACGGTATTTAAGAATTTTCTATGTGAGTTCGAATCCTGCTCGCAATTATTTTTCGGAACGAAAATTTATTTCTTTGTTAAAAATAGTAGATTAGGCATTGAGATAACTATGAATAATTTTAAATAGCAGCATCAACAACAACAACAAAAAAATCGTCTGTAAACATAAATATTTGTATAATTTAATTATTTTATTAGTTTATTATTATTATTTACTTTTCGTTACATATTTAAACATGCGAAATTTCCTAGGAAAAAAATATTTATACGAGACAAATTGTACATTTAATTAAAATATTTTGTAAACTTCAACTATCATGCATGTTACTTACCCAGCACACGTAGTATAGGGTAAGTCTTGCAATCGTTTTGAAAATCGATTTTTTTTTTCGACGTAGTTACACGTTTCAGATACTGGGGTTTCCAAAAAACATGTTTTTAGAAAAAAAAAATGCCCTCCATCCATCTGTGTGTCTATCTATGTGTCTGTAAACGCTCTATCTCGCGAACAAATTCAAATAGAGACTTGAAATTGTATTTTTAGCACTTTCCAACAAAATTTAAAAGGGCTTATTTATTTGGTTTGTCTGTCTGTCTTTTCACGCTCTAACTCCCGTAAATATACTCGATTTTCTTGCAGTTAATAGAACTTATTTAGAATTGCCAGAGCATGTTTGGCATTGTATATGAAGTATGTACGATTAATGGTTCATTTACGGGGACACTCAAATAATTCGATTACATTATGACATATGGGGGGAAATAGTTTGGAAAGTATTTTAATGACATTGCGCTTTTTCAAATATATCGAACTGATATAAATCACTGAATTTCACTAAGATAACGTTAAAAAATGTCATAGCATTTTTTATTAATTTACAGGGACACACAAAAGAAAACGGTTGCAGTACTGTCTTTGCGTAGTGATTGCTGCAGAGTACGTTTTAGAATTCGGTATGCGCTTTTAAATTTAATTAGTATTTTTCATATTACTCTTTATACATAAATTCTGCACCCCATATACAGGGTTGCACAAAAGTATTCCCATACCATTCTCCTTATTAGAGAAAATTGCTGAAGGGAAAGTTTCTGGAATATACGTATCTCTTAAAAGAACTAAATATTGGAATGCATGTTGTTAATAAATACAAATCTCTATATCAAATGCAGGCCTGCTAAAAAATTCGGATAACTTTCCGATTGTAGATGAGAACAGTTGAAATTCGGTTTTGAGATACGTTATACATTTCCATATGGTGAAATGAGACAGAATATATATATACAGGGTGTTTCGCTACCAGACCGACAAACTTTGAGGGATGATAGTAGACACGAAGACAAACATTATTAAATAGGAAACCATGGGGCGCAAACGTCTTCAATAGGAGTTACGGGCCATTAAAATTTAAGGTCCAAAATTTCAAACGATGATAAAAAACGGAAAAAAGGGTCGATTCGTTTGCGGTTTTCACTAAAATTATTCTTTAAATCATGATTTTTTTAGAATTTTTTTTTAAAAGTTACGTTCAAAAATTGTTGATAGAGGGCGCTTTAGACTTTAGAGTAACGAACAACTACTTTTTACCGTTATTTTGTGCATGTGGTTGAAATTATTCTAAAGTTTAGACTTTAACTTAAATTTTAAGCCCATAATCGGAAACATTGGGATCGGTTAACTAGCGAAAATTTAACTGTGAACAGAGGGGGAAATTTTAAATGCTCATAAATATTGGACAAACAAATCGATTTTGTTGCGGTTTGCGTGTAAGTCATTCCCTTGGTAATTATTTTATTCAAAATGACGTACAGCATTGGTGTCCCCATTTTTTGATAGAGGGCGCTTTCGACACATCTCCGAAATTTCAATGGCATTTCTCCTGTATGTTTTACTACCAGACCAAGATACTTCCAGGAAGTGTTAGGGATGCAAAGATGACTCGGAATCATATTATAATGTAACGTCGAAAATGCCTTTTTTGCAAGTTAGGGTTAAAGGAAGCAGAGAAAAAAGCAACTTGATAATTCTACAGCACGTTCTGTCGGAACTTCTGGTAAAAGTACATGTTCCTCTTTCGTTGCACCACTCTATAGCACGATGGAGCTCCTCCACATTTTACCAATGATGTTCGCAGACACCCCAACATAACATATGGACAGCGGTGGATAGGTAGTGGTGGCCCGGTTCGTTGGCCTGCCAGATCGTCGCACCTACTTCATTATATCAATTACTTTTATTTTACCTACCTTTATTTTATTAGTGTATAATTTTGTGTATTGCTGGGTGGGGCTAGTTGAGCTCAAACCAATTAGTAGCCCCCACCCACCTGGCTCAATCTGAATCTGAATCTGTATGGATTTCTTCTGCTGGGGTCAAATGAAAAGTTGAATGTATGAGACTCCCGTACCGTCAGTGGAAGACATCTCTCTCAGCTCGAATTTCTGTAGCTGCCAGAGAGCTGTCCGAGATGCCAGGAATTTTTCAAAGTGAGAGGAATTGCATGCACCGCTGCTGTCAAGCATGCCCGACTACTTCTGGTCGTAATTTCGGACACCTTTTGTAGTAAAACCCTTAACTAAATTGTTTTCTTCCACATTAACCTGTTGCTGTTTCACTACCTGTTTCTGTCGCCTTTTTCTCTGCTTCTTTTTACCACAACTCGCTAAAAAGGCATTTTCAACGTTACATTCCTATGTGATTCCGAGTCGCTTTGCATCCCTAACACTTCCTGTTAGTATGTTGGTCTGGTAGTTAAACACATAGGAGTAATGCCATTGAAATTTAGGAGATGTGTCGAAAGCGCCCTCTATCAAAAAATGGGGACACCAATGCTGTACGTCATTTTGAATAAAATAATTACCAAGGGAATGACTTACACGCAAACCGCAACAAAATCGATTTGTTTGTCCAATATTTATGAGCGTTTAAAATTTCCCCCTCTGTTCACAGTTAAATTTTCGCTAGTTAACCAATCCCAATGTTTCCGATTAAGGGCTTAAAATTTTAGTTAAAATCTAAACTTTAGAATAATATCAACCACATGCACAAAATAATGGTAAAAAGTAGTTGTTCGTTACTCTAAAGTCTAAAGCGCCCTCTATCGACAATTTTTGAACGTAACTTTTAAAAAAAATTTCTAAAAAAATCGTGATTTAAAGAATAATTTTAGTGAAAACCGCAAACGAATCGACCCTTTTTTCCGTTTTTTATCATCGTTTGAAATTTTGGACCTTGAATTTTAATGGCCCCTAACTCCTACAGAAGACGTTTGCGCCCCATGGTTTCCTATTTAATAATGTTTGTCTTCGTGTCTACTATCATCCCTCAAAGTTTGTCGGTCTGGTACCGAAACACCCTGTATATTTTAACCGGTGCAATTTTGTTACATTATCCTCAATGTGTTGGAAAATGCTTCATAATCACTGCCTGATGTATGAGTTTTTCTTTCTTGTTATATGGAGTATATAAAAATTTTAATGTGTGGGTAACGCGATCTTCTTTTAACACGAGCAAATCAAACCGCCTCATGATTATTTGCGTTAACGAGGTTCAACTACACAAAAATTAATAGAATTGTGATAATTCAGATATATCACAGGCTTTTAAAGACATTTTTTCTGAAAAGAGATTTCACTATGGAACTGAAAACACAAAATGGCTTTCATTCTCAAAATGAAAAGAGCGGCGATCTAAAAGGATCGCTAGATCATCATCGATCAGCTGAAAAGACAGGCGGGCGACACTAACTTGAATAGGGGACCACACGAGTTGCACCTTTGTTAGCACGCCGACGCAGAAATGAAAGCGAAAGAGTCCAGACGTCCAGACACATTGTCGCCATGGGTGTGTATTTTCAGGTACGAATGAGAAGACGATGTTACGAATCTCTTAATGAGAAAAGATCATTAAGGTTGATGATTGGTTCGTGACCTTTAGGGGAGGTCTTGGCTGAGACGAAAAAGAGGAAGCCAAGGTTTTTTGGAGGATTCGGATCTCGGAGGGAGAAGAAGGGAGAACAGAGCTCAGGGCTCGGGATTTGTTCTCTGAGAAAAGTGGATCAGCTCGGATCGAGAGCTGTAGAGGGTGACGTCACCCAAGTGAGCCGGAAGAGAAGGACTCTCGCTAGGAGAGTGCCGGTGTCAAGTCTCATCTTCGATGTTTTGAGAACGCCGTGTTGCAAATTGGTAGAAACTTTACGTGATTTATAAATCGAACATTCTCTGGACTGAAAGAGAACAGAACTTTGGACTTGGAGCTGGTGGATTAAGATCCTACGTGTTCTAAATTAATTTATGCTGTATATATAATTCAATACAGAGAGCCATTTTTATTGTTACAAATAAATAATTGATTCTCCATTAAATTGCCTGGATTATTTGCCGAGCGGCACTTACGCTACCAACCACTTAGCTTTAATCTATTTGAGGCAAGTTATTACAGCTGGTGGCAGCGGAAGCCACTAGCCCAGGACTATAGTTCACCGTGCAGTTCCAGAATTAATCATCGATAGAATCCAGCGCCTAGCTGACGAAGGCACCCAGCCGCTAAGAGAAACCCAGCGCCTAGCTGACGAAGGCACCCAGCCGCCAAGAGAAACCCAGCGCCTAGCTGACGAAGGCACCCTGCCGCTAAGAGAAACCCAGCGCCTAGCTGACGAAGGCACCCAGCCGCTAAGAGAAACCCAGCGCCTAGCTGACGAAGGCACCCAGCCATAACCGGAGATACAACGCCTAACCGACGAAAGGCCACCCAGCCGCAACCTGCCCGTAGCACCCAACACCCTCCGACGGAAAGATGCCCCAAGAGAGATGCAGACGACGGAAATAGGTAAGCTCATTCTAAATTTTGAGTGGCTGTTTCAAAAATCTTGCACAAAATTCAGTGAGGAAATTTATGTACTATGTTTCTATACTTTTATTATTTTAATCTAGAATTAAGAAATTAGTAAAAAGTGTTGCAAAAAAAAAAAAAAAAAAAAAAAAAATTCCTTCTCTTTTTTAATGATAAAAACATTAAATGTTAAATGCAATTTTTTTCCGGACAAAACGGAACAAATTAGAAAGTTTTGAAAAAAAAAGAGTGTGTACAACTCTTGTAAAATTGTAAACTCTTGTACAATTGTAAAACTTTTTTTAGCAGCATAAATGTTATGAGGTTAGTCATAAATTTAAATTTTCTTTAAAGGCTTCTAAACAGAGAGGGATATTGTTACCTGTTGATCTAAAATTATTTATGTTTATATTTTTAAAGTGTAGTTTTCGAAAAATCTGAATGCTAAAACTGGCAATATTTTTCTAGAATTAGAAATAAGTACAGGTACTTGTATTGTGGTCGGTTGAAAAAAAAAAAGTGTTGAATCGGTAAATTGTGTACTTTTCATGTATATATTTTTCATTTCATTCTCATTTATTGTGTTAAATTGTGTAGTAAAGTGTATGTATAGAATTAACATTGCATATATGCTAGGGTAATTTTATAGGTTGTTAGGAAATAAATAGAAATTTCGGTTAGGGCAACTCAGTCTAAAAATGACAGTCATTACTGATTTAAAGCAATGTAGAAAAATCGATTTGCAAATGTTAGCAGACGAGTTGGGAATTGATATTGATAAGAGTGATAAAATAGCTGTAATCATACAGAAAATTGAATCAGCTGCAGATTATGATAAAGAGCTTACTTTATCGCAGGCTAATTATATTGTACAAGATAGGGAGGCTAACACAGCCGCACAAAAGGAACAGGAAAAATTAGAGGCAGAAAGAGAAAGGGCGGCGCGGGACAGCGAAGAAAAACAGAGAGAAAGGGAATTTCAATTAGAGCAATTGAGATTAACTCAAAATGCGAATAGACGTGAATCTACGTCAAGTAGCGGATCTGAGAGGAGTCAGAAACCCCCTTTAAAAGCGTTAATGCACAAATTCGATCCAGAACGATCAGATATTACTCTGTTTTTAAACCTCTTTGAACGGCAATCCTCTCGAGCAGGCATAGAAACAGAAGAGCTTGTGACTCATCTTTTATCGCTGCTCCCGGCAGATATTGCAGAATTAATTTTGCGAGAGCCCACAGAAAAAATCGACGATTTCGCGCACGTGAAATCAATTTTGTTAGCACGCTTTCGGCTAAGTCCTGAAGCGTATCGCCAAAAATTTACAAGGCATTCTCGGATACCAGGCACCCCTTGGAAGGATATTATTTTCGAGCTAAATAGTTATCTAGAAGGATGGTTAACCGGACTAGAAATTTCAAATTTCGAAGACTTAAAGAAATTATTGGTAACAGACCAAATTAAGCGCCGTACGCCGACTGAATATAAAGAGCATTTTATTGACTCTTGGGCAAATTTCAAAGACCCGTTAGTTCTAGTTAAGTGTTTAGACGAGTTTGAGGCAGTCAAAGGGCCCTCGAAAAAAATCTGGAACCCGAGAAATTTTCCCATAAAATCAGAAAAACCGAGACTCGAAGATAAACCGCGTGTTGAGAAATCGACCGAAACTAAAACGAATTGGAGAGACAAGGATCCCGATAAAGAAAGAAACCGTGTTTTTGAGCAAAAGAGAACAAACAAATGTTTTATTTGCGGAAGTTCTTCGCACTATCGTGCCCAGTGCCCGGAAAAACACAAAAGGGAAAGTAACGCCACGTCTGTAGGGCATTTAAATAAAAATCAAGAATTTGAAAAAGGTTTTTCGCCATATTTATGTAAGGCTCGTATTAACGGGGAGGAAATTACGGTATTACGAGATTCTGGTACGTGTGTCGATGTTATTTCCAGTAAATTTATAAACCACAGTCAATTAGATGGGGAATTTATGTGGATAAAACAACCACTCTTAAATGATGTTCGCTGTTTGCCCACCGCTAATATAACGCTTGAAATTGACGAAATAGGAAGTATCTCGACGAAGGCTATAGTAACTGATAGAGACGTAGATATGTCCTATTATATACTAGGGAATGATACGCAGAAGCTCATCGATGAGAGAAAAAAACGCGAAATCAAAACATTGAACGCAGTAATGACGCGCGCGCAGGCGAAAAAAAGCGAAACTTGCTCCGGGAGTGACGGAGGCGGACAAGAAACCGAAACTAACTCTAGGGAAGGTTAAAACGATTTTACGGAACAAGCAGATCCGGAAAGGTCAGATAACGAGTTTTTACCGATAGCAGGGGAAGACTCAGGGACCGGCTTGTCGAGAATTAAAAGGGCAGAATTCATAACCGAACAAGAGACGGATTCCTCGCTACGAGACATTCGCGAAAAAGCAAAACAAAAGAAATCAAATTTCGAAATTCAAGAGAATTTAATAATGAGGAAAGTAACGGATCATCACGGATTCGAAAGAAAACAGTTAGTTGTCCCAACTAAGTACAGGGAAGCGATACTTAGTGCTTGTCACGAAGGTATAGCGGCTCACATGGGCCAATCAAAAACAAAAGATAAAATATTGAGATATTTTTTCTGGCCTAATATTATTAGGGAAATCGAGGATTTTGTCAAGTCATGCCATGCTTGCCAGGTAGTGGGAAAAGCGGGGGAAACTAAGAAAGCCCCATTAAAATTAGTTCCCATAATTTCAGAAGTATTTTCAAAATTATCGTGCGATCTAGTAGGCCCCTTACCGACGTCAAAAAAAGGGAATAAATATTTACTCACAGCAATATGTGTTTATTCACGTTATCCAGAAGCAATACCGATACCAGATATGCTCTCGGAAACGATCATTGAAGCGATGATCATGATTTTTAGTAGACTTGGTTACCCGTCTAGCATACAAACGGACCATGGGAGGAGTTTCACTTCGAATTTAACGACAGCTTTCCTAAAAAGGTTTGGGGTAAAACTAAACCATTCAAGTGTATGTCACCCCTCCTCAAACGTTATCGAGAGATGGCACAGGTCAGTAAAAAGGCTTTTAAAAGTGCTATGCGTGGAAAACGGTAGTGACTGGGAAGCTAATCTGCCCCATGCGCTTTTAACTCTTAGGACGGTAACGCATGATTCTACAGGTTTTAGCCCAGCAGAGCTAGTTCATGGAAGAAATCTCCGTACTCCGGAAACCCTACTTTTCGAACAATGGACGGGAGAAAATGACGAGCATGAATTAGTTACTGAGTACGTCTTCAAACTTATCAACCGACTGAAACGCTGTCAGGAGCTAGCGGTCGAAAATATGACAATTACTAGAGATAAACGGAAAATGTGGTATGATAGAAATGCTAAAGAACGAAAATTTCAACCAGGAGACGAAGTGTTAGTTTTAGCAACTAACAAGAAAAACAAAATGTCCGTAGGTTGGATAGGCCCCGGTAGAGTAGAGTCTAAAATTTCTGATACGAATTATATTGTGAGTATACCAGGGAGAAGAGAAAAATCGCAAATCTATCATGTAAATCTATTAAAACCCTACATCACTAGGGTAGGTAAAATAAACATTCTGACAAGAGAATTTAATGAGACAGATGAATCTCAGGATTTGGAGATAGCTTTCCCATTAGCAGATTCAAATAGTTATGACTTTGACGAAGTTATCAAACAAAGTGCGTTAAACGAGCGGTGCACAGCAGGGGAAATTCAAATGTTAAAACAGGTATTAGACGAATACAGGGAAGTTTTTTCGAATGACCCGGGCTTAACGGACCTGACTATTCATGATATTGAGCTAACTGAGGAAAAACCGGTGAGAATTAGACCGTATAGGGTATCTCCTAGACAGAATGAAATACTGAAAAAAGAAATAAAGCGCATGCTTGAATTAAATATAATTAAGGAAGGGGAGTCTGATTATAATTCTCCCATGATTTTAGTCGAAACTCCGGGGAGGGAACCTCGGCCATGCATTGATTATCGCCGTTTGAATGCGATAACAAAAACAGAATTTTTTCCGCTTCCGAATATTGAAGAAAGGGTCGAAAAGGTGGCGGCGGCAAAATATATTTCTGTATTAGACCTGACCAAAGGATACTGGCAGATACCCATGACACCAAAAGCACAAAAATTAGCCGCTTTTGTCACTAGCTTCGGTAGCTACTTACCAAAGGCAATGCCTTTCGGTTTGTCCAACGCTAGCTATAGGTTTTCCAAAGTTATGTCTAAATTACTAAATGGGTTGGAAGAATTTTGTCTTCCATATTTAGATGACCTGGCCATTTTTTCAGATAGCTGGGAAGACCATATTCAGCATCTAAACACGGTACTAAATCGAATTAAAGAGGCGAAACTTACCGTTAAAATTTCGAAATGCAGATTCGCACAAAAAACGGTTAAATATCTGGGACACATAGTAGGGGAAGGAAAAAGGAAACCAGCAGAAGCCAAAATCCGCGCCATAACGGAACTCCCAGACCCCAAAAATAAAACAGAAATTAGAAGATGCCTCGGCATGGCAGGGTATTACTCCCGTTATATAGAAAATTATGCGACCATCGTAGAACCGCTCACACGAGCATTAAAAGGAAAAAACAAAAAAGAAAAAATCATATGGACCGATGAAATGAAAGAGGCTTTCGAAACCTTAAAATCTAAACTCACCCAAAAACCCATCCTATATGCGCCAAATTATAATCTAGAATTTGTGGTTCAGACGGACGCGTCAGATAAAGGGATAGGGGTAGTTTTAGCACAAAGACAGGGCTCAGAACAGCATCCCATTATATATTTGAGCAGAAAATTTTCGGAACAAGAGAAAAGTTATAGCGCCACAGAGAAAGAATGTGCAGCTATAATTTTTGCCATAAAAAAATTACGTCACTACATTGATGGACAGGAGTTCAGTATCGAAACCGATCACAATCCTTTAGTGTTCCTGAAAAACAATGCAGGTAACAATTCCAGGTTGTTAAGATGGTCCTTATCACTGCAACCGTTCCTGTATGCCATAAAACACAGAGCGGGCAAGGATATACCGCACGTTGATTGTCTGAGCAGGGCAATAAAATGAAAAAAAAAAGCTAAAATTTTTTTTTCGCTCTCACATTTGTAAATAGTTTTCTTTTATTGTATATATAAGGTTTTCTTAATGTGTTTACACTAGTTTCAACACCTTTAAATTATTAAAGTTCTCCAAACAAAGCAAAGTTGTTAAAAGAGTTTGAAAATGTTTTTTAAAGTGTCTTTTTATAATTGTTAAAATTTTATTTTGAGTGCAAGGAGCCACCCAAAATGAATGAGCTAACCATGTTCTGCTTTTTAGATTTCACGCCTTTCAGACGTTAAATCATCTTAGAGGCGGGGGTAGTTGTGATAATTCAGATTTATCACAGGCTTTTAAAGACATTTTTTCTGAAAAGAGATTTCACTATGGAACTGAAAACACAAAATGGCTTTCATTCTCAAAATGAAAAGAGCGGCGATCTAAAAGGATAGCTAGATCATCATCGATCAGCTGAAAAGACAGGCGGGCGACACTAACTTGAATAGGGGACCACACGAGTTGCACCTTTGTTAGCACGCCGACGCAGAAATGAAAGCGAAAGAGTCCAGACACATTGTCGCCATGGGTGTGTATTTTCAGGTACGAATGAGAAGACGATGTTACGAATCTCTTAATGAGAAAAGATCGTTAAGGTTGATGATTGGTTCGTGACCTTTAGGGGAGGTCTTGGCTGAGACGAAAAAGAGGAAGCCAAGGTTTTTTGGAGGATTCGGATCTCGGAGGGAGAAGAAGGGAGAACAGAGCTCAGGGCTCGGATTTGTTCTCTGAGAAAAGTGGATCAGCTCGGATCGAGAGCTGTAGAGGGTGACGTTACCCAAGTGAGCCGGAAGAGAAGGACTCTCGCTAGGAGAGTGCCGGTGTCAAGTCTCATCTTCGATGTTTTGAGAACGCCGTGTTGCAAATTGGTAGAAACTTTACGTGATTTATAAATCGAACATTCTCTGGACTGAAAGAGAACAGAACTTTGGACTTGGAGCTGGTGGATTAAGATCCTACGTGTTCTAAATTAATTTATGCTGTATATATAATTCAATACAGAGAGCCATTTTTATTGTTACAAATAAATAATTGATTCTCCATTAAATTGCCTGGATTATTTGCCGAGCGGCACTTACGCTACCAACCACTTAGCTTTAATCTATTTGAGGCAAGTTATTACAGAATGTTCCATCTAATGCTTTTTCAAAGTAATTTTTAACTTTTATTCCAAAAGCCCCTGAACTTTAATACTACTGAATAGGTTAAAATCTACGCAGATATTTCAAATTGATTAACTTTCTAGAAATGCAAATTATGCTATTGCAGTAAAATTAGTAAAATTTTATTAAAATTTTTACTTTCTTCTATCTTTACAAGAAGAAATTATTGGATTCATGAAAATTTTCGACTTCCGGTTTTCGACGGATTGATACGTTTTAGAAGGTCCCGAACACGTTTTGACTATTTTTAGAAAATATCTGTCTGTGAGTCTGTCCGTCTGTCTGTCTGTCTGTATGTGACAAAAAATTTGTGGGCGCTCTATCTCAAGAACTAATGCTCAAAATTTAATAAAATTTTATATTCAGTTAGACCTTGATATGAATTAGTGCCTGTTGGTTTTTGGTGAAAATTGGCCTGCAGGTGGCGCTGCTATACTACGTTTTTCATGATTTTCAAGATTGCTATATCTCAAGAACTAATGCACAGAATTTCACCAAACTTCAGATTCTGTGACCCCTTGATATACATAGACTCTGATTAAGTTTTGGTGTAAATTGGCCAGCAGATGGCGCTGCTATGCCACGTTTTTCATGATTTTCATGATAGCTATATCTCAAGAACTGATGCACAGAATTTCACCAAACTTCAGAATCTGCAATACCTTGAGATACATAGCCACTGATACTGTTTTGGTGTGAACTGCCCTATATGTGGCGCTGCTATGCTACATTTTGCACGATTTTTGCGATAGCTATATCTCAAGAACTAATGCAGAGAACTTCATCAAATTTTAGATTCTGTTACACTAGAATATAATTAGATGCTGATTACATTTTGGTATTAACCTTGCAACAGGTGGTGCAGCTATGCTGCATTTTGCACGATTTTTCCGATAGCTATTTTTCAACAACCAACGCACAGAATTTCATCAAACTTCAGATTTTGTTACAAAATGACATATAACATAATTATACGATGATTACGTTTTGTTATAAATCTTTCAACTGATGTATTTTACACGGCTGTGCTGTATTTTACACGGTTTTTTTTTAAAACTAGCTATATCTCAAGAACTAATGCACAGAATTTCATCAAACTTCAGATTATTTTACACCATAACATAATTAGACGCTTTTTTACGTTTTGGCATAAATTGTCCAAGATATGGTGTTGCTGTGCTACGTTTTGCACATTTTTTGTTATAATTATATCTCAAGAACTAATGGACAAAATTCCATCAAATTTCAGATTCTGTTAGGTCTTGACATAAATAGATGTTTATTAGGTTTTAGTATAAATTACCCAACATGAGGCACTACTAAGCTCAATTTCTCAGAATATTAATTAAGTTTTGCGTTTTAGGCTTTTCGGATACCAGAATCTCAGGCTAGGTCAAATGTTCGAGGAAATTCGATAGTGGGTAACTTTGGGGTCACCACGTTTTTTTTTTTTTTAATATTAAAATGTTCTTATGAGATAGAAGAAAGTTTTGGGATTGACACATCCGACTAGTTAATAAATGGCATGTTATTAATAAAATTTTATTTTACTAATAACGCGCCTAACAAAATTATTTTATTCTAATGTGCCCTCGAAAATATAACATTAAACTATTCATGTATATTTTTGGAAAAAAAGTAAATACGCATCAAATCTTAATGCCACATCAGTAAAATATATACAATACATCAAAAATACGGTATAGCGTTATTTTATATGGCTTATTTTAGCCACCACCTCTAAACCTTTACCAGATACAAATTTATTCAGCACTTAGACATGATATTCTAGTCACGATTTTCAACACGCTTCCTTGTAAACGTCCTTTTGCATCAAATTAGAAAGTGAAATTCACGATGAATTCTACCTCAGCACATTTATGTAAGAGGTTTGAATGCAAGGGGAATTTAGAGGGAAGGAAAGAGATCTCGGAAATGATTAGAATATGAAGGGCATTTTATGTCTTTTGCTGAAAAAAAAGAAAAAGAAAAAAACGAGATTGTTCCACGCAGAAACTTTGAAAATAAACTATTATTGCTTTCTTAGAGTCTTAGGAATAAGTATCATAGTTTTATTGACATAAACCATGTACATACATAAAATCAAATTATAAGAAAGTGTAAGGTATCCCTTCCGGGGTGAACCGTGTCATTTATATATTTTAGACTCAAGATTTTTATTCTAAAAATCATTTGGTCTGAGCTTTCTACCCAATTGATTTTGCTAATTTTATAACCTCTTCGCTACTGGCGAGTATTACAGTATTTTTAATTATTACTGAATTATTTCTTCTCTCGTTTGACTTCAGAGCGAGATTTTTGTTTTATTTTCATTAGCTCGAATCTTAGAATTCGAAACATATTATTCTTATATCGAAATTTCATTTATATTTGAGTATCATTAATAAAATGGGACAAAACTGATGTACCCATTTGGGTACTCAGGGACTGAAGAGGATAAAGAAATTTCTGGTTTGAACTGAAATATAATTATTTTCTAAGATTAAAATGAGCCCTGTTGGTCCTGAAAGCGTTAAAAATCTGTTCTAGGGCTTGTGATATTTAAAAGTTTCTTTTTTTGAAGACGAAAGATTAAAATAATTAAGAGATATAGTCAAAAATTGATTTCTTTGTGATAATCAATTTAAATATATCACAATGAAGTTGCACAAAGTATTGAGTAGAATGTTCCATATAATACTACTTCAAAGTAATTTTTAATGTTCAATGGAATTTTGTTTCAAAGTCTTTTAATCCATACGCCCTCTGCATTCCCAATCACCGAATACAGGTTAGGACTTAAAATCTACGCAGAATTTTTTAATTATTCAGTGTTCTAGCAATGCATATTGCACTTTAGCAGAGAAATTAGCAAATTTTCATTCGTAACTTTAACGTGTCTAACAAAATTATTTTATTCTAATGTGACCCAAAACATAAAACATTAAATTATTCATATATATTTTTGGAAAAAAATGTAAATACGTATCAGAATATTGATGTCATATCGGTAAAATATACAGAATACAAAATATGGTATAGCATTATTTTATATGGCTTATTTTATGCACTGTCTCTAAACCTTTACTAGATACAAATTTATTCAGCACTTAGACATAATATTCGAGTCACGATTTCCAACACGCTTCCTTCTAAACGTCATTTTGCATCAAATTAGAATGTGAAATTGACGATGAATTCTAACTCAGTGCGTTTATTTAAGAGATTTGAATGTAAAGGAAAATCACCGAGATCTTGATAATGATTACACTGTTAAAAATAAATCTGTGAATTCCAGGTGAAACTACCGGCAGCAATGTAGCCGAACTTTTACCGTTCCGTTAGTAGATTTTCCGTTGTGGGAAATACAAGAAGGGAAAACTCCGGTGTAAGAATCAGTAACTTTCCGTTACAAAGTTTGATTTATAATAGTAATAATTTAATATAATTTTTAAAAATGATTTACCGATTAATCTTCAAAGAATTCGAAATCACCGAGGGATTCTAAGCTGCTATGTTATTTTACTTAATTGTTATTTTGGATAATTTAGTTCACGCCGTCCTCAGGACCGAACTCGGGACCTTCAGATTGCGGAACAAACTCTTACGAACTGAGCCAAAGTTGCTGATGCTCAACGGTACAAAGTATGTCTTTTATGAGTTAGTGGGAAAATCTGTTGTGCTTTTTTAAAGATATCCTTTCAAATATATTCCTTAGAATGTTTGTAAACGGATTATTTTAGACTGATGCATAATACTTATTATTTTTTAAAATCATTTTTAATTTTTTAAACAGTTTAAATTAAAAAAAATCACTGTTTGAAACCACTGTTTTTTTAATAATTTTTTTTTTTATTAACAATTTTTTTACAATATATATATATATATATAGACTTTTTTTTTTTTTGAAATTGTCGTACACTATTTATTTCTTTATTTATTTATTTTTCGGCTAATAAATTAAAAGATTTTTAATAAGAAAAAAAGAGAAAATTGTAATTTAAAAGGAAATTTTATGTTTCATTATTCCATGGCGCCAATTGGACTCGAACCCACAATCTGCGCTCGCAGGCAATTAGCGGTGTGGTGCCTTGACCACTTGGACATGGAGCTCCCCACACAACGGAGTGTGGCCGTTTTTTAGGTGCGTTCGTAATTATATAATACGTAGCACCTATAGTGGTCGTTCAGTCCGTCCGTCTGTCCGTCCGTCTGTCCGTCTGCATATAACAACGCAAAAACTACCCAACCGAATCGTTTGAAATTTAAAATACATAATTATTACATAATTTTGTCGAGTCATTTCAAATTTTATGAAACTCGGATGCATAGATCATTTACAGGGGCAATCAAAAGTATTCCATTACATTACGGTCAATGGGGAAAAAAGTTTCAAATGCATTTTAATCGTTTGAAATTTAAAATACGCAATTATTACATAATTCTGTCGAGTTATTTCAAATATTTTGATAATCGTGTGTATAGATCAATTACAGGGGCAACCAAAATTATTCAATTACATTATGGTCAATTAGGAAAAAGTTTCAAATATATTCTATATGTTTGAAATTTAAAATACATAATTATTACATAATTTTGTCGAGTTATTTCAAATTTTATGAAACTCGGAAGCATAGATCAATTACAGGGACAATCAAAAGTATTCCGTTACATTACGGTCAATGGGAAAAAATGTTTCAAATACATTTTAATCGTGTTACACTCATGCGGACTTAATAAAATTTATATGCAATTATAAAGTACATATTATAATATACATCATACATAATTTGTGGTGCAATGAACATTTGTTATTGATTTACAAGGCCACACAAAAGTATTCCATTACATAATGGTATAGGGAGAACATTGTTTGATGAGCGTTTTAATTGTAATTCACTATTTACAATTTTATGAGATTGATATATGAAAGTAATATTTTTAAAACTTCGCTATCGTACGAACGCACCTAATTTGCTACGCTTCACGTGCAATTTCCAACTTGTTGTTTTTATTTCCATCCATTTCGTTTTTTTCAGGAAATATGATGGAACTTTGTGATTTGTAAAGGAAAATACCCTTTAGTTGTTAAAAGGAAGCTTTTCTGTGAAATTCAGGAAAAAAATGTTCGTGAATTTCAGAATTTTTTTAACAGTGTAGATTATAAAAGGGTTTTTTATTTTTTTTACTGAAAGCAAATAAAAACACAATTGTAATTTAACAAATTACAACGACTATTTGAAAAATGTATTTTCAAACACTCAAATTTTAAAGACTTGTAAATAAATTCTATATTTAAGTTAATAATAATAGTAAATATAATTTTTAGGATGATCATAACGAGTCATATATTACGTACGACATGGATTAAACATTAATATTCCTGGACCCATCACAAACAAATTTTAAATAAAATTTCAATTTTACAATTTTCGGAACTGCAAATTTTTAGACTTTTTAACATCGCACATTTTTAATGTTTACGCTTTTGCGTAGAGAAAAATGCACTTTTTAATGAAATTTGTTTGAAATCTCTATCATAATTTGTTTTAAAAGTATTAATTTTTTAAAGTTTTTATTACTCTTTTTGTCATTGTGGTGACAGAAATATTTCATTTTTGGACAATAAACTTGGACCAATCAGAAAACGAATAAAATTAAATAAGCGGATGAATATTGTGGAATACAACTAGTAAAAAGATTCAGAAATACTTTAGATTTCCTGATTCTCCACCGAGAACAATAACTATTTTTTCCAAATAGTTAAAAAAACGACTCTTCTAAGCAGAAGTTTTAAAAATGAATTATTTTTAATTTTTATATCGGATGTGCAAGTCCCAAAACGTTTTTTATTGCATGTTGACACATCAAAATTACCAATAACAGTGCCAAAATTAAATAACAAACTATGTACACCATGAAAATTATAAGGGATCTATTAATGTAAAAGATTAGTATAATATGAAGTTTGATTACATTCCACATTTTAATTATTGAGATGGATAATTGCGGAATTGTCAAAAATTCAGCTTATCCGTGCGACTTGTTGAACGATACATACCAAAATGTAATCAACACCAAAATATATCAAAGTATAACTGAATATTTAGTTTGATGAAAATCTGTTCATTAGTTCTTGAAATATAGGAACTGTGGAAATCATGAACAATGTATCATAGCAGCAACGCCTATTGGGCGATTTATACTAAAAGTAATCAGTACCATATTATATGAGGGTATAAATAAATATAAAGTTTTATTAATTACTTAAATTCTGAGATAGAATGCCCGCATAATCTGTGTCACATACAGATGGATAGACAGACTCACTTACAGCCATTTTGTAAAGACACGTTTTTCGGGATCTCTGATCCCTAGCGTGTAAAGTCATTGAAAACCGGAATTCGAAAATTTTTACGAATTTAGTACTGTCTTCTTGTAAAGATAGAATAAAGTAAAAACGTAAATACGAAACGAAATCTTCTTGCCATATCAGTAAAATATACACAATGCGATATATATTTTAATTTTTATTTAAAATACGGTGAAGCATTATTTCATATAGATTCTTTTAGATACCGTCTGTAAAACTTTACTAGATACAGATTAATTTAATACTTAGGCATGGTTTTAAAATACGGTGAAGCATTATTTCATATAGATTCTTTTAGATACCGTCTGTAAAACTTTACTAGATACAGATTAATTTAATACTTAGGCATGGTTTTAAAATACGGTGAAGCATTATTTCATATAGATTCTTTTAGATACCGTCTGTAAAACTTTACTAGATACAGATTAATTTAATACTTAGGCATGGTTTTAAAATACGGTGAAGCATTATTTCATATAGATTCTTTTAGATACCGTCTGTAAAACTTTACTAGATACAGATTAATTTAATACTTAGGCATGGTATACTAGTCACGTCTACCAACACGCTTCCTTGTAAAACGTCATTTTGCATCAAATTAGAATGTGAAATTAGCGATGAATTCTACCTCAGCACTTTTATTTTAAGAGGTTTGAATGCGAGGAGAATTTAGAGGGAAAGAAAGAGACCTTGGTAATGACTAGAATATAGAAGGTATTTTATTTCTTTAGGAAAAAAAAAAAAAAAATACGTGTGGCACTCGGGGACTGCCGCGGTAAAGCTATGGCATAGCATTTTTTATCAACATATGCAATTATAATTATTTATTTATTTTTTATTTATGCAGTTTTTTTTTGTCTTTGATATTAATACAAGTTAAACATTTTGAGCGTGATGACCGATAACAATTTTTTTTCTTGTATTGAACAAATGAGAAGTTAATATCGTTTAAAATATATTTACTATCTTACAATACATGTAGGTTAATCAGGAATTTTTATCATTGAAACTATACGTTTATGGTAGCTGAAATAAAAAACATAAGTTTAAGACTTGATATTCTCAAAATATCTGAAAAATACCGCGTCAATGTCTGCCGAAGTCTACCGAAGGATACCGTGCCGAAGTCTGCCAAACTGAAGCGACGTTAGCCGGAGTGTTAGGTTTTTTTTTCTCTTTACGGAATTTTTAGACTCTTTCGCCGCGCTCAAAGCCCGCGATAAAAGCTATGCAATACCTTAATAAATTACAAACAAAATTTGGCCGCGCTACGAAAATTAGATCGCGAGTTATAAGTATTTTAAATTTTCCGAACCTCACCGTGGGGGTCTCCTGTCACCAAAAGTAACACTATCTCATAGTAAATTACCGAACAAAATTTGGCCGCACTACGAAAATTAGATCGCGAGTTATAAGCATTTTAAATTTTCCGAACCTCACCGTGGGGGTCTCCTGTCACCAAAAATTAACACTGTCTCATAATAAATTACCAAACAAAATTTGGCCGCACTACAAAAATTAGATCGCGAGTTATAAACATTTTAAATTTTTCGACCCTCACCATGGGGGATCTCCTGTCACCAAAAGTAACACTGTCTCATAATAAATTACCAAACAAAATTTGGCCGCACTACGAAAATTAGATCGCGAGTTATAAGCATTTTAAATTTTTGACCCTCACCGTGGGGGTCTCCTGTCACCAAAAGTAACACTATCTCATAGTAAATTACCGAACAAAATTTGGCCGCACTACGAAAATTAGATCGCGAGTTATAAGCACTTTAAATTTTTCGACCCTCACCGTGGAAGGGTCTCCTGTCACCAAAAGTAACACTGTCTCATAATAAATTACCAAACAAAATTTGGCCGCGTTGCGAAAATTAGATCGCGAGTTATAAGCATTTAAAATTTTTGACCCTCACCGTGGGGGGGGGGTCTCGTGTCACCAAAAGTAACACTGTCTCATAATAAATTACCAAACAAAATTTGGCCGCACTACGAAAATTAGATCGCGAGTTATAAGCATTTTAAATTTTTCGACCCTCACCATGGGGATCTCCTGTCACCAAAAGTAACACACTGTCTGATAATAAATTACCAAACAAAATTTGGCCGCGCTACGAAAATTAGATCGCGAGTTATAAGCATTTTAAATTTTTGACCCTCACCGTGGGGGGTCTCCTGTCACCAAAAGTAACACTATCTCATAGTAAATTACCGAACAAAATTTGGCCGCACTACGAGAATTAGATCGGGAGTTATAAGCATTTTAAAATTTTCGACCCTCCCTATGGGGGATTTCCTGTCACTAAAAATTAACACTGTCTCATAATAAATTACCAAACAAAATTTGGCCGCGCTACGAAAATTGATCGCGAGTTATAAGCATTTTAAATTTTTCGACATTCACCGTGGGGGGTCTCCTGTCACCAAAACTTAACACTCTCTCATAATAAATTACCAAACAAAATTTGGCCGCGATACGAAAAGTAGATCGCGAATTATAAACATTTTAACTTTTTCGACCCTCACCGTGGGGGGTCTCCTGTCACCAAAAGTAACATTGTCTCATAATAAATTACCAAACAAAATTTGGCCGCGCTACGAAAATTGATCGCGAGTTATAAACATTTTAAATTTTTCGACCCCCGCCGTGGGGGGGGTCTCCTGCCACGAAAAATTAACACTCTCTCATAATAAATTACCAAACAAAATTTGGCCGCGCTACGGAAATTAGATCGCGAGTTATAAGCATTTTAAAATTTTCGACCCTCACCATGGGGGGGGGGTCCCCTTTCACCAAAAATTAACACTGTCTCATAATAAATTACCAACCAAAATTTGGACGCGCTACGAAAATTAGATCGCGAGTTATAAGCATTTTAAATTTTTCGATCCTCACCATTGGGCGGGTCTCCACTCACCAAAAGCTACATTATCCTACCTGGTTTTTTCTTAAAACGATTCTTTTCTATACACATTCTATCAGGAATTTTTATTATTGAAACTATAGATTTATAGTAACTGAAATAAGATACATAAGTATGAGACTTGATATCCCCTAAATATCTGAAAAATACCGCGTCAGTGTCTGCCGAAGTCTACCGAAGGATACCATGCCGAAGTCTGCCGAAGTGAAACGACGTTAGCCGAGTGTTAGGTTTTTTCGTTACGGATGTGTTAGGATTTTGCGCGTTACGGAATTTTTGGATTCGGTCGCCGCGCTCAAAGCCCGTGATAAAAGCTATGCAATAGCTTAACAAGATTATTTCACGCAGAAATTTTTAAAATAAATTATTATTGATTTCTTAGGAATGAGTTTCACAATTTTATTGATATAAGTCATCTGATTATATAAAATGAAAGTGTAAGAAAGTGTAGGTTACCATTCCGGGACGAACCATTGTTATTTTACTATACTGTAAAAAAAATGTATATTAACGGTACTTTACCGTGAATTACCCAGTAAATTTACGGAAGATGTCACTTCTTTTGCATATATGGTCAACTCCCGTATTTTTTTGTGTTTTACGGCCGAAAACCGTTAATCTAATGGCAAAGTCCGTTGATAGGGGAATAAAGTCCGTTTTTTATGGACATTGTCTGGAATCTCTGCTACAATAAATCTCTGCTGCAGCTTTTTTAGTGTATCATCTACTTAGAATTTTCTACCCGACTGATGTTTATAATTCTATAAAGAAATTTCTTGTTCGAATTCAAATAAAATTATTTGGTAAAATCAATATGAAAAATTAATCCTAGCTGTGTCATCTGTTGAACAATTTGCACCAAAACGTAGTCAACACTAAATTATATGCAGGTATCACTGAATCTGAAGGTTGATAAAAATCTGTTCTTTAGTTCTAGATATAGGAATTGCGGAAATCTTGAATAATGCACCATAGCAGCAACACCCATTGGGCGATTTACATTAAAAGTAATCAGCACCATTTTAATCAATGACTATTTGAATGTAAATTTTTATTAGATTCCGTGTATTAATTCTTGAGACAAAGCGCCCACAAAATTTGTGTCACATGCAGGCAGATAGACTCATAGAAAGACTTTTCTTTACCTATGATTCTTAAAAACGTGTAAAGTAATTGAAAACCGGAATGTAAAAAAATTCACGAATTCACTAACACTTTCTTCTTGTAACGATAGAAGAAAGTAAAAATGTAAATACGTATCGAAATCTTAAGCCATAACACTAAAATATATACAACACATAATACGGTATAGCGTTATTTTATATGGATTCTTTTACACACCGTCTTTAAACCGTTGCTAGATACAAATTTATTCAGCGCTTAGACATGATATTCTAGTAACGATTTTCAACACGCTTCCTTGTAAATGTCATTTTGCATCAAATTAGAATGTGAAATTCGCGATGGATTCTACCCCAGAAAATTTATTTAAGAGGTCTGGATGCGAGGGGAATTTAGAGGAAAGAAAAGAGATCTTGAAATGATTAGAATATGAAGGGCATTTTATTTCTTTCAGTGAAAATAAGATAAGAAAAATCATGCCTTAAGCATAGATTATGAAACACTTTCCAACACTTCGTGAAATATTTAACAAAACTAAAACTTCGATATTTAAAGAAATAAGGTGTTACTGTCCATAGCCAAAAGTGTATTTCAATACTTTTGAACAGACCTCTATTTGATCTGTTGGTTGATATATATACCACATAATGAGGAAATATAGTTTAGCAAGAAAACGCCTAACTGGTTGAAATTTTTCTTTCAGCAATTTATACTAATAGATGGAAACATACATGAATACTTTTTTCAGCCCAGTAGTTTACCTAGTACCTTTATTACACGCCAGTATTTTGCTAAAATTTAGTTAAAAAAAAAAAACTCTTAAAACTACTTAAATCACATTTCCAGGAATTATCCACCATATATCCAACTCTTTGCGTGACCCTGTATATCACTTTATCTGTATTCAACAAACATTTCTTAGTAAATTGAATGCAGTGCAGTATAAAAATGCATAACTTATTTAAAACCACATTTAAGTAATTTTTCGCAATATTCAGTAACTTTTACGAGTTATTTTGTGTAGCCCTGTATATAAACTATAACATTTATACACACCATATAATATGCATGCATTTAGTGAAATTTAAAAGCCCATATCATAGTTTAAAAAATTATTTTCATCCATCCGTCAGCCATTATGGATAATATACAGTATTTCGGATAGAATATACTATTTGAATTGTCCGTCCAGACAAATCGAAAGAATAAACACTTTTCAACTTTATTGGAAAGTGATAAACTGTTTTATGCAGAAGTTTTGAAAATAAAGTGTTATTGACTTCTTATGAATGATTTTCATTGCTTTATTGATATAAACAATGTATTTATGTAAAATCCAAGTTTAAGAAAGTGTAAGTAACAATTCCATGACGAACCGAGCCATTTATATATTTTAAACACAGGGCTGTTTTTTTACTCATCTGTTCCGATCTTTCTATCAAATCGATTTTGCTGATTTGATAAAGAAATTTCTGATCAAAGTGAAATATAATTATTTGGTAAGATCAATATGACTCCTCTCGGTCAATCTAATGTTAAAACTCATGTGATATTTGAAATTCTGTTTCTTTGAAAACGAAAGATTAAGTAATTAAAAACCACAGCAAAACTGATTTTTTGTAGATAATAAATTTAAATATATCATAATACAATACACACACACACACACACATACACACACACACACAAATGAATAGAGCGCTTCATATAATACTGTTTGAAAGTAAGTGTTAATTTAAAATGAAATTTTTATTGTTCCAAAAGCCTCTCACTGTTCATTCCCACTGAATATAGGCTATGACTTAAAATACTATAATTTTTAATATAATCAAACTGATTGGAAAATTGATCATACGAATAGAATATTTCTAATTGAGCGAAAAATTGTCCAGGCCGGGAATCGAATCCAGATCCTTGGCTTACAAGGCCAATGCTTTTCTGTTTAAGCTAACTGGGAGACAATTGGTGGGCATTTCTCGCTCAGATAACCTACAAGGGTCTGTAAAGACTTTCTCACAGGATCCTATTTTTGTGAAACTGTGAATCTTTTTCTTATATTTTTGAAAATCCTAGTCATAATTTTGGGAATTTTAAATTATAAATGTCTTCAGGTTCTATTTTTCATTTATAAAAAGCTGAGTAATATGCTCTTTGGTGAGTTCAACCTCTTACTTATAAGCCAGATTTTATTATTAAATGGTTAAGTTTGTGAAAAGTTCAATTTGAAAGTAAAAAAATTCTGTGAAAGGTCTATTTAAGAGACAAATAATTTTGTGAAGGGTGCTGTTTTGGGATAAAATGTTTTATGAAGGGTCCTGTTTGTGGATAAAAAATTTTGTGAAGGGTCCTGTTTTAAGATAAATTATTTTGTGAAGGGTCATTTAAAGGACCTAAAAGTTTCCTAAATATATCCCTGACGTTACTGGTCATAAAATCTGGTCTGACATTTAGACAGTTAGATAGAATTAACCGCGGGTATAGGAATTCCATATTAAGGTGGATAGGTAGATATACTATTATTTTTAACACAATCAAACTGTATAAAAACATTTCATTTTTATTTACTTAGAACAGGTGTCACAAATAAAAATTAAATTAAAAAGTGGACATGTTTCGGTTCATTCATAAGAACCGTATTCATAACACATAAAATCAGTAGAAAATTAAATGACACTGGATATAAATATAATTTAAAAACCAAAACAAAATTGCGCCCCCTATGATCATGAATAGCCATTGCCACCGCGGCATATAAATAAATTTTGATCATATACATTCAATCAATCATTAATTATTTATATGCCGCGGTGGCAATGGCTATTCACGGTCATAGGGGGCGCAATGTTTTGTTTTGGTTTTTAAATTATATTTATATCCAGTGTCATTTAGTTTTCTACTGATTTTATGTGTTATGAATACGGTTCTTATGAATGAACCGAAACATGTCAACTTTTTAATTTAATTTTTATTTGTGACACCTGTTCTAAGTAAATAAATATGAAATGTTTTTATACGTGAATGAAAAAGGCGAAACGATTTTGTTTTAGTTTTTTTAGTTTTGGAAAAAACGAAAGCTAACAACAGTTTTAACAATCAAACTGATTTGTGAATTTATCAATTTTTCTAAGCTAAGTATCTGGGTTCGTTTATTGTCTGAGCAATTTTTCGCTCAGTTGGAAATATTCTATTCGTATGATTTAAAACTTAAAATCGGCATAGAATTTTCGAATTGATCAACGTTTTAGCTACACAAATTACGTTAAGACTGAGAAATTAGCAAATTTTCATTCGTAACTATAAAGTGTCTGAAAAAAATATTTTATTCTAATGTGCCGAAAAAGATGCAACTTTAAATTTTTCATGTACATTTTGAAAAGAAAAAAATTGCTTATACGCATCAGAATCTTGATGTCGTATCAGTAAAATGTGTACAATACAAAATATGGTATAGCGTTATTTTATACGAGTTCTTTTTAGACACGGTCTCTAAACCTTTACTAGATACAAATGTATTGAGTGCTTAGACATGGTATTTCAGTCACGTTTTCCAACACGCTTCTTTGTAAACGTCATTTTGCATCAAATTAGAATGTGAAATTCACGATGAATTCTACCTCAGCACATTTATTTAAGAGGTTTGAATGCAAGAGGAATCCGAAAGGAAGGATTTTGATAATGATTAGAATGTGAAGAGACATTTTATTTCTCTTACTGAAACATAAGAAAAAAAGAAGATTTGTTCCATGCAGAAGTTTTGTAAATGAATTGCTTTTGACTTTTTATAAAGGAGTTTCATAGTTCTATTGATTTCCATCATTTCCTTATACAAAATCCAAGTGTAATAAAGTACAGTTAACCCTTCCGTTGCGAATTGAACAAAATAAAAAAATGCAGACAATTTTTAAATTGGATAGTTATTTCATTTTCTTAGAATTTACATCTTAATATTAACCATCATATCAAATTCCGAGCTTCTTGTCTAACGGTCTGTAGGGGTAGTAGCACCAACATAAAATGCCTATGTTGAAACAGTCTGTCACCAATTATTTTGCTAACATTAATTTTGAAATCGGTTTCGCATTTTTAAATATTTTATCGAAACATAAAGACTATTTTAAAGGCTTTTTTAGAACGTTTGAAACCACAGGTGATAGTGACATCGGCATGAAACATAGCTTGTGTAGGATCTGAGGTTGTCACCACTGATTCGCAAACATTACTTTCATAATCAGTTTATACACTGAAATTACATAATAATCACAATTTAGGAAATTTTTAAAAATGCTCTTCACTCCTTCCGTTCGCTTCGCAACTTTTAAATTCCCAATTTAATTTCAACTGTTCTTAGATTGCATTTATAAGTAACTACCATGATATATTTAAAGCTTTTAGCTTCTCTAATATCACAGCAGTCGCAATTTAGAATGCTTTTTACACCTGCAACTCTCTGGTGGTAGTGGTACCGAGATAAAATATAGTTTTTGCTTGAACAGGTTCTATCATAACCAATTTTCAACCATTACATTGTTCATGATTGTTCATGAGACTGATTAGGAATCTCAATTTAGAACGTTTTTCGAACGCTTTCTGCCAGTTTTTATCGCTTTTAATTTACCGCAAGCAAGATTTCAAATTGCTAGACTCCTGCAATATTGCACAAATCGCAATTTAGAAAATTGTTTGTTTCTTCAACCTCACCGGGAGTAATGACACCGACATGATAAATAGTCTATGTTAGAGAGGGCTGTCTGCATCATTTCCAACCATTATTTTTGAAATCGGTTTCATGCTTCCTGATATCGCATCCTCAATTCGGCATTTAAAACATTTTAGAACGCTTTTCGCACAATTTCATACTTTTTACTTACCCATCATACGTAGTATAGGGTAAGTCTTGCAATCGTTTTGAAAAGCGAAAAATTTTTTTTGACGGATTTATACGTTTTAGACACTGGAGATTTCGAAAAACATATTTTTAGAAAAAAAAATTGCCGTCCGTCTGTCTGTCTGTCTGTCAGTTTGTCTGTCTGTAAACGCTCTATCTCACGAACAAATTGAGATAGAGACTTGAAATTTTGTATGTACTTAGTATGTAAGAATGAGACGAAGCCTATTGAATATCAGCAACCTCGATTATCCAGAACTATTTTTTCCGGATTCTTGAAAAATTCGTTCTGATGAAAGGTACATAAAAATTTTCGAATTTTTTTGTTCTAAGGAATGCATGTAAAAGGCAATAAAAAAACACAAATTTTGAATAAAGAACGAAGTCTATCGGATTATTAATTGTCGAGATATTTGTAATCCTGTTTTCCACATTCTTCGATTTTTCATGACCCTGTATTTCATTCAAATTTCAATTCAGAAGTATATTTTAATTGAAAATGAGACACTTATTCCGACGCAGTAAACTGTTAGTTAATATGATTATTATTTTTGGAGTTATAAGGATGTTTCTTTTACGCAGTTTGGTACTTCTTGAGTAGTTTGGCGTTTTATGTAATTTGTTGAAATTGGTGCATCAGCAATTCATTAATAGAGTATTACTATGTGTATTAACAATATTTAAATTTAGTTTTGGAATTGAAATACATTGTATAAATAATTTTCACTTGTTTTATTTTCATATGCATATAAATGACGGGTAAGTATTACGGTGGCCTCCAACGACTAGTTAAATTACGAATTTAAGGAATGTTCTTAGAGATCATTTACATCCAATAAGTAACTACCGTGTCAAATTTCATAAATCTAGGCCTTTCAATAACACAAAAATTGCATTTTTAGAACGTTTATTGTACTCTCTTTGGAGTTGTGGCAACCAAAATAAAATGCAGCCTATCTTGGAACAAGGGCTGTCACCATCATTTTGACACCATTATTTTTTAAAGCGACTCAGTACTTCCTGAGATTGCATAGAAATATCCAATTAGAAAGTTTTTTAAAACGATTTTTTGCTCATTTTCACCTTTTCTTAAATTTCGAATTTTAAAAAAGATGTTCTTAGAGATTTTTTATATCTTATAACTAGCTACCATTTAAAATTTCGTATTTCTAGGCCCTTCAATAACATAAAAATTGCATTTTTAGAACTTTTTTTGCTCTTGCATCCCCTTTGGGGTAATGGCGTAGACATGAGATATAGCCTATGTTTGAACAGGGACGAACATCATCATTTTGAAATAAATCAATACCATAAATACCATTACTTTTGAAATCGGTTCGGTTATCCAGATTATTTCCTACAAAGAAAAAAATCAAACTTTACCTCTTTATAATATTGGTACAGATTACTGTTTATTTGAATGCATAGTATTCTGTAAAGGATCAGAAAAACAAGTGGAATCATTCCAAATTTTTATTTTTGTTTTCGGCAAAATTCTTTATTAAAAAAAAAAGAAAAACTTATCTAGTTTCCTGAAATAAAAATAGCTTTGAAAGACATTAAAAAATATTTATATCTAATCCCCTGTTTTATCTATCTTTTTAAAAATATATTTTAAAGAATATGTACATACGAATATGGGGGTTATTTCGAGTGCCCCTTTTCGTCCATACCAAAACACGTCGGATCTCACATTCCAGACAGAATCAGGACTCATTTGTAAACAACGCTTGGCTCCAATCATTTTGTTCCCTATATCGACGTACAGCAGCTCATCTCCTTCAGGTCGCACGGTGGCTTGAGGACCATTGACTAATGTGCATAGAAACCTCCCTGATAAAACCTTGCACTGTTTGGCTGAACGAACACCCTTCGTCCTGTTGCCAAGAGCTTGTATTGTTAGTATATGTCTACGCATTTACTATATGAATTCATTACTATTTAGGCATTTAGTAATAATAATAAATATTGGCTTAGTTCTCTTTGCGCCGTTTGCGATTCATTTATTTTAAATATATATTTCACTTTTTAAGTTTAAAATAAAATTTATTTTCCTGAAAGAATCGTGCAATAAAGCGCAAAAAGTATTAGAAAGTTGTAATGTTAATTAAATCTTATTGCTATGCAATATTTTCTAAACATCACGCGGATTAATCTATTTGGATATGTAGTGTTAATTTTAAAGTATTTTTTCTAAAAATTGAAAAAAAAAAATCAGACACGAAAGGGTTAAATGTCTACGCTGCAGTATGTTTAAAGTATCTAACACGTGAAATCTAATAAATTATGTCTAAAGTATCTAGCAATGTATTTAAAGCTTGTAATGTATTACAGGCGATACGCCAAGAGGTCGGATTTTTTCTTATTGCTTCATGGATGATATATAGTTTTTAGGTGAATTTCACAATTATAAAAATACGCAGTTCCTATAATCGTCATTTAGTCTGCCCATCTGTTTGCTTATAACAGTGCAAAAACTACTAAACCGAATAGTTTGAAATTTAATATACATAATTGTTGCAGAATTTTGTCGCGTCATTTTAAATTTTATGAAAATCAAATAAAAACTTGAAAAGATTGTAATAAAAGTCTTCTTCATTCTATTAATTCTATCATGCGTAATTACATAATTGAATCATATTCATTGATAGGTAACGATTCTAGGTCGCCATGGTGTTTAAGTCCTATTCAAGATGGAGTACAGCTATTTCCGTATTTCTGAATTTAATGTATGTATTCGTAATAAATTCTGTATTCATGCATTTTTGCATAAAAATGCTACAGCTATTGCACCATAATCTGAATACACTAATGAACGCATTTCATTTGCTTCGTTTGACATACAATTTCCGACCTTTTTTTTATTGTAAAAGATGTTTAGAAAATTACATTTGTTATAAATTTTATTTTAAAATAAAATGCAATGTTACGAAAAGTTTCAATATCTGTGTACTTTTTCTGTATCTGTAATAGTTTCAAATATACATATAACTGTATCTGTAGATTCAAATAACACATCAGCACATATCTGTTTTAATGGTGTTGGATCATATGTGATTCAAAAATCTTATACTACTATCTGATATAGGATTCAAAAAACTTACATTACAATCTTTTATAGAATTTCCCTTTTATTCAATAAAAATTCCAAATGCTCGTGAAGCCTTGAGGTAAGCGAACTTTAAACAGTGTTTGAGAAAGAAATAAAAAAAGAAAAAAAAAGGAATAAAAGAAAAAAAGAAAGAAATGTATTTTTCTTGTTTAGAGCGCAAAAATTTTAGCCTTTCCTTTCATAGAATTCGAAAGATGCCGTAACTGGATTTTATTCCGTCATATTTTTTTAAATACAGGTTCGTTTGATTTATTTAATCAATTTAAAAACAAGTTGGAAATTGCACGTGAAGCGTAGAAAATGAGGTGCGTTCGTACGATAACGAAGTTTTAAAAATATCACTTTCATATATCAATTTCATAAAATTGTAAATAGTAATTACAATTAAAATGCGCACCAAACAATGTTCTCCCTATACCATTATGTAATGGAATACTTTTGTGTGGCCTTGTAAATCAATAACAAATATTCTTTGCACCACAGATTATGCAAAATGTATATTATAATATATACTTCATACATGTATATCAATTTTATTATGTTCGAATGAGTGCAACACCATTAAAATGCACTTGAAACATTTTTTCCCATTGACCGTGATGTAACTGAATACACTTGATTACCCCTGTAATTGAACTATGCATCCGATTTTGATAAAATTTGAAAAGACTCGACAAAATTATGTAATAATTAGGCATTTCGAATTTCAAACAATTAAAATGCATTTGAAACTTTTTTCCCCCAATGACCGTAATGTAACGGAATCCTTTTAATTGTCCCTGTAATTGATCTATGCATCCGGTTTTCATAAAATTTGAAATTACGCAACAAAAATATGTAATAATTACATATTTTAAATTCCAAACGATTCGGTTGTGTAGTTTTTGCGTTGTTATATGCGGACGGATGGAAGACGGACAGACGGACGGATTGAACGACAACTATAGGTGCTACGTATTTTCATAATTACGAAAGTACCTAATCTCTATAAATAAAAGGAATTCCGAGGATAATTAATTAATTAATTAATTGAGGCACAGGGGAAAGCAAATCTTGGCAATGCGCCAACTCGGTCCAGAGGAAGCAAATCTTGGCAATGCGCCAACTCGGTCCAGAGGTATAAAAGCAAGATAGAAAAAAACGCGCAGGTCTGTGCATTCAAGTACAACCACCCATATGTATATGCTGAAAGTTTGTTCTGACGCTCACCCGACGCACGTGGAGTGCCGATGGTCCGGGAAGCGTACCATACACATAAATTATTAAATAAACCTTCAAATTAAGCCCGGCGAAGCGGGCTGGGTATGCTAGTTAGGTATAAAAACAATTCTGAAAATTGTTTTATACCAGTGTTGTTTTAATTTAAAAGAGAATTTATATTAAAATAGATTATTGAATAATTCGACTGACTACAACACATAACTAATACCGCATGCTTTTAAATGAAATACTATGTCAGATGCTTTTCGACAAAATAGTTTACTATAAAAAAAATTACATTTTGGATATATAAGATTAGCGATGACGGGGACTGAACCAGAGAACTACAGATCTCATGAACAGTGTAAGAGAGTGTGCTAGCGTCGAGCAAAAAGCCAAACCCGTGAATTTATCCTAGCAACAGTGGCGTAACTAGGATGGATGAACCTGGGAAGGTTGTAAATGGTGTCCCCCCCCCCCCCCAAAAAAAAAAAAAATCCGCCATATTTTTTTAATCACAATTCTACGTTATTGCAAATAAAATTTCAAAATTTTTTTGCATGCCTTATGTGATTTTATAGATAATTCGAAGAAATGAATACAAAATTGTAATTTAAATACAAAATGCTAAAAAGTTTGTTTTTGCTACCCACTCGTTGGATAGGTAGGTTTCTGTTTCTGGGGCATATCTTATTTATACACCAAATTCTGTATAAAATTTCAGATTCTCAAAGAAAAAAAAATTAAATCTGTTGCGTGATGCGCTAGAAATTTCATTTTATTTCAGAATTCTTTTCCAAAATTTTATATTTAGGAATTTTTTTATAAATGAAGATTGGGTGTCACCCCTTAGAAGGTGACACCTGGGGCGGACCGCTCTTTCCACCCCCCACTAGCTACGCCACTGCCGAATAACTCCCTTTATACTGTTTCTGTGAGGGGAGATCGCTCTATTCCCAGTCCGGAAAAATTCTATTGATGTAGGGCGAAGCACGTGGACTGGTATGGTAGGCTATTAGGACTCCCTTATTTAAAAAATCAATTTAATTGAAATCTATTAAACAGAAGAGTTAGAGCTGCTATTATGAATTCTAATAAATCAAGATTCGACGAGTATGTTGAATCATTCACAACACAAAAAACAGTATTCGGAAGGCTGCTTCTCAAATCCGAAGGACACGAACACACATTCCGGCAATTAACTTCCCAAATGGTACGGCTGGTACTAACATTGACAAAGCTGAAGCTATTGCACAAAATCTTATACCCTGTTCGCACTGAGGTATTTTACATACCCCAAACAATGTTTCCCCCTATGCAATAGGATACATTTGTAAGGCCCTTATATTAATAAAAAATATTTTTTGAACTACAGATTGTACAGACTGTATATTTTAGTACATAATTCACTGATGCATATGAATTTTATTGTGTTCAAAAGAGTGTAACATAATTTAAATGCACTTGAAATTATTTTTTCCCATTGACCGTAACGTAACGGAATACTTTTGATTGCGTTGTAATTGAACTAAACATCCGATTTCCATAAAATTTGAAACCACCCGACAAAATTTTATAAGAATTATATATTTTAAATTTCAAACGATTCGGTTTGGTAGTTTTTGCGTTGGTATATGCAGACGGAAGGACGGTTGGTTGATTGGTTGAATGGGGTTTACTGTCGCAAAGTCACACTAGGGACACGCTGCGCTAAGAACAAGATGAAGTAAAAATCGAAAAGTTTATAAAAATTCCATTAAAAATGTGTAAATATATAATGAATAAAAAGCAAAGTTAAATGATGAAAGCATTAAGATTATAAATGTAAATTAAGGAAGTCCATAGAGTTAAAACACAATTCAGGAAAAAGAAAGAGAGTTAAAATCAGTCAAATCAATAAAATAGTAAGCGAACAATACAATAATGGTATACAATAATAGTCAATATATTTTAAAGAATCATGAAAACTGTTCAAATCAAACAATGAACAAAAAAAACAGTGACATAAATGTAGAAAAATGGCGCAATATTTAAAGAATAGCAAGGTTTCGTTAATGGTTAATACAACCAAAAAATGGTTCAAAAGAATAAATATTTGAATTAAAAATAGTAAAAGCTCTAAAAAAGGACTGTTTTAAAAATAAACATAAAATGTTAAAGTAGTGCTTAAAACAGATTAATCAATCAGTTTTTTTTGGCAAGTTATTATGATGAAGGCACATATTCTTCATAAACAGTATTTGTTTCATCATCATCATCGGATTCATAAGTAGATGAGTCCATAGCCTCTTCAGCATAGTTGAGCAACTGTTTTGGATCCTTTATATTTTTAATTGCTGAGCTGAGACAAGATTTTTTGCCCTTTCTCTTCACAGTTTTCCACTGTAAAGAGATTTGTTTTGAGGGTTTGTTTCTATCTTTCTGTGTGCTAGATTTTATGTTCTGTTTCTTAATTGGGCATACACTAGAGTTCAACGATTTGTTTTTATCCAATTCTGAAGTAGCTTGCGTCTCATGTTCGGTAGATTTTGAAACTTTATTTAATGAGTTTGGTGTTCGGCTATTAAGGTATTCTATTTTGACAAGTTCTGATGAAGGTGGCCAGAGCTCTAATTTTGGCATAAGTCTTATACTAGCGGTACTGTATACATTACGGGTTTTTTTGCTTTAAATTGCTAGATGAGGGTGTGCCAGAAGGAACGGCAGAATCAGTCTGAGTGCTTATATGCCTCACAGATTTTGTTTGATGCTTGAGTAGGCTAGATTAAGAGACACCAACTGACGGGGTTCGGGACTCAACAAATTTCCGAGCATCAGGATAAGAAAGGTTTTGTGAAATTTTAACTGTAAGAATTTCCTTTTCACGGATCCAACTAGGACATGAGCGAGAATATGCAGTATGGTAACCTTTACAATTTGCACAGCGTTAAGGTTTTTCACAAGATTTACCGTCGTTGCCGACTTCTGCACAACTGGCACAGGTAACAGTGACACGACAGGTAGTATTAGTATGGCCATAACGCTGACATTTAAAGCAACGGAGAGGGTTAGGTATGGAAGGTCGAACAGGACAGCTTAGATAGGCAGCTTTTATTCTAGTAGGTAGATTAGGGCTATTGAATGTCAGAATGATGTGCTTTGTGGGAAGCACTTTCTCATTCCGACGAATTGTTATACGGCGTACATCTATGGCATTTCGATCTTTTGAATTTTCTAATAGTTTTTTGTAGAAAATAAAAGTTTTTGTTCGGATATTACACCACGGCTAGTATTTAGAGTTTTATGTATTTGAACGGAAACTGAAAAAGGCCCTATTGTAGTGCAATTGGAAATAAATTGTGATTGTTTGAGAGAAGTTACTTCTACTAACAGATCCCCAGACTGCAGTTTTTTAAGTGAATGACCATCGCCGAAAACAGATTGAAATGTTTTTGCGATAAGAAATGGTGAAGTGTTCTTGAATGAACAATCAGAATGACTATCTGTGCGTTTAACTACAAAGAAACGAATGAATTAACTTTTCTGTACATTTTGTTGCTCTCCACGTAAGAGAGATACAGAAGGAATTGATTTTTTTCCATCCATATTAGAAAAAAAATGTAATTCAGACACCGGCCGCACCACCCACTACCGAACCCAACAATGGGATGCACATTCGTGCACCAGTGCTAACCAGGGCCCATACGGTCACCAGACAAACCTATGTCAGTCTCCACCCTTAACGAGATGACTAGTATTTGCTCGATCACTTGATCCCTAAAGCCAGTGACAAAAGTCAGCTGACCAGCCGATTGGTACATACGGGACCAATAAGCACCTCCCGCCTACCTGAAGCAGAGGCCAAAGCAGTGTGTTGGTTTCCCTCAACTGCCATGATCCCCCTTTCCAGGGACACGAGTCGCTATGCACGGCAAACACGTGGGTGGTTTACAATTCTCCATAAGTCGATATACAGGATGACATCGGCTCATACAGAATTGCCGTCACCTTCGAAGAGAAAACCACAATGAGAGTGAAACAAAGAGAAAAGGAAGACAATAGGAGTAAGAGGAAAAAGCAAGGAGAAATATCACTCAGGTGCCCAGGGTTGTGAAGCCCGTGAATATCTTAAGAAGGTATCCCCCTGGGAGGGACGGACGAACGGACGGACTGAATGACGGTTATAGGTGCTACGGATTTATATAATTACGAAAGCACTTAAAAATGATGATTTAAAAATATAGCACGTGGTTTTCAAAATCGAAGCAAAACAAATTTTGCAAGATTTATTTTGCCGTACAATATTAAAATTTTGTTTGCTTATTAATTTATTTATTTTACAATTCAAAAAATATATTTTTATTTCGATAAAACATAAGTAAGTAAATGAAAAAGAAGCAACAGTGTAAATTAATTACAGGCTTCTTAATTTGTGATCAAATTTCAGTCGTAATTTCAATTCTTTCTGATTTCTTTAAGGTCAAACAAGGCAAATTAAATTGGAGAATAATTCTTCTAAAAATATTGCATACTATGTTAAATCTTGAAGTGAGGAATTTAAGTAATTCTTTACGTAAATTCCTATCTAGGATGTCTAATTTAATTAACAAATAATTTCATCCATCGCGGAAGAATTTTTAAATTTAAACAATCAATTTAGGGATTTTCACTGCTGAAGAAATATATTTGCCAACTAAAAGAAAAACTGTATTTGTTTTCGGTAACATGTTAATACAAAAAGGTTTTAATATAGCTTGGTAAAAGTAAAATTAAGTACAGTTAGTTATTATTCTTATGCATATCATATCTTACTAGCCGCCCTTGGCGACCAGTTTGGTCTCCCTTAAATGTATGCTAAGCAATGTATCATGTTACATTTATCTGTAATTGAATTATTTTTTCATTATCTTGTCATATTGAAAGATTCAGGTAGAGAAATCAGGAGCTCTTTATTTTTATGTTAGCCTTGTGCAGGTGATAAATCGTCAAACATTGTTCCACACTTCTTTGTATGTCATTAAAAATATAATCCGTTCACACATTTCATTTAAAAATACAATTGTACTTTTGTAAAACTGAAACGTCTAAAACTCACAGCTTTCACATCCTGCTTTCTTTTTTTTTAATGAAAAGAAAAGAAAATTTTTAAATAGTGCCGCAAATCATAATTTTTACATTCAAATTCAAAGCATTGTTTTAATTTATCACGCGAAAAAATTTCAAAAATGCTAAGTAGAGAATTAAAAATGCTGTTGGCGAGATTTTCACCTGGCCAACATAAAAATATAAAGAATTCATTGCAACCGTGACAATTTTTACGTAGTTTTATTCGGGAAAAAAACTTTTTTAAAATGAAAACTTTGCATATGAAAAGAGACGGGTTCAGCTCTTAATTGTTTATGACAGTCACATGATTTGGACTATTATAATACTGATGAAATGATGGCAATAGAACAATATTTGGCGATTTATCACCTGCGCCACGCTAACATTAGGTAGAAAAACGGTTGCCTGGCATATAAAAACTGAATTGTTGATGGCAGTCACATGATTTAGGCTTTTATTATATAGGTGTTAATGTTTATTTTTAGATTATCAGGTATTGTTTTTTATTACCTAAAAGAAAAATTGTTTTTGTTTTTGATAACATGTTAATACAAAACGTTTCAATATAGCTTGATAAAAATGATTTTAAGAAAAGTTAGTTATTATTCTTATTTATATTATATCTTATTATTCTTTTATTATCAGATATTGTTTTTTTTTCGTTGTAATGAAATTATGTAACTTTCTTTACACAAATTTATTTTAAAGGTATAGCAATTACGTGCATGGTATTAATACAATAAATAAATATATATTAATATAAATGTAATAACATAAAACAGGAACGTAAAACGCAATTTGTCTAAGCTCATATATTAAAGGAAAGATATTTTTTACGGATCTACAAATGCTACCTCTAAATTCACTTTAAAATATACACTTCCTTTATAAATGAGTTGTTTTTCTAATCACGGAGCTTATTTTGCTATAAAATTTAAATTTTTATCTCAAAAGCTATTCAAATATAAATAAAAATATATACAGAGTATGTTTTTGTTTCCTGCATCATTCTATTCTTTCAAACCATACTAATATAATCTTCTGCCGTGAGGGGATTTGCTCTTTACTTATGGAATCCATTCAAGTCAATCACCTATGCATTTGAGATTTAGATGCAGACTTTCAAGGAGTTTGATTTCCCAGGTCTTCGGTTACTGTTTTTGTAGAGAAGTTTGATTATATTTAATAAATTTTCTTGTATTAAAGGATTTATTTATGATTCCTAAGATGAGAAATTTGATTATATTTAATAAATTTTCTGATATAAAAGGAACTATTTATGACTCATAAGATCGGAAGTTTGCTTCGAAATATTTTATTTGAAGCAATTATTTCAAATCTTAGTTAAGGGATCGTGCATCTTTATTTGAGCAAATTTGAAATTTCTTTTCGTGAGTTATTTCCCAATTTGAACTGACTGAGTCATTTGTGAAAAACCGCTTGCAGATACAATAATTTTTTTTAAGTTACAAGTGTTTTAATTTTATAGACATACAATTTTTCGGTCCTTTAACATTCTTTGAATTCGCTTTTTTTTTAAAGTGTTTTTTTCAACTGTTTTAGACTTCTCTAAAATTCTCCGTGCGTCGTAAAGATTTGATAAAAATTCATGAAATTGATAAAGATGAATTCCGTTATTGCTTAGAAAAACTGTCTGCATTTCAAAATTTTACTTCATTAAGATAGTTAAATATGATTCTTTAACTTATAAAAGGTAAAATTTTGATGAAAACCCACATGTCAGCCACAAAAAAAAAAATAATAATAATAATAATAATAATAATAATAATAATCTACAAAATTGATTATTAATGGAAAGGAAAAATCTATACACAGATTTGTTCATAACAAAATTTTATGTAGTTAAAATGCAAGATCGTGGAAATAGCCTAAGAATTAAGATGCACGGGGAATTTAAAAATTTGTTTTAAACTCTATAATTATTTAAAAATTCCTAAAACTACAATAAAATTGGAAATTTCTTTAGAGGTGTTCGATATACTTATGGTCAAATGTATGTTTCGACAAAATTTTATGCCTCTATGATGAAAAAAAAAAAATAATGTCAAAAATTACCCAAACGTGTTCCAAAATTCGCCTAAAAATGTACACTAACTTTATCTAGTTGTTTTTCTAGCTATAGAACTTATTTTGCTGTAAATTTTCTGTTTTTATTTTAAAGACTGTTTAAATAAAAATAAAAATATACAGAATACGATTTTGTTTCACGTATCATTCTATTGTTTCTAGCATTCTAATATAATACCTGCCAGAAGAGGATTTACTCTTTGCTTATGGTATCGATTCAAGTCACGTTCCTATACATTTGAGATTTAAATGCGGATTTTCAATGAGTTTGATTTCCCAGGTCTTCCGTTACAGTTTTTGTAGAGATACCTGATTATATTTAATAAATTTTCTTATATTAAAGGAACTATTCATAGTACCTAAGATGATAAGTTTCAATCAAAATATTTATTTGAAGCAATCACTTCAAATTCTAGTTAAGGAACCGTAGACATTTTATTTGGGTAAAATTTGAAATTTCTTTTCGTGAATTATTTCCCGATTTGAACTTATTCTTTTGTGAAAAACTGCATGTAGATGCAATCATTTTTTACAATGTTATAAGTGATATAATTTTATACACTAACAATTTTTGGGCCCTTTAATATACTTTAAATCTGTTTTTTTTTTCAAAAGGGACTTTTCAATGTTTTTATATTTTTAAAATTTCCGTGCATATCAATATTTGATACGATTTCATGAAATTGATAACGAAGAATTCTGGTATTGCTTAAAAAGAAACTGTATGTATTTTAACATTCGACTTCATTAACCCCTTAACGGGTCACATTAAATTACGGTTTAAAAATTCAGATTGATTATTGCCACCACTTTTTTGAAAAAAAATTCATCTTTTTTAATGGTAAATAAAATAATACCAGAATAAAATCAATTTCACTATTTTATAAAACTGGTGGGAATCAAATAATTCTGAATAAAAGCTGTGAAGCTTGCAGCCTGAGAATGTCTCGGGCACGACAGTTAAGAAGTTATGATAATAATTAAAATTGCTTTTTAAATTATAAAAGGTAAAATTCTGATGAAACTGGACATGTCAAGCATAAAAAAATATCTAAAAATCGAATATTAAAGGGAAGGAAAAATCGGTACACAGATTTGTTTATAACAGAGTTTTATGATGCAAAATCGTGAAAATATTTTAAAAATTAACATGCATAGAGTATTTTAAAGTTTTTAAGATGTATAATTATAAAATGTATAATTATTTTAAAATGTATTATTATTTTAAAATTCTTAAAAGTATAATTTTCTTTAGAGTTGTTCTCTATATTTCATGGTATGTTTCCACAAAACTTTAAATCGTTATAAATAAATAAATAAAAAGTTAACCGTTTCCAAATGTGTTCCTAAATTCCTTTTATAATATACACTTTCTTTATAAATTGTTTTTCTAACTATAGAACTTATTTCGATATAAAATTTCGGTTTTTACCCTAAAGACTGTTTAAGTATAAATAAAAATATATTCAGAATATGATTTTGTTTCCTGTATCATTCTGCTGTTTATAGCATTCTAATATAGTCTTCTACACTGTAAAAAAAAAATCTGTAAAGGTACTATACTTTTGTGGTGGTTACTCGATAACCCCCCCATATGTTTAAGTTAATTCATTTTTATTAGCCATTTTATTTCTTATTACCTCCTTTTTATTAATGTTCTCAATTTAAATTTTATTTCGATTTCGTTTCCTTTCTTTTCGTCGCCTGTAATGTTTTCTTTCTTACTTAGCTTTCGAATGTTACAAGCCGGTAAAATCCTGTTCGAAGTCATTCCTTCCGGTTTGGAGATCCTTCGAGAACATTCTGGCTTGTTCTATGGGTGGAACTTCCGTTTATTCGGACACCCCCTTAGCCTATCAAATTAGTTTCCGCAGGTGACGTATTTTAAGCCATTGAGTGCATGGCCACCTGCTTTGGCCTCCCTTCTTTACGTGTTTATGAATTCTGTTTTTATTAAATTCATATTTCTCCATACTTTGCATCGTAACTTGGCTTATTTTGTCCCCCCCCCTCTTTCGCTCGCTGCCAAATTGGCGTATTTTGGGATTCCAGTAACCTTTTCTCTTTTTCCCCTGGGCTCTCGGCCACCTGCGTCAGTTGCGCTGTTAGACTCCTGCCGTAATGGATGCGGTCGGATGATTGGAAGTTTTGGGTGGAATTTCCGGGGCATGTGTGCCCTCCTCGAGATTATTGCATACGGGCACCATTTCATGCTGCTATGATCACGCCATGGTTTCAGGAAAGGTTGATTTTTTAACGCGGCGAGAAGCAAAGCCCCTTCAAAGGCATCTCGAAATTATTGTGTTTTGTGCCTTCTCTTTTTCGGATTACACAATTTAAATAAGGGCACACCATGGACCTTCTGTTTGTTGCTCTCGTGGTGGCTTCATATCTAAATTAGAATGTCGTCATGTGTCTTCTAAATATTTATTTTATTTTTCATCATCTCTTCGTTAATAATTTTCTTCAACTACTTTTTGTGCTCAAATTTCTTCAATAATCTTTTTATGTGATCTCAGTCCTCTGAGAAAACAAGCAGAGGTGAAGATTTTCTTTCGTGAGGTGAAGAATGTTCTTTCAAGAAGTGATCATACATTTTACATAACGTATTGACTTTATAATTTCTTTCGTCATTCTAATTTGCTATTTGGCCCATCTTCACATAAATAAATTTGAATATTCACGGGGCGTTCCATGGAAAATATTGGTGCATATCTATATAAAATACTCGTCTGATAATATATATATATTTAAAAGATACATATATTTAAGTGATGTTTCTTTTTTTGAAGAAAATAATATCATTTTCCTTTTGTGTGTTATGAGAAATTCTTCAAGTTCATACTGTCAAGATATATCAAAAAAAAAATGTGTTATGATGAAAGATGTTGGTTTTGTTTGGAATATATCAATTAAAAAAAATATCTTCATTTGTAAAGTTTTTTTACTATAAAACAAATGTTAATTTCTATGAGAAACAAAAATGTTTCTATAAAGAAGATATTCGATTTTTCATGAAAGAAATACAAGTATTTCATAAATAAATAAATATTAATCTTCAACCAATTTGTGTATTAATTCCTGTGCATGTGTCTGGATTTACTACTCATCATCTGGCAAGGACTTCACAGGTAACTTTACCTTTTCTTCAAATTTATATTTTATAATTTTGTATTTAGTTTATCATCTTCAAGGTTAAAAGAATATTTTTATTATTTTAAGTGAAGTAACGATGGTCACTTTTGGGTCGTTTGCCGGCCTCCATTCTTCACAATGTATTAGTCACTTTCACGATCACTTTGGCCTAATTGTGGGTTGAAACAAATAAACAAGTGTTTCTCCTCCCATCTCTTCTTCTCACCCACTAAAGTAAACAAAAAAGTTTCTTATTTTCTTTGGTGCCGTGACCAAAGCGTGTCCAACATTCCATGACCATCCGTTTTTTTTCCTTTTCTACCATCGTATTTTCCTTATATATATATATATATTGTCGTCATTATCTTCAGTTATATCTTCATTATCAAATTATTTTTTCATGCAATGATTAATATTTTATAATTATATGTTATTGAGAGTGGTGCAGTAGTTAATTGTAATATATATTGATTCTATACTGAAATAATATTTTTGTTTTCTGGAGCAGTGCATCATATATATAACATAATTTATCCATATATTTTTCTTGCCTTGGTATAATTTGCAACTAATATATATACATTATTTAACGGAGGTGCTAGTAAAAATTATTGTTCATGCTAAGATAAATTATTTTTCTTGTCATACATCTAATAATATATGTTTTGAGCCATATTATATATATATATTATTACATAAAATTTTTGGGTCTTATATTCTTCATATCATACTAATATGTTAGTATACGTTTTCTTCCTTTTTTTTAACATATAAAAATGGTTTATGACGTATATGAAAGTCATCAATATTTTAAATAACGGGTCAATTTATATATATATTATTCATCACAAGACCAACCAATAACCAAATTTATCATGTCATATATTGAGCTCTTAGATTAATTTTTGTTTCTCTTTTCATCATGCCACCCAAGGCAAAATTAAATATTGCAATCCAACCCTTCGACGGTAACCCTCAGACTGTAGAATTCTTCTTCGATCAATTATCTGACATACAAGAACTAAATAACTTTACAGACAAGGAACTTTTTGTTCTCTTTAAATCAAAACTTGAAGGCACTGCCTTACTCTTCTTTCTTGAAACTCAGTCTCAGTTCAAGAACTCTAACTTTAATGAAATTCGAAAAGCATTTATAGACTATTTCTTACCCACAAAAAAATCTGTTTCTCTAAAATCTTTACAGAACTTGACCTTAGATTCAAATGAATCAGTTAAAAATTTTGCTTTTCGCCTAGATAAACAACTTCGACTTGCTTACCCAAAACTGGATCTTTCTGCTCTTAATTCATTAAAGTTTACTCATTTTCTTGAGGCTTTGCCTAACCGTTTGACTGCTACGCGGCGCAAAAGCGCTGCGATAGTTTATCTCGAAAACCGCGGCGCAGCGCTTTTGCGCTGCGAGTTCTTTATAATACAAAAAGAATTATTAAAATTGATTGATATTTGTCTAAATAACAGTGTTTTATATGACAACATTATTTTTTCCTTTAAAGAAATCAAAATATGTACCGCAATTTTCGTGCATTCTTGCAAAAATTGCTTAGCACTAAAACGGCTAAACAAATCAAACGCAAAATCTTAGAAGAAAATATTACATCTTTCGAATTAGCTCTTGAACGAGCAACCTTTCTTCAAAATATATATGACTCTCCCCCTAAAAAATCTTATGAGAATTTTAATCAAGCCTATTGTATCGATACTGAAAAAGTCCACGATAATTCTAGTAATACTCTTCATAAAACTCCTATAAAGCATACGAAGGATAAAGTTTATCACAATTCTCAAACCAACTACTCTCCTTTACAAACTCAAAGGGACAATTCTCATGCTTCTCGTAATTTTCAAAGAAATTCTAGGACATTTTCGCCTTCTCCACCGAGACAAGAGGCTACAAATAAACGTAACAATAATTTTCATCAACGTAATTTTTACCGGAAACGTCCTTATCAACCCACCTTTGACAAATATTCTCACAAAAAAAAATTCTACATCCTTTTATCACAGACGAGATGTTGTGCAGTGTGCGTTCTGTGGGAAATTTAATCATCGTATGGATACATGTTACAAATTTAAAAATATTATTAATTCGTCTAACAAAAACTCTTCAGCTCAAATTTCGTCTCACCCTTACAGAAAGAAAAGCCACACCTCTTCTTCTTCTGAAAATAACAACAATGTTTATCATTTAAACAAATAAGGGAGACTGGTTCTACTGACCGCCTTCTCTCCCGTAATTCTCATTCAGGGTCAGTACACTTTGACAACAACAACAAACATCAACAATTGGACAAACGCTCGTCAGTCACTTTAGTGTCATCCACAGCTGTCCAAACTTCTCCTATGACATCTAAATTTAACAAATCTTCTTGTTCATATAATTCTTTGCCTTCCAAACAAAATTTTGAAATCAACGATGATATACAAGAAAATCATGTCATATGCAGTTCTTTTAACAACTCTAATGTTCTTCCATGCATCCTAATAAACGTTCAACATAATGAAATCTCCACATTAATAGATACTGGATCACGTTTATCTCTCTTGGATGAAGAATGCTTTAATAGCATTAAATCCAGGCTTCATTACAAATTTTTATCCAGGAATGTATCCGTGTCTACCATAAATTCTAAGGTTTTCTTCAAAGGATGCATAGAGATAGCATTTAAAATTGATAAATTTTTTTTTCATCATATCTTTTACCTTACAAAAATTCAAAACGTTCACTTTCAAGCCATACTTGGATTTGAGTTTATTAACAAGCATTCTATTACTATTTCTCCAAGTTTTAAGTCTATCCTAATTAAGGACAAACACATTCCTTTTCAAAGTTATAATGAATCTCCTACTTGCTATTTTATGAATTCTGAATATAATTATGTGAATTCAATTGCACCATATTCTCTCGATGCACACAAAATGCCTTATTATGAAGAATCTATGTCAAATAATCTAATGAGTGATACTTACATTGATAATACTTGTGCAAATTATGATAATTCAAATTTACAGTTGTTCAACAATTATACAACCTATCCTTATAATTATAATGTTCAAAATAATGGTTTGTTTACAAATAATATGGCTCATTCTGCTATGAATTTTCATAATCCTTATATTGATGGTAATTTTACTTATTTTCCTAATTATTTTCCAACTGATTATGCTAATATGGTGAATTATGTGTCTACTAATGATGATAATATTCCTAGCAAGAATTTCTCATCTGAGAATACTAATGATGGTAACTATTTTAGTGAAAAGCAAACTCATTTAAATTATGGTAATAAAGTCTTGGTGAAATCCAACATGGTACAATTACTCAATAGAGAATTAATACCTCCTAATTCTTTTGTTTATTTACATGTGAAGTATCTTAATCCTCCATCTGAATATTTTGTTTTCAAACCAAATTTAAAAAATAAAGGTCTTGTGTTACATCAATCATTGCACTCAAAATCTTCAATTCAAAATGATTTATTTTTGGTTGTATGTCAGAATATATCAAAGCTGGATATTCATTTAAATAAAAATTCAATTATTGGCGAATGTATCAATGTAGATGAGAAAGATATTGAGGAATACTCTTTTGATTTGGATTTTGAGAACGATTATTGTAATTTAATTTTACCATCTGAAGAGATTAAAAGAAAACGTATTCAAGAATTATCTCCAAATGACTTTGATTTAAAACATTTACCTCCTCATGAAAGGGACTCTTTGACCAAATTATTATGTAGTAAAGCTTTAGCTTTTTCAAAATCTCTTGACACTTTAGGTCATACTGACCTGGTCAATCCTCAATTTACAATGCTAAACTCTCATCCAGTCAAAACGCTACCTTTTCCTGTGCCACAGGCACTTAAGCAAGAAGCTCTTGACCAAATTAATCAAATGTTAAACGCTGGCATTATTGAGAGATCAAATTCATCTTGGGCGTGTCCCATGCTTCTTGTTAAAAAGAAGAGAACTGATATGTCTAAGCCTCAAAAGTATCGTTTGGCTCTGGATTTAAGATTGTTAAACTCCATAATAATTCCATCTTCATATCCTCTTCCTAGAATTCAAAATCTATTGGTACAGTTGTCAAAATTTAAATATTATACCACTCTTGACTTACCCTCTGCATATTGGCAGATTGCTGTACCTAAAGATATGCAAGATAAACTTAGTTTTACTACTCCATGGGGAATTTTTACCGATTTACGTCTAGTATTTGGCCTGAAGACGGCCGCCAGCACCTTCCAACAATTAATCGACTCTGTTATTCAATTATCTCAAATTGATTCCTGTTATGCATATCAAGACGATATTGTAGTGGGTGCTAATTCATTTGAAGAAATGTCCATGAAGCTCACAAAGCTATTAGACACTCTCATTGCTAATAACATTACTCTGTCTCCTGAAAAATGTGCATTTATACAAACAAGTATTAACTTTTTGGGTTTCCAACTCACAGATCATAAAATTCTTCCTATTACAAGTAACATTTTAAAAATCACTTCTTTTCCAACGCCTAAAACCAAGAGGCAAACGAAAAGTTTTATAGGTTTGTGTTCATTTTATAGGTCAATTATTCCAAATTTTGCTAAATTGATTACTCCTCTCATTGAAGTCACCAAACCTAAAAATAAATTTTCTTGGAAAACTGAGCAGGAAAATGCATTTAAAAAATTACAAAACATATTTTTTCAGAAACCTATGCTTAATCTTCCTAACTGGAATGAAACGTTTTATGTTAATACAGATGCCTCAAAAACAGCAATATCAGCTGTTCTTATGCAGAAATTTGATGGTGAACTAAAACCTATCTCCTATTATTCCAAAACTCTATCTCAATCAGAAAGACACTACCCTGCCATCAAACTGGAACTTTATGCCATTTACAAAGGCATAACTGCTTTTAAATACTATATTTTTGGTCGACCCTTTATTCTATTGTCTGATGCAAAGCCACTTAATAATTATAAAAAAGCTACATCACCTGCTGATATTACTACTCGTTGGATGTTAGAACTGTCAGAATACTCGTACACATTCCAACATGTGCCAGGCAAAGAAAATGTCTTAGCAGATTTTCTGAGTAGAACTCCTCACATTCCTATTGAAGATCTCAATAATAATCCAGATCTTATTTCTTCGCAAGAACCTCTACCTATTGTTGATAATCAAAATGATTTACATAATGACATTCCTCACTTTCCATGTGGTTTAGTTGACAAAATACACCACACATGTCATCTTCAGAGTGATTCTTCACCTCCTAATAATGATAATAACCAAGATCCATTATTAGAAATTCTTGATCACACCATCTTCTCTGAACAACAAAAGGACACAAAAATCAAACAAATTTATGAAGATCTTAAAAATAATAAGAAATCTAAAAGTTTAAATGGCTACTATATTAATCCAAGTAATGAGTTACTTTGCTATAATGGTCATTTCTCTTCAGAAGATATCGAGCTACATAAAGCTGTTTTACCTGTGTCACTTAGAGCAAAAGCCTTAAGAATTGCTCATATTACTCATACTGGAATTCATAAAACCATTGTTAATTTAAAGAAAAGATTTACCTGGAAAACCCTTGTTTCAGATACCATTAATTATGTCAACTCTTGTGAAATTTGTTTAGTAAATAAGAATCATAAAAAAAACACTGCTCCATACTTACCTGCACCACTCCCAACTGCTCCCAATCAAAAAGTCTCTATGGATTTACTCGGCCCATTGAGAAATCGTCAATATGTGTTGACCATGATAGACCATTTTTCTCGTCATTTAGAATTATATGCCTTGAATAATATCAGCGCTGAGTCTGTTACAAAAGCTTTATTACATTACATTTCCACTCATGGTAAACCTGAATTAACGCTCACTGATCATGGCTCTCAATTTACTAGTGACATGTTTTCTTTCTTTAATAAAAAGCTTGGCATTAAATTAGAACACAGTTCTGTAGCCCATCCCCAGGCCAACGGATTAAGTGAACGAGTCAATTCTCAAATAAAATCGTCTGTGAATACAATGGCTTCACAAGGATGTGATATACCAACTGCTCTAAAAATTCACCAATCCATATATAATGCTACACCTCATCCAGCCACAAAATTCACTCCAAATCTTCTTCATTTTGGAAGAGAAATAAACGACATTTATTCCAATTATAAAACTCAAGTTTCATGGAAAATTCTCAATACTGCATATGAAATTCATAAATTGATGGATGTTATTGAAAAAGTATACTATCAAGCTTACAAGAATAACGAATCATCTAGACAAAAGGTGTACCAAAAA